>OY743155.1:20811060-22185308 GCA_963555695.1 Dasypolia templi | reverse complement strand
GTGCTTGGCATTAAGATCCCCCGCCAAGATGACGGAGTCACTCATACCGAAGAGGGCAGTGAAGTCCTTTTGGAGCGAGATGGGATCCTCCGGACCATTGTCGGGTGGGATATAAGCGGAGATGATGGTGATCGGTTGGTGGCCGGTCATGCCGAGCCGACAGATAGAGGTCTCCAGATGGGAGAAGAGAGGAGGTGGGTCTATAGGGATACAATACAAAGATTTCCTAAAGTATATGAGTGTGCCACCCTTGTGACATCGAGACCTGTCATTGCGAACTAGTTTAAAGTTGGCAATATTCGGGTTTCGGTGATGTGGTTTTAAAAAGGTTTCCTGTATGAGGAGGATGTCAAGCTGATGGTCGCGGAGGAAAGTGGCGATCTCATCGCGTTGACCTGAAACGCCATTTGCGTTGAAAAAGCCTAATTTAAGGGATCGGGGTTTGTTACTATTTACTCTCGTATTATCCATTGAGAATTAATATTTGAGTGAGTGTAGAACTTGCGCGATCTCGGGATACGCGCTGAGAATTTCCATAAGGCGGATTGCGTTGCCGTTTGCAGCAACGATTTCTTCCGCCATTTTATCCGCGGCAGTGGTGAAGAGAGCCGCGTATGTACTTAATATGATTTGGGCGCTGTTTCGGCCCTGGGTTCCCTGAGGTGCCGCTGGAGCGGCCGTAGGGGCCGCGGGGGCTACCAAAGGCGCTGGGATGGCGGTAGCCATCAGCGCTGGAAGTTGCGCGGATTGCGCTGGTTGCGCGGGTTTTGATGTCACCGAAGCTGCGGGAGCCTTCAGGTGGTTAAGGTTAGCCCAGGGAGACGGCCTCTGCGGGCTAAGCCGTTCCGGCATCAGCGCGGAAGGAGGCTTACCCCAGGGGCTTTCCCTGTGCTGGCGGTCGCTCGCGCGTTTCGCGAGTTTCGGAGATGAGGACTTCGGGGCCTTAGGACAGCCCCGGTAATTTGCCGGGTGTCCCGATTGGCCGCAGAGTACACAGCTGGGAGGCTCTAAACATAGTTCCCTATCTTTAGGGCGGGTACAGTCGGCGGTGCCATGCTCTCCTAGACACTTGACGCATCTAGGGGTGGCATAGCAGTTGGACTGCGAGTGACCATATAATTGGCAGCGATGACACTGTCCAATTAGTTGAGCTCTGTAAGGCTTCTCTATTGAGATGCCTGAGAGCGAACACACCGACTTAACTTTAAAAATCGGGTGGTGACCGTCTGTGGGGTCACAGATGACCAGGACCATGTCGTAGACTAGGCCCTGTCTCGCTTTATGTAAGCGATGGACGGCGGAAACTGGGATACCTTGAGCGATGAGGTCGCTCTTAATCTCCTCGGTGGAGATTTCTTGAGGGACGCGCCTTATTACGACGCGAGTAGGGGTTTCCTCCGGAAGGGAGTAAGTGTGAAAGGAGTAGTTCCTTTCACGTAGGGCGCGGGAGAGATCCCTAAAGTCCGTAGACGTGGGGACGGTAACTTTGATCCCCTGGAGGGTGGATCGGGCGTTGGTGTAGTTGATCTTGCGATCAACACACATCTTGGAAATTTCAGTCCATTTGTCCATCGGGGGAGGGGGCTTCTGCTTCCTCGCGGTAGGAGCGGGTGGGCAAGCCATAGGGCTGGCGGGGCGACTGGCCCGCGGACTAGGGGCGGTTGTGGAGCTGGACGATAAGTCGTCCTGTTTTTTCTGGGCCTTGGTGACCGGGCCAGCGGGGGCGGAGGATTTAGCCGCCTTCCTCTTGCCTCCTTTGACCACGACTTGGAAGTCGTCATCGCTGGAGGAGGAGGTGCGGGCTTCTTCCTCGGAGAGTGGGACTGACGTGTCCATGCTCTCCGTCGTATTTGTTACAGCGGCGCGCAGCTGCGTTGTCTCTGAGACAATGGCGGCCGGAACAATGGAGGCCGTGACAATGGCGGCAGGGACAAAGGCGGGCGAGACAATAGGGGCCGGATTAGCGGCCGGGGTATTATCTACCGGAACAAAGGCGGGTGACACAATGGGGGCCGAGATAGTTGCCGGAACATTGTGGTGCGGAACAAAGGGTGGAATGCCTTGTTCACTTGCAGGTGGCGATAGCGGGCTCTCAAGCGCGTCGCTGAAGTTAGCGAGTGCGCCTTGAGACGGAGTGGGACTGGAAACTTGGCTTATTTTGGCGCCATATTTCGCCAAAAACTCAGGGTCCTTTAATAGGACCTCTTTGAGGAACGTCAAGAGGACGGCGTCCTCCATGATCGGAGCGGGAACTATATTAGGGAAGGAATGGTGGAAAGAGAAAATTCCCTACGTAGCCTAAACCCTATACCTAACTCCCCGGGTGGATTGGCCCGGGGATGAGTTCCCTCCCTGTCGGGTGTAGACAGGGAGGTGTGTACCTATTGGTGAGCCCTAAGCTTGTAACCCGTCGCCAGTCTTATTGTGCGAACGGGGCCCTGACCAGTCTAGCGCGAAGGGTGTAGACACACCCTAAAGACACTAGGTGAGTAGCTGGAAAGCAAAACTGTCACCAGAGCCGACTAGGAGATCCCCCAAGGCCGGTTATCTGGGACCCGTCCAACTAACTGCCTCGCCCTGAAGGGGTTCGGCGGGTGCGAATTGGGTCAACACCCCACTCGGCTTCGTTGACACCGTAAGGTTTCAACCGAGGACCACGAAACTGTGGTTTTACCCAGAAGGGGCCTAGTGAAGCTACTCACAAAACGTCTGATAGAGAAACGAGATTTGCCTTGAAAAAGGCACTTTTTAATTGATTAAAAATAAAATCAATTGCTTGATTTTATTTTAATCGGAGTAGTCGGGGCGACTATGATGACGTCACGTGGTTGCGACGAGTAGGAACAGGAAACACAACACTGGAGCGGGAGAGCGCACAAACACGTCCGTCCGCGGCGAGAGTCGAGCGTCCTAGTGTTTGGGACTGGTTAATCTGTACTGATATTATAATAGGGGGTAATCTCTGGAACTACAGGTCGGATTTGAAAAACTCTTTTTTCATTTTATAGCCTATGGCTATGTAACATCACGCTAGGACACAGGAGACCGAGCAAAAAGAAAAACAGTCAGAAAGACCGCTAATCGAAAATGGAGTAATAACGCGGGCAGGCGATGCGATGCTATGCGACGGAGTGTGTCGGGGAACAAGAGATTTGATTTTCCTGCTGTCCAGACATAACCTTGCTCAGATAATGTGAAGACCATGTAGATTAGTGTCTGAAATGGTCTTTTGAGGAAAGGATCACAGAGATTGAGTGGACCTGTCCAGTCAGTGCACGCATTAAATAGCAAACGAACTAAAAAGTAGAAAACAATATAAAAAAAGTTACTGTTAAAGTAAAAAAGCTTGGGGTGCTTAATTATATTTTATAATAATTCTGATATTGCAAACAGTAACTAATAAAATGATCATCACATTCGATATCAAGCACCCCACGCTTTTTTACTTTAACTTTTACTTTTTTATATTATTTTCTACTTTTTTGTTCGTCTCTAGACGACAATTTTATTTTTATTTTATAAAGTTATGAGATTATTGTATTGTCATCGGCCCTTGACCAGTGTGCAAATTTTCAAATTAAGCTGACTCCTAGAAGCAGGTGAAAATGAAGTTAAAATAATTCGTTACATACATACAGGTCAAGCAAATAAAAGCGTGTTAAAAAGGACTTTGTTTGAATTTAAGGCTTTTGCCATGTTGTTAGATATGTAATTACATGCTGATGTTTAGCTGTTGAACATCTTCTAATAAAGCAAGTAGCATGACTAAGTGCTACTTAATCATCATTCGCCTGCATTTTCCAATTAATTGGGGTCACATGTCTTTTTTTTTATACTTCCTTGCTATTTACTCGCTTTCTAGACATTACCTACATCTGTCACACAGTCCATCTATCGTTTCTTTAAATCTTAAAAAAGTAAGTAGGTACTACAAAATATTCATCATAAAATACCCTAAAAATACATTCATACGTTATCGCTTAAAC
This sequence comes from Dasypolia templi, assembly GCA_963555695.1. NCBI lineage: Eukaryota > Metazoa > Arthropoda > Insecta > Lepidoptera > Noctuidae > Dasypolia > Dasypolia templi. The sequence continues at coordinate 22,181,322 of OY743155.1, read as the reverse complement.
CAATAAGTAGTTTCCCGAAGCAGTTTCCTAACGGAAAGGTCTTATCGGAATACTTTATTTCAGGAAACTGAAATAAGTAAGTAGCCTTTTATACGTAGATACATATCGAAGTAAACTGGAATTAAATAATCACGTAAATTGGCACTCAAATCTCCGAGAAATAGAAAATTCAAAAGAAAACTTGCCTTTTTTTTATTGTTACTGTGTTCTTTCTGCGCATCATCAAATTCTACATTACTTCTGAGAAAAACTTCTGTGACAGACGGACGGACAGAAACGTAATCTAATAAAGATTCGAATATAAAACTACACACACACACACATACCCCGTGGTATGTGTGTGTATGTGTCACACACACACACTACAGATCTTATTATACTAGTAAAAGGAATTCAATGCGTTATAAATCCAAACTTAAATTCTGTTTCTCATACTCTTGTCCTCATCTATTACCGAGTTGAACTGTATGTAGTTATACGTGTATTTTCCAAAAACCGCATAGTCTCTAATAATCTTACATAAAGCACATTTTAATCAACCACCATCATCATTAGCCTACAGCAGTCTACTGTTTAACATAGGCCAGTCCAATCGTACGTAATTTATCTCGACATCTCATAATCAACCAATTATTCACCTTTGAAAAATCCATCCCTAACATAATTCCTTCCGTTCTCTATCAAGAAAATTTACAGTTAATACACAATAAGCTTATTACACGAACAAGTCATATCGTTCGGGACAAGCCAGACGTGTTCGTTAATATGAAAATTAGCTAGAATGAGGCGCTCAAGGAAATTGGCTGCACCTCCAAGCTAAAACAACGTAGTTATGCATCGATGGTGCAGGATTTTATACCAGACTTTTGGATTGTTCGTTGAGTCTTCTGGGAACGATAAGAAGTTATTACGAGCCTGTGCTACTGTATTGCTATAATTAATGTTTCTACACTGCACTACTGTTATTTTATAAGACGATTACTTCCGAAAGCATATTTTGCTGCTTTGATATAGTAAATATCATCGTCATCATCATCATTTTAGCCGAAATACGTCCATGGCTGGACATAAGCCTCCCCCAAGCAGCATTGCTACTTCGAGCGGTGACCGGACCACAGCAAATATGTTAAATATAAATCAATGCGTCGAATCAACACTGTCGAAATAATAGTTGTTGGCCCGTTCTTAGAATTCGGTTCATTCTAGTAGAGACAGAACAAGTTTGCCTTCATTAAAAACTTGACAAAACATGCAGTTCACAGAAACCTAACGTATACAAAGTTCTTGCAATTACCGTACGAAAAAGAATAACACCCACTTATACCGGGAAAAAGCAACAGCAACCAATTTAAAATTCGTTCGAAACATTCATTAAATCCTAAAACAAAAAACTGTACACCGACAACCTAAATACATTAAAGTATCTCGTCTCTCTCCCGAGAGAAAAACGGTTTCCCATAACGTTTACCAAGAAAAATTACATATACGGAACTAAACCGTCACAAAGTGTACGAAGAACAATGTAGTTACGTCGTCTTTCTTTTGAACGCGGCACAGAGCGGCCATAATGGCTCGCTTTGACTTACTAGATGGAATTTTTAATGCAATAATTTCGATAATTTATCGCTAGATAGCGCTCCTTTGTGGTAGGGGCGGTCGGGGGTGGGAACACAAATTGGTTTTCTTTTTATCAGTAAACATTAGAGTGGCCGACTCGATTGACCTCCGGCTGTTGTGAAACACGGATGAGGAAGATGTTTAGCTTGTTTCTTCTATGTTGATGATGATATACTTGTATCAAGTCGGTGAACACCCATTACCGATTGATAAAGATCAATATACCCTATTATTCCATTCAATTACACACGATTACAGTTTTCCATTTGAAATCTGTTGGTTATTGTTGATCCTTTGGTCCCTATTTTATGAATATACATAGTTGCTGTGACAAATTTATTTAAAAAGTATGTTTGCGAGTTCCATAACATTTTTCATGCAGCCCAAATATTGGTGCAGCCTACGTATTGAGCATCGAAACGACCAACTCTCAATCCCGATCCCAGGTCCCCTTGCCAATGTGTCCCAAAACTCTAGCTTTCAATTCAAAAGCGTGACTTTTGAGGCTCCGCAGAGCTCGTAATTAAATACGTGACGTTATTTAGTCCTGGCCTCTCCCGGTAATTTGCGGTAATGGAAAGATGGTCGCAACGATTTCGCGAACGGTTGAACGTTTATTTTTTTCATATTAAAAATAATATCCCATGTTCAAGTTGGCGGAAAATATTGTTTGTGCTGTATTGTTTAGGAGTAATGGCGTTTTCTTTGGGATGTCTTTGCCTCTAAATTGGCTTCGAAAGCCTTGTTAAAAATTCACAAAACAAAATATCTTCTAGTTTTCATCTTCCACGTGTCCAATTTTTTTTTAAAGTGACGTCAATATTTTGTTCTCAATGGCGTTTTATTTCATAGCAGACCAATGCAAGGCCTCTCCCAAATTTGATCACATCGCATTATTTGATGTGGATATGAAAACAGGAAGACCAAAGAAATATAGATGGCAAAAAATTATTTGCCCAGTAAAAAAATGAAAGAACACTGAGATTATATGGAAGAAATTGACGTAGGTACTGATCACAAAGTAAATAAAAAGCAACATACCTTTAAATTACGATACAAAAATTTCAAAGCAGTACATCAGCGTGTAAGCTTTTACCCAAATCTAACATATCGCGGACAAAATGGCTCTGTGCCAGAATATCGGGCTGGTCGTGTGCTCCGCTTAGATACCGTCGTATTAACTCTATGATGAGACAATTTAATACCCGATCTAAGATTATGAGATAAAAATACGGGAAAGCAAATTTTTGGCTAGGGCTTGTTAACCAAGAGTTTTTTCTATCACAAATGGAAAGTGCGTTTGAGTACAGTGCCACATTTAAATTACATAAACATTTGCTCAACAGATGAGACACATCAATAAATATTTTACATCTTCCTGTGAAACATGTCAACCTTGAAATAAGATCTCTCTCTCTTTTATCTTAGATCAAAGCACGTATACTAATAGTGGCCTTATATACTTTATATACCTGACCAGACAGCAAACACCGATTATAAAGCACAGCAGGCTATTCCATGTATAAGTTCTAAAACATTTCACACAAAACTACTATGCTAATGATAAATGATTTAATTTCTGTAAGTAGCCTTTTACAAATACATATAATATATTTGATAAAAATAAAAAAATTGTCGCAAATCTCTTTTAAACTCCTGACATATTCGTGCTAATGTAACACGAAACAAATACCCACCATTTCTTACCCCAAGAGTGCCAAAATAACCAAGTGTTTGCCATTAGAATAACTAAATAAGTTTTTAATCCGAGCTAAAGTATTGGTCATAATATTCAGAGGACGCTCCCGATAACGTTGCTTGGCATACCGCCAGAGGAAAACGTGCTGTATCGTGTATTAACATAATATCGCTCGTATTTTTGCTTTAAACGCAAATGGATGATCAGTAGTTAGTTTAACGCAAAATGATGGAGGATGATGTAGAAAAGATGTTGAGGACGGTGAGAACTTTACAAAGAGTGAGTTAAAAGAGTGTCCATGAAGTTTCTTGTCCGTTCTTCAACATAGGAACCTACTACGCTTAGGACGACCCCATAGCAATTCAAAAGACCTGTAATTGTTTATTTGAAATACATGCTTTGAAAAACTCAAAGCATTTATTTTATTACGAGTATCATCCAACAATATGGGATTAAGACCTGAATGCATACAACGAGATAGAGATAAGGTCCTGCTCCGTGCATCATAAATTAGTGAAAAAACAATCTGTGAACATACAAATACTATTCGAAACGGTTAATCGGCATATTACAACTAAAACTACAACCCATTTATATACCTTCTTTTAATATCGAATCGTCACCAAAATAAATGAAAATGATGGACTTTGTGAACTACTAGTACTGCATAAATCACGATCATTGTCCATTCATCAACATTGTTAAAGCAAGCAACTGGCAAATTCAAACTCTTCATGAAATCTTTTGACGAAAAAAAAAACACATTTTCTCCCTTGAAACTTTTTAAAAACGCCCGATGCTCCGATACGTTAGAAATCGCGAAGTAGCGCCAAACGTTTCATTTTCCAAACTTTTAATCTCAAAGTGGCCGTGAAAGAAAAATTGCGTCATTAAGGAAATCGCCAGATCCCACCTATTATCAACTACGATTCGGATAAAGGTGTGTTCACGGATCTTATAACCAAAAAGTGTTTTTTCATGTCAATATTCACTATGACGTATTATGTGCTACTCTTAATTATTCTTCGCAATAGTAATGGGTCCTGTTGCTTCATTCTCGACTTGAAGATTCTAGGAGATTAGATAATGTACTAGGCTTTTATTATGAGTAGATTGCATATAAGGCAGCACCACTATTGATTTTGTTGCTTTGCTATTCTGTATTAAGGGGACTCCAGGACCTAAACTCAAGTTTGATAATGCCTAAAAGTATATGATTCACTGCAGTAAACAAAATTAGAAAAATATCTAAATTTCAATGATAGTTTGACAATGTGTTGATAACATAATACAGCCAATTTGATACAATTATTTTAATGATAAATAATTCAGATTTTTTGTCAGATTATTCTACAAGCAACAAATTAACATTTAATATTGTTTTATTTTTTTAGTACAAGCAATAGATTTTTGTAAATAGATTATTGCTTCATTTTTTCCAATAAATAAACGAGAAGCGCAGCGTTTTGTCATCGCGCTTCTCGTTCTTTTCTATGCAGTCTGGCAGTGACCGCGCTTTAGCTCTTGTCAGCCTCTGAAAGTATGCTGTACACAAGCATCTCACAAAATACTGCCCGAACTAAAAATCAACACCTCACACACACCTTAATCCAATCTTAGCCAAAATATTTGTACACTTCACAATTATAGCGTAACTTTTGAGCTAAACTGTAAACGCGACTTAATCCGCCAGCAAATCCACATCCTACCACCTCACTGCCTACGGAATTGACACCTTACAATACAAAATACAAAGTTGAAATTCGCGTGTGGAAGAAAAGGTGGTTATACGCAGCGATACGAGACGAATTGTTGCAGAAGAGTCATAAAAACTAAGATATTAATGTATCGTGGGAGGCATTAGCCGGTCGCTGGATCGATTCCTATGCATAAAAAATGCTAATGGTTCTGAAGAGAGTACGTAACGCTGGAGTTGGCTGATTTATGTCGGGAGTTTTGTAACTATTCGCGGTTCGATGTCGCACCCTGGTGTTTTTAGGACAGGTGGACCTTAGAAGTTGGGAAGAAGGCGCTAATGGTGGCTGCGAAATTTTCCTTTGTTACTTTTTTGAAGGTGCGTATAATGAGTTGGTCAGGGCTTTTATATTGAAAGGAGTACCTGTTCAAAATTAAACGGCGTTCAAATCTGCAGTCTTTTTGCGTAACACACTTATAATAATCGCTTTGATTTTGACATTTCAAGAACAGCGGTATGTGGGTTATCGTGAACTCGGGTTTTAAAACACACCACTTAGTGCCGATTTCACCAATGAAACTGAACTTGTTCAGCACATCTAAAACGCGTTCAAGAGCTGTCAGTGTCAAAATTCCGTAGAAAATAATGACACTGACAGCCCTTAAACCTAGTTAATGTGATGATCGCGTTCAGTTTCATTGGTGAAATCCACCCTTACTGCCGAAACTGAACGCGATCATCAGTTTTAAACCTAGTTCAAGAGCTGTCATTGTCTATATTCCATAACAATTTTGACACTTGACAGCTCTTGAACGCGTTTCAGTTGTGCTGAACGCGTTCATTTTCATTGGTGAAATCGGCACTTAATTAATATTGTTAACCGCCAAAATGAAATCCATTATCAGTAAGAGTGAATGCTGATGGCATAATCATCAGATAAATTGATCTTAGTCTAATCTGGAGGCAAGCTGTCTTGATTATGGAATAACAGTCAAAACTGAGGTCTTAAGACAGACATGGAAGGCCTCAACATCTTTACAAGGATAGTCATAATGCCCTGCCTACACTCATAACCAGCCAATGACTGCTAAGACCCTAAAAAAATACTTTAATTCAGACCTAAATTAGTCCATAACTTGTTGTTGTGTTTTTGTTGTTGCCTAAGCTGCATAGCACTGCCTTAATTAAATCTTGACACCTTTCCTTCGAGTGCTCCTACTACGCTCAGGACTCTAATGAGGATTGAAAAACTTAAGATACAAAGTTACTCTAAAGCAAAGACCTGCGCGTCTAATGCCAAGAGTCATTTTGTAGTTCCTATAAACTGTTCACAAAGGTAGACGAGGGTTTTTTTTGTTTTATTTTTTTGAGTCCATGAAGTACTAAATTGAGGAGTATTAGCGAATAGGGGTTTCTATTTATAGATTTCTGGTGAAAACACTTGGCTCCATTTTGGTTAATTTAAACTGTATTTGGTTACTTTTTCAAAATTAAAATAGTGTAACACAAAATCAGTTTCGTCTGTTAGTATTACCGCGTTGATCTTCTAAACTACGCAAAAGATTTTAATGCGCTTTTTGACATAATTTCGAGAATTTATTCGGGATATGTGTATATTACTTACATAACAATAAAGGAATCTCCATGTCTTGTCAAGTCGTAAAACCGTGCGAAGCAGAGGCGGGTCGCTGGTAATAATTAAATAAATTACCTTTACATTGGTTACCGTATGGTATGATCCGCAAAGTACTCTGACTCCGAGCTTTGATACCGTAGCATTCGTTGGACGAGTACGAGTAATGCTACGCTGCTACGATCGCTACGGCGTAGAAGTCTAAGCTGTAGCGATTGTAGCAGCTGCCTACGAGCTTTCTGAAGGCGAGTTGTATTGTATGACTTCCGTTAAGCTTTCGTTTCAGAACTAATAAACGTTTATTGCAGGCACATCTTATTTACTGTACTTACTCCCAAGTCTCTAATCTTACGAGAGGTTTTCTAAGCGTCACTTCACGGATTTCTAAAAGCTAATAGTTATGTTATTTAACAGAAGGATGAAATATCTACATAAATAAAACTCACATTACAGCAACTAAAAAAATCTGCTTCTAATAACTCCCGAACAAATCCCTTTAAACACGACTGACGGCCACCAGCGCCATCTAGCGTCGGGTAGCGGTACTAACTTTAATAACGTGTCGACTTACGGGGTTTAATTCATTACAACTAGCGGTGCACTGTGATCGGTTTATGTGAGAAGTTTAGTTGCATTCTATTCATTATTATACGGTCGCAATATGATGTTTTTGTAATGGTTTTGAAAGTAAGATAGTCTAAAAAACAGTTATCTCGAAAGTTTTGTATTAATATTCGTCTACAAGAACCAAAGTTTTGGAAATGGATAATTTTGTATACTTAGGGCCAATTTGATCAAACTTATGACTGTAGTATATTATGAGTGTTATACTGCATTTTTTTATTAACTGGTAATTTTTTCTCATTGTTTGATTAAATTGGACTATTTGATTTTAGTATATTTATGTATATGTGTAAATTTATTGTTAAATTTTCATAATAATTTGCACCCACCACTGTTTGTCTCTGCATCACCCAACCTCTTTGTGCTTAAAGTATTAAATAAATAAATAATTTGGAATTTCTACTTTTGTCCGGTGCAAAAACTGTTAGACGTCAGTTTTGCTCCACGAATAAGATATGTGGCATTGGTAAAAATCAGCCCCTATATAAACAATTCAAAGCAAACATTTTTCATAACTAACTATGGAGTTTATTCCATTCTGTTCCATACCCAAACCATAAACTACGAAGCCATACCCCTTCCAAAAGGTAGTTTTATCTTTTGGTAGGGGTAACCAGAATCAATCCTATTTTCTTCAAAATGTTAACGTTCAAAGTGCCTTTTATGTGCTGTTATTGAAATTAATAACATTTTGTCTATGACATATGCAACTGTTTATTTATTTATTCTTTGACAATAACTAGCTACAAAATGTGTTGAAACATAAAAAAAAATACAAAATATTAACAATATTGCAGCACACTACACTATCCGCATATTAACAACAAAAATATATGATAATGAGTGCCACTAGATAGGTAATAAATAGTGAATAATTAATTACATCAAATAGTAGGAATTATTTACATGATGTAAATAATTCCTACTATTTGATGTAATTATATGATGCAAAATAAAAATTCTTATTGATTGATTGCTTGGCAACTGAGCAATAATTAACACTAAAAACAAATAAATTATAAAATCTAGACTAGCTTACATTCCTGATAAAATTTTTGGTTAAAAATAATTTTCATGACATTACATTTAAATTTTGATTTTGAGCATACAAAAATATCAATATTAATAAAATTATAATTTTTAGATTCAACCATTCCACAGATAGGGCAGCGCAAAGCTGCATTAGTTCGACAGGTATTGACAGCTAATAGGGTACGTGCACGAATACTACGTTTAACAACAGTGCGTGGAACTACATAGCATAGTTTGCTCGTGAGATAGGAACAATCAAAATCACCATGAACAATACCAAACAGTACAGAAGCCTCTAGATATTTACGTCTGGATTCTAGGTTGACCAGCTTATATTTATCTAGTAATTGTGAGTACGACATATACGTTTTGTGGCATCTGTAATGCATGGCTCGTAGAAATTTACACTGGACTTTTTCAATCCCGTCTATGTATTTCTGTTAAAACGGGTTCCAAATGGAGACATATTCTAATTGTGACCGTACAAGGGTCTTACATAGGTAAAGGTATGTGGAGACCCGAGAGTTATTGCGACAACTCTTATTCTGATTTCGATAGTCTTGTTTTATATTGCATCATTATAAAACTTTATATTTTGAAATAAACGTAAAGGTCCTTCAGCCCTATTTCATATTCTACATAAATCATTCCAACAAAATTGCAAAAAGATAAACTAACAAAACGAAACTCGTACCTATAAAAACTGACCGCCCGCTCTTAATCCAAAGGCGATTTTCCTTTTTAATCCTGCTGCGAAAATTTTATATAAACGCTTAGCATCCTCCAATCTTTTACCAACGCATCATTAAAATTCCACCCGTGGAAGAATTAAAATGAAAAAACACAAACAATTATTTGAATACATGCACCGCACTGGCAATCTTTGCGAGCCTCCTCGGTCACGTAGAACAGAATGGCGAAAAAAAAAATTTATACGTTTCTGGCCGGGACACCGATCGCGATACACGGACGTACGCGGGTTGAATAATTTAATTTTTTTCTCATAATATTGTTATTTTATTAAATATGGTGAGTAACCCTTCCCCCGCGCGGCGGTCCCCTTAGAAACCCACCTTCGCTTAATTGTTCGTGGTTCAGCTATGTGTGTACCTATCAGGAATTTTAATACGTAACCCTGTACACAACACAGTACAGTAATCCCTGGCTCTTATTTTTATTGTAGGTTTTGTTTGTGAATTAGCATATATAATTTATACTTTGGTATCAATGTTTTTGTGTTTAGATGTACCTAATCTTTTAAATATTAACGATTCGGTACGTGAAGATTCTTTCGATGTTCAATAATGTTATGTGTGTCTACAGTATAGTCCTTTTGAAACTACAAAAATACATTTTTCGTCAATATTTGATAGTCAAAATCGTGATGAAAAATCATACCGCCATAACCCATATTCCTCCAAAAATCCTTCTTTTTTTTCGAAAAAGTGCTGGACCGTATTTTAGGCGTGAAATTCGAAGCCATTATCGCGTCGCGTAGTCTACGCTTCGGAACTGTCGGAGGTTTTCGTCGTCGGAATTTATGCCCGCCCCGCTGTGACCACAGCGTGCGAGTTGGTCATACTGTGTGGTGCCAGTGACGGCTACACGCTTGCAAAAAGCAATAACATTTTTAAAGAATTTATTTTCAACCTTTTAATGTGTTATATTTTCGTCGGCGACTCCTCCGCCTTTTATTTTGATATATCAGATGGAATTTTATTTTTTTTAAAGACTTTTCTTGTTAATTAGACTTTTATTATTACACATTTTCTTATTAACGTCTCAAATCCGCCATTATGGTTTTCAACAAACTTACCTGGCCTATAACCGTCGCCCAACCCGACGAATCGATAGACACCTCATGTATTTTAATACAATCCATTCAGCTGTAAGGATGCTTCGAGAGTACAGAGCATCCCACATACAAAGCTAGTAGATACGCTTGAAAAACATAACCCTGTCTTTTGCTATCGCGCATGCTGGTAGTAATCAAGTTATAGTGTGTTTCATTATATGAAATAAAACGATAAAAAAATCCTGACTCTTTCTTCAAAAGTGCCTGTGTGATTTGATATTTAACTAGATTATACTCGTAACTGACACGTGATATATTTAGGTTTAAAGAATTTTATTTCTCATAAGAACAGTAATAGTTCACTTAAAATGAGATAGGTACAAAGTGCTTATAAATAAATAATAACATATATTTCAGGTCAGCTCTTTCTTTCTATGCAATTCTTCTGGAATTGCATTGGTCCATAGACAGCGTTGACAATCAACCATCACGGTGATCTGCTGGTTTGTAACCTAAGAACACATAAGTGTCTAAAAATTTGTTGTTTGCTTCTAAGCAAAGCTCTTGTTTCGATATTCCATGATATTATTATGAAAGGAAACAATTTAAATTTGTTTGAGTACTGGTTCCATACAAGATTACCCATTGTCCTTTGTAATCCGGTTCCAAAAAATATTTCACTAATAGGAAGCTACAGTATTGCCGAGATCTGATCATGTTAAATACATAACACCAAAGTCGTTGCGTGTTTTGACCTATACTTACCCACATTTATCGAACCTAAATATAATAATGCTTAGGGAGCGCGGATGTGGGAATGCATTCTACCATCGTATATGAATGATTAACCCATTGAAATTTGCAATGTAATAAATGCGAAGAACTGCTCAAAGGTTTTAAAAAGATATTTCTGGATTGCAGTGCGATCTACAAAAAAATGCACTTAACAAATTGTCATGTATAACTAATTCCTAAGTAGTGGCACCGAGATGCCGTGTCCGGCCATACCGCTGCTGAACCCGCGATTGTTTGTGTGGTATGTTTGAACGATAGCACATGTAAACTATTTATTTTGATTAATTTAAAAAAACCTAATAAAACCAAAAATCTTATGTTAAATATTAGCAACGGCTGACCTTTCTACTCTTGTATCTTCATGTATTATTCTCGTTTAAGTGTTGTGTCCGTAAATCTATACATATTGTATACCAGCTTGACCCGGCGAAGTCCGTACCACTTCTGAATATTATTTTTGGAATGTGTTTTTTCCCATGTTTCAATAGTTATTCAGCTATTTGGGGCGAAGACAAATACAAATCCAAAAGATAAATAATCATTAAAAACGGTCCAGCCGTTCTTGAGTTATTAGTAGTGTAGACTTTGTTTTATTTATATAAGTAGATTAAAGTCGCTCTTCGTGTCTGTGGGTGACCGCGTTGTTCTTGTAAAGAACCCAACGGTTTTTGATGCGGATTTCACCATCATTTAGAGAGAATTTATTCCGGAAGGTTTATTTATGTACGTAAGAGACATTAATATCAAACTTACATATAATAAATTAATCTCCAAGTATTGTCAAGTCGCAAAAACATTAGGAAGCAGGTGCGGATAGTGCTATCAATCACACAGTAGGCTTTATTTGTAAACATAGGTCACAACAAGTGTGCAAGATGTTACATTTGTTATATTATAGTTTCTCGCTCTCGCTAGTAAATAAATAAATAATGGTATACCCAAAAAAAAATACATACATTATTGGGAAGACCAATATTTATTTTGAAAAAGATTTGCCGCTGACACTTTAGCCCCAACTGATGTTACCGCGTGGGTCAAAACGTTCCGGATTCCATTCGGTAGGGTTAACCCACTTTGATTCTTTTCGATAATCACCCGCTAATGCACTGTGGCCGTTTTGGGTTTTTCAATGTTTTAAATAATGGCCGAAGAGGGTGAACTTCTATTGTTTTTCGTGTAGATATATTCCTGTGGGTGGCTGTCTTTGAATATACTTTTTCAATGTGAATGTTTTTCCCTACACTTTTAAGTTTTATGGTAGATCATATTGTTTCATCAAATGATGTATCGGGATGTTTTTTTTTAGTTCAATTTAATTTCGCGAAAAAGCATTGGAAAGAGCATTGATACTTAAGAGCGAAATGCTGCCAATGAGTTTTCAAACAAATATCTCACGGATAAGATAGCTTTAAAACATAAATGTACTTAATAATTTAACAATCATAAATAGCCTTCAACAGTTAACAGAAACCACGCTCCATCTTCCAACAACAAAGATCCAAATCCAACGCCAATGACAACCCAAACCTTTGACCACCCAAATATTAATAGACCATTAAAGTACATTGAACAGTTTGTAACAGGGGCTGTGCTTGGCAAGTTTGCGTGGCGGTTAATGTACTGGAAACTGCAATAGTTAGTATCGCGATTAGACTATTAATATCTGGTTTGGATGGCGCTTCGTTGTGCATTGATTTAGGTCTGTTTTGTTTAGATAATTTAGAAATGTATCTACAATATTTAGTAGATCAAGAGATGGTGTGTAAAATCAATTTAGTTTATGTAGATGACATAGCTGTCAATCTACTGCCATTACATTTTAATTTCAGGTTAAAGCGTACAAGTGAATCGGGTGGCCTTCTTATATCCATCCATGTTGATTTGCTTTGAGAGATATAAAATCTTTGCACTACAGAAAAACGAAAAAAAAATTAACCTCGCTTAGTTAAAAGAAAAACACCATCCATCAAAATTGAATTCCCGAAAAAATATATAAAAAACAAAAACAATCAACATGAGAATCCACAGCAGCGCCGATAACCTAACTATCTCCCGAGACGAAGGAAAAATATGATTAGGAAAGTTTTTTAATCAATAAAAGGAACAAAAAATAAAGTAGGAAGCGTTCTCGGCTTCCTGGCTTCGTCGGATTTTTTCGTCTTATTTCTCATTACACCGGCGCCTTGCCTCGTTTCCCCTGACGTCATAGTTATAATCATTTATCGTTTGACGGCCGCCCGCGGTCCGCACAGCGCTTATTTCTAAAGGAAATTGAAAAAGTTGCCTTGATCGCGGAGTGTGAAATAGAATCGGGATCGAGTCTCAGAGCTGCTTGTTGGGCTTGATGACTTGTTTTAAGACTGAAATGTTCATAATTTGGTAACGCTTATGTACCTTAAGTTGGATTCAGGAGCATATTTGTCGGAGGTACCTATGTGATAGGTTGAGCACTGTTTTTGGGTGGCTCTATGTATGCATTTTTACAGCATGCTCAATATTACAAGCGGTTTTATTCGGTCTTCATCTTCGAGTATTTGCGACACCTTAAAAACCTTTCTGTCTTGAAGTGAAATCATCATACTTCCCTTTACACATTTTATGAATCTTAACCTCTTCCCAGTTACATGATCGACTTCTGATTCATGGCAATTCTTTAGCTATTGTGTCTGCTCCGCAAACAGTGAGTGAAAAAAACAATGTACCAACATTCAAGTGAATTAAAATTCCACATAATAGATCTTACTTCTTTCTTTCCAGAAACTCCTCTTCCTCATCCCGCCGTCATTCCATGTGGAGAGGATCATGACCAGCAGCTGCGGCAGTCGGATTTGCGTGTGGGGGTCTCGAGGAGTCACCATCGCCGAACTGCCTGCTAGATGGGGAAGAGCAGGCCTCTTTGATTCTGGAAAGGAGACGGTGTTGTGCAAGTTAGTGATATGACATTTCTTTTTAATACAATGATTATGTCGTCAAGATATATCGATGATGGATATCTGATAAAATTTGATGCCTAAGTCTAAGAAAACATCATATCACAAAAAATATTTGTATCCTAGCGTTATATCTTAGGGTGTGCGTAAGTAATATACCAATATTCATCTATTGTGATGTTTACATTTCAACATGACTTGCGTACTTCGACTATTCAAGTGGTATTCAGCAGTCTGAACTCATTAAATAAATCAACACAGCAAAACCTTCTTGAAACCACAAGCATAAAAATTACTAATAAATTCGCCCCCAACAAAGTTTTAAACAAAAGGCAATATAGTGCAACAAATTTCAACTATAAACTGAAGGCTTAACCACGTCTAGTAAAGAAACTAAACACCTGAAATCTAATAAAGCCTGATAAGTTCCCGAGAAAGCTGGCACGTAAGCATCGTGTATTTTCTACTATCACGGTAAATTTTGTAACCTATTAAGCTCCTCGAAGCGGCTATAATGTTAGCCTGAGGTAACGATTAAGGCATAGACTATTGTTTAGATGACAACTTGTAGACGAGACTGTTTATTGAAGGAAGCTGGTGGTCAAGATTTTGGCAAAATATATTTCATGATAGATTTTGGACGCCATCTCGTTTAAGGATTTCAGTGTTTAGATTACTATAGAGAGAAGGGACACTAGGTCAGTCGTATACATAGATTACATACATACTTTCAGTTATCAACCAACATGTGCCGCAAAAAACCTAACATAGACTTTAAAATAGTTCTGAAACAAGCCAGTCATTATAACAAATGAAGACCTCTCAGAAGCAAATCCCAATTAGGCACAAAGCTGCTCCAATACCAACACAATATAGTCTAAGTGTTTCGCGCTCGGAGTCACCACTCTTTTGTACATGTTATTAGGCGGCTATATCTCCAAATTTGCATATTTCGGCAGTAAAATTAATTCGAAGATTTGCCCGCATCCACCATCCAGACGGGTGCTCAAGGGGGTGGCTTTTGTAATGTTTTTGGATTTCTGCATTACAATTTATACGTACCGATACGTATTGTGGCTTCATCCCTAAGACGAGTATTATACGAGTCGATGACTTTCAATTAAGTGTTTCGATTGAGCGCCGACCAAGTATCAAAATTGTTTCCAAGTTTATGATAAGTAGGTTAGAGGATTGATTTAATTTTTATTCTCTTAGGGGGAAAAGTCGTTTAATGACGGCAAAAATTGCGACTGATGAAAAATTGCTTAAAATAAAATAATAGTTGTCTCGTAAATTTGTAAGTTTTCTTTGCTCAGAGTTTTGGATTCAATTAGGTTATTCGTTACACAGGCTATGTGTGTATACCAAATCTATTGTTACAGTAATTATTGCATTCGTTGTCGCTTTGGAATAAAACTCTTGTCAAAGTACTATGTTGTAAGTCTCGACATAATGTGTCTAATCATGTAACCAAATTATAAATTAGTTATCTATAGTTTGCTGAAAACTCCATATTCTTGTTATTTTCTGCTAACGATATAAACAATAATCTGCATGACAGTCCTGAAAGCACTGTCATGCAGATTAGCGTTGTTGTCCTCCTAACGCAACTTTCTTTCTAACTTTTCACATCTCAATCATCTAACGGTTTTGAGATATCTGTATTGTGGGTTAGAAATCCTATAGTAAACTCTTCAGTTCCTTAATCATGTAAACCTTATCCCACTTCACTACACCGTCTAATAAAAAAGTTGCAAGTTCACCAAATACATCTTATATCCTGCCTGACTTATGGTAATAGCAGTTAGCAGTCCCAGCACAGCGCAGAACCCGTTGATATTAATCCTTACTACTAATATTAGCAATAAACGGCCCCTTTCGGCTAATTATGCTAAGATTTTCAGTCTTGCCGTCTGCACCGAGGATTTGAGTTTTACACTTTGTTTATACTCCCGTGTACATGGATGATAGCATGATTTTTGGCACGGGGTGTTGAAGTTAGGTGGAGAATAAAGTTGTGGATGAAATCTTGGGATGTATTCCCAAGATTTTATCAACAACTTTATTCTCCTCCTTCGGTTCAAATATTTAACATAAATATCGAAAGCGTAACTTTTGCGACACGTTGACTAGACGTTGTGGCGAACACCTATGTCCTAACATGGACATCTGTCAGCTGAATGATGATGTTAAAAAAAGCAATTATCTGACTATAAAAGGATTAAAAATATACCTGAATAAAATACAAAGCAGAAAGAAGTGGCTCACAAGACAAGACAATACGAAGTCATCTATAACCCCCAAACATAATTAAACATGAGCAATCACAAATTGCCTTCACCTTTATAATAATCTTTTAACACAATTTTCCCAACTAATTTACCCTGTGTCGCAGCATCTTCAGCTCGAGTGGGCTCGTATATTCTTTGATAACCCCTTATCGCCGCCGTTCCGGTGCATTTCCGAGCTTCCGAAGCGAATCTCCCGCTAAATATTATGTTGGAATATTTACTGTGTTTGCTTCTGTTTTGTTAATGTAAGTTCAGGTATATTTGAGAGGTTGTATCTTAATTTGGTATAGAAGAGTATTTCTTGTGTTTAGTTCTTTGGAAACTGATTTGTTTCTCGATCTGTCTACGTTAGTAACACAAATTTAATGTTATAGTTGGTAATTTCTCGAAATTAAACGAATCAAGCAGGAATCCGCTGGATGCGAGAAGCACTGAACCGGTCGAAGTGGCGACGCTTGGGGAAGACCTATGTCCAGCAGTGGACGCCTTTCGGCTGCAATGATGATGATGATGGTGATGATGAAACGAATCACATTGAGAAATAGTTATCTTTGTTAAGTATGATTTATTTTCAAAACTAAATCTCTAAGCAAAGCGCTTACAAACTGTATTCTAATTCCTAGGAATCCTAGGTCACATTCAAACCTGAAAACAGTTTAAAACCTTACACATAATTAAACGTTCATTATTGGCACAGACAGACGTCAAACAGCAGTCGATCCTCTTTAAACACAAACGAAACAAGTAGAATCGCACGGGAATAGAACCTACGTCCAAGGAAGTTTGTTTGATTTTAGTTTGAAAGTAAGGGATTGATTCTGTTTGGGCTTAAAAGGTTTTTGCGTGTCTGTCTACTAGTCTAGAGCAGGCAATAAAAGAAATACTATTTTATTTTAATATTTAAAGAGATATTTTGTCTTATTGTCTACTGAGTCTAGAATAGGCAATAAAAAGATTTTTCTTTTTATGTTAAGACTGCACCCAAAAAATTATTCAGTAACAAATCTGTAGTGGTTTATTGTATCTTATCACAAACCCATAAATGAACAACAGAACTAAACTTAACATTAACTTAATCCCATACATTAACCCAAGATCGATAGATAGCGATATATCGCACCTAATCCTTCAACCGCGCCGACCTACCCGCAAACCGAACGATCCTGTAAGTCTCAATTACTGGGCAACCCTGATTTACCCAACGACCGATCCAATTTGTAAACGGGACTCGATCGGAGAAAACTATTCACGACATTCGCATTCAAAAACCTACCTAAACTCAACTGTAGAAAGTCGTATTTTGGTATCTATTGTCGAGAGATCACCTTCCAAGTCGATATTGTCTAGTCATGCAAGTGATGACCATGGAAAATGTTTTTGCACCAAATTACGCTTTGATTAGAGGGGTTAGGGTGTGTTTTGGAACGGCCTTGTTTGACATCGGTCGGGCCGACCTGAACCCCAATTATAGGCCACAAACTATTTTATCTAACACCCGTGTGACAACACTAATCTTATTAGAATCTATTGGAATCGAAATTGTGCCAAGAAAGTAAGGAGTAGATGTACGTACGTAAATTGTCGAATAATGTTCCATTATTTGATTATTTTAAATATTGTAGATTTTAAAAACAACTGATCCATTTATTTAAATCTAAAGTTAACCTTAATTTGATTGGATATTAGGGTTCGGAAAAGCTCGACAGTAACAAAATCTCGGTATACGAGAGAACCCACGATCAAAGTCCCGGGACGTCCCCTAACTTCTCAGAATAAAGTGAGATTCGAGTATTTTTTTTGCGCTGTATCAATGAAAAAAGCAACTACAGTAAAAATCAACATTAATCGAACGTAAAATTTAATCCTACCAATAATAACGTTAATTATAGTCTAATCAATTGGTATCTTTTGTTCTTATATTCACAGATTCAGTACATTGTTTCCAAATCTGGCGTTTGGACAAGGGGAATATTTTCAAAAAGTCTGCAATACAGTTCTTCTTCAAACGCAATAACTACAGTTTTACTCAAATTCTAAGTTCAAAAATCCGTATTTTGGTACTGTAATCTGTGGTGGCCAGTGGGCAAATAATATAATAAAAATAGAAACCGTTGTGACCTTCAAGGTTTCAAAAAAAACATTTCGCCAGATTTTCATTTGTTGTGGTCGATTGTTTTTTTTTCCAGCAACACCAGACACGGACCCAAATCCTAATGGATAGACTTTCGATTTTGGGATTGGATAGTCTTTGGAGCCCTATTGGATAGACCATGAACAGGTTTCTTATCCGTTCTTTGCCATAGGAACCGATTACGCTTTGGAATAGGCATAATCATCCTATAATGTCCCACTGTTGGGACACGGGCCTCCTCTCTATGAGAGGGATTGAAGGATTGGGCCATAATCCACCAACGGGACCATTGCGGGTCGTGGTGGATGTCAAGTCTTCGACTTTTTGTTCTAAGACATGCTGGTTTCCTCGCGATGTTTTCTATCACCATTTTGAGAGAAGTGGTGATAAAATTAAACACACAAAGTAAATTGCCTGGCTTGCGAATTCATGGCCTACAACTCGTAAGTCGGAGCCGGTACCACTGGGCCCCCCTGCAATGGGATGGGCAACGAGCTTATTTGTACTGACTGACCGACGGTTTGATAATTCAAAAAGGTAAGGTGTTTGAAAAGTTGATGCTCAATCAAATGTTACGTCACTTTAATAAAAACTCCATCTTGCATGAACATCAGTAAGGTTTCACTAAAGGACATTGTACCACTGACGCCGGTGTCACCCTAATAAAGAACATTTTTAGCGCCTGGGAGGAATCACAAGATGCCATTGGAATCTTTTGCGATCTCTCTAAGGCGTTCGATTGCGTAAACCATGAGACACTTCTGCTGAAACTGGAGCAGTATGGGATTAGAAATGAAGCTCTTGATTTGCTAAGATCATACTTGAAAGACAGAAAGGTTAAAGTACAAATAAACGGCACAAACTCATTAGGGTCTGAAATATCAATGGGCGTTCCTCAAGGTTCGATATTGGGTCCATTCCTCTTTTTAGTCTAAATTAATGATTTACCCGTTACTTCAAAATCAACCGAAGATGGTGTTATTTGCAGATGACACTTCATTGATCTTTAAAATAGACCGAAGGTCACAAAATCTTGACGACGTGAACAACTCTATTATTCAGGTCCAAGATTGGTTTACGGTAAATAATTTGGTACTAAATGAGAAAAAACCAAATGCATTCGATTTAAATTACCTAATGTTAGAAGTAGCGAATGTGACATCATATTGAACGGAGAAAAACTGGAATTTAGTAATCAGACGGTTTTCCTAGGAATCACGCTAGACGAGAAGTTACAATGGGGACCCCATATAACATCTCTCGCGGGGCGACTAAGCTCGGCAGCGTATGCTGTTCGAAAGATAAGACAGTTAACAGACGTTGAAACCGCGCGTTTGGTTTATTTTAGCTACTTCCACAGCATTATGTCATACGGCATTTTACTATGAGGTCGGGCTGCTGACATTGAATCCATTTTTATTTTGCAAAAGAGAGCTGTCAGAGCCATTTACAATCTACGTCGCCGCGAATCTCTTAGGGAACTATTTAAGAAGATTAATATAATGACTGTACCTTGCCAGTTCATTTATGAAAATATTATGTATGTTAGAAAAAATCTGCATCTATTTAATAAAATAAGTGATAGACATAATATTAACCATTTTTCAGACTATCTAAAGTACATAGATCTTTTATGGGGTACTGTGTTAAATGTTACAACAAAAACCTGGTGAAATATTGCAATTAAATGAAAGAAAGTTTATAACTCGTGTTAAAAAAACACTTTGTAATCAAGCATATTACAAATTAGAAGATTATATCCTAGATAAGAATGCTTGGAAACATGCTGATCCTGATCCATAGGACAATCTAGAGGCTAGACAAAATCATACTATTTGCTTATTGTATTGTATATTTGGGTATTTTTACTTTACTCACACACTGACTTATTCCTAGTTAATATTTTAGGAAAATCATATATTTTCTCAATTGTTTGTAATTATGTGAGCACAATGTACCTATCACGTGATTAATTTATATGCCTTTGCTTTATTTTTAATTCTTCTTACCAATTGTGGTATAGTATTTTTATTCTTGGTGCATCGTCTTCACATATAAAAATATAATTTTTGTATACAAAATATTGTAAAACATTTTTTAAAAGAGTAACGGTGGAGTTTCTTGCCCCTTCTTCTCCATACGAAACTACCTTTAAGAAGGGGCGTCTAGAATCAGTTAAATTTTTAATGTAATTTTTGACGTTCATAAGTGCCTTTTTATGGACCTATTTGAAATAAATGCTTGGACTTTGACAAAAGTAGAACCTGTCGTATGTTTAATTGAAATTAATGCTAGAGTTTGATCTCAATTGCTTGCGGTTCTTCTCATTGCTCATTATCATCAGCCCGGAATGACCCACTGCAGAGTTAAATTATTTTTTTCCTTGTTTATGCATATGTCGGCCTTCCGCAAATTACCTCTCCTAACTGGAATTTACCTCTCCTACCTCTAACCGCTTCCATCCTTGCCCTCACGTCTCCAGCGATCGGGATTGATTCTCTTGCGGAGAGATCCGGGCTTTTGGCTTAAACCAATTTGTCAGTTAATCTGAGTTGTGACACGTGCGGACGCTTCCGGACCCTGCAATACACCCAGCTAATACCTCCTTATTCTTAGTCGTTACGGGAGATTTTATTGTAATCATTGATTTTCGGCGGCTTTATTTTTGAGGTCGATTGTATAAGATTTCGGTATGTTTTAGCGAACTTGTAGCGTGTGAGGGTACCTCTTTGACGCTTTTGGCCCGTCAAGTTTGTTAGATTTGGGGTTGATCTGGTAAATAATGTTCTGCAGGGCTAACATGACAAGCGCGAGAACGCTCGATATCTCGATTTCTCGAAATTTGTCTACGATTTTGACGTCATCCTTACACCTAACATGACCGCCAAGCTCGAGTAAACTCGAAACAGGCACTTTGACACTTCTGTATCTCGCGACAAACCGATGTAGCAAGTTATTAAAAACAAATTTTTATCACTGCAACATCGGTCGATTTTACGCATGGAATAAGTATGTTCTGTATTGATTTAACGTCCACCCCTTTTAATTTTTGTTTAGTTCCATGAAACCGACTTTTTTACTGTTTTTCTTTGGCATGCTAAAATTAAAATATACAATTAGTGGCACTTATTATACTCACTAGATAATCCACCACAATTGATAAATCGGCCGAAGGTCACTATTCGACAAAGCGAAGGTTGATAGTTTAACAATCACCATAAAACACATGATATTGCTTTTACTCACCAACTTTGCGGACTCAACTGGCGATTTTCGTAGTTATGTTGCGTAGGCAGGTACAGCCATAACTCCCTAGATTTCGATAATCACCATAATTGACAAACTAGACTGATTATTACTGCACTTGATGCTCATCTACGTAATAGTGCTTCCTTGCGCCAAACTTTCTCTCGCGGCCGCCGAAATGAACTTCATTCATGTGTATAGTAGGCTGTTTAAAACTAAGTATTTTCATTCAATTTAATGAAATCAATTATGTCTAATAGAACTAGAACGAAAATAAGTATAATTATGAATTTGCCATGTTATTTTGGATATTTTTTATTTTTTGTATCATAATTTTGTCTACTCTTCTCGTCGTCAAAATCGAGGACGACTAAATTAGAGAAAATCACGATTTTCTCATGTTGAATTGTCAAAATGCGAGATAAATTAGGTGGTCATGTTAGGGTTTAACGAGAAAAAATTAAGTTTGACAGAACAAGTCAAGTATTTTGTATGGCAGTGCTGTCAGAAAACGAGTAAAGTGACGGTATAGATGCGTCGAGAAAATACGAGAGTGAGTAATTGTCGCGTCTGGCATGTTAGCCCTGCTGGACTCTACTCATGCAAAGTCTCAACTACAAAATCTTAAATGTAGAGAATGACAATGAACAACGCATAATGTTCAAATCCCACGTGAAGTTAAGTCACCTAATAAAGATGGAAGGATGACAAATCAGCTCCAAAATAATACTTCAATAAAAATAAACTTACCATAAGCCCTTAACCAAACTACACACAAAATGACCATCACATCTTAGCCAAACTTTAGCAACATAATCTCACGGACGCCTCAATAAACATGTAAGAGACCGATATGCAAATATCTAGCCCCCGTCCAGTTTGTACGAGGCTGTTTGAACAAGACTGGACATGGATCGCCGGTGTAAACATGTTTGAGGGATGTTAGGGTAGTTATTGAGTGTACCACTAAATATCTTTGTATGGTGTTGGTAGTATTTGTTTAGGGGTTTGGGGTGAATTAAGTGACAAATTTATATTGTAGGACATTTTAAGTACATTATTATGATTAGCACTGTAATAGTAGAACTTGGTTCATTGATTGCAAGATTATAAAACTCAAACGGTTTCAGATCTGCTACAACTATTAATGTAACCTCCGCTTCAGGGTTCGATTCTGGGACCCCTTCTATTTATCTTGTTTATAAACAACATCGACTCTTGTTTTCTAAACTCTAAAGCCCTACTCTATGCTGACGATCTCAAACTTTATAGAACCATCAAAAATGTACTCGAAAGCAGATTATTACAGGAAGATCTGGATCGCTTTAGTGAATATTGCAGGTACAATAAATTGCAACTGAGTCTGTCTAAATGCTGTTGTTTTGTGTATCAGTTTCACGAAGAATAAAAATGTTTTTAGGCACCCCTATTCTTTGGATAATACTACACTTTCAAGATCGTGATCTTGGTATTCTGCTCGACGAAATACTTCACCTTGATGCCCATATTAACAAAGTGGTTAATAATGCCTATCGGATGTACGGTTTTGTGATGAGATCTGCGAAGGAGTTTGTGCGCCCCTCTACCCATTTATATTTGTATAAGTCTCTGATCAGATCACAGCTCGAATACGCAGTGCCAGTGTGGAATCCATTTTACAATAAGTATACAGAACATATAGAAAAGGTTCAAAGAAAATTCTTAAAAGCCATGCATTACCGTTGCTTCCACACAGCTTTATCTTATGATGATTTGCTTAAGAACTATAAATTACTTGGACGAATTTGAATTCCTACAGACTGAATTTTTGTTTGATTTGTGTAGCAATGTATATGACTGTATTGATATCCGTAATAAAAAAAAGTTACGTAGTTCCTAGAACGACAGCATGCCGCAGGGTGCGCGCACGGCCTTTGTTTGCAGTTACCTCTTGTCGCAGTAACGCCGGTATACGGGCACCTCTGCGTCGACTTACAAATAATTACAACAAGCAATTCGTCCATATCGATTTGTTTGCTCTTTCTGCTAGTAAATTCAAAAATATTCTGCTTAAGACACTGGTCACCAGTAATTTTAATTAAGATTTGTAGCCCTGATGAGTTTTATGAGTTATTTTATTGTTTGCAAAATTTATTTTAGCTGTCTATTTATCACAAAAAAATATTTCTTACATTAAATTATTGTAGTTCGTAGGTCCGTATGTATTCCGTGGAAAATGTTGTTGGTTACACATTTAGCCGTATATTTTTGTATTTCTTCCTACAAAATGTAGTGTGTCACTGTTTGTTTTCCCTAACAAATAAAATTGTAAATACGAAAAGAACGCACACACAAAATTGCTAATATTTTCAAAAAGCTTACGTCTCAAAAAGGTCTATCAAATATCACAAGATTTTCCGGAAGCTAAAAAAAAATCCAAACCACAAAATACAAGATAAAATCACGGCACTTCCTCCCCAAAACCGATCAAACGCCATAAAAAAAAAACTAAAGAAAAGGAAAATCCCTTTCTCACGTCGAACCTAAGTACCTTAATCGCCCCCTATTGTGTGTACACCGATTTGCGGGTAGATCACAGAAAAAATCTCTTTTTTATCCCTTCAGGGAGTCTCGCTGAGCCACTGGACCGTGTTACCGGTATCGATAACAAATTGGGGATGCTGTTCTTAAAGGGTTGAAAGAATTTGGGAGTTCCTTACAAGATAGGGCTTATTGAATCTTTGCTCAGTTCCCTGTGGATTCGGGTCACGAAAATGATGTGAGTTTAGGGACTTGTTGCTTTTCAAGTTTTTCGTAGTATTCATGTAAAGTTGTCCGAATAAATTTATGTTGTACAACTTTCATGTGTATTTTTGGATGAACCACATAAAATGTTTACCACATGGCATTAAATAGTAGGATTGCGTTTAAGATTATTTACAGATGACCTTTCAATCAGCTTGAATACGTGGATGAGGTTTTGTTACAAACCACTACTTATTAAAATCGTAGTAAACGTTATCTTATGCTGGACTAGTTCATCTCTGTCTTTCTAGTTTAAATGGGACAGACAAAGTTAATTGCAAATTTTATTCTAACATAGCATGTTATGTATTATTACAAATGAGAATATCAAAAGTTCAAAACTCCTGTGAGAACTTTGATTAACCAAGAAAATCATGCACATATCTTTAAAAGAGCAGCCAATAAACCACCTGGCCATAGTTGTGTATAGTAATTAACGGCGGTTGCAATCCGACTGTTTAATTCCGAACAACGCCGCAATAAACGTAACGGTACCGGACCGGTGCCGTGCCCACCCACCGAAACGGAATGCGATGAAAAAGGCACGATGTCCACACACACTTGAGAAGGGAAATTACAAACGGTGGTGGCGTCCACCGACCGTAATATCATTCCGCACGAGTCTTGAAAACGAAATTAAATTTTGCATGAAATGGTACAATATACAAAGAAAGTGGCCGGACAAAGGCAGAGTGGCGCCCAACGTGGGGCCACGGTTGGTTAGCCCCCGCGAGCCGGACTTATCGTGGCCGCGTGTGTAATTTGTTTCTAATCATATTACATTTTTGTTTTGTCTGTTTCTTTGTGATGCGGCATCACTAGGTAAGATTTAATTAAAAAATAAAATCGCCTTTGTTTATATTGTGAATTCTGCTACGCCACGTAGAGCAGATAAATTTTACAAATATTGTACAAAAAAACATGCTAACAGTTAAATGATTGAGTTTAACAACTTTTTTGTTTAACAGACAAAACATAAAAACACCCAACTAAAGTCAGAATAAAAGCCAGAAACAAACATCGACACATTGGACAGCAGTTGTCAATAACGTATACCATATCATAATTATACAGACCCTAGAATTTTACTCACACCTATAACATTAGAACTACGCAGCATTTCCTCCATTATTAACAGGGCCCGAACTCGTCCGGTTAATTAGCCCCCTTCATAATGTACAAACGGTTACAGAATACCTCTAGAAAATTTACGCACTCATAAATACACACCGTCTGGCACCCGGTGATCTCAGCAATTTTCAGTTTTCGGCAAGCACCTTAATAATTCAGAACGTAGGCACGGCCGTAGCAAAAATGAATTCTCTAATGTGAATGGAACTTAGACTGGCGCCCAAACGGGCCAACGGCAAAATAATTAAAGCATAGCATTAAAAATTCTTCCAGAGAGCTCCACTGCCCGGATATGTGATAATATTAATACGGCCGGCTCCGGCTTTTTGGTTCGGACGGTCTTAGTTCTAACTCCTGATTATTACAATTATAATTGTGAATAATTTAACGCTCAGACATGTGTGAATTAATTTAAATTAACACATGTTTGCTGATGAGTACGGCCTTTGAACAGTGTATGAAAAACACTACTGCAAGATGATGAATCGTCGGAGCGTACTATAAAAAAATTGCATTTAACTTAGCAATTATGGTATTATTTTCATTTCGAGGTATTTTAATAGATTGTTAACAAAATTTCACAATACACCATAAACAAACCCTCCCTAGATAGGTTTGGATCCTTCTCCATACAATCAGCTACAATTATTTTCAAATTGGGTTACCCAAAAGAATGATTGCGTTGTTCCCGTCAACTATCGCGGGCTGAGACAATTCTTCAGTCCAAATCCTCTCTTACTAGCATCTAATGCTACTACTCGTAGAACCATTTCTACACAAAGAAAGTTCTAAAATATACAACCAACACGCGCGAAGTTGGTCTAGATTTAGTGTTATTTCGCTACGGACTAGCTTCTAACTTACATTTGGAATATATCGGTAAGGAACTCTTAGTTGAACTGTTAGCACAATGGATGGAGTTCGTTCTGATGATGTTCTAAGTTTCATGTTGTTAATGCAAAGAAAGTTGGGTTAAAGTTTTATTATCACTTGGTGTAAGGGTTTCAACGAGGAAGTAAGAATTAGGTTAACATATTTGTTTAGCTGAGTTAGTAAAAGAAATTGTACACTCAAAGCGGGTGCCCCACACTAACTCCCAGAAGCTCCCGATAGCTCAGAAAGCGGCACAAAATACGAACTACCCGAAAATTTACCACTCCAATATTTCTCCCTCACCTACGCATTGTCACGGCCCAAGTCGTAAAGCCCGTAAGAAGAACGTAACAAGCCACAACGTCAGTCCGTACGTCAGGCCAGGCGTGGCCACAAACCCGCAGCGCCTTGCAGAAATAACCTTTTGCGACAATCGTATGCATGCGTATGCGTGTCTTGCCTTGCCTGTGTAAGCTCCGAGAGCTGTGGCCGCCCTTAGCTTAGCATGTGATGAATTAAAAAGTACTTTTGTGTGTAGAGAATGGATACAAGTTGTATCTGCTGTAAAATGGATGGAAGTAGTAACTACTACAATCTGTACTGTTTGTGGTTTATTTTGTCCCATTTTTATTTTGCTTAGTGAAGTTAAGCTAAGTCTGTTAGGCTTCAACTTATTTTATGATGAAATAAAAAATACAATTCACGAGACCTAAATTCATGAAATTACTTTCTGATTGACGTGGTGAAAACACAGTTATAATCATTCAGATCTTGAATAAAACACTATTTATAACGAAGAATTTAATTTCCAGCCATTAACCATTCCCATAAAGCTTAATTGATCAAAAGTCCCGCCAAAAACTTCGCATAACACATTCTACTTACACGAACACCAATCAAACTCACTATTGTACCAAGCTCGGCGTAAGCCCTGTACCTGTCATTTAGCTACCGGATTACCGACCAATTAACGGAATTGGGTGAGAACTCGTTAAATAATCCAGTTAGCCGATCGGCGGCGGCGAGATCAAAGCGGAAGCAATGGGGTGCATCGATAGCTCGATCTTGCACCCTCTGGCTTAGAGAGTGTTCGTTTTTGTTTTAGATTATGTGTGGATTTGTAGGTGAAGCTTTATTACCTTATCAATCACAGCTGCAGTCAGTAGTGCCAAAAATATTGATTCGATAGTTTGAGTTTTTTGCACGTTCTGACATACCAAATGATTTTTGTCCTAAATAGTACAGTCATTGACAGACACAGTAATGTCCGGGTTCTCTTGAATTATAATTATGACTTTATCAAACACTTAGTTGTTAAACCTTCTTCAAATTACATTATTAGATTCCATAGCTTTTTACTCTTAATCCATACCTTTTCCTGCTACAATATATAGAGACCCGAAAGTAATCATAATCCACCCTTAACATCAAAAATACATTACTTAGCAAGAAACTTAATCAATTTTGCTCGCATAGCCGCTTCACAGGTGACATTAACATATTTTTGCGATGGCCATGTTGTTTCAAAGGGTCTGAATTTCAAAAATACGACTCCAACACATACTCTCATTAAGTTTGGAACACGTAAGGAGAGAGACTGAATACTAATTGAGAGCTAAGAGTGATGCGAGTAGAACCGACAGACGGATAATTGGCAAATAACTTACAGACGTGGCGTTGTTTGTGCCTACAGAGTTCAGGTTGAAGTTGATTAGCGAGTCGGATTATGTAAAGATTTCTTTATACACTTGGGAGCAAATAAATCGAGCCACTACCTTTTTTCACGTAAAATGGTAAATATTTTTGGGAATATGGAACGTATCAATTCGAACTATATATCGCCTAAAAGTTAAGTTAATAACCTTAACAATGAGGGTAAATTATTGAATAATAACCTTATTGAATGATAAATTATTGGCTCTGCAAGAAAAATGGTAATTTTGATAGAAAATTTAGTAGGGCTAAAACAGTCCATAAAAACAATAAAAAACAAAATTATTGCAAAAAAAATATTCTTAATAACTGGTATTACCCCCCCTGTGCCCTGATGCATTCTTGTAGCCTATTAGTCATCGATCTGATCAGAGTTACGATGACATATTGTGGTATGTTCTCCCACTCTTCAAGCACAGCGACTTTAAGCTCGGGAATGGATGAAACAGCGGGAACCCTGGCTCGGACTCTCCGTTTTAGCTCGTCCCATAGGTGTTCGATCGGGTTCAAATCGGGACTTCGTGCTGGCCATACCATTTGTTGAATCCCGATCGCAGACAAGTATTCCGTAACGATCTGCGCGGTATGAGGTCTCGCATTGTCATGCATAAACAAGAAATTTTCTCCGACAAAACCAGCATACGGCATTACGTGGTCTTCAAGAATGTCAGTTATGTATCGGTCAGCTGTTAATCCACGTCTACCACTGCCGTCGTTGGCGGGGTCGACGAAGACAAGTTCCGTTTTTCCGTCTAGAGAAATTCCTCCCCACACCATACAAGAACCACCACCAAAACTCACAGTTTCTCGAATGCAACATTGGGCAAATCTTTCACCAGGACGTCTATACACTCGGTTTCTCCCGTCATTGCTAAAAAGACAGATTCTTGACTCGTCAGAAAACAAAACTGACCTCCAGTCTTCTAACGTCCAATTAATGTGTTCTCGAGCAAACTCCAAGCGAGATCGGCGATGAGCTACAGTCAATTTTGGGCCAGTTGCTGGTTTGTGTGATGTTAAATTTCGTTCCTTTAGTCTTCGTCTCACTGTCCACCTACTGATTGCGACACCTCGAACGTCACGTAACGCTTGCTGTAGCTGAACAGCATTAAGTCCACGGTCGCGCAACGAATTGGTTGCAATAAAGCGGTCGTCACGTTCTGTTGTTGCCCGTGGTCGGCCAGTTCCAGGTCGCCGAACAAAAGCACCAGTCTCCAGATACCTGCGGTATACCCGCTGTACCTTTGAACGACTCAAATGAAGTCTGCGTGCCACTTCACGTTGTCCGTGTCCAACCTCAAGTAAAGCTACAACTTGGGCAGCTTCCGTCGGTGTAGTATCCATTTTATCAGGTTATTTTGATTACACAGACACAGATAAAGACAACAATAACAAGTAATATGGGTATGATTAACAAAAACCTCAAATTTAATCTTTTCTTAACAGAGTACAATAAAAATGTCATAAGCAAATTAAATGCGATAATTTTATTCTACCCTTCAAACTTTAATTAAAATGAAATTTTGACAACTAACTACCCTCATTGTAAAGGTTATTAAATACCCTTTTAGGCGATATATGTTTCGAATCGATGCGTTCCATAATACCAAAAATAATAACCATAATGCGTGAAAAAGGAAGTGGCTCGATTTATTTGCTCCCAAGTGTAGTTAGAATATAAGTTTCTAGTTGACTCTGAAGTAAATAGTCAATCTTGCTGGGCTGTCCCGTTGGTGCGGTTAAAAGTGGTCATAGGAAATTTACGTACTTCAACATCTTTATAGTTTACATTGATGACATATTAGTGTTGAGCAATGTTAATAAAATAGGCAGCAAAAGATCTCGTTTTTTTACATAAGCTTACTTGACACCAAACGTCAATAAAACATATGCTAATAACATCTTAATTTCATATTATCATGTCGCGTCTGTATTATCAATTCTATCGCTCACCGTCGTAGGTTCTCGCGTGGGGTGTTAGCTCCAGGGGCGAAGCTATGGTGTTAATTATACGATTTTCTTTGAAATAAGTTAATAAATATTGGATAAGACCCACCCTCGCTGCCCTTTTAATGAACCCGCTCGATACCTGGCTATGTTTTGCTGCACCGATCATGGTAGGTGAGTTTTCTTAGTTGTTATGAACTCTTTTTTAGTTAAGGATTCGTAAACATTTTAGAACTGCAGAAACTTTTTAAGTTGCGGATAACTTGACCGTTTGTTTTACAGTCAAGAATAGAGCTAGCAGCATATAACACCTTATGAGATCAGACGATATCAGAGATGGTCCTAGGATGATACATAATTCATCGTATCGTAGAAAGTGACATAGGGATCCTTATATACGCGGCAAAGAACATACTGTAATCACGAATCGTTCGTTCAAACATTATAACCTCATATCTATTAATGTAACACTATTAGAGGCTCATAAATTAATATCCATAACAGCAGTGTAAAGTACAAGAATATATACATACATAATAATTTTATAAGACAGTCGAACAAATCAAACCACTCAATTAAAATACATCAGACATATACCTAATAAAAACCCATATTCATAACTCCATTGAGGTGTGTAATAAATTCGGAGAGAGCTGTCATAAAAGGGCTCATACAGTACACATCTACATTACAAATCGGCCTCATCTCGTGCAATGATCGACACTGACGCGTTATTAGAGCGCCTTATCTCACCGCATCTTGTCATTCAGTTTTTACGGTTCATATTCATTGTTTTGGAGAGTGCTTGCTGGGTTAATGTAAAGGGGGATGCTGTAGTTGTAACAGAAGTACCAAGGTTTCATGTTGGTTAAGAGAGTTATTGTGTCTCTTTGGAGCCATAATCATTTGCAGAGCAAGTCGCAACCGCTCGACACATCAGTTTTTGTCACATATTAATCTGTTATAAGAGTGTATAGTAACCCCGCTGAAAGATGTTTAAAGAAGCAAGAAAAGCAAAATCGCTTAAATGACAACTGTAAACACCAAACACCACCAACAAGAGCCAAAATGTAACCTAAGCATCACAATGTTTCCATAAATTAGCTCCGCTTTGCCACAGTTCTTTTAACGAAGAGCCTAAAGATGCATCTTAAATAGATCATTCCGAAATTATCGATGATCCCTCTTTTAGCATTTCGATGTATTCACTTTTGCAACAAAACTGCAAACTAATTAAACATCCAGTCTTCTGAACCTCTCCTCCATACACGAATTTAAATTTCTGTCCCATTCATTTTGCTTATGAGAAAACCGATTCGGTTCGACATTTTCGTATAAGAGCCTGTAAAAACTCCATACGTTTGCACCGCATTTTCGCCAACACTTCCAAACTGTGACACATTTGAATATAACCCTTATGTATTTGAAATAAAGGTTAGGTTCGCTTTTAAAAATGGAGTGTAGAAATTTGCAAAGTGCTACAGAGACTGAATACACGCTTGAATTATTTAGATAGCAATCGTGGGTCCGTATTCTGATCGTTTTTCTCATCGGTATCGGATAGGAGCTCTATGTCTGTCCTTGTCTCCACTTTAGTGATAGAGAGGGATGGCTGTATTCATAGGTGGGGGGCTGCTTTTGTTTCGTTTATTCATAGCATGTGTCATGAAAGTGATGTCTAATACGTTTGGGGTTGAGCGTAGCGTTTGAATGTTGGCTTGAATAATGTACCTGAGGACGGCGGAGGATGCCTTCACGAAATATTTTTAGTTAATGATCTGGGGTTCGCAGGTAGTTTTGGTACCATCGAATTATAGTAGTTCTGATTTTTTATGGATAAGAAGATTGACACTGTCATTGGTATTGTGGTGTTCTGTTATTTTTTTTGTACTATCGAAACTAAAGATGCTGTTTGATTTGCTATTTCTTATTGTAACTTTTCTGTTAATAAAATTCAACACTATCATTATTTATAAACTTATATGGATGAAATCTATGACATTACAAGCTATTTATTAAAGCTCGACTGTCTGTACTCCCAAACCAATGTCATTATCTACTAAATTACTTTTCATATATATTTATTATACTAAATATCTCCCTCTTCCCTCAAACCTCTACAACCTCCATCAAAATTGACATTTGATACTAATTATCATACAAAAATCTTTCATACCATCACACATACTCCATACAACTGTCGAACGATTGCAAGACATTTTTCCCCGTTGCGACTGGCCAGTACCGGGCTTCGTAAATTAAAATGTGAATAATTAACGCCGACCTCTTCCCCTCCCCCCTCTACATGCCACCCTCAGACACCCCCCCACTCCAGTCACACGCCACCCAGATGTATTAGTTTTAAGCTCTCAGTTCGTATGAACGCGATTTAGGGTGAATTCAAAAGGCAGATAGTTGACCCCCTCTGGTATTATAATCGTGTAGACGTTTTTCGCGTTTTTAGTTAATATGGTCTTGGGTGGGCGGGACCGTGTAAGCGATTTTGGTCTTTGGCCAATCAATCCCTTTGTGTAAACAATCCATGGGTCGTTTGTAAGATAGACTGTTACTGGGCTGTTACGAAATAAGTAGCACATGTGTAGTTTTTTATTATGAGTAATTAATAAAAATCGAAAAAATATCCATCTCGTTAACTCATTTTTTATTTGATTTAACTGAGAGTAGTTTACGACGATTTCATATATTCTTCTTATTTAGCAAAACTTTTGCGCAAATGAGATTTGAAAGAATTCACAATGTAAACATATTTTTACTGAGGACGTAGTTATCTTTAGTACGAATTAAATGACGCGCTCAATAATACTTCAAATTTTAAAAAAGTTATTCAGTTATCTACTTGTAGTGTGTGGTTTTGGCTAGCCATAAAAAAGTATGTCACCGGTTTTCAAGATCTACATGAATGAATGCGAAAGAATTTGTATATAAATAGTTCGTATTTCCAATTCCTCATTTAATTACTACGAGGGTACCACATACTGAATTTCCCACAAACACACAACCGATCTTTACCAATCAACACCCAATTTCAAACAACAAACGAACTTATTACTTCATCAACGTACACGCAATCAGTGACGAATAAAACACGGGGCCAATCAGAGGGCATAACTAATTCAATTTGCGAACGCGGCCGAACCGCGGCGGAAACGCACGAAGTGTTCGGCGGTCGTTAATATTGATCAGTATTATCCCGGATCGACGATTTACGGGAAACACCGGACTCCCACATCGCTATACATTTAATTATTAAAAGATTTACACGGATGTAGGTAAACTGAACAAGGCAAATAGTAGGTTTCAAATTAAAATCAGTTACCACATTAATCATTGTCTAATTTACATTGAAAATTCGTTTCATGATTTACACCTAGGAAACTGCTCAGGACATTTTCGACATACATAGAATTTATCATCATCATTTTGAAATGCAACACTCGTTTCGAATGCGTTCAAAATTGTACTTTTAGCATCGAAACACCCATTTTTGGTTTAAGACGATTTCTTTATTTTTCTTGGTTTTTCTTAGTTAGAAGTAATTTTTGGTTTAATTTAGATTTCTGTCAGACCGATTAACTACAATGCAAATAAACACGCGAAAATAGAGAGAGTTATTTTCGCCCTTTCGGTCTGTTTTCCAACTGTTCAAAGAAATCAACCAGCAGTCCCTCAAACGCAATCACTTCCATATTTTCAACCTCCATGGCGTTCCTCGCGAAAAATGTTTGTTGTTTCCGGCGTAAGGTGAAAAGTCGGAGTTCGGATGGTGAAAGCCGTTTTCACCCCAAATATTTTATTGTGATCATTTCGTTCGGTGCGTTGATTACCGGTGGGTTGAGTTGATACTGTTTGCCTGTTCGTGTATTGATGATTCTTCGCGTAGAGGGAAGAAAAACATCGATAAGCAGATGGACAAAAAGTACTGTGACAGAGTTCATGAAAGTGTTGTAAATTTTTGCATGTTTTAACATATTTTTTTTCTTTAATTAACATTGATTTTTAACCGCTTTAATTAAGTGATTATTGTAAGAGTTACGTGGCCTCATGTATAACTGATAGAAGAGTGAAATACTTCTAGTAAAGGCGGGTAATGAGAGTCCGAAAACCGTTCCACCGGTCAGGCTTGGAGAAAAATGCCTGTAAGTAGTGTCACCAAATTCGAGTACCTGGGACACTGGGTCACCGAGGACCTCTCAGATGATTTCGAAATTGAGCGGGAACGTAGGGATAGGCAGCGAGATGCAACATGATGGCGCGCAGGATTGCACGGTGCCCAAAAGAAGTCAAAATTGTTATTTTTAAGGCATACTGCAAGACATTTCATACCTGCAGCTTGTGGGTATTTTATACGCGTAGATCTTTCAATGCCCTGCGGGTTCTGTACAATAATCGATTTATGATGCTATTGGGATTGCCTCGCTTTTGCAGTACATCAGGTATGTTCGCTAAGCCACATTGGGAACATTGGGAAGGGTTGATTGCCCGATTGTGAGGTACTGGAATACCGTTCACAGATCTGGAGGTGCCCTTTGTAATATTTAATAGTGCAATTTGTAAATAATAATTTTACTAACAATGTATGGAATGTTAATTCTGATAATAAATGATTAATATATATTAAATATATAAATAAATTCATGAAGGAAAAAAAATGGCTACATTTGCCCCATATCTTGTCCTCTAAATTCCAATTCGCTCTGGTTCACGTTCAAAAATTCTACTTTCACTACGTCACCCGGCTTACCATTTCCATATGATACTCTCATAAGAAACAGAAGATAATTAAGAATTATTTTTACACAGCCTCTTATCCTTCTGTCTTAAAACGCTGAAAATACGTCCGTCTCTTTCGAAATACACACATCTTTTAACACCCCTACCTGTGTAGTTGCTTCGCCAATCCTTTAGAAAGGCTTCTCATCTGTCAACGACGCGTTTGCTTGACAACCTGACCTCAACAGTGACACCTGTTATAAGGTATACCTGACAGCAACCCAAGCCTGTCCTAGGTGGAATATTTTATAATGTGCACGTGCATTTTCTAATCTGCTGCGAACGTGGAAAGCTTTTGGGATTAAATAAAACATGTCGCTTTGGGTACCTACCTACTAATTCAAGACTTTGGGTCCGAAGAGAGACTTTTCAGTATCGTCGGACATAAACGCTGTTCTTTATCAAAATGTATAGGCAGAAACTGCAGCACTTCTCGTGCTACGATCTAAGTTGTCTGTTTTAACTTCTTCATTCATTGCAAAGGTAACATGTGTGCCGATTGCGTCAAGTTGCAGCATAAAACTGATTTACATCCGTCACCTCATACTCCAGGTCAAGGTGGAAACCAGCGTCAGGCACTAGTTGTCTGGCATTTTTGCTAAACTGGTCCTTTTTGGAGCAGCCGTGATGCACAATTCCCTGCTAATCTCTTACATCGCACTTTACACTTTTTATTAACATAACATAATATCACGCCTGTAATCCCAGAAGGGTTAGGCAGAGGTGTACCTATAGTACACCCACATTTCGCTAGTTATGTTTAAGTCCTATGTAATAGGGAGCGAGCCTATTGCCATCAACCGGGCGCAAATCCCAGAACCCAGGACCTCATGCTCAACAGTAGCACTTGCGACAACTAGACCAACGAGGCAGTAAAACACTTTTTATTTTAATGTTCTTTATATGATACTAGCTTTTGCACGCGGCTTCGTCCACGTGGAGGTCGAGGAAATCACCCCACGGAAACGTACTGCTGTGATAAAAAGTAGCCAGGTTATAAACTCACGAAAAATATTATTTTTATAAAATAACTCTTTGCAAACTACTAAAGTTTCTAACATTATAATTCAATCAAGACACGTAGCGCCATCTAGCGTCCTAAAGCAATTGCGACCATCGAAAGTTATTGTTCTTTCCCTCGAGAACAGTACTTTTTTTCTAGATAAAATGTAACTCCCTAATGTCCTGTAATGTCCTTTTCTGTACCCCTGACAACGTATATGCAAACATGATGATCGGTTCTTAGGCGTCAAAAGTTTACAAACAAACAACCTCACATACGTGTTTATAATTTAAGTTAGGACTGTGTGCCTTTTAGTCTGTGCTAAATAAATGTCTTTTTTTCTTTCTTTTCTTTCTATCTTTTGGAAAGTTATTGTAATTATTGTTTGGTCATTACACAAATGAGATTCAAGGTCCTTAGAATCCCATTGACCACTGCGACTAATGAAGATCTAACTTACACACATTTCACCAGTTATGTTTAAGTACCATGTAATGGGGCGAGCTTATTGCCATCAACCCGGCACAACTCCAGACGCGGTCTGACTGAGAAATCTGACGTCACAAATAAAGTCAGAGGTTATTCTGCTACAGCGTCACCACGCTTGACCTGTTCAATCGATCAAAACATTCAGATAAACAAGGCCCACCAAATTTAAATGTTCCAGTCCTCATGCATAATTGATAAAAATAGCTTACACACGATGATCCCCAGCATTAAATACGTTATAAATAATAGAAAGCATGTTTCAAGCCCCAGAGACTTGTCCCGAACAGCGCATGCATATTAACCATCACGCACAAACATAGAATAAATTAATAATTCTATTTTTCTAGAACTCCCCTATTAGTTGGTGTTACTATGCAAACTTGAGGGAGGACTGCGCGAAAATTGTGTGTATGAAAACTTTAAAATGTTAGTGTAGATTTTTTTATTTCTTACTAACAGGAAGCTCAAGATGTTTTGATCCGTGATAACTTCAAGTTTTTTTTTTTTTTTTAAATATTAATATTATTATGATGAAATTATTACCGGCAAAACGTCTTAAGGCAATTGCTATTTGATCGAAGATTATTTAGACAAGAAAAAAATACACTTTTAAACATAATTTCTGAAACTCAAAAACTGTCCTCTTCTACCGTCAATTTCCAGTACAAAAAGCCAGCCATGTCAAAATTTATTATAAACCATAAATATCCCGTATTCCAGTCACATATAAATTTGAACAATAATAAATTAATATGTGCCGACAAATGGTATGTGTTCACAACTCATCTATAAAGTGTCGTTAGGCCGGCCACACACGTATAAAATTGCCACCGTATATTATATTCGGTTTGTTTAATTAAAACGAGCACGGGAATTGAACCGACAACCCCGTGTAGAACACGATTTTTTATCACATATGCAAATATATCGTAAATTTTACGTACGAGTTATATTGACCTCTGCCGTATTGGGTTAAATATTTTATTTTTATTAATGTTTTTCAGATGTTAAGGTAGTGTAGTGCCCCTATTAAATTATTCATTTTATTGAATGGTTTAGAAAACTACAGCATCCTGCAGCTACTTACAACTGTGAAAGTTTTAGAATGTTATGATGGAAAAGAGGATCAAATATCTACATGGATTAATTTGTCGATGCTAGTGATCGCATTTCTATCGTCGTCAATCTAACATCTCTAGATACATTATATTTTTAAACAAGTAACTTATTTGATGTCTATTGAATTGTTGTATTCATGAAAACGGATCGCAATCCAATTAATCACTTAACTACACTGTGGTTTTTTTTTCTTTATTATATGTGTATCTATACAAAAATACGATTCGTGTACACTTGTTTTAGCATTTTGATCCATTCTGCAGTCCAGTCCATGAAACACAGCCTTCAAAATAAAACAATTAATATTTATTGTATTTGCCTTTCAATATTATTCAGCGTGCTGCATTACCATAACACATAACCCTTTTGTTCATTCCTCGATATATCGTCCACGTATTATCGGCGTTAGAAACAGCCAATCGCACAGACCACCGGCCGTCCAAATAATCGTAAATTCACCAACGGACAAAATATAATAAATTGCCGATGAGATCTGTGCGTACACTTCAACAAAAAAAAACTGCGTACCAAAAAATCTAACGTGCTTCTTATGTCAAGGGAATAAATGTGAAAATGGCGTGTTATAAGGAATCAGGGGTAGAAGAGTGGTTACCGATGAGTCTATATTTGCACTCTGAACCCTTTGTTGTCGCCTTTTTTCGGTTGTTTCCGAATAAAGGCTGATAGAACACGTTTTTCAAATCATTAAACAGTTTCGACCGCGAACGCGGTTACGGGCAAAAAGGAGGTTTGTGGCCAAAAAAGGAGCTGGAATAAAAATTGCGAAGCGTTGGCCTGGGACGAAGTGATCGTTGTTTCGCCATGATAATAATGTAGTGCGAGTCGGTGTTGTTGATGCTGTTTCTTAGACCGATTCCTCTTAAGCAAAAATATGTGGCATTTCGTCAAACTAATGAGAAAAGTGTCTCATAGATAGTAAGAGAAGTTCAGCTTTGGTACTGGATTGGATATATAGATTCCGTCTATTATTTGATTTTGATTTTCTAGCCTCTTAAACAAATACCATTGATCCGTGCATAATTTTTCACAAGTTCTTTGCAGACAGATTTTAGCCTGAACAGATAGATTAATTGTAAGTTTATTAAAAAAAGAACCAGAAAGATACAAACACAACAAAAAAGGCAAAAATTTAAGCCATATACCCCGGCAGAAAAAGAACCGAAAAAAAATCCTCAAGTATCAAAACCGTCACATGCAACATTTTCGCAGCCAATACTTTACGTCACACGTCGCGGTCGGTTCGACACTTGACGCGGCGTTTTCCTGCTAATCGCGCGTAAACGACACACTCACCGATTCGCTTTTGCAAACGTTTGGGGAACGTACACAGTGTTCAAAATGAACTGTTTGCTTAACAGATAATCTGAGTTTATCGAGTGATTGGGACACGGTTGACTTGCGCGATTTTTTTTCTGTCCTGGTTTACATTTGGGATGAGGGACTCTTTAACTGATTGTCCGCTAGTGGCAATTAGAAGCGGTTAGGCAATCACGCTACTCACGGATCGTTCGTGTATTATTTATTGTATTTTAAATAAGGCACGGTCTGGGCAAGAAGCTCATAAAGTCTGTTTCACAAGTATTTCGTGAAAGTGTTAACAAATCCTGTTCTGGTTAAATTGTCATCAAATTATCAAAAAAAAAAAACTATTTATTTGTATTGAGAAGGTTTTAACTTTATATCTCATAACTCTTTGAAAAATCGGCGACGAAAAGGTTATAGAATTAACCCTAATTGTCATACGTAAACGACCATTAAAATAATTTAAAATAAGAATTTTGTGTAAAAATATTTAAATCAATAATTCTAATAATCAAATCAAAAGCACTCACTTTGTTGGTCTGCAAATTGCCTTCCACAGTAACATTTTTTTTTTACATTTAATTCGGATACTTTTGTAACAGACCTTAGACGAAAACGTTTCGTCGTATTATAATGTCTTGCAAGAGTAAAGCTGTACAAGAATAAAAATTAATATACTTGTCTACTTACACTGATTTTTTAAAGGGACAACAATTAGATGCACATGTCCAAACCTATTTTGTCCTATAAAGAAGAACCAGCTACTCGATACAGAGGCTCCTTAATCAGTTTTGATAATAAACGCGATTTGCGTCAATTATTTCAAGCGCTCGGCCGTAATAATTAACATAGACTATATTATTCAGCGAAGGGCTTACCATTACCTCATTTGCACCGTGCAGTAAGCAGCAAATTACGAATTATAAAGCAATTTGTTTATTAGTCCTAATCGAAGTAGTTAGATCACGAAGTAGAAGAACCCGAGTGTTGTGGTTCAAATTGTAGATGTATTTTTCTGGACAAAATCTCGTGGAGTTGCCTGTACCTAATCTACGATAGACTTTGGAATCTCCAGATCGATATCTTATGATATAGGTACAATGTGTAGCTTTGATAATTTCTAACGCGACAATATTATTGTAGATTTTCACGGCACCGCGATAACACGGGAAAGTAAAATGTAGGGCAATATATGAAGACGCTTTTAAATGTCCGTCCACTAGATCGATAAAACGTGCATGTAATTCCATACATTTTACAGACTCGGACCTCCACGAAAACATCGTGAAGTTAGAAATTATAAAAGCGAACGTTACTGGCAGGGACGGTAAGATGCTTTCCATATAAGTTTAGATCAGAAATTTAAACCAAACCTAATATCGTTTCATAACGATCACCAGAATTAAGCTCCAAATATTCAAAATACTACTTTGAACAAAACCACTCGGATTACTTTCCTATAACTTACAACATAACTCACAAAACAATACATTACACAAACCCACCCCCATTTTAAAAGCCCAAAACAAGAAGAACAATATCTTCCGTGACATAAAATTCGAAAAAAAAGTTTAATGGGACCAAAATCCTGGCTCCAATAAAACATAAAAATACCCCAATATATTAGACGAAATTGATATTGTATAGATGATCCCTATTATAACGGCGGTATGAGCACAGTACCCTGTTTTGCATATAGAAAACGATTCTTTTTTTGCTGGAAGTTTTTGAGGAACGATGGAAAAAGTGCAGTGGACTGCGCGCAAGAATTAATGGTGTGAAACTTCGGACCGGGCCGTCGTGGGAGCCGGTTATACGGCACGGGCTAAATTTATGTACGTTCACGATTCCGTAGCTGGCTGGTTTTTGGGCGAATTTTTGCTGATCGTTTGTTAGCGTTTGAGCATTGATTAAAAGGACGAAGTTAAATTATGTAGTGGCTGTACATCGGGTACAATTTCTTGCACTTAATTAGAAATATGTCACTATCTCTATCATCATCGTCAGACCATAGGAAGAACTGCTCAAAAGCTTTGAAGACGTCAGAATCTTCATTTTACCGTAACAGTCGCCAACCACCATGAAGTATTGGACTCCCCGACATAAACCGACACAATTTGTCATCCTTCTATAGAGCCTCCACAAAAATTGTAACCTAATTGTAGCCACAAAGGCGGACCATCGATCACGGACGAAGCCATCATCGCATTCAATAAGAATCTGCATCAAACGATTGCCACAATCAATCCTCATTTGCCGAGACGCCGAAAAAATCAGCCGACGAGAAGCCACAGATGGCGGAGCATTTTTAATAGTCGCCAAGAACTCGCCAGTCACCAACAGACAAATCTACTGTAATTAATGACTATGAGGGTATTTTTTTTCACTCCGATACCAATAAAGGAGACATTACTGAAGGGACAAAACAAAACATTGCGGCCGGTGTCGAACGAAAGGAGAATTTATCATCTAGACGGCACCGGCAGTCGGCGCACCCGCCAATGTCCATTTGGATAATGCCCAACGCGATTAAAAATATAAAAATACCCCCACCCGACCCCTGTGGGGAGAGGGGGGATTTGACGGAGGACATCGCGCTGAGGACACAAAAGGATTATAAATGAGAAGGAATTTTAGATAATATTTGTACGTTGGATGTGGATTGTAATGTCGGGAGAGATCGGCCGGCGGTGCCGCAAGCGTGGGGCGGGGGGAGCCTTCCGCGATCCGCACCTAATGAGTGTTTGTATCAATTTGTTAGTATTGTATTTGAATATTTTTATACGTTCGTTACGATTTTAATCCCTTGTGGTTGTGGCAGACTGGATCGATGTTTTTTTTTAATTCTCGGCCGTTTGATCGCCCGGTGCGTTTGTGTTGATTAAAGGCGTTGTTCAAGGTTTTGGGGACCCATGTCTCGACCGCACTCTCTTTTTATACTATTTACTTGTGTCCGACAATTTGGACGGGTATAGAATATTTAAAGTGTGATTATGTTGTGAAGCCTGTTCTACACCCATTACGAGTGATGAGGCCGTTATGGAAGTAGTTCATTGTTCACGTAACGAGCCCTAACTTTAACTAGGCACTGAAAATACCGAAATTTCCTAATTCCACCGCGCGTTATAAAAAATTAATTAATTCTAATTACTCTGTAGGCCTTAAAAACACAATTCTAGCGTGTAGGACCTCACGATAGTATAAAGGGTCAGATAAACATGGAAAAAATTTAATTCGCATTCATAATTAATACATTTAAAAAATATTGTATTTTCCAGGGCGTTTTTAGACTACGAAGGATGAATCCGAATGAGCGAGAGAAGAATAACACTGCTCATAGCAAGCGACACTCGGTGTTTTCAATTCATTATCTCGAAAACAAAAATTTCATTAGCCCCGAGATTTCCTTTTTAAATTTAATTATTCATATTTAAATTAAACAAAATATAATAGAGGTCCGCCAGAGAAAAAAGCGGCTTTATCGTATCATATTTTATTAACCGAATTTATAATTCTACGCCGATTCGAGTAAA
This sequence comes from Dasypolia templi, assembly GCA_963555695.1. Taxonomy (NCBI): domain Eukaryota; kingdom Metazoa; phylum Arthropoda; class Insecta; order Lepidoptera; family Noctuidae; genus Dasypolia; species Dasypolia templi. The sequence continues at coordinate 22,139,127 of OY743155.1, read as the reverse complement.
TCCCCTACAGTGGGTAGACGGGGGGGTTGCGGGCCCCTCCCTGGGAAATATTTATGAATGCCAAGCAGAAAAATCCACAATAATATTTCAGGGTGGACGTCGGCCGCGGTCTTTACTTGCCAGTCCCTGATCTATTTAAAAAAAGGCCTCCCGGAAGGACAAAAGGGCTGCGGGGTGCTCGTAAAAAAAACTGGACACGTATAGAGGTTACCGGCCGTCCGGCCGCTTTGTCTGATTCTTATTTTTTACCGGATCGGATCCTTTTCGCCGTTTTTTATCGGTTTTTGTTCCGGAGACACTACGGGCCGGGTCGGATACCCCGTTTGTTCTAATGTCATCCCATTTGTAATTTTTACGTTTCACTGTATGTGTATTTTTTTTAGTTGACCGCCTAATGGTTACCCTTTTCTTTGCTATGTAAAAATTGTTTGATTTATATTTTGGTTGCTGACCAGCGACAGTTTTCTTTGGGTTCTATTTTAATTGTATTCATTCTGCATTCATTTGTATCAAGCAGCATTGTTTTATTCAGGTCACATTCACTTCGATGTAGTTAGGCAATATCTTCCCGAAACCACTGCGGTAATTTAGAACTACATAATTTAATGATAGTGTAGTTAAGTACCTACTGAGAACAAAAATACTGTTGAAACAGTAGGCAACCAATGAACGCAAAGTTGTACACAATGAACAAGCTGCTGTAACTGAATCCCGAACGTAGCCGGCAATGGGATTAGCTTCAAATTGGACGTGTAGCATGCGCTATGCCCCTGTGGCGGAACCTATTGATAGACATTGTAATTGTGAAGTAAACGGTTTTTGAAATACTTGGCTTTTTGTGCAGATTTGGATAGCCTGTCTAGCTTAATCTGGAGGTGAACTTTTAGATAATTATGGACCAGTATTTTAATATTTATTTACATAAGGAGTCATGTCGGTCAACTTGAGGATTCGAAAGAGTTTATAGAGTAATTTAAATACTGAACTTCTTACTTTCAATGGTTTATCTTGATTGAGAAAAGGATGAAAGAAAATGGTGATGGTTTTGTTGTCACAGAAAAACAGGCATATAATAAGACAAGTCAACTCGAATACCTACTTAATGAAAACGAAACAAATATGGGTTTCTGATTAAAGCCTCATTCATACTCAACTAGGAAAACCACGTATAATGCTGGAAAATTCGTTCCTGTCCCGTTTTCCAACCTTTCGCCAATGTTAGCCACTGCGCATTACAATTTCAAAACAGTTTTCAATATGGTCCGAATAGCCTCAAAAATATACTAATACATAAGCCTACCCACAAAATGTGGCTCATTTTGCCTTACATCTCACCTTACCTTCAGTTCGGAATCACAGACCCCATTTTAATATTAAACAAGTAAATCCGACAAGGAGGCGAGTTCTAAACGCACTATTAATCCAGACCGCATTCCCGCCAAAAAGGAGGAAAAAAAACAAAACAGCCGGCGAATAATCAAATTATTAGAAGGCCCACGTGAGGGCACCGCAGTCTTACCGCTTATTTATCATAGATGTAATGGATGTTACCGTTTTTTTACGGACGATGTTATCGGCTTGTTTTTGCGGGTGTAGATGACTCGGTTGCCACATTTCTTTATTGCAATAATATTACTTTGCCATTGGTAATTATGTCGCGGGTTAGGGCGGATTTCACCAATTATCCTGAACACCATCAGCATTTCACCAATGAAACTGAACGCGATCAGCACATCTAAACCGTGTTTAAGAAATGTCAGTGTCATCATTGTTGTGGAATATTGACACTGACGGCTCTTGATCGTGTTCAGTTTCATTAGGTGAAATTGGCACTTAAATGCTAACACACTTTTTGGTTGGAATTACTTTCAGCGAAGCACTTGTTTAAACTTGATTGACTTGACTTGACTTTATTGTCGCGTTTCGTCGCCATCAACTTACAATACAAGAATCCTTCAAAAATCCCTGCAGCCATGGAAAATCTTTATCTCAATGATCTGAGCCTCTGTTAAAATTAACTTCACTGCTTCACAACCAGTTGCTACAATTCTCATTGTTTTCTTCTCAGGAGTTACTCACTGGACGAAAGGTTCCTGTACTGCCAGGGTGAAGTGCGGCGCGTACACTGGCATCCAGGGTCACTATCACATGTGTTCGTGCTGGGATCTGATAACACTATCAGGTAAGATAAACAATCACATATGTATTACAGCATAACACTCGGGGGATTATTTTGGGGTGCTCACATTTTTACTGCATGCGTAGCTTGGCAACTATAGAAACGAAAGACAGAATGAAAGATTGTAGAAAGATTTCTAACACGCGATGTCAAAATTCAAGAAAAGAATGACTTTTTGTTAACTGATTTGTCTTCGTATAGTAGAGATAGAAGTGGTCTTGTTAGAGTAATCTTATTGCTTTGTATACTAGGTATACAATCAACCGAACAAACACTAAACAGCTCTGAGTGAAATACTATTGTGAAGACGTAATTTTGGTGACTAATTGGAGCGGTGACGAAATGGGAATAACTCCCCTGCATTCGCAACTCTTCGATACGCTTCCTTGTCGAATCGAGCATCACTCAATGTTCTCGAAGAAGTCCTCTAAACGCGTTATCATATCCGATATTGTTTTTTTTTTTTGTATTGATTCTTCCCGCCGGTACTCCTTCCCCCTCCTTCTTCTCAGTCTCGCTTTGTCCCGCTCCCTGCGCACGCCCTTTGTTTTAATAGTGATCTTTTGGAATAAAATAAAACATGGATAATTAAAAAAAAAAAATATCTATTCATTACTGTTATCCTCTAACCAATGATTTTAGTAACTTCTTTATAATTTTAGTCGCTTTTTTAAATGTATTTATAACACATTAAAACAAATAAAGACGACCAATGTGATGATAGGATATCTAACAATAATAATGTGCTTGTAGATGTCGTTAATTGATCTTCGTTAGCGAGTTAATAGCCTCTGAATAGCGCACTATCGCAAGGTTTTGCTCAAAGTATCGCCTTAAACCAAATAGACGACCACCATTCATCCGATGGCTATAGGAGGTCGGGTAAAATCAGGTTACCGAAAATGTGTCATTTAAGACTTAGAAGCTTGTTCGTTAGTCGTGAATAGCTATGCTGATCTATTAGTTGCGATCGGCGTCAACAATCCTCATTGCCTTTTTGTCGATATCGAATCAAGTCGTATCACCATTTCCTTTAGAAAACTCAATTATAATCTGTTGAATTCAACCAAATCTCACCCATTACAGGCTCTACAACATTGCCTTAAAGAAAGGCCCCAAGCTGGTGCAGATCCTTTCCATCGGCATCAAGCCATCAGGGCAACTTGCTGGCAGGGACCTACTAGACAGTCTGGGCGACACGGCGGTAGACTTTACGCCGATACCTGACTCCGAGACCTTGCTGATATTGAGAGGCAACGGGGATGTTTATATGATGGACTGTGACCTTGATCGTAAGAGGTAAGAAAGAGAACGCTTTATGAAGTTTCTTTTACATTGCCGTGGTTATAATGTATGGGATATAACCGCGGCACGTGGATACATAGAATCCACGTTCGCAACGTCGTTGCAGGGTTTTTCGCGCGCTGACTTTACAACTTTCGGTATTGAACCGAGCATTGAGTGTCCAATAGAGTGCATTCCATCACATCGAACATACAACACACTGTTGGATTTTCAACTCTCGGCGCTAAGCAGTGCGTTCATGATCCAGTGAACAAAGAGGTTTTGCTGAGAAAGACGATGTTCTACAAAGCCAATTGCCATCCAACCGGGTTTTGAAAATTTCAGGTCACCCCTAAAACATATAAACCGGCTAAGTACAAGGACTGATCCCGGGGGGTGGGGCAAGGGCAACGCCAAACTGAAAATCATAAGAAATTCTTTTAGTTACACAAAATCGACTTCGAAGTCTTAGTAGCCTCTTAACAGTCTCTCAAAGTGCGTCGCACCACGCACAATGAGGAAGGGTTGCGTAGTTGTGATGAATTAATCTCAAGAGCAAACTTAACATTGTAGTTGAAAAACATATTCTACCATAAATTCCAACTGCAAACGTAAGTTTTTCCTCACAACATTGAGAGATTTACCGTGTTATTTTAAGACCATAGACTCTTATAGGTTTACTTGTAATCTATAAATATCGAATTATTTAATTTAATTTTTTTTTTAATTTTAGTTTCAGCAGTTTCGGAAATTAAAGAGGGAAATGGTAAATTTTCATTCATTTAAAATATCTTTAAGACCCTCATAGAGAGCCCTTTCATATGATTTGTGTCACGGTACGGTTTGGAAAACTTTTTATTTTATTATGTTTTTTGTGTCCCCCATTTTCTAAATTCATTTGTTAACGTTACACGTTCGTGTTTGGGTCACAGGAGTTCATATGTACCAGATTGCATCATTAGATGCGGAGTTTTTGTCAGTGTCAGTATTCCACAACTATGATGACCCTTAGCCTTTAGTTGCTGTAGCTTAATCTTTAATATCTACTTACTTTATTTCAGTCCCCTCTTACCGAAACTATCAGGTCCCCTGGCTATGTACCCCCCTGCTGACGACAACTACGGCTCGGAGTCGTGTTCCATCACCGCTCTAGGGGGAGGGGATACCCCTCCATTGGTCGTGGTCGCTACTTGCTCAGCGGCACTGTACCACTGCCTGTTGCTACCTAATGTAAGTAAAAACTGCCATGTTCTGAAATTATGGTGAGATTTTAAAGTAGGTCAGAGACTGAATCAGCTAGCGGTTAACCTTGTTCTGCCATAATTGTTTATAGATAATCAAGTATCGTTCAGACAATTGGAGCACATTGTTTTTACCTGGTTTTTGTCTATCTTCGGTCCCAATATTATCAGTTATACCTGTGTTTGTGTAAAGTAACGTCCAAAGTGAGGATGGAGATGCAGTAATTAAACAATCGAAACAGTCTAAATGTGAATCTGGGACATTGAACAACGCGTTAAAATCGCCTTAAAATTGAGTTCTGTCTAGCTGAACATGCTAAAAGTTCTCTTTGCATAATGCAGCCTATAATGTTCCCACTGCTGGGACACAGGCCTCTTCTCTGTGGAAAGGAGTGGGCTTTAATGTACCGCGCCGGCACAGTGCGGGATGGTGGAGGTCGCATGTCTTCGATTTTTTGGTTCTAGGATATGCCGGTTTCTTCACGATTTTTACTTTCACCATTTTGAGAGCAGTGGTGGATAAATGAAATACATATAGTAAAGTGCCTGCCTGGGTTCGAACTCACGATCTACAACTTGTAAGTCGGGGCCGATTCCACTGGGCCACCACTGCTCAGCAAAGTTCTCATTATTATTATTATTTGCTAGCCTGCTCTGGCTCCCAGTGCTTGGCCTTTGAAAGTTGATGTGAAATTGATGATTACTATTCAGCAACTATATAATTACGAATGTGACGTAAAAAAGAGCTACAATTTGCAAAAAAAAACTAAGGAAAATTTATTTAGGCTGGCTACTGCTGAGGATTTTCCTTAAAGTATTTTTTCTGCTTGCAGCCATCGGAGAAAGAAGATGGTGAAAGTCACGCCCTCTATGTGGTCGAAGCTGTTGAACTGAACATGGTTCTGAATCCAGACGATGATCTGCAGTATTCTTATCCAGTACACCTTTATCCGGTAAGTTGAAATACTTTAAAATGATGCGGTTTCGAAAAAGTAACTTTAATTACAAATAAAACAAGCAAACTTTATTTTATTTTATGATCCTTACATCATTATTTATCATTCCAATAACAACTTAAATTACACCAACGTAAAGTTGATATTTAATTAACGGGTAAGTTTTAATGTTGGGTGAAGTAACTTTACACACATGCATTTGTATGACCTTACCTACAGTTTACACATTATTCTGAGATCAATTTAATTTACATAAAAGTAACGTTGATATATTTTGTTAAACCTAATCATTTGTTTTTCAGTGCACAAACAACACGTATGCATGCGTGCACGCGGGTGGCGTACATGCGATCACTCTGCCTATGCTTGGGCATCTCGTGGACTATGCACTGGCTGATGAAAGTAAGGAATATCTTTTAATTAAAAGGTTAACTTAGTTTCACTTGTTTTCAATGTTCCAACTGTATGGTACAACTAATTCAAACTTTATGGCGCCTCTGAAGAGCGCTACTCCCTGCGCAGTACCTCACCCCTCCCCCTCTCGCTGACACGTGATTAAGGATGATGAAATTTTTATAATTTTTACTTTTATAAAAAAAAATGTTTCCAAATAGCGCTCACAATATGTAAAAGCAAAAAATTATGCAAGTTAAACGTTTTAAAATAAGGGTTAGAGGACAGCACTATTGTCGAAGTGACGTCACAACTATGTAACTTCATACTAGCGCCATACATTGTCCGTACCGCGCGACAAGGACGGGAATAATCCCCTCCAAAAACTTTTTAAGCGTGTAGCTTCTTCGTATTTACATCAATTAAACAGAATTTTTGGATAATCTCATTTTTACCGTGCCTTTTATGACATTATAATATTTTTTGGAACATTTATTTTATTTTATTAATTTTAGGAAAACTTACAGCTAATACATTTTAATAACTAGTACAATGTGTAAACGATGGCCAATTACAAGCTTCCACTAACGACTAAAGTGCATATAATTAACAAATACGCGAAAACAGCGACGTAAGAGATACGCAAATTAATTATCTCACGCTTAAAAATACAATAATAAAGAGAAAAAAATAAGCTTATACATCAAAAAAACAATTGTTTAAACATTTCTTTACTTCCTTAACGCTACTGGTAAATAAATTTTTAAATTGTTCATCATTCCTATTGATTACTACGCAGCGACTCGCCTCGTGTTGGGCTGTCACTACCGCAGACTGCTACAAGGATCTTTTGACTGAATGACATCGACAGGTGACCTGAGATATAGAACTTATTTTCTTAAAAGCTTGAGGCGTGACCTTGGTGGTTCTTACGTTCGAAAATATTAAAGTTCTATGTCTACGTAAGTTTTATTTTGTACTTTTGAGTTCTTTAAGAGCTTATTATATTGCTTGGCAGCATATGTAACCATTATGAAATTAACAATAATCAAAAAGCGATATACGGCAGAATTTTGGCTGAATTAGGATTGGTAAAAGTCAAAACATCCTTGTTTAGTGCTGATTTATCTATTTCCACTCATAATGCACGTATTTTAAAAATAAAGTAAAAATGAAGCCTTTATCTTCAATTCGAACCCTTTTATTGATAAAAGTAGCCATCTGTTAATCATTTTGTATAGATCTTTTTGCAATAGATGGCGTTTTACTCAATTGGTCCTGTCTTCACGGTTTCCAATATTGTTACTTATTTAAATCAAACAATTTTTTTTTGTTTTTAATTATTTTTTACATAGAAATATAAAAAAGAAATCTAATAACATGTTTTTCTGAACTCGGAACTTAAAAAAAAGGTTTGCACGAAACATTTTAAAAGTATGTCGACTCCTAGATGTCGTTGTAAACCTTAAGGCTCTGGCTATTAGCGATTCGTTGATGCTGCCATCTGTTGAAAAATTGGGTGAAAAAAAATTGCCAGCTTTATAGCCAGACTTAGGGAGGTTTCATTTCTTTGTATGGGATTTTGTATCTGTACGTCTTATTATATTACCTGTGACACAAGTCTGGTGCATTAAAGTCAATATGACGCCCCAACCCCATAAACCATACAATGGATATTATGTGCGCACAACTGCCCACAGTGCGATTTCCGGTAAGGCAAGTGCAGTACCAATAAGTAATAGCATGTCTGCCAGCCAAATCCCGGTCTATTAAAATATAACAAAAATATTATACGTGAACAGACAGCGAGAATGAATCGAAAAAAAAAACAATCGGTATCTTTAAAAAACCGTTACCTGATATGAAATAGTAGATTATTGCATCGAGCACAAAGTAATTTATTATAAATTACTTAAGGCGTGGTGCAAAATCTGCTTTTCTTTCCACTATTACATAGAGGAATAGTAGATAAAAGAAACTCATATTAAACAGTTAAAATAGAAGTTTAATTATTGAAATTAAAAGTTATACTTGAGCAATTATTAAACGTAAGGTTAAGAGTTTTGTTGGGCAAATTTATATTTAAATTTGGAAGAAGTAGGATAGAAACGAATAATACGTACGTAAAAAAAAAGTATTGATATCGGCTGGCTGAATAGAGCTAATCCATTGAGATTGGCACATTTTGGTGTGATAAAAAAAAACTGTGCAACAATGAAATTTCATACATTTTTATTGCTCCAGAGCATTAAAGACTCGCTTTGTACGGGCTGTAACGGGTCAATAATAGGCTGGTGTTATATAATGTAATAACAATACCAACCTATTAGTGTCCCACTGCAGGGCAAAGGCCTCTTCTCATATAGAGAAGGCATGAGCAGTTATTTTAATTTTGAGTAATTTTTATTTATGCTCAAAATAATGGTGGTTTCTCTCATCTTCAGCGGAGATGGAAACCGTTCTGTCGGCGATGTGTTCCCGCGCAAGTGTGGCGCGCCATCTTGTGTGCACGGGCACGGCGCGCGCGGTGTCGCCGCCGGTCGGCCTGGCACTGACGTCGCCGCCGCTACCGAAGCTACTAGTACTGTGTACTGAGTGCAATCTACTCGCTAGGTAAGTGATACCTTGCTTCTAGGATGCCTTACCACCTCTGGGTGCGAAGTAAGCAAGTGGTGAAGCTAACCAACGAAACCATGTGTCTACTTCGATGGTCCTGGTTTATAATTTGTGTGTACATATTCCATCATTGCTTATGTAAGCTGTTACGCCCTTTATGCCTGAATGCCTAAAAATACGCTTCCGTTACCTTAGAGGAATGTGAGGACGCGTTATCGTTGTGAAAGACAACATTGCTTCAAGAACGCTTCTCGTCAACTTTTTCTAAGACTCATGGCAAGCAAGTGTAGACGTACCAATCTGCTGTCACTGTCCTTTGGTCTTCGAGCGAGACTGTTGTGTACCTGTCCTGATATACCGGAAAAGAAGCAACTATTTTCTTACCAATGCTTCAACTTTTCTTAACTTTCGTCGGCAAGTCTTCAAAAAGAAAGACCCATTGTTCCAGCCGACTGGCTTTTTCTTTCCGGTTAAAAGCAATACACCTAGGTTCCGTCACCTGTCTCGATATTATAGACAGCCATTGACTGTCCTCCATTAAACTTGACGGCACCACTCGACACGCAGTCGTTTCTGCTCTTCCGTTAAATCATGTATCCATCGAGTGCAAAGTTCCCGAACCTTCAGATCCACATGCAAAATGTTTTGTACATAGCTCATTCCAATGTATAATGTATACAGTTAGCTGGCAAGATTTTTTTTCAGTTCATATCAGTTGTCGTACCGTATCAATATTGAAAACTCAAAAGACCATTTCAGACACCAGTCTACATGGTCCTCATATGATCTGACCAAAATTATTGATTGATTTTTATATGCACTTTGACATTGATGGTCTTTATTTAAACAATGGCATGAACATTTACTTTATAAATTATTATAATATTGTATTTATTGTGAATGTGAAGACAATGTGAATTTGTTGTTTTTTTTATCAAAGTTTTTATTGTCAGTTATAATCATGGTCTGCCAGTTTGAGTTATTTATGCGGCCTACCCAAATGTCCTTTTTATGGTTATGTTCGTCGAATCGTTGAGCTCCTTAAGTTCTGTGTTGAGCTGCATGACTACTGACAAATGCGTGCACTGACTGGACAGTTTTACTTTTTTTGTGTGGTTCTTTCCTCAAAAGACCATTTCAGACACCAATCTACATGGTCTTCACATGACCTGACCAAGATTATGTCTGGACTTTAAAAGAGACTGTGACCTCTGAGTTTGTTTTGGCCTTACTTCTCAGAGTAATCAGATAGGAAACGCCGATCTCATCTAGTTTTTTATAAATATGATTGACGTGTAAAAGTATTTGTACAAACCTACTTACAGAAATAAAATCGTTTTTGATTGAATTCTGTAACCGCTGTTTCCAGCCGACCTTCCCGTACATCGTCATGGAGATGACCACGTCCACGTCAAAATTCTCTGAACCACGAAAACCCAGAGCTGCGACATGGAGCTTCATCACCAAATGCCCATTGAAGTCTCTGGCAACTCTCTTGTTGACCTAAGCCACAGCAAAAATCGTAAAAAAACATTGAGCGAAAATGTTCACGAGTTAAACTCATTGTAATAGCGACACGCAATTTTCTAAAGACAGTCTCGCAAATTGAAAAGTAACATGTACCCAGAGAGTTTCATTTTCGAATTCCGTCATTTCTTTTTTATTATTGTAAGTGGCCAGTCTGCTCACATATTTTGAAAAATTAAAAAAAAAAATCGGCGATACCGGCCATCTTCACTCAAACGTAAAACATATCCAAAAACACACATTAGCAGTTAGAATATTAAATAGGATTCTTGTTTCTTGTAGGCAACTATTATTTTGAAAAACAATGTTATTAATAAATGAATAAACCTAACAATAATAATAATAATTGTATCCCCTTCAGAACATTGGAGCCATTCGACTTAGAAGAACAGTTATACAAAGAACTACAACTAAAGAATCCGACCCTAGAGCAAGAAGATATCAACAATATACTGAAGGAGGTACGTAATAATAACTTGTTTATCACAGGAAATCAAAATGTAAAGCAAAGAAATAAAAGCGAGAAATTTGTTACATAATAAAAATCTCTTGGCATCTGCCCTTTTTCTCAGGAACGTGTGGAGGTATCAAGTTTAAATTAATATCAAATACGTAAGTGTACGTTAAACGGTCCCTTGGAGCTCTGGAAATACAAGCTTCTTAATAAAAGAAACGGCAATATAGGCGACATATTTTGATACTCGCAAATAAATCAGAACCTATAGGGAAATCAACAAATGACTTCTCCTGCTCTGGACCGGGAGTGCCAGGGAGGTGTCTGACTTTTTATGTCTAAAACCCACCCGTGTTCCTTCAGTTGCCTGCGCCAGAGCCACGGTATCTCTTTCGAACAACCCGCGACCCTGGCAGGCATCTGCCCTAACGGACCCCGTCAATTACTGCTGACATATCTTTGAGGCGCGCGTGGAACTCGACGCGCCGTCGACCTGGTCCTGGTCCTTACCGGACAGCGAGCTACCCATTGCTCTTCAAGCTCGCTTCTACGGTGGCCTGGAATCTGCAGGCGACTACTGACGCCCAGGGCGTCTGCTGCGGCGACAAGGGGGGAGCGTCAGAGCGCAAGGCTCCCTCCCTCACGCGCTCCGCCACCGCCTTCGCGAGCATTACTGCTTCGCAGAATGAGGTGACGGCTTCCTATATACTCTCGCTCCGTACTATGGCCTGGACCAGGGCCGCACGCGAACGGTCGCCGCCGCCGATCGCCTCCGCTCCGACACTGCGGTGCACCGCCCAAGCTGGGCAGACCTCCACCGTGTCCTCCGAGCGATCCACACAATGATGACACCCGGGCGTTTCCTCCCGCCTTATGCGAAACTGGAACCTCCCAAAACACCCGTGTCCTCAAAGAGACGACTTACCGCCGCTATTGTGGCGTGCCCAGCACTGGGTTGCGACAATCGCACCCTCCATGTCGCCATGAGATCCCGCCGGAGCTCTGTCCGCTGTACCGTGATTTCTCGCGGCAGCGGAGTTACACTCCGGCGTTTTGCCTCCTCGCGCCACTCCCATACGTGCGCGAGGGCTTTTGCCTCCAGATCCCATGGCGGCAGTCCGGCAAGGAGGCTCGCTGCCTCGCAGGAGACCGTGCGGTATCCCCGCACCAGCCGGACGGCCATGACCCTTTGGGACGCGTTCAACCGTCGGGCTGGTCGGCACCTCAAAGAACGCGCCCACACGGTGTCCCGTACAGGGCCATGGGCCGCACGACCCCGCGTACAGCCGCTTGTGGACCCCCTACTGGGCAGAAGCCGCTTCAAGGCAGCACCAGCCCGCTCCAGTCTGGGAGCCAAACGTCGGATACGAAGTTCTACCGGCTGTCGAGGACGAGTCCCAGGAGGTCCGAGGCTGTGCTGTCATCTGCATATCCAATAGCACCCAGCTGTAGTATTTCACTACAGGTGTGATATTATGTGTATTGAGCATGTCTTTTTATTTAACATTCCAGAGACAGAAATTGACCTTCACATCGATAGTTCAAGAGATTCTTACGCGGGACGTGTCTCAGCCGATCCTGCAGATCAGCAAGAAAGCGGAACCTAGTCCTAAGGAGTGTTTAGAGGTACCATTACATATATAAGGTGTATCTATTCATACACGAAATATTTTAAGAGGGACCTCTATAGGTCGTTTAGAAGCTATAGAAACGAAAAAGAATTTTTTATGTAAATGTTTTATTTTATTTTACGTAATTATCATAATTTAAAACTGCTTGAGGTGTTTTGCATAAAACCGGCCTGCTCTATGAATCAAAGACGAGGCGGCGGGGAGAGGCGCGGGCGCGGTGCCTTTCCGTCTGTAGCTGCGGGGCGCGTGCCGTCTCTCTGTTTAACATATCACTGGTGAACTGTAATGAACATTCGACAATACACCTCTGCCTATCTCTACGGGGAATGCAGGCGTGATGATGTTCACAATAAACCAACTTAGGTAGACTTCGTAACTCGACCTCGTCTTATTTTGATAACAGAGTTATCGCTTACAATAAAAATAAATGTGAATTTAAAATACAAAACGACCTAAATCTAAGTAGGTACAATATTGAATTCCCTCCTCGCAGTTTTACAAAAACAGTACCTTCTGTAAACCAGGTACTTACATCTAAATAAGCAGCTAATGACCTCTGTGGGGTTACGACTTTTACGAGCGAGCATCGAAACGTTTCAATCATTTTCTTATTTTTTTTACGAAAAGGATCCTAGATTCGATTAAAACATTCATATTCTACAGTGTTACACATCTTTTAGATAATAATAATAGTAAAATAAACAGCTGACGCAACGCGAATTCGCGTAAGGTAATGACTTCTGTTAGGTTACGAACTGTGCGTCGAGTCGTATCTGTCAGCTGATTGATAGGTTGTGTACCTACCTATTTGTACAGATGTAAACTGTAAGAAGTGCATAGCGCGAACAATTTAAAATGTACATACCTCATAACGACGTAAATTTTAGTTACACTATTTACACCAAAATTGCTGTACATATTCACCCTGCAGTTGCACGTTAAATAATATGTCGTTGCACTTTTAACAATGTCTCTCTAGCTATCACTGCGTAAACAAGCGTTCACGATTCACGTTTTGTCATTACCATAAATCAGGTCTATCCCTACCCCACACATGGAAATCTGGCTGGGGGCATGTAGACCCCGTAGTCCCGTTGCCGCTGTCGAGCTTCTAGGATCTCTAGGAAGGGGGCTTGTGCTGTGAGAAAAATAAGACCACCCTCATTGTAGCAGTCCACCATGTATGGTACTCCTAGTTGGAATATTTCGGCATTGTTGCGTTTGTTGCGCGAAGCGTTCCACGTTAGTTAAGCCGCGTGCAGTGCAACATACAGTTCGCGCGAGACTGAACACGGCGACGGACGGCGCGGCAGGCGCGGGGCGAGGCAACTGAAGCCGGCGCCGCGAGTAGGGTCTCTTTTGATCATTCATAAAAGCCACGCGACATCTAAGGGCGCCGCCATGACCTCGCCCGCTTCAATGAAAGTAGTTTCTACGTAGTATTTTCGTAGAAACTAGCGTAATGGATGTTACAAAATATGAAAGAGCCAGTAGTTTTATGTGTGTTTAAGTAATATTTTTTTTTTTTTTTTTTTAATTAGATGCTTAGATAAAAAACTCTTTTTCATTTCTATAGCCCAAGTTCGACCTATAGATGCACCTCTTTAAATATTTCGTGTATGAATAGATACACCTTATATACACATTTTGAAACAATACTTTGGCTAGATGATAACAGCCGCACGGGTCCACTGAAGGTTAAGCTACGCTTGCCGCGGTCGGTATTTGGATGGGTGACCATCCATTACATACAGAGACCCATCCTTGCCTCGAACAGCACGTTAAGCCGATCTTTGACAGTCGTTAATGGTAACTAGAAGCCCAAAATCAGACAACCTGTCTTACCAAGGGGTATTATTATTAAGACAAGCGTTAGTTACCCAGTAACTGGGTGGTGTCTTGTGTCCAGCTACATCCGGTTACACTGGAAGTCGACCCCGAAATGGTTGCGAATAATAATAATAAAATAAAAATCTTTATTGATACAAGAACCTTATAACTATAGGTCATATATCTCGCTAAACTAGTTGATCCTGTGACTTATGATTCAAAAAGCTATCAGATTAATTGCCATTATTTTATAAACTGCCTAAGACTGTATTATTCTTTCGTGAGAATAAAAGTGAAGTTTAGGTATATAAGCGCTCGATCATCCGATCACTGGTGAGTTAACTCCCATTTAATAATATAATAACAAATCAGGCTACAATGACCATGCAAGATCTCCCGTAAGTCGACGTCAAGTCGGGATCGGCTGATATAGATATACAGAAAAATATAAATAAAATGTGTTTGGGTATTTTAAAAATTACGGGCATTTAAAAACAAATCGAAAAAATCTACTGCCTGTTGCAACTTTTTTTATCTGCTAACTATTATCTATCACCCAACTCCGGCTTGACGTCGACTTACGGGACATTCTGTACTAAGTATTTTTTTTTAAACTTGTGTTAATAAACATAGATTAAAACTATGTTAGTAGCACTAAAATAGCTTGTCATTGTGCTGTCCTGTGGCGCTTGTCCGCGAAGGCGACAGAACACCACGCCCTGCGGCCAACAGTCTTCTTCTATGACGACGGGCGGATAACTATTCCATACGCGCACCACGAACGTCTTGAAGTTGACGTTGCGGCGCGACTCCAGTAACGGCACCCTCGGCGTGTGTCCTTGTTTTAGGGTCGCTTACTTTTGTGTGCCTAAATGAAATTCGCTTCGGAGCGATTCTATTTCCACAATCGCTATCGCTTCACTATGATACTACGCTATATCCTGTGATCACGTGACATTTTGATAGGTTAGGTCAAACCCATACATTTTTTTTTTTACTGGCGTTATTGCTATTCGAATGTTACGACTGTTACTTTGTCTAGGCCCATTGATCTATTTGTCTGTCACATGGCTATATCTTTTTAATCGTTATAGTAACGTGTTGAAACTACAATAGGGCGAATCTCACCAATGAAACTGAACGCGGTCAACATGTCTGAACCACGTTCGTTCATTATAATATTTTCCACAACAATGACACTGAGAGCTGTTGTACTTGGTATAATGTGCTGACCGCGTTCAGTTTGATTGGTTTTAAGAGTAACAGGATATTTGCCTATATGTTCTATGTTAGAGAATTTGGTTTCCGCACTTAGTCCGTCAAGTGGACCATTGTGCGTGGGCCATGGCGGCCGTCGGTGGTTATTCCAGCCAGCCCACCTCCCACCAAAAGTTGATAAAATTTCTGGGTTTTTGCCTTTATTTAAATTTTCTGGATTTAAAGTTTTCTCTTCTAACAAAATCCTTCAAATCTTCCAGTTCCTAACGCAAGCGACGCTAAAACTCCGCGGCGAGTACATATCTCGTCAACAACGCGTGAGTGACGCCATCGCTCGCAAGCTACACTCGCTCCGCTCGCTCAGCAGCCAGCACCAGGAGTGGCTGCAGGACTTACAGGTTAGCATAATCAACACATACCTCTCTAGCAGGATAAGAACATTTATACACACCATACGCAAACTCCAAGACAATTTACAATGTCTATGTGTAGTACTCTTCCAGTTTATTATTCAGTTTTGGACTCCCTGGCAATTTTAATTGTGTAAAATAGCTGAAGAGAGCTTTAAAAAACATGGCGCATCCGTCGGACGCCTTCTGCAGGCTTCGTGATCATGTTCGAATAAAATACGAAAGATTGCCAGTAGGGAGACCGGGGTTGGTTGACTATAGGGGTAGGTTGACTAACTATCAAAAACTCGTCCGAGGCAATAGCCTTGAGCTAACCAGTGAGACACGAGAGTCCGTCACCTCCCCCCGCTCAGTCACCGGGAAGGCGGCGTCGAGCACGCACGTCGTTTGAGAGAAGGACCGTAATAATGTAAAACAACACACGTAAGTAATTATTTTTGTCGTAATATTATTTGTAATAATGCCTATTTATTCATGGTTATTGATTGTCAAAGCATTTATAACGAATGTTTGGTTCATGTTCTTTCTTTTATATATTATTCTATTTGATTTCGTCGCAGTTTTGAGGATATGGCATGTGGTTAAAAGTTAAAAGGTG
The DNA here is from genome assembly GCA_963555695.1 of Dasypolia templi. Classification (NCBI taxonomy): domain Eukaryota; kingdom Metazoa; phylum Arthropoda; class Insecta; order Lepidoptera; family Noctuidae; genus Dasypolia; species Dasypolia templi. Next base: position 22,122,790 of record OY743155.1, on the reverse strand, counting down.
GTTCGGGGCTAGTAGACTAATGTTTAACGGGGTTGGACCACCTGGTCAACCAGCCCCGTAACATTTTGGATATTCCATTCATAAAGTGAAGTCGGTATTCTGAAATTTTATCCAAAAATTATTGTTTCAGGACCATGCGAACATACAAAAGAAAGACTAATAGAGCGAGTGCATCCAAAGATGTAATAGATAGAGCCCGTCAACAAGTTATCTTTGACAAAAAAACTATTAATTCTACCGCGAAACAGTTCGCTACACCGTATAAGGGTAAAGGAAGAAACACTCTTCGTGAGGCTAATAAGAAGAAAAGTGACGACGACGGTGAAAGTGATGAGGATGAAACATCTTGTTTGGAGTGCACTGAATTCTATAGCTCTAGTATTTTAGGAGAAGAATGGGTTCAATGCACTGTGTGCAAGTTGTGGGTACACACAAAATGTGTAAACGGGAACATATTGTTCTATGAATGCAAAAATTGCACCTCCGATTTAGAAGACTGATTGGATAGTATGACCTCAAAATAATTTATTTTAATATACATACTCGTACATACTTACGTCAACTGTTACCAAATAATAAATATAATTACATTAGTTAGATATGATAATATGTTACCAAATGGTTAAAGTATCCAAGAAATTCTTTCATTTTGTTTTAAATACTTAATAAGAGAGTACATACATACATAATCAGCCTTTTATGTTCCCACTGCTGGGACACAGGCCACCTCTCTGTGAGAGGGAGTGGGTCGTAATCCACCACGCGGGCTCAGTGCGGGTTGGTAGATGTCACATGTCTTCGAATTTTTGGTTCTAAGACATGCCGGTTTCCTCACGATGTTTTCCTTCACCGTTTTTGAGAGCAGTGGTGATGAGAGAGTACTTTGTTTATTTTTAGGTACTCATACTGCCTAATGTTTAAATGTCTGATTGTTTATTCTTAATAAAATAAAAAGAACTTTATTGTGTTTAATTGACGTGGCGGAAGATCGCCTTGGTTGCAATAAAAAAAAAATTGTTAAAAATTTTTGTGTCTTTTATCCTATTTCTTCCTCGTAGACTTTGCCCTTACAACTTCATAGGTCAACTTACCCCAGGTGAATAGTCAACCTACCCCAAGCATGGGGTAAGTTGACCAGTTTTTCTAATTATACAAAAACTGGCCTGTACTCTATAACATAATGAATAACGTGCTTTTTTCCACTTTTTTGCAAAGCTTAATAGTAAATCTATTAACTGAACCCGTTTTTTAATTAATATACTCTACTGAAAAATAAATAGAAACATTTAAGCTGAAATTTTATCAACTAACCCCGGTCTCCCTATAACTATACTTTTGCTGCTCTAACTTGCACAAAGTGTAGGGAAATGTACAAGGATGGCATACTGTAACACGTCAAGTCTCTAAAACACACCAACGCCGGTTGTTTGATTTTGGCATGTGCTTGTTGTAGTGAGTTTGAAGTGGATATTTTTTGTGTTTCTATCATCGTATGACTAGCATTTTTCTTGGGTAGATCCTCATAGATTCTCTCCGTCTGGGCAAAACAAAGGGTTATGTTGGACTCCTACCTACTAAAACTCGACTGTTCCTTCTACTACCATGAGTCGGTCGGATAAGGGCCCGGAAGATACTTGTACATTCGCCGCATGGAAATCAACTGCTAAAAAAAAAGACACATCAATATTGTCTACCTTTTTTTAACTACCTAAACCTTTCTAGTATAGGATTTTTCAGGCTTAGGATAAACAAAAATTAATAATTATAATGGACAAAAAACTGGAAAAATATTATTATCTGTATTTTACTGTTTTTACTTGCAGAAAGAGATAGACGACGTCCAACTTGATTCCACGGTTCTCAAAGAGAAGTGTATGTTAGCTGAGAAACATCAAGATGATCTCAAATACAGGTGAATGTTATTAGTATAATATTAGCAAAAACGCTACAACTTTTGTCAAAACATTTCTAGTAGTGATACGATACTCCTACGAAAAAAAAGCTATCAATGTAGCAATTTGAAAACTTAAGGTTAATTGTTTTAGTCAATTCAAGTTATTATTGCGGTAATTTTTTACCACTTACAGAAATAAAGAAATATAGATAATTAAAAACTAAAATGTATCGATTTACCAAAAGTAAATAAAAAGTTCCATGTTAAAAATTACTTTTCTAATCTAAAATAGTATCGAACAGAGTCGCTCTTCGTGGTTGTCTGCGTAAACGCGTTGGTTTTTCTAAACAGCGCAACGGATTTTAATGCTGTTTTCACCGTTTAACTTTAAGCACAGGAATCTTGATGTTTTGACAAATCGACACAATTTGCACCCGTGTGAAGCATGGGCGTGTCGATTGTTGTAAATATAATGCTGCACATAACATCGGTTTCATTCGAGTACCATTTTTAATAGATAGTATGTACAACCATATTTCGCAATTTATGTCATTCGTCGTAGGGTCATCTACAAGGGCATTCGACGCATGTAACCATGTAATCGCGAAAAGAAATCAGTTGCTCCACATATTTGTGTTCACTTAGGATTTTTCAGGTTTTGGATTAACAGAAGGAAGGAATATAAAATAAGATTGAATATTATGAATTGTTATTTATTTAAATTACAATTATAACACTTAAAAATATGTTTCGACTACATTTTTACTCACCTCTTATTTAAACTTACAGATGCTCAGCAGTAATCCGTAACATACGCGCGTCCGCCTCGGCGACTCCGGCCGAGCGAGAGTTACTAGCGGAACTCGAGCGATACAAGCGAAGCGGCGAGCGACTCGGCGACCAGATACTGATGCTCAAGCAACACGCGCAGCACAAGACTGTCGAGGTAAGCGATACGAGCGATGAACGAGAGTTACTAGCGGAACTCGAGCGATACAAGCGAAGCGGCGAGCGACTCGGCGACCAGATACTGATGCTCAAGCAACACGCGCAGCACAAGACTGTCGAGGTAAGCGATACGAGCGATGAACGAGAGTTACTAGCGGAACTCGAGCGATACAAGCGAAGCGGCGAGCGACTCGGCGACCAGATACTGATGCTCAAGCAACACGCGCAGCACAAGACTGTCGAGGTAAGCGATACGAGCGATGAACGAGAGATACTAGCGGAACTCGAGCGATACAAGCGAAGCGGCGAGCGACTCGGCGACCAGATACTGATGCTCAAGCAACACGCGCAGCACAAGACTGTCGAGGTAAGCGATACGAGCGATGAACGAGAGTTACTAGCGGAACTCGAGCGATACAAGCGAAGCGGCGAGCGACTCGGCGACCAGATACTGATGCTCAAGCAACACGCGCAGCACAAGACTGTCGAGGTAAGCGATACGAGCGATGAACGAGAGTTACTAGCGGAACTCGAGCGATACAAGCGAAGCGGCGAGCGACTCGGCGACCAGATACTGATGCTCAAGCAACACGCGCAGCACAAGACTGTCGAGGTAAGCGATACGAGCGATGAACGAGAGTTACTAGCGGAACTCGAGCGATACAAGCGAAGCGGCGAGCGACTCGGCGACCAGATACTGATGCTCAAGCAACACGCGCAGCACAAGACTGTCGAGGTAAGCGATACGAGCGATGAACGAGAGTTACTAGCGGAACTCGAGCGATACAAGCGAAGCGGCGAGCGACTCGGCGACCAGATACTGATGCTCAAGCAACACGCGCAGCACAAGACTGTCGAGGTAAGCGATACGAGCGATGAACGAGAGTTACTAGCGGAACTCGAGCGATACAAGCGAAGCGGCGAGCGACTCGGCGACCAGATACTGATGCTCAAGCAACACGCGCAGCACAAGACTGTCGAGGTAAGCGATACGAGCGATGAACGAGAGTTACTAGCGGAACTCGAGCGATACAAGCGAAGCGGCGAGCGACTCGGCGACCAGATACTGATGCTCAAGCAACACGCGCAGCACAAGACTGTCGAGGTAAGCGATACGAGCGATGAACGAGAGTTACTAGCGGAACTCGAGCGATACAAGCGAAGCGGCGAGCGACTCGGCGACCAGATACTGATGCTCAAGCAACACGCGCAGCACAAGACTGTCGAGGTAAGCGATACGAGCGATGAACGAGAGTTACTAGCGGAACTCGAGCGATACAAGCGAAGCGGCGAGCGACTCGGCGACCAGATACTGATGCTCAAGCAACACGCGCAGCACAAGACTGTCGAGGTAAGCGATACGAGCGATGAACGAGAGTTACTAGCGGAACTCGAGCGATACAAGCGAAGCGGCGAGCGACTCGGCGACCAGATACTGATGCTCAAGCAACACGCGCAGCACAAGACTGTCGAGGTAAGCGATACGAGCGATGAACGAGAGTTACTAGCGGAACTCGAGCGATACAAGCGAAGCGGCGAGCGACTCGGCGACCAGATACTGATGCTCAAGCAACACGCGCAGCACAAGACTGTCGAGGTAAGCGATACGAGCGATGAACGAGAGTTACTAGCGGAACTCGAGCGATACAAGCGAAGCGGCGAGCGACTCGGCGACCAGATACTGATGCTCAAGCAACACGCGCAGCACAAGACTGTCGAGGTAAGCGATACGAGCGATGAACGAGAGTTACTAGCGGAACTCGAGCGATACAAGCGAAGCGGCGAGCGACTCGGCGACCAGATACTGATGCTCAAGCAACACGCGCAGCACAAGACTGTCGAGGTAAGCGATACGAGCGATGAACGAGAGTTACTAGCGGAACTCGAGCGATACAAGCGAAGCGGCGAGCGACTCGGCGACCAGATACTGATGCTCAAACAACACGCGCAGCACAAGACTGTCGAGGTAAGCGATACGAGAGACCCAACATCGTTATAGGGAAAAAAGTATCAACTGGCCCATACAAAATTTCAATACCCAAATGTATGTGGCGGTTGATTATTTTTTCGAGAAAGTTGTTTGTTTCATGGTCTGTACCTATCCCCCCCCCCCCCCTGAAATTTGGCCACGCCTTACGGCTTACACGCTGTATAATTGTTTAACCGTGGTAATACAAAATATTATAATAACGTGGTAGTTAGTCACCCTCCGTTTCAGCAATATCATATAATTTTTCTCACAATCAATCTAACGTTTTCATTCATCTTCCTCCATTCAGACATCCACACTACACTCTAAAAAAAATCCTCACGACATGTTCCTTAGTCTTCCATAAATAAAATATGTGTTTATCATATTTTTTTTTCAGCTGGAGAAGTGGCACTCTGAATACAAGAAGAAGGACATCGCGCTCGGCAAGTCTCACAGTGATACGATCTCCTCTATTCTGCAACAGCAGTAAGTCATATGATTTATTATATCCTTTGCCCGCGGCTACACTCGCGTGGTCATCTTAGATTTAAAAAAAATTCTACAATGGCATAGTTATCAATGACAATGATATCGTTTTGTTTATTGATTGTTGGTAAACATTTGTGAAATGGTTCCCTGAACATGTAATGAAAAATTTGGTAGTGGCGATAGATCCGCTTTTTCCACGCTCAAAAAGATCCTTGAACCATTGAAACATGACTGTCGGCCCATTAACTATATCTATGCAAATAATCACGTCGATTCGTTGCTCCGTTGCTGCGTGAAAGAAGGACAAACCAAAAAATAGAATGTCGAATGTTTATGATATAATTAGGATTAATGTAGCACACAATCATGCGTTTTTTTCTGTTTGTGCTTGCGAGAGTTGTGTTTGTAAACGCACTCACAATGCAGAAGAATCATTTTTTTTTAACATGACAGGTAATAAATTTGAACATTCATTAATCCAACAGTTATTTAGCACAATAATAATAGAGCGGTAAGAAATTTTAAAAATTAAAAATCTAAAACCATCATCATGTCCCCTTTTTCTTTGACTCGTGGCTACGTATCAGCCGCACGGGACCATTGAAGGTTAAGCTACGCTTGCTGCGGTCGCATTTGGATGGGACGGCACTACACATCGTGACCTCTCGGTGCCACGAAAAGCACGTTAAGCCGTTGGTCCCGGCTGTCATTCGTAGATCTTTGACAGTCGTTACGGGAAGTCAGAAGCACAAAAAACGGACGTCGGAAGTGGTTTTGTGTTACCCAGTAACTGAGTTGTGAAGGTCGGATACGCAGTCGCTCTAAGCAAGAGACTGGAAGCCGATCTCAACATATGTAGTTAAGAAAGGGTAGGCATATTATATATCACGCACAACCGGTTACCATGGACTCAGTACATGTTTCTGAACCATCCTGCGTTGATTTTGTTTGTCGGTTATCAAAAAAAAATTAAAATGCTGTTTCATAAAAAAGTGCAATACCTACGCGGTCAAAAGTTATGGTAGAGCATTTTTTTTTTTAAATAACTGACAAGAAATTTCAACGCAGGCGTTTCAGAATCATGTACTGAGGCCATGGTAACCGGTTGTGCGTCGATGTCCCTTCCACCCTGTATATATATAAATACATAGGTATTCTGTATAAATATATGTATTTAAATATATTTCTAGAATTTCTCAGTAGCAGCCCGGAGTCTGGATTTGTGCCCGGTTGATGGTAATAGGTTCGCCCCCTGTTACATGGGACTTAAACATAACTGGCGAAATGTGGGTGTACTATAGTACACCTCTGCCTAACCCCTCTGGGATTACAGGCGTGATGTTATGTTATGTTACTACCTAATATTTCGTTTCGTTTTCAGAACCGGACAGATATCGACGCTCATTGAAGAAACGAAGCTACTCAAAGACCAACTCAGCATTGTTTAGATTTATTTAAATTAGTATTAGTATTTGTTTTTCTTGTTAAATATCTCACTACCTTTGGCACATGGAAGCTACGGTTTCCTGAAACAGCGATAGCCGCTATACAGCGTCTGCAATTTACCGTCAAATGACGTCACCGAAACTTTAGTTGTGATAGTAAGTGGGTGTGCTTCCCTAGAGAGCGTTTTTTGACACCTTAAGTCAAACCTCGATGCCTTCCGTTTTGTGACGGCCGGTATGTGGCGGCCACCGCTCTTCTAGGAAACCGTACCTGAACTGGGTATGGCGTTTCAGTGACTTGACCCATAATTTTTTTTTTTTAGTTCTGTAATTATAATTGTTCTAGCGTCAAATGAGCTGTATTTGATTTGTTAATATCAACGTTCATAAAAAAAAAAATCTTAGGCTTCATATTTTTGTGAACTTTTATGTTTTGTGTTATTGTTAGAACTGACTTTGATTTAATTTTGTATTGTTTCTCAATAAAGAAATTACTATAAAAACATATTTTTCAGAAAACAGTAAAACGCTTTTTTTTATTTTAATAAAATTCAAGATCTACTCAATAAAAGCGGGAATTATGGGTTGGGAACAAATAAAACAAAGAAATTATTTGTAAAAATTGAGATGCTATTCAGATTCAACAATAATATTTTATACATTCAAGTAATGAATGTCTGTAATGCAGGAATGACTTACATAATTATTATTATTTAGCGTCATAAGACCGTATTAAAAACTACTAACTACCACTAGGTAATAATATCATATAGTAATGAGTAAAAAAGTCGAAACATAGGCGGTACAGGTACCAAATGTCTAAAATTAATATAGAAGATGAGAAACAGAGCTGAAAAACAAAAACGTGTGAGAAACCCAAATTATGGGCATATTTTGGTCTATTAAAACTTTCTACTAAACGCACGATTTCTACATGGGCAACATCCATGGAAACAGCAATTTAAAAAAGCCTGCTGTCAAAAACCAAGTTATCATAAGAACGTTGATATTGTCTATACGATCAGAAATTGTGATTTTGTAGAAATAACAGAAGTAGTGGCCGATTATGGAAGTGTTCAGGTCAAACAGGAATGGCGCTATTCGACTGACTTAGCTCCATCTCATTCCAACAATAGTCTTGAGTGTCTCTAGTGCGAGAAAAAGATGGAGCTACACAGATCAAATAGCGCCTTGTCCTTTTTACATAATCACTTCCCTATACTGCCCAGGTACACATAAAACAGCTGTCTTAACAAACACATACAAATCCTAATATAAAAATAACTACAGGCACATTAAGCAAAATCAAATGGCTGTCGATAATGACTCTTCAAGTCCTAAGCGTAAAGTTAATATTACATTGACTTAGTTAATCAGGGGTCCCCAGAACATTTTGGACACCCTCTTCGGGTCTTCAGTGAAGAAGAATTCCTTTCCGAGCTTTACAAACTCCTTTTGAGATAGCTTGCCATCCTGTAATAGAAATTAAGATTTTAGAAATGTTATTTTAACTTGATTACTCATATATACAAGGTCAAATTAATTGAGCTGCTTTTAGAGTTACGAGGGCGGCACTGAAAATTTCGGGAATCAAGGAAGTGACACAACATTACTATTTAAAAATGTATTTATTGCTTTTCGAAGTATTCGCCGCGAAATTTGACACATTTTTCCATACGATGGAACCAATCATTGAAGCAACCATTCCATTCGGAAGTTGAGTTCTCCAAAATGGCCGTTTTGTAGGCGTCCACAGCTTCTTCAGGTGATGAAAATCTCTGTCCACGCAATTTATTCTTTATTTTAGGGAAAGTATAGAAATCATTAGGGCTTAGGTCGGGGCTGTACGGCGGATGGTCTAATAATTCTATGTTTTCTTGCTCTAAAAACTCTTTTGTTCTGTGTGCGGTGTGAGAACTCGCATTGTCGTGATGGAGGATGATGCGACGGTTGCAGTTCTCTTTACGGAGTTCCGAAGCGACCTGTGGCAAACAAATGCTAGCATACCATTCTGCATTAACCGTTCTTTGTCCCTCAAGAGGAATAGTCGTAACATGGCCGGTTTTGGAGACAAACGTGGCCACCATTTTTTTTTTGCAACACTCCGTGAACGAACAATTTTTGTTGGCTTTAACTCATTTTCGAACACCCAAACTCGTGACTGGTTTTTTGTTTCGGGTTCGTACGCGTATATCCAGGATTCGTCACCTGATACGATGTTGTATACAGCATTTGAGGATCCTGCGTGGAATCTTTCGAGAGTTCTGATGCACCAAGTAACGCGAGCCGCTTTTTGCTTTTCACAGAGCGAATGCGGTATCCATCGGGAAAACAACTTTTTTACACCTAATTGTTCATGCAAGATTATTTGTATTTGACTCATGCCAATGTCTAAAGTAGCCTGAATTTCGCGATATGTCACATGTCGATCTTCCTCAATCAGCTTCCGCACAGCATCAACGTTTTCTTGGGTTACTGCAGTTTTTGGACGACCTTGACGGGGATCATCACTGAGCTTGACACGTCCACGTTGAAATTCAGCAAACCAGCGATAAATTGTGGTTTTGGATGGGGCTTCATCACCAAATGCAGAAATCATCCGGTCAACACACAGCTGTTGTGTTAAATCACTTCGAAAGTCATAATATATCATCGCTCTTGAATTTTCTCGAGTCAATTCCATTTTCTCAACGACTAAACAAGTTTGACAAAACCTTGTGACAAGACCGAGAATCTTTTTTAAAATAAATAAATGATATTCGATTTTTAAAACCAAGGAGTTTTCAATTAAAAAGATTTTAATATGACCCCATTCCCGATACTTTTAGTGCAGCCCTCGTATTTAAAATCTCGAATCACACAGCCTGCTCGAAAACTGATGCCTAATAACCGAATCAGATTGATTCATAGGCTAGCGATTATCTGCTCTTTCTCGAATCTGACCAATGTAAAATAATTTATGTATATTGTGGTGAGAAAAATAAAGTTGATTGATTGATTGATTGATTGATTGCTAGGGTCGCGGGTTGTTCGAAAGAGATTTCAAAGAAAAGTGGAGGTAGGAACTTATCCCACTGAAACGTAATACCGGGGTATAAAGTATCTTATGTGTTTATCCAGGTTATAAACTCAACAAAAGGTATATAATTAAATCATAATTCGAACGACACGTAGCGCCATCTAGCGTCCTAAAACAATTGTTACCGTCGAAAGTTACTGTTCTTTCCCTCGGGAACAGTACTTTTTTTTCTGGACTAAATGTTCGTATATGCAAAATTTCATTGTGATCGGTTCAGTAGTCTCGTGTAAAGGTAAAATAAACTCACTTTCGCATATATAATTTATAAAAAAATTGGGATTAGGATATAAGTGTGAAATCGCCAACCCGTCTTGAGCAAATGTGGTGATCAATGCTCGCGCCTTCTCTGTAAGAGAAGAGGCATTTATCCTGCATTGGGACAATAATAGGCTGGTATTATTTATTATAAAAAATAACTCCTCTGCGTTGAAGTTTTGCTCTGACATACATTTTAACAGCAGTTTTTTTTTACCTGTTCATAAAGGAGGATGGCCAAATCGTACCTGACGATGAGTCTGTGGCGTCCCGTTATGCCATATATATAAAAAAATCCGTTATTTTTCAAATACTCATAAAATATAAGAAATATCTCATTATGAAGCCAGAAAAAAAAGATATACATTTTTTCTTGTTTAAGTAATTTCGTTGAATTTTTTAGAATAGCATTTTCAAAACGCACCCTATTGACGATTCGTTTGCCTTATGAAATGACCTAGTACTCAAAGATTATTACTATTCACGTTTTTCTTAAAAGTTATTCATGTAATTAAATTCTAAAAATAAAAATGAATCAAAACAACAAGTTTTCATTATGAATTGGATTCTTGTCATAAAAAATAAAAGTTCATAGAAACCATGTTTTGTTCAATTGCGTACAACGGAGCACATACATTAAATGTCATCGACGCGCGATAATGATTAATTGTTTGACACCCGGCGATCGAAGAGAGGATGATGAATAAAAATTATTTTATCAAAACCCTTTTTTCATTCGTTTACCCAGTGACAATGCAGACTAAAGACTGTATCTGCGACTAAATCTCTGTTCAGTCAGAATTGAAATCAGTCATGGTGGGCATTAAAAAGCTTTAAAAAGCCCTTTTTTTTCTCTGTAGGTATTAGTGCGTTTTGATTGATCTGAACGAAATCGAAATAAATAAACAAGTACGAAATGAGATCGCTAATTACACTCTTCGCTTATCGCTAAAATACTGAAACTGTATGTAGACGACGCCTAGCATTAAATCGACTTATTTAGTGATTCTAACCTCAAATATATTTTTTCCATTATTAAAATATCTTGGCCAATTAGATTATATTTTCGAACAGTATGGTGATAACTACATAAAAACAATACAATCTCACTATAATTGGTTTCTGGACACTCAAAATAAAAGTCAGGTCCAGCGTCTATACAAATTTGGCCGATGTTCTTTCTACGCTAGGAGGTCTCGAATCATGTGCTGATTCATGGTTTCGGTTTGCGCGTGTCCCTGCCATCCTATTTAATGTTACAAAATAAAAAGGCTTAAAAAAAGATATCCTTACCCCCCGACCAAGGCATATCTTAATCGCCCCCGATGACGCCACTACCCTCCTCCAGGAGAGTAGTAAGGCCACCAGCACCCTAATTAACCCCAAAACCCGATCGCCGTCCTACCGACCTCGCCGCCGAGGCCCGCCGCGACGCCCAAGTCCACGCCCCTCCCGACCCTTGCTCGAGCCAGCCCGCGTCGCTGAGCCTGTAGCTTTAAATTCGTCCCAAAATAACATCAATCCTGATCCAGCTAGTCATTTGCTGCCCTCTTCCAGCGACGCCCTAAGCCGAGGTTCGTACACAAGAGGAGCCCTTAGCGTTGTCGCTTCGTTTTAGTTAGTATTTAAGTTCAAGTCCTGGCTGGAGGCCTTAATTTATTAGGGCAACCACAGGCAAGTCCGCTTAAGCAGACGACAACCTCATAGGTTGACCTGCGAGATGCAAAACAAAAAAAAAATATCCTTACCCCATTAACGTCGATGACAGCGAAGGCGACGGCCGCTTTCTCGTTGTCGAGTCCTAAGCACTGGAAAAACAGCTTGAACTCGTGCACCGATATGAAACCGGACTTGTCCTTATCCACTGCCTGTGAAATAATTAATGCATTTATTTAAAAAATGCTATTTTGACATTACAAACAGACACTTCAGTTTTATTTATTTGTATAGATGACATACTAAGTGCGGATTTCGCAATGAAACTGAACGATCAGAACATCTAAACCGCGTTCAAGAGCCGTTAGTGTCATTATTCCATAGCAATTTTGACAGTGGCAGCTCCTGAACGCAGCATATCTAAACGATTAATCTAGTCACGTTTTTACGTCAAAATCTTCGCGCGAGTACGCGATCGATCGCATCAATCGCGTACTCGCGCGAAGATCGCTTTTGCTTCTGACGCAGGGTTTGGCATGTTTATAAAAAAGAGTATACCAAGGATGAACAGTTTAAGTACCTTGAACAAGTACGGCAGCCAGCGATGCGCCTTCTTCTTGAGCGACTTGTCATTGAGCACGTGATGCATATCCTCGAGGTACTGCTCCACCGTCACGAAGTTGTACGGATCGATAGCGCCCCATTGCTCCTCCCAGGTCATCTGTTACGCAAGAATGACATAGAATGTTATTGTAAATGCCAGCTTATAAGCCTTGGGGATCTAAATTCTGGACATGTGTGTTATGTTACTCAATTACGAAAGAACAGTTTAAGTACTTCTAAGAGTTCTCTAACAAGGAGATTTTGGCGCCTGAACCTACACCTTAATTGCGTAACACACTATCAATCAAGATCTAAACCATTTTGAAGAATATTGCTAATCCGCATACATACATACAATCACGCCTTCATCCCATGGGGGTAGGCAGAATCCACATCACCACCTGCTACGATCCTTACATACTCCTTTTGCCTGGTTCATACATCTGGCATGCTAATCCATTGCTTCAAGTGTTTGAAAAATGTGTCTGATCAACTACGTAAATAACGCAATGAATGTTGTTGAACTGTGAAAATGAATGCAATTGATACTGATAATGTGTCACGAAATTACTCCGCTGAATGACGTTGACCGGGCGGCGTTGTTGGTAAACATTTGTGAAATTGGTGCAAACAATTTACTCACAAAACAAAATGGCGGCAGTAATTAGCGCCGCCATTTTTTTTAAGCTTATTGTGGCTATATATATAAGCTTCTTGCGTTGTACCATTAATATATAATTGATTTATATAGATAGTATATGTTTATATTTGATATTTATATAATTATAATTGGTTTATTAATTTTAATTATTGGAGTTTTAATTGGAGTTGCTTATTTAACTTTATTAGAACGAAAAGTTTTAGGTTATATTCAGATTCGCTAAGAAGTTTTAGAAAACGTTTGGCTTTGTAGAGCGTCGTCTCTTTCTGATTCACGATGTGCCACATAATCGCCAGGGTACTATATATAGGTACTTATTACGTCATGGAGAGTTATGGAAATGAGGAACCAGTACACTAGAAACGAGGCAGATGCTCTGATAATGATCTATCTATCCATTTAGCCCGTAATGTATCACTGCTGGGCAATGGCCTCTCTTTCCCTTTTCTACACACGTCTGTTTGCTGCCATTCCTGTTCGTTAGTTGCGGGCCAGTCAATAATCATGTTCAGATATAATTCGCTGCAGCAACAGTGATGCAAATTAAATTTAGTAAACATTCAGGGCTCTTATAATAATTTTCATAAGCAAGAAAATATCGAACCTTTATCAAACCTTGGACGACTTCAATTGGTTTGTTTAATTAAAATGGTATCTATTATACGACCAGCACCCTAATTGCGTAACACATTTTCGTAAACGATTACGATTAATCCGTTTGATTTTGACAGTTCAACAACATTCATTGCGTTTTGTACATTGTTGAGCAGAATTTTATCGAACTTATGAAGCAATGGATTAGCAATCTGTTTCAAAACGATTCAGATTCCGATTGGTTTTGTATTACGCAATTAGGGTACAGGTTCTCCCACCTTAAGGATAAAATTTACCTTAATAATACTGGTGAACTCCTCAGCCTGCTGACCAGTCAGGTGTCCCAGAGATTTGAACCGTTCAGCGAAGAGTAAGAAGTCATTGAATGAGATCAGACCGTCCTTGTCGACATCCAAAATGTTGTGAACTGTGCGCATCTTACGGCGCCAGAACTCAGACTGGAAGAAAAACAGAACTATTAATTTAAATGGTTTTGTTATATAAAAGGTTTACGTATTATAAGCAACACGTAAACAGAAAAACCGCCAATTTATGTTGAAGACAACGTGGGCCCGCCTACATCACCTGACCCACGTTGTCTTCAACATAAATTTGGTTCTTCGAGCCGGATCAGGTTCAAATAAGACGTCCCCAAAAAGAAGATTCAGGTATCATTTGCCCTTTTTTACCCAGAACCTTGTTACAATGTTAGAGTTTAGGCCGTAAATTTACTTGAAAAGTTGATGTCGAGCCGTTGTGACCTTTCAAATACCACCTCTTTGAAAGGTCACAACGGCTCGACATCAGCTTTTCTTTACCACCTGACTATAATTTATAAAAAAAACGCAAATACCAGTGGCGGTACTTTCATATAAGCCAAAAAGCCCGACTTGCCCTAATACAATTATAATTCACAAGAACAAACGTAAGCCTATCAAAACAAAAACCAATCCCGCAGTCGGCTCCTTTTTTTTTTCGTAAAAAATCTGTCGGCTTGCCCTAATTTTGACCCCAAGGCACGCCACTGGCCAATACGGCAATCCCTATAGGCTATTGTATCCCTATAGGTTCTGCACCGTTCATTGCTATGAACAAGGCAAAAGAGTTATAAAATGCAAACTATTTTTTTTGCGTTCTGGCTGGGAAAGCGAAAATAACATAGTGCTTTCATAAATGATATAAACTATAGATAAAAGAAAGAAGAAATGAACTTATGGGGATGGTGGTGATATAAGATTCTGCACTCACCCTATCATATCCTTTACACTCCGTATCGGAATCAGAATCAGACTCGCTGTCAGATTGTTTCCGTCGGTCTTCCTCCGGGCGGCCATGTTGTTTGCTGTACCGTCGCAGAATGGAGCCACGCTCTGATTGGAGGTCCCGGTCTCGGGGCAGATCGCCCAGGTAGCAGACACTGCCGTTGCAGGCTGGCTTCGTGTGGATTAACTGGAAGGAAAAGAGGAAGGTTAAGCCCCTTATTTATGGATTACAAAAGTAGCAACATTGTTTCAGCAACATGTTTTTGTGTTGCAGAACACGTTGCTAGTAATGTAAAGGTGTCTCCAAATATTGAGCGGCAATCGTGCGCGGCTGCCGCGCTCTTCCTGCCGCTTTTTGATTGGACGACTGCCACGCGCAAACGCTTTTGTCTACAGTTGGCCGCGCACAAACATGTTTAGTATACATTCGTCAATAATTGTGTTTGGATGTACTTCTGCTTATACTGCGTATCAGTAACAATATATGAAAATATGGGGTTTAACCAGGCTAAGTAAATGTTCAAACTCTTCCAAGGATAAACTTCAAAACTGTGGTGTTCGGAAATGAATTTCGTAATTTATTGATTCTAAATTCTGTAACCTCCGCTGATAAAGTGGTTTCATCCAGAATTGCCTTATTTTAATATTTTTTCTTAGTCCTTCTTCGCAATTTTCGAATAATAACCAGAGCTACGACCACACGCAAACGCTTTCGTTTTAATTTTGCGTGGCGTGTCTCGGATGTGCTACGCAGTAAAGTATCGTACACAAACTCGCCGTGGCGTCGCGCCTGTTTGCGGGAGCCTTAATGCCGCACAAACATTCGTCGATTTACTTAGTCCAAACTAGAGCGCAGCAGAAATATGGCCTGCAAACGCCGCGTGTTGCTGCCAAGCTCTTACTTCTCAATGTTTGGACACACCTTCAGAATGTTGCATTGGTGTTAGCAATACGTTTAAGTTTCGTATGCATGGTAAACAGTTGTCACTTTATCATGTGGGATAATTATAAAACTTCCATTATTAAGTGACTGTGAGAGACTCGAAAATGGGTGTTTATCGTTAGGTACTTGTTTTTCTTTTTTTCTGTCTAGCTTTACTTGCTGCACATTAGTAAATTATGTGTAGACACAACTAACCCAGCTCTAAAATTACCACCACAAAGCTTATCATTGCGTTATCAACCACTGATAGTTACACAAAATTATCTATAGCTTGCCCAGTAAAAGTTGGACAGTTCACATCGATCGTCGAGATCGATGACCGGATTATGCATAGCGGCCGTGTGCAAGCGCAGCTAAAGCTTCGTCAAGATATGTTCTTTTGTCCATACCGTTCGTTCCTACGTTCCGTACCCGCGCGCGCTGCGTCGCGATCGAAGAACGCTAGTTGGAAGCCATTCGGAACGGTACGGGCGACTGGGCGTTACGGTCGGCGCCTTGAAATGCATCGAGATACGCCCAGGGACTTAAAAACCCCTTTACATATCAGAATTATAAGTGTCACATTTTGCATTGACAGAATCAAATATGTAACACTTCTATAATACTGCGTACCCCTCTTTTCACCCCTGTAAGGGTTGAATTCCTAAAAAACTCTTAGGGCTTGCCTACATTATAAAAGGAACTCTTAATAGTATGTCAGACATTCAGTACTTCATTCGCTTGAATTTCGTTCTTTCTTTTACAAATTTCACCACCCTCTGCACCCCCTTTAAATGGTAGTAATACTAGTAACCATGATCTGGATTTTTTATTTATACACATAAGTAAAAGTATATGCCAAGTTTCAAGTTAAATAACCAAATAAATAAGATGCAGTTAAATCCTCCCCTGTAAATTAACTACCCCTTTTCACCCCGTTTGGGGTAGATTTTCGAAAAACCCTGCTACAAATTATTCTTTATTTTTCGTCTTTAGTATAAATACTGACTTTCGAATTAATAGGACCCCGCGTTAAAATGTTTACAGTGTTTGTGTTGTCTCTAGGGGTTAGCTGAGAAAACTTATTAACTCAAGGAATACGATTTTTCAAACAAACAAATTCCCTCCATTTCACCACCTTAAAGATCGAATTCCTAAAAACCTCTTCTTAGTGTTCCCCTACATTATTAAAGGAAGCCGTGTGCAAAATTCTTAGTCCCAGTAGTGTCGGCTGTGCGTTCATACGTCATTCAGTCAGTCAACTTCTCTTATTATATATAGATGACGAATCATACAATCTGCATGCGACACCCATACCGTATACTTAATATGAACACGAATATTCTTATAACGTACTACTAATACTTATATCAAGTTATTATGTAAGTATCTACCTACTTCTACGGCATTTCCCGTTCAAAAGACGTTTCCGATAAATCTTGAAGTACAACAAGTATTGAGGTTGAATTAAATTTGTGTTGTCTATGAGAAACTGATGCGTTTTCCTGTTGATCGATACTGTTTACATTGTATTTATAAGTTTTGATTAGAACTAATTAGTACGGTTAGTTAATTACAAAATATTAGGTGTTATCAAACACGAATAGCCACGTAGGCCCAATAATCACGCTCATTTGTGGAGCTCCAACTTAAGGCGTATTATAAGCATTGTTTTCGCTATGCGCTATTGTCAATATCATAAGTTATTGACAATAGCGCATCGCGGCAACAAATAAGGTTCAAAACGCAGCGATTCGTTTGATGTTAGTTGAATATTATGACAACCAAAATAAAAGCTATTTTGCCGTTTTATTTAAATTTAAAATAAGCAAATACTGGGCTCAGTGGCTTTTTTTTTGTATTTATTTAGTTGTTTAAATTCTCTTTTACATTACATAAAATACCTATGAAAGTTGACGTTTAACTTTGAGAAGTAAATATGAGGCGATCAATATTTTTTTGCTTTGTTTTACGATTGTTCTATGACACTTTTTTTAAGTTTTGTGAAAAAAATATGAATGAGTATTTTCTTTGATAATTTGCCAATACAAAAAAAAAATTATTGTACACATACCAATACACCTTACTTAGCGATAGAAAACTGAGCTTTCTACGGTGTCCTACGTTTGGGCAGCGCCTTAAGCACAATACAATAAGTATAGGTACTGTGTCTTAAGTGTACCTAGGGCATGCAGTTGATAATTTATTCAAATATACGAATTTGGGCGTCTGTTTGAACAAAAACAAATTCAAAAAAAAATTGATGTCACCCAGCGTATGCATCAATAATTTCCAAACTAGCCCACGACCATCGATATCAAGGAATAAGTCAACTCAGCTGATTCTCTATTCAGAACATACGAACGAGGGACCCTCAAACCTGGAACTACGTGTATATACATACGTTTACCCCACAGACAACCCAACATTCATCTTCACAGAGGACTGAAATTAAGAAAATACAACTCTTCTAATATCCAGAATTGTACATTTCATTTTATTTTCTCGCAATCGTAGTGAAAAGTAGTGTAACACACGGCGCTGAAATCCCATTATAAGTCGGTTTCTATATAATGGGTAATTTTAGCCCTTTGTTTAACAACAACCTACTGTTAATTATTAGGAGTGTGAGGACTCTGTGGGTTATTGCTTTTTTTTTCTGAGTTAGTTTTAATCATGATCTGGCAGTTTGATTAATTAATGTGGCCTACACAAATGTCCTTGCTTTGGTATTGTTCGTCGAATCGTTGAGCTCCTTAAGTTATGAGTTGAAATGCACTATTAAGTACTGACATTATTCTTACCTCAAAAGACCATTTCGGACAGCGACCTACATGATCTCCACCAACATATAGATTCTGCAAAATCTCACCGTGAAGACTTGCGTAGAGTGAGCTGTCAGTGTCATCCCGTCTTGGTCAATCCCTAGCATCAGTGGCACTGACAGCTCACTCCACGTTCACATGAGCTGACAAAGATTATGTCTAGCCTTTAAAAGAGACTGTGACCTCTGAGTTTGTTCCGTCCTTTCGTCTCAGAGTAGTCAGAAAGGAAACGCCGACCTCATCTTGTTTTTAAGGTATGATGACTTGTAGAAGTATTTGTACGAACCTACTTTCAGAAATAAAATCATTTATCATTTGTCTGACGACTCTGTGAAATCTCATTAAATTAGGTGTATCGGCCTTTGACCTTACCGCTCAAAAGTTCATTGAACACACTAATCATCACACAATCATAACAACTCTTGTCAATGCGGGTGATATTGCGACCTCGCCACAACGATTTGCGAATTAGTTCACAGACAGAAATCATACCTATCTGTTAACTGATGCTTTAAATAAATCGTGATAAATGGGCACTGCAAGGGGTCTGGATACTCTGAATCTGAGTGTACGTGAGCTGTGACAGGTCTCATAAAGGGGTCAAATTGATTTGTGGGGTTAAAGTCATTCAACTGTTTACGTACCAATTTTTGAGAAGAAAAGCTCTGCTCTGCACGCTTAGAATGACCCACCATGTCGACGGAACAATATACAAAATGACTGATGAATAAAGGAAATCAGTCATTTTGTCTATTATATCTGCCAATTAGTCTATTCTGCCGTCGACAAAACCCGGACATGCTATGCGTATCTACTTATCCCAAATTGGCTGACTGAAATAAATCTTGATGAGGGTGGATATGTGGTGATGGCAGGTGGAGCAAATCCATAATGAAATAGTTGCCGTGAAACGGTAGAAGGAGCGTTGGCAGACCAATCTTCAGGTGGGTGGACGTCCTACAGAAGATCGCAGGGAAGACCTGAATGAGACTTGAACGTACCAGGGAAGCGAGGCACAAAGGGGTGGAAGGCCTATGCTCAGCAGTGGGCAGATCAAGGCTGCTAAAGATGATGATGATAAGGGTATGAAGGCCGATAATAATAACCTCACAAAAAGAAAGCAATACTACTTACTCATAGGTCTCAAAATTCCGGACATTTTTGCTTGCTGCGCCCAACCAATTCACGTGTCGTTAAAACTCGCTACGTACCATGAGTTTTACGGAGTCTTACGCAGAGGCTAAGGTAAACTCGATAGATCGTGTCGTACCTATAGCTAACTTCACTCCTTATGTTTTGTATCTTTCTTTCCCTGAATCGAGCTGTAACTTGGGACTATGTCGGCTTCTGAAAGGTATTATAAGAGAAGTGGTGGCCCATCAGTTGTAACCGCTGCGACTTACGAGTCGTAGGTTGTAATTTCGAACGACGATTTCAGGTGCTTTCCTTTGTGTACGTAAATTATTTCATCACCACTGCTCTTAAAACGGTGAAGGAAAACATCGTGAGGAAACCGGCGTGTCCTAGAACTGTTAATTCGAAGGTATGTGACATCTACCAAACCGCACTGGGCCCGCGTGGTGGATTACGGCCCACATCCTCTCACAGAGAGGAGGCCTGTGTCCCAGCAGTTTGAACATTATAAGCTGATTATGCTTATGCTGAAAACTAGGTAATAAAATATGAAACTCCTGATAAACTCATAGATTTGGGTGACATGACTGAAAATACAACAGCCAATTTATAACCCTTCAGATCGGGTATAAATCATCTGTTCTAAGATTTTATTACTGGTAGGTATTCCTTTTGTAAGGCGACAACATCTAATTATACAAAACGTTATCAAACTTTTAATAAATAGACAAGACCATTCCTACCAATAGAACAGCTACAGCTACAAATTCCAACACAAATGATGAAAGTGATAAATTTAATACCGTATTCCGGTATAACCAGTTCCATTCCATAGAAGAAGGTGCGAGCAACAGCCACAGGTAGAGTGGGCCTTCATAAAATAGTTAAGATACTAAACATAATAAAATGTTGATGCAGATAAAATTAGAATATGTTTGAGTGGTTTAAAGATTATTATTTTCACTCTATAACCAATCTTCATAATTTTTTCAAATTATTTTTTTTCGATTCTTGATTTGTGTGTTTTATCGCTAGATTTATGCTTTGTTCTTACATTATTTTTATTTAGCCAGAATTCTCAATTAATTGTAATTATAAAAACATAAAATCTAAATATATAGTGTATGTGATATTAGCATGCAAGTAATTGTTACGCTTATAAATGTTTATCGTGTACTTTTAAATGAAATTAAATGTGTTAATAATTGTAGGCTATTATTAAATAAATAAAAGACATCATAATTTTGCAGTGGATTTCGAATCCCGAATGTAGTGTAATTATTATTTTACCTAGGTACATAAATGCCACTGAAAGTTTCGACTTCTGCATTTTGTCAGTCCACTCAAAAATTCGCTTGGCCAATTTTATGTCCATAGCTCATAATTTCTTAATAATGATAAAATATTTGTTTGTATTCACTTAGAGGGCCACGATGTAACACACAGTAGCATTGAATAATTTTCTATGACACACAATGGTGCCGATTCTCTTGTACACCGAACTAAACTAACTAAACTATCACTAAAATTCCTTACTTTTTACTATGAGAATCTTGAAGCTATTCCGCGAAAATCTCTAAATTTAAAAATAATTTTGACACAACTATAATCGAACTTAACAATCGCGAGTCCACGTGTTTTTTTTTCTATTGGTTTTGCAACGTCTTTGTTAGAGCCGGAGGCTCTTATAATATACAGTGAATTATCTATGCCGGAGGCCGCCTGGGTAGACTTGTTCTTGCTCGTTCAATGAACGGAGTTTTTACGACTTCACGAATTCGCTGGCAGAATCTAATAATTATTAATAGTAACTTTTTAATATTTTAGTATGCGAATGGCAGCATATATATATATATATTTTTTTTTTTTGAAGAGAATCATAGCAGTGTACTAAATTCAAAATGAAAACTCACTAGAAAGTATTTTAAAAAGTATTATAGTAAGTATTTTTAAAAATAATTTAGTACAGAAATCAGAAATTTATTTGAAAACTCGGGAACCTCGCATATATTTTTCAAAAGGTATAAAGCAAAATAGATTAAAATGTTATCATGATTATGATCTTAAACAACTTGGCAAATCAGTTATGAAGTTGTATGTTTGAGTACCCACTCAGATCAGAGTGCACCGAGTAAAGAGTGCGTCTCGCTCGTTCCTTCGTCTTCCGTCGCCAAGCGTTCGTTAAAGTTCGGTTGCGTCAGTTAAGTGTCGCCGCAATGGCGGGCTTGAAGCGCAATGGCGCGAACTCGCATAATAAAAGTACTCTGTGGTTCCTCGCGGCCACCCGTCCGTCGGCGTCGCGTCGTCCGTGGTCGTCCGCCGCCGCGCCGTCGTTCCTTCGCTCCCCAGCGGCCGATAATTCGCGCTCGATCCGAGAATCGTGACCGGAATCTTAGTACAAGCACATAAATAGTCTGTGGATCTAAGTCCGAGCGACCGATCCGACGGAACGTGATCAAAACGAAGTACTGAAGTACTAAATGACCGAAGTACTAATAAGCTAAGAGAATAGTTTATTCTAGTACAGTGTCATGAATGAATTCCTAATAGTATGTACTTAGATCATGTACTACACAAGCCTACGCCTGGGGCAGCCTCGACGTGTTTTGTATGGAAGTTATTACTTTTTGGATGGAAAATATAAAATATAAATATCTACATGTAGAGCATTGGAGGTTTCTGGGTTACATAAGGGGTCGAAATTTTCATTATTTTTGTGATAGGACACACCGTTTTCGAGATATGAGCAAAAAAGTTAAAGTACCGTTTTTGCACGTCTGAAGTCGAGGTGTTGGTGTGATTTTAGTTCACGCCAACTAATTTTATTCCACACCTTTTTAATCGCGATTAAAAGTAGTCAGATTCATGTTGAGAATTAGTTAGACAATCAAATTTTTTGGTGAAAAACGTAAAATTCAAAAGGGCAAAATAGCCATTCTCACTAAACTAATAACTCAGTGCCATCTTAGTGCTGTCAAACTAAAATATAGCTAAGTTGTGTCACTTTAGTCAATTTCAGAATGGAAAACCGTAATTTGTCAGGATTAAACCAAATTTTAGTGATTTTTAGACTAGTTTAGCGGCATTTGTGACAAGAGAATCGGCACCACTATCTGTGCTGGTGTCAACGACCCACGGCGGCTAAGGCGTTGAGCAATACCTTATTTACCGACTTATCTAACAGAGATTATGCTTGTGAGCCAAATTGAAATATTGAGAAATTAAATCTCCGGATAGAGAAAGTCCTCAAAAATAAAAAACCATAGTTACTCAATATTTATTCAATTTAATTCAATTCAATTTATTTATTTCAGATAATCATCCATACATGTATATTTCATAGAACACAACAAATAAACATTCACAAAACAATATAAAGATGGGATCAGGACCGCACTACTCGCACATGTAGTTTTGTCCAATGCTCCATGAAAGGGCAATCCACATCCATTCTACCTGAAATAAGCTGCAGGAAGTTGTTAGGACTGCCCCGTATGCGGCGCATCAGAGATGCTATTCTTTTGCGATGTATCGCTTGAAAGCCATCCACTTGAGCGTCTGCAAACATACCTGATGCGCTGCAAAAGCGTGGCAAACCCATCAACATCCTGAACGCGTTATTGTATTGGACACGCAGGGCACTGAACGTCTTCTGCGTATGCTTCACCCATAGGCTGCACGTATAAAAAGACTGACAGTACGACTTGAATAACGTTCTTTTTACCTGTGCAGTACAACGCGCAAACCAACGTGTTGTGTTGCTAAAATATTCATTTTTATTTGTGTCTGGTTGTTCTGACACCATTTAAGCTTCGATTTAAACGTAGCACGCGATTTACACATATTTTCAAAAAGAGGACCAGATGTGAGTTTCGCATTAGCAACCCACTCCTGAAACCACAGTCGAGCGTCGCCATGAGCCGTTTTCACATATTTGTTCCAGCCAGTAACATAGGTTCTTTTTTTTGTATACTATTAACTTTTCTCTTACAGCATTTAGATGCTGCCGTTTGCAATATATTAACTATTCTATTATACATCTTGTCTATAATATCTCTATGTTCTACATTGCTACAAAAAACAGCAGCACATTTTCTAAACTCCGTGGGAAAATCTACGTCACGTAGTTGGAGTGTACATTCTTGCTTGTATTGTTTTAATTGCGACAAATCCCTAACAAACCACACTGTTCTGTTCAGTAATGGCATGTTTAATCTTTGGTTTTATAGTACCAATGTCACATTAGCTCAACAGGAAAATGATCAGACCACGATATATTATATTTAATTTTGACATTTAAAATTGTCTGCCTCACAGCTTCAGTCACAACAATGTGATCTAACCATGACCTAGTACCATAAACGTCACTAATGTATGTTTATGAGTCCGTTAGTAGACCCAAAAAGTCAATATCCGCACACACCCAGCACTGTTCAACACAAAAATTCATAAGATGCTTACCGAACGATGCACTCGGGTGACCATTAAAATGTATATATGATTTAAAAATAAGTTTTTTTTATTGTGTTGTGAATGTCGTCTTGGAGGTCAACTAAATATTTCAAACGAGTAGTTTGGGTCAACCTAGAAGGTAGTCTCGGTATCCTGTGGATGTCTTCAAAAATTAAGCAGGTACTCAAACTGTAACCGTATAAATTTTTCACACTGTTTTTTTAAAAACTGTTTCAAAAGAAAAACCTACATAAATGTAACAGATACAAAAATGTTACAGTATCAAAGTGTTACCTTTTATAAAGTGTTAATCTGTGTAACAGAAATCAGCAGTTTGAGGTATAATTGCACGGTACCGCATTGCGCGGCGGACAGACAGACGGGCCAGAATAGCCGCGTTTTTTACGTGTTACACTTATGAACACTGTTAACACACTCACACTTTTATATCGATTACAGATATTTACTGTTACATTTTTGGAAGTGTTTTGCGTTAACACATTGAAGAGCACAAGTTAAATGTTACATATTTGATTCTGCTAACAATTCAAAATTAGGGCCTCGAAAACTTATATGGGTACCTTGTGGGGTACGGACCTTGGCTTAGGGCGTCGCTTGGGGAGGCCAGCAAGAAACAGGCTGGATCAGACCAATTCTATCAGTTTCAAGTATACCAGAACGTATATACTACCTCAAAGGCAGGTAGGTTCCAAAGCTACAGCTTCAGTATACAATTTATTTTAGACCGTTGATATTGTATCGGCCATTTTGACGCATTGGTTCGGCAATGGACGTTGCTGATAATAAAATAGGTACTGAATAAGTAACTCCTCATTTAAATAAATAGGCCTCTTTAGTTTCACACAAGCTGAATTCGATAATTAAAAACATGTTTTTGACGTATGTGCGTATGTTAATATACGGTAGTTTACAAACGTAATGAATTAATGAGTCATTGTGTTCAGACAGTTCTAGGTTTTTCTATAATTGTTTCTTGTGTGACAACAATAGTCAGGTACCTCTGGCTGTTGACTTTGGTGTTGTGACATAAAATTGATTGTGTGGATAACTCTACCGATCACATAGGTTTTCCAGATAATCTATGGATAGGATAGACAGGATTGCAAATACAGAGAAAATCTCAGCGATACAAGTTGAAGATGATGACATTTCGAAAACAACCCTGCCTGTTTTTTTAATGACAAGTCTTAGAGCTTGCAGCCCCAAATAGACTGGGAAAGCCTAGCTAGGTAATGTTCAGCTATAATTTAGACTTAAGACTAAGTGCCGATTTCACCAATGTTTCTGAACGCGTTCAGCACATCTAAAACGCGTTCAAGAGCTGTTAGTGTCAATATTCCATAGACAATAATGAAACGGACATCTCTTAAACGTAGTTTATGTACTGATAGCGTTCAGTATCATTGGTGAAATCCACCCTAAGGGTGCATTTATTATTATATAATAAATAGGTTTTATAGGTAATGCAGTATGCTCTCACCTTCTGCCTTCAAAATCCATATAAAGGTTGTCTGTAAAAGATCGCTTTTAGCGATAAGACCGTTCTTTGTGTCACTTTATGTAACATTTTTATCTGTAATTTTAAGGTGTACTAAAGAGTATTCTATTCTATTATATTGTAGGTATTGCAGTTTTCTATGAAACAGCAGTTTTGTTTTATAACGAACGAACAATTTCTACTCTAGAGGGTCTAGCTAGATTATGTACTGAATTCATGGTTTCAGTGTGGACGTCGTATTTTTTTTTGTATCATAAAAATGTACCACTTTGTAGAATAGAAGATACAATCTTCTATTATTTAATGTACCTAGCTGTGTATCCAGTCCAGTCACATTGCCGATTATTTATGTTCTGTGTTGTATTAATAAATCAGCTTTGTTTTTTTTTTTTGTTTTGTATGCACCTGTTTCTGTGACAAATAAATCTATTTTTCTTTCTTCTTTCTTTCAGTCTCCCACATAACAGTTTGTGTCCTTGCAAAGGCCAAATAGTTGGTAGGTACTTACGATTACCATTCACGACAAACATATTATGTACAACCGATTGTATATAAAAAACGACCTCGCGCACGTACGCCACATAGCATCACATAAACAAAATACAATAACAACATCAAATTATTTCAAGGGTAGGTAAGTTAAGTAACCGTATCGTCGAATCAACACGGATAATTTATACAAATATTCTAAACTTGCAGTCGAGCCAAAGAAGCAGTAGATTGGCATATAGGTACCTAAGCGTAATCACCTTATAATGTTCTCACTGCTTGGACACAGGCCTTCACTCTATGAGAGGGAGTGGTGGGCCGCAATCTACCACGCGGGCCCAGTGCAGTTTGGTGGATGCCACATGTCTTCGAATGTTTTGGTTTATTTTGGTTCTAGGACATGCTGGTTCAGTCATGATGTTTGTTTGTTTCCTTCACCGTTTTGAAAGTAGTGGTGATGAAATAATTAACACAAAGTAAAGTGGCTGCTTGGGTTCGAACCTAACACATAACAACGACAAATATAAAAAACAAAGTCGGGTTAGTTACACCATTTATAACTCAGAACGGCTGGACCGATTTTCATGATCTTTGATTTGTTGAATTTGTCTCCGTCCCAAATAGCAGAACTACTAGGTATGTGTAAGATAAAATATGGAAAAACAACACAAAAAAATGACGTTAATAATCTGAGGCGAATCGAAGTAGGCTCAGCTAGTAAATAATTTATCTAAGATAAGTAATAACTCTTCTACCAGGAACTGCTATCTGCTACTGTTACTGCTAGATACTTATATTGCAAATTAAAAGATGTCTGCAACTGCATATCTTACGAGGAATAAAAAGCTGCCAACTGACCATACTGACCTAATATCAAGATAAACAAACCTCGTCGTTTTCGCTTAAAGAATAAGGACCATAATGAACTAATTTATCAATAGTCGCCATTGAGATAATATAGGTTATCAGTAAAAAAAACACTCTGTTACTTAATCAAGTACTCATGTTTTACTTAACTTTTATGAGTTTTAATTTGTCAATACAATTATCTTCATTTTTTTGTGCTCAGCTAATGACTATTGACTTATCATATTAAATGAGGTACTTACCTACACGGATCTTTATAAGAACTGGCGAATAGTGGGTTTACTATTCTCTACAATATAATGTAAAATAATGTACATGGAGTTTCGTGCCCGTTTTTCTCCAAAGGAATCTATAACCTACGCCAACGCTTTGGAATGGGCAACTAAAGTGCGCGCAAGATAAGTCTGCGCGCGGCAGAAATAATCGTTTACCGCCATCTCGACGTACTTATACATAAGGTGTCATACGAGTGTGCTGTGTTCAATGTTTTCCAAAGTAAATAATGTCCATCATTCTGCCAAAAGTGATTCATAGTGCTGGCAGGGATATAGTCTTGAAGTTCAAAGACGCGCGGAGACTTAAATTATCTCGCGCTCACTCTAGTTTCATCTTTCTGAATGACCGAATCCTTTGACAGTACAAAAGTGCCTGTAAATGGTTTAATTGAAATAAACGGTTTGAGGTTGTTGTGTTTGAAATAACGGATTTACAGGCCAGAACCACCGAAGGCCTCGAAGGGGGAGGCTTTGATGATTATTACAGTCCTGTAAAGCAGTTAAGATTTAATAGCAGACATCTGCCTATCCACACTAGGTAAGATAGATAGGTAAACCTATAACTGCATCACAAAGTACTTTTCTATATTTATGAACTGCATTAACTGTCTAAATCAGCAACTACTGCGCGCGCGCATAGTAACGTTTAACAACTTTATTCTTAAGTTTTGCAATGTGCTCCTGCCTATAATCAGCAAAGCAAGCTAAGTAGAGTAGGTACCGTCCCTAAGTACCTATGGCCTTCTTATCAAGGACTCATGGGGTTTTAACCTTTGCACACCATAACATGATAATATTATGCGATAACACCCTAAATATTGTCAACGATGTAAAATATTTGGTGGTAACAACAACACCGTTTCTTTTTCCTATATTCTTGTGATATTTTTCTGTTCTAGAAAGATAGTGCATTTTTTTGGAAACTAGTCAACCACTTGGCCTAACAAAAGTTAATTTACAAGAGAACGTTTATTCAAATTTTCCAGTATAAAGGAATCAAATGTGCCTAAAGACCACAAAAAAGCTTGTTCCTTTATATTAAGTTGTAAAAACTGTCCAGCAACATGTTAATTAATCCATACTTTTTCCAAACGTTTTTTCTCAGACTTGCGTTTGTTTTTGTCCTAGACACCGCACCTGCGCCGGAGCAATTTTACGCTCCAAGCAACAAGAACGCAACGCCGCAAGAAGTCAATGACACTTAACATGTAATCAAACAACCTATTTAATAAAACCACTTATCATTTACTTACTTTAAATTGTTTCGGGACACTGGTCACTGACAAAACTGCTGCATTCCTCTCAAAATTAACAACAGATCTTAATCCCAACCGCATGATGGAAATCGCCATTTTGTTCACAGTTCTCAATTCAAATAGTTCACATAAACAAACAACTTTCTTTTTTCAAACAATCAATTCGACATGTCCAAACCCCTACGAACGCGCGCGATACACTCCTCGATAGCTATTGGACTGAATTGAATTTAGTACGCGCGGTCGGTTTTATTCGTGGGTCGTGGCACTTTGGAGGAGAAAAAGGAGGGAGTGTTTATGCCGGCTAGATAGTGGTGATACATGTGCCAGTGTTTGGGGTCTATGACCACTTAGCATTGCAGCGAATGTAGCGCTTTATATACCGCCATGCATACCGCTCGAAATCATAACCCTCCTTTTGTTCGCCGTAGTCGGGTAAAAAAGAGCTTCAAAGTTAAAAGTGACATCTAGCTAAAATTTCAATACTACTGCCTGATTTCCTCCTGCGTTTAAGAGGAATCTACTGATTAACGACCAAACTGCTAGAAATTGACCACTGTTTTCAGCTGTTATCATAATCATAATATTTTATTTGCTCAGAAAGTAGGTACATAAATAAGGTTATGGTTATATAATAATACATGTACATTATACGAGGACCTCTTCCTTGATCGCTCAAGAAATCCCTTATCTAAACTAATATACTTATATTTATTCTTATATTACGCTTTTACGCTAAAACGACTGAACGGATTTGGCACATGGGTAGACCACGGCCTGTATTAGGACATAGCATACTTTTTATCCCGATACGCCCACTTGATCGGGACTTATGTGGGTAAAACCGTGCGGCGCAGCTAGTATATATAAATAAAAATAAACTTGATGGTGCTCGGTTCTTGGCAACATGGCTTAAAATAACTGGCGAAATTTGGGGATGGTGCTCGGTTCTTGGCAACATGGCTTAAAATAACTGGCGAAATGTGGGTGTTGGTACTATACATATACACCCTTTGCCTCTGCCTTACCCCTCCGGAAATATAGGTATGTGATGGTTTGTACCTATATACCTATCGGTGTACCAAAGGGTGAAGGATAGCCGATTCAAGAATGTGAGCAATACCTCGTAAGCACTAAGAAAGGCAAGAGAAGCCATATAAATTAATATACGAATGATTTTTTCTTCTCTACAATTTTGCGCTTCCTTTCATTTATAAGAGTTCTTTTATTTATTTATTTATGAACAATGGATGACTTTCAGCTAAAATTTACAGAATAAAAAATATACAATTTAAAAAAATATATATACTATTTTTTATTCTGTATTTTTTAGTGAGACTGACAGCCTCTTAAAAGTGGTCCCTTCTAAAAACAGTTAGGAAAGAGACAGTGAACAACACAACACAGCTACAAAAAAAAGGATAACATTCAAACTTATTTATAACGAACTTTTGCCCGCGGCTTCGTCTGCGTGGATGTCGGAAAATATCCCATTTATAGATTGTCATATAACTCCATTGGTTTACGAGGCGCACGCCAGTACCTAAAGCTGAAGTCGGCATGATTTTTTCCGACATCTTCAACAATCATCTGCATATATCAGTCAATGTACACAAAACCTTAATGACACATTAAGAATCTTCCTCGTGAATCACTCGGTCCATTGTTGAAAACCGTATGAAAATCCGTTCGGAAAATTTTGAGTTTATCGCATTCTGACAGAAAGACATATGCGGCGGGGGGACTTCGTTTTATATGTATTATGTATGCAGCGATAATGAAGTGAGCACTAACGAAGGATTCTGAATATTAATCAACTAAAGGGGTTAATGGGGAGCCAATCGGGCAAACATAACGAAGAAAAATGAAAAATATAGAAAGTAACTAAATGCAGCAGCTTTATGTGCTTGAACACAACAAAACGCTCATAGTAACAAAGGAAACGCACGTTTTTCAACTCTATTGCTTGGCAATATGAGTTATTCGTGTAAAGCCAGTAGCTACACGTGAATCTGTCATATCATAATAGATAGGAAGCAGACAGTTGGGACAATATTAGGAGATTATAAGACTGCGTTCAGATGAAACAATTTTAGGAAATTATTTCGTTTTGTGTTACGAGCTTCTTGGAGCGCCATGAGAACTAATGAAGCCATGTACGAACTCGACATCACCATGCGGCTACCTACAAATAAGCCAGGAGCATTCCCTCAGCTTTATCGGACATAATTTTTGCGTTCACCTAAGCAATATCTGGAAATGGAAACCCTCATGATACTGGGCCGGGTGGAAGGAAAACGCGCTCAAATTAAATCAAATTGTTTTATTTCACATATTCCTACATGAACCCTTATGAACCGTCTGAAGATAAGTGCACTTTTCAGTGGTCACCCAAAACTGACGTAGTGCTGCTACGAAGAAAACACTGATGGAAAAATCTTATCTGCCCGGGAATCCCACGATCAGCACTCTCAGCAGTCACGCCGTTTAATCGATTAGTCGAGTCGGATTTAATTAATTCCACTATTTAAAAAACGCGTTGCTTAGGTTATCATGATTCTCCTGTCCTTGTTCAAATTATTTGGGTTCGGCGGCCCCTGGAGTTGAAATTTTTCATCGGTTATCACAAAAAAACTGCTGTTTCATAGCAAAGTGCAATGCCTACGCGGTTTAAATGTACGGCAGAGCAATATCTTGTTAAATAACCGACAAAAAAAAATACGTACTGAGTCCATGGTATCAGGTTGTGCGTCGATGTCCCTTCCAACCTGTATATTAATGTGTTTTTCTTCCATACCTACTTAGTTATTGTTTGTCATATTTGCAGTCCCCTTTCTAGCCAGATCTTTCAAAGTCCGTCCATCAATTCTTTAGTTGCTTAGGTATTGTATTATACAATTTCATTACGAAACCAATAATTACCCAACAAAAACAAGTCATTAATAGGTACTTAACATGTAGAATCGTAATCAACTGGCCCCGTCTGCACACAGCGTTATCATACACTGCCGTCCTACGCACAGGGCACCACGTAGGCCAAACAATTGCAATTTAGGTTAATTATAAACTACTTACTAAACTAACTGTCGATACTTGTTCTTAGTGATAACGACAGATTTAGTTTTCCTTATTTCATTAAAATGTGATTGGTTTTAATTATTACTTTTTCGTGCTGTCTCTCACGTAGTAACCGGTGTTTGCGATGTTCGTTTGTTAACCGGCTTCGAAAATGAGGAGGTGTTCAGTTCGACAGCATGTTTTTTTTTTTAATTCTTGTTACGCAAAATCTTCGGCAATTGTGGATCGATTTCGAAAATTCTTTTTTTAATGAATAGAGCTTTAGGGGTGGTCCCATATTTTTTCATTAACTTTTCTTGGTTGGTTTTTCAGTTAGCTTCATTATTACGTATTTTTTCCAATGAGGAAAGAAAAAACAACCGACTTCCATAAAATATAAAACCAAAGACACCGACTTCCGAAATTAAAGTTATTTTTCAATTTGTAGGTAGTGTTTTTTTCTTCAATCAACATGAATTACCTTAGTGAAAAGTTTCCTTCAAACAAAAATGTATTTTGTTTGAAGGAAAATATTTAGTTTATTGGTTTATTTATTCACAAGGCAACTAAAACAGGTGACAATCACAGTATATCACTAGGTTCGCGTTATAGGTAGAAAGCTAGTTTGAACAGCACCCTAATTGCGTAACACATTTTCGTAAACGATTACGACTAATCTGTTTGATTTTGACGGTTCAAGAACATTCATTGCGTTCTATATATTGTTGAGCAGAATTTTTATCAAACTTAAGAAGCAATGGATTAGCAATCTGTTTCAAAACGATTCAGATTCCGATTGATTGTGTATTACGCAATTAGGGTGCTGGATCAGTAAATTTTAATTTGTTGTAATTTGTTCACAGGTTCGATGCTTTTTGTTTCGAGTTTGATTATTTGACAACAGATGTTTCATATATGTATACATAAGCAATCCGACTCAAAGTTGGTGCCTAAAAGCTGAAAATGTGCCCATTGCTATTATATCTCGAAAATTATAAAGCTACTATGGACTCGCTTATTCATTTTTTAATGTTTTCTGGTAAATTTAACTGCTTCTACTTTAACTAGAAATCAGATCTCTAGAGTGTGTTATCATAACGCTGTTGTAAATGAGGTTAAGCAGTAAAAGTATTGTCAAATAACGTAAACAGAACAACACTTTTCCGAATGGAATGTATAAGTCGGGCCTTTTTCCTAATACAAACTTAAAAACGTAAAGATTACCAGTATATGTATGTACGTGCTAATTCAATTAGAAAAAAAAAACATAGTAAGTTGCTATGTGCTATTGACCCTATTTTTAACTCACAAATAGGAGGAGATTATATGTTCGGCTGATGTGTGATCACCGATTTCTCCGTCAATTGTGTACCGATTTTGAACACTCCTGATTTTGTTTGAAAGGTTATGCTCTAGAGGTGGCCCCATTGCCACCATTTCAGAATCTGATGAGGGGATGGCCACGAGAACTACTCAATAATAAGTATTTCACGGGTTGCGATTCGATTACTTTAATACGGTTGCTAAGCAATTTATGCTCGTCACAATGCATGGTGCTGATGGTGGCTTAACCATCAGCTCCTTGGCTCCAGGCTATTGTAACTGAGATAAATAAAAAACTGACTAACTAAAAAATAGCAAAATTAAAAATGTTCTAACATAGGGGTTGTGTTTTTCGCGAGTACCTATCTTGTATGTATGTATATAATATTATTTATTTACCTCATATTTTTCAAACCGCTAGACGGAATTATATAACTAAAACATCGTTAGATACGTCTTGACCGTCCAAGAGTTCTTATTTTAATTTACTTTCTTTCTTTCTTAGACAAGTATCTAAAGTTAAAAAATGGCGGTTGTGAGATGCCATTGTTTGGAGTAATCAAATAAAAAGTTGTTTCGAATAGGTACTGCAATATGGGTATCGAATTTAAAGGGACCATTGCAAGCCTTAAATAAAAAATGGCAAATTTTTGGCTCCAAATTATGTTTTCAAAAAGTTTTTTTTCCGCAAAACACATCGTGGGATAAAAAAATAAAGGGTTTTATAAATTAAATGTAATTTGGAAGGAGAAGCACTAAAAATGAAAAAAAACATTTAATAAATATTATTTTAAAAAAACTTGACTGCAAAAACACATACCTAACTGAGAAGAGAAAAACAAGCATTATTATCTATTGAACTTGCTTATATGTAAGTTTATCGCAGGTCAAAAGTTACACCATATTTCAGGTTATTGGTTTGTTTTTTTTGTAGTTCAATAGGTAGATCCTTTAGAGGAACCCAGCCAGGCGCTTTACTTTGTGTAAATTATTTCATCACCACTGCTCTCAAAACGGCGAAGGAAAACATCATGAGGAAACCGGCATGTCTTAGAACCAAAAATTCGAAGACATGTGACATCTACCAACCCGCACTGGGCCCTCGTGGTGGATTACGGCCCACTCCCTCTCATAGAGAGGTGGCCTGTGTCCCAGCAGTGGGAACATAATAGGCTGATTATGCTTATGCTTATGCTAATAGGTAGATAAGAATGCTTGTTTTTAATTTTTCAGTTAGGTACGTGTTTTACCTGTTGTGTTTTTTGTTAAATTTATTTTTGAGTCACGAGTTCGCTTTTTGCTCGTGAAACATATTGACTTGGCCTCCAGGTAATTTAGTAATGTCGTGTCGTGTCGTGTCGTAGGTGTTTAAAACATACCAACTATTATGTAAAAGCTAACGGAGCGACGTCCTCGGCTCCTTGGTGAAAATGAGCGTGCCTCAAGGTTCAATTCTTGGCCCTTTCTTATTTCTAGTTTATATTAATAACCTTCCTAACATGATGGCTAATTTATCGGATATAAATTTATTCGCTGATGACACTTCTCTTATTTTTTAAATAGATAGAAATGCTACGGATGAGTTTTATGTGTCTGTCCCCAAGTGGATCTTGAAAAAAAACTTGATGGCAAGAAACCAGATGCTATTAGGGAAACTGTATTTCTAGGAATACTTTAGATTGCAATGGGGCGCTCACATTCGAGCTCTTTCAGGTAAATTAAGTTCATACGCAGTAAGAAAAATAAGGCGGTTGACCGACAGCCACAGGTAGGTTAGTATACTTTGCTTATTTCCACAGTATTATGTCTTATGGCGTTCTATGTGGGGATCAGCAGCTGACTTAGATTTAATTTTCATTTTACAAAAGAGAGCTCGCGAGTCTCTTAGAAACAAATTTAAAAAAAAAACTAACTCTGTCTTCTCTTTATATCTTAGAAAGTATTTTGTATAGGGGGCTAATGGAGAATTATCGGCTGATATCACTTATCCCTATAATTTCTAAAATATTTGAGAAATACATTTACAAGAAACTAAATTCATTTATAGAAAGACATAATATTATATGCGAGGAACAGAAAGGATTTAGAATTGGTAAAACAATTAACATGGCCATTTATGATTTTTTATATAATATTACATTTAACGTGGATAAGAGGACACCTGTCTGTGGCATTTTTTGTGACATGACGCAAGCCTTTGACTATGTCCATTATGGTACACTCTTAAATAAACTTGAAGCATATGGAATTAGAGGAAATGTCAACAATCTAATTAAGTCTTACCTACTGAACAGAACTCAAATAACAAATATAAACCACGTTAACATGAAAAATAAACATGAAATTGTATTTCAATCCTCAGAACGTATAATTTCGTTTGGTGTGCCACAGGGGAGTGTTCTAGGGCCTCCTTTATTTATATTATATATCAATGACCTACCGAAAGGCATCCCTCAATCTCTGACATTATTTGCCGATGATAGCACCATAACGATACCTTGTAAAAGTGTTGATACTTATGAAAGTGACATAAATGATTCTATAAATCGAATGGTAAAGTGGCTAGATGACAATAACTTAAAAATTAATCTAACAAAAACTAAATTAATACATTTTAGTCAACGGATAAATAGCAAGAGTAACTTAAATATACACTATGATGGCCAGTCTATAGAAGAGGTAGAAACAACCAAATTTTTAGGGCTCAACATTGACAAAAAACTGAATTGGAAGACTCATATCGAAATCTTGTGCAAAAAAATCAGTAATTCTGCTTACGCCCTGCACACATTGTCGTCCATATTAAGTGTGGAGGCATTACTTAAAGCCTACTATGGTTTAACCGAATCTCATCTACGCTATGGTGTAATTTTTTGGGGCAACTCAACAGACAAAGACACGGTGTTCAAGGCTCAGAAGAGATGCGTTCGTTCAATGTTTAAAATAAAACCTACTGATAGTTGCGTGCCTTACTTTAAAAAATATAAGATACTTACTTTGCCATGTCTGTACATTTTAGAAGTAACTGTTTTTGTCAAAACAAATCCACACCGATTTAGACGATTAGATGAAGTAGTACCACGTAATAGGCGCGACAATAGCAGGATATGCTCTCATACTGCGAGAACAACCCTCATGAGCAAAAGTGTCTTCTGTATGGCTCCTACCATATTTAATAAGTTACCAAAAAGTTGGAGAGAACTGCCCTTGTCACTTTTGAAAAATAAGCTGAGAATTTTTTTAGTTACTAAAGTATATTACAATGTTATAGATTTTTTAAATGAAAAGGACTTTTCTATTCCGACTTCCAATATATAGATAAGAATAACATTTTGAATTTTGTATCAATTTTGAATTATTCTATTTGACTGCATAATAATGAATATCCTGGGAATAATTTAATCTATGTTGACTATAATATACCTATAAAATCTTGACATAAATTATTATTTATTTGTTTTGTAATTTGTAATGAAATTTAAAATGATTAAGAAAAATGCAATTTAATGTAATCTTCTATACCCACAAAATTTGTACGCCGTTATTGGTAAAACATGGACGCACACAACATACTATTACCTCAATACCTTGCATGTCTGATTAGTCAGTTTATGTAAACGCATGTTTGACAAATAAATGATCTTATCTTATCTTATCTTATCTTATCTTATGTTAAAAACTTAGGACTTGAAAAAAAATAAGAAGCGATTTCCGTAGGATAAATACACGTAGTACAAATGAAATTGTTGTACCCAAATTGAGATTAACTAAAACAAGCAAGTCATTTCATATAATTAGTATCCGCTTTTATAACAAGTTGCCAAAGTCGGTAACAGAAACTTCTATGTAAATTTCTAATAACTGCTCCCAAATTACGGTGTTTTGTATTTTTATTATTAAATATCTACTTTTTACACATCATATTCTCATTATTTGACATATTATACCTACAATTCTAATTTCAACTCTTAATTAGTGGCTTTTGTGAACAGCATACTAATTCAGGTTTGTAACGGTTGAAATGGCAATCATGTCATTCGGATGAAACTGTATTTTTTTATTTTTTATTATTATTTTGTATTTTGTGAATGTGAGAACTTTGTATGCCTTGTAGATTTATAGACTATTGTCTGTTTACTAAGCATATGGTACTTGTTGATAGGCCTAAACTGTCGTCCCATACATAGTAACACTGTTACCTACGGCACGTACGAACGTGGTTAAGAATATAGACCAGCTAGGAAATGGGTAGGTAGGCTGATTTCCGGTGGTGCACCAGACGTACTCGTGGAGGTTTTATTATTCAAATCTGTGTTATTATAACAAATACATTGAAGGCAAAATAAATATAGGCAACATTTGTTAACACATTAATGATAAGCTGACATCATTGCAATATTCATTTAAACTCTAGCAACATTACATAACATAGTGTCAACGAACTATAGACCTTGTTCGCAGTTATTATTAGCACTCCGTTAGGAGTATTAATGTTCTGTGATTATTATGCAGTTAGGTACTGTGCAATGAGTTTTAAGTAAGGTCTAGTGGTTGGTAGCGTTTGGTCTAGTGGTCGCATGCTTTACTCCGGAGCATTAGGTCCTGGGTACGATTCCAGGGTCAGAAAAGTGATATTGCGTTTTTTCAACAGGAATTTCTCAGTAGCAGCCCGGAGTATGGATTTGCGCCCGGTTGGATGACAATAGGCTCGCCCCCTATTACATGGGACTTAAACATAACTGACGAAATGTGGGTGAACATATAGGTAACACATCTGCCTAACCCTTCGAGGATTACAGGCGCTATGTTTTATAATATTATTGGTTGAAATGAGCTGTCGAAACAAGTATTTGTTTGCGTTTGTTGTGGAAGTGAATCTTTATGTTTATTAGACCACGTAGGTACAATCAACCGCACATCATATTAAAGTGATGACATTTATCAGCATCATCATCATTTCAGCCGAAAGACGTCCCCTGCTGGGCATAGGCCTCCCCCAAGCACCGCCACTTCGACCGGTTCTGTACTTCCCGCATCCAGCGGATTCCTGCGGCCTTCACAAGGACATCAGTCCACCTTGTGGGACGCCTTGCAACGCTACGTCTTCCGGTACGCGGTCGAAACTCCAGAAATTTTCGGCTCATCGGCCACCTATTTTGCGAGCAAGTGATGACATTGATAGCGCCTCCATATGTCGTAACAATAAGGGTGCTATTCGCACTTTTACGCTGTACCTAACTACTTATATAATCGCTAAATTTTAATTGTTTTTCAGCACAGCTCTTGTACGAGACCTAAGCGACTCCAACTGAAATGAAAATGCAATATTGTACCGATTTTTTATCAACTGACAGACAATTTATTCTTTATTTTTATTGATATAAGTATACTAAACTAATCCTTATTATTGAATTATTAATTTAGTATTACAATTATGAAACTATGTTTGTTTGTTACGCTATCACGCCAAAACGGCTAAATGGATTTGGGTGAAATTTGGCACACAGATAAACCATAACAAAGGTAAGGACATACGCTGCTTTTCATCCTGAATCGTTTACGATATTTTTTGTATGTTTGTTTGTCACGCTTTCAGACAATGCCAGAAACTCTATAGAACTTTGCCCCACTCAAATCAAAAAGTCATTTACAAGCCTGCAAAATGCAGCATCTTAAAGCTTATTTATTACTGTTAACTAAACATTTGTCCTAATGCCTGTAGAACTTGCGATTTCTGTTAAAATCTTAAAAGATTAATGACATTGATTTTAGGTTAGGTTCAGTTTAGAATTGTTAAAAAGCGATTTAAACAAAATCTAGGTTACGCATTATCATAATTATTATAATGGCAATATGAGTTTTTCTTTTACAGTTTTTTAAAACTTATTCTTTGTTGTCGATCATGCGCAATAAGTACCGCAACAGGAAATTCCTTTTATCATTGGTTTGTAATCGGCAAGTTCTACTGTAAAACAATGTATTATGAATAGATCCTTTAATCATCACAATTATTTTCATTAATTGACATTTCCTGTAAATAGCTGGGGCAGGATCTGGCATTGTCATTTAATATGTAAGTAGACCACTACCTGTTTAAGGACATGGAATAATTTTTATCCCGATATTCTCACGGGATGGAGACTTATCCGGGTGAAACTGCGAGGCGCAGCTAATTGAAAATAAAGAAGATCAAATCTACTTCAAAAACCAGAAACAAAACACATAGTTACAAATATTTATTACATACTCTTTTTACAAAAGCCAAATATAACAACACCTTAACATCATTTTCAACGCAACATAACATTGAGATAGGCTGTTACATATTTTCTCGTCAAAAGTTCTCACGTTCTGTCTCACGTTGGTACTTACAGCACGCTTGGAAACATGCTGGTCCTGCTCCATAGGACAATCTAACTAGAGGCTAGACAAAATCATACAGGCTGCTTATTGAATTGTATAATTTGTTATTTTTACTTTACTCACACATTGAATTATTCCTAGTTGATGTGATTAATTTTACCTATTGTGGTATAGTATTTATACTCTTTTTGCATCGTCTTTACATATAAAAATATTATTGACGTAAACAAAATATTGTTAAACATTTTAAAAAGGAACGGTGGAGTTTCTTGCCCTTCTTCTCCATACGAAACTACCTTTTGGAAGGAGCGCCTAGAATCAATTCTATTTAAATATAAATTTTGACGTTCAAAAGTGCATTTTTAGTGCCTATTTGAAAGAAATGCTTTGACTTTTGACTTTGTTCCACGACCATAGAAACGAGACAAATGACAGATGAATAAAATAAATCTGTAATTTTGTCTATTCTATAAAACCCAGATATGCTACGTGAGCTGTAAGTCGACTTGCAGCAAGTTTTTCCATGGATTAAGCAACAGGTTGTCCAATTTAAATTGCTACTAGATAGTTTGTGGCGCTACTACGGATAGGTGTTCCGTGATAGGCTGACTTGATTGATACTATCCTAACTATGATTCAAATGTACATTATAAATTGATTATAATATATGTAGGTACAATAAAAAAAAAATTCAAGCAAATTGACACTCTATGTCAATTTATCGTGTTATATACGTTTCATACAACTCAAAAATGACATTTGTAATTTATATATACGCATAATTTACGTTGGTAGTCAATTTGCTTGATAATTTATTTACCTAAGTAAAATACAACATAGTTTTGTTAAAATGTATATCTATCTAATAGTATTACCACGGGGTGGCAGGTCTCTAAGGAGGCCTCCTGCTCTGATCATCGGTGGATCCGCTTTGACATCCAAGTCCGTGTCAGTCCAATACCACCACGACGCAATCCGCGCAGCACGGATCGTGCCACCTACACACGCAGCCTTGAATCCAAGCTGGCGTCAGCAATCGTTCCGTTGTCACTTGCGGATACGGCACAAATTGAGGTACAAGTAAGCTATCTTACTAAATCAATGATAGACAGCTACCAAACTGCTTGTCCAGAGACCACCCCACGTAACACACCAGGCAAACAACCCTGGTGGGGTGCTGATCTGGAGCGCAAGCGTGGCAAGGTAAGGAAAGCTCTAAACAGAGCCATGAACACATGTGCGGATGAGGACTGGGATAAATATTATGCAGCCAAATCCAACTACAAAAAATGCATCAGATTCAGAAGTACCACGGGATGGCGCAAATTCTGTGGTAGCATTGAATCCTGTCAGCAAGCTAACAGGGTAAGGAAAGTACTGGCGCAACAGAATACACCTGGGCCCGCTACCCTCCGGAAACCCGACAACACACTCTCTTCCTCGCCAGAAGAAACGAGGCGCATCCTTATTGAAACTCACTTCCCTGGATGTATCTTCGCACAAGTAATCGACTGGCAAGAGGTAATCCAAACGCCTTCAGACAATGAATGGCGTTACGCCAGCAGGGTGATCACGTTGGAGAAACTCCAATGGGCGATCCAGAGCTTCCATCCTTTTAAGGCAGCTGGTCCTGACGGAGTGTTCCCCGCCTTACTACAGTGGGGTGACACCGCTGTCGCTATAAGACTAGTGCCTTTAATGAGAGCGTGCCTGGCCTTTAGATACGTTCCTAAAGGATGGAGGGAAGTGAAAGTAATATTCATCCCTAAGCCAGGTAAGGGTGACTACACAAACGCCAAATCCTACCGACCAATCAGCCTGACCTCGTTTCTATTAAAGACTCTGGAAAGGCTGTGTGATAGGGAGGTGAGGGACGGCGCTCTGAAAACCATACCGCTACACGGTAACCAACATGCATACAGCTCAGGTAAGTCGACCGAATCCGCTCTTCACCGGGTAGTCAGCCAGATAGAGGAAGCGATTAATCAAAAAGGCACATGCCTGGGCACTTTCATAGACATCGAAGGAGCCTTCGACAAAACCAACTTCTCCAGCATCACTAGCGCCCTCACCAGACATGGAGTAGAACAGGTACTAACGGACTGGATTACAAACATGCTTAGCAAACGTGTGGTTCGCCTTGAGGGTGAGGAGCAACTGGCCATGATAGCCAGAGGGTGCCCCCAGGGAGGGGTGCTGTCCCCCCTTCTATGGAATCTGGTGATCAATGACCTCATCACCAAACTCAACGCCAGCCGCTATTATACTATAGGGTATGCAGACGACATCGCAATCCTTGTGTCGGGGAAGGTGACGGGTACGATCTGCAACCTCACCCAGCAAGCACTACGTATCGTAGAAAATTGGTGCAGGGAATATGATCTATCAGTAAACCCCACCAAAACTGAACTTGTCATGTTTACTCAAAAGCGAGCACTAGGCCCTTTCCGCCTACCAAAACTGTTCAATACAGAACTTCAGTTGGCCAACGAGGTCAAGTACCTGGGGGTCATTCTAGACAGTAAGTTAAACTGGAGTAGTCATTTGGACAACAAACTAAACAGTGCCTGCATAACCTTCTGGCAGTGCAAGAAAATGATAGGTAAAAAGTGGGGACTATCCCCTAAAATTATACTATGGCTGTACACCACAGTGATCCGCCCCATGATCACCTATGGAGCCGCGGTCTGGTGGCCCCGAACCAGACTGGCTACAGCCTCAAACAAACTACAACGCATGCAACGACTAGCCTGCTCGGCGGCTACGGGCTGCATGAGGACCACTCCGACTGCAGCGGTTGAAGCCATGCTGGAACTGCCACCGCTCCACCTGTTCATACAGCAGGAAGCCACACTGGCGGCGGTGCGTCTTAAGACACTAGATCTCTGGGGTAAGAGAGACACACCACACACCGCGCTACTTGAGGGACTCAACAAGGAGTTCCCCATTACGAGAGCCATCAATGATCGGGTACCAAAACAATTTATGTTTGATAAAAAATACAAGATCCAGCTTCACGAGGATTGGAGTTGCGAGGGTTTGTGCCCTGCAGAGCTGCGCATCTTTACAGACGGATCCAAAACAGGTAATGGCACAGGTGCTGGAGTCTTCTCGGAGGACCTCAACATACGTATAGCCACACCATTGGGGGTCCATAACACAGTGTTCCAGGCCGAATGCATGGGTATTTCTCTGGCTGCTTCCGCCATCATGGCCAGGGAAGTTAAGGACCACTCGATCCGTATACTCTCAGACAGCATGGCTGTTCTGCAAGCGCTAAACAGCTACACAGTTGATTCTGGGCTAATATACGAGTGTCACCAGCGCCTTAACCAGGTGGGTAGACTCAATAAAATCACCATTCAATGGATCAAAGGACACAGCGGTTCGCTAGGCAACGATGCAGCCGACGAACTTGCCAGAAGGGGGTCGAGTGAGACGGCAGTGGGACCTGAACCCATCGTGCCACTCCCCTTCGTATATTTGCGCACTCTGGTAAGGAAACGCACCAGGGAGCAACATCACAAACAATGGTTGGAACAAGGTGAGTGCAGGCAGGCTAGGGAAGCACTCCCTGCAATTGATAGCCGCCTCACGAAACAGGTTCTCCGACTAACTAAACAACAGCTGCGCATAGTTACGGCAGCCTTAACTGGCCACGGGTCATTTAATAAACACCTCTTTGTCATAGGAGTCACAGACAGTCCGCTGTGCAGGGCCTGCATGGAGGAGGACGAGACAGCAGCTCATTTGCTTCTAAACTGCTCTGTGGTCGACACATACAGGGCAAAGCACTTCGGTAACCCAGGTACCCTACGCGAGGCTGTCAGTAACATAAAGGCGTTGCTGGCCTTCCTCGAGGAGCTGGGGTGGATCGAATAATCGATTTTCCCACCGTACGCAAAATACGCGCAATGACGTGGAGTTGCGGACACCAGCCCGTATTACCTAACCTAACCTAACCTAATGTATATCTATTTTTCGACAAACGTCCAGTCTCTTAAGTATTACATTTATTACCAGGCGCGGATCTATATTTTAGATCTCCTTTCGAGGATTAGGCTCAGGTGCTCTTTGGTGGAAGGAACCATACCCGTTGACGTATTCGCGCCTATTTATTACTAAATTTCATACTAACAACTAACTTTAGATAAAATTATACTTATGATCATTAACAATGTAGGTTTACTAAAACACTAACTTGAATAAAAGTGAAGAAACCATAACTACTATTGATAATATAACAATCTGACAATCATTTACATGTGGTGCAGATTGGTGAAAAATAACACAAAAATTAACCGATGAAATGTAACACGACAATCTGTACAAGTACAGACGTCAGGAAAAAGACATTCAAACCATAACATCACGCCTTGTTGAGCAGAGGTGTACCTGTACACCCACATTTCGCCAGTTATGTTTAACTCCCATATTACATGGGAGTTTAACATTGGTGGGGGGCGAGCCTATTACCATCAACCGGGCACAAATCCAGACTCCGGGCTGCTACTGAGAAATTCCAGATAGAAAAACCCAATAACACTTTGCCCGACCTGGGAATCGAACCCAGGACCTCATGCTCAGCAGTAGCTATTGCGACCACTAGACCAATGAGGCAGTCAGTTACTCTGTTTGTCATCCATTTTTCAAGCACTTATTGGCTTCCGGTAGAGTTGAAACTTGGTATACCTATATAACTTTGGTGACAACGCAATAATCTGGTACCACGAAGACTGGTACTCTGATGATTAGAGGTCGGAATCTGCCGGTCGTTCCAGGTCTGATTGAAGTAATATGTTAGGGCCCTATTTTAAAATTATATTGTGATAGTGGGTGAGGGCTACTATGGATTGGCTTTGTTTAGAATCTCAAAATAACAAGGAATTCATTATCATAAATATTCTCTTATATACTCCAACTGAATGAAACGAAGTTCAAAACTTGTATCAAACGCACACTATGCAGCCAAGCATATTATAAGTTGGAGGATTACATCTCTAACAAAAATGCTTGGCTCAACGCTGGTTCTGCTCCACAAGGGCGCCTAAACAATTGATTAGCATTCGGAAA
Organism: Dasypolia templi; assembly: GCA_963555695.1. Lineage (NCBI taxonomy): Eukaryota > Metazoa > Arthropoda > Insecta > Lepidoptera > Noctuidae > Dasypolia > Dasypolia templi. Next base: position 22,078,377 of record OY743155.1, on the reverse strand, counting down.
TATTGTTGGAGCTGCTGAAGATTGTAAAAACTATCTTTGCACTGTATAAATTCAATCTTATAGTATTGTATAATTGCAAAGCACACGTGTGAGCACTATGTAGTACCTACTATAAAGCTACCCTATACTGGGCACGTCTGTCATTGACTTGAATGTGCCCTGGCGGCTGAGAGTATGTCACACTCACTCTAATGTCTCGCTGGTGGTGGCGTGTGTGTTGGATCATTAAGTTCCCTTCAAAATGGTTGAGCTGAATGGTGCTGATCCATACGTCATGTTCGTGAACGGGCGCCGTCAGTGGGGACTGGTCATCTCTTGGCAGCCACGGCTTATTTTTATTTTTACTTCCGATTTTTTATGTTTTTATTACGGGTCTTTCTACATCGTTCTCACATGTATAATTTCAACAAGACTGATGTAACAATTTTTTCGGTATCCATATTATTTAAAAGAGTGTCCATGGAGTTTCTTGCCCGTTCTTCTCCATAGGTACTTTCGCTTTGGAATGGGCAACTAGCTTCATATTTCTGACTGACCGACCCCTTGACAATTCAAAAGTGCCTGTAATTAGTTTATTTGAAATAAATGCTTTGAGTTTGAGTTTGATTCGAACTTCTTACAATATACACTTACACTATATTAATACATCTTACACAGGACTTGAAATGACCGGCATATTCCGACCTCTGCTGAAAATAAAATTCCTACGTCATGTATAATTGTATGCAGTGATGTTTAGAATCCACCATATTGATTTTCCTTGAATTTTATTGGACGAGGTAGGAATCTTAGATCTCAGATACATAAATAAATAGACTGTGAGATTCATACAGTTACCTAGTCGGGTGGGTGTTTTATTTAAACATCCTCCATGGAATCGTCTCGACTCGTCAGCATAGCTATTCACAATAGCTATGCTGACGAGTCGAGACGTTGTATACATGCTAGTTGTGCGGCAAACTCTGCTTGCGCGATGCAGGGTTTTGCGTGACGTCAGTGTGATGCGCGGTTCGCTTGTGGCGGTGTAAAAAACGAACGTGTGTACAGAACAAGTTGTGTTACGCCCTATTTTAATATATTATGAATCAATCAATCAACTCAGCCTAACATCGAACAAAATATCTTGCTAGGATCTCTTTCAAAACATGGAAAAGGGCATGAATACGATTTATTATGGGCTTTATATACAAGAATTTTTTATGATGCGACTTGGATTACATTTATTAACAATTTCCATTTACAAGTAAGTAGCTGTAATAATAATCTATTTTGTATTGCTCTCATACTTCATTCCTAAACATTAACAAGATGACCATAAACAAACCTATGCTTTATAAGAAACTCAGAATAGCCATTATATGTATGATAATATATTAATTAAATTAAGCTTTCTTATACTCAATCCGTTCCACTTTGACTTCATCTCCCAGCAGTTTGTAGACGTATGTTACCACAGTCGAGCTTTGGATGTCCATCAGCACAAATGATGGGGTGGCATTCCTGTAATAGGGGATAACTTTGTCAGCTACGAGATTCAACAGTGACAATTTTTTTTTTTTTTAAAGAGTAGCTATGGAGTTTCTTGTTCCATGCTCTCCATCGCTGCAACATAGATTCTCTGTGACTAATGGCCGATTCCTATAATTTACGGACAGTTATTGGTTAAAATTAACTCTTATTGTATCTTTACCAATTAAGAAGCGAAAAACTCATAGCTTCGCGTAGTATACCCTCCCATTTGGAAAAAGCTATCACAGGTAAAATAAGCTTACGAATCTCTTTAAAATGCTTAGTTTGGCAAAAAAAAATGCTACCATTGGTAAGCAATACGATTCGTTTTTGTTTATAGGAACCGAGCATCAGTGGCGTCCAAGGACTGGAGGACAAAATGTCGGAAGTCCGGCGGCGAGATGGGCGGACGATATTGTTGCCATCGCGGGAGAACCTGGATGAGGCTGGCACGGGAGCGTGAAGGTTGGCACAAGAAAAGGGAGGCCTATGCTCAGTAGTGGGTGAAGTCGGGCTGTGTGGATGATGATGATGATGGAGTTTCTTACCCATTCTTTTCAATCAATTATATTTTCTTGTAAATAGCGTTTTAGTTTGTTTTTACATTGATACTTAAAATTAAAAAAAAACGTGTGTGTGAGATTGGTATTTGTAGATCCACAGATGCAGAATATTTCACCAATGGAACTGAACGCGTTTAGCGCGTCTAAACTGCGTTCAAGAGCTGAAATTTTTTATGGAATAATGACACTGACAGCTCTTGAACTTGGTTTAGAAGTGATCAAGTTTAGGGTGGAATTCACCAATGAAACTGAACGCGATAAGCACATAAAACTACATTTAAGAGCTGTCATTGTCATTATTTTCTATGGAATATTGACATGACAGCTCTTGAACTCGTTTTAGATGTGTGCCAATTTCACAAATGGAACTACCATTTGTGAAATTAGCACTTAGGAGATTCATCACCGATAAAAGAAAAAACCGGCCAAGTGCGATTCGGACTCGCGCACCGACGGTTCCGTACAAACCTGTAGGTATATAAGACCTGAGTATTTGATATCAATTCAAATCGGCACATTTTGAACATCATAATTAAATAAGACAGTCCTTTAGCTGGGAAGAAGAACTGGCGCAACAAACTCCCCAGCAGCACAGTGGTATAAGTTTTAGAAATGCTTCACTAGCCGCAGTTTATTCCTCTAAAGAATTAAATGTCCTCTCATGCTTAATTATTTATACGTTTAGAAAATTACAAGCTTACACCACATCATCATTAAATATAATTGCAGTGCCAATCGTGGCAATCCCTTGAATTAATTAGCAGTTAGAATAACAAATCAAATAAAAGCAAAATTTTACCTGAACAGTGGACTATAAGCTCCAGTAGCAGATCCCGGGTTGATATAAAACTTGTTCTCATGCTCATATGCCTCAAACCGATGTGTGTGGCCTGATATCAGAATATCTACATCAAGCTGCCTTTGGACTAGCGCTAAGGACTCTTCATCACCCCAGGGTACAACTTGGTGACCATGGATGAGACCGATGCGGAACTGGCCAACGGTTATCACTTTCTGTTCTGGGTAGGTTGTGTTCTGAAAATGTTTTGTTCTAATTAAAAGTTACTAACTTGAGAATACAAATCAAGAAGTGAAGAAACAAATAAGTAAATTGAAAAAAGAAATCCTGTAAACTAAAGCAATGGTTATGATTATAATAACATGAGGTAGAAAATAGGAGAAACATTGACACAGCAGGAAGTGCCTGCAAAACATAAGTTATGTTTTTCCTACAAACAAATACACTATTTTATACATATATTTTGCAGAATATTTTTTTGTGCGTTTTAGACGATGCTTATTTATTGTTTTTCTTTCTTTCAATGGGACAGAATATAAGTATTGAATTTATTAAAGACAAAAATAGAGTTGACAAGTAAGTACCTTCCAAGTGCCAGCAATATAGTATATATAGGATAGAGATTGCATTAATTCTAATTAATTAATTTAACTAATGTGTCTATAATGACTATAACATAAACCTCAACTGGTTTAAAAAATATATTTCAATACAAACCTCATCAAAATCTCCTCTTACTACATGTACATCACTGGCTAAAGTCTTCAGATAATCATATGACTCTTTTGTACAAAGGTTGCCTGTACACAAGATGTGCTGTATCCTGCCAGGAAGTAACAGCTTCTTGAACTTTGGAGGCAGGCTGCTGCAGCGGTGGGGGATGTGCAAGTCACCAAGTACTAGGACAAGCTGAAAAACTCATTTAGCAATGTATTTGGCCATAAAAAAGGCAATTGTGATTTGTACACCCACTTTTTGTAATTGATTTACAATAAGTTGCTAAGAATGCGTCAACTATGCCCGCCCGTTCCGTCAGAGTACATTTTATGGTTGCTAGTTCAGAATATAGATTAATTTCAAATCGTAATACAAATGTTCTAGGTAAAGTTAAGAGACATCTTTTGAACTAAATTTAGTCTCAAAAGATGTCTCTTAACTTTACCTAGAACATTTGTATTACGATTTGAAATTAATCTATATTCTGAACTAGCAACCATAAAATGTACTCTGACGGAACGGGCGGGCATAGTTGACGCATTCTTAGCAACTTATTGTAAATCAATTACAAAAAGTGGGTGTACAATTTGTGGAAGTTCCGTGTAAGTATTCAAAGCTTAAACTACTTACCATGATGTTATTAGAGTAGGATATTATTACAGAAAACCGTTATTTATAGCGCTGCAATAATTGCGATTCGTGACAGTATGATTGAGAAGGAATACAAGCAATTATAACTGCAGCAATCAGAAATCACGACACCAATACATTCGGTTTGATTTGATTGACACAGTCAGTCAGTCAGTTCAGCGGTTTGACAATTAGTTTGTTTGACACACAGGTTGACGTTGGTTGACCAACATTTGCGTTTAGTTTAATTATTGGTGTTTACAACGCGATGGGGCGCCAGGGCCTCGACAAACAAGAATGGAGTGACAAATGGGATAATCTAAGGTTTATATATTTTTGTTATTATCTTTTATTTGTGTATTTAATTTGTAGGTATTAATTAATTATGTTTTACATCTAAAAGTTCCTTTCATGCATTTGTACCGTTAAAAAAACAGCCATAAACTCTATGAAATAGTGATGAACGTTGGAAAACTAAAGTCACAAAACAAAAATTAATTATTCTAAAATTATTGGAAATTTGGAATTAAATAAATGTGACAAAAGATTTTGACTGAATTTGTTGTTTGTACTTTGTGTATTGCACCATCCACCATTTAACGGCATATTAACTAATGATCACAAATCGCTTGATGGACATCAAGCGATTCACATGACGACATCATCATGTAATTATGTCAACATTATGCACAATAGATAATGCTACCGGTTACATAACAATTTACTTTGATTTCATTTCGACGTCATGAGCTTTTAATAGTTTGTTTTGATAGCATCAACAGATCAGATCAGCACAACACTTCACTTTCGTCTATAATCTATGGTTCAGGTGCGGATAAAAAAGAAAAATTTCATGGTGTTGTGGGTGACACATATACGTAGAATTTTTTTAGTTTAAGTTAAACACATTGGCACCAACTGCAGGGAAATGGAATCAATGGAATATGAGCTCGCTAGGAACCTTACTCTGTTGTTCTTCGTGGAACGCCTACTCGACAAAGGCGAGCCGCGCACGTTGCACGATCTTTCCTGCCAGTTTGGTGCCAAAGGATTCACTAAGGAGATGCGACAGATCGCTGGCGGGTCACAGTCGGGCTTGAAGAAGTTCCTGGCTCAATACCCGGCGTTGTTCAGCATAGACGGGGACTATGTTGATATCAACACGTTCCAGAAGCATCCTTGCGGGGCTGGCGTCTCGTCCAACAATGACTACATCGAGGAAGCGAAGGAGTACTTCGCAGGCAAAATGGTCCAGTACGGCGAGGGCACCGAGGTGCCGATCAAGAGCCTCCTCGGCCACCGCAGCCAGGCCTCTCCGCAGGTGCGTCACATCTCCGGCCAGAGGATCAAGGAGTTCAAGGACTTCCTGCTGAAGCATCCTGACTCCTTCCAGGTTATCGATGACAACGTCGTTCTAGTCAGTGAGAATCATAGAAGAGGTAACGCCCACACTAATTCTGAACAATTCCACAATTTACCTGTAGCTAATATTAACACAGACACTGCCCAACAGTTGTTAGACTATGTTGCACAGTGCATAGAAGCTAAAGGCCCGGTGATGGTCGACCAGCTCTTCCACTTAATTGTGTCACGTTTCCCACAAGAGTATTGGTACCAAATGTTCAAGTCGCCTGCAGATTTGAGCGCCTTCTTAAAAATATTTTCAGACTCATTCCACGTTCAATCGAACTTGGTCACACTTATTAGTAAACCAAAAATACCTGTTATGTATCTTAATGCAAAAGCTAAAGCAAAGACTGATGTACCAAAGCCTGTGGTTGAGGAGAAGCCTGTGTCCCCAATTCCCCCCACAGTTGAGAGTCCAACTCCATCAGATGGCAAAAACAGTCCGGCAAACAACAGAATACTCAGTCCTATTGAATCTCCCCGAGGACCTCAAGCTAACATTGCAAACCAGACTCTGAAACAAAGAATCAATTCTATTGTCATAAAGAATTTGGCAGAGAACATGGTCCGTGACAGGGTAAACAATCATTTGAATGCGCGAAGTGCTGAAGAAACAAATGGTACCCCAAGCTTAAGGAATAATGTGATGGGTGAAGCATGGCGCCAAAAGGTGCTCCAGTGCACTACTGTCATAGCTAATGTTAGGGAATGTGCCACTCTAATCGAAAGCATTATGGTACCTAAACGCAACGCTAAAACTATTGTTTCTTTTGACTGTGAAGGAATAAACCTTGGCCTCAAAGGAGTGTTGACATTATGTCAAATAGCCACCATGAATGGTGAAGTGTACATACTAGATATAATGGCATGTCCAAGCATGGTTTTGGAGGGTAAAATTAAGGAATTACTAGAGAGTGAAAATGTTGTTAAAATTATACATGACTGCAGAAATGATTCAGTAAATTTACACAATCAATTTGAGATTGTTTTGAAGAATGTTTTCGACACACAAGCTGCTCATGCTGTATTACAGTTGCAACAACAAGGTGTGCCTGTATACAAAGTCAAGAATCTAAGTCTCAATGCCTTATGTGAATTGTATAATGCACCTATGAACCCCATGAAGGAGCAATTGAAAAATGTGTACCGCAGGGACCAACGTTACTGGGCAAGGAGACCATTGACAAAAGATATGATCATTTACTCTGCTTCAGATGTGCTATCTTTGGTCAATCCAGCAATTTATGGTTTCATGTCAAGCAATATTAGGGCTGAGAATCAGCAGCTATTCGAAGAACTGAGCAATGAGCAAGTATTTATGCATATTCAGCCAACTGAAGTTAAATTGCGCAAGAGGCAACGTAAAATTAACACAGAAGTTGGTGAGTTGAAGCAGAAACTGGCTGAAACAACTAAGAATATTGTCCTGAGCAACAGAGAAATTAGACTGCTCAGATACATTGAACTCACTGAAGAAGAAAAAGAAAAATTGAAGGGTTGTCACAAAATATCCAAGAAATTGGAAAAACTGGAAGCTATTGGACAAGAAAAGGACTCTGATTCAGATGATGATGAAAGGGAAAATGAAATGGCTAGCTTAGAGTCCAACCCTTCTGATCCAATATCATCCCCACACTCCACACAGCCACCAAGTCTCACAGAATCCATGCAGATGATGGACGAAATCTTATCAGACACAAATATGGATAAAGTAGAGAAAATTAATCGCCTTGAGGCTATACTGTCGGCTGTCGCCCCCCTCAGTGGAGAGTTGGAGGATAAATTCTCACAAACAATGGAACAAACACTGCCATTGCTCAAAAACAAGGATTGGTCCAATCTAAGCCAAATTTTGAACTTAGGAGAGCCAGATAAGAAAAGCTGTAGCTGCAGATGCCATAATAACACTTATGATGAAATCAAATGCAATGATCTCATTGAAACTAAGAAAACCGAGGTTGGCTCGCAAACTCTTAGCACAGGGGACATTGTGATCACGCGGATTCACTTCAGGGAGGAAGACAAAGCAAACGAAAGGATCCTTGATGCATCCCCTTTGAGCAAAAGGGTGGGCATCAACAACATGTCTTGATCAACACTCAGGCTATTATTGTACTTCCATTTTCTGAGTGCCACAATTTAGTTTCGGAACTGTATGTATGTGATCATTTTATATGTTTTTAAGTTTGTCGGTATTTTCTCTGGCCCCCCGCACGTCTTAAATCACTTATTACTTTGAACTAGTTTGGCGGGGGTTTGATAGCGGTGCGAGCGTACGAGATAGAATAAATTAAGCGTGTTGTGAGGTCGTGCATTGCCAAGAGTATAACGCCTACGCTATATGTTCATTTGAGCGGAGACGAACGCGTACACTCGAATAAATGCAACAGTAATTCGCATAATAGAAACAGCTACTTAATTCCTTCATCTGGAAATGACAGTATTAGCTGTTTTTCAAGTTTTATAGTAATTTATTTTATGTTGGCTATTGCCAGTTAAGTATCCCAAACTTAAATGTGATAAGATTTCAAGGCCTTTTTTTTCGATCTACTCTGAATTGTAAATAAGATAAATTTTGATAAGCATGCATAATCTTTTAAATCTTGCGAATCACGATATGATCGAGCGTCTTTCCGTTGTCTTTAGGAAGTCAAGTGTATATACCTATTTATTTATTTATACGCTATGTTTAGTAGCATCGACACTACTGAACCTTTATCGAAGAGGGCAATAATAGGTGTATACAATAAAGTTTTTTTTTAAATTATCATTGTAAAATATTTATAAAACGTTAGATTTACTAGTAGATTAATATTAATCACGTTTAAAAAAATATAAAAAAGTGGTATAGGGTTAGTGTTATTGAAAGAGATGTTTTATTGTAGTATGAGGTGCTTGAAGAAATCGATTTAAAACTTTATTTCACGTAGAATGTTGTAGAGACATACGGTAGCTCGCGTTTGTTACGTAGATATGCAAATTAACGTTATTTTTAACGTACTTGTGATGGTTAAATCCTAACTTTTGTTTAAAAAATGTGCCTTCGAGTCATATCCGACGAATGCCTTTATATTCAATTAATATATGAATTAGTAGGTTTTTATACATATTTAGTAGTAATTCTGTAACACGAAGTTTAGATGAAATTTGTTGTTTGTGAATAACACTTTGGTATACAAGATTTATATAATAAACTAAACTTACCACGAAACACTTACTAGATAGGTAGCTTTCTCAAAATCTATTAATGTTTTCGTCTAACCCACTTTCGTGGTTTTACGAAAAGCTTCGTAATAGATAAACGTTAATATTTCTAAAACATGTTGAATTCATTCGAATAGTTTATTTTTGTGTTATGGTTAAGTAGGAATGTGTTAAAAATTAAGTGATATTTTAAAATGCTTATTGCTTATTTGCAAGACTGTTGCTTTGTATTGAATTTGTACCTTACTTTCTACACTGAACAAAAACTAACTGCTACTGTAGGCATGCCGCGAAAACAGTCTTCCTGCACTTATATTATAAATAAATATATTTTGTAGGTAGTAAAAGCTTTATTTACATTTATCTCCTTCGAAGCAAGTCAATTGTTTTGTGCAATGAACCATGGCAACGAATTTTGCCAAAGTTCGACATGATTCCTAAAGTGATACGATGTTCTTAGCGCATCGAGCATTCAGTTTCATGAAACTGAGTTCGAGGCATGTTTTCAGTTCAGAATATTTCATGTTTCGTTGTTTACATGAGGCTTAACAAATAGGTCGCGATACCCGGTGGTATGCGATTACGAGTAAATTAAGTGCAATTTAATACGTGATAATGTTATTTGTTGCTTCTTTTAATAATTTTTAAGTATAGCTACTTGATACAAATTGTTCAAACGACAAGTTGCTCTCTCGGTGCGGTCCGATGATCCATCTTGTTAGGCCTCATTAAATATAGCAATATATTAACCGGTGTAGATAATCCGTCATGTATTAATCATCAGTATTGTATCCTTTATTTTGGAAATGTCCACTCACTAACATGTTACAACTTACAATCGTTAGTAAATGCAAAGAATGTCCACTGTTTGTATTAGCATTTTCCGTCACATATACTCAAGATTACCTCTTATTTTTATCTATGAAATTATTAGGCACTTTTATAAGCATAATGAATTGTAATTTTAAAAGTTTTCGGCCATATTTGTTGTTCGACGTTTTAAATTATACATACGAAATGTATAATTAAAATGCCTAAACATTTGCACAATTTACTAAAATATTCTGTGTTCTTCAACACTTTTAGATGGTTTTGTAGAATGTATATCAGTGCCACTAATTTTTTTGTACTATTTGTAAGGAGCATTTTGTTAGTCAATATAAGAGTAACCACTTTCAGTTATTTTTAACTTAAAAATCATTATCTTTTTAGTTTTATTTTATTCTACTTATCAAGAGTATAAATGCTAACGACATGAAAGTCAGTAATATTGTAATGTGGCAAATCGACGGTTAACTCATTTGCGCATTGTTTATGTTTAATATGAAATAAAAAGTTGTAAAATACCTATGTTCTGTAATTTCCAAATTACCTGCCTACCCGAAAAGTATCCATTCAATTAATAGCGCCACTTGCTTCAAATTTTGCAAGCGCGGCCAGCGAGCAAAGTCCTCGATTCGAGTCAGTTGCTGTTCTGGGGTTGAAGTGGAATCTAACTAAAACAGAAAAAGCTGTCGGAAGTAATTAGGTATCATGGATAATAAAACGTAATGTATCAGGAGAGCAGTGGTGGCCCAATGGTAACGGCCGCGACTTACGAGTTGTAGGTCGTAGGTTCGAACCCAGACAGGCTTTTACCAGCCCGCGTGGTGGATCACGGCCCACTCCTTCTCACAGAGAGGAGGCCTGTGTCCCAGCAGTGGGAACATATTAAGCTGACTATGTATTATAAGTATCAGGTTTAGTTAGGTAGGTTTACCTATGAACCAAAAGTCAAGCTACCACAGGAAAAAGTACCCAGTTCTGTAAATGTGACATTACGGATTGTTTTTGTACTTTGTACACAATGACATGGTTGTGAAAGTATATTTTTTCGATTTGGCATCAAAGTACTATGTGGTTACCTACCTATTAGGTATACAAAACGATGTTTTAAATATTTATCAGCTTCAACAGGTGTGTACCTACTACACAGCAATGCAGTTTGCATAATAAAGTATGGAATATCAATGGCGCTGTCTACTTAATATTCTTACGTATTAGTAGCTCATTATATGGCAAATAGAAAGTTCGACAGAAATAGGTACATTGTACAACAAGCTAATTGCAATGAATCAGCACGCAATTTAAAGAACTGCAACGTGTTTTTACTATCAAATAAATTCTAAGATTGCTTTAATTTCAGAAAAAAAATATGTTTCGTGATCAAGATCATCATAATACTAAAAATAATCACTGTACGTTGGCGTTGATAAAATTTTATTGCTTCAAAGCTAGCGGAAATTACCTGCCTTTGTAAATCGGAACGCAATACCTAACGGCTTTCGAAATGTCAAATTGAACCGCGTTCCAGATAAGTATTAGCATTTTTATCAAGCGCTTGATATCCGTGTGAGTAATGATGACCTTTGTCATCATTACGCTCACGAAAGAGACAACAGCTAGCTTGTGTTCCGTGTATACGATCTTTGAGGTTTGGAACGCAAATCATAATGTCAAATTTGAATTTTGAAAACATTGCACAAACTAGCACAAACACTTTAGAATTGAAATAAAAGTTGTAAAGTGTGAAACTATGGAAGATTTTGATATATTTACAAATGAGATTAACTTTACAAAACCCTTGTTCAAAAACATATTGAATAAATATGTTCATGAAGTGCCACCGACTCCTAACGGGCCGAATTATCAAAGTAAGTTTTTGCCATCACATTTTCATGTTCTAGTAATCCATAAAAACCTATCTAGGTATTTAAACATAAAATCTAGTGCTAAATATAAGTGTAGAAACTAATGAACTAATCAATTAAATATTTCCAAGACAAAAGATCTTTGTGATTCTATGAGTGATGTGTAAAGATATTTTTAATTATTCTGCATTTCAAGGTGGTAGGAAACTTATGGCTGAGGAATGTCTAGCGGACAATGATGACGTTGGTTGTGCATTCCATTTGAGTGAGGCATCATCAGCTTCACTAAGAACTATGGCTGTTTACAGAGATGAACAGTTGAAGGCTGCTGGTACGTATTTTAAGTTACAAATGTACCAACATTATTAGAAATACTAATAGCCCGATTGAAACTTTACGGTGGAACATGAGGCGAGTCGCTGCACAGTAACAAATTCATGTGTCAGAGGGGGTGAGGGTGGGGTACTGTGCAGCAAGAAGGGCTCTTCAGAGGGCCTAGGCAAATGGCATTCGCTTCGGTGCGATTCTATTTCTACAATCGCTTTGGCTTCACTAAGTTACTACACTATTACCTATGATCATGTGACATTTGCCTAGGCCCTCAGCGCCGCCGATAAAGTTTCATGCATACTATAGTAACTATCTAAGTACCTGTTTTATGTGAGGGGTAGCCAGAGGCCTGACCTAGCAAAATGACAGTATAATACTCACATTTCACCTATTGTGTTAAAGTCCTATGGAAAAGAGCCTAGACGCCTTGAGGGTGAGTTTATTACCATTAACTGGTCACAAATCTAGACTTTGAGCTGCTACTCAGAAATTCCTCATAGCTATTTTACACTGCTGAGTCTGGGAATTGAACCCAGAATGTAACACTTGTTTAACAGTTGCAAGCATAACTGCTAAATATGTGTTACATTTATCAGTTGCACTTGCCAACTCCACTAGTTTTTCTCCGGAAGGATGGAGGGATGTGCAATCAAAATTAAAATAGTGTTGACCTTTTGACCATATTGTGAGAAGCAGTATCAAGCAGTAGCAGCATCTGTAATCTTAGTTTATTTTATTTTAAGGAAATAAGATGCACAAAATCACAAGTTACATAAAACCTGTAAAAGGTTTAATAGATGCAAATCCTGTGTAAGTATCTGTTTTATTCTCTACCGCCTTACTGACAACATTCAAATCACTATATTTTATTAACTATAATTTTTTTAAGTTATATCATTTAACTTTTTCTGCGTTATATAAAAATAACATTATGTAATATTCAAACACAATCTGAATTGTTTTAAACAAATATATTTTTCAACACAATTGCTGTTAAAGTGGCTCTTATAACACCGCTATTAGGTTCATAATGCAGTGTATTAAACACGCGTGCTTTTTACTTTACCACACTCGTGTTTTAAGTTTAACTATTTTTTTTCTTTCTTCTCCGTAAGTTTTTTTTATGTCTAAATACAATGAATATTTCTATCATCTCTCTCATCTTGATTTCATTTTCTTGGGTATAACATATACCCAAGAAAATGAAATCAACAAAATTATTAGTAATACCAATACCATATCACAAACTGTAAAAATGCCAACAAAAACTGTTTGGTATCATATTGAGAATTGTACTTTCACTAATTGTTTCAATAATTAAAGATAATAACAATACGAGTCTGTTTTTCCTCGCAAGTGGGTTGAAAAACGTCGTGTGACACGTGTGTGCATTGATCATTACCCACTCGGCTTCCTTATCGCGCTCGCCTACGGCTTGCGAATAAAACCGCCTCGGGGGTAAAGACCAAAAGAGCACACTTGTATAACGAGCATGAGCTAAATAAGGTAGTTTGTGCTACCACTCAAAGCAATTTTCATTTGAATAATTGTGATTATTTTTAGACCAAAGAAAGAAGCAAAGTTTTTAGATTTGCTCTCAGATGGTACGGACAACATAACAAATGTTTTGGAGTCATTTGTAATAGAAGATGATGTGCCGTTCCACAAGAAATATCTTCGCTTCTCCAAAGAGAACAATGTTGACAACTTTCAGAAGATCCTGAAGGAATTACCTAAAGGTAGGTACTGTGAACTGTTGTGACAATGGCTTTTTATTGTCATGGGTCTTAATGAAAAGGGTGTCCATGGAGTTTTTTCATAGGAACACAGACTATGCCTTGGAATGGGCAACTAATTTCCATCTCTCTAACTACCAACCCCTTGACAAGTTTCAGAAGATCCTGAAGGAATTACCTAAAAGTAATGAGAACTGTTGTGACAATGCCTTTTTATTGTCATGGGTCTTATTAAAAAGGGTGTCCGTCGAGTTTCTTCTTAGGAACAACAATTGGAATGGACAACTAATTTCCATCTTTCTAACTGACCAACCCCTTGACAGATCAAAATTGCCTATAATTGGTTTATTTGAATAAAATGCTTAAATTGGAGTTTTCTATACCTTGATTCTTGCAATTAACGCGGTACAATACTTCATTCAGTTGTCGCTTCGCCGCGAGCCTTGATGACTGAAGAAATTATTCGTAGTTAGTGCAAAATAAAATATTTATCAAAACGCTTTTTCATTATTACTTGTTAGTTGTCCAAGGAATTAGTGATCCCAGAGAGGCGCTTCACTTGGTGTAAATTATTTGGTCCCTACTGCTGTCAAGACGGTGAAGGAAAACATCCGTGAGGTAACGACATGTAGTAGAACTAAAATTTCGAAGACATATGACATTTACCAACCCGCACTGGGCCGGCGTGGTAGATTACGGCCCACCACTCCTTCTCACGAGAGAAGGCCTGCGTTCCTTCAGTGAGAACATTATAGGCTGATTATGCAAGGAATTAGGCTGTCATTTACAAACTGTGGGTAGTCCTATATTGCCTTTCTGCCTGCATTTCTGTGTAAATATTAGAATGTGACAAAATTATTTTAGTTCAAACTTAGATTTGTTCTATTCAAGGAGACGGATGCTCCATTTTGTAAATTAAAGTTAGATAAATGTTGCAATTTCTAAAAAAAGGATGTAGGTACTTCTATAAATGGGGTTAGGCAAATAGGTTATTTTAAGAACGTTCGGCGTGGGGGTAAATTTTTCTATGCGCAAGCGGTGTGAGTCCCTGGTGCGCCGGGTACGGGCCAGCCCCAATGCTATGATCGCCGACAGGCTCTACTGCCCTTATGTCCAGCATTGCTGTGGCAGGCATGTTACTGTTCTCGCGTCACTTTATCGGTGGCGCGAGAAAGCGAGGGCGCGGGGCGAGCGGCCGATGCAGCGTCGGTCGCAGCTTCGCGAGGTCCTGGTGGCGGAATGGCGTGACAGGCTCTCACGCCCTACCGGCCTCGTCACCATCGAGGCGGTCCGGCCAGTGCTCGACCTCTGGCTCGCGACGAGGCACGGCTCCCTGTCGTTTCGGGTGACGCAGTCAGCAGACTTTCGGGGCATGGGTGCAACAGGGAGCCGGACGCCCGGTGTCACCACTGCGTCTACTGCCTGGAGGACACTGCGTGGCCCACGCTGGCAGAGTGTGCCGCTTGGGAGGAGCCGCGCCGTGCCCTCATCTCTGAAGTAGGCAGTGACCTGTCGCTGCCGACCGTAGTGAGTTCGATGGTCGGCAGCGTCGAGTCCTGGGACGCGGTGGCGCGGCGCGGTGGACGCTGGTGGCGAAACAGTAATTTAGCAAAAGGAGACTGCGGAAAGGGAAAGAGAGATCACGCCCACTAACCCAATGCGCACCGGGCGAAGGCGGGGGGCGGACAACGCCCTCTTCCAGCCCCCCTAAATGGGTCCAGGGGAGAAGGACTCGGGGACGTCCACCGCCCCCCATACATCAGGACCCGAGGTGGCGGCGCGTAGAGCTCCACGCGCGCCCCTCTTAGATGTTGCGTGGGGAGTCCAACACCTCACGCCCCCCCCAACCCGAGGAGGCCCGGAGAGGCAGGCTCGCACCAGTCGGGGTTGCAGAAGAATCGTATGTTCCCGCGACCCCGACGTAGGTGTGAGATGGAACACCGGGGTGGTTTTTAGTCAGTAAGAGTCTGACAGACCCCTCCGCCCGCCCCAGGGTGGAGGACATCCATGAGAATTTTCCAACCCGGAACAAAAAAGAAAAAAGGCATGTTACTGTTCCAAAGCCGGTTAGGAAATTAAAACTATTATGTAATTTAATTTTTATTTTAATGACCAATAATAATATTTTTTTAATGGTTGAGTTGCATTTAATGTTTTATATGTTTGTATTAAATTGTAATTGAAATTGTGAATGTTATAATTTGTTTGAGTCTATTGTTAATTGATAATGAATAAGTAAGTACATAATTAATATAAATATAAAAATCTGCAACTGCACCAGAATGCTTGAAAAGTGAGCTTGTTTTGAACTTTTTAGTATCAGTTGGGTTTAGGGTTCGCGAGATGTGGGTCAACCCGTACCTATTAGTTTATACCAGAACATGTTTATTCAGAACATCATTCTGAACCAACCTGCATGAAAAAAAAATGCTGTTTCATTGAAAAATACAATACCTACGCGGTCAAAATGTATGGAACTGCATTTTTTTTTATAAATAACCGACTTAAAATTTCACCGCAAACAGGGGTTCAGAATCATCTATTGTATCCAAGTTACAAGTTACAGTTTGTGCATCCCTGCCACCCTGTATATTTGGAATCGTCTTATCAAGCCCTTGATTTTGAAACCTGGTCA
The DNA here is from genome assembly GCA_963555695.1 of Dasypolia templi. Lineage (NCBI taxonomy): Eukaryota > Metazoa > Arthropoda > Insecta > Lepidoptera > Noctuidae > Dasypolia > Dasypolia templi. The sequence goes on along the minus strand of OY743155.1, from coordinate 22,062,157 downwards.
TGGTAAAACTTTTTAGGATTCCGTAACTCGGAAAGGAAAAAACGGAACCATTATAGGATCACTTTGTTTTCCGTCCGTCCGTCTGTCTGTCTGTCTGTCTGTCAAGACCCTTTTTCTCGGGAACGTGTGGAGGTATCAAGCTGGAATTTACATCAAATACTCAGTTCTAATGTCCCTTGGATAGGTAAAGAAATCAAACTTCTAAGACAACGCAATCAAAAGATACAGCCGTTTATGCCTCAAATTTCCACAAATTTTCGACACTCGCAATGGAATCAAAACCTACAGAGTACTTCCCGTGAACTCAGAATCTTGAAATTTGGTACGAAGCAACGTCTTATGGCACAGATAAAGGAAACATTGCGAAAACCGTAACATGCCTTTTTTTTTTGTTATATCATGTAATAAAAATATTTTAATAATTCTAAACATACTACCCCTTTCCTCATGAACGCGTATGAACTTTTACTAATATATCTACAGGTTTGTACGGAAACCTCGGTGCGCGAGTCCGACTCGCACTCGGCCGGTTTTTTTATTATCAAGATATTACTTACGCACAGCTAAAATCGGCCATTTTATTTTACTTAAAATTAAAAGTCATACAAAGATAAGCCTGTTTTTGGAGTCGCGCAATAGGGTAAAACAAGGCAAAACAGTAGATGAAAATATTTTCCACTCAATTTTTCTAGCCAAACCTGCAGCCTAATTGCGCAACACATTTTCGTAAACGATTACGACTAATCGTTTGATTTTTTAAGTTCAACAACCTTCATTGCGTTATTTGCATAGTTGAGCAGAATTCTTTATCGAACTTATGAAGCAATGGATTAGCAATCTGTTTCAAAACGTTTCAGATTCCGATTGATTGTGTATTACGCAATTAGGGTACTGGTGTTTTCGGTCAAGCTATCCATTCCATCAAAGTTCACCTGCTTCACAGACATAACTCACGCCTTCTTTCCATGGGGTAGGCAGAAACTACAGAAGTCTACCCACTACGATCCTTACATAACTCAAATTCAAAGCATTTATTACAAATAAACCAATTACAAGCACTTTTGAATTGTCAAGATCGGTTGGTGAGAAAGATGAAGCCCATTCCAAAGCAAAGTAGGTACATGTCTATGGAGAAGAACGTGCAAGAACTCCACGGATAGTCCTTAAAATCAAAATTTTGTTACATCATTCATGGTGAAATTATGCATGTGAGAATAATGCAGGGTGAAAAGCGTCCGTAATAAATAAACTAATATTAAATTAAATTAAAATAAGCCGTGGCACTGACGGCGCCTGCTCACGATCATGACGCATGGATTAGCACCATTCAGCTCAACCATTTTGAATGGAGCTAAATGATACAATACTTTTTGCTTCGTTTACGTTCTCGGTCATGCACGCCAGTTGCGAGTACTACGCGCCTAACCTCTGACGAACATCACCAATTTATAATAAATAAGATGCCCTTCTAGTGCGTTCCCCTCCCGGCGTTCAACCGCTTCGCCGTTACTAATTTTCAAATATTTTTATTTCAGAGTGGACCGTAGTACAATTGACTGTACCATACAATCCTAACGAGAACTTAAAGTCGTTGGTAGAGTATAGAACGGAGGTGGACTCAATATTCCTGAGCATGTTCACCAATGATTACTTGGAGGATGCAGGCTTAGGTCCCATGACGGTGCATATACCTGCTAATGTCACTAAAGGTGAGTTAAAAAAATCGTATCAAATGCAAAAGCAACCTGTATTATTGGGGGTGAGAAAAAAGGGTCACATTACATTTATTGCATTCAACTGGTAAGTTAGCCCACATTCCCATGGTCGTAATAAAATCGCGGCAGGATTTTGTCGCGTTTTGAGCATTGAGAATCTAGAGAGCATCGCGTCGCGTCAGCAACGTGTCGAAAAAACACACTGTTGGATTTTCAACTCTCCGCGCTAAGCAGTGCGTTATCTCTATTTTTACGGCCGTGCGAACGTCGACTTAACTACACCAAAATGTGGGGGAGTGCGGCTGGTTTATGCTGGTAACCATACAAAAGGCGAGTCAATGCGCATATTTTGCGTACGGGAAAGCACGTTAAGCCATTGTTTGCGGTTGTCATTCTTGGATCCTTGACAGTCGCTACGGGTCGTCAGAAGCCCGAAAGTTTTTTTTTCTGTGGGAAATTGTCAAATGACTTCTCCCGCTCTGGGCGGAGTGGCGTGTCAGACTTTTACGGAGTGGGAGAAGTGGCGTGTCAGACTTTTACTGATTAGAACCCACCCGTGTTCCTTCAGTTGCCTGTGTCAAAGGCCATGGTATCTCTTTCGAACAACCCGCGACCCTGCAATATCAAGGATAAGCCAGAAAGTCTGACAACCAGTCTTACCAAGGGTATCGTGTTACCCAGTAACTGGGTCGCTCCATGTAAAATACTGGCATTCAACTGACCCAACCTATTTCGGAAAGGCTAGGCAAATTTATTAGAAAGGTTGGCTCCATACAACCTCGAAAACAGGCGGAGGCACACATGACGCGTACGAACGGCGATTTCAAACGAGGCCCAGTCGCAAGTGCGCTTCCACGGGCTGTACAATCTTATCTGTGTGCGTGCGTTTTTGCTTGCTGTACGCAGCCGATCTACGGTACGGTGTTTTACGGTGTGTGTTGTACGGTGTTTACACTACTACACGAGGGTGTAGCAGAGGAAAAAACCCGTTATCAATTAAATAAATTAGTTTTAATACGTGTTCACATGGACGGGCCTATCTATACAGGGTGTCCCGTAAGTCAAAGTAAGTGTATGTAAAAAATTACGGTCATTAAAAAAAAAGAAAATCTACTGCCTGTGACGGTCATTGATGTTTTTTTTTCTTTTTCTGGCCGGTACTATGACCCGGCCTGTCATGTCAGGCGACTCCAGCGTGATACTATGTATATAGATAGTGCAATCCACGAAGACGCGCCCCACTATTCCTCCTAAACGCTTATAGTATATGTGTGCAAGCTTCCGTCAATGTTTGAATGTTATCAGTACACACTAATTACCTATGAGTGCACACGCACACTACAATGAATAGACTAATCAGGAGAGAGCGTCATGGTCAAAGTGAAAGATGCTCTACTTTAATTTTATATTTTTTACCCGACTGCAAGGAAAGGGTTATGTTTTATTTTATTTTTAGGTGTGGATATTTTATGTGATTATTAGCTACTATACGATAATATTACCATTTTTATAATAGGGGGTAATTATAGACATGAATGAAATACGTGAAAAAGTTTTATTGAACTTTATTGAGAAATGAAAATCGTCATTCACTCGTTTCAGAAATATCTGATTCAGAGTCTGATGTATCACCGTCATTTATAATAAAACTAAAATCAAGATCACATTGTCTCATGTATTCGTCTTCTATTTTTTCCACGTGCTGACAAGTATTGAACCAGACATCTTTATTTACTCGATCAAATGATTCATTTAAAATGGGCATAATCGAAGTGTAATTTTGATTGATATTGCGGCTAGCAACGTCGTTTTTTAAAATACCCCAAATGTTTTCGATTGGGTTTAAATCTGGATGATAAGGAGGCAGCCGAAGCACTGTGAATCCATGTTCTTTCAATAATTCGTCAACTTTGTACCTGCGGAAGTTTTCTTTGTTTTTTAATATAAGGTCATAAAGTTCAGGTTTTCTGTAGCTTGGTTCAAAATGGATATTTTTTGCATTCAGCCAAGTCTTCATGTCTAATTTGTTGGAGTTGGATGTTGGTATTTTTTCCGAACTAGTATTGTGATAGGCTGCATTATCCAAGACTACCACGGCATCATTTGGGAGATTTGTCACGAAGTCTTCTTTTTAGTAAACTTTGCAATTTTCAAAATTAAATTACTATCCTTTGCTTTTGTCATGTGTTTTAGTAACTACGAACTTCTAAACAATCATTTACATACCTGGCTTTTAAGTACAACACGCTGAGATTTTCTCGACATTTAAAAAAAATATAAAGTAGAGCAACTTTCGTGCCAAGTCTGGATTTTTGCAACATAGGGTGTACTACTTGTGTCAGCGGTTTGATGCGCTGACGGTTCGCGACTGACGCTCGGAGCAAACTCCCCGGACCCCGCCATCCCCGCAACCAAAAATTGGTGGGGCGCGTCTTCGTGAATTGCACTATCTATATTGTTTTTTTAATTATCAAGCCCATATTTCAAAATTTATGACAGCTCGTTCTATGAAAGTTTAAACGTTCGAAATTAACCATATTTCATTTCTTACCAGCCTACACAAGCTTAAGGTCGGCTATTGCAGACAAGCAGACATCCTTTACAGTACCTTTTTTTTGTGGTTCTGATGTTGGTTGACCTCTTTGTACGGTTACGGGTTTTAGAATGGCCATTGTCTCCAATTGTTGGTGTTTTTATTGGAATGCAATGTTTGTAGACACAATAAAAGCCATTGACAAAAATTGCAATTATACAGGCTGCTTTTTTTTTTACAAATAAAGGTTTCTACATACGTACATACATACTCAGGCCTTCCCATGGGAGTAGGCAGAAACTACAGAGCGCCACCTGCTACGATCCTCACATACTCCTTTTCTTTGTTTACGCTGGTTGCGAGTACTACAGACCTAACCTTTCTGAAGAACCTCACCAATAAGGCGTTTCCACTCACATCTGCCTTGTGAATACCTTTGTTAGTCGCTATTCATTAGTTCTCTCAACATGACCACACCACCTAATCATTTTGTATACATTAATTACATTTTTATATATGTGAAGACCAAGAATAAAATACTCCTTTTACTTACCACAATAGGTAAAAATAATTTTAAAACGAGCAACGACAGATAAAATCAATCACGTGATAGGTACATGGTGCTCAGATATTTACAAACATTTTAGAAGGCGAGAGACCTCTATTCACCGAGCTGTATTCACTACTAGATGAGAACTACAAGACCATAGATAATGCTCAGTTCCTGAACAACAAGCGCCTTGTGCAGAACTACTGGAGTCGAAGAGAGGACATCGATTTACGAATGAAGGTAATACGTAAAATATGCAAAGGTATTTTTAATAAAAGGAAGAAATAAGTACCATTTTATTATTATTTTGTTTTGTAATTTGTAACTTCCTGCCTGTTGTCTAGTAGTCGCCTGTCCAACTGCTGAACAGAATCGGTTATGATTTTGATCCCTAGCACTCGTAACATGTCCGGCACCCTAATTGCGTAATACACAATCAACCGGAATCTGAATCTTGAAACAGATTGCTAATCCATTGCTTCATAAGTTCAATAAAACTTCTGCTCAACAATATATATAGAACGCAATGAATGTTCTTGAACCGTCAAAATCAAACAGATTAGTCGTAATCGTTTACGAAAATGTGTTACGCAATTAGGGTGCGGGTGTTGTGTACGGAAGAATAGACAAAATGACATATATAATAGACACAATGTCATATAGAATAGACAAAATGACATATATAATACACAAAATGACATATATAATAGACAAAATGGCATATAGAATAGACAAAATGACATTTCTTTTATCAAAGTCATATTCAAAGTAAAAAAAAATACTTCAGACCCAGGGATCCTTATAGTGTTAGTATGAGCTTAGCCTTTGTTTGTGAAACACAGTGACATAAAAATACAATAATGGAAGATAAATTAGTAACATGAACATGTGCACGCACATGTCTACCAGCCTAGAGGTACCAGCCTAAATGGTCCATCAACCTTGTCCGCCAGTGTAGCTAAAATACTGTTAGGGCTATCCTTGAATCGCCGCAACATCAGCGCATTATTATATCATTCACCTGACCTTTTTCCTTTTTTTTCACCTGTTATTTTGTCTATTCTTCAAATCTTGTTTCTATGGTGGTCATGACGCGTAAAGGGGGGCTAAGTTTTATCGGGGTTTTTCCATTAGAAATTTCTCAGTAGCAGCCCGGTGTCTGGATGGCAATAGGCACACCTCGCCCCCTAATGTAAGTGACTTAAACATGAATGGCCAAATGTAGGTGCACTATAAGTAAAACTCTGCATAAACTTTGGGGAAACAGGTGTTAAGTTATGTTATTGATTTGGTACACCAACAGCAGTACCTACATACAAAAAAAAAAACAATAACATTATATAAGGACTGGTGTGTATGCCTAATATAGGTATACACAGCATTCACCAGAAAACAACATCATTATTAAATATTAAAAATAAGTTATAAATACATAAAATACAATAAAAACAGAATTCAAAATAAGTGAATATTTTACTAATTATAATGATAAAAATGTTTTAAATTTATAATATTTTATGTGCAACTTCCCTGCCTGCTGTAAATTCGACGCAAGCGCAACTGCTGAGCGTTCGATCCCCAGCATGCCAATATTGTAACAAACTTTCAATCAAAATCTGAATAATTTTGAAGGACATAACTAATCCATTTCTTCGTAAATGTTCGAAAAATTTGTCTGCTCAACAACGTAACTATCGCAATCAATTGCTGAACTGCCATAATAAAAGTCATTGCTGCTGTTAGTGTGTTACGCAAGTACCCCGCTGGCCTAGAAAATTGATATTGAGTATTTCCATCAGGTATTAATTATCAGTAGCAGCCCGGTTTTTGGCTCGCCACTTCTTACTTGGGACTTCAACATTACTTAGTACAATAAGTTACTTTACATAATTATGTCATAATATATAAATAACATTTTATTGATTATCTATTTCTGTATATTTCCGTGACATCACAGCGGGCCCTATTAGAATACCAGCGCTGTGGCACTTATTTACGTCGCAGCATTATGCTGAGATAATGCTGCCTTTTGGCCTCGTACAGGACTTAGTTTTTATTTTCATTTTATTGTTTTATTTTGTTTTCATTTATTGTTTATGTTTTTATGAGTGTCTTTAGTTTAGTTTGTGATACTGCGTATCACACTACGTAATGCGTATTCCTGTGCTAGTCAATTTTTCTTTTTGACTTATCTTTCTTTCATTCTATTACCTACTGGCGAAATGTAGGTACTATTACACCCCTTTTTTTTTGGTTGGGATATCATCAAATGACTTCTCCCGCTCAGGGTGGAGCGGGAGGGCGTGTCAGACTTTTACTGACTAAAACCCACCCGTGTTCCTTCAGTTGCCTGTGCTAGGAACCACGGTATCTCTTTCGAACAACCCGCGACCCCGGCAGCTGACTACATCCCTAACGTAGTTAATACACGATATAGTACTTACGTACTTATAACCACATTTCGCCAGTTATGAATATTTTAAGTCCCATGTAACAGGGGGCGAGGTAGGCCACGGTATCTCTTTCGAACATCCCGCGAAACTATTACACCCCTGCCTATTCTTTCAGAGAATACAGGCGTAATGTTCAACCATTGAGAGTCGTTTAAAAATCTCGGTAACTCCAAGTGTATAATATAAGGATTGATAGAAGCGCGGTGCGGCTTGCATGGTAAAATGACATCATTTATACAATTGATTCGTCCTTCATACAATTAACGGAGTGCAGTGCACTGTGGGACATGAATAGCTCATTATTATCATTACGATTGCTTTGCAGTGTTAGTGTTAATTTTTTTCAAAAATTTATTTTCCACTTCTGATCTTAAGTATCCTACTACAGAAGTAGGTAGAGACAGAATTTTCCTGATGAAAAAGTTTTAACATTTTGTCCCTACGCTCAGCAGTCGCTCATTTGATCAACAGACCAACGAAGCAGTCTATTTATAGACCACTTCGTTGGTCAGCTGACAAAATGGGTCGAAAGAAACAAAGCATAATACGAAATTCGTTGAAATAATAATACAAAATGATTTAATATAAAAAAAAAACCGTGTAAAAAAGACGAACTTCCAAACAGACTTTAGTTCCTTATTAAACCCTTGCTTGTCTGTCAAGGTATGTTTTTTTTCCCCCAAACAAATACAGCAAACAAATACAGAAAAGGGCGGGAGAATAGCCTTAATGTAAATAAAAAAAATACTTATATTCTGGGCTAAATACTAGTAAATGAATATTCTATTCTAATAACGATGATGCGTTAAATTAACAAATCGTGTTCGAAACACTATACAGCGCTCCAAAACAATGGTAGCTGACCTGGCTCAAATGGCTGCCCAACTTAAATGGGACTGGGCAGGACATGTTTGCCGCATGCTGATCAAAATGTGGGCCCAAATAACTGGTGCCCTGAGACAGTGAGGCGGGGTCGCGGCAAACCACGTAGGAGATGGCGGAACAAGCTGGACAGGTTCCGTGAGAACTGGAAATCTAGCAGCTACGCCCATGGTTACAGAGTTAGCTGCTGGTTACAGTTGGAGAGGCATCTGGCCAGCAGTGGACTGCTAAAGACTGATGATGACGATAAATATTTTATGTTTATTCGCAGCCGGGAACATAAATCGATCAAACACTAACTTTTACACGGCATCTAAATTGATACGAAATTATTAATATATTGCTTCGAAATACATAGCTTCTCTTCATTTCATGTAAGAGTAATCATAAAATTTTATATTGAAAAATGGTTTATTGTTTTAACAAGTAAATTTTAATGCAGCCTTCTTTAACAATACTTCCTTGCCTTCTTTTAAGACTTTTTGCAAATATTTTGCTCAATAATCAAGTATTAATGTTAACCAAACGCTGCCAAATGTATGTACCAACACTAGTGTTAAAGTTGTGTATGTAATTACGAACAAATTGGATTTTATCAGCATCATAATTTTACGTAAGCCTCCCCCAAGCACCGCCACTGCGACTGGTTCTGTGTTTCCCGCATCCAGCGGATTCCTGGGGCCTTCACAAGGTCATCGGCCAGCTTGTGGGAGGCCTTCCAACGCTACGTCTTCCGGTATGCGGTCGCCAGTCCAGAACCTTTCGGCTCATCGGCCATCTGTTCTGCGACCAATGTGCCCTGCCCACTGCCACTTAAGTTTGGCAATTCTTCGGGCTATGACGGTTACCTTGGTTCTCCTCCGGATCTCTTCATTTCAGATCTGAAATCATTAAGATATAAAAACTAAAGTGTTGCTTGAGTCAACTTATCAAATAATTATATTATTTACAGAGCGTAATTAATGTCATGGACAAGGAATGGCTTGGAGGCTGGGGATGTTTGCTCACCGGCAAATTAGTGGACAAGACTTTGAAGGAAAAAGTTGTCAAATTAGTTGATACCACTATATTGGATTGGGGGTGAGTACTTAACACTATTAAAATTGACCACCAATTAAACCATTTTGGTTTTGGAATTGAAAACTATATCAGGTTTTCCATTGTGAAACACGTTGTAAGATTTGGTACAGCGTCTTTATGACGCGGACGTCATGTATTCTAATACTCTTTATTATGTAGTAGCTTATGCCCGTGACTTCGTCCGCGTGTAATTTCTTGTTCCCTCGACCCACCCCGTCGCATCACCTGCCCGCTCTCTTTTTCGGTTAGCGTTCTTTCTGACATTTTTCTATTTTTTCTGCTCCTACTGGTTATAGCGGGTCATAGAATTGGGCTATCAACAAACGTTACGTCTTTGTAATATTAGTATAGATAAACACCTATGAATAGGGATGATGACATTTTTTTTTTTAAATCTCAATAAATTGTTTGTTTCCAAATTGTACAAACAAAATTACAGAAAGTCAAAAAGCATAAAAAATTACCAAGTTATAAACGTTTTAAGATAAGTGTTGGACAAGGACAGCACCGTAGAAGACAGCATCGTAGAAGTGACGTCACGACTGTGTAACTTCATACTAGCGCCGTACATTGTCCGTACCGTGCGACAAGGACGGGAATAATCCCCACCAAAAACTTTAAAAGCGTGTATCTTCTTCATGTTTACACCGATATAACAGTTTTTTTACGATTATCTCATTTTGACTATGCCTACTTTGAAATGACATTATTTTAATCAACATTTCTAATAGCAGTCATCATCCTTATTATGATAGATATAAATGTAGAAGTTTTACATAGGGTGACACAATGGGCGGTCTTATCAATTAAAGTGATCTTACAAAGCAATGTTGTCATATACGAAAGAGTTCGCTTTTTTCGTTGAATTCGTTTTAAATATTTCTAAACTTCACCATTTTCTTTCCAGCTTCATCAGACTAACACAAAAACAAAAAATCCTCCTTTACAACCTAATTGAGTGTTGCCCAGTATTGCAATCACAACAAATAAAGTCCTGCATCAGAAGAATATTGACCGAACATGGCAATACTGAGGACGTCCGTCAAGTTTTGAATATAGAATGCGGCAGTTGCACCAAAGAGTTTAGATTTCTAAACGAACTTTGTTTAAAATGTTTGTCGAAGAGTTTTGAGAAGATCCATCATTTTGGTTTAGTGGATGGTATTAGAGCGTTTTCTCAGGCCGCGTCGCAGGTCAAAGATAATGATGAATGGGGTCTGAAGAAGGCTAAGAGACATCCAGTCATACTTATTGTAGATGAGGTGAGTATTCAGCCTTATTTTTACAGCAAAAAAAAAACGAAACCCATATGTTCAATATTTCATATAAAGAAAGAAACATAATTTCAGTGGGGCGTGGTAGTCGAAACTAATCAACTCTAGACTGCCATTGAACAAAATAATTATCTGAATTGCGATTTATCTTACTGAAATGTAAATCATTTACATTATTCTTCCCTACCTTCCCGCACTTACTAGTTCTTTCACTGGTTTTGAATTCCTTAACTATATAGCTTAACACAAATTTCCATACATTCCAGATGCTAGACACATTTCCATGGGAGACTCTCCCCATACTAAACCAGCATCCCGTCTCCCGGATGGAGAACATTCACTTCCTATACTACCTGTATAAAATCCACGAGAGTGACATCATCAACGGATACTTTGCGGCTAAGTGTGACGTCGGCAGATACGTTATCAACCCAGGTTAAACAAATATCAGCTTTAACGATGTGTTAATTAAGTTGATTTCAGAATGGCTAGTACAGTCAGCGTCAATGTTATAGAGACGAACTGGCTGTTCCAAATTATCTGAGCAACTAATAGTTTTAAGCTCCAAGCCACAAGCATAGCTATTCACAAAGGTATGACTCGCTACCGTATCGACAATGACACTTGCTCGATAACCTAATATAAAACCGAAGGACTGACAAAACGCTATTGACAGTCCTGATGGTTGTACTAGACTCTAGAGGAACTGATATTTTTGTTCTTATGTGTACCTATCTAAAATAAAACAAAGTTGGGTTTGTTACACACATCATCCCCCACAGTGGGTTCCCGCATTGACGTTAGTTTTTTATTCTGCAGAAAAGAGCCATCAGAGCCATATATAATCTCCGCAGGCGCGATTCTCTAAGGGAATTGTTTAAGGATATTAACATCATGACTGTACCTTGTCAATAAATCTATGAAAACATCATGTACGTAAGAAAAAATTTACATCTTTACAGTAAAAGAGGTGAAAGACATAATTATAGTACTAGAAATCGGGACCTATTAGTTCAACCAGGTTTCAGACTGGCTAAAGTAGACTCATCTTTCATGGGGTACTGTCTAAAATGTTATAATAAAATACCTCCCCACATACTTCAACTGAATGAGACAAAATTCAAATCCTTTGTCAAACGCACACTATTCAGGCAGGCATATTATAGGTTGGAGGATTACATAACTGATAAAAATGCCTGGCTTAATGCCGGTCCTGCTCCACACCACAACTAATTAATTGACATTTGAAACACTGTTGAAGCTGCTGAAGATAGTACGAATTTATTTGCATTATACAAACTCAATCTCCTTTTTATTTTATAGATGCATTGCACAGATGTGAGTACTTTGTACTATAGAGCTACCATTTACCGGGTAATGTCATAGATTGACTTGAATGTGCCTTGGCGGCTGATAGTATGTCATGCTCACTCAAATATCTCGCTGACGGTGGCGCGTGTGTCGGATCATTTAGCTCCCTTCAAAATGGTTGAGCTGAATGGTGCTGATCCATGCGTCATGTTCGTGAACGGTCGCCGTCAGTTGGGACTGATCATCTCTCAGCTGCCACGGCTTATTTTAATAATTAATTAGCTGGGTTGTTTTTAATTATGTTTTGATGCACTCTGGACGCTTTTAACGTGTACGGTTTTTTGTACATCGTTCTCACTTATAGTGTCAACATTAATCGATGTAACTAAGATATATGTAAAAACATTATTATTTAAAAGAGTGTCCATGGAGTTTCTTGCCCGTTCTTCTCCATAGTGACCTACTGCGCTTTGGAATGGGCAACTAGCATCATATTTCTGACTGACCGACTCCTTGACAATTCAAAAGTGCCTGTAAATGGTTTAATTGAAATAAATGATTTGAGTTTGAGTTTGACGAGGCGGGGGGCTCAGTAGCTGTGGTCTGGACCCCCACGGGGAAGCTAAGAGGAACCCTAGGAGGGGCCGCTCGTCAGGGCTTCTGCCGACAAGCCGACGACGTAGCGGCCAAGGTTGCGGTTTCGCTTGAGCGACATCACAACTGAGGTGAGGCCGCAGCGGGAAATTTTGCCAGTATTGCGGTGCGCCGCTCTCCCTACCTTCGGCGGCCTTAACAGGGTCGCCACCGTGTGATGGCGGAGGGGGGGGGGGGGGCGCAGGGGATGGAGGGTCGGTATGTTGTTGGCCTCTCTCCCTGTCCTCTGCGGCCGAGGAATGGTGGGCGACGGGGCCATTTAGCTGTTTCCAGTCAGGGTTGCGGAAGAATCGTATGTTCCCGCGACCCCGACGTAGGTGTGAGATGGAACACCGGGACCAGACCCCTCCGCCCGCCCCAGGGCGGAGGACATCCATGAGGATTTTAAACCCAGAAGAAAACAAAAAAAAAATGTTTAAACTTACTGCGACAATTAATACTACTTAATACCAGTTCCCGGGATTGCGGGATGCAATAAAAATGAAATAAATTTTTTGGTGGTTTTAACAACTCCATGTTATACCTTCCCGCCAAGTTTAGGTATTTATACTCCGGACACTAGTAATAACTTATAATAGCAGTTTATGTAATCGCCGAAGAGAAAACACAGAGTAAAGAAAAGAGTTGTGTTTGAAAGTATTTCAGGGGTTTTACCTCAACTGCAAGATTTTTGCAATTCTCGGAAGATGATAATAGTCGCACTAGGCACTTCAATTGAAATTGGCAAGGAGTTACTACAGCGAACATGTGCGCCATGGCATATTTACACTTGAATTCTATCGCGCTACTGACCTATTGAACGACATTTCGAAGTATAACATTACCGAAACCAATGTATGGTTGTTAATAATCAAGATAAACAGCACACATACATCTTCCGAAGTAATTACTGCTACGAGTATCTATTAGTTACGAAAGCAAGGATTAAATCGTATTAGTGGGCATATAGGGAAACGCACACTGGGCTGCTTCGCACATATGTATAGTGTGTGCAGTTGGGTTTTTCTTGTTTTTCCTTTTAAACTTCTGATTTCGGCATTGCATCTTGCAAAATCGGCACAACCTTTTTTTAATGTAAATACACAAAAGTACAAAAATATCAGTTCCTCTGGGATATTTAATTTGCTGCCGTAATAAAAAATGTTGCACTGGTTGAGACCATTCGTTTAAGGTACAAAACACATGTGTTGTGTGTGTTTTACTATGGGAGCTGGTCCAAGTGTGTTGCACTTGGAACAGCTCCCATAGTAAAACTGACATTCTCCTTTGAACAAAAAGAACTCGTGACGAGTTTATAGTTATCAGCGAAAAACTAATTTTCTTTACAGAAACATGGGTGTGGGTATTTTATTAGTACGTAACAATGACTATTTCTTGCTATTTGCTAAATGAGCAACATAAAGCGTAATTGAAAATGAAATTCGGATAAAGCGTAATTGAAAAATAATACCATTGGAGCAGCGGCAGATGCTCATATTCATGCAATCATGAGGACCTGGCCCGGGTCGTGTCTTAGAAATAGACGCAGGCTGCACAAAAAAAAAACGTGTTACCATCATTCAGTTGTTTAATATTTAAATATTGTAACTCTTTCAATACTGTTTTCTTTAAATAATGTGACTGTGTCAATTATGTACTTTAACTGGCGTGTTGATCTGTTTGGTCTCCTAAACAATCCCCGCCAAAGAAGAAGTAAGTCGGACGAAGGGCAGACGCACAGACCTTGTAACTGTATAATTTTGTGAACTAAGCTTTTTACTGTAGCTGTGTCATCAATGCTATTGTTGTTGCTGGTCATGTTGTGCTATTACTTTTTGGGACATATTCAGGTCGAAACTCATAATGTGTACCTAGTGATATACTGTGTTTGTAACCTGTTGTAATAGTCTTGTGAATAAATTAATGAATTTTAACCACGCAAAAATAGAATAATGTCGTCAAAATATAATCACGTACTCCATCTACTTAAATCATTTAAATTGAAGTCTAGAACGAATTTAAGTGTTACGTGCAAATGTAACCACCTAAAATTATATAATATACTTGGATCTATGCAGCGGTAAAACCATAATAATGTTATGTATATGTACTTACTTCAGATAGTACCTAAATTATATTATTTTTAAACAATATTTGTTGTTCGATATCACTTCAGACAGCAAATACATGCCGGAAGAATTGGTGTCTTCTTACCATATTTGAACTGTAAAAATTGTACGGTTTCGGATTTGTGAATAGCGTTTATAAGACTTCGTCGATAATATTTACCTTCGATACGGCCCGAAAGTGTACCGTAACTTTGTGAATAGCTATGGTCTAACGGTGTTTCTTGAATGAAGACAGTTTATGATAACTATAATTCTGCCAAGAATTTTATTCAATTGAAATTATATTAATTTTATTTTTGGATATTCTTTGATCATTTCCATTGATTGGCATTGGCTGTAGGTCACAATAGTTATTTGTTTTACATGTGGGTAAAAGTGTTTTTTGCCGTGAGTGCTAGGATTGAAACCTGAGCGTCGCGAAGGTTTCAAATCACGAAACGCTATAAACTTTTACCCCTATGTGAAACACAACAATTTTCACCACACTACGAGGAACTTGCAAAAAAGAAAGAAAACCGTCTTTTCGACTAATTCTGACGGAGTCAAATTTTCATCACATTTTGAGAAATTTTTAAAAACTTGTCGTTGTAAAAGTTTTGAATGTTAGCGTGGGACACAGGCAGGCCACAACGGGATTCTTTCAAAGGCTTCTTTCAAGTGCCTGTTGTTTTATAATTCGCTCATGCAGGCAAAGGAAGTGAGCCATACAGCCTTGTCTTTTTTGTCATTTCTTAGTGAGAAGGTACGTTCAAAATAAATGCTTCATACACTTTATTTATTTATTTCGATACACTAAGTATAGTTAACCATTACTTTTATTACCTTTTACTGTATATTACGATTAGAACTATTCAAATTAACATAAAAAATTACATAATTTTATAGTGTTAGCAATTAAAATAAATTAAAAAGCGGATATTTTCGGTTCTGAATAACCAGGTATTTTCGGTTGACAGGTTTTGAACGTTTCTAACTTTTGTCTTAAAAACTTTTTTGTTCCTAACTCTTTGGTTTTATTTAAAACTTCGAGTAAATGTTGAATCGGAAGCCTTCGAATTTTAAAACACTTTTACACTCTAGATAACAAAAAAGGCTTTTACCCACGGAAATCGATGGGTAAAAATTGCAAATAATAGGTAGTGTGGTGAAAAAATATTTATGCTACAGCGTTATGGTTAGTAATGTAACTTTCCCGAAATCAAATAAAACTAAGCAATCATAATTATGAAACAAAAACTTACAGAAAAGAATCTGGACCGCATGGAGAACCGCATGACGTCATTCGTGGAGTACTGGTGTCCTGACTGGAGCGGCCACGTCGGGGAACCGCCTTCAGCGCAAGACTTCATCTCTCACCTTAGTGAAGCTGATGTGTTCTTGTGAGTACATACATACATAATCAGCCTATTATGTTCCCACTGCTGGGACACAGGCCTCCTCTCTGTGAGAGGTAGTGGGCCGTCACATGTGCTCGATTTTTTGGTTTAAGACATGCCGGTTTCCTCACGATGTTTTCCTATAAAGTTTTGAGAGCAGTGGTGATGAAATAATTTACACAAAGTAAAGCGCCTGACGGGGTTCGAAACTACGACTTACAACTCGTAAGTCGCGGCCGTTACCACTGGGTCACCACTCTCTTGTGAGTATTATATTATTATTCAGAAAAAAGTGCGGAAAACTTCGAAACGCCAGAAATATTCTAAGCTTATTGGGAGTTATAGGTTCGAGCCGTTTCGGGTTGAACACTAGGGCCGTGGGGTCCGAGACCGCACTTAGTTTTTCGAGACATCTCTAAGCAGTTGGTCGACTGTTCACGTGACCAGAGGACTGGCCTGTTTATATAATAAAAAAATGGTTAAGAACATTACCCACGTGACTGTTATTCAGTTAAGAGGCCTGTTTGCATGAGGAGAGTTTCTCGACCTTGCTGCCTTAATAATTTTGATTAATATAATAGGAGATTGCACTCATGTGTTCAATATAATTATTATGTCATACGTGGTTTGAAAACTCGTTTTAATGTTTTTCTTTTTAATACGGACGCTATTACGCTGTACTGATTGAAAGGCGCGACGAGGATCGTGTGTTCTATTTATAAGAGTCACTTGTATCTCTTTTGGATAATCATAAAATGAAGGCTAGAAACTTTCATCGTGTAGTTGATCCATAATGGTCTTTTTACCAGCTTCTGAACAGTTTCTGTGAAATGTTTCTTTTATCTGGCAGATATTTTATATAAACCTTGTTACATAATTGGATTTATCTGCACGCGCATCATGACCAATGTTTGTAGACTGAAGAATAGACAAAAGGACAGATTTCAGACCATATTTATCACCGTGAGCGCTGTCAAAAATGATAGCTGTCAAAAATGATTCTGCTGTTTTGTAATGTGGCATTTTCGAAATTGGGGTTTTGGCTACAGTCACTACCGAACCAAAGAGAAGAATAACTTTGTTGTGTATACACAAAGAAATGCTGTTATCGAAGCATAAGTATTCAAGTGAGTATAGCTCACAAGCCAAATGGGCAACAAATTTCTGTCATGCTCAAATCGGAGCAACGAGAGGCAGTGCACCTTTAACTTCTTTGTTCAAAAAAATATCCAATCCGTCTTTCTTGAGTCAGGTTTGGGGTCATGTTATAGGCGTTAACGTTGCGCGGGCCCTCTGAGCGCGTTCACGAGCGATCCGAATTGTTGACAGCTCTCAGCTGTCATAATCGTGATGTCTAAATCGGAACGCAAATGATTGATTTGAGCCCTGTGAGCGATATTGGTCTAATTCGGAATGTACCCTTATTCATATATCATTTTGTCGATTCTTCCGCCAACAAAACTTGTCTCTATGGTAGTCATGCCACTCTTGCGTTTGTTATAGCCTAAGGCACTGTGAAACATTTAGCTATAGAACGAAAGTTTCGTCATTCAAGAAAGATGGATTTTCCTTGCACCTTTTATTTAAAAGCAATAGTTACCTATCTGTGCAAGAGTAAAGTTAGTTTTTGCTGCGATTGTTCATTTTGAATCCCGAGTAAGCAATGGATTCTATAAGGGTGATGTATTTTTTTTACCAATCAACACATACCTACCATTTCTTATTATTTATGTGAAACTTAGATAATTGCTCGTAATGGACAAGTTTTAATTAAGTGAATTATTGAGTTGAAAGACCAGAGACTTCAAGCAACCAAAAAAAATGAGGAGTTCGGGAAATTATAATATCTATACATATCTATTAGTTATGTATTTCTATTAATGTGTTCCCGTACTAAGTTACAAAGGTTTTCATCGAGCACCTCATTTCTTCTGGTTTCGACTAGCAGTCTTTGTTATTCCACCTCAACAATTCGGTTTCTTGCTGAATCGGCAGGTAAGTTTCGCCGGACTCGTGGACGTGCACGACGAGAGTGAAAAGCTGTAAACAAATGAAAAAAAAAAAACTACTCAGCTTTAGCTTAGTATTTTATAAACATTTATTTATGTGATCTATTTACTAGTGATCAATAATACTTACTTCGCTGATTATGAATTGGCAGCTCCTTTTACCAGTGCCTCAGTGATCACTGCGGGTTGCTCTTGGGAAAGTGGGTTGGCAGGTGTGGACCCTGTAAAACAAATACTGAATATCATTGACGGATACATGAAATGTATAATTATGTGTCTGTTATTTATAATTATTTAATTTAAAAGTCACGAGAAAGACTCCATCCAAAATAATAAAAAATACATCAATGCTGTGGTTTCTTGTTTTTTTACCATAAGAACACATTTACTACCTATGTTCAATTATAAATTTAATTATTACCGATGGAAAAACTGGCACTTTTGCCTCAGTTTGCGGCTCTCCAAAACCCTCTCCCATAATTGACAGCATCCTCAATTTTAAAGAGAGGGTTGGTGCTACCGATGGCACCACCTTTAGTACATGCTGAACGTCTGGCAGATCCAGCAGCTTTTTCGGCCAATTGTTTTTATCATTGTATGCACTTTAATAATGGCAAGACCATAAAATCATATTATTACGAGTAATTTAATAAACTCACCCTT
Source organism: Dasypolia templi (assembly GCA_963555695.1). Lineage (NCBI taxonomy): Eukaryota > Metazoa > Arthropoda > Insecta > Lepidoptera > Noctuidae > Dasypolia > Dasypolia templi. The sequence continues at coordinate 22,043,549 of OY743155.1, read as the reverse complement.
TGCCACTGCTCCCCGGACTTTGTGCAACTTCCCATTGAATTAAGGGAGTTGCACAGGCTATCCCACAGCCGTTTTGATCGGATTCTCCCGTCGGCACTCAATAGTCCGCTCATCATTCATTATGCTCTCTGTATAAAAACTATATTGTTAGAAATGTGGTCTTTTTCTAAGAATACCGATATTATTTTTTGTTCAATAAGCTAGAAAACTTCAACGTAAGTAAACCGGTAATCGGCCGTTAAAAAAGCGCAGCTCTATCGTCATGCGTTATTCGTTCACAAATATTGTCTATGATTCCGTTTGAAACTCATGAATCCGAAATCAATCGGGAGTAGGGTTTAGTGCTTAGTTTCGAACTACCTTCGGACGGTCCCGTATCGTCGTTGACGGAGTTAGAGAGTAGACCCCCTGCTCTCGTCATTTAAAATAATAATAATTAAAAAAGTTACTTTGTCTCTCGCTCGCAGCATAATCGAATTTTGCTCACTGTCTTTAAATAGCTAAATCTGCTTGCTTGAGGCGCTGAGGTGAAAAATGTTTTACTTAAATTTGTTCAGCTATCAAGGTTAACTGGTAGGGAATACCAAATAATTGAAAAACATGTAACATTACAGATACTGCGGCCACGGCGACGGCTGCCAGCTGGCCGCGGGCGGCTGCGGCGGGGCAGGCGTGGAGGGCGCCAAGGGGGCGGCCGTGTGTGTGCTGTCGGGCTGCGGCTCTGTCAGGCTTACTACTTCAGCCCCCAGGGCTCCACCCGCCGCTGCACATCATCATCTGCATATAGCTGGCTGGTGAGTGTCGCGCATTCACGTCAACAATATAGCAGGGGTGGCCCAGGGAGACCTTGTGCAATTCATGTAATCACGACTGCTCTCAAAACTAAATGATAAACTGAGAAGCGAGTGAATGATAGCGTGACTATTGTCAGGGAAGTATACAAGAAGAATACGTGTTGGGACAACCCCAAGTAACATGGGCCAAGACCAGGAAGTTTCTGATGAAAATGCTCAAAACTGTGTGATTCGTGGTACAGGAAAGCGGTCGGTACAGCAGTAGCTCCCAACTTTGCTCTGCACTTTTTTCTATACAAATTCATTCCTGTTTGGATTGCGTTCGAAGTGATACAAATTTTTGGATTCCGTATGTATTTAGTTTTTTTTCTAGTTATTAATCCGTTATTGTTACTTTTTCTTATCAATTATTTTTCTCTCATTGTGAGTGGTTGCTGATTTTAATTATGGAATTTCAAATTTCTTTAAGAAAAATAGTTTATGAACCCATGAAAGTTTGTTAAGATTCTATCTCGTCTCGTTGGCCTTACTACGTCGTACTCGTGCCTATATCGTGGTCATACTAGCTGTAGGTACAACGGTTAAGGTCATCAACATCATGTATTATTGTCGAAAAAAAGGTGTAGTTTGGGGAATAATCCTTGTATATAAAATACCGAATATAATTTTTCTTAAACCATAAGCTTAATGTTAATCATGGTGCTGTTCCACAAACGATAGGACACTTGGGGTACATTCCGGATTAGACCATAATCGCTGACAGCGCTCACATCAATAATATGCGTTCCGATTTAGGTATCACGATTATGACAGCTGAGAGCTGTCAACAATTCTGAAAGCTCGTGAACTTGCTCACAGTGCTTGCTCAACGTCAATACTTTGATCATGACCCCAAACTTGGCACAAGAAAGACCAATTGTATATTTTTATAAAAATAGAAGTTCAAGGCATTGATACTCCCTCTCTTATTGTTCTTATTTAAGAGTGAAGGAATTTTGTCGCCCGTTAGGCTCGCCAGCTATATTCACAACTGTAATTTTTGACTGCGCTTACGGTGATATTAAATTAGTGTATGTTCAGCGTAATCGCAAGATGGCGCATGTCATGACGTCATCTATGACCATTCAAGGGACATCATTATCGCGCTCACGCTAATTCGGAACGGGTGAAGCCAGCTTAAATCGATTACAGCGCAATTCGGAATGCAGCCTTGACAATATGTCCTTCGTGTCCTGTCAGCTGCACGTTACAGGAACTGATGGACGCTAGTGATGGCGCCAAACACGTAGCCGAATTCTGGGCAGAGTCCATTTAGTTTTCCATCGAAACGCTAAGAAGATATCTATATGGTGTAAGTTCATTTAAAGAGTATTAAATTGTATTCTTTCGTTTTCCAGTCCGATGGTAGTGGGCATGCTGTGGGAGGTGACAGACTTAGAGGTGGACAAAGTGGTGAGCACTCTGGTGTCGCTGTACGTACCTTCTGCCGCGCCCGTGCCCTGGCACTGTGTGGGCAAGGCCAAGTGGAGCAGTCGAGTGCTGGGTGAGAAACACACCTTTTATCTTATACAGGGTGCCCCATAAGTCGACGTAAAGCCGGAATCGGGTGATAGGTCAAGTCTCAAATGATAGTAAAAAAAAAAAAAAAGTACTTTGCTGTTTTAAAATTACGGAATAAAAAACTATAAAATCGATTCGATTGCCTTTGGCGGTCATTTAACTCCTGTTGCAACATTTTTTTTCTATTAACTAATAAGACCCGACCTAAAGTCGTATTTTTAATTAAACGTAGTCAACTGACGTTTACTGTGTTGTCTGTTTTTGATGAAATAAAAATAGTGTTGTGACAAAGTGAATTGTCTATTGAATAGTTAGTGTGCCGAACTGCCGATATCGGGTACGGGGTTCGAATTTTAGTCGTGCTTTGTACATACCAACGAGTTTTCGACTACTATGTTCCTATAGTGTCTACCTATACTGAATACCAAGTCTTTTAAACATTAAGGAAAACATTGCGAGGAAACTTGTAAGACTGTCCTATTTTCAATACATCATGTAGTTGAAACTATAGATGTATAAAATATAACAACTATAGGTAGGTAATGAAAATAAAAAACATCGCTCATTACATAATTTGTTTTGATTCATCATAAGATAAAATGTAAAATAGAAATAATATTATTTTATAGTTTGAAATGATTAACTATTCACACTCATTGTTCATTCATCTGATTGAACGAGAACTGAACGCATCACTATTACTTCAAATATGGCAACATTATTTTACAAACTGACATTAGCTACTGTCAGTTGGCTTCGTCTAATTAAAAATACGACATTATCACCTGACTCCGGCTTGACGTCGACTTAAGGGACTCCCTGTAGATGCGGGGTTCCCAAAAAAAAAACTGCTAGACCCATTCGAATAATCCAGCTAGACTCTAGGTAGATTATTTTCTACAAATGAAACTCCAAAGGTTATAGAACCTTACAAGCTTTTATTTATTTACTTATAGTATTATTTACTAAGCTAGGATTTAATGAGACGGATGAGCTTGCTTTTCTGGGCATAACTTCTTAAATATGGACTGAAGTTTTGAAATAGCTACCCCATATTTATTTTCAATATTGATTTGTGATCTGTATTTCGATTTAATAGTTAAAAGCTAGTTTCGCACAAGCACGACGTTGCAAAAGGTAATAAATAGAATCTTCAAAAATGTAGTACTGACTCTGATGACGACGCATCGCCTCGGGTCGTCGCGACGCACAGTTGGAAACTTCTGGTATGGATGACTTAGGTTGACCGCAGACTAGAATCACGACAGTTTTTAAGACATACCATTGCTTTACAAAAATTATAAAGACGCACACACTTCAAACGAAACGTCTCTTAAACAAAGTTGTCTAATGCCTGCAAGGACTGCATGGCGACAAGTCTGACTAACGACTGTCGGTTTCAATTTAAATTGTGTGCAAGCGTGCGCGCTTACACCAACGACATAACTGTCTAGCTACGTAACCCCTCTCTTCTAGTCTCTTAGAACAAAAGTAAGGGATTCATAAGCCCTTCGACCCCCCTCCCCCCCGACACTTGCTCGACGCACGCTCGAGCTTTAAATTCCCCATATAATAATAATCATCTAAATCAGATCCAGCCAGTTCCATCTTGCTGTCCTCCCGTCAGCGACGCCCTAAGCCGAGGTCCGTACCCCACAGGGGGTGCCCTTAGCGGGCGTTCGCTTAGTAATGTAAGTAGTCATGATGCGGTGCTTTTAACGGCTGTCGGGCTTTTTAGTCGGGCTCAAAGACATCTAGTACACGCATAATTTCTCGCCGTATAATCTATGGTTTATTGGCAAGTTTAGAAACAGTCATCAGTGTTGTATGATAGTTAATTTACACACGCAGGGCATAAGCCACCGTTCTGTAGATAAATAATTATAACACAGCCTTTAGCCATTTCGTAAATTCAACGAAAAAACGAGTGATCAAAATTTAGTTAACAACCGATCCACTATATTCTTTTTAATATCTCCAGCTGAACAAATTCTTACAAGATCACAATTTCATATCAAGCAACCCTTCACCTTCCTATTTCCAGACACAACATCGAGCGAACATAAAGGCCAGTCGACACCGGAGCGGGACTTACTCCGCGCCGTGTGTCGCGCGCGCGGGTCCACCAGCTACGTCATGATAGCTAGCAGCGTGGTCGCGAGGGGACTGCCCGTTAGGATACGAGACTGACGGAACTAATTAAAGGTAACTCATGTTTATTCTGCTCTCAAAACGGTGAAGGAAAATATCGTATGGAAACCGCGGGGTAATTGCGCAACACACTGACAGTAGGTACGGCTGTCATTGTGACAATTAAACAAATGTTGTTGAGCAAACAAACTTTTCGAACATACACGAAGCAATGGATTAGTAATATCCTTCGAAATGGTTCAGATTGAGATTGAAGGTGTGTTGCGCAATTCGGGTGCTGAAATGTTCTAGAATAAAAAATTTAAAGCCATGCGACGTCCTCCAACACCAGGCCTCTCTGTGAGAGGCCTGGTGTGTCTGGTGGGAACGCTCGATTATCCTAGGTTGGCAGTTCGCTTTTCTTCAACCCAATTGTACTTACTGCGCAGCGCTAATTTAATAGTACATTGTGATACAAGTATGCTATTATGGTCACTACCCCCGAGGCAGTTTTATTCACGAATCTGCACTATAAGAACGTCGAAATGACATATGGCAGTCCCCCGGCACGCCCGGGGGACTTCCTTGTGCACTTCCTAGTGCTTTAGCTGGGAAGAAGAAGTGGCGCAACAAACTCCCCAGCAGCACAGCTGTCTGTTCAGTTAGAAAAAAACTTTCAATTATACAATAATAGGTATGCAAAGCAATAAACATTACGAGACACAGAACATGAACAGTACATTTTGATACAAGTGTGCTATTTTGGTCATTACCCTCGAGGCGTTTTATTCGCACGAACCGTAGGCGAGCGCGATAAGAGAGCCGAGTGGGTAATGATCAATGCACACGCGGTCACACGACGTTTTTCAACACACTTGCGAGGAAAAAAACAGACTGGTATTATTATTATCTTTAATTATTGAAACAATTTGTGAAAGTGAAATTCTCAAAATGATACCGAACAGTTTATTTTGGCATTTTTACGGTTTGTGTTATGGTATTGGTATTATTAATAATTTCGTTGTTTGCATTTTCTTGGGTATATGTCGTAGATGATAAATATATTCATTGTATTTAAACATAAACACTCTATACGGATGAAAGAAAAAAAAAGATAAATATAAAACACGAGTGCGGTAATGTAAAGTTAAAAGCATTATGAACCTAAAAGTGGTGTAATAAGAGCTACTTTATGAGCAACTGTGTTTATAAATACACTAGCACTGCTCCAAAAACGGTGAAGAAAAAATTTTTAGGTATTAGAGTTGGAATTAGAAAGTCGAAGGCCAATTGGTGCTCGTGTGTTTGATGACTGTCCAGTTTTGGAAGAGGCCGAGTCCTATGTGTATGTACATCAATAGTCAGTCATTTTTATTATAAGGCCATGTATTTAATCGAAAAGGCCAAATAGTAAGAGAGAAGGCACAATAATTAAAAAAAAAAACTGTGCATAATTAGTAGCGTATTTCTTTTAGGATCTTTTGTTAAAAAAAGTGTCCATGATTAGAATAAGTTTTTAGAAGATCAGTTAAATATTTCCCATATTGTAATGACGATGATAATTTCATTTTAAAGAAAACTGTATTATAACTCTAGAATAAAAAGATTTTGATTTAAAAGTTATGTTTTTGTTTCAGGCAGCGTCATGAAACTATTAAATACATGAAATGACTGATGTCATAACAATAATAAACGTGTACATACTAAATAAGGGACCTCATTATTATTTTAAGTAATAATTAATTAAAACCATTACTTTTAGTGTATATTGTAATTTCGTAAAATACACGACAGAACAAAAGACAACATTCCATCCAGTCTATTGTGCCAAAAGTTCAGACGTTTATTTGTAAATATTTATTTATGTCTACTTTTTTAAGTTTAATTGTTAAGTATCTTTGTCCTTTTGTTAAATATAGCATTTGTGTACTTTTTCTCTCTATCTAGCAATGTCACTCAATCGTTTGTATTTATAAGTCTGTAATATTTTATGCAGCATGGTCTGTTATAATAATATCCGATATTGGTAAAGATAAATAAAACCATATTTGTTTTAATAATGATTTTTAATAATGATTTTTATTGTTTCTTCTACAAGTGACGCAAAATGTGTGTTTAAATTATGGCGTAGTTTGACGTTTAATGATATTACAATTATTAGTATGTTTTATATAGGCTGGGATGGCCTCAAAGAAAACGATAATATTTAATTTAACGGTTTTTGCTAGAGAGGCTAAATAAGGATCCTCTACAAATTAAATACGACTCAAGCTTTTTCGTGAATCGGATATATGGCTACTGCACTAGGAACAGATACACCAAGACAAGTATGCGCTGCGAACGGGTCTATCTCTGGAAATAAGAACGCGTGATGATGAGATGTATTATAGGAAACACGCAAAGGCTGCCGCGCTTTTCGTAGTGCTAGGTGCACTTCAAAACTTAAAGGGTTTGCTCTGTTATTCTGTGTTACTCTGTGGCGTGATATTCTTTCTAATTTGAAAACACGAAGATTACCGAAGCGCTATACCTTTTTTGTTTAACTGTATAACTGTTGAAGATTGGTGTTGTTCAAAAGAAGAATTTGTGTTCCTGAAATGGCATAGTGCCATTCTATGTCATATTGTGTTTACTGCGCGGGCACAGTGTCTCGGGGACGCGACGTGTGCGCGGGACGGGCGCGGCGGCGGCGGGTCGACGGTGGAGTGCGGTCCTTATACTCCGCCTGACGCTGGATCAACTGTGAACGATCATTACATTCAAATTAAGGCATCGTAGGCACAAGCCTGACTGCTTAGCCAAGACGGGTTTGATTCCCAGGTTGGTTAATTTAATAAAAAATAAAAAATTACATGATGGGTCTAAGTAAAATATTTTTTCATGGCCAATTCTGAAACATCAGACGCTAGTTGTATGGTCTCCATTGGTCATTTCCGATGAAGAAGAGCCGGATATAAACTCTATCTACAATCGTTACACTGTTCAACCGAACTAACATAAGCCAACGTACAAGCCAAGAGCACAATATTATGCGATAGACACATCATGCAAAAACAATAATATATAAAGAAAAATAACAGTCCACAAAAATTACGCATACAATATTTTCTCCTGATTCTCTGGACCTGATTTGTGTCCGGTTACTGACAATATGCTTGCCCATATCACGGATTATATAATACTACGTACAGATACCCAATCCCATACAAAGAAATGAAACCTCCCAAGTCTGGAAATTGAGCTGGCAATTTTTCGTCGTCCAATTTTTCAACAGATGGCAGCATCAGCGACTCACTAATTGCCAGAGACTGTAGTTTGACAACGCCATCTAGGAGTCGACCTACTTTTTAAACGTTTCGTGCAATCCTTTTTATATAGTTTTATAGTTCCTGGTTCAGAATAACATGTTATTTGATTACTTTTATCTTTCTATGTGAAAAAAATAAAGAAGGTGATTTAAATAAGTTAACAAAATTTTGGAAACTGTGAACAGCCATCCAGCCAGCTATGGTCCTGACCAATTGAGTAAAACGCCATCTATTGCAAAAAACTCTAAACAAAATGATTAACAGATGGCTACTTTTATCATTAAAACTACTACAGGTACGTGCCCGACGGCACGTACCTGTAGTACGGCACTTCCGATTCCACAAGGCTGTATTTCAGAGCAAGTTGCTGATGGATAATCCTGGCTACAAGGTTGTGTCTATGCAAGTACTCTTCGTTAGCTAGACGAGAACAACCGGAGATAACGTGTCTTATTGATTCCCCCGGACGGTGACATGCCCGACAGATGTCAACCGTGCCGTCTTTCACAATAAATCTCCGGTAATTGTTCGTGCGGAAAGCAGTGGTAGCCCAGTGGTAACGGCTGCGACTTACGAGTTGTTGGTCGTTGGTTCGAACCCAGACAGGCGCTTTTCTTTGTGTAAATTATTTCATCACCACTGCTCTCAAAACGGTGAAAGAAAACATCGTGAGGAAACCGGCATGTCTTAGAACCAAAAATTCGAAGACATGTGACATCTACCAACCCGCACTAGGCCCGCGTGGTAGATTACGGCCCACTCCCTCTCACAGAGAGCAGGCCTGTGTCCCAGCAGTGGGAACATGATAGGCTGATTATGCTATGCTATGCTATGCTTATGCTAATTGTTCGTCATCATAAATTCGTCCATAATTGCACAGACGAGACCTTCGGTTTCTCCAAAGAGGTCACCGAAACGCAGCCAGGCTACGGACGCTAGAAGATCTACATCAGGTCCATGTAGGGCCCGGAAAAAGCGTCCGTGAAGCTCCTTACTCTGCTATAGTTCCATGAGATCATTAGTGTCAAGCACTACAGGTTTGCACCAGTTCTCTTTAGCCAAGGAGAGTGGGGTGAGGCCCTTGTCCACCGCGACCACATCACGATGCATCCCCACGTCGGCTTCTAGGAAATATTCCCTGAGACTGCTGATGATGATGTCGCGATTGTGTAGGGTCCACCACACTTTCGCGGGATATACAGTCGCATTACCGATGACCGTGGGTTATGCATTCGGTTTGCAGTCAGCAGTGTACGGACCCTCCTATCCAGGGCGTCGAGTTCGGTCTGAGTCCATTTGAGTATGCCGAAAGAGTCCATTAAAACTGACATGACCCAACCGTTAAAGGCGCGCACCTTGTTTCCGCCTGAAAGAAGACTATTTAACACTTTCTTCAGGCGGCCAAAGAAGCGCTCCTTCAACGATTGCTTCATGTCAGTACCATTGATGCCCAACGCTTCCGACATACCCAAATACTTATAGGTTTCGGATGCGGAGAGGGCTCTGATGTTTATGGAATCCGAGAGTTGGGTTCCCACGGATTCCATAATCTCCCCTTGCTTTACATGCATGAACGCACATTTGTCCACACCAAATTCCATCCTGATGGCGCTACTGAAAGTTTCAGTTACTTTCAGTAGTTCCATTATTTGCAAATTGTGTGGGGCAAAGAGTTTTAGACCATCCATGTACAGAAGGTGAGATATAACCTGAGCGCCTCTCCTCAGCCGATAGCCTAGACCTGAATCCTCCAGCGGTGTGCTTAGAGGATTCAAGGCTAAGCAGAATCAAAGCGGGCTCAAACTATCGCCCTGAAATATGCATCGCTCGATCTTTATCAGCTCGCTATTCCTCAGGATATTCCGACATCCTGGATAGCGAAGGACCGTCCTCCATCGCCCCATACATGCCATCAAGAAGGTGCGCAGAGTTGCATCTACTTTATACAACTCCAGCACCCTCATGAGCCACGTATGTGGCACCGAGTCATAGGCCTTCTTGTAATCTATCCAACATGTCGACAGATCCTTTCGGGAACGTCGAACCTGTTGGCTAATGGCCATATCAATGAGGAGTAGCTCCTTAGTACCGCAGGACACGTTCCTACATCCATTTTGAGAGGCAGACATGATGGAGTTGATATATGTTTGTTAATTTTAGCTCTCAAAATGGATGTAAGCACTTTATAGACCGTCGGTAAACACGTGATCGGCCTATAATTTTTGGGTTCCGCGGTGCTACCTGATTTATGGAGCAGGTGGGTAACTCCTGTTGTTAGGAACTGGGGTAGCGAACCAAACTCCAAAGTCTGGTACTGGTCCGCCAAGCGAGCGTGCGATCTTGTAAACCATTTAATCCAAAAGTTCTGCAGCCCGTCCGGCCCTGGGGACTTCCAGATAGGCAACGGACGGTTTGCACGAGCTACATCTCGGGGGCAGATGGGAATAGCCCCCATTTCTGGTATTGGATTGCAGGCTCGCTCGACTTCCCGAGCCCAATCACCTTCGGTGTGACTGACAGGCACCGACCAGATACTGCCCCAGAAAGAACACATGGCATCATCATCTGGCAAGCACGTGTCAGCCACACCTTGGTTCGGTCGCTCCCAACCCCGATAAACCCACCTTCCATCGCTCTGGAAGGTGCGATTCTGAGTGTATCGCTGAGTGTATACACTTTCTGCTACAGGAAGTCGATGCGCTCTGTGACGCAGGACAGATAGTTCTGAGAGCTAATATCAGTCCCTGAGAACGCCCGCCTCACAAAGCGCATCACTCTTGGACGAGTTGTTCCGTCCCTGAAGCAGATTAGTTTGCCTATGAGCGCCCTGGCCCTACCAATACGGTGCTCAATTCTGTACTGCCAAGGCAAATTTGACGTGACACGACATGCCGCTACAGCCGCGCAGTACAGAATCGAATGCGTATCGGTGAGGTCTCCGCAGTCATCAAAATAGTTTCATAACTGCGAATCCAGGACCTCCACCAGCGCCCTATTTTTGTTATGCATGGGCAAATGAGGTAAGCGTGGTCTAAGTTCGGGCGACATGAACCGATATTCCCGAATTGTACACTCCAAAGCACTCCTCAATTCCTCATTGCACTGGGTACTTACGTTTGTAGCCCTATCATCACCTCCCTCGTCAGCTTGATTTGTGTTGGACTGTGGTAGTACCACAACAGTCTGCGACGGGGGGGCGATGACATGGCTACTCTGCATTTCACGTTTCACACACGCAGGTGATCAAGCACAGTGTCATCCAACATATGATTATGTTGGATGACCCGCTCCTGATCCGACAGTCGTTGTGCCGAAACGTTGACAGCTGGCTCAAGCACCTGAAAAAGAGAGAGCTTCCGAACACGGGACGCGGTCAGATTGTTTCCCCCCTCTGTAGCCCCATAGTATGAGCGCATGACGTTTTCATTGATGGATCGTGTCCATCTCATGCGCTGCACACTTCCGCCGGGAGCTAGGACCCTATCAGAGGCCGGTGGGCCTCGAGGTCCTAAGCCGTCCGGCGGCCGGCGTCCTCCTCGTCGACGAGCAGGTGGTGGCGTCGTGGGCGGGGAGAAATACTCGTCGCTCGAGCTCGACGCAACTACCGCGGCTGGTGTCGTCACAGCGCTCCCAGTAGCGCTGGGTACCGGCGGCGGCGAGGCGGAGCTGAGCGATGAGTCCGGAGGTGGTCGGCGTGCTTGACGTGCGGCTGATCTCGTCAACATAGTTTCCTTATTATTCAATTTTGTCAGTTCTTGTTCATATTTTATTTATTATTTTACTTATAAATATAAAATAAATCTATTAGCATGTTTTTCTGAACCCGGAACTATAAAACTTTATTTAAAAAGGATTGCTCGGAACGTTTTAAAAGTAGGTCGACTCCTAGATGGCGCTGTAAAACTACAGTCTTTGGTAATTAGTGAGTCGCTGATGCTGCCATGTGTTAACAATTGCACGAAAAAACATAGCCAGCTCAATAGCCAGACTTAGTAGAGGTATCATTTCTTTGTATGGGATTGGGTATCTGTAAGTAGTATTATATTATCTGTGCAATTTCACACCTCTGTCGAATCTTTCAAGAATGCAGACATGATTGTTATGTTAACAGCTCAATTGCTTACCTCATCAATTCTAATGATGTCGATGATTTCCAGCACCTTCTTCTCTAAACTCTTGATGTACAGCCGCGCGTTGGTCACGTTGATGTCAATCCGTCTGCCCAGCAGCTTCAGGAGAGGCAGCGAGTCGCACTCCGAAGATCTGGGAAGTTTTCGTTTCCTATTAGAGAACACGCCGTCAAACCGAACACGCCGCGCTGCTTGGCTGCAGACATAGGCATGGTTTTTCCCCATACGAACCTTACTTTTGAAAGGGGCACGTAGAATCAGTACTGTTTTCTAGTACATTTTGACATTCAAAAGTACCTTTTAAGGCCCTTAATTGAAAATAAACAGTAGTTTGATAGGCATGGCTTACTCCACGCGCGCGGGGAGTGGCGGTTCCATCTTGCGGTCGTCGACCATGACGGCGTCAGAAACTTAGTCTCCAAAAGTGGAACTAACGAAATCACAGACCGAAACTAAAAACATTACTACTTAGGATGGGCTTTGGCTAAGCATTATTCTTGTCACTGTCGCAAAACTGCCAAACTAAAAATGCAAGATAAAGGCGGAAACATATCTACGAAAAAATACTTTGACTTTGGTGGGAGTGCTGCAGCAGTGAGGCCAGCACTTCCGAGTTCCGGTCGCACGTAGCGCGCACGCTTGCCCTGTACCCTAATTGCGTAATACATAATCAATCGGAATCTGAATCGTTTTGAAACAGATTGCTAATCCATTGCTTCATAAGTTCGATAAAACATTCTGCTCAACAATGTAAATATCGCAATGAATGTTGTTGAACTGTCCAAATCAAAGTGATTAGTCGTAATCGTTTACGAAAATGTGTTACGCAATTAGGCTGCTGGTCTCGCGTTTCTCGTCCAGAGATTTCCGCAGCGATTCGATGCTGTCCTGCTACTGCAAGAGCTTTGTTTAAGACGTCTAGGGATACTAAGTGTGATAATACTCACAGAGCCAAAGCATGTATCTGCTGCAGCAGTGTGGCCAGCACTTGCGAGTTCCGGTCACACGTGGCGCGCACGCTCGCCGTGGCCTTGCGCTTCTCGTCCAGAGTACTGCGTAAGGATTCGATGCTGTCCTGCTGCTGCAAGAGCTTTGCTTGGTGTTTTGCGTTTTCTTCCTCTATGAAGAAAGAAAAAAGTAAAAAAAAAACGAAATAATGGTTTTTACCAAATTAGTGTGTGCTTCAAAATTCTGAACGAAATAAATGAAAACATTCTAAGAAAGCCAAATTTACGCAAGCTCTTATTCAGCGTGGTGATTAAGAGCTTGAAAAAATTTCGTTTCTTTTCACGGTGCGGCCATGGCCATGGTCTCAACTCGAACAATTTATTATTAGTCTTGGAAAAAAAAACATAGATGGCGCATAGGTAACCATTATGCAATTGACAATCACTAAAAAGCGTAAAAAAGCGTACTTTGGCTGAAGTAAGATTGGTAAAAATCAAAACTTCCTTGTTTAATACTGATTTATACACGAGTATAAATAGATAAATCTGCATTAAACAAGGAAGTTTTGATTCCACGTATTTTCAGCAAACAACTTGAATGAAGGCTTTAACTTCAATTCGAACCCATAAAATTATAAAAGTAGCCATGTGTCATAATCATTTTGTATACAGCTTTTTGCAATAGATGACGTTTTACTCAATTTGTCCTGTCATTACAGCAACTACTATCGTTACTAATTTAAATCAAACAAATTTATTTTTAATCTAATACTTTACATAGAACTAAAAAATAAATCTTTTAACATGTTTTTCTGAAACCGGAAATAAAAAACTTTATATAAAATGGATTGCACGAAACGTTTTAAAAGCAATTAGTGAGTCGTTGATGGTACCATCTGTTGAAAAATTGAACGAAGTAAAATAGCCAGCTCAATTGCCATACTTAAAGGAGGTGTCATTTCATTGTATGGGATTGGGTCTTTGTACGTAGTATTATAATATCTGTGGTGCGGCAAAAGCTTCTTTGAGTTGCCAAGTTCTAGTGTAAGCTAGAAGGGTTATCAATTCTAGTTTTGGATTCTCTGAGAAGAGACCGTTGTTCTGAAATGTGCCAAAAAGGCCAATTTGATCAGTGTTTGATCAAGTTCTCTTTGACAAAGACAAAACTGAAATATTCTTACCGATGCTCACACTCAGCATCTTGACGTTATCGCTGAGGTTCTTCAGCTCGGTGCACACCTCATTGATGTAGTTGAACAGCGCGTAGTTCTCTTCCTCACGACGAGTGAATTCCTGGACCAGCTTGTCCACGTCTTCTTCGCCGGCAAACTCCTAAAACGTAGGTACAACCGTTAGAAAATATTTTATGAAGGAAAAATAGGTACTGGTGCTTGGGCCATTAGACACAACAACAAAAAAGGAAGGGTGAAAAGTGTTCAACCGCCACTGTCTGCGGTTGCAGCCAATGACTGTTGAACAAGAAAGTTCTGAAAAGGAGGCCTTTCCAAAAAGGAGCTAATGTACGTACCTATATTACCAAAATGAATATTAGGTATCTTTAGGTCACACAATGGGTTTTTCCGTAAAATTTTCATTAGCAGTCTGGAGTCTGGATTTGTCTGAATGGCGATACGATCGCCCCCCAAATACAAATGGGTTTATATATTATGCGCGTCACTTATATCGAGGAATACATTCGTGGTATTATGAAGTGTTTCTTCCTTACCCTGATAGCATCCAGGATGTTGACGTAATTGTTGTAGATCCTCATCTCCTCCTCCTGTTGCTCCAATTTCTTGGCCTCGGCCTTGGCGTCGGCAGCCGTCAGTCTGACCGTGCCCTTAGTTCGGAGGAACTCTTCCAGCTTCAAACTGTGGTCTAACTGACGCTGGAGTTCTCGGACTTCCTATGAAAAACAGGAAAGGATAAAAAAGTGTTCTTGAAATAGGTTTATTTGTGTTTGTAAGCCTTAGAAATAATGTTTTGTGACTTAGAACGGCTGGTGTGTCTATTTACAGATTACTTAGCTACATCTTCGCCATTCTGATTTGTCTGTACGTTGGCATCTTAACTTAAGAACAATGCCCCGCAAAACCGTTTTCACGGTTTGTCTGCGGGAACGCGTGCGGACACTTAATTCCCACTTATTACACTTATAAAGTTTAAAACCAATAATATGTTAACTTATATGTGAGTATGAATAGTGAATACTATAAAAATTACTATTAAATATTTAAAAAAAAATTTACTCATATCAAATGACTTACTCGTATTAACTAACAAAACTCCTGTAAAAGAACTGCTTTTATAATTTGGCAAAATTTCTTTTTATTTCCTGACTCCTTATGTCAGCAGGCAATTAGTTGAGAAGGTATGGTACTCTTTTATCAAGCTATATTTTGGCTACGTTTTATGTTTTGGCTAAGTACCTAGGTAGGTACATGAATAAAGAAACGGGATTTTTTCGCGCACTGAATCTTCAACGCACTGCTTAGCGCCGTGAGTTGAAAATCCAACAGTGTTTTTTCGACGCACTGGAATGCACTCGGTTAGATTCTCAATGCTTGGCAAAGAGAGTTGAAAATCCAGTGCGCTTTAAGATCCTGCCGTGATGTCCGTGCGAACGTGTAAGTGCACGTTCGCACGGACGTAAAGACATCATATTTTTCTTAAGTCGAAACCGCAATGTTTTGTTGCTATGAGATTGTTGTGACAATAGGTTACCCACTCAACTGATGAAACCCGGTCTGGTAACCGTAAAGTCTTCTCTAGCATCTCCTAAAATTGAAGAATAAAAATTGCGGTTTAACAGTTTCTGTATAAAAATATGTCAAACGTCCATATTTATTCTTCAGATACAAGTTATCTGTCGGCGTGAAAAATCGGCGCGAAATAATTTAGCGCCCATTTTCTGGAACGAAAATTATTATTGACGTGTCAAATTATACGCAAGCCAAGTGATGCGATTGGCTGTTGATAATTCATTCAACCAATCAAAGCTGCAGTTGCGCTTGATAATTTGTTAGGCTTAGCAAATGTGGTGATTTTTGTTGCCGGAAGGCAATTCTCACTTTAACACTCGTTTGTCGCATGCGTGGTGCCGATTCTCTTGTCACAAACGCCTCTAAACTAGACTAAAAATCACTAAAATTTGGTTTAATTCTGTCAAATGACGATTTTCCATTCTGAAATTGACTATAGTGACACAACTTAACTATATTTTAGTTTGACAGCACTAAGATTGCACTGAGTTATTAGTTTAGTGAAAATGGCTATTTTGCTATTCTGAATTTTACGTTTTTCACCTAAAAATTTGATTGTCTAACTAAATCTGAACATGAATCTGACTATTTTTAATCGCGATTAAAAAGGTGTGGAATAAAATTAGGTGGCGTGAACTAAAATTCACACCAACACCTCGACTTCAGACATGCAAAATTCTTTTTTTGCTCATATCTCGAAAACGGTGTGTCCTATCACAAAAATAATGAAAATATCGACCCCCTTTGTAACCCTGAAACCACCAAATCTCTACATGTATGTAGAGATTTGGTGATATAAGAAATTTTTATTTTATATTTTTCACACAAAAGTCAAAACTTCCATAGAAAACACGACGAGGCTGCCCCAGGCTGCCTCCGGCAGACTCCGGCTCTAACAAAAACGTTGCGAAATCAAAAGAAAAAAAAACACGTGGACTCGCGATTGTCAAATTCGATTATAGTTGTGTCAAAATGATTTTTAAATTTAGAGATTTTTTTTCGCAGAATAGCTTCAAGATTTTCATAGTAAAAAGTAAGGAATTTTAGTGATAGTTTAGTTAGTTTAGTTTGGTGTACAAGAGAATCGGCACCATTGTCGCTCGTCTCAGTTAGTCGCTTATAAAATGGTTATTCTTGTGTTCTCACTACAAGTCAACCGTAAATCAAGAGTCTACAGACAAAATATTGCCATCTATTGGGGCCCCGCGACGAAGCACTTTTTTCACGGGCCGAGGGCTGTTGAACATTGACACTGACAGCTCTTGAACGTGGTTTATGCTGTTCGCATTTAGTTTCATTGGTGAAATTGGCGCTCAGTGTCGTAGATAGATGACACTTCTTACCAAGCAATGTTTCCTATAATCAATAGCCGCCTTATCCTTGAGCGCGTCCAGTTTTGAGCACCACTCCTCACGCTGGTCGTACGTGGAGATGGCTTGCTCCAACAGCTCGATGATCATTGCCTTGCCGTCCATCAGTCGCTTTAACTGGTTCTTCCAGAGGGTGTTGAAGAATTGGCTGGGGACAAAAACATCAAGAACGTAAGGTAAGTATTATAAGCAGGGCTGCCAGATGTGATTTCTCAAATTTCCCCAGATTCCGAATATTTTTTACCCAAAATGAAACCTTTTTTCAAGAAAAAACTTGATTTTACAATAAATACACAATATATGCAATTGTTATAAGATTTATTGAAAAAACACAAAACTTTCCAGCCTGTCTATTCTGTAAAAATCTCACCGTGAAAACTTGGGTGAAGTGAATTTCAAGCGGAATGACGGCTCACGTCAAGCTCACTTCACCCAAGTTTTCACGGTGAGATTTTTACAGAATAGATCGGCAGTTCTTAAACCGGACCAACCGGACCCAGAAGGTTTAGGCAAAGGTGTACCTTGGAGGTATGCCTTTTATAATATTATAGCAAACCACACTCAATTACTACGACCAGTGCGAGCGTCGCCGCGTCGCGCGGTCGCGCCACGTTACATGCAATAAGTTCTCTCTTTTTCTCGCCTGGCAATTGCGAAGAAGGCGGGAAACGCGATGCGCGTCAGTCGGCTGCCCACACGCTTAGCGCGTAGACGCGTACTAACCTACCGCGCGCGCATTTCGCTTCGTGCCATCCTCGTGCCGCCTGTTACGCGAAATCATTACTTTAGGGTCTTCGTTCCCAATGTTTGTTACTGTTTACTTGTGTTTAACTTTACAAATATACTGTTTTACTAAAGAGGTGGTTTCACTCCGACATGACCCCCTCACAATAACTAATAATTTTATTTAGATGGATAGAACAATGTTGTTGTGGTCTTCGATTCATTGAAATTCCGTCATTCCAAAGCATGAAATAATAAGGAAAATTAATACAACATGTTTGAGATCTAATTCAGATAGCGAAATTTAAAAATGCATGTCACTCTAGAATTCGTGAAATTAACTTTCCTTCAGAACTAAGAAAGACGCGCGCTCCGGAATCATTTGGTACCGCGGTGCCGGTAAGGATTGTGAGGAATAAATAAGGTTTACGTATCCGCGTTCGGTACCGGCTCCTTTGGATCAGTACCTCCGGAGTTACCCACCGCTATAAGAAACTGCTCAGATAATCTGTGTTGTAACAAAAGTCTTAAAAGCCTGTTAGATAACATGTATAACGAGTTTATTTTTATTCTGTCGGAGGCCGATATGTAGTTTCAATGTTACCGAAAAGCGTAGAGGTAAAATCATTACCGGGTGGAACAGACACGTCCGTGAGCTCATGTGGGGGGGGGGGGGGGGTTGGCTGTGTTTTCAGGCTTGGTTATATGGGGGTAAGCCCGGGGCTGGCCGTCTTCATAATGTTATGTGTGTGACTAGACGCGCTTTTAAATCGAAATTAAAGTGGTGTCAGAATAACCAATAACAGATAAAGAGACATATTATAGCGAGAACTTCACTCAAAAAAGAAATTTGGTCAGTTCTGGAAAACCACTAATAAAATTAATCATGAGCCGGGCCTCCCCGTCAGCGTGGCGGGAGTGCACGAGCCTAGCGAGATCGCCACTATGTTTTACCGTATTTTCAGGGTAGACTCTCCTCTGGGGTTAGCGCGGCAGGAGCTGATGCCACGGAACGTAGTGATAATTTTACTACGAGTCAAGTGCGTGCGTTGATCAAAGGCTTGAGGGGTAAATCGCCGGGCCAGGACAGCCTTAGAATCGAGCACCTGCACCCAGAGTGCTTTCTATGTTTTCACCCTGTGATTAGGGCCACTCCCACCTGCCCGATAATCTAGTGCGTGCTATAGTAGTACCAATCATCAAAAATAAAACTGGTGATACATCAGATGTAAACAACTATAGACCGATCTCTCTAGCCACAGTCGTCGCCAAAGTGCTGGACAGACTGCTTGGTCAGCACCTGGATAAACACGTCTCGCTAAGCCACGCGCAGTTCGGCTTCAGGTCCGGGCTTTCTACCGAGAGTGCTATCCTGTGCCTCAAGCAGACTGTACAGTATTACACGAGTAGAAAGACCCCAGTGTATGCATGCTACCTAGATTTATCAAAAGCGTTCGATCTTGTATCGTACGATATTCTGTGGTGTAGTTAATTAAGGGATGAAACTTGTCTACCGGGGGGAAATTGTGCTACTATTTATGCATTGGTATAGGAATCAAAGGACTTTTATAAGATGGGCGGGCGCTCTCTGGGAGGGGTATAGGCTGGAATGCGGGGTGAGGCAGGGGGGACTGACGTCTCCCACGCTCTTCAACCTGTACGTCAACCGACTGATCGATGAGCTCAGCAGCACCGGCATCGGGTGTCATATAGATGGAGGGTGTGTGAATAACATCAGCTACGCAGACGATATGGTGCTATTGAGCTCTTCAATTGGTGGCTTACGAAGGCTCCTGAATATTTGTGAGTCCTACGCGGTGACTCAATACAACACGAAAAAGAGTGAAATAATGATTTTCAGGCCGTACAACGTGCGATACACATTCGTTCAGAATTTTACTTTGCGTGGTACAGCTCTAAACAAAGTCGGGCGATTTAAGTATTTGGGCCACTGGGTCACTGAGGACCTTAAGGATAGTGTGGATATTTAAAGGACTGTTGAAGTTGCGCTTTTTAAAGCATACTGTCAGTCCTTTTACACCTGCAGTCTGTGGGTTAACTATACACAGCGGACATACAGGGATCGTCGCGTTCAATACAATAATGCGTTCCGGGTGCTGATGGGGCTGCCGCGCCACTGCAGCGCAGCTGACAGATGGCTTTGCGGCCATCATGCGCACCCGGTGCGCTTTTATCATGCACCGCTCGCGCTACAGTTCCAACACCACCCTGCGCGCGTTGGCGGACCGGTGGGAACACAGTATGGGACTCTCCGATGCTGGCTCGCTGGATACGGCTGCACGCAGTCGTATAATGATTTATCACTATCATCGGGGAGTCCACCCTACCGCTTATTGTTTTAAAATAAAATAGTTATTAATATTGTAAATTATTTCATTAAATTAGTGTTGATGTGTAATCTATTATTACTAACATTAGTTTGTAAGCTCGCAATTGTACTAAAAAATATGGAATGTAATCGTAGGATGAATCTGAAATAAATGATTTTTATTTGTTTATTTATTTAAATAATGGGCATCTTAACCCTCTTCTTAAATCCTGGTAATAAAAATGCTTTATCAAAAGAACGCTGTATAACTAGGCTAAAAACTCACCTGGATTATCATAGATTTCAGCTTCTTATTGTTATTGCCGTTATTGCCTTAGGTCACCTTATGTTCGTATGTAATTGACTAGCACTTCGCCTGCGACTTCTTCCCGGTGGATTTCGAAAAAAAAGATACCCTATGTTCATCAGACATAATTTCGACTTCTAATGCATAAACAATTTTACAAATTGGTCCAGTAGTTTCGGAGCCTATTCAATACAAACAATCAAATCTTATTTATAAAATTAGTAAGTATAGATACATATTTCCTTCTCAAATTTTTCCAATGGCAATTTTTTTTCTCCTAAAATTTTCCCAAAGATATCATTTCCCCAAACTTTTCTCAAATAATTTTTTTTGTCAACAGAATCGTAAAAAATACCTACCCCCAATCTGGCAACTTATTTTTTTGTTAATTTTCATCTTCACACATATACGTAATATTACACCTTTATTCACCGAAGGATTAGGCAAAGGTGTGAAGTTGGTTATAAATTACCTATCGTTAATTTGAACGTTAAAGCTTGTTTAAAACGAGCTGTTTGAAAGAATAATTGTATAATCAAATCAATTCAAAATATTTTATTTCACCTAAACCTAAATTGCCACTTATGTAACGTCTGAAGCTAGGTGCACGATTCCAATTGGTTGTTTCCTATGCAGAAGAGCCAGCAAGAAACTCCACGGTTACCTACTCTTTAAAAAAAAAATTGACTTTTATTTACAATGTTTTCAAAGGACAGTGAAGTGAAGGCCTGTCAACAAGTACCAGGTGCTTAACAAATAGAAAATTGTCTAAGAATCTACTACAGTCTACAAGGCGTACAACGTTATCACATTCACAAAATATAATTAAAAACCAAATGACACGATTGTTTTTTTTTTGTTTTCATTTGTTTTTCCTCTCTGACTACACCCCCTTTTTTTGTGCAGACTCTGGGTGGAGCGGGAGGGCGTGTCAGACTTTTACTGGCTAAAACCCACCCGTGTTCCTTCAGTTGCCTGTGCCAGGGCCGCGGTATCTCTTTCGAACAACCCGTGACCCCGGCAGCTGACTACACCCCAAGTTAATACACGTTATAGTGCTTACGTGCTTACAATCACATTACGCCAGTTATGTATATTATAAGTCCCATGTAACAGAAGGGGGAGCCTATTGCCATTAAAGGCTCGTGCACACAGGCGTGACGCCACAGCGCGACACAAAGGCACCACGTGTTGCGCTACGAGCGGTGTCATTGTGTCGCGCAGTGGCGTCGCGCCTGTTTGCGGGAGCCTTAACTTCGACCCAGCGGCGTCTGTCTGGAGTCTTCTCAGTAGAAGTAGGTACTAAACCAGACTAGATTTCACTAGGCTGAGTTCTTCTACTTATGGTGAATTTCACCAATGAAACTAAACGCGATCAGCCCAAGGAGTGTTGAAGCAAGCGAAGAAAACCGCTGTCATTGCCACCATTGTTGGAATATTAATAGTGAAAAATGACTTATTTAGGTGATAATCCTTTACCATCTTGAAATCTAGCTAAATCTGTCTGTGCTCGGAGTCGGTTTATGTCCATAGTGCAACGGGTAGGAATAAAACTCGCGATCTCTTGCTGAACAGTCAATTGTACAGTTCTATTTAATGCATCGTATTCACATATAATTTAATAATATATGTACACTCGTAGGTACAAAATATTGTAAAACATTTTAAAAGAGTAACGGTGGAGTTTCTTGCCCATTCTTCTCCATACGAAAATACCTTTTGGAAGGGGCGACTAGAATCAATTCTATAGTGTGACACAAACATTTTGACGTTCAAAAGTGCTATATGTGCCTATTTGAAATAAATTATTTTACTTTGACTTTATGTTACCACGCTATGTAGAGTAGGTTCTTATCCAGAAAGTTCTGTTCGGTTTACCAAGATAGGCAGTAGGTATTAGTAATAGTACTAATGTTGAGGTGGTTAGCTCAGATAATTTAAACTAGTTTGTAAGACAACAGAAGGTACCAATAATACTACAGTTCCACTTAAAAACAAAAAGGTATTTTCTAGCACCACAATAGTTAACTGTAGAAAAGGGGCTAAGCAGAAATCCTTGAAATTATTTCATCAAAATATTCAAGGATTTAACTCCAAACAATTGGAAATTGAATTGTTTTTAGAAAAAACAATGTTTGACATTATTTGCATAACTGAGCATTGGTTAAAAGATTCTGAAATGTTAATTAATTACGAGAATTATAATGTGGCCAGTTGTTTTAACCGAAAATCAATGCTGCGTGGTGGTTCACTAATCCTAATTAAACGTTGTATAAAATCAAAAGCTCGTAAAGACATAGTTGAACTATCGGTTGAACATAGCGTTGAACTGTCTTGTGTTGAGCTAGATAAGCATGTTATAGTGTGCGTTTACAGACCCCCAAATTATCAAAACTTCTCTATATTTGAGTCAGTAATGGAAGATGTTTTGGCTAAACTTGCAACTGGTAATAAATCAGTTATTATCTGTGGAGACTTTAACATTAATATTTTAGAAAATAATTTAAATACCAGTAGATTATTGAATTTGTTTAAATCATTCAATTTGTCAAATGTGTTTTTGGAACCAACCCGAACAACTACAACTTCTGTTTCATGTATTGATAATGTATTTTGTTGCTGCGACTATTTAGATAAAGCTATCGTTAATTATCTCCCTTCAGATCACAGCGGTCAAACCGTAACTTTTGAGTCCAACATAGCGATACAAAAAGTGCAGATACAATCCAGACCAATAACATTTGTCAATTTAAATAAATTTAAAAGCACTTTAATTTGTAAGTTAAGTAATCAGGACCTTACAATGAATAATGTTAATAGTTTGTATAAAGAATTCTTTTCGGTAGTTCAAACCGAGTTTAATAATATTTTTAAGAAGAAGTCTAAAAGTATCAGCCCTAAGTTTTTATTTAGTGACTGGGCAACTAAAGGACTTAGGAAAAGTAGGGAAAAACTTTTCGAGCTGTATGGCCTTAAGCCTTATATTAACACGGAAACTTTTAATAAGTATGTTGCTTCTTACTCAAAAATTTTTAAGAACACTTGTAAGGCAGCTAAAGCCTTATACATTAGCAACAAGGTAAAATCAGCAGACAATAAAATAAAGACGGTTTGGAAAATTATCAATAATGAAACGAACAGGATCAAAAAGCAAAATTCTGATTACACACTGGAGACGTCACGTGGTCTCATTTGCGATAACAAAAAAGTTGCTCAGGAATTTGTGAATTTCTTTACCAGTGTCCCACTAAAAACCACTGAAATCTTAAATTCTTCGCCCTCGCGTGCTTTTGATTTAATGAGGGCGAATATTTCTGCCTGCCCGATTGAATTTAACTTTAAGCATATTAACCCCTTAACAGTAATAAAATCTTTTAAGCAAATCAAGATCAAATTGACCGAAGATCTTTGGGGAATGTCTATTAAAGTCTGTACCTCCATAATTGAAACTATAGCACCTTACTTAGCCTTAATATTTAATTTGTGTGTGGATCAAGGAGTCTTCCCGGATCTAATGAAATACAGTAAGGTAATACCACTTTTCAAATCCGGGGACAGTAAAGACACTAATAATTATAGACCTGTGTCCGTGTTGCCGGTTTTCAGCAAGGTTTTTGAAAAGATAATGCTTAGTCAGATGCTCAATCATTTTAATACTAATAAAATCCTTCACGAGCAACAGTATGGTTTCACCAAAGGGCGTTGTACGACCGACGCTGGTGTTACCTTATTAAAACATATTTTTAACGCGTGGGAAGATGCTCAAGACGCCATAGGAATCTTTTGTGACCTCTCCAAGGCATTTGATTGCGTCGATCACGAAACCCTGCTTTTGAAACTTGAGCATTACGGACTTGGAAAACTTGCGCTTAGTTTAATAAAATCTTATTTAAATGATAGACAACAGCAAGTTCAAATAAATGGTGTCAATTCACTTGGTTTAAAGGTAAAAATGGGTGTTCCACAAGGCTCGATATTGGGTCCTTTCCTCTTTTTAGTATATATTAATGACCTACTCCATTTATTAATAAATCAACCACAAATGGTGTTATTTGCTGACGATACTTCCTTAATTTTTAAGGTAGATAGACGTGCTTCAAATTTTGACGACGTAAATAACGCCCTACTGCTGGTCCAAAATTGGTTCACGGCTAATAATTTAGTACTAAATGGAAATAAAACTAAGTGTATAAGATTTTCTTTACCAAACGTCAAGAGTAGTGATTGTGAGATAGTATTGAATCAAGAGAAGCTAGAATTCGTCGATAAAACGGTTTTCTTGGGGATCACGCTCGACTCAAGGCTACAATGGGGTCCTCATTTAACATCTCTAGCAGGACGGCTAAGTTCAGCAGCTTACGCTGTCAGAAAAATCCGTCAATTTACTGATGTAGATACCGCGAGGCTGGTCTATTTTAGTTACTTTCATAGTATCATGTCTTACGGTATTTTGCTTTGGGGACGGGCTGCAGACATCGAGTCTATTTTTATTCTGCAGAAAAGAGCCATCAGAGCCATATATAATCTCCGCAGGCGCGATTCTCTAAGGGAATTGTTTAAGGATATTAACATCATGACTGTACCTTGTCAATACATCTATGAAAACATCATGTACGTAAGAAAAAATTTACACCTTTACAGTAAAAGAGGTGAAAGACATAATTATAGTACTAGAAATCGGGACCTATTAGTTCAACCAGGTTTCAGACTGGCTAAAGTAGACTCATCTTTCATGGGGTACTGTCTAAAATGTTATAATAAAATACCTCCCCACATACTTCAACTGAATGAGACAAAATTCAAATCCTTTGTCAAACGCACACTATTCAGGCAGGCATATTATAGGTTGGAGGACTACATAACTGATAAAAATGCCTGGCTTAATGCCGGTCCTGCTCCACACCACAACTAATTAATTGACATTCGAATCACTGTTGAAGCTGCTGAAGATAGTAAGAATTTATTTGCATTATATAAACTCAATCTCCTTTTTATTATATAGATGCATTGCACAGATGTGAGTACTTTGTACTATAGAGCTACCATTTACCGGGTAATGTCATAGATTGACTTGAATGTGCCTTGGCGGCTGATAGTATGTCATGCTCACTCAAATGTCTCGCTGACGGTGGCGCGTGTGTCGGATCATTTAGCTCCCTTCAAAATGGTTGAGCTGAATGGTGCTGATCCATGCGTCATGTTCGTGAACGGGCGCCGTCAGTTGGGACTGGTCATCTCTTAGCTGCCAGGGCTTATTTTAATAAATTATTAGCTGGATTGTTTTTAATTATGTTTTGATGCACTCTGGACGCTTTTAACGTGTACGGTTTTTTGTACATCGTTCTCACTTATAGTGAACAACATTAATCGATGTAACTAAGATATATGTAAAAACATTATTATTTAAAAGAGTGTCCATGGAGTTTCTTGCCCGTTCTTCTCCATAGGTACCTACTACGCTTTGGAATGGGCAACTAGCTTCATATTTCTGACTGACCGACTCCTTGACAATTCAAAAGTGCCTGTAAATGGTTTAATTGAAATAAATGATTTGAGTTTGAGTTTGAGTATATTTTGCCAGATAAATATTAAGGTTAAACAAGTTATAATGTAATATCTGGCAGATAAATTTACCGAAACTTTATCAGGGGGTTTTGAATTGATAGTTAAGTGTAAGTGGTCATTGTACTAAGTAACTTTTACTAACTGACCATAGATAACAATCCCTATTTGTAGTCCACCAAAGTATGTATCACGGTTTCCAAGCCTGACTATCTTATCGGACCAATCAGATTGAGAAACAAAACAAGTGAATCCAATTTATTATGAAACAGAGCGTGCAGTCTCGTTAGTCCAATTTCAAGACAATCCTAGTCCAGAACTTACAAATCGTTACGCTTTTTAACCAATGGGTCTCCCACAGTGGCGGATACAGAAAAAAACTCAAGGGGCGGGGCGCTAAAAGACATCTTGAGCTATATTAATAAAATCAATTGCCAGAAATGTTTGTCAGCGCATCACTTCAAAGCGGCTGCACCTTTTTTTGGTTAATTCTTTTTTTGTTGTATTTGTAACTGTCAGGACAAGGTTTGTGTGAAAGATAATATGTGAAAAACTGTACGGAAAAGTGAAAATTTTTAGTGTAGACATCTCTATAGGAAAATAGTGATTAAAGAAAGTTAGTACCTTAAAGGGGAGATTTGTTCTCATTTTCTTCAATAGTATAGCCGTGCAAAGCTAGGTCAGGTAGCTAGTATAACTAACAGCGTAATAACAAAATAATTAACTCACATGCAATTTATGCAAAGTTTAAGAAAATTTTATTAAAACTGTTTAAACACATGTACAAGATGCCATCTTAAATAAAAAAAAGTCACAATTTGAGTTCTCTTCTTAAAACTATAAATTCAAATTCCATTTCAATTCCATACACCTTTCCTTCCTATAAATCCTCCTTCTTGCTTTTTTCTTTTTTTTTTCGTCTATTCGTAACTATATAATATGAGCTATTTTTCTAATACAACAACATTACAGATATTTTGTTTATAGGAAAGAAAAAACAATAAGAAAACAAGAAATTTACGCTGTAAAAAAGTTAAGTGCGAAATACAGTTAAGTTAAACATCATTTTAGGTTACGTCGACGATTCCTGGCTAGCAAATTCTGGCTTAAAACGAAAGCCTTGCAGGCAAATACTGGAGGTATCAACTCACTTTCCGAGCTATCCACACTGTGTAATAATTCTTCATATGCGAAACAAAAGAATCCCCCTGTTGATCTTGGTTTATGACTCACTACACACTTTAAAAGTTCATTGCAGTAATAAATTAGATATGTTTTCCCAGAATACATGGGTTAGTAGTATAGATAGCAACAATTTTATTAAACACGACGTAAGCTTTATGACCCAACCAAAAAGGTATTACAATCCTGTTAGCTTAAGAAACTTATTAATTGAGTACATTACTTCCGAATACTCGACTTACTTTAAGATATTTACGGACGGATCTAAGGACAGTGACGGTGTGGGGGCCGCCTTTTATGAGTCTGAAGGAAATTCAATGAAGTTTCGAATTAATGCCAGTGTGTGTAAAATGGAAGCGGAACTGATTGCGATCGCAGAAGCTCTGTCGTATGTAGAATCCATTAATCAGAACAATATTGTCATTCTCACAGACTCCAGAAGTTCGCTCCAGCACTTGGCTCGGTGTACCTCGACATTTCGAGGAACACCGATAGCCTACACTATACGGAAAATTGTTTTGAAACTACAATCTGATGGAAGACACATAGTTCTTCAATGGATTCCATCACATATCGGAATAAGAGGCAATGATATTGTTGATTTACTAGCCAAGCAGGCCATATGTGATGGAATACCTGTTAATTTTCCTCCTTATTTTACGAACTTTATACCTAATATCAAACAGGATTGTTATTCGCTTTGGAAGGAATACTTTAATAAAAGATCACTAGAAAAAGGAATCTGGTACAGAACGATCCAACCGCATCCATTGAACTCACCGTGGATAGATAATCAGTTCTTGAACAGATGTGATACTGTTATCGCACTGAGACTTGTTCCGGACACATTCCGTGTAATAAGTTCTTATATCTAATGGCATTTTGCCAACGACAAAATGTGGTTTTTGTACTAATTCCGATGATGATGTTTATCACATATTAACCGAGTGTGTCCGCAACGAGGAATTTAGAAATAGCTTAGATTGTAGGATTAGAGAGATAGGTTACTGTAATAGTGTCCTAGCTGTGCCACTTTCTGATGCAGCTAGATTGCTTTACAAACTAGCCATGCTAAGGTTATGTTTAATAGATAAGTAAGATTTTGTTTAACCAACCAGGGCGGCATAATCGCGTGTGCGACAAAGCCCTTTACTTTGGAATAAAAAAAATAAAAAAAACATTTTAGGTAAGTATTTTGGAGAACTGAAAGATGTCGGAACCTAGATAAACACTTTCTTAATCCGAATATAAGCATAATATGGTGGAAATATGCTTAAATTGCAAATGGTTTACGTATTACGTTTGTATGGACAATTCATGCGTCGTCCTGCTCTTAATAATCTCTATCCAAAGATGAACTTATGTAAGTTTGTGTCACATGTTGATAGCAGATACGAATACCTTTAGTCGATCTCGCATTATCACTTTTGACAACCATTCCCAGTTAAATTAGAACTTCACTAAGGTTGTAAGGTAGACGTTGTCGTTATATGACGTGCAAGCGACATTCAACCTTATATGTAATGCTCCACATGCTAATTGTACATAATGTTTAAAAGCGTCTGTGCTTGCTTACTACGTGTCTGTGATTTCTGGATATAGTCCATTACAGCGAGACCTAAACAAGTCACTATTCCATATTTACCGATCCCTCAGTAGCCGGTCGATCTCGAGCCTCATGGAATAGTTTTCGCTGTTGACTGTGTTGAATTTTTTCATCGCAGTGTCCAGCCGGTTCTCTAGCTGACTGAGAAGCGTCTGACCGGTCAGCACGTTTGCGTAAGCCTGGCCAAATAATTTATTATTTGAATGTGTTAGTAGTCGAAGATCTCCTAGTAATAGTAAAGGCCAGGAAAGAATAATAATATTTTTTTCACATAGGTAAGTTCTATCGCCACGTAATATTGCGGTGTTTCGACTTGAAAGATAAAGTTAGGGATATAATAGGTTCAGGTGAAAAAACCGCTGAGACGTCATCTGATTTTATTTCCCATCGAGTTTCTAGTGCTAAACAAAGAAAACATTATCTTTCGAGCTTAAAACTTACTGCATTAACCAATCCACTTGCTACAGTTAGTACGGTAATATGCCATCGCTCATTATGGGGCAATATTTCTTCAATTGTGAATAGTTAACATCATAATTACAATTTCAAACCCGGTAACTTTGGTCCTCAACGATTTGGTCTCCTTCTGAACTTGTTTGATCAAGAAGTCCAGCTCCTTGATATTCTCTCTGTGCTCCCGCACTTCTGTTGAGTACTTCTCGTGGTCTTTCAGGAGAGCTATTAGCTTCTCCCTACTTCTGGCGCCTTCCATGAGGTTGGAGGTGCTTTTGGTGAACTGGCGAGATAATAATTGTTTAGAAAAGTTTGGGAATAGTACATCCACGGAAGAACTATCAATTTTGCTAAGGTCTTCCGCTGACGAACTATTTCAGCAACTTATCCAGATCTCTTTAAGGACTGATCAAACAAAGGGCGAATGCCGCGAGGAGTGCGGGACGTGATTAATCGCATCGATTGTTTTATTGATTTAGATAGGAAGCCACTCGGCTATTCGCGCTAGTTTGAACTTCTCCATTCAACTTAGTTGACACAATCGGCTAGTGTGAATTTTGTCGCTCATTTCCTACGTGGGATTCGCCTCAATTGGATATTCCTTTTCATTTAAAGCTGACGGACGGATTATGACGGCAGCACAGAACACATGGGAAGGAGTTCCAACCTTTAGCTGTTAGAATAATCAATGTGGACATCAACATTACCTAGGTGGGGATGGTATTGGGTTTGCGATTTTGCCTCTTTAAAAGATGGAATACCATGTCCATATTACTAACCTTAAGCTCCATCATGATCTTGTCCAGGTCCTGGTTGAGGGTGTTGATGATGTTCTTCTGCATCCTGAGAGTCGGTTGCACGCTGGTCAGCACTGTCGCCCGGTCTATTTCCATCACCCTGAACTGTTAAAACACATATAACTTGACGCCTGTATTCATTGAAGTGGTACGGTGTATATTGTGTAAGTATATCACGTGTGGTTGTGTAGTACCTACATCCACATTTCACCAGTACATATTGATTTATAGGTAAGCCCCTTTTATTTTTCAAACGAACGAAAACAGTTTTTTTACTCGACTCCGGCGAAGATATTTTGATATTACATTTTATTAATACTTTGTGTGTATATATATATTTTTTAATTCATTTTAAGCATTTGACATTATATAATACAGTTAGTTAATTGTGATATTCCATTCATAATTTGCATTGTATTAAAAAAAACTCATTTTCATTTCATAGTTTGAAATGAAAATGGGTGTTTATATATTTTTATTTATTAGTTGCACTTTTATTTTAAATTTAATATTTCTACACCGGCAAAGGTAGTATATGTGAAGCTAGTTTTTAATATTAAGAGCTTAATGTACTATATACTCGGAAATAAATTAAATGAAATATAAAGCAAATGGGAGGGTTATGATTTTGACCGGTATGTATGTATGTGTAAGTCAAGGCACTTTCGAATGTCAACATTTACATTTATATAGAATTGATTCTAGGCGCCCCTTCCAGAAGGTAAACCCGACTACTGGTAAATCACTCGCTAAAAAGTAAGAAACTAGAAAAATTTTCAGACAGAAATCAAGACACGGGTATAAAAATGGTTAGGGTATAACCGTGGTCGCATGTCATTAAACTTTGTAGCTGTTTCTGATACCTACATGGTATTGCGACCACGACCTTTATCCTCACCATTTTTGTATCTATGTCTTGATTAATATCTGTAGTATTTTCTTGTTTCGTGCTTTTTCGAGCGTGATTTTTCAGTAGTCGGGTTTTAGTTGTTGAACATACGATTTTTTGTGGGTTTGTGTTGACAACAGCAGGGTTATAATTTTGCATGATTTGCTATAGAAAGCTCAGTAAATTGTAAAATTTGAGAAATAGGCTTTTCAGTGAAACGCGCTCTGAAAGGTATGGGCCTGAAGCGAGGCCGGAGTAATAACAGGCACATGAAACATTTCAGCATTGTGACTAAAATACAATTGCGATTGCATTTTACCATCAGGCGGACCATTATTAAGAAATTGAATGTTGAATGAATCAGGTACCTGTCTCTGCAACTTGGACAGTTCATCCTCTGCGATCTTCTCCATCTCCATATCATCAGCAGGTGCTAGCAAAGCGGCCATTTTGTACTATATCTTCTTTAAAACTTTGTGAATAGTTAATAATTGAATAACACACTGGCGATGTTGGTTCAGCTGAATTTCAGTTGCGTTGGATCGATATTGTTGCTCGGTTACGGTATGGAAAACTATGTTCAATGTTTATGTATTGTATACCATAACGCTACTACTTTTTTCCCCGAAGAGGTTTTGCAGAGATGTAAGTAAATTACACACTGAATAGTCTGATCAAGAATCTTAGTTATGCTGACGACATGGTGATGCTGAGCGCATCTATCTGTAGCCTAGACGCGCTCAGCATCACCATGTCGTCAGCATTATTGGTATTCTTTTGCGTAACACACTATTAATGTATAAATAAATATTAATTTACTGTTTAAAGTATAATATTGTTTTAATTTTTGTGAATGTGAGGACTATGTGGGTCATTGCATTTTTTTTTTCTTTTAATGATGATGGTCTGGCTGTTTGAGTACTTTACGCGGCCTCCCCAAATGTCCTTTCTTTTGTATTGTTCGTCGGATCGTTGAGCTCCTTAGTTCTGAGTTGAGCTGCACGATGATTGGCAAATGCGTGCACTGACTGGACAGGTCCACTCAAATCCGTGTGGTTCTTTCCTCAAAAGACCATTTCAGACACCAGTCTACATAGTCCTCATATGATATGACCAAGATTATTTTCATATTTTATTTACACTTTGACATTGATGCACTTTATATATGCAATGACATTTACTTTGTAAAGGATTATACTATTTTAATTATTGTGAATGTGAAGACATTGTGGATTTGTTGTTTTTTTTAATGCATCTTTTTTTTAAATTATTAGTTTTAATCATGGTCTGGCAGTTTGAGTAATTTATGCGGCCTACCCAAATGTCCTTTCTTTGGTAATGTTCGTCGAATCGTTTAGCTCCTTTAGTTCTGTGTTGAGCTGCATGACAACTGACAAATGCGTGCGCTGACTGGACAGGTCCACTCATTCTGTGTGGTTCTTTCCTCGAAAGACCATTTCAGATATCAATCCACATGGTCTTCACATGACCTGACCAAGATTATGTCTGGACTTTAAAAGAGACTGTGACCTCTGAGTTTGTTTCGGCCTTGCTTCTCAGAGTAGTCAGATAGGAAATGCCGATCTCACCTAGTTTTTAAAATATGATTGACGTGTAAAAGTGTTTGTACAAACCTATTTACAGAAATAAAATCATTTATCATTTAATCATAATCTGAATCATTTTGAAGGATATTTCTAATCAATTGCTTCATATGTTGGAAAAATTTGTCTGCTCAAAAACGTAAATAACGCAATGAATGTTGATGAGCTGTCAAAATTAAAGCCATTGTTACTGATAATGTAATAACAAATTTTATTATTTTATTTTTTCGTTGACCCCTATTATTTGACATTTCAATTTAATTTCAAATTCTGTGACCTAGAATTTGTATCAACTACTCATTCGTTTATTGCATTGATTCGTTGACGTGTTATTGGGTTTTTCTATCTGGAATTTCTCAGTAGCAGCCCGGAGTCTGGATTTGTGCCCGGTTGATAGCAATAGGCTCGCCCCCTATTACATGGGACTTAAACGTAACTGGCGAAATGTGGTTGTTCAGGTACACCTATGCCCAACCCTTCGGAGAAACTAGGCGTGATGTTATGTTATGTTATGTGTCGTTGATTGCGTGTAATCGCATTGATATTTTATTATATGCTGTTGCAGTATTGTGAAATCTTGTTTAATATTATGTAATAGATGGGTCTTGCCTGAATTAAAAGTTTTATGTTATTTTTATATTTCGGCAGTTACGTATAAGTGAAAACGTTGTTGTGGGGCATAGTTCTTATTTAAAGATTTTTGTGAGCTTTGTTTTGTTATATAAATACAAAATAATAATAGGGGACGAGCCTATTGCCATTAACCAGTAAAAGTATGGAATCCAGGCAGCTGCTGAGAAATCAGTACTTCAGAGAAAAACCCAATCGCACTTTGCCTGACCTGGGAATCGAACCCAGGACTCTCAGCAGTCGCGCTTATGAACTCTAGACCAACGAGGTTCTACTATACGCTATTATTTAATTAAAGTTAAGTAAAACAATCACTGATGGCTTTAAGTGCATTTCTTGGATACAGATAGAGGCAGGCATCACTATGTCAATTGCTAAAAAAAACTTCTAATTTTGGAGCCCTCGGGAAGTGTATTCACAAGTTCCTCGAACATAAAAACCGATGTAAAAATACATACTTTTTAAGCGCCTTTGTAGAAGGAAATATATTTTTATCATTATTATTACAAATACTTACAATATAAGAATCAAGGTGTAACGGAGATACGACCTTTTTTACGACATAATTAATTTTGTATGCTGAAGAAACTCAATCAGCGTGCATATTTTCTCAGAGCTACTCAATACGTAATTCAAGGTTTAGTTTTACGAAAAAAAGTGGTTTAATTTAGATGCGAATTTTATATGATCACTATGATATCATTTCCTGACGTTTACTAACAATAAAAATAAATGTTTCAACATTTTGTTTGACCACTCTCTTTGTATCACCTTGATGATGTATAGCTGTCCTTTTCTCGCTTGGGCGTTTGATATTACCTTTCTGTTGGCATCTCGCTCTGACGCACGTGTTGATTTACACCAAAGATTAGATTAGGGTGAGGGTTTCTGTGACGGTGTTGTTTCTACGTAAGTTATTTAATATGGTTACTTTTGAAACTGGTGTTGAATGCAGTGTGTTTTCAAATCTTACACCTATTGTTAAGGGTTTAGAAGAAATTCTAAGATTTGCCATTTTTAGGAGGCATTACTTTTTTTACCTATAGATTTTAGGTTTAACATTTATTTCAAGTTTCCATCCTAATCTATGAAAAATACATTTATTATACAAAATAATATAAATCGTTTGGCATTTCTTTATAGCTTGTACAGTTCTTAATTATTTAAGTCATATTTAGTTATCATCACTAATTGCATTGGTCATTACTCCATTACATGTAATAAATGACTTGAAAATGTATTGAATTAATCACCTGTCTGACTAATAGACTATTTATTACTTTTTTTGTTTATGGGTGCAGTGCCTAAAATGAATGATTATTATTTTCTTTTTTCGATTGATTTGATTAAAATTTTAAAATATTTCAAATCAATCCTTATTATTGTCATTATAAATACAATACATAAAAACTGATTTTTTGTATATTTCAATAATTGTGTAGATTTAAGTGTTTTATTTTATGTTTTTTTTTATATGAAAATAAAATAAAAAAGAGTTTAACACATGCTTACATATTTTTCAACTGTGTTTTCTAGTTATTTTTTTGGGTTCAACCTCTTGTAAAAAAACTTTTTATTTGCACTTTGTGGGCTAGTCATATCATTACACACAATTCATTACAATACAATACATTGTAATACAACACATTTACAAATGTATTAAAGTCTTTATATTTATAAATATTTACGCATAAATGTTCATTATAAATTGCACCACTACTTGCCTTTTACCACTGTTTGCCTCTGCATCTCCTAAAGGTTGACTGGCAGAAAATGCGCCTCTGTACATTCATGTGCGTGAAGTATTAAATAAATAAATAAAAAATTATGATATGTTTTTGATTTCTACCTACTGCCACCTCTCTCCGCTCTCATAATCTATGGCCGTGGCGGGCTGTTCTACCTCGAAGGTTTCGCAGGCATTCTGTTGTGTCCGCTCCGTTGTCGAGGCAACATCTGTACTGTGCCTTCCCGCGAGTGTATCGACATAACAGTGCAGTGTTGTGAGTGCCAGTGAGCCGGAAATGTTACTATTGTGATACACCAATTGTTATGATGGCATTAAAAAAGGATTTCGACATAAACAAGAGCATATTCAAAATAAAACTACCCAAAACTGTCAAGTTCCAACAGGCGATCGACAAAATATTTAAAAAGAACAACTACACCAAAATAGGGCAAAGTTAGTTCCACTAATTGTTGAATAGACTCGTCCAATTAAATAAATGGCCGGTGAAGTTAGTGCAAATATTTGTAGAAGTAGAAAACACCACACTGAACCAGAACCACCGGATCGTAACAAGTCACCCAACTTTATAACAGACGAAACTGAATTTATTGGCAAAGGAGACATAAGGACATCAACACCTATCAACAAGCACAGACGGAGTAGAAGCCAAAGTGGTACGAGGAAGACTCCTGTGCCACTGAGTTTTTCAGACGAACATTTTATTGAGGATTTAGAAGCGTATGTTAGAGAAATGTCAGCGACAAGGCAATCAACAGGGACCATGGAAGCCGGTCAAGAACAGGACCTGTGGTCCCAACTCCAGCAGAAGGAGTCGGATCTACTGCTGGCCGCAGAGTTAGGGAAGGCCCTTCTGGACAAGAACAAGGAGCTCGAGAAAGAACAGGAGCGGGTTACGGAAGAGTACTCCAAAAAAGTTGAGGTGAGTCAATCAATTTCACTGTTTGTTTCTGATTCAGGCACGCGATGTGCACTGATATTTTTGCGGTCGTGCAACATTACCCACAATCGATTTTCAACTGTAATTCGATCTTGATACGGTTTAATTGTGTTTTCTTTGTTGTTGTTCTATTTTTTAGAAAGACTGGCCGGTGCGCCGCTGTTGAAATTGTGCAATTTACACTCTTTGTTTATGTCCTTTCATTTACTGACGTTGTTAATGTGTTATTCATACTGAAGCGATTTTTTTGGTTAAACTAAATCACTTTCGTTTTGTTGAATAAGTTTTTTTTTGTTATTCTCATCTTCTCATTCCCGAACTTTAGGATTTAAGTCAACATACGGGATGTTTTTATGAAAATATTTTGAAAATTGCAGTTTTGGCCTCTTGTCTTATATGATTATTGACTCATGACAACGACTGCAATATGTTAATAAGTAGGTACAGAAAATAATGAAAATTAACGACTAACTAATTAACAATTATTAGAAGTCGTTACGCCTTTTTGTTATAAATATTAGGCAATCACGTAAAAAGTGTCAGCGGAATTCTCGGCGAATCGACAAAAATCGGGCGTTTTCGTAAGAACCTGCTAGATTGTTTCGTTAGCCAAACCTTTTACTTATTCAGCACTAAAAAGCGCATGGATATGTAATGAATAAGGCTTTATAATGTACAAATTTTCGTAACAATATAATTTACTAAACTTGGTACTTCAAATAATTTCAAACCTGTTTTTGAGCAGTCGCTTTTCCTTTAGCCAATACTTTTAGCATTTTGTTGAAATTGTGTTTTTTAATAGTTTGTTAATTTGAAATCGTATTGGTAGGTTAAGATTATGATTATATACTATTATATAGGTTGTGAGAACTACGAGTATGATCATTAAAAGTGGTTTAAATTGTTTATTGTTGTATGTAATAAATTAATAGAATTAATAATACTTTTGGACAGAAACGACAAACTAGATTATTTTACCTTCTTAGTATTTAAAGCCAAATAAAATGGGAGAGGGCGCCGACTCCTGATATACGGGTACACCTAGTTCAGGAGTTAGAGGTTCCAAACAAGTTTCAGTACGTATTTGCCAATAAAGAATTATTTGAATTTTAATATAGGAATTATAACTTAACATCACGACTATATTCCCAAAGGGGTTAGGCAGAGGACCACCTTTATTACTTCATTTCGCCAGATATGTTGTGCCATGTAATAGACACAAATCCAGATTCCGGGCCGCTACTGAGAAATGATAGATAGAAAAAACCAGTAACACTACCCGACCTGGGAATCGAAACCAGGACCAAATGTTCAGCAGTAGCGCTAAGGATGCGCTGCGACTACTAGATCAACAAGGCAGTATAATTGTGATCCTGTTTTAAATTAATGTTAAAGGAGAGAAAAACCGAGAACTAGATTTGGGGAATTAAATAAACGTTAACCAATCCGTGCTTGACGCTAACCACGAGTTGCAGTACAACTCAAATAACGATAGTTATAATATAAATAAGATAACGAGTCTTATGAATCAGACAATAACATTTTTTTTTCAAATGGCAGAACGGTCACGATTATTTATTTTTACGATTTGCGCACGTTTTACTTCTTCGAGTTAATTTTAATCGACATTGTTGTGTGACGTGAAAAATGCGGATGAGGTAGTTAGATGTAATGTAAATTGATTAAATGAAAACATGTTTATTTTACACATATTTTCTTTAAACTTACCTTGGTATGCGCGTTGTAACGAGCCCAGGAGCTACTCTGATTGACGATCGAAGTTTAATAATGAATCTTGGTAAAAATTATAAAACTTTTAGTTATATTTTAAGGATATTCGAAACAATTCGGTTTTTCTATCTAGAATTTCTAAGTAGCAGCCCGGAGTCTGGATTTGTGCCCGGTTGATGGCAATTGGCTAGCCCTCTATTACATGGGACTTAAACATAACTGGCGAAATGTGGGTGTACTATAGTACACCTCTGCCTAACCCTTCTGGGATTACAGGCGCGATGTTATGATGTTATTTAATTCAGAGATTGACAGTGCGACAAACTGAAAAGTGAAAACCCATTTCCTTAGCCATTCATACGACATCCGCCTGGCCGATAGAAATAAAAAAGAACTGATCGTTTATATTTTGATGTCCTGGACTTTTCCCAAGAGAAGCTCTTCTAAAGTCGGCTTCTACTCTAAACACATTATGCAGCTGAATACCAGTAGATATTTAACATGGAACGACGGCCTATCCACTACCCAATTAAAAGGTAACACGACCATCAGACTCTAGGGCTTTCAGTTGCCATTCCTATTGATTATCATTTTGCACAAAAAAAAAACCTGAAGCATTGGTTATGAAATCATTCCCAACGAGGCAATATCAATACCATTAAGTATGTAATTATTTTCTCGTTAACCTCTTAACGGCTATAACAAATGCGTCAGACTCATACCAACACTCGATCAGTGTAATAGGTAGATCATATCTTATGTAACCATGCATAGCTCCTCCATACATGGTCATCTTTACAGTGGTGGCCCAGTGTTATCGGCCCCAACTTACGAGTTGTAGATCCTGAGTCCATAATTTCATCACCACTGCTCTCAAAACGGTGAAGGAAAACATAGTGAGGAAACCGTCACATCCGCCAACCCGCACTGGGCCCGCGTGGTGGATTACGGCCTGTGTCCTAGCAGTGGAATTGTTATGTGGGATTATGTATAGAAAAGCCAGCCTATTATGTTCCCAACGTTTGTACTCAGGTCTCTTTCCTCTCTGTAAGAGGGAGTGGGCCGTAATCTACCACGCGTGCCCAGTGACGGTTTCAAATTAATGATGAAAACAATTGCATAAAGATTATTCTGATATGATCAAAATTCCCGAACAAGAACATTTTCTTCTTTAAAATAATACAATATTTACCTTCTGAAACGTCAGTCACGACTAACATCATCGTGTTATCATTATGTGTTCTTATCATGTGTTCATAGTATTGATACATCGGTATCATACTGAGATGTACTGGTGTGTACCAAGGTTATTTGTGTTATCTGTGCAAGATTTTAAGATGAGATCGGCAGATCGAGCTGGAATTTACCATTTTATTCCTACGTTTCCGAAATTTTCATAGGCATTTTCATAGGGAAGTTTCATATTTTCACAGACACAAAGGTACATGGTCTGTCTGAGGTGCATTAAACAAGATAAATTAGATAGAAGTAGATAATTTTAGGGCAGATTTTTCCAACGTCAAATAATTTAATTCGAAGAATAGTTTTTTTTATTTATTAGAAAAGTGTATATTACGTTAATTATAACCTAGGAATCCATGTGGAATCTCTCAGTAGCAGTCCTGAGTCTGGTAACGTCTAAACCCCTGTTGATGGCAATAAGCTCGCCCCCTATTACATGGGACTTAGACATAACTGGCGAAATGTGGGTGTACTATAGGTACACATCTGCCTTAACCTTTTGGAAATGCCGGCGTGATGTTATATTATGTTACTTGTGCCTATAAAATATCTGATGTTGGAAAAAAAAAACCTTTTTTCAGTAAGTACCTTTGTGGTTTAAGGATTCATAAAATGTGTAGATTAGTATGTGTCGGATGTGAAACGATATAAATTATTGCTTATTATAAAAGTTTATATAGAAAACTGCAATGCAGATAAGTTGACATGCCTTAAGTTATTCTTTAGCTTAGTGGTATAGAAATATAGACTTTATTACTTTTTCAGTAAGCCTTCTTTTTGTTTCTGACTGTTATTTTATAAAAACGCAATATTACGCTCACTACTGTCACAAACAAGACTGCTCCTAGGCCCTATTTGGCATAAAATTACATGCGGCTTACTGATCCCATTAAAAAGTAAAGAAAGAATCGGCCTGGCAAATGACATTCGCTTTGGAGCAATTCTGTTTCTACAATCGCTATCGCTTCACTATGATACTACGCTATAACGTATGATCACGTGACATTTCGATAGCTTATGTCAACCCCATACATTTTTGGCTTTTCTACTAGCGTTTTCGCTATGCGAATGTTACGAATGTCATTGTCCAGGCCTTCTGACAAGTTCTATAACGTAACACTACTAAAACCTTTCTGCCGGTGTCTGTGATTCCTGGTAGCTATATAATTTGGGACTGTTCCCATCTTATTACAAAAGAAAAACGTAATATCAACCTTAGGCCTTCCAGACTGTTACTGTTTTTTGAACTTTATTCCCCCAAAGGTAAAGTTTTTAATACACATTGACAGATAGGACTTGGTTCTTAAGTCAGTTTTTGTTATTTTAATAATAACTAGCTGACCTTTCCTTTATGTTTTAATAGTTATTCTGCTATTCGGGGCGGAGATAAATCCAACAAATCAAAGATCATAAAAATCGAATAAAAATCCAGACTTTCTTGAGTCTTAAACGGTGTAACTAACCTGACTTTGTTCTATTTACATATCCATACTTATCCATACTATTATATACCATATCCATACGAGTATTATAAATTCGTATGTACCTT
The DNA here is from genome assembly GCA_963555695.1 of Dasypolia templi. Classification (NCBI taxonomy): domain Eukaryota; kingdom Metazoa; phylum Arthropoda; class Insecta; order Lepidoptera; family Noctuidae; genus Dasypolia; species Dasypolia templi. The sequence continues at coordinate 22,003,257 of OY743155.1, read as the reverse complement.
TTCATGCCTAAACTACTGAACGGATTTCGATAAAATTTGGCAAGCTGATAGATGGCGTCCTGGGGAAGGATATAGGCTCTTGGTCTCGGTAGCACGTTCCATTTCCTTAGAAAGGTCACGGGTGCCCCCTTCTATGTCCGTAATATAGATCTCCACGTAGACCTTAAAATGCCAACCATAAAACAGTTCATGAAACGCTTATCGAAGCGTTTCTTCGACTGTGGCATCAAACACCCAAACCCCTTGATCTCAGCGGCCGCCCGCTATACTACCTCCCGCATTAGCAGTATTCGCCGACCAAGGCATACTTTAATCGACCCCGATGACGCCACTACCCTCCTCCAGGAGAGCAGTAAGGCCACCAGCACTTTACACAAGCGCAAAACCCGATCGCCGTCATACCGTCCTCGCCGCCGAGGCCCGCCGCGACGCCCAAATACACGCCCCTCCCGACCCTTGCTCGAGCCAGCCCGCGCCGCTGAGCCTGTAGCTTTAAATTCGTCCCTAAATCACTCAAATCCTGATCCAGCTAGTCCCTTGCTGCCCTCTTTCAGCGACGCCCTAAGCCGAGGTTCGTACCCCACAGGGGGTGCCCTTAGCGTGTAGTCGCTTAGTTTTTAAGTTAGTACATAAGTTTAAGTCCTGGCTGGAGGCCTTAATTTATTAAGGCAACCACAGGCAAGTCCGTCTAAGCAGACGACAACCTCATAGGTTGACCTGCGAGATGCCATTCCAAAAAAAAAAAAAAATAGCACGTTCCATTGCGATAATTTCCGACATCCATTGCAGCCGCGGACAGAAGCTAATAGATAATAAAGTTCAACTTAGAGATGAAACGGATATCCGGTAACTATCCAGTATCCGGAAAATTATAGTGAATAAATACGAATTTCTCTGCATTGAGAGGTAGCAAGCGATTTCGCTTCTCTTCATAAATAAGGCCAGCTTCAGGAAAAAGCCTTTCGCTGTACACACTGCTGCAAGGTGCTGAAAGATAGATTTTCGCAAACTTTGTTAAATTTGGGTATTGTTTGGCATTAGCTGCCCACCAAGAATATACACCAAACGGCTAAGTTCCGCCGGATATTCGGCTATTCGGTCACATGGTTAGCCAAATATCCGGTATCCGGCCAAACTGCTATCCGTTACATCTCTAGTTCAACTGGCTTTTTAAGTAGTGGTCAAATAAGCCCTAACTGGCCCCCGAAGTCTTTAAGGGAAACAACTCTTTTCCCGAGCCACCACGAACCAACACTCGCGGTACCCATCCGGCTCGTCTTGCCACCTATTTCTGGGCCAACACATAACATAACAGGGTTGGGCAGAGGTGTACCTATAGTACATCCACATTTCGCCAGTTATGTTTAAGTAATAGGTGGCGAGCCTATTGCCATCAACCGGGCACAAATCCAGACTCCGGCTGTTACTGAGAATTTCTAGATAGAAAAACCCAATTATACTTTGCCCGACCAGGGGAATCGAACCCAGCACCTCATGCTCAGCAGTAGCGATTGCGACCACTAGAAAAACGCTGGGCCAACCTCGTTTCAAAAGTTAAGCTCTGTTACAGAACGCGGTAAAAAGGATCCAACTTGTAATAAGGAACCCAATTTACCCTTAAAAGAAAGATGTTTACACCGAAAGTAATCTACATGACAATAGATGAACCTTTGTTAAAAAACCCTTGCTATAGCAGTGGCTACCTTCAAACAGGTGAGCATCGTTTTTGTGCTACCTGCTTGATGGTCATCTATTGTTCGTTTTTGCTGCCTCTTGGTCGGGTTTGATGATTAAATTAGGGACTGTCTTTTCATGTTGCGCGTTTGGGGGATCCCACCCGTACTGTTGATTTGTGCTTAATTTGTATTTTGCAGCAGCGTTATGTGTTTTTTATGAGTCATGAGTCAATGAGTCTGATCTGTCCCGCTCTTAGGCAGGCCTTCCTTCATTTCTTCCACTTCTCTCAATGTTATGTCTCGATGTTCTTCTTGCCAATTGTTGAGAAAGCCGTCGAAAGCGTCCGTTTTCACCTTAATCTTTTCGGTGGCCTGCGACGACCCCGTGAGAGCCTGCCTATTAATGAAACGATTGACACGTGCTTTTTTATACCTGCCATTTTAATATTCTCTGACTAGGATATAGTACTTATAGTGTCTCTGAGTTATTAAAAGATTTATAGTACCTTCCCACGAAAACCGTTGCAGACAAACATGGAGAATCAGGTTTCTTACTAAAGTTTCTATGCAAAAATTTTAGGTTCCACGTTTTCGGTCCAAATGCTAGAACTAACCTACTAACAACAATAACCCTATACACGCGAAACTGACAACGTCATTGTTCACAATAACCAGGTCAATAAGTTTGCCGAATCGGGCGCGTCTAGACAGCTATTGTATGGTTTAACCTGAATAGCTGATAATCATTTAACTGTGTTATCTTCGGAGCTGCGAATCTGTGTAACTAGTTAGGTGATAATTGTTACATGAACTAGAAAAGGTTAACTTACGTAGTATGATAAGATAATCATGATAATTATCATTCCTGAAGACCTAGATTTTCCTTGATATAATACTTAAAAGTGGTATGTCCTTACACAGGGCATGGTCATGACCGTAAGGAGCCGAATAAAACGAAAAAAGTTAGAAAGAACGCTAAGAGAAAACGAAGTGATATCGCGGGGCAGTTGATGCGACGCAATGCGATGCAATGTGACGGGGTGGGTCGGGGAAACTAGAAATTTCACGACGACGAAGTCGCGAGCGGAAGCTAGTCTTGTAAATTATAAATTTATAACCATCCCTTTAAAAAACGTAGCTAAATATTATTGGGTTAAGAAAAGGTTCACGTCAATATCAAACTCACGATGTTCTTCACTACGCGTATCCTTTACTAAACAATCAACCGTGCTATAGATGATTCCCAGGATAAAAAGAAACAATTTATTAATAGTTTCTATGCAATAATAAGGCAATAAATTGTTGCCATGATAAGATCGATCGATTGTGGCTTTTGGTTGAATGCATACAGAGATCGATCTTGAGGTTCAGCCATGCTTGCTGCCACCAAACCTTGGATGGGTCAGACCTCGTCCTGCTTTGGAAAGCATGTAGCTATCGTTCTAGTAAGAAGACTAGAAGGTTGAAAACCGCACAAATCTTATGTTCTTACCTACAATATCCACTTTTCTGTATATTGTCCAGCGCCCTAACCAACTTTTGTCGACGGAAGAATAGACAAAATGACATAGAATAGACAAAATGACAGATAGAATAGACAAAATGACTGTTTTTTTAGTCAGCTGTCATTTTGATAATTCTTCCGTCGACAAAACTTTGTTTCTATGGTTGTCATGCTGTGCGCGCTGTCTTAATAAATGTCTTTTCTTTGAATTAAGAACTTTTCGTATCTCAAAATTACTGCTCGAAGTTGTTTTGTCTTTAAGGTTTTAAGTTGAATAATGCTGTTAATGTTTGCACAGTGCACGTCGTAAGCTAAGATTTACAGAGCTTGTAATTGGATATCGGATATTGAGTATTCTTCTATATCCGGGGTGTAAAAGTCGTCATAATCAATGGCAGCCTTGTTGCCTTCACCGCTGCGTAAGACTACCACCTTTTACGCCATGCTTTCCTGGTCTGGGCGAGTATCAACCAGGTCATAAACCCGTCTGGCTTGTTACTCCTACCGACCTCTCAGATCCATTCTGTTCGATAGTAGTTCTTTACGAAAAATACTGATATCAATACGGATCTAGTATAACTTGAATCCAACATAAATAGATAATCGTTCGATCAATAGGTAGACGAAACACTTAAAATACTGTGTATGTCACTAGAATGGTGAGCTCGATAAGTGTTTGTTACCAATATGAGTAATATATGAGTCATGTTGTAAAAATTAAGCCAATAACACAGTGTAATGTAACTAAACATGAAAATGCTTTCATTACACGATGATATTAATTAGTTAGTCACTGATTACAGTTGATAGCGCGGGTGATTCCTACGTATCAAGCAGGCTTCCACTGCTAAACATAGGGTATGATTGTATATACGCAAGGTCTTAATTCAGGCTGTTCGACCCTGGCTTGTCAACGGCTAAAATTATTCGTTACGAGAACAGAGTTGAAACTTATAATAAAAAGAGTTTTGTGACAGACCTACTTATTTTTGTAGGCCATTCAAATATTTTGATTCTTACAAGAATTGATACCGCGTCTTGTAGTGTAGAAGCAAATATTGCTCAGACATTGTGCAAATCGGGTAGATAGTCGTCATTTTATTCATTAGCCAATAGAAAGCCTTTTTCTTTTACTTTTCGTGTTATTGGCTCTTTTGGACGACCAAATAAGTAGCGAGCCAACCAGTTCCGTCGTTTACCTCATTAAGACTCTGAAAATGCTGAAAATGCATATTCAGAAGTCAAGGTCTCTTTTAGAGTGAGACTAGGAAGCCAAAATTAAACATGAGCGAGCAAAGTAGGGTCTGAGCTGGCCTTTTTTGAAAAGTGCCAGGGCATTACCGTTGTATCATCACGTTTTAGGTTAAAAACACAAACGTACCTACATACACAATTAAAATGTCTTTTGAACTTCGCTGTGAGAGCCGACGGACTCTATACCGTTATAGTGAATCATGTGCCGACAAAGCCTAACTTGGCTATACGAATTATAAAATAGTTTTGTCTACAAAAGTCAGTCGTTTATTCAGGCCAGAGATTTAAATATAAAAAGCAAGAGTTAGCGTTTTAAATAAGTAGCTTATAATGCACAATAAGGCACAAAATCCAATAGTAAAAACAGATGAATTTTAAAATCCCAGCTTTTGGTAAAGCCTGTCTTTTGAAGAATTAGAAGACCGTTTTAAAGAAACTGTCTCTCATTTACGGTGATAATAAATGCGATTTTCGCGAAGCTTGTGAGTAGATATGCAGTGCGTTCAACGAAAAACGTTTTCGTTGATCGATCTCTTTCTCTCCTTCTCATGGGAGATGGAGAGAATCCCATTGTGACACCATAAGCAAATTTCCACATCTACATCTGTTACTTTTATGTTGTACATAATAAAGGGTATTCTATCTACGATTACCAAGATCAAATTAATAAAATACAAAGGTAAATTGTACGGAAAGATAATAAGTTGAGACAATATTTTATCAGCTGACTCATTTTAAAAGGTTCAACTGTTAATAAAGTAAAATTCGAAGGCTAGCAACCTGTCACTTTTTCCACAGATCCTAGGAAGCCAGCAGCTTTACGATGGCATGTTTTTCTTTTGACTTTGTTCGCAATCCCCCACTTGTAACCTTGCTGTCTGTCTACTCTATGCTGGGGAGTTTGTTGCGCCACTTCTTCTTCCCAGCTAAAGCACTAGGAAGTGGTGAAGGGCGGACTTTTGGGGGGAAAGTGTTAGGTAATTATGATGTTCAAAAAGTTCTGATTCTCAGCCTAATTTGAATAATGACTATTGATTAATTACATCTCACTAAGATATTTTGTCAAATGAGTTCCTCTGGGTACTGTATCAGAATCAGAATCAAAATTTTATTTGCTATGAATCAATCAACTGTGTAATCAACAGGTATAAGATGTTGTATATAAATTAATGAGATCGGCTACACGTCTACCTTACGGCGTGCAAATTGTTACATTAATTAAAATATTTAAAAAAAAAAGAATGTCAACAAAACAAAACAACTTACGTCGTGCAAATTATTACACTAATTAAAATATTATACAAACATAATATTGTCAACAGATCAAAACATACATTATAGTGAAGTATTAAAATAGTCAGATACAAAAGTCTCATGGTCAAAATTGCAATTAATTATTACAGTCATAATCAGGAAAAACTCGTATCAATTAGAAAGTCTTTCACTGAGTAATAACATTTGCCTAAAAGTAATGCAGTTACCTTAGATTTAAAAATGTTTAAAGAATAATCCTTAAAACGATGAGGCATTTTAGGTATTTTGATGAGATATGTTTAAAAAATATATATGAAATCGTTGTGCTCTTGACCTGGGCCTCGTCTGATGGAAAGATGGTCTAAATAACATAGCTACATTTTTTAACCAGATACTAAAAGTCAGTTAATTCTGCAAATTCACGCCAAATCCTAACAGTAACAATAACTCCCAAACGAATTACAAACCTCCTTCTTCAATACTTTTTACTTCCATTAATATATTTCAAAATCAGAACATGATTAATACCATACTGTCCATCGAAACGAAACATGTTAAACTTGCCACAGCCTGATCACTTGACCTGAAGACCGGTACGACCGGTTCCACATGACGGCAGCCCTTGCCCGCTCACAAGCACTTCCTGGAGATGTGTGCAGATTTACTAACTGGTTTTTGTTGCTATTTATTTATGCTATGGTGGTCAGTAGTCGCGGGTGCAGTTTATAGGTTGATTTACTGTTGTGGTTTTGAAAAGTATAGTTGAGTATCAAATTGTATGTCGCTGTTTTTTTTTCTTTAATTTCCTAGGCTTCTAAATAGACAACATTTCTTTTGGATTTGCTTTTGATGTAATACCCGCTTGCGTCACAAAACTCTATTTATGTGTCTAAACACATTGTTGAATGATGTTCTAAATGTGTTTAGTGCGAACAGTTAACATATTTAGAATGTAATTCTGTCTCTCTCATCTTCAAACGATTGACCGAAACGTGAGTTGATGTTTTATATGAGTTTAGCGGTGCGCCCTTAGTATTTTTTGTGCAAGCCTAAACCGTATCGCTAAAGAGTTTAAGCTTAACTAATCTTTTACCCAGTTCGTTTACTCAAAGCTGTTCGTTTATTCAGGAAGCTTTAAGACTTGGGAGTCAAACCTACGGATTCCTCCACCAATTGAACATGTAACACGTCACATAACTTCTTAAAGTACTCCAGATAATAATAGCCAAGCAGCCACGCACAATGCAACGAAGATATTTGGCAACACAGCCCAGAAATTATTACCACGGAAGCAAAACATGTAACCATTAGAATTATCATAGTTGTAGTAGAACTATAGTTATTACCGATGGCTTTTGAGGTCATTCGACCGAGCGGGTTTACATTGCGGCGATTTTGACCTCTAGATTTAACCTGCGGCTATGTGAGATTGCTTTGCGTATGTATTTGTATATAACATCAAATCTGAGACTGTTTTTTATTGTTGTTGTAGTTGATTTTCGTGGTGACCTTTTTTTTGTTTTCTGGGGTAAACCTTCTAAAGGCGCCCGGACTTTGACTTTGATGATAAGACCGGGGAATGTGGGATTTTCACCTCACTAACACCACCCCCGTGGTCATCATCTGCACATGGAAGCACCGTAACCTCTCAAAAGACTGATCCGAAACTCCCTCAGTGCAACGCCTGTTAGGGCTCATCTCTGGGGAGACTGTAAAGGGATCTCCCCGAAACCCAACTGTGCAAGTGTGTCAGGCAGCTCGTGACCACTGTGCGCCTTGTTCCCTGAGGGCAGGTATTTGGCGACGCGGGTGCTCAGAGTGGGGACTCTGTCCGCCCACTGAGCGCCCACGACTCTAAATTCCCGAGTGACTTACATGATGCAGGCGGGGTTTCGTCGTTTTAGGCGTCCATGCGGTTGCCGCAACGACACCTTCTTCTTCGAGCGGGATCAGGCCTTTCACGATCCCGCTCATTTGGTGGACAACCTTGAGAACACTGGAGAATGAGAACATGTTGTGAGTTTGAATGGGACTGGGTATAAGGAAAGAAGGTGAAAGAAGGTGAATACTAAGATGAGGGCTAATAGAGATGCTCCTATGGAAGAAGAAGACGTGCTGCATCAACCCCTAATGGGATAAGAGTAAGGATAATGATAAGATGGTGATTAGGCGGGACACTGAAAGATTATTATTTTGATCCTCATAAATAGTTTAAGCACACAGCTTGTTAAGATCTAAAACTGTATTTTGCACATATCTGTATTTAACATACATACATTAACACACGTCGTCTTCCCATGGGCTACAGCATGACACCTGCAGCGATCCTTTTATAATCCTTTTGCTTCGTTTACGTTCATACAACGTGCGTGTATAATACTGATTATACACGCACGTCGGTTGCGAGTACGACGCACCTGACCTTTCTGAAGAACGTCACCAGTATATCCTATTTCCTACAAGCGGCGGTTTCAGTCATATGTATTTGCCTTGCCTTTTGTAAGTCGCATTTAACTCATCTTCTCAACATGGCCAAACCATCGACGTATATATACTCTGTAAATTTTTTTAAACTACATCTTCCTGCAATGATTCACTTCGACAAATAAAGGTACACAATGCACAATGACATAACGTTTCCATAACCTATTATTTCGAAATTCTCTCCGAAGCGCATATAATGGTACTAAACTGACTGGTTTCAAATAATTGGAACAGACAGACAGACTAGTTGCGATATAAATTTGTGTATACTTACATACCTGTAATGCACCTCTATTGTTTTAGTTCTCAATAGAAGTAAAGAATGCATTGCATCCCATTGTCTTGCTTACGAAGATCTGAATATGATTGGTAAATATTTTGTAGGTTTGGATGATAATCTTACTACTGGGTGTTAAATATTTCTTGGCCGTGAATGAATAAAAAAACTACCTTGTCTAATTTTCTTATCATCATAGCAATTCGAAACATATCTTTAACGTCTGAACCTAGGCCTGTCCCAAACATCGCCACGATGACCGATTCTGTGGTTCCCGCATTCTGACTCCCACAAATTCCTATTTTCCTGGGTGGGTAAGCATAAACCTCCTTCTAACCGTGGCTATCTCCAAACGAGAATGAGGCATAGTCAATGCGATCTGACGACTGATGTTGACTGATTACCCAAGCGTCATAATGACTGTCGTGATAACGGTAAATATTAATCTTAATGCATTTTGGGAGACCAAAATTAATTAGCGAATAATGGCAGGATTTCTGCACGTGAAAATTCACTGCTTGACATAGAATGAATGAATAAATAAAAACCGACCCCAGCACGGTTAGACCAGACTCGATTAATCGAATGAACCCCAAGATTTACCCTAGCCCCTGGAGCCTCATGTTGCATGGTGGTATATTTTTTATTTGATTTGCTACAATAGCCATTGCATATCAAGGAGAAGACAGGGGGGCGCTTTAATTGTAGGAAAGACGTGCAGGATTCACTGCAAGGCATACTGGTAAAACGCCAAATAACCATTATCTCTCCACTTTCACTAAGCTCACAGAACACCCACAAAACTAGTGTAGTTTAGTTTTAAGTTCTATACCTTTACATTGTAATGTGTAACCGTTTATTTTCCCAAATAAAATAAAATAAATGGCACATTATAGTTATGCTATATTACCTAACATCCAATGTTGTCTCATCAGCATGCATGAGGGATCAATGTTGCGACAAGCACGTAAAACTGCGATGACTCATAGTAACGAAATATTCTGGTGCTGTGTAGTTATTGGTATCGATAGAACATAATACATTCACTATTGTCGCTTTTAAGTCTGAAATCGCCAACAGGTCTTGACCAAGCGTGGAGATCATTGCTCGTGCCTTCTCTGTATGAGAAGGGGCCTTTGCCAGTGGGACAACAATAGGCTCACTATTATTATTTAGAAGAAATTAGATCTTTAAAAGACGAGAGAGGACTCCAATCTAACCTTTTGGCAGTCTAGATAGAAATCAAGCAGAACAACGATATGTTTTTGTTTTATAACACGTTTGATTAGAGAACATTGAAAGCATTTATACGAGAGTTTATTCTTTGTAAGTCCTGAGTCTGATGTATCCAGGACAGTATATTGAGGTAGGTACCATGCAACCTGCTGACTGGTTCCTCTCTTCGTATATTTTGTTCCTATATGAAAACTTCGTACTACAGCACTTCGTAGGTATTTAAAACCACGAAGCAATCCGCAAGTCTGTCTGCACAAAGTGAGAGTGACGTTTTGAGGGCACGACCTTGTATATCTAGCTCAGCCGACGAATCCGATGCATTTGGGTAATTAGGTTTTTGTTCAATATCTTTTGAACGGAAATGTTGTTGAGGTTTACAGATTAGTTTAGATGATGACGATGTTTGAGGGGTTGTATTGAAAAAAAGTGATATGGCATTTGATGTCAATGAAGCGACGATTGTAAGAATGTTATGTAGCACACTTTGGCCTGACTGTTGTAGATTATGCCACTAAGGCCACGTTCGCACGGACGTAAAATATCGCGGTGGGTTTATTTTTGTGCACTGGGTTTTCAACTCTCGGTGTTAAACCGAGCATTGAGATTCCAACAGGGCATCGCGTCGGTCAACAGTGCGTCGAAAAAACACACTGTCGGATTTTCAATTTTTGGCGCTGAGCAGTGCGTTGAAGACCAGTACTCGAAACAATAACGTCGCCGCGCCGCGATATTTTTATAGTCTGTTCTAAAAAGTATCTGAAGAAAGATTAAACAAATGTATCAGAAAACGTACCTGTGCCCCCACAGAGCAGATAAAAGACGTTGTGCACCTGTGGATGTAAATTTGTAGTGCCACTTACAACTTGATTGCTTTGATTTGATTAGTTGTATACTTAAAACTGGAATTCTAATTTTAAAAGGATGTCGTTTGACAATAGAAGTTAACTTTATAACTTCAATTTTCTTCGATGATTTTTCAAATTTTTGGAAAAAGTGCTGATGTAATGAAATAATTTACCTGAAAGGGTTTGTTTACGTTTTTAGCAGACACTTTTGAAACAGACCATATTTAGATATATGCTGCGATACTCATCAAGGCACAGAAGCAGCCGTTTCTGATTTAGTGTTTATATGACTAAACAGACGATTTGTCGTAATGAGACCTTATAAATACGGCGAGTTATTGCATCAGTAAAGTCACGCTTTTGACAAGACTGCAGCAACACAAGGTCGACGGTCAAAATGAATGGCTAATGGCTAACGATGCCAATCCGCGACGGTCGCCAGGGGTACTCAGGTGAGGCTATGATTGAGAAACGAAGGAAACGCGACCGAGTGAGTGATGGAAAAGGTGACGGTAAGCTTAGATGTGGCTAATCGCCTCTGCATGCATGTAGTAAGATTTTTTATGTTTAAAGTGCATATTAATTGCGTATATATACATCGTTTTTTTTATATCCTGTAACCGTTATATTCTTTATGTAAAATTAATACAAAAAGTCCTATATTTTAAGAAAGAAATACAATATTCACACAAACAAAAAACAAAAGAAAATAGTATTGTGTGCCTCACGGCTGCGCTTAATGTAGTTTCGAAGATATCATCAATCATAATACCTTTGTGTGTAGTTAGTTTCATTGATAAATACGAGTAATTCATTTTCATCCAAATCATTCAAGTAAGTTAAATTAATTTTCTTGATTTTGTCGAATTACATTGTGATTACAATTGTATCAGTGTGCATCCCGTTGGAGAGACCAAATAAATAAATATCTAAAAAACTTGTTTTAATTAAGAAAACGCTTCTTTTGTATGAACAATGAAAAAAAAAAAAATGGACTGAAAAATAGTCCATGTGCCAGTTGATTCTTTCATACGATCTCATTCATATCCTAGTTATGTGATATATATAAAACTTTGTAGGTATACGTAGTGGACAGTAGGATAGTTTAGGAAGATATGTCTTTTATAAAATCTACATGTATTGTAAAAAAATTCAAGCCATGTAATGCGGTTTCAAAGAAGGTGAGATCTTGAATAAATCGTGCAGCCTTAGGTGCATTTCATAATTATAGTGACCTGTGTCAGGTTAAAGAAGAAGAAAGGGATTTAGAACCCGTAACACATAAAACACCATTAATGGTCTAGTATGCAAACATATAAAGAGTGATTACATAACTCCCTTTGCAATCCTATATTGCTAGACCATGCAGATGCATATAGTCCACAAGTTACAACTCAATTCACATAGCTATGTTAAGAGCACCAATTCAGCAAAACCAGTAATTACATACGAATATATCTTCATTTTAACGGCTTTGAACCTGCGGCATTTCGCGGTCACTTCTAATTTATACATAATTGAACTGACGAAGCGTCTAATGTATCTTGCCCGCGGCGAAGATGAGAAGTTCATTTAAAAGTATTGGATTTGGCTTTTGGAACTACGTTTCAAGAATACTGTATTTGGCCTTACGAGTATGTGATATTTGCATAGCAGCTTTTTGTGTAGGAGCTTGTAACGGAGATCAGGTAACTGCCACCACATATTTTTATCCGCCGAGCATCATTGCTTTGATTCAGTTTCAAGGGTTTGATGCCAGTGCATGATACATTACTGATATGTCTCTGGGATGGTACCACATTTGCGAGGCCTCTGGTGTTGACCGCTTACCATTCAGGTAGCCCGCATGCTGGTATCCTTTTTAAACATGTATTGTAACACTGTTTGGGAAAGGCCTCCCCATAGCCAGCCACTCTTCCCTATGTTCTGCCTTCTGTGCCCAACTCCCATGTCTCCAATATTTATTTTAAAATTGCCTCTGCAAGCAGTGCCTCTCCACAAATATCAACTTATTCTCGCGAAGTCTTCAGCTCGTCTAGACGTTAATGAAAGAGATTCCACGCACGTGTGCTGACAAGTCGTTAAAAGATAAACTTGACATACCTAACTACAGTTCAGCTTGACGTCACTTTTAATGAGTTATTGTTTGGTCACCGATTAACTTTGTGTCATATTTAACTGTACTTGACTAGCTGGAAAATGAATGACACAAATTCAAGCAATGTTATTGTCTCGTCAATACCGCTATAACTCTTAAATATTTTTTGGTACCTACCTAACTTTTCTGTTTTTTTGAAGCAGTCATTTAGCACTCATCTGGCAGTTCGCAGTTACCGTCATCAGATAGGTTCCCATCCGTTCGTATAGGCTTGTAACACCCCGAAGTAAAAAACGCTTAAAGAAGCTAAGAGTCACTTGTACTCCCAATCGTTGTAATCAGTTTTTTTTACTGGACCATACCAGGGACGAACTGTAGGGACAAACCATACAGGGACCAGGGGTCAAAACTTTTACAGACGTTTACGAAAAAAACGTTTTAAATGTTTTAATTCAACTTTAAATTCTCCCAAAACCCCTGTACCGTTCGTGCACCCCTACGCACAATGTTTTTCTTGCGTTCCAAAATTAAAAATCGTTTCCCAACAAGAATTTTCGTACCATGCTACGTTTGATGTACAGAAAGCGTAGTTGCTGCTATGTGATTGGTCTTTTGACACCCTGTATGTGTGGCCTTAGGACTCAAAGTTCTAATGTCTCATTTAAATGTTTGTAATTTCATCGACGCCCATAATACTCTTAACCGGTGCTATTTGGTAGTAAAAAAGTAAAAGTAAAAAGTTTATTGATTTATTAAAGTGTTACAATATTTAGGTATGAACTGGATCCCGCACTAGGATACCCTGTGTAGCAGGATCTAGTCTCTTTCGACAGATAATAGTACTTATAAAATATAACAAATGTAACGGTTACAGTATAATTAATAAAACTTACTACTGCGGCACGGTTGGCGCAGTGGTTGAGCGATCGGCTGCTGCGCTGCGTGTCGCGGGTTCGATTCCCGCACGGAACAAATATTTGTATGACCTACAAATAGTTGTTCCGGGTCTGGGTGTCTTGTGTATGTGAGTTTTCATGTTTGTGAACGCACCCACGATACAGGAGTAATTCCTAGTGTGGGGCAACGTTTAAAAAAAAAAATAAAAAAAAAGGTAACCAAATGTATGTGTGAATGTGATGAGTGTGAGTGTGTTACTGAACGAACTCTTTCACAAAAATATTTATTAAAATAATAAATCAATCTGTAAACCAACGACCTACTTTTTCTGTTTCACCAAAGAACTGCTCTAGAATCACTACCCTTGGCGTGTCTCCTCTATATAAAACGTAAAACGGTTTCACTCACATTAACGTTGAGAGATCAAACCACGTTGTTATCCAATTAGTTGAGTGTTAGGTAACCGACCTGTGTTTTAACACGTGTTTAACGATTCTACACGATTGTCTTATACAATGTTCGGTTTTATTTTCTGTGGTAATCGGTTCCTATTTCAGAAAATGGAACGAGTGTTTCCCTTCCCTCTTACGGGGAAAAGTTTAGTTCGGGGCCCGAACTAAGAATGAATGGCGACACGATTTGTCAGTTGTCCCTAATTTCAATGTTTTTGCCCGTCTGAAAAAAAAAACACTTGTTTTGACGAATCAATTCGGTCAAGTCGGTCCGAATTAGCCATAGTACTATTTATTGTATGTGGATTGCACACTAGATCCGAATTCTGTGTGTGGTTTGATCTCGGATATTGAATTCGGTTTTGGATCGGATGCTGTTCGAAAACGCTCTTACTGTTTCTAACTCACAACGAGTATTTTGAAAAAAAAAAACTGAAAGATAAAAGTTCTAGGAGCTCGACGTAAACTATGAAGGTTCAGATATTGAAATGGCTTAGGAAATAGAATGTAATGTATTTTAGTCGCGAAACAAAGAAATTGAGAAAGCACTGAAATTTTTGGCAAATCAAACATTCGCTTTTCGCCAATATATTATCTATTTAAATTTTAAACTTTTTTAAGAACAAGTGCTTCTAAAAGAGCGTGAGATTTGAAATAATCAATAGTTACAAAATAATAATTGGTGAGTGCAAGAAGAGTCTCTAACGCAGAAAAAAGGAGATTATTAACCCGTTATTGAAGTGAACAATTTGTTTTGTACAACAAATATAATGAAAGTGTGCAATCGTATAACTACATAATATATGAAAGTAACTACTACGCTTCCGATTTCTCTACGAAAATACTAGTTGTCTGGCATTTATGCTGAACTGGGCCTATTTGAGGCAGCCGTGAGGCACACAGTTTATACTATTCTAAACTTTTCTGTTTTTGTGTGAATATTGTAATATTTATGCACAACTGCGTCAAATATATATTTTTTATTTTATTTTATGGGTGATACGTAATTACGTAAATACAGGATACATTCTGGATCAAGACAACTACAGCGACAACTCATTTGTTAAAGATGAATCTTTATGCAGCCAGCACGGTTTTAGGCTCACAGCTCACAGCCATTATAAGGGTCGGCAGCCTTCAAGTAAAACCAAGCTATAAATACTTAAACTTTCTCGTTCGTGTATTAAGTTTTCTATTACCTAAGGGTTACCAAGGTCGCCTCAAGGGTGACGATCTGACCCCACTCAAGGGAAGGCTGTGACATTTAAACAAACATGTTTATTGTAAGTACGTGTTTACTGATTTTCACGCATATTTTTCACAGGAAAACTTTTTAGAAATTCGTGGCCTAAACATTTTTAATTTAGCGTTGGGTCTTCCTAATTGGACTAGATTAGACCTAGGACCTAGACATCTGACAAATACCAACCCGCACTGGGCCCGCGTGGTGGATTACGGCCCGCTCACGCTCACAGAGAGGAGGCCTGTGTCCTAGCATTCGGAACATTATAGGCTGATTATGAATGTACTCGTAAGACCTAGGCCATTGTGCATAAACAAGGGCCAAAATACGAAACTACGATGGACTTCAAATCTTAAAAATCTCGGGAACTCGCGCTACGTTTGATAAGTGCTATAAGTAGGTAGATGGTAGGTGACATTGCAAAAAGCCTCCTGTATCCGTATTGGGTAACACACTCAAACATTATCAGAATCATTTTGAAGGATAAAGCTAATCCATTGCTTCACGTGTTAGCTGTTAGTGTGTTACGCAATTACCCCGCTGCATTACTTTGGAACACTTTGTAAGAACCTTCGTACACAACAGGCGGGCTACGGTTTTGACAAGCTATGTATGTTTGCATGTTCCTTCATTACTTCTAAAGAACTCGTCGTATTTTGACAAACGAGGTCCCGTTGGAAGCATCATGTTGTTTTGCGGGTTATAGGCTATATGATGTCATATAAAATCTAAGATAGCGGCTTACAGCGGATGATAATCAATAGCGAAAAAAAATATGGTTTAGGTACGTCAGCAAAACATGGTCAGTAAATCTAATAAACATTGCATTATCCTGACTGTATAGAAAAAAATAGGTAATATTTGAGAGAGTTGATGGTTTCCAATTATTGTGTTGATTATGAAAGCATTGTGTACATTAGAACAGGAAATCAAGAAGATTATTTTATCTTAAAATATGATATAACAGTGGTGATGCTGATCCAATGTTGAACTCTCTTAGATAACATGCGTCATGAAGTTGTATTTAGCCTTCAGTGTCATTCGTTCTTCATGGATTGTTTCTGTTGTAAAATGTAGCTATAGGTCAAGCTTATTCTAACCGCGAAAATATAATCACTTGACAGAATTATAATCAAAATTTTAATTGAAATGTGGATTATGGGAACTTAGAGGGTTGTATTGACTATTTTAAATGATTATAATTCTGTAAATACATACTTCTTACGGCCGCAAATCATATCTTGTTCAACATACAATCTGACTCTGACCTGCATATTGCAAAAAACGAAAGAGAATTTGAATAATATTTAAGCGGGAAAATTAAATAAATTAATTAATTGGCTTCCCTCTTAAAACTAATCGAGACTCATCTTTGTCAATATCGGGGTCTTGTTTTATAGCGTAGGTACTAATAACTCTTTCATTTTTATTGATTACGTTTAATTAGCACCTGTGTATGTCTCTGGATCACCCAAAGGTTGACTGGTAGAAAATGACAATGGCATTAAGTCCGACTCTGAACATTTGTGTGCTTGAAATAATTAAATCAATTAGGAGAAATATTGTAAGTAGAATTTTTGCGTGATTGAGTAACGCATTTTAAAAACGAAGTCTGTTGTGTCATTCTGCAAACATCTCACCGTGAAAACTTCGGTGAAATGAGCGTGGAGTGAGCTGTCAGTGCCACTGATGCTAGGGATTGACCAAGACGGGATGACACTGACAGCTCACTTGGTTGGTAAAACTATCCGTAGGTGTTGAAATTGGTTGTGTTTTGTATCTTATCGCCACAGAAGTATTTTCTGTAATTCCATCGCCATGCTATCACGAGATGACTTCCATCTTGGTACAGATAATGTTTATCGTTAACAGTGATCGCGCGATTCGCATAACTTCTTGTTTTATCGGCAACTTGCTTACGGAATTCTCTTGCTAAATAGTCTAGGTATTTAATCACGATAATATTTTAGCGTTTCGTTATGACATAAAAAATATGTAAGTAGATTTAATTTCTTTTCTTTTATATATTTCTATTTAATGTCATGTATGATGGCCACGTCATGACTAAAATATTATTAAGTTAATTTAAAACGAACGAAATATGGACAAAAATTGTCTGAAATAAACGTTTATTTAAAAAAAAAAACATTCTTGTGACTGGTTTCAAATTGAGGTGATTTTGAAGTTATACATTGTGCTGTTTATTTACTACAACAACAAAAAAACATGTTATTATTTAAAAAAAAAAACACTGCATAACAGCATATAATATAACCTGCTTTTATGTATACGAATACTTGGAAACATTATCATTCCTGTAATCCATCACTTATGACATGACAAACATAAAGCTACTGGTTTTTATACATAATCTAGGTGCAAATACCTATATGTAATTGTTTGTTGCATATAAAGGAACAACAGCTGCATTCTTGGCATTGTCCACTGATTCCGGTTGAAAGGGGTTAGGAAACCAAGTTTGATTTAGAGAAACTGCGTGCTTAGCTCATGCAATAACTCTAAAAAATATGTAGTGACGAAATCACGAAATATCAACAATATCTCATGCATGGTAGTCCAAAAGATGATTATGTATTTAATACTTACATCGCCATTAGACCCTGCCTGCTGTGCTCCTGTTTCCGCATTCAATATATTATGTATTACTTTTACGAATATTATCTTCCTGTGCGAGTCCCAATAAATAATTGTTCTTACATTATATTTGTTTTTTATTCTAAATTATTTGTTTATTTAATACTTCAAGCACAGAGATGTACAGAGGTGGGCTAACTGCCATTTTCTACCCGTCCATCATTGGGTGATGCTTCTTTCTAATCTGCTTAAGTTCACATATTAGTCAGGGGTCATCAGCTATCCAATGACGGCTTTAACCTCCAAAGTCATCATCATTATCATCTGCGTAGCCTTTTCCCACCTATATCGAGTCTAAAATCCCCAAAGTGAATATTGCAATACGATACTTGTCTGGATAAAGGAGAGGACGAAGACCAAAGACTAGATGGAGGGATTGTCTTTAACCCCTTTTTCAAGGCTCTTTTTTAGGTTAAATATGAATGTAAATCAATTCTTTTAATAAGAAACAGATAGTTTTCAAGCTATTATGCGAAAAAAGAACAGCATCCCTGATGCGAAGGATTCGGGGGAGCACCAACAGCATTTTAAAGGTGATAGTGGATAAGCCTGATTGCCCGTTCCTGGGGCACTAGACCCGTATGCACTGCTGCAGGTCTGGTGCAGCGGGAAGTGTACATATGTACAGGTTCATGAATTAGTTTTATGTTGTTTTTTTTTAGTTATACTAACATCAATAGGAATGGTTTTCGATTAACATCAATATGAATCACTTGTGTTCGATATAAATAAAAGTAATAATAATATTAACAATTTCTATTTCTAAAATTGCTTGTGTGAGATATATGAATGAAATAGGAATGAACAGTGTAAATGTTCATTAGAAAACCAGCGACAGACAGCATCTTTCTGGCATTCATGCAGATATGTAGCAGACGTCAGGCAGACACTATTGCTGTTGGTATTTTCACTTTTTATTTTGCTATTTGCGTGTTGTGTTTCACGAACGGTGTCCAAATTCTTGCTTTCTTATCTTTTTATAACTTGACAGCTGTGGGGTGAGTGGAAGAGCAAATTGGACAAGGGCAGGCAGAAGAAGATGCTTGTCAGGTCAAACACAGTAGGTAGTGTAGGTGCGTATGTTATCATCAGAAGATCAAAAGAAGATTCTTCTGCTTCTCTATCACTCCTCATACCCAAAGGTTTTAAATTTGCTAGTCTTATATACACCTTTCAAGGATATCTTTATCATCAAACTGCCGTCGAATTAATCAATACTTGACAACTATGTCTCAATGTTCCGGCAGTTAAATAGGCCGATCAATTTGTTAGATATGGAGTGACTATAACTATGCTACTAGTGTCCTTATATGGGCCAGTTATGTGGGTTGTCAGTGTATAGCGTTATGGGCTTACCAGTTAATGAATTTCGCTTGTTTGGTGACTTAGAATTGATAATTTTTTTAGTTATACATAACTACGTATGCATTTTTAATCGACTTCAAAAAAGGAGGAGCTTCTTAATTCGGTTGTATAATGTTTGTGACCTCAGAACTCCGTCATTTTTAAACCGATTTGAAAAAATCTTATTTCGTTTGAAAGGATATACTTATTGAGTGGTCCCATATAAATTTGGTCAAGTTCTGCTGAGTGGTTTTTGAATTAGCTTCAATAATACGTATTTTTCCACTAAGTGTATGTTGATGATGTTATATTTACTTCCTGTCACTATTATTTACTTACCAAGTGAAGGTATACAAATTTGTGTGGGGGAGACACCACAACTAAACAGTGAAAAATAAAAACGTTACACCAAAAAAACATAACCGATTAAAAAAAAAAAAAACACTACAATATACTAAACCAAAGACACCGATTTCCGAAATTAACGTTATTTTTCTCTTTGTAGTGTTTTTATTTTTTCACTATTCTTGGTTAGATTCATGAGTAAGGATTGAAATCAGTTATTTCGTAACAATTTATTTGTATGAAAAATTTGATACAATGTCTATTCAGAGTTTTAGGATAGTATTAATAGGTCGTGAAGTATTCGACGAAATATTTTCAAATGAAAATTCAAATCTATTTTCAGACCATCACAATGCGACGGAAAGAGTCAAAACTGACCACTTACCGATAGTTGACGCAAATTCAATAGCGTGGGTGCGTTGATATGGAATAAGACATTCTTATGTAAATACAAACATATCTTCCACATAATTTGTAGTTGCATTCCTGAGACGTGAGATATCGTGTTTATACGAAGAAAGATCATCTTCAGTTATTATACTTTAAGAATTGGCAGCTGCATCCACCTGAAGGAATTTCGTAATGAAATGCGACAAGGATAACTTCTGAAGCTTGCAAAGGTCGTACGTCAATTGTTTCTTGATATTCTTTTTTTTAAATGAAATTTTACGTACAAACAAGTAACATTGGTTATTTTGGGGAATTTAAAAGTAATGATTCATATAAGTGTTTTGTATTTGCTTGTGATGAAATGGAATTTAACTAGAATGGGATGGTTAAACGGACTTTTCTAATTATGTATGTATGTTTTACCAACCAATAGCCTATTAGATAGTTTTCAGACATTTTTCTTTCCCTGATGGCGGCATATAATTCCGGTAGGTTTAGGTTTCCACAGTCTGTACAGTTCCAAGTCCTGTTTGTCAATTCTCGGTCAAAATTATTGTTTTGCTTACTTACCGATGACGTTATTTGAGCCTGTCTCTCATAACAAACATACTTGATTGACATTCTTCACAAAAACTGCTTCTACTTTGCATTACATAGTGAAAAGGTATTGTAATTTGAGAAATTGTGGCGCTTGCTCAATTCTGTCGAACAACTTAGGTTTTTTTACAAACCACATTAGCATAAAGTCGCATACCTTCATGCTGCGGATGTAATCACGCCAGTGGAAAATCGTTTGAATAAAATTTGAATGAACAATAGATTGCACGTCAGGTAGATACTTTACGTAAAACAAAGTTTTGTAGAAATAAAATTTATGAGCCGTCAAGCGAAAGTTAATTCAAATAGGGCCGATTTCGGGGGTATGGGTATGGTGCAATAGTACCTAACTAAGTGCAGTATTGCATAGGTATTTAATGGGAGCAGCCATATTAAAGTTAGCTTTATTCGTAATATCCTCTTTTAAAATACCACACCGATCTGCCAATCTGTTTGTTCTACTTACAGTGAAAACTTACTTGAAGTAAACTTGAAGTGAATTGTCAATATTTTCAATCCCTAGGTGGAATGACAGCTCACTTCATTTGGATATTTAAAGAATAACCGGTCTGTTCTCTTACTAAGCGTCTGTCTCAGCGTGAAAACTAAGGTAAAGAGAGCTGTCATTCTCACTCACTCTCACTCATATTGACACTATTGACAGTTTACTTGAAACTCACTTCACATAAGTTTTCACGGTGAGATTTTAAATAATACACCAGCTGATCTAGAGAAGGCTCATCCTTTAAAAAGGCAACGCCCTTATCTTGAAGAAATACGTTAGTACTCAAGATAAAACCTACTACAATATAGATTCCACCTTTGATAGCAATAAGAGTGAGATAAACTCACAATAATCGGTGTTTATCTCGACATGGGACTGTATATGTAACGTCCATACAACCAACATGCAATGCGTAAAACAAGATGTGACAAAAGCGTGTTTGTTATGGATTTGACGATGATGTGCGAATGATGAATAAATACTGTTATGTAAAACCGTGTTAACCAGTAACTGGGTAGTGGAAATCAGATATGCAATTGCGGTATTAAAGTAATTACGGGTTCTGTTGATGATGTTGATGGAGCTGCCCCGTTTCTGCAGTGCTTCAGGTATGTTTGCACAAGCACATGTCGATGGCTTCCACGCCATCTTCAGACAGAAATTTGCCTCTTTGATCTGCAGAGTGCGGGAAAGCTCCATCCTGAAGGCCATAGCAGGGAGGTACGATTCTCCTTTGTTAGGTGATGTTGTTCGAATGCATTTCGAACAACAGCCTAAGCCCTAAATTGATTATAAGTTTACTAACATAGGTATGAGTTATCTTTTTGTTTACTAACCCATGTGGATGTTGCATAGTCAAAAAAGTTTTATTCTTGTTTAAGTATTGTTATTCGGCTGCTTTCTGTTGGACTACAAACCGATACTCACATAGTTGATTACAAAGGTTATGCAGATGTTATTGATGATATAAATGAGACTGTTCTTTTACTAAACCATCCAAAGCTTCAAATACACGGTGAAGTGCCATAAGACAATGCACACGTTTAAGTTCTCATTGGCGCAGATGTAGCATTAGCAAAGTGATTATTAGGTCTCTTATTTTCAATGGTATCGCCATCCCCATTACCCCTACTGTGAAAGATCTCGGTTTGCATCTTGACTCGACACTGAGCTGGCAACGCCTGGTCTCTAGTGTTAGCCAAAGGGTCAACGGTACTCTGCGTTCCCTGTATCGTCTGAGAAACTTTTTACCCGGTAAGACGAAAACCATGCTCGTGCAGACTTTGATTTTCCCTATCATCGACTATGGTGACGTGTGCTACTTTGACTTGAATGCGGTTTTTTTGGATAAGCTCGACAGATTGCTCAACAATTGTATCCGGTTCATATTCAACCTCAGAAAATATGACCATGTGTCGAGCTATAGGTCTGAGCTCAAATGGATGTCCATTCGCCAAAGAAGAAGTTTGCGCGCTTTGACTACACTTTTCTCTCTTCTCAACTCTCCCACTCCTCCTTCTTATCTTATGTCTCACTTCCAATATCTATGTTCATCTCACGCTAAGGAACTGCGTTCTTCCAACAATCTTCTCCTGCTTTGTCCTTCTCATACTTCTGACTTTGTTCATTCTTCCTTTCATATTCAGTCCATTCTTCTTTGGAATGCGCTTCCTCTTGATATCAGGACGGCCACCAGTCGGTATGCATTTAAGCGGAAATTGCAGAGTTATTTTCGTAACAAATAGCGTAGAGTCGGCTCAACACCTTTCACCATAAAATTTACATATATATATATATGTATTGTAAGTATATACTTTTTTAATATGTATGTATGTGTATTATAAGTTACACAATATCTATTTTACATCACACTTCACAAGTTATATTATTTTTTTAAAGTTATTTTTCTTCCATTATCGTCCCCTTCAACTAAAGCACCTGCCATCTTATCTCTTCACCACCCTTGGTTGACTGGTAGAGAATGCCTAAGGCATTAAGTCCGCCTTTGTACCTCTTTGGGTTCGAAAAGTTTAAATAAATAAATAAATAAATTATTTTTTATGGAAGACTTTGACCAGTTGCACTCGTTTTAAAGCATATGTAAAATAATGACAAAATATGCTCAGCAGATTAAGTTAAGGATAACGAACGATCATACAATGATGAGGACTTCTTCCATAAGTATTTACCAAAAGTCATCAAAATAATAAAGCCAATATAGAAAGATACGTATACTAACGCAAACAAAAAAAAAGTGATAATGTAATCTATGTACAGAATTTGAAACATTCAATCAACTTTTACATAACTAAGTAAAGTTTGTTAATAGCGTGAGGCTAATAAGTATTGACGATCAGGAAAGGCAGTTGCGTGCCAATAAGGATGGGACTTGCAAGACGATGCAAGAAGAAAGTTTGCAAAAATTCGCGTAATTTACTATGCCGTTTTGTAATCATAAAGGTTGAGCGATCTTTTTCACACAAAGAAGGTTGAACAAGCAATGTCTCCAAGGCAAACCTAATGATATTAATAATATTGGGTATTTTTCTTCTATTACAACTTTTTATTCTATGAGGTACTTTTGTTTCAACTCTTGATTTTATAACAGACCCGTCTACAAAACAACTCGGTTTGCGCGTCCCTCAAGGTTACATTCTAAGGTCCATTAGATAAAATACTAGATTATAATGAGTATTACTACCGTTATGAAATCTGATTCTAAGTCTATCATATCTTGATGATTAATACCTCATTCTATTGGATCTATAATTACCTGCTGATGTCATTAGACCTATAAAAGCTATATAAGATGACCAATACATAGCGTGGGTGCTTTAAATGTCACATTGACTATTTAATAGCCTAGCTAAGAACACTTTTTGTTCGATATCGTCATAATATCGATAATATAGTACATCCTTTTCATAGACAGGCCATGACATTATAATCGATGACTACTATACTACAATGATCGTTATAATAATTGATGATGTAAAGACGGATTTAATTCATATGCTTTTTTATGATGATTTGTAAGACCATATAATTATGACTAACAACAGCTTGTAGTCCTTGAAGAATAACATTCAATTCCGTAATCTGCAACGATTTTAAATAAGTTTAGATTTTTTTAGGTTTTTAGTTTTAGCTTATTTGAGTTTGTGCTTTTACCATTTCCTGTGTATCTACTGCATTGTGATGTTCCACTGAACCACAGATTATATAATACTACGTTCAGATACCCAATCCCATACAAAGAAATGAAACCTCCCTCAGTCTGGCAATTTTTCTTCGTCCATTTTTTCAACAAATGGCAGCATCAGCAACTTACTAATTGCCAGAGACTGTAGTTTTACAACGCTATCTAGGAGTCGACCTACTTTTAAAACCTTTCGTGCAATCCTTTTCATAGTTCCGGGTTCGGAAAAACATGCTATTAGATTTCTTTTTTTATATTTCAATGTAAAAATAATAAAAAAAAGTTGTATGATTTATGTAACAATTTTGGAAACTGTGATGACAGGGCCAATTGCGTAAAACGCCATCTATTGCAAAAGCTCGTAACAAAATGTTTAACAGATGGCTACTTTTATCATTAAAAGGGTTCGAATGGAAGTCAAAGGCTTAATTTTTATTTCATTTTTAAAATACGTGCATTATGAGTGGAAATGGATAAATCAGCACTAAACAAAGAAGTTTTGACTTTTACCAATCATAATTCAGCCAACATTCTGCCGTGTATCGCATTCTAATGATTGTTAATTTCATAATGGTTACCTATGCTGCCATATATGATTGTTTTTCATGAAAAATTATAAATTGGTTGAGTTGGGACCCCATGACTGAACCTTCTAACAAGTAAAATCACGCATATTGAATCTTGCCAAATATGATGTATAGTCTATTTCTGTTCTAACTAATAAGTCAGTGTACTATTGATACACTTATTGATATTACCATTATATTCTGCAGTCCTTATATGCCTTAACATCAATTGTTTGGAAATGATTTCTCAGTAGTAGCTCGAAGTCTGTGAAGTGGATTTGTAACTTTGATGGCAATAGGCTCGCTCCTTATTACATGGGACTTAAACATAACTGGCGCAACGAGGGCGTATCAAACACTGCCTTCTTCGAAAACATTATATGAATTCTATGCTTCTCTGCTTGCACCTGCCCCTTAGAATATCGGCGTAATGTTATGTTAAAATCTAAAGTGACTTTGACTAGTCCGTCTTGCTAATTATAGTCTAGGCTTGTGCTTACGTCCGTCACTATCGGAACAGAGGCGCACGCGCCGGTTTCACCGCGTTCCCTACATGGTCGGGGCCGTGAAATCTATTGGTTTAAATGTAATCTTGCGCTTGGTACACTGTTTTTGTTGGGGCTATTGTCTTGGCGCGGAGTTAAAATTGCTATGTTTTAGGTTGGATGAAAAATTATCTTAAGTATCGTATATTATCTAGCTAGATGGTTTTTGCAAACTGAACAATTTACTATAGTTGGAAAAGTTTCTAACATTAGGGAGAGGGAGACGTTTGGCCAGCTGTGGGACAGTAGAGGTTAGATAGATAGATCATGGTTGAGGTCCTTTTAAGAAATATCATCTGCGTCTTTATGAATTCATATTTGCATAAGTTTCGGTTAAAATTACATAATGGATTAGTAACAAGGCATTTGTTAATTGAAAATTCTAAAACAATAAAAGCAGCTATTAGTATTGCAAGCAATTACGATCATATTTTTAGGTGTCTTACGAAGAACGTTAGTACAACAGCCACAGCCTACAAAAATAAGTACATAATAGAAGTATGACTAATAACATGACGTCCACACTCACTTTCACTTGTTTCCTCCATTTTGATACAACAATTTAATATTTCATATATAATACGACTTAGTTTGACATTTAGCAGCTATATAACCTTGGAAATATCAATACATCGTTGGTAGAATGTGCGCTTTATAGTCGATAATTTCACATTAATCATACATTTGCCCTTGAACTAGTCACGTTGACATATCGATGTTTGATGGCTATGGAAAGCATGTGAATTGTGGAAGTTCTAATGGTTTTTTTGAAGGACAATCAATAGTGTTATGTTTTTGAGTGGAAAATTTGATGTGGGCGGAATTTGTGGGTACCTAATCGATTCTTAATTTGAATTTGAATTATTGAAGAGAATGTTTGCCTGAGTTTTTATAGGTATGTTGTTTAAGTGCTTAAGCTTATTTATTTTTATACATTGAAGACATTGTCCCTTGCAAGTACCAATTGTTTGCTTACTTTTGCTTGTGTTTCTTGGCAACTCTAGGATTTGACGACGTAGCCTGCAAACAAGATAACAGTCTTCTAAAATCTTTTAACATAGCTTCAAGGAATATCAACGAAATTTTTCGTGCAGGCGCATTTTTTTTTATCGGTTTATAAAAAAAATATGGAAAAACCGTGTCGTCATTTCGTCGCGTAAAAAGTGCCGGTATGTCCTTGTAGAAAAACATTGATGACATTATTATTTTACTTGGTAAATTTCATAGAGAAATTACTCGCTAATTTAGCGCTTCCAAATTATGTTTTTTTTTCTAAACGATGTTCGAAAATATCCCAAGAAGAATTTGAAGTATGTTATTTATTTAAATATTTGATCCTTATTCACTTTCACAAGGACATAGGGGTACTCACACACTGTATTGGCACAGTCAAAAAAAATGCATTCATCATTTTGCCAGTAGATTAATCTGGTACATGTTTTAGTTTTCCGGGCTGGTCTCACATGGGTTAACCTGGTGTCAGGGACCCTGTGTTCATTGTACGAATAATTGTTATGCACAGTTATAATCGTGTCACCTGTGTGATTTACCTTCCTCGATTTTTGCTCTGATTTTTATTTTGTGTTGTGTGAGCATTGTGTGTTGCTGTCAGTGTTACTATTATTTGTTGCTTTGAGTTTATGTTATGTTAACTTGTGTACCGTGGCCTCGAATATATTGCGATGCGTCGTGAATGTAACCATTTTGAGGCTGTATTTTAATTATTATATTCTGTTACAGAAAAAAAAAAACATTAGAAACCGATGCATTACTTAGTTTCAAATGTACAGTTATTGACAACTTGGGAGTTTCGCCACGATTTTTGAGGTTGTTTCCATTTTATTAGAGCTAGAATTTAAGCATAAATATAATAAGATAAGCACACACAGTCAATTACCATATTTTTTACTTTAAAAGCACTTTATAATTAATAAGGTCAACACCGCACAATATGGATAATCAACAATGCGTTGCATTGACAGTTTTACTTCACATGTTCAAATTAAAATTGATATTTATATAACGACCTTTAAAGCAAGTCCACCTGTTATATTCTAGCTATTATATTGCTAGCAAGTAGTTGGTTTAAATTACGTACCCTGTCGTCATAACCTGTCATCATCATTTATATATGTAAGTAAATGTCATGTAATTATTTTACTCTGTGACCAGGTCATATTATGTCTTCAGTCCATTGTTCTTATGAGGCCTATATTTATTTCTGTTTTAAAGGGAGAAAGGCGTGGCCATGAGTTTTAATTTGTTTAATTAGTCGCCCTTGTGAGTTGGCACGGTTATCAGTTGTTAAATCGGCAGTTTGTAAACGTTTTTGTAGTTCAGTGAATATTTGGGGCAACTTTTTTTTAAATTTCTTAATTATTTATGTTTTGTTTAGTCAGTACGAGTGATGATAGAACTGACGTTAATATGGTGGTAACAACAAAAAAAACTTTATTATACATAAAATCCAAAAATATTAAAATACTGTACCTAATTGCTGTTATGTATTAAAACTCTGGCCTAGATTTTAACTAACTATCTTATAGCCTTGTAAGTTCTAGTGAAAATACCAATTAAATATTTTCTTATGCAATGATTGCGCAGGTAAGTACTTAATACTTATTACCGAAATAAAGATAAAAATAAAAGATTTTAAAACTTGATTTGCAATCTATGCGACGTTCCCACTGAAGCCTTTTAAACCTTAGCGCAAGAAAATAAATGGAAGACATTAAAAATAGATGGATCATGGTTTCATGTTTTTCTCAAGTATAGTAACAAAAAAATAGTCATCAAAAGCTACCCAAGATATCCTACCAAGTGCTGCTTGCCAAATGCGCAGTTCAATTGCATAGAAAAAAAGTGCGTTTAGTCGCATATGTCGGAAACAGATGTTAGTAGTTCAGTGTGCAGTCGCCCTTAACGGTACACCTGGCGGACAATATGGAAGGGACTGTACTTATTGCGTTTAAAAAAAATGGACTAATTTAAATTGCGTGAGAGTGATGGATATTCACCGTTTTTAGGTTGAATTTTGCTTTGTATTGTTTATTTCCGTTAGTTTAGGTTAGTTACGTAAACTACCAGCTGTTTCTTATTCCGAGTAAGATCAGAATGGAACATAACATTTTATCATTGATTTGAAAATATACAGTTCATATTTTTGGTTTTACAATAATACATTTTTACTAACCAAAAAAAAACCTGAATACTGAGGAGATAATCGTAGCTGTTTTTTTGTTGATAATGCGTCCGTCAATTTCGTGATAAAGTTGGTGATTTTAACCAATCAGCCTTCTTTGGTGACAACCTTATTCAATGTTTTATGTTAAAAGTAAAAAAAAATGCACAAAGTTCAATTACATAATACCTTAGGCATATGATTTGATTTCAATTTCGTGTTAGCAAGAAAATTGCCGAAATAGTTTATTGATTTCTGATGTTTACCTAAACGTTACGGATGAAAACGAAACAAATTTTACGGGTTACTTCGCGGTTTGACGAGTTTTGTTTCGCGACCGTGAAGGGTTCAACAAAAAAGGAAAAAAAATAACAATAAAACGTAGAACTATTTTTGCTTCAGGAATATTTATATTGTAATACTAATTAATAGTCAAGTCTAGTATACTATACGTAACGCGCATTTTTTAAGTACTACTTATTCAATAACAGTCTCTAGAGTTTATCAAAGATCTTCCATAGGAATGTACATGACATAACGTCACGCCTGTAATCCCAGAAGGGTTAGGCAGAGGTGTACCTACAGTACACCCACATTTCGCCAGTTATGCTTCCATATGAATGTAGGTATTTGATAATAATTAGGTACGTAATACCTACCTTCGTATGACGTAGGTAGGTATTACGTTTTTAAAGGTTTAGTCCACAACCTAGTACTTCCAAATACAGTCAATGCTACCTTACAACAATTGGTCCTCCTTCCGCATCCATTCCACTCTTCACCATAACGAGATTTAGTTTCACCCTCTTTCTCATTATATCATTCTGAATAGTATCAACTCTACTATCAAAATACCAAACAAAAGGGTTTTCAAAATCGAAACCTCGTTATTGTTACTTAATCACGAATTCACGACTCACGGTGAATCAGAACTGTTGCAATGTTCTCGCTTGATTTGCGATGATGAAAAAATATCCAAAACTTCGATAAGTAACCCAAACTAATCAGATTATCAGATTGCCAATATTTTGGCATCGTATACTTGATGATTGCAGACGTTACAAATCTTTGTAATGTCTGTAAGTACTTGCATTTCACATGACTTGAGAAATGAAAAAAATTATGACATATCTAAATAAAAAGCTTGCGTTGACAGACTGCAAAGAATAAATATTGGTAGGCTGTGGCAAAATCAAGGAATGCGTGATGTATTGAGTTTTTTGTTTTCTTGACAAGACCAAACAAGGGGTCAGGCGCTATAATCACAAGTGACCGTGCCACATGTTGAAGAAGACTTATTATTCAGAGACACAAACATTTTGAATAGAACTCATATGGCTAGGGTCACATAATCGATCGGAAAAAACTTAGCAAGGGAATTATATCAGTATCTACGTGTATTTATAAAGACAGCCGACATGCTTACCGAACTTCCAGAAATCCAAGCCATCTATAAAATAAATGACACGTTAAAGTAGAGGCAGGTCAACAAAGTGTGACATCGTGTGACAAGGGGATCTCCAAAAATCATGAATTTAGTGTGACATATTTTATGGACGGTCAAATAAAGTTTCCGTAAAAATTTTGTCGTTTCCTAGATAGAAACCAGAAGGCCAATTCTCATACCGGGTAAAACGGGGTGAATAGGGATGCAGGGGTGAATCGAAACGAAACTTTAAAAAGGATTTTAACGTGGAAATAATATAGTTTGTTGCCAACAGGGGCACTTAATCGTTATTTATAATACATTCAATACATAAGAGACATTTTTGGCAACAAACGTTATTATTTCAATGTTAAAATCCCTTTTAAAGTTTCGTTTCGATTCACCTCTGCATCCCTATTCACCCCGTTTTACGGTACTTAAAAAAACGTTCAAAATCAAGTCGCAATCTCGCGGCAATCAACGTCAAAAACTGGTCAAGAAATGTATTTGAATTGATTGTATTTTTACAGGTTGAGCTCGTCTTGTTTCCTTTGCCTAGCGTAATGTTTTTTTAAAGTTTTCTAAGAAGGAGAAGGATCTATGTTCGTCTGTATTCTGTATGCATTTTTTATGTCTATTCATCGATATTTTTATCAAATGTGTACCGTAAATAACTTTGTTAATTATTTTTCATTTAGTAGAGGACGCTAGCGCGATAGTCCCGTTTAAATTTGTATTACTTTACTTGGGTACGAATTTAATCCACTTTGTGTTTGTTGTAGATGTTATAATTTTCGTGTCTATGTTGTATACATAACAAGTAGTTGTATACGAATTGATGTGGGGTAGGTAGCCTAGGTACCACAAGTAAAAAGAGAAAAATAACAAAACTTCCGAAACCAAAGTATGTAATTGTTTACTGCGTAGTGTTTTTTTCGGAAGAAACTTTATCAAATTATTCGTGTACTTTGTATCCACAATCCTTTATGACAATACTGATATTGACAAAGATATTACCAGAACGTATTCACTACAACGAATAACTCTACCTACCCGTTCTATATAAACTGCTACTTGGCATGACACCCAACCGCACTTAACGGCAATCCTTCTAGCAAAAACGCAGGGTCTTACTGATCCTACTCACTAATCAACATTCCTTCATGACGTTCCCAGGACTATTATTTAAGTACCCTGTCATTGTTCCCTACACGAGTTAGACCAGTAAACCTGACTGGTGCCGACAGGCATCAGTCAGGTTTTTATCAGCATGGCCTTTATTGGCCCACTGTAATTTCCGAGGCTGGCATTTTACGTAGAAATAAATGACCCTTTTAAGTCCAAGGACTACGTGGCTTATAGTTTAAACAGCGTGTATCAGAAATAAGTGGTCATATTAAAGAAAAAGACATTATTATATCATATATTATAGTTTAGATCATCAAACCGATCCATTTTATCCATAGGACCAATAGCATAATCGCAAATGTACCTATAATCAGAGCGGCAATACTCGTATTTTTCAAAACCTTCGCATTTTAATCTCAGTCAAAATCTGTCAAAAATACATAACTCTAATTTTCATTAATTTTTGACACGTTTTTCACTTTTGATTTTTGATTTTCGCCGACTTGCGACTAGATTTTGAACTTGTCATCATCTATAAGTCAAATAAATATTGTTTCCAAAAAAAGCAAACAGTTTTACAAGAATTGTATAAGCCTAAAAAAACTGCCAGGTTATAAACGTTTTAAAGTAAGTGTTAGACAAGGTCAGCGCTATCGTAGAAGTGACGTCACGACTTCATACCAGCGCCATACATTGTCCGTACCGCGCGACAAGGACGGGCATAATCCCCTCCAAAAACTTTTAAAGCATGCAGCTTCTTCATATTTACATCGATTAAACAGATTTTTCGGTTATCTCATTTTTACTATGCCTTCTTTGGAATAACATTATCATATTAATCATCATCCCTAATACGGGCCTTCTTTTGTCTCATACGTTAGGGTCCAGTAGGTACCTATTAAAGCTTTTTAAGGGACAGTTGATTATAAAGGGTTTTCCAATATGAGGTGTCATTTTGATATTCAAAGAATAATACCATTTTTTATATAAATGATCGGATGTTTATTTCATTATAAAGAGGAAGGTATGCCGTTAATAGTGGAAAATAACATCAGGCAAATGACCACCACGACCACGCTTACAGGACTATATCCTTTTCATGAAATTTTCCATAACGAAATCGCAAAGTGGCTGCCCTATGTCCTCGATAGCCTCACGAATTCCATCTTTGAGGTCTTGAATCGACGCTGGGCTGTTGGTGTAGACCTTCTCTTTCACGTGGCTCTGAAGGAAAATTGCCCCGAAGGCTGGAGCAACAGTTACGGTGAATGGATTGCGCTATCGAGAGATGATTAATAATATTTTATGGCCGGAATTGGATGGTATTGATCTGGACAACGTTTACTTTCAACAAGACGGCGCTACGTGCCACACAAGCAACGAAACCATTGATCTTTTACGGGAAAAGTTTCCGGACCGTGTTATCTCTCGAAGAGGTGATCACAATTGGCCACCGAGATCTTGTGATTGAACACCTTGCGACTTCTTCCATAAATAATTTTTCAAATTCTACCGGTAGTTCCAGAAATTACCCTCTACATACAAACTTACAAATAAACAAACTTCACGTCTAGGTATAATCATATTAGTATAGATTGCCTCAGTACTTAGTATGTACGGTTCTTTTCGATCAAATAATCTTATTGAGTATTTATTTTGACAGAAAATAGTATAGGTGCAATAGATACGTAACAGTTATTTGGTATTGGGATATTATGCCATGGCGTGTCGGTTTAATAAACCTATTTGATGACATGTCGTTGGCAATAGTAGGTAGACTAGGCTGCCCTTAACTTTACCTGAGTTTTCAACCCAAACTTAGTCATGTGTACACACTGCTCTAGCCTACTCCGCTTGTCTGCCTGACTCAGGGGAAATCATAAACATGAAACCTACGTAAACAACTAATACTTATTTCTAAGTTTTCCAAGCCTACATTATATACCAAGTGATTCCAGTACAACGCAGAGCTGTACCTACGTTTCCTTCCGATTCGCTTGAATTATTGGAAAATCGTACAAGGTCCAACACAATCACGCACGTTATAGTTCTTATACAAATAGCTTACAAGTGTTATATCAACCTCAATTGTTAGGCAATTATCAGTCGTAATATGTCCTGATTAGGTTTAAAATTACATGTATCAATATCGACACTTGAAATTATTTCCACGCGATCGGACCTAATTTGGGGTAAGTAGCAGTAGTTATTTACTGTATCCTTAGTCGAAACTTGATATTTGGTATGTCTTACGAATGGTCTAGGAATTTTATTCTGATTACGTTTTTCGGTCGATCGATCAGGTACGCTTGCAGCGGTTTTTCCGTGGATGGGTGACCATCTTTACATACCAAGACCCCTCCGTGCCTCGGAAAGCACGTAAAGCCGTTGCTCTCGGCTGCCTTTCGTGGATCTTTGACAGAAGTAACGGGTCGTCAGAAGCCGGAAAGTCTGACAACCAGTCTTACCAAGGGGTAGCGTACTACCCTTGTGGTTTATTGCAAGGGCCCAAATGGGGACAGAAGCCTAACGCGGTTCAAAATTAATAGTAGGTCAGTAATGGCCTCCTACCATAAATTACTAGGCTTTTGTTTCGTTGACCCCAAAATGTCGGCAGTTGATACAATCAATTTGATTTTTAGCCTATAATGTCCTATTACTTTTCAACCTACATTTTCCATAGTAACCTACTTACTTTCAAGAAGGGCGTTGTCAAGTCGACGTGTATATTTTCAATTAACATGCTACCGTTAACACCATGAACTAGATTAATTTTGTAGAATTTAATCGTTTCTATCATATCGACTTATAGAGAAGACGTTGTGACAACAATTTAAAAGAGTATGCTTAGATGGTTTGGTCATGTTGAGAGGATGAATGAAGGTATTGAATTTAGGTATTACATACAAGGCAGATGTGAGTAGAAACGTCCGGAGGGGACGCCATATAAGGACATAGTGACCTTATTGGTGATGTTCTTCAGAAAGGTCATATGCGTAGTACTCGCAACCTTCGCGTGCGTGTATGAACGTAAACGAAACAAGAGGTGTAAGTAAGGATCGTAGCAGGTGGTGTTTTGTAGTTTCTGCCTACCACCATGGGAAGAAGGCGTGAGTTTATGAAGAAGAAGAAAGAAAAGAAGAAAAAACGTTTATTTAGCACAGACTAAAAGGCACACAAAACAGATAAAAATTATGAGAAAAACAATCAAAATAAAGATGGTGTACAGTGCGAAGTATGAAACTAGCAGGGTAGTGTGCCTCACGGCTGCGCCAAAAAGGCCCAGTTCAGCAAAAAAATGCCAGACAACTAGTGCCTGACGCTGGTTTTCGATTGGACCTTTATTTATGAAACTCCACTAGCTCTATTGACTGATCGTTAAAGTGAACATTGGGCATAGAGTTCATAGTACAGCACTAATAACCACGCTTGGTACAATGTATTGGTGTTTGGCTATTTCACAAAAGAATGCTTTTATAGCCATGACGATGTTCTTTATCTATCGATCATAATTTAGCCCAGCCTATTATGATCTTACTGCACGGCAAACTTCTCATACAGAGAACGCACGTGCGAGCATTGATCACCACGCTAAAGAAAGAAGAAACAAAAATTATTTATTGTGATTTGCACAGGAATATCACAAACTAAACTAAACTAAACACACTCTTAAAAAACATAAAAACTAATAAAACAAAAATAATAAAGCAAAGTCCTTTACGAGGCCAAAAGGCGTATCGCTTCAGATTTTAGACTTATATTAATTAAAAGTCCAGCGGGATAATTGCGTAACATACTAACAATAGGAAAAGCTTTAATTTTGACAGTTCAACAACATTCATTGAGTTATTTACGTTGTTGACCAGACGAATTATCCCTACAAATGAATCAATGGATTAGCAATATCTTTCAAAATGATTAAGATTCTGGTTGATGGTGTGTTACGCAATTAGGGTGCAGTCGAAATGATTCAATTTCTTAGTAGTAGCCATCGATCATTAACAAAGAAATTAGTGATCGACGGTGGACGATAACGATTTATGGTAAACGGTAAAGAACAGGCAGTTGGCCACGCCCCTAAATGACCTTCTACTAACCTTCTACTTTCACTGTCATTGCTATTGTTAGCCTGATCGATAAATGTTAACGTGTTCTTATAACTATGGCTTACTCCGGTTTTTTTAAAGGTTGTTACTTGTATTGGACTTATTTTCGAATTTATCAATGGATTACTTGTAGAAATAGATTATTTTTATAAAATGCGGATAAAAGAACGTTCAAAAAACTTTGCAGCTAATCGTCGGAAAAATTAACAATATATTGCAACAAAAACAAAGTCTCATTAAATGTAGTGTTGCAAATAGAAAATCTTAAATTAACTTTTTTTTACAAATTATGTTCGTAAAACACAAGGCAATTTTCTATAGCATTACTTAGCGGTGTATCATATAGCTTACATTACTAAGTACATTATGCTCACACACTTTGTAAGAATTTTTTTTATCTCAAGAAAATGTATTAGACGTAAAATTGAATATATTACTTTATGAGATATTGATGTTCACACATTATAATCAATCATCGATCATTTCAGAAATAAGCTGATTTACTAAGATTTTAGAACAGTCGTGGGCCAGTCTGGGTACCGGCCGCGACTTACGAGTATATATTTATTTACGATATATAATAGGGCAGTGGCTCGAACCCGAACAGGCGCTTTACTTTGTGTAAGTAAATTATTACATCACCACTGCTCCGAAACCGGCATGTCGCAGCAGAACCAAAAAATCGAATACATCTGCCATTTATACTCCCGCACTGGGCCCGCGTGGTGGATGACAGCACACTCTCTCTAACAAAGAGGAGGCCTGTTTCTCAACAGTAAGAATATTATAGGTTGATTTGATTATACTACTAAAATACTCCACATACCGCAATTTAACTAGCGCAATAAGTAATTAACTGTAATTTTACTTTCACTATTACACTTCAAAAATACCTCTATGTTTTTTCATAATATCTTCTTTATCTTCGCCTTGTTTCAAGACCTCCACTGCTGGATATAGGTGTCTCCCAAGCATCGTCACAACGACCGCTCCTGTGCCTCCCTCATCCATCGAATTACTACGACCTTCACCAGGTTATCGGTCCACCTTGTGGCCTTTGAATTTTGATACAACAGTATGATTTTACTCGCATATCCTTATCATCGCACTAGCCTTTTCCCCAATCGCCAATCTAGCCTAACTCGATGCAGTACCGTCGAAAACCAATATTCTACATGGAGCGCCTGCTCCGACTTTCACAACCCAGTAACTCGGTACTGATTAACACATGCAATTCAGGAACGATTTTCCAGGGTTTGATCTAGTTCCAATCAACAAAAAATCACACAATTGCAATCATCACAAAAGTAACGAAAAGCGGAAACCCAAAAGCTCAACAATACACCCATGATCCGTTACTAGGATACCATAGTCACACACACCTCATTCCCATAAGGTCAGTGACACATACAGTCTCACCCACAATGAAAAATGAGAATGAAGTGACTTATCGTGATTTAGCGTTTCCACGAACAGTCCGATGACCTCGACAGAGTTTTTTAGACTAAGTTTCTCATGCACTATCGGGCAATCTGTAATGCTGGAATTGAAGGCTCGCTTTTGTTCGGCGGTTGACCTTTTTCATGAAATTGGCACTTGTTTGACGAGTTAGCAGGGTTATAGTGCTAAATGAGCTGACGTTAGATGGAAGTTAAGCAAATATATATCGAAATGGAATGGAATAAGTAGATCTTTTGGATAAGCCTTGTCCGATTAAGTAGGCTAAGTAAGGCTTTATTTTACTTTAAATTAACACATAAAATAACATCATGCCCACATTATCCGAAGGGTTAGGCCCTATGTAATGGCGAGCCAATCCAGACTTCGGTTTTCTACTAAGTAATTCTAGTTTGAAAAATCCGGCGCGTTGGTATCCACGCGCGCCTCAAAGACATGTCAGCACTAATTGACGGGTCCGTTAGGGCCGATAACTGCCAGGGTCGCGGGTTGTTCGAAAGATGTACCTTGGCCCCTGGCACAGGCAACTGAAGGATAACGGGTGGGTTCTAGTCAGTAAAAGTCTGAGACTCCCTGAAAAAAAAAGAACAATAAAAAAAGAAAAAAAAAGTTGATCAACCCAATAACACATTGCTCGACCTAAGAATCGAAACCAGGACCTCTTGCTCAGCAGTAGCGCTTGTCTGTGTCTGTGCTATATTAAGAACTCAATCTTGCTGTAGAACAGTTTGATTTAGGTGTTAAATGCAACAACACCATATGAATGCCCATGCATATTTGTTCTCATAACAATGAACCAAGTCATAGTCACATACGCATGTTTAACAAGTATTGACGCCACAAAACGTGCTAAGTTTTTAACACCTTATTACCAAGTTAGCAGAGTTAACTTCAAATGTAACTTAGCTACTAAATGCAGTTTCCTAGTCACTTCGGAAATTCCAAACAGGACATAATTTACGTTTTGAGTGAAGCAATTTTTTCTTTTTGCGTTTTAAATTTTTCCTCTTATTTAGATTGACGCATGATTGGATATAATTTAATATTAATATAATATAAACATTATATATATAATATAATTTAAATTAAATATATATAATATAATTTAATTTTCAGAAAACGTGGAACAGTCTACGAACTTAATACAAATCAAAGATTTCGGCGTCCCTTTATTTTCTTATGACTTCCCAGGTATTGCTCAGCCTTTCGCAGTCCCCTGCTGGACATAGGCCTTTGCTTCACAACAGCCTGTCCTCGGCCTTCCACATACAGTCTGTCCCAGAACATTTTTCAAGGTATTTTCATGTGTGCAACGATCCGTAGTAGGGGGGCGACCCACTGAGCAGCAACTTGCGCACCCCAGCGCAGGGCACGTCACTATAGCGCTAAGGCCAGTTGTGTGGGAGTGGCTGGAAAGACGGTATGGCGCCCTTACTTTTCGGCTGACATAGGTACTGTCCGGACATGGGTGCTTCAGAAAGTACCTGCACCGTATTTAGGCCGGGAACCGACACCTGGTTGCCACCATTGCAACTGCCTCGACGACACGACGCAACACACCCTTGAGGTATACCCTGCTTGGTCAGTGCAGCGCCGTGACCTCGTCGCGCCGGTTGGTGATGTGGACACTCTCTCGCTTCCGAACATGGTCATGTCCATGGTCGGAAGTGAGAGTGCGTGGGATGCCCTCGTCTCCTTCTGCGAGGAAGTGATGATCGCGAAGGAGGCGGCGGAAAGCGAGAGGGAAGTTACAACCTCCCTTTCAGTCCGTGGCAGACGCACTGGGCGCCGGAGGTCGCGGAACGATCTCCAGCCGCCTTAGGGTGAGGCCTGCGAGCAAAAGACTTGGGGAGTTTGTTGCCTGAACAGTGAAAGGCCCGAGATGGCGGCGCGCCGTGTTTCGCGCGCGCCTATCTCTAGAGTAATCGCGGCCGCATGCGGCCTCGGTGGGTGATGGGGTCAACACCTAGCCGGGGGAGCGTGAGGAAATTCGCAAGCACTCTAGCACCCCGGCTAAAGTTAGCAGCAGAACATCGTGTGGTTTTAGTCAGTTAGAGTCTGACAGACCTCTCACCTACCCCATATGGTGGAGGACATTCATGAGAATTTCCATACTTGAAAATATAAAAAAGGGGGGGGGGGCGTTCTCCACTCCAGGAATTGTCTGCTCCACCGGCCATCGGTCCTTCGACAAACACGGCCAGCCCATTGCCACTTAAGCTCATTGCTGATACACTGTTAATTTAAAAAAATGCCCAATAAAAACGCAAAACATTTCGTGTAAAACCAATTTACAGCTAAACACATTCATATTTTAGGCACAGACCTAGATATTTACCGATAACATTTAAGCTAATTTCGTTCGCATGTCCAGGTCATTGAGCTGACGGGTCGGTTGCATGCTTCACGCTATATACGAATACAGAGTAGGCAGAGCTTCAGGCATCGTTTAAAATAAGTGAAGATGAGAAGTACTGTTTTCCGGCAAAGGTTTTTTATGTTGCTACCTTTGGCTTTAACTCGCGTTCATCTTTTGACTAAGGAATCTAGGTATTCCCAATTCGTTTTGAACTTGAATGCAGGCCTGGCTTATATTGTAGGAGTTATTTACGCGGTAGGTCATCTTATGCCCTTTTACACTACATATAAGCTTTTGGATATTCGACTTTCGACGCTAAGCTGAGCGTTGAAAATCCAACAGCGGGCTTATACTCGTATTTAGGCATTTATTCAGGTGTTGCTTAACGTTAAGAAAATGGGTATAAACCCACGAACGCACGGGCGTAAAAATTTCGCGGGGTATTTGTTCTCACATTGGATTTTTAACGCTCTGCTTAGTGCCGAGTGTTGAAAATCCAACAGTGTGTTTTTTCGACACGCTGTGATGCACTCTGTTAGATTCTCAACGCTTTGTTCACCACCGAGAGTTGAAAAGCCAACATTGTGTTTTTCGATACGCTGTGATGCACTCTGTTAGATTCTCAACGCTTTGTTCACCACCGAGAGTTGAAAAGCCAACATTGTGTTTTTCGATACGCTGTGATGCACTCTGTTAGATTCTCAACGCTTTGTACCACCGAGAGATGAAAATCAAGTGCACGAAAAAATTCCGCCTCGGTTTTATTACGTCCTTGGAAACGTGGGATTATCCTTATTAGCGCAACATGTTCTTCCTCCATACTTCTCTGCACGGGGTCAAATAAAATTATCTATCAAAATTTCGCAGACGTGATATGTTTCGATACCTAAACAAATTGAAATATTAGTTTAAAAAACGGTTCTTTTTTGTATAAACTTCGCAGACGTGATGGGTATTAGGTAACTAAATACGGTTAAACAAAACAAAACAAAACAGATTTTCTCAACTCATACTTCAAGTAACAACACTACCAACGGTCGTTGACCCCAAAAAAAATATCAAATCTTTTTTTATTTCGTGTAAATTCAAAGACAAAGAATTGATTCTAGTCGTCCCTTCCAAAATGTAGTTTCGTATGGAGAAGAACGGGCAAGAAACTTCACCGTAACTCTTTTAAAATGTTAACAATATTTTGTATACATTTATTATAAAGTTATATGTGAAGACGATGCACCAGGAATAAAATTACTGTACCACAAAAGATAAAAAGAATTAAAAATGAAGCAAAGACAGATAAAATTAAGTATTTTATAGATACATGGTGTTCACATATTTGCAAACACTGTAAAAGTATACGATTTTCCTAAAATATTAACAAGGATTACGTAACATACACACACACACACCGTACACCGTACATGGGACCTAAGCATAACTGGCGAAATGTGGGTGTACTATAGGTACACCTCTGACTAACCCTTCTGGGATTACAGGCGTGATGTTATGTTGCTATGATTAAGTAATCAAAGAATGTAAATCAACGTAAAAAAATAACATAATAAACTATTAAATTAGCAACCAGTTTGATTTTGTTTAGACAACACAGATACTCATCACGTCCGCGGTTTCGCTAGCTATTTTAATTTGACCCTGTATAAGTCATCATC
Source organism: Dasypolia templi (assembly GCA_963555695.1). NCBI lineage: Eukaryota > Metazoa > Arthropoda > Insecta > Lepidoptera > Noctuidae > Dasypolia > Dasypolia templi. The sequence continues at coordinate 21,962,566 of OY743155.1, read as the reverse complement.
TCGGTAGTCAACCCCTTTCAAACCATATCATCTTTCATACAAGTCCACCCATCGTATGTGCAAGTCCGAAATACTTATGTACATATGTCTTTCATTCTTTCTTTGTTCAAAGAGCTTGTTTTGTCTAAACATTTAACATGTTTGCAAGCTAAGCATTTTCACGCTATTGTCGGTGCCCCAGTTCCAGTGTTACGTGTGTATAATTGTCTAGTTTTGCACCGGTCTAGGCAAAGACCTAGATTTCGGTAACCTTTCAGAGTATTTCACTGGCTGTAGTCGTAGCACAGCGAATTGACGACAGTCATTTTGAGACTTGTATTGTTTGTATGGACTATTGTACCTTCCTACGTCTTTCGAATTTTGTGTTATTAGGTATAGATAAGTCATTTGAACTGTATTGTAGGTTAGCTTTCTTCAATTGCATTTTGAATCGATTGTTTTGTTATATGAACAGTACCTATAGTGTGTTTGAATAGATATATGTATTTGGGCCTTTTGTTTTAATTCTTAATTCACTTTAGACCAAAACTTTCTGCGACATTTGAACAAATTAATGTTTGCCTTATTTTCGGACTATAAAGTGATATAAAATACTGCAGCAATCGATTTTTCTCAAGGTTATGATGTAGATAAGTGGCAATCGCTTTCAAAGCGTTTCGTATTTCTACAACGCTTTCAACAATATTGAATATGCTACTGAAAAGCTTAGTCAGTCAGTATACCATCATCGTTTTCACTGATAGAGCAGCACTATGCCTGGGCCCTCTAGCCATTCTGAATGAACTATCGTACAATTTGTGAAGTAAAACTACCCATAAATAGCACGACAACTTTCTTCCTAGTCAATGCGTGTCACAGGAAATGGTCATCCTTCGCAAGCACTCCTGGCTAGAATTCTAATAGGTGCAACTGCATTGATATATATTATGTTTAAAAGGTAAAAACAATAGCAGTACCTGTAGCTATGGAGTGTTCAGTACTTACTGAATTAAGTTCAATGACCTGACAAGTTGCAAGTCACACCCACTGCAAACTCGTTTAAAATTAATGAACTATGGTTATTATTACTTGCCTATTGTAGCGTGTGTTAACTTAACTAAGTTATTTTATGCGTCGAATGGTGTAGTTCTAAATAATAAGGCATACTGTATGCACGGGTACCCTATCATAAATGCCTATAATGTTCCCACGGCTGGGACAGAAGCCTCTTCTCTGTGAGAGGGAGTGGGCCGTTATCCACCACGCGGGCCCAGTGCAGGTTAGTGGATGTCACATACACATACCATGCCATAAAACTATGTTTCTGTCTAACTTGTAAAACTATGTCACTGTCTAGAGATTTAGACTCATTTTGGTCGAAGTCCAGGGGGGGGGGGGGTTACTGCACTTGTCGTCCCCAACCCACCTGGGGACTTACGTGGGACAGTCAGAAAGTAAATGTTCTATGGGTAAATATATTTATAAATATTTTCAACATACTCTCCACTAGCCTCTATACAAAGTTTCATGCGTCTGAACCAGTTTTCGAAACACTTTTCCAGTACGACACGACGTTTACAACCAAAATTGTATCCATTTGAGCAGATTTTTTATTTTCGCGAATAAAAAGAAGTCACACGGTGCTAGGTCAGAGCTGTAAGAAGGGTGACCCAGGAGTTTGACAGGTCGCTCCACTTTGGTAGGCGTTGATTCGTTTTGAAACACCCAAGCCGTCGACTGGCGCTTCGTTTCTAGATCGTATTGATAAATCTAAGACTCATAACCTGTAATGTTGTCGTAAACACACCGAGACGAGCCTGCTTCAAATTTGTTCATCATAATATCACGGCACCATTCCATCCGGGCCTGCTTCTGAGCATCGGTGAGGTTGTGCGGCACAAGATCCATTTTTTAATGAGACACGGGAATTTAAATTAACTCGCAAACAATGTGGAGGGAAATTTTTAAATTGGAACGTACCTATTTTTACTTAGAAATAATAATATTTTGAAAATCCTACTAATATTATAAACACGAAAGTTTGTGAGTATGGATGGATGTTTGTTACTCTTTCACGCATAAAGTACTGAACGGATTTGGATGAAATTTGGCACACAGATTGTTTATAACCTGGATTAATACATACTTTTTATACCGATACTCCCACGGGATCTAGATTTATGCGGGTGAAACCGCGGAGAGCAGCTAGTAGACTATAACTGGCCAGTGGCAATACTTTCTTAGTGGCCTGATGTGTCCTCATGCAAGACTAGATATGAAGTCGTAATCCTTTAACCGTATCACTGCAAGGGTAATAATAACGTGTTATAATTGTAATGAATGATGGTTATTTCATGCATACTATGGCATTAGCGCTGGTTTACATTTGTAAGTATGTTTACGTAATTAGTGACTTAATGCATGCATGACATGATTAGGGAGAGAAAATTGTATAATTTTTCAATATGCATAAAAGTATTGATAAAATTCAAGGACATGAATTGAGTTGATTATTTTTAAGAGAATGATATTTTAAGAAGAGCAACGATCCAATAAGTATAAATTAAACAATGATTCAAACAATGAATATTATGAAGTAAAGCGCTGGGAAAATTTTCAACGCAATAACTGATGAATCTGAAACCATTCTCCCTATAGAAGTGAATAATAATTTACACAAACCTAAACTTTAAAATAACAATTTCAACGCAATCAATACAGATATACATTACCTTAATACTGATCCAACAAAAACAAGATCCGGTATTACACCTGAAATTGACAAATTATATCCTAATTATGGTAAGAACAATAATTTTGATCCAATCGATAGCCGAGGTCGAGAGAACGTTTCGATTCTAGTAATCGTTTATATTAATAATCGTAATCGTTTAGTTCAGTAGCCTATAGTGGCAATGATAATGGCAAAAAATATACTTTATATCCTTTAAAAGTTGTCTATTTCTAAGATACAAATAATGATTGTGCGTGAATGGATAAAAAAGAAAAATTTGAACAACAGGAAACATAGTAATAGTTTAAATAACTGGTTGTTATTTGATATATAATAGTGGTTGTCACTCCACTCCACTTATTTTGTGTCGATCATGGAGTCTCTGCTTTATGGCTTCTATTTCCAAATCCGATATGAAGTCAGTAAGTACTCTATAGACAGATTGTATCCAGGACAACAGTTCTCGTCTTTTTAGCCTTTCCCATCTTCAAGTTGGGCTCTACCTTGTCTAGCCAAATGCGTTTAAATATCAATATTCCTTAGAGCATCTGTGTTGTGTTCAGGTTGTGTATTCCAGTTTTCCTCTTCATTATCCTCACTCCTGTAAACCATAAATGGTTCTTAAGTCGTGGTCTTCGTAACGCTTTGTGTGCAAGTTATGACATTGTTCCAAAATCTCCTATGAATGGCAATGTGGAAAAACCCCCGTACATTAGGATTTATGACGAGCTTTTACAAAAAAAAAACCGCATGAACAACAACTTTTTCTTTAATGTAATTGAGTCAACCATCTTTATTTGGCGGTTTAGTTTCACAAGTTTTTATTTCTATAATTCGTCTCAAGTCAAGTCTATAATTATTTAGTTCATTGGCCTAAAAAGTATCTAATTTCTAATTATATTTGCTATTGTTATAGTTTTAGCCGCACAGGCAGTGTGGGAAACGTGAATGGGCGCTTATATCTCGTTCATTTCCTCATGCGTTGCAATCGCAGCTATTATATGTCGCAATCTTTATGGTGTCTGCGCTTATTTTGTCGTCGATTTATTAATGTAGATGTTTTTTTTTATTTTATTTTGGTGTTTCTTTTGTGTCTGTAACGTTTTATAATAGGTGTAATTTGAATTTCAATTCATGGTTTTTGAATTAATTGAACTGCTTTTAATTTATTTCACTGATGTGTTATCAATAAGGGGTATGTTAATTAACTTATTTGTTTGTTATTCATTAATTTATTTGTAAATGATGCGATTTTATTATGTTCTTATATAATTCTGGATTATGTTAGGTTCTTAAAAATAATAATCAGATTTTAGCGATTAGAGCCAAACTGGTAGGAATTTTTTCACGTCAAATAGTCATACATCTCCAGTTCCAGTTTGACTTAGAAGCCATGTATCATATTGAAAAAGTATAATAATTAATAATCCAATATTATTTTGCTCATGATAATAATACCCAGAATAATACTTAGGTACCTAGCTGTTTTCGTTATAATTATTTGACATATCAATAAATCAGCAAATGTTTGCTCGTGGAACATTATTTGTGCAGACGAGGCAAACACGAAAGATTTACGATGAAGAGTTTGGTAAACATCATAATTTAGATTTGGCTGATTGTAGACAGAAAATAGATTTGCATCTAGGCTAAAATTACCTATTTCTGTATTGGAAATGTTGGTTATCATATCCATACTAATAATTATGTATTCGAAAGTAACTCTGTCAGTCTGCCTGTTACCTTTTGACGCATATCACTGAACCTATTTAGTATAGGTAGTCTGAGAGCAGGTAGATAAACGAGTTTTGTCAAATGGAAGAATAGACAAAATGACAGATTAATAAAATAAATCTGTCATTTTGTCTATTCTATCTGTCATTCTGTCTATTAAAGTTGGTTATGCTACGCGTGTAGCCGAGTAATTGCGTAGCGTAAGCATAATCAGTCTATAACGCTCCCACTGCTGGGGCACGGGCTTCCTCTCTGTGAGAGGTAGTGGGATGGCCCAAAGAGAGGAAACCTAGTCCCGCTTTAGGCCCTTTAGGCCTGCACATGGACGCTGGCCTTGGGTTGTCGGATGTCACGTCCTATTGTATTTAAGTTCATCACCGCTGCTCTCAAAAAGGCGAAGGAAAACATCGTGAGGTAACGGCATGCCCTAGAACCAAATTGCGTAGAGTGCGCACAAACTAAGTCTGCGCGCGGCCGAAATCGGCACTTACTATGGCCGTGCTTTTCGTGACAGTTCAACAACATTCATTGCGTTTTTTACGTTGTCAAGCAGATGATTTTTTCTAACTTAGGAAGCAATGAATTAGCAATTTACTTCAAAGTCTTTTGGATTGTGATTGTAATTGTGTTACGCAATGGGGTGCTGGAAAACGAAGGCAACTTTTCATTCTGAATGTATGTATTGAAATATTGAAATACAAATACACGCAGACGACTATACTTTTAATTATTCTGCGGTAAATCCCTTTAAAGAGGTAATGTTTTAAAGACTTGTATGGTTTTCAAACTGACTTAAAATCACTGAAATGCGATTCAAGTTTCAATTGAAACACCTGGCGAAAATACACTACAAAACAGAAATTACTTTTTATTCCTTTTTAAAATTCATAAGTATTTCATACCAAACAATGCAATATTCACACGAGTGTTGAACAATCGTAAAACGAAACACATCTTAACTACACAGAAAAACTACTCTTACACTACTACAATAGAGTTGAAATTAGATTTGACAGTCTACATTTTTACAACTGCATTGACACAGAGGAGAATGAAATCTTTCACTTTTGTGATACGGTTGACATTGCTTTGTCAAGTGATAGTCAGAAAAGTAAAATAATTCAAAAACTCGTTGACACTTGCACTACTGGTAGATAATTAGTAATCATTTGTATTGGCATGCAATGTTGTTGGTCAATGTTAAGCAACATATTTGTTCATTCACAAGCATCGGTGTTTTAACTGCATGGTAAGTACAGACGGAACACTTAGGGCGCATTTCACCAAAGAAACTATAAAAGCGATCAGCATTCAAACCACGTTCAAGAGATGTCAGCGTCATTATTGTTGTGGAATATTAAGACTGACAGATCTTGAATGTTAGATGTGCTGAACGCGTTCAGTTTAATTGGTGAAATTGGCACTTAGTGAAAGAAAATGGAAAAGCGCAAGCTCCTTGTTCAAAAAATCTTGTCGTTTATTTTATCCTGAATTATAGTATCTCTGTTTTCAAACTCAAACTCAAACTCTGTGATCAATTGTTTATTAAATTGTCACACTACGTCAATTTGCCGAATTGTGAAGCTGTTGTGATTTAAATATAAGGCCAATTTATTTCGGTCGTTCATTTGTAAAAGAATTAATTTCCCTGACTTTTCATGAACCCATAAGCGTCATTTTGTTTTTTTTTTTAATTCACCGACGTAACCTCTAGCCTATTTATGACAGTGGTAAACGGGCACACAGTCCAAATACCAAAAGAGCTTTTTATGACGCCTTAGAAAATGTCAAATACTGGTGAAAATTACATTTCCATGTCGGCCGTTATTTCATGACTGAACCGCTCTTCTAGGAAACAATAGCTTTTGCACCAGTCACCCAGAGATAAAGGCAAAAAGCGAAAATATCATACATGCCAGTAATTTTATCCAGGACTTAAATTAAAAACACCCCCATAAAGTTACAGAATTCTATGTTTTACATTTGAATTGATAACAGAATCAAATGTGTTACACTTATTAAAGTGTAACAGTAATATATCTGTAACCGACAGTGTTAATAATTGTAACTGGTAAACGTAGCTATTTTTGCAATTATACCTAAAACTGCTTATTTCTGTTACACGTATTTTCACTTAGTAACATATATAAAAGGTTACAATTTGATACTGTAGACATTACTGTATCTGTTTTCTTTTAAAATAGTTTTAAAAACATTTGTTACGGTTACAGGTTGAGTCCGTGATTTTATCGGTACTTGCTTTGCGTCTATTGTCTAATACTTCCTTTAACTAATGTTATCAGCACCAAAAACGCACTTGACCTCATTTTTCCCTCGCTAAAAATCTCGTAAGAATAGCTGCAGTTAAAAAAACCGCGAGTAATGTTTTAGTTATGTCAGTTTTAGCGGCTAACCGCAGTCATTGCGTGTCAACCTGTCTAGATAACCACGTTATTGGATTAACGTAACGTAACGCTAACTGTAGCGGTAACTTTTCATCTCTTTTATTGTTTTCAGGAGATTTGTTATGATAACAATGTGTGTGTGAGCGTGTGTGTGTGATAAGGAAGTTACTAGGCCTAGTTATTCATTTTGTAGACTGGATGAGAATGTTTGCAACGGTCGCGATTGTCCTAAAGAACTATTCTAAATCGAAGCGTATATCCTCGTTATTTTGGCAGTATCACCTTTTTTAAACCAAACTGATAATTTTATGGTTTAAAAAAAAATTGTAAGTATTCATTATTTCTCCCGGCTTTTCTATTTCTTAAATCTTTTTTCATTCTTTTTCCAGGTAAGGACAATGCTTCTATTCAACCTGCTACCCATTACTGCGTAAGTAAATAAATGATATAAAATAATATATTGGTGTATAAAAGCCCAGTGTTAAATGAAATAAAATTCTAAATGTAATGTTTTCAAAAAAGTATTCTTAGAAAACGTTTCATACGACAAGTAGGTAACTGTAAAGTGCAGTTATCTTCTTGACATTTTTATAATCGGTTTACGGTTATCTATGTTTTATTGCTGTAGACGTACAATTTATTATCATAGCATCCTTTCGATTTAATTGGAGCTTTGAGTAGTGGTTAAAATCAAGGTCAAATCAGTATGAACAAATGATAATATGATAAAATTTTACCAAAATATAATCAAACAATAAAAACAGAGCCAACATTTGAAACTGTGCAGAACTTCATTACGATTAGGTAACTGATTTAACCGCCTGCTTCCAGCTACGAATATTATATTTTCATTGAAATAACCAGAGCGTTTCCACTTCAGTATTAATAACAAGAGCTACGTCACAACATGTCATGCATTTTGACGTTTCTCTATTGATATGAGCCGCCATGTTTTTTATGCTCGTGTTCCATTTTCAAATGTTAAGGTTTAGGTAAAAGGTTGCAGGCCATCACTAAATTTTGCTGGATTTTATAAAAAAATGTTAAGTCATACTGACAGTTGACATAAGTTATTGGCGGGAGTTTTGACGTTTGTATTTCGAACAGATTGATTCACGGGTTTTTCAACATACAGACACTGAAAATGACAATGAAAACGAAGTAGAATGTTCTGTAGGTTCTCACGTATTATTAATCTGTGCCGTTAAAAATAAAATAACATAGGAATGTGCAAGGCGTCCATGTTGAAACTCGTGACAATCACCAGGAGGAAACGCGTAGTTACGGTGGCCGTAACGATGGTGACAGAGCCCATTACTGTATGTGCATGTAAACTTTCACAATACTTACAATTAAAGGTACTAAGGCAGAGAAACCAGAACAATAATTTTAATTTTTTTATTTTTGTTTTGTTTGCAATAGACATAGTTAGGGTTCTACACAAAAGTTATAGATTATAAGATGTAGCCAGGGGACCAGACATTTCGTCAGTTATGTACCCATATTAGATATAAGTCTAAGGTCTTTAGCATAAGCATAAGCATAATCAGCCTATAACGTTCCCACTGCTGGGACACAGGCCTCCTCTCTATGAGAGGTAGTGAGCCGTAATCTACCACGCGGGCTCAGTGCGGGTTGGTAGATGTCACATGTCTTCAAATTTTTGGTTCTAGGACATGCCGGTTTCCTCACGATGTTTTCCTTCACCGTTTTGAGAGCAGTGGTGATTAAATTATTTACACAAAGTAAAGCGCCTGCTTGGGTTCGAACTCACGACCTACAACTCGTAAGTCGGGACCGTTACCACTGGGCCACCACTGCTCTAGGTCTTTAGATTCCAGAGAATTTCTTAATGAAAAGTCCGATAAATCTTTGCCTGACCTGGTGATGGCACCAAGGAATCGCGTTCGACCTGGAAGTCAGTCATTAGGGCGCTAATTTCCACCCATGACTTGAGAGCGGCTGCACCGACTTGGTTTTTTTTTTTTTTTTAAATGTTCGTAACAGTAGGTTTTTATGGAAAGAAAAATATGAAAAGATTCCCGATTTTTTTTTTCTAATTCGGAAAACAAAAAGCTATTTTTTCTATGGGATTTCTGTGGACTGGGCAACGTCTGTTGGGTAAGCTATAAGAAAAACGTATATTTTATGAACTTACAAGTCAAACCTTATGGCAAAACCTTGATTTCTGCCGAGGTCCGGTTACACGAAGACGCAAATGAGATATTATTTGATCTATTTGATATTGAAATTCGATTACATTGTCAAGTCCGCGGTTAGCACGCCGACAAAGTTTTGACATGATTTCATAATAACAATGTGTTGAAATTGATATGATCCAACATAATTCATCGCAGAGATTAACAAATATTGAGTCATGTTTTTATGCGCAGTGTTGGCCCAGTGGTAACGGCAGCGACTTACGAGTTGGAGGTCGTAGGTTCGAACCCGGACAGGAACTTTACTTTGCGTAAATTATTTCATCACCACTGTTCTCAAAACGGTGAAGGAAAACATCGTGAAGAAACCGGCATGTCCTAGAACCAAATATTCGAAGACATGTGACATCTCCTCCTGCCTCCAACACACAGTCCACCTCTCACCGAGAGGAGGCGTTTCCCAGCAGTGGTAACATTATAGGCTGATTATGAGTTATGTTTTTTAAAACTCAATATTAGAAAGGTGTCTAAAGATAGTCTTTTAAGATAGTCAACATACTTTTCTAGCTAAGTAAGTTGGTAGATATTTTATTTACTTTAGCAATTAACTAAAATTATGTCTCTAGCCTGTCAGCAAGATCATCGGGGTTGATGAACCAGATCGTTGCGTCGATAGTTATTGTTGTTCTTATTACCCTGTGGCGATCTACAACGCCACATGCGAACTACGAATCACACTGATGTCGCTCAAAATCCTGCATCGCGCAAGCAGAGTTTACCTCGCAACTAGCATAATTATATACAACGTCCCGACATCAATCGTCGGACAGGTGCTCATCAGACACGACAACCGTCTGGTCGGAGGATCCTCCCTTTTATATAGAGGTTGAGTGAGTGAAGGTAATGACAACAGACTTTTCCATGCCACTGCACGGAAAAGGCGTCTTCTCATACAGAGAAGGCACGAACATTGATCACCACGCTTGCTCAAGATGGGTTGGCGTTGTCATTCTTACTATCCCTGTCCAAGAAAATTCCAAAAATTATCTAGAACTATTCCAATTTTATTGGCTACAGCAACAATACAAGTTTTTCAAAAAATACTTAAGGAAAAACCGACAGTCAATTTTCCCACCAACTGATTTCGAATACATTATTCGAAGCCTATAAAAGTATTGAAATATCTTTATCGCAGGAATACCTTGCATTAGCATTCTTTGCGCTAATTATATTAGCATACAATTAGTTTGAATGTCCTTGGTACTGGACATAAGGCTGTGTTTAATAATTGTACAACAGGGCTGGCTTAGACGAAATACAAACTCATTTTTTTTTTATTATTTCTATATTATATCTTGCGGTTGCTTTTGGTTTCACTCGCATCCTGTGGGTGATACTTTATCCATACTTATTTGTATGCCTGACGTTTTCACGCCCTTACGGCTGAAAGGATTTCGACTGAATTAGGCACAACAGTTAACAATGATCTGGGTTAAGAAATAGAATACATTTCATCCCGGTAGTACGATCCCGTGAGATTTTGTCCTGTACGCGGACGAAGCCGTTGAAAAAAGCTAGTATTCATACCATTTATATCTGGATAATCAATGCGTTTGTCTTGCATGGTGATTGTAGCAAATCAGACCGCGAACCATAATAATTTTGGAGGGCACAGGTCAACAAATAGGTAATAGCTGCACTCTGTATACACGCTTGACACTTCACATGACCCCCGACTTTTTGACAGTTTGTCAAGTTTATGCCGTCTTATAGATGGTTGAACGGGGAACCGACCGTTCAACCCTCTCTACCCAATTGATCTATTGTCATCCAAGACTGAAATAATATTTACCCCTATTTTACGTGATCCAAATGCATCTCTGTAAGCCTACTTATCTGATTGTATCCCTAGTGTTTGTACAATAGTAACGAACACCGAGAAAAGGTGTCTAGAACTCAACAATAAATTGACACGAATTTATGGCTAGTGTCAATGTGGAAGATTTACTCTGATACTTATAAGTACCAATGTTATATATAGGACTACAGATTTCAATATCCTATCCATGACTTTGAATTTGTTTTAGACATTCGTGATTAGAATACATTAAATATAAATAGGATATTCTTTGTTTTGATAAGTTTTGATTTACAATCATCATTTAAGAAACTACTAAATGATTTAGCTATTCTTAATTAAATAAAGTACACGTATGGCCCAATGTGACGTCGATTAATGGCATTTCAGTCTTTTAATGAAATTGGATCTACTAAAACTCGTACCTATTCCCGCCATAATAATATCGTTAAAAATTCAAAATGGCCGAAAGCAATTGACATATCGGGACAATGACATCGTTTAATCAATTTATACTAAAAACTATGAAGTGAAATACTAACCCTTTTGGAATTTATGGCAGCTGCACACGAGATCAAGTTGATCCTTTGTTAAAATGTCAGCAATCGCACCTTGACGCGTGTGCAAGGCAGCTGTTAAGTTTATGTCTAATAATGACATGAGTATGTTCGTTACAGAAATTAAGGTAGTGTATTTTTATTCAGCTGGCGGAATTATGTTCAATGGTACAGCAAGGTTATAATGCGCAAAAGGTGGACTAGGGAATCCAAATGACACGTTGTTTTGAAAATAGGTCGATTATTATTCATGGTGGTCCGTTGTCTTTTTAATTTAGTGGCTGGTTTTTTTATCATATAGTATCTTTAGTTTTTTGGGAGTCCTCGTTTCTCAAATGAATTCCTATAGATTACTTCTATACAAGCGCCATTCTTTTGTTGAAACTATAAGATTTTATCCTTGTTTGGCCAAACTTACTAAGTAGTCCTATAGATTTCGCTGTTTTCTTTGACGATCATTATTTTTTCTGCAAACAATACAATAAGAAGTACGAATCGACACTATCCTATATAACTTATTCCTTATCGTTCGTACTTCGTTACAATATATTTCGTTACCATTCTCACTTAAGATAAAATCTTTAATACCTACCTGTCTATGTAAGGTTTTAATTATAACAATATTTAATGGCTTCCATGTTGCCATTAATTGACAATATAATCAGCTGTATATGTATTGTTCTACACAATACCTCATTAATTTTCTTTGAAAGAGAAACTTTTAATGAATCATTGAGTTTATAGGAAATCCAGTTTAAAAAATATACATTTTGCAGTTTTTCATTGCGGGAAGTATAACTTAATCATTAAATGGTTTGTGCTTGTGATTATAATTACAAAGCATTAAATTTAACACCCGCAGTAGGATGCTTTTGTTTACTGACTGAAATCGAAACCGCGACGTGGCCCCTGCATTTTTAGACTCACATACAATCCTATGGACTTACCTTACTTACCTCCAAGGGTTTACCTTTGAGTTTGTGTCGGCATTTGGGATCAGTCAGCTAGGACATGCAGCGCCATCTAGTTTTAAAATATTGACCAACAAAATATTAACTACCAGAAATAAACATTTTATTTCATATCATTGTGAAGAAGCTATGGTTGTCACTTTGCCCGTAATCTGCAGTGTCTGTTAAATCAAGTAATTAAGTAAGATTACAAGACGTTGATAATTTAGTTTACTTAGTTTTAGATGCTTAATTTGCTTGAGTGCCTTGAAGCTAGAAATGGCCATTTCATGAACGATATCTAAGTAAATATCCAAACAGAACTCCCCAACTCTTACATCGACTTAATTAATATTGTTCTCGAGAACTACTGGCATCTGTTTATTCTCTTATCCACAATCTTTATTATTTGGGCGTCAATTAAGATAAAAGCTCTTTCCTTCAGCTTCCTCTTACAACTTCCGGCCGACACTTGAGCTTCAAGTTGCTTCCGGTTTGAAACCGCTAAAATGGCGCTGTCCGTTTACTTGCGTTTGGAATTCTTTAAGACACACTTTATGTTCTGTAGCCGTATTTATGTTTTAATTTATTATTTCACTACATCTTAACTTGTTTCGTAAATGTTTGGAGACTTATGTGCGAGGAGGATCATAGGAAATGTGGACGAGTGCCCGTCTAAGATGATGGAGTTTCATTGAATTCCAATGAAATAAAAACCGGACGATAAAAAAATAAATCAAGTAAGTATTAAGAAAGTGATATTGCAATGAAAAATTTGATTTTGAAGCAAATTAAATAAAATTTAATTACATTTATTTATTTGATTAGACAACAATGATCCGTATTATGTTAGTTTGTTAGGTAAAATCAAATTGTTTGAAAACATCGAGCCAATGATTTCGAACGTAAAACTCTGGCTCCATTAAAATAAACCAAACATTTGCATCAAAATTAAAAACACATGCCGTATCATGTTACTCCTCACAAGAACACATTATCACTGTTCTTTATCATCATTATATTCAGTAGCACGTGCAACTACAAGAGGGATCGGGGTTCGATTCCCCGGTGGCGCATTTTTTATCAAAACGTTGTGGGTAGGACAGCTGATAGAGCGGAAGGAAGTTGGTACTATTTTGTCTATGACAAATGGCGAACTTTTTAAATGGTAAAAATAAGTTTGGTGGTTGAACATCTGTTTTCATATTAAGTTTTTTTATTCAAGTTAGGGTGTTATAAGTAAAGCTACAGACACACGTAACATCACGCCTGCATTAATCTTAGGGGTTAGCAGAGTAGCATGGCAAAATAAATGTTGTTTACATATCAAATATTGTCAGAATCTTTATAAGAATATCAACAAAGAAATTGAAATTGAGTTTTTTGGACCAGGCAGCTTTCTCGACTGTAGGTTCCGATTTTCCAGCGTTCAGCTAAGACTAAGTACAAGATAAATAAAAGAATTATATAAATAAGAGATTATCGTCAAGATAAATTGCCGACGCAATAACATAACTTACACGTCGAATTCTCGCCTCACTTTTCCTCGGTCCGAATAAAACCTTCGGATTCAGGTCCGGTATGAGGGCAGCCTCCGAATGAGTCACACTATGACATCATCGGTTACTCATTGGTATACTGTAAGGTGTGTTAGAATATAGAATCTATGGCTGCAGCCTTGAGGAGCGGCCGAGAAAGTTCAACTGAATGGGACTTGATGTCTTTGGTTGTGGTGGCTGTTTTGAATAAGGATGTTTGCAGTAACTGTAATGGGTTAAATATTTCGTTCTTTATTTTGAAGTTTTTGGTGGGTTAGGCGTGTTGGATGATTGGTTAAAAGGAAAGGTATTGTAGTTTTGTGCGTGTTGCTGCTGCAAGCAAAAATGTGGTATACCTGAATTGTTTGTTACAGTGTTACTGAGCCAAATAAATGTTATCCTGTCAATCTTTCTCGTAGCCGCAGGGCAGTCAAATATTGCAAACACGACGCTTGAATACGCTTGATAAATTTTCGCAGTATTTGTTTATAACATAATCTCAACCTTCACCCATTCTTTCTTTGTTCATATTTTTAGAAAATTTTAAACCATTTATTTGTATATTTTGAACTGTCGGAAATGATCACAAAAACAGCAGTTTTGTCCCTTAGAGAGTTATAAACCCGTTTTTATAAAATCTAACAATCTAAGCGTTCTTTGTGAACGAGATTGATTGAAAACTGCGGAACAAATTGTTATTTATTGGCTATTTTAATTTGAGACATAAGACTGACAAACCTTTCCGGTTGTTAGTGGTACTGAATTTACTTTTTCAACTATTAAATCTTGTTTGGACTCGAAATCAATCTCATTCATGATGTGCACAGTTTAGAAAACATCCACGAATAGTTTTTTGTGATTGTCACATACAGGACCACTGGGCATACAAGCTAGTCAGAAAAAAAATATTTGAGAGTAGATAATATACTGACAAGAAACATAACCAAGGAATACGAAGAGATAGGTAGGCAGGAGAGTAGGTGGCACGCTTTCGGCCAAACCCAATAACCTAAGACAGATCGCTACAGATGACAGACAGTACCATTCTATCTGTCCCTGTCAAACAAATAGCTGTCAACACGTTATAGGGTCGCATAATTTGGCTTTATTGGGACGTTAAAACCAGAGATTGATAAGTTTTTCTATCTCCAGTACGCCAAAATTGGAGACAGATACGTTATTGGGTTTAGCCGTTCGCAGTCCTCATTAGAGTTCACTAGACCGAGAAGGCAGGTTCGCAAGCTGATGATCCACTATATGCCAATCTAGTTCTTAAAGTCCCTAAAATTCCTGATTAATAAAACGATTTTTCCACATCTAACAAAGAAACTCTCGTCATTTTAATAGAGCTATCACATTCACCATAATTATGAATGCACTCTGCATCTGTAAGTGCAACTCGATGCATTTATTAATAGTCTGTAAAGCTGCGCTTACATGGTCAAATTTTCCAGCAATAATTTACCGGAGGTAGAGGAGCAATCTTTTTTTTAATAAGTTGCTTGCAATTATGGTGTTTCATTATCTCTAGCAAAGCTATATGATGACAATGCAAAAGTTGATGTTGTTGTCAATATAGTTGACCAATATTACCCTCATAATCAGCCTATAATTTTCCCACTGGTGGGACACAGGCCTCCTCTTGATGGTTGATTACGCCGGGTTGGTAGATGTCACATGTCTTCGAATTTTTGGTTCTAGGACATACGGTTTCCTCACGATGTTTTCCTTTACCGTGCTGGCGATGAAATTATTTAAACAAAGACAAACGCTTGACTGGGTTTGGACTTATAACTCGTAAGTCGCGGCCGCCACCACTGGGCTAAGACTGCTCTTCAATATAAGAGTATTCAGTTAGTAGTTATTCTATTAATTAAAATATGTTTCCCATGTAAGTGCACCTTTAGTCCATATTAGCATTCATGCAGGCTCAGTGTCGGTGTTTCTAAATATCATTACGTATGCTATGAGTGAAGTGTTCCTTTGAAGTCTGATACTAATGTGCTCATGTTTGTCGATGTACTGTTGAGAGTATCACTTTTGATTTTAGTTTTAGCTTTGAATTTAGTTGTATTGTGAGTCAGGTTTGTATGCATGTTTGGAGAAGTAACAAATCATAAAATCATTTTTTTCTTTGCATACATGGGTAAATTTGTACATAGGTGTGCTCCATGTTCTGCCGTCACATGGGCAAGCAAATCATAATCAATTAATATAATTTTAAATAACACTAGAAATATCATTCCCATCCCATTCACAAATTGCAAATCATTTGAATCACAATAAATAGGAAATGTCATAATATTACATGAAATGTCACTGGCTATTAACTATGTCAATGGATACAGTACAAGCGTGTCAATTTAATTAAGTTTATTAAAAAATAGTAAAAAAAAAAAACAAATTACATCACAACACCAACCAATTACAAGAATCGATTTGTGTTTGAACTAGCCGTGTCCGTTTTCAATTCTACACCTGCTTGAAAAGTGAGGAATGAGGCATTCTTTCTCAAGTGACGTGTTAAGATAATAACAGCCAGTGCCAAAATTTGATTACGACATTTCTCTTACTTGGCTTTTGTTCATTACAATGCACACAGTAACACTATTAAACAACAAAGATGGTTGTTAAACATATTTCTTCCGTCAAAAACCCCAATAAGTACCGTGCAAGTTAATCGTTCAACTAAATATCATAGACAGTTACCAAAACAGTAGTTCGGAAAGGCGTTGCAAATTAAAATTTAGCTTGGCCTTCTTTCGTGTCCGTATGTAGAACGAACAGCGCGGCGATCAGAATTCCGTTTGTTATAAAACCGGTTGTACCATCATCATATCGAACTTACTTGATATAGCCGCTGCTACTATTGGAAGATTTTGTAACTTAGTAGCATGGTAAATCATAAGTGTAAGTTTAATCAGCCTGAAACGATCCCAGTGCTGGGACACAGACCCCAATTCTCCGTGCGGGCCCAGTGCGTGTTGGTAGATGTCACATGTCTTTGAATGTTTGGTTTCCTTACTATGTATTCCTTTACCGTTTTGAGAAAAGTGGTGATGATGTAAATTACACAAAGTAAAGCGCCTGGCTGGGTTCGAACCCACGACGTACAACTCGTAAGTCCGGGGCAGCTACCACTGGGCCAACACTGCTTAGCGGGCTGCATAGGGTGCACTAAAATTAAATTACATCTGCAGCACCCTGGTAGTTCTCGCTTCCGCTCCACCATGCTGACTGACTTACCAGGACATAAATTACTCTCACACAAGATCATTGAATAAAATAATAGAATTACCTATTAGATTTCGTTCATAATTTGAAACTATCTGTAATGTGAGCAGTATTTGTGGACCCTTCATTTTTATATATATTTATTTATGCAAGGAAACTCCTCGTTTCTACCAAAACAAAAGTGTCGATTCGCCTGTTTTGGGCGAGTCAATTCGTACGAATCGACTTATAAATAAGCCACATTCGTTGGTATATGTTTATGGTATGTAGTTATTTAAATCTAGCATCATAAAGTCCCCAATGACATTAGATCGTGTTGAGAGCTAACTTTCTATTTGTTCGTGGTAGTTTACTTCGAAATCATGACTGTTATCTATTTGAGTTAAAAGAAATTCTGAAAGTAAGTAGCGCAAGCATCTCTGATGTCTAGGACAACACCGCAACATAATATTATATATGAGGTGATGAAAAAAATACAAATTACAAAGATCAAAAAGTAGGTATTCTTTTATTTTTATTATATTAATTTATGGATAATAAGTTACACTCAATATCGTGTTCTAAGTGTCCTGTTGTCTGCTAGAGGAGCTGATGAGGCTACTGACCCAATTTATATTGCCATCGACACAATAAAAAAATAAGGAAAAAATTGAAAAGGAGAGGGAAACAACTGATCACAACTCAACAAAAAATAAAACACGGGGTACATGTTACAGACTATAGAAGTTCTGAATTCTCATAGGCAGCAAGACAATCATCATATCCAACAAAATGTTATATTATCATTATTATTATGTTACATTCCGTATAAAAGTTACATTATTACCTTTGTAATTCGAGTGTGGCAATCGGAAGAAGTAGGCGGGAAATTAAATACGTGAATATGATAACATGATTTAATAAAAAATACGTGACATTCAATGTTCAGATTCCGATTTTGTGAATGTGTAAACTACAAACATTCACAAAATACAAATAAAACTTGAAAATATATGAATTGGTTAATATTTCTTCATTTTGATTTGATATGTCAGTAGGTAACCTATCGTAATTTCTTATTGTGTTAGAAGGAAGGAAAGGAGATAATAATTTAACAATAATTATTAATTAATTTTCACTTAAAGACAAAAACATCAGTGTAGCTCTGGCTCTTTTACTAGGAGTTCCTGTATTACAAGAGCCAGACCTCTCAACTTACAGGAATATGTAGTAGCGCGATAGACAAAAAATCAGATAAGATATGCATTAAAAGGTAGGTTTACAAATCCACAAAAGAAAAAAAAAGGTAACTAATGAAGTACTTAATCCCGTAAATGATGGTGATATTGTGAGTCAACTTCACTCAGTGGGCATACAGCGACCTACGCGTTCAATATAATAATGCACTGAGAGTACTGCTGAGACTTTTTTTTGGGTGGGAAATCATCAAATGACTTCTCCCGCTCTGGGTCTGGAGCGGAAGGGCGTGTCAGTCTTTTACTGACTAAAACCCACCAGTGTTCCTTCAGTTGCCTGTGCCAAGGCCACGGAATCTCTTTCAATCTTTTCCTGCTACCCTGAGGCATCAGCCCTATCGGACCCCGTCATTATGTGCTGACATATCTTTGAGGCGCGCGTGGAACACGACGCGACGTCGTCGTCCTTACCGGACGGCGAGCTACCCATTGTTTGCCGTCCGCAAGCCCGCGCCTACGGTGCACGGTGGCCGGGAATCTGCAGGCGACTTCCGACGCCCAGGGCGTCTCCTGCGGCGACTAGGGGCGTGAGGGCGCAAGACTCTCTCCCTCACGCGCTCTGCCTACTCCTTCGCGAGCATTACTGCTTCGCAAAACGAGGTGACGGCTTCCCATTACCTCTCGCTCCGTACCATGGCCTGGACCAGGGCCGGACGCGAGAAATCGCCGCCGCCGATCGCCTCCGCGAGGACACTGCGGTGCTCCGCCCAACCTGGGCAGACCTCCACTGAATGCTCCACCGTGACCTTCTGGCGATCCACACAATGGTGACACCCGGGCGTTTGCTCCCGCCTTATGCGAAACGGTGAGGCGGAAGGTGAGGACGCCGTGTCGCCTCTCCAACCACTCCTCAAAGAGGGGACTTATCGCCGCTATTGTGGCGTGCCCAGTACTGCTGAGGCTGCCGTGACATTGTAGTGCGTCGGGGATGTTTGCGGATAATAATATTAATGGTTTTGCCGCGATTATTAGGACTCGATGTGCATACCTGATGACGCGTCTTCGCGGAAGCACCAATCGTATTCTCAGTGTATTCGCTGATCGGTGGGATTCCCCGATGTTGCGGAGGTGGATGCAGCCTCACGCTGAATTTTAATTATATTTTGTTAAGTTTTGTCGGTAACCTACTAACACTAGAAGTAAAGTTAAATTATTACTAACCCTATGGACTCCTGTCTGAAATAAAAGTATTTTTATTCTATTATATTAATTCCTCTAATGAACACCATCATCGGTCACACTTTGATTTCTCAATACCCCATGTCTGTCGGAACAAAGAACGTACTAATTACAGTCATTTTTTTATGAAATGATATTACGATAATAGGTATTGCAAAAGTGAAGTAGCCCGCTGATTGTCTGAGTAATATTAATATACCTTTAATGTAATGTATGTGCAAGGATTTTTACTCAAGGTTTGCGAATGACGTAAACACTTTTAAGTTCATTTGTTTTAATGGATTGGGTGCAAAATTTAAAAATTGTTTGCTTAGCTGCGTAATTAATTTGTGTAATATTTTTGGTGTTCTTAATGGTTATAGTCGTTATTTGTCTATAATATTAATAAAGGTATCTATTGTCTTGCTTCATCTTTCTTTATGTTCCTCTTTCTTAATGTTTCTGTTGCTGATCTACTTAAGTTTCTTCTTGATCGTTTGTTGTTGACTGCATCTATAAATATTTCTAGTTAGATCATTGAGTTCAGTGAGGTGAGTATGCGTATCCTCATTATCGGTCACAATATCAACCAATATCTAAATCAAAAACATTTATTCAAATTAGTCTGAAAATCAGCACTATGAGAATGTCGAAATGACATAAGACAGTCCCCCGGCACGCCCGCCCTTCACCACTTCCTAGTGCTTTTGCTGGGAAGAAGAAGTGGTGCAACAAACTCCCTACAAGCACAGCTGTCTGTTCAGTTAGAAAAAACTTGATATTATACAATAGTAGGTTTGCAAAGCAATAAACATTACGAGACACAGAACATCAAATTATATATTTGCCATATTTCAGCTAGCCACGCCAATAGACCTACAAATACAATGAAAAACAGGCAAAAAAAAAGTTTACAAAACTTAATACATAAATAAAAGCCTCCAGGCACAAAGGGCGTGACAGCTTACATACGCAATAACATTGTGAAGATCAGAAGCCTGACTATGACGCATCAAAGCTGTCACTGGCGAAAACTAAATGGTGCTTTTCGTCCTGTATCTACATCTCTCTTTTAGAATGAAGTATGATTTCTATTTAACTCTTCATTGTGATAATGTTGGATGACCCCCAAATGCCAATGAACCCATACGTGAACTTAGTGATGACATCAATTGGCAAGCTACAATAAATAAATGAATATTGTGTAGGTTCGTGTTTTGCTCCTCAGACTCACGCGTGTGATCACTATTGACTGCATGAGGTCATAAACATCCGTGTGTAACTGTAGGCACAAAGTCAAGAGTTACAAGTGATTCAGACATAAAATTAATGTTAGCTTAAGTTTACAAACCGCGGAAGGGAAACTTGATAGACCAAGGTTTCTTGTAAATCGGAGAACACCGATAGATGAGTTAACACTGAAAAACTGTGCAAGCAGTTTGTGTTTTTTTAAATGAAATATCGGAAGAAGATATTGCGCGTAGACTTAAGAATTTGGATGGGCAGGTTTCTAGAATAAGAATTATATATTTATAAGCAGTTACCTTGATGGGGCAATGGTCCTTTTGATTAAATGATGATTGTCCTTTTTGAAGTAAGGCTCATCAATGGATAGACTGATAAGTTAAGTCAGTACCCATTGTCAGTCAATTTAGCCATTCAGTTTTATTTTCATCAGAATAGTTATTATTGCTAACCTAAACAAAGGAGTGAAGCAATGAAGGTAAACGCGATCATGAACAGGTTTCATGACTAAACTTATGACTAATCCAAGAGATCTTGTAAATAAATATGAATGCTAAAAGGATCTCACATAAAACCACAACATACATGATGTCATCATTGGAAAATACTTTAATTGGCAAGTAAGGTTTACTGTTATTCTTATATGGCTGGTAATTGAGGTGAGGCCAAAATAATAAGAAAATAAACCCGTATTTGACTTGGTCAACTTTTGAAAAACCGTTTTACATATTTTCAACACAATAGACAGATCGTCTTTGTTATTCAACTTTAGTATATTGCAAGCAACTGTATTCTTATCTTGACTTTATTTTTGGTATAAAGATTAATAGGTACAGATGTTGTTTCAAAACTATCATCCACCAAAGAGGTGGTATTTCCTTCAGCTATGATATTTATTCTATACCACTATACCAAAGCATACTTCCACAAGATAGAGGCTTCCCCGGGAAATATGAGCGTCCTCATCTCGCTTTCTGTTTGTCTCTGCTTATTGCCGGTTTTGTGCAGTCATTTATATAGAGTCCTCGTCCAACTCCAGCCAAAATCTCTTTCTGTGCCCTACCGAAAAGAATTGACACCTCAAAAATCAAGCCAACCGATTCTGTTCTTAAATTCAAACACAATTTAACGGTGTATTTCAAATTCTGGGTGCTAATCCGAGTAACACACAGCAAAACAATACGGTCGGCTAAAACCGAAAGTTGAATCCTTACTTCTCACGCGATCTTATACTGTTTTCTTTGATCCATTCGTGCACAAAACCACACACAAGATAAAAACAGAAGGCCGGTTCCATACAATGAGCGAAAGCACACTCACACATAGACACGTTTCACATACAGCGAGTGCAAGCGCACTAGTAACCGGCATTTTTATGAGATCGCTATACGTGCGCGTCTATGTGTGCGGGCGCCTGCTTTCGCTGCTTGTATGAAGCCAACCTTCTGTATCTCTCTATTCTGTGATTCGCGTATGTTCTAACTTACCGTTATTATTGTAGGTGAGCAGTCATCATGGATGATCTGTTTCTAGTACCGTTTGTCTAAAACCTAGATTAATTGATTAAGGAATCGGTTGCGCTTGAGTCGATTTTTGGTTCGCTGGACACGGTGTTCCGTTTTTGGTAGATTTTGACAGATTTTTGTGCGGTTTTATATTATATCCTGATCGATACTTTAGTTGTCAACCGAGTTTGTCTTTTTGAGTAGGAAATCAGTTCTATGTAGATTGATGAGGTGTTTAGGACTTGTTGTGTGTAAAATAAGTATTTTTTGTGATAAGTGTTGTTATTGTCCTTGTCTTTGCTCTTTTGAGAGATGTTATTAGAAAAGTATGGATGAAGGATTGTTGCATTAGCAATAAATTTATTGTTTTTTATTTCTAAATACATTCGAATTTCGTCACTAGACAAAATAGTACAACTTCTTTAGACATATAAAAAGTAAAAGATATTAATACCAAATTAATGCTCTAGACCGTGCACAGATCACGTCCTTCTTCGAATATCGCGAAGAAAAATGCGATTTTAACTTAAATTTACCTCAACGTTCTTAATTTTCAATGCTTTGTGGACAATAGGTCCAAAAAGGAAATCGTAGACTTGCCTTCTTTTATTCAATTTGACAATAACACCAAAGCTAGAGTTTAGATTGTTATTTTTTTGTAACACACGATTTTAAGAAATGTTTTGGAGACTTTTGCATGAACCACAGGATACCGATAGTTCAAGTAGATCAATAACCGAAAAACGAGGCAAAAAGTACTAGCAAGTTAAATGGACTGCTAAAAGCCAGGTGTAAAATTGCCAATAAATAACAGTTACTTATAAAATGATTGGTTTAGCTGACCCGGTTCTCAAATGAATATGTCTGTGAAAAATAGTCTGTGAGTCACAGAGTAGACTCAGAAGTTCAGCTTCATACAACAATCGAAAAAACACGCACACATAGACACGCTTCACGTACAGTGAGTGCATGCGCAGTTGATCGCTGTACGAACGCGTCTATAGTCCTTTCATGATTCAACCGCAACCTAATTATATCGTAGATAAATATCACAGATTTTGTTAGGCTTGTCAGTGGCAGCAACCTTATAGTCAAGATTTTAAAGATCACTTTGATTTTGATATTGATACAAAATCAGAGGTAAAATATCTGTGAAAGGAGTGGACTGTATGTCAGCTCCATACAACGAGCGAAAACACACGCATACATAGATACGGGTACAGCGAGTGGAAGCACTCGCAACCGTAATTTGTTTGATATCGTTATACGTACGCATCTATGTGTGTGTGCGCCTGTTTTCACTCGTTATTTGAAGCCGACCTTCTGTAGTATTCTGTGGTGTGTGACTTATGTGAGTCATACAGGTTCTTTACCTGACTCTGCCGAAAAAGGTGAACTTATGTATTGTGGTGGACTCGTAGGCTCAGTATTTGGCGCGTGTGGGATGGGATTATGGGTGGAGAAAAGTATGCAATAATGGTTTCTGGTCCTTTTTTATCTATGTTGATGGCGACCTCTTTTAATTTGACTTTTATTCCAAAACAGGGCTATGAAGACCGATATTCTTTGAATAAAGGATGAACTAGTTAGTTTTAGTTGGTCCTGGTAACAGTCGCTTTAATCCATCTCAGTTTTCCAACTATAACGGGTCGTCTTCCATGACATGCAGCTGAATAGGTTAATTTTTAAAATCAAGAGTGATTTTAAGACTTTTCTTTTGGAAACCTGAGAAGAATAGAATTTGGAGAATCTTGGAAGACTTTGGAGAGTCTCTCTTTTCTACACAGTACCTACTGAACCTGTTCTATATATTTAAGTTAGGTAGCTGAACTTTCTTCTTTTTTTGTGTTTTTCCCATGTTTTTTATAGCAGAATAACTATTATGTCGCGACCCTATCACCCGACTCCGGATTGACGTCGACTAACGGGACACCCTGTATATGCTAGTTACGCGGTAAATACTGCTTGCGCGATGAAGGATTTTGCGTGCGATGCGTAGTCTGCGTGTGGCGGTATAGATGCCGCCACAATATATATAGATTGCCTAAAGCTGCATGATGCATAATAAGAAACTCTATGCCAGATTGCCAGTATAACAAAAAAAAATCCTAAAGTTTTACTCATTTGTCACTTCCCACGGTTTCTATAACTTCAGCTCATCCTTCAGAAGCATCTTTTTGGAGCACAATGGCGTCTTAATAAGCTATAATGTCATCTATTACAGTTGACCTTGCATTCATGTCTCCAAAATAAAATAAACTGATTTCGAAAATCTGCCACAATTTTCTTGTCATAGGAGCACTTTCGCTTGTCCCAGTTACATTGTCTTGTAGGTTTTTTGTTACCCATCTTGCCATTCAAATGTCATCCTTATTTTTAAGAGTATAGACGTTTTGAGACAGTCTTTTTGATCTCGAAAAATTGCGACAATGTGCCGTCAATCAAATGAGAGAACAGATGTTTTGTCTCTTTCTGGCTTGTATATAAACAAATAGCATTGTTGATGGTCTGATTATGTAAATAATGGGGGCAGAAAATGTAACACTGGCAGTCTATGATAGGCCATTGTATTATATGTGATTGTCTTTTGTTTTCCGAAAATGCCCTTGTGTTTTGAATTAAGTTAGGTAGAAAGATGTTACTATGCTTGTACAATAGGGCCTTGACAAAGTAACACTCCTAACACTCGATTAGCGATTACGCTAGTAGAAAACCCAGAAAACATATGGGGTTGACTCTACTGCTAAGCATGAGGTCCTGGGTCCGATTCCTAGGTTTTTTCATCAGGGATTTCGAGCGGCAGCCCGGAGTCTGGATTTGTGGCAACAGGCTCACCCCTTATTACATGGGATTTAAACTTAAATGTCAAAATGTGAGTGGTGGTATGTATATAGCTACACCTCTGACTAATCCTTCGCAGATTACAGGCGTAATGATATGTTATATATATATATGTTCCTATAATTCAATTATTTCAGAAAATCATCCACACATGTATAATTCTTAGAAAACAACAAATAAACATACACACAACATTGTAACGAGTTTTTTTACACCGTTACATGTATTGATGATTGTAGTCGATTTCGGAACGATTTCTTAATTTAATTTTTTTTATCTGTGATACATTTCGTATGACATTTTTGGACGTCAAAATTGGACTTCACTTTTGCGATCTTTGTTGGTCAAGTGACATGTCTCTTGATTTTTCCTGAATGGAATCGTAACTAATCTAGTTTATTGTGGCGCTTTAATGCCCTAATCCTAAACCAAAGGACCCGTGGAATGGTCCCGGTGGATATTTCAATCCGATTTTTGGTAAGTTGCTCTTTTCGAGAGAAAATTTCCTTCGACGATGGCGGTTCGTTTGTGACCATCTTACGGTTTTTCGCAGGTTTCCTCGTCGCCTCCCTACGTCTTGATACCAAATATCTTCACGGTACACCGAGGGAGACGCGAGTTTATATACCTGGAATAAGCGGTAAGTTTTTCGTTGGTCGATGCGTCCCCGCGTGTCCGAGTTCGGAGTGAAAACACATCTCAGAGTTCCTTTTTGTCCACAGCCTACAACTGTGGGTGCTTATTCCACCTTTACTTCAAATAAATTTCTACTGGCCTTCCACGGGGGCTGATTACCTGAGAGGTACCACCTTCCGGCTCTCGGGGTCAAGCTTCAAGTTACATATTTTTTATATCTTTTTTTTTTCCTATAGAACATAACAGCCTTCAGCTGCGAATTTAAAGACAAAGATGCAATGATGATATAGCAAGTAAACTTTATATTAATATAATAGTATACATTAGGCTAAAGGTACAATAAACTGGGAACGTTCAAGGTAGTGAGTCTTTTAATCACCATTGACATCCACAGGCCCCCATCCTAAGATTAATGGTCCAATCTCTCCAACTTTATTTATCTGGCTATCTATTAATAGTGTGTCGCTCCACGGCGCCCGAAATTTAATTTCTTACAATAACATACTTTTTTTAGGAGATCACACACACACACACACACACACACACACACACACACACACACACACACACACACACACACACACACACACACACACCTATTCTTTTAATTTTTAATATTACATTTGGCTTCCCAATTAGGGACCGTATTATCCATT
This sequence comes from Dasypolia templi, assembly GCA_963555695.1. Classification (NCBI taxonomy): domain Eukaryota; kingdom Metazoa; phylum Arthropoda; class Insecta; order Lepidoptera; family Noctuidae; genus Dasypolia; species Dasypolia templi. The sequence goes on along the minus strand of OY743155.1, from coordinate 21,936,142 downwards.
AAATTTTTATTATTACAACATATAAAGATTGGACGCAAAATATAAAGATTGGATCAGGACCGCACTACTCTCAGGGTCGCGGGAAAGGGTTATCAGGGGAAATAGGGACCACACCCTTCAAAGGAAAACTAAAAATGAAAAAGACAGATGTAGAAAAACTACCCCAGGGCGGTACCGGCTGCGCAGCAGCCGGAGAATCCGCCACGTTCCCTTCGGGAACGTCAAGCCCCCATTCGTATTCTGGGGGGGGCAACAAATGTCTTCTGAGCCGAGGAGGCTCGTCGAGTGATGCGCGGTCAGAGTCTGACGCGGCATCTGGCGCGGAGGGCTCATGTAAGAGCCCGGAGCGCGTAGTGAAAGTGAGCGCTGTTGGGAAGAACAAACGGTTCTTCCTGAAGCGGCCCAAACCGAGTGATGGCCAGGGGTCACACTCGGATGGCGGGATGGCCTCGGCCCGAAAAATCGGTCGACGTTGTGGGAGGAAAAAAAGAGGCGGAGAGCTCACCACCCAGGAGGGCAGGGAGGCCAGTCCGGCCGAGCCAGCCCAGCCAGCCGTGAGTCTCGCCACGGAGGGGCGCCACACTGAAGTGGACGGCCGTAGGGTGGCCCTGTCGGAGTCCTCAGATGGTGGACGGGATGCTGCTGGCGGCTCAAAGTCTGAGCAAGCGGCCAGGTTTGCGGAGGTCGTGGTTGCCGCGATAAATGGTGTGGCCTTGAAGAGGACTCAGCCCTCAAAAGACAAGGCCATATCTGCAGCCACGGCCTCCATTATAGAGGCAGCGGAGGCCATTCATTTCGGGCCTCCGCCGGATGGCATGTCCGAGATGCGGGCGGAGGTCGCCCGCTTGACAGCCGCCATGGAGCGTCTCCGAAAAGAGAATGTGGAGCTCCGAGCAGACCTGGCAAAGGTTCAAGGAGCCGGCCACCGGGAGGCGCAAATAGGAAGGGCGCAGCATGGGCAAGGCCAGCCCGTGTCTGCCGAGGACCGGGTTTTGACCCTGGTGCGGCATGAGCTGGCTGCCTTTCAGAGTCGGTTCTCCGCTCTGGAGGCCATTGTCCTGCGCCCTCCGCTGGCGGCGAGCCATTCGGCCTCGGGCCAGCGAAGGGCGGCATCGTATGCCGCCACCGCGGCCAAACCAGGATCCTCGGGGCAGACCCAGAGTGGGGCCGTGGCGGGCCCGTCCCTGGCGAAACCTGCGTCGCCCCAGACCAGGAAGGGTGGGGGGACTGCACAGACGGCGAAGGCCCCAGCCGTGACGGAGAGACGGCCGCCCCCGCCTTCTAAATCTCCTCCGGCCGACGCCGAATGGCAAATTGTCGGGGAAAAGGGGAAGGTGGGTAAGGCAGCAAGGGCGGCCAGAAGAAGGCAGAGACGGCAGCGGCGCAAGGAGCGAAACGTCGCGGCTTAGCGTAGGCTCCGTGCCCCGAAGTCCGCAGCTGTAGTGATAACACTACAGCCGGAAGCGGAAAAGAAGGGCATGACCTACCGCGAGGTGCTCGGCAAGGCGAGGACGGCGGTGAACCTCCAGGAGATCGGCGTCACCAATGGCCTCCGGTTAAGGGTCACTGCGACTGGGGCCCGGATGCTGGAGGTCCCCGGTGCGGCCAGCGGCCCAACCGCAGACGCTCTGGCTGAAAAGCTAAGGGCGTCCCTGAATGCGGACGAGGTCCGAGTGTCCAGGCCCACCAAGTGCGCTGACATGCGCATCCTGGGCCTGGACGACTCCGTGACGGAGGAAGAGGTCGTGGCTGCCGTTGTTAGGACGGGGGGGTGCTCTGCCGAGCAGGTTAGGGCGGGCACCATTCGTCCTGACTTCACGGGGATGCAATCCATTACGGTGAGCTGCCCCGTGACGGCGGCCCAAAAAATTGCCGGAGAGGGCCGAAGGCTCCTGGTGGGCTGGGTTTCCGCGCAGGTGAAACTGCTTGAGCCCAGACCTCTGAGGTGCTCCCGCTGCCAGGTGGGCAACCACGTGGGAGTACAATGTACCTCGGAGGTGGACCGCAGCGGTCAATGCTTCCGATGTGGTCAACCCGGTCACAAGGCTGGTTCGTGCAATGCCGCGCCGCACTGCTTCATATGTGCGGCAGCTGGCAAGCCGGCCGATCACCGGGTTGGGAGTAAGGCCTGCGTTCCACCAGCCAAAGCCAGGGGTAGGGGCAAGCCCACCGCCGTCAAAGCTGCATCCGCCGCCACTACTGCCGCCGCTGCCGCCTACACCACCGTCGTCGCCGACGCAACTGTCGTGGCAGGTCCTTCACAGGGGGCTCGGGAGGGGGCTGAAATGGAGTGTCATTAATGGCCCCATTACGCCTCCTCCAGGCGAACATCAACCACTGCGCCTCTGCTCAGGATCTGTTGCTCCAGAGCATGGCGCAGTGGTCTATTAACATCGCCGTGGTCGCTGAGCCGTACTTTGTCCCGCCCAGGGATGACTGGGTGGAGGACCTGAGCGGCACAGTGGCCCTAATTTCGTCGGGCGCCGCCGGTACCCTGTCCCTCGAGGCCGTCAAGAGGGGACGGGGTTGCGTGGCAGCACGGTTCGGGGAGATAGTCGTGGTAGGGGTGTACTTCTCTCCGAACCGAACTCTCGCCGAGTTCCACAAATCCCTAGCGGAGTTGAGAGTCGTCGTCGTCGGGTTTCGTTCCCTCCCCGTGCTCGTCCTCGGGGACTTCAATGCCAAGAACTTGGCTTGGGGTTCCCGGCTCACGGACACGCGGGGCAGGATGGTGGAGGACTGGGCTCTGGAGACAGGCCTGGTCGTCCTAAACCGGGGTTCTGTCCCAACGTGTGTGCGTATGCGGGGTGAATCAGTGGTGGACATTTCGTTCGCCAGCCCCGCTCTGTCGCCGCACGTCATTGACTGGCGCGTCATGGAGGGGGTGGAGACCTATTCCGACCACCGGTACATCCGGTTCGACGTCTCCGCCCAGACCTCGAGCGCGCCGGTCCGACAGGCCCCGAGTGGTCCGCGGTGGGCGCTGAAGCAGCTGGACCGGGAGCTCCTCCTGGAAGCCTCGATCGTGCAGGCCTGGGTGTCACCACCGGATAGGCATGCTGACATCAACGACGAGGCGGAGTGGTTCCGGGAGGCCATGTCCGAAATATGTGACGTGGCAATGCCCCGGGTCCAGCCCGGACGTGCTTGGCGCCAGGTGTGCTGGTGGTCGCCAGAGCTGACGGCTTTGCGCAAGGCGTGCGTGGCTGCGCGACACCTGTACACCAGGCACCGCAGGCTACGTATTCGCCCTCCGAATACGGAAGCCATTCAGGCGGAGCTGTACGAGGGGTACAGAGCGGCGAAGACCGCCCTCCAAGCGGAGATCCTGCGGGCCAGGGCTCTGGCCCGCGAGGAGTCGCTGGAGACTCTGAACAGGGACCCGTGGGGACGCCCCTACAAAATGGTGCGGGATAAACTCCGCCCATGGGCTCCCCCACTGACGCAGAGTCTCCGGCCCCAGCTCATGGAGGAGGTGGTGAGCACTTTGTTCCCTTCGCGGGGGGAGCATACTCCCCCGCCCATGACTCCGCCTACTGCGGTGTCGGATGCGGACCACACTGCCGACGACGACGACGATGCTTCGGAGGTGACCGGGGTGGAGCTGAGAGTGGCGGTACATAGGCTTAGTGCCAAAAATACCGCCCCAGGACCCGACGGCTTACCTGGAAGAGCCTGGGTTCTGGCCATGGAGGCTCTCGGGCCTCGACTTATGGGGCTCCTAAGCGCATGCATGGAGGAGGGCCAGTTCCCACTTCGCTGGAAGACGGGGAAACTGGTCCTCATTAAGAAGCCGGGGCGCCCTGTGGACTCTCCGTCCGCTTACCGGCCCATCGTTCTGCTCGACGAGGTGGGCAAGCTCTTTGAAAGAGTTATTGCAAACCGCCTTGTCGGGCGGCTGGTGCGGGTGGGGCCGGATTTGGCGGAGAGCCAGTTTGGTTTCCGCAGGGGGCGCTCTACGGTGGACGCCATCATGCGCGTGCGAGCCCTCACGACGGGGGATGCTGTTGCCCGGGGTGGGGTCGTCTTGGCGGTGTCTCTAGACATCGCCAATGCCTTCAACACCCTGCCCTGGAGTTGCATCAGGGAGGCATTGCGGTATCACCGGATGCCGACCTACCTCTGTCGCGTGGTCGAGGCCTATTTGACGGACAGGGCCGTCATCTACCCCGGTCACCGGGGAGAGTGGAACCGGCGAGAGATGTCGTGCGGTGTCCCACAGGGATCGGTCCTGGGGCCGCTTCTGTGGGATATCGGTTACGACTGGGTGCTGCGCGCCGACCTCCCGAATGGCGTCAGCGTGGTATGCTACGCTGACGACACGCTGGTCCTGGCACAGGGGAGGTCGCACCAGGAGGCGGCCGAACAAGCGACACTCAGGGTTGCGACAATCGTCGAGAGGATCCGGCAGTTGGGACTCGAAGTGGCCCTGCACAAGTCCGAGGCCATGTGTTTTCATGGTCCTCGGAACGCGCCACTGTCGGGTTCCCAGATAACGGCGGGAGGGGTTCACATCGGCGTCGAGTCGACGATGAAGTACCTGGGACTCGTCCTCGACAGCCGGTGGAACTTCGTGGAGCATTTCCGACATTTGGCTCCCAGACTGGAGCGGGCTGGGGCTGCCTTGAGGCGGCTCCTGCCCAATCTAGGGGGTCCAAACGCCTCCTGCCGGAGGCTCTACGCGGGAGTCGTGCGGTCCATGGCTCTTTACGGGGCACCGGTGTGGGCGCGTTCTTTGAGGCGCCGACCGGCCCGCAGGTTGAACGCGTCCCAAAGGGTCATGGCCATCCGGCTGGTCCGGGGATACCGCACGGTCTCATGCGAGGCGGCGAGCCTCCTTGCCGGATTGCCGCCATGGGATCTGGAGGCAAAAGCCCTCGCGCACGTATGGGAGTGGCGCGAGGAGGCAAAACGCCGGGGTGTAACTCCGCTGCCGCGACAAATCACGGTACAGCGGACAGAGCTCCGGCGGGATCTCATGGCGACATGGAGGGTGCGATTGTCGCAACCCAGTGCTGGGCACGCCACAATAGCGGCGGTAAGTCCCCTCTTTGAGGAGTGGTTGGAGAGGCGCCACGGCGTCCTCACCTTCCGCCTGACACAGGTCCTCACCGGACACGGTTGTTTCGGGAGGTTCCTGTTTCGCATAAGGCGGGAGGAAACGCCCGGGTGTCACCATTGTGTGGATCGCCCGGAGGACACGGTGGAGCATACGGTGGAGGTATGCCCAGCTTGGGCGGAGCACCGCAGTGTCCTCGCGGAGGCGATTGGCGGCGGCGATCTCTCGCGTCCGGCCCTGGTCCAGGCCATGGTACGGAGCGAGAGGGAATGGAAAGCCGTCACCTCCTTCTGCGAAGCAGTAATGCTCGCAAAGGAGGAGGCGGAGCGCGTGAGGGAGAGAGCCTTGCGCCCTCACGCCCCTAGTCGCCGCAGGAGACGCCCTGGGCGTCGGGAATCGCAAGCAGATTCCCGGCCACCGTAGGCGCGGGCTTGCGGACGGCGAGCCATGGGTAGCTCGCCGTCCGGTAAGGACCAGGCCCGGGTCGACGGCGCGTTGTGTTCCACGCGCGCCTCAAAGAGATGTCAGCACAAAATGACGGGGTCCGATAGGGCCGACGCCTCAGGGTCGCGGGTTATTCCACAGAGAAAACCGTGGCCCTGGCACAGGCAATTGAAGGAACACGGTGGGTTTTAGTCAGTAAAAGTCTGACACGCCCTCATTCATGTCATTTGATGATTTCCCACCCAAAAAAAAAAAAAAAAAAAAAAAAAAGGGTCGCGGGAAATTCCCACCCAAAAAAAAGTACCCCACTACTTGCACATGTAGTTTTATCCAATGCTTCATGAAAGGGCAATCCACAACCATTCTACCTGCAATAAGCTGCAGGAAGCTGTTGGGACTGCCCCGTATGCGGCATTTCAGAGACTATATTCTTTTGCGATGTATCGCTTGAAAGCCATAATGATTCAGTCCTACAAAAATACTCGAACTTTGATTATAGCGGCTAACGACATGGTTCAAGTCGTAAAAAAATGTCTATCGCATTATAAGAGATGAAAACATTAGACCTGCATTAAAAATATTTCATGCCGGTCACAGAGTTTCACATTATTAGATTTCAGAAACATTATTGAGGCCTTTAAATATGTATCGCTTAGAATTGTGATTTATACTGTGAACTTTGACCTACGTTGTTGATGCAGTAAACCATCTTCTTCAAATCCATCATCATCATCAGCCTACAGCAGTCCACTGCTGGACATAGGCCTGTTCGATTGCACGCCGTCAGCTCGATTCTCGGCAACTCTCGTCCAGCTGTTACCAGCCACCCTGCGAAGATCGTCGCACCACCTAGCCTGAAGATGTGCTACTGTAATTTGCTTTTATTGTTTTACTAACTGTTGTCCGCGATCATGGATGAAAAGTATATATATATAAAGCCTATTTCCTTACCCAGAACATGGTCTTTCTGTGTGCCAAATTTCATCCAAATCCGTTCAGCCGTTTTGGTGTAAAAGCGCAACAAAGAAACAAACTTACTTTCGCATTTATAATATTAGTTACTTATTTCGCAGAAAACACAAGTGAAACAATCTAAGTGATTTGACATTAAGTCAGTGATACGCACGGAGGTAAAAATAACGCGGCGGGATTTTTTCGAGCACTGGAAATTCAACGCACTGCTTAGCGCCGAGAGTTGAAAATCCAACAGTTTGCTTTTTCGACACGCAGGGATGCACTCTGTTCGATTCTCAATGCTCGGTTCAACACCGAGAGTTCAAATCCAGTGCGCTATCAAATGCCGCCGTGATATTTTAACGTGGTCTTACAATAAAACATTTATGAGACACAAACAGACTTTCAAATTCCATCACCATAAATGGAATAACACTAAGAGAACGTTCTTCGACCAAGAATAGGTCATATTCACATAAATAGAGACCAGTCACTTAGGAAGCTGCCACAAATGTCAGCCCTTCACTTTATTCCCAGGTACTACATTTACAAGGAATGTTCGGTACATTCCTACCAATTACATTTTACATATAATTGCTTTGGTAATTATCTTTTTTCTATTTTGACGCTTTTAGCATAATCGGGGCGGTTGCCTTATTATTTATTCTTGATCGATTACTAGGAATTGTGAAGTGGAAGGTAGTGTGCAATGAACAGCTCTAAAGTAAAACTTTAAATTGTTATCACAGGTTTTATTGGACGACATACTTAAATTTAAAGCATTTCTTGTATTTAAACCATTAACAGGCCCTTTTGAATTTTCAAGGAGTCGGTCTAGTTACCCATTCTAAAACATAAATATCTATGGAGAAGAACGGGCATGAAAATCCATGGATACTATTTTAAATCAAGATATTAAAAAATCTTGGGTGCATTATTCATGTTGCTTTTAAGTTTGAACAATGTAAAACAACATTTTAAAACTCTTCAAAATATTAAACTAAAACTCAACCTCAAAGCATTTATTTCAAATAAACCAAATACAGGCACGTTTGAATTGTCAAGTTCGGTCAGTCAGAAAGATGAAGCTAGTTGCCCATTCCAAAGCGTAGTAAGTACCTATGGAGAAGAACGGGCAAGAAAATCTTAATTAAGGCTAAAGGTAAGCCCTGGCAGGTAAGAGATGACCAGTCTCAACTTACGGCCTTAGTTCCATACATGCGATAACATAACATCACATAACAGCACACCTGTAATCCCAGAAGGGTTAGGCAGATGTGTACCTATAGTACACCCACATTTCGCCAGTTATGCTTAAGTCCCATGTAACAGGGGGCGAGCCTATTGACATCAACCGGGCTCAAATCCAGACTCCGGGCTGCCACTGAGAAATTCTAGATAGAAAAACCCAATAACACTTTGCCCGACCTAGGAATCGAACCCTGGACCTCATGCTCAGCAGTAGCTCTTGCGACCACTAAACCAACGAGGCAGTCAATAGTTTCAAGAGTGCGATGGTTTAAAAGAAATCCTGCAAATCGAAACAAGTCTGTGGGTAGATATTACCCTCAAAAATGTTGTGAAGCTTAACTTACTAAGCTTACAAAACATACATATACATAATCAGCCTTTATGTTCCCACTGCTGGGACACAGGCCTCCTCTCTGTGAGAGGGAGTGAGCCGTAATCCACCACGCGGGCCCAGTGCAGGTTGGTAGATGTCACATGTCTTCGAACTTTTGGTTCTAAGGCATGCCGGTTTCCTCACGATGTTTTCCTCCACCGTTTTGAGAGCTGTGGTGATGAAATAATTTACACAAAGTAAAGCGCCTGTCGGGGTTCGAACTTACGACCTACAAATCGTAAGTCGCGGCCGTTACCACTGGGCCACCACTGATCTTTACTAAGCTTGACAACAATCAATTATAAAATTAATGATCGATAGGTACCAATACCTCACCAGTATTTTACATGGACGGACTGCCCTATCTGACCGCCACGACCCAGTAACTGGGTAACACGATACTCCTTGGTAAGACTGGTTGTCAGGCTTTCGGGCTTCTGACGACCCGTAACGACTGTCAAAGATCCACGAATAACCAACGTCAACGTCTCAACGTGCTTTCCGAGGTACAGAGGATCTCGTTTTGTAATGGGTGTTCACCCATCCACGACCGTAGCAAGCGTCCTGTGTGGCTGTTATTGTTTGCCACAAGCACTAGGTAGTGTTAAGGCTGCCTGTGAAGGCTGGTAAGAATTTAACTAGGGTTTATTTGACCGACGAAATTGTACGCGATTAGAAAATCAGCTACGTTCCTATATGAGATTGACACTGAACGCGATCAGCACTTTTAAACCCAGTTCAAGATCTGTCAGTGTCAATATTCACGGAGAGCTCTTAAACGCGTTTTAGATGTGCTGAACGCGTTCAGTTTCGTTGGTGAAATCGCCACTGAGCTTGTCTAAAACGAGCTGCCATATGGAATATACTCGTAGGTTTGTTAATTGAGATAAATTTCGTATAGATAGGTCCCGTCCATGTGAACACGTATTAAAAACGAATATCATTAACTGATAACGTGTCTGATCCTCTGCTAGAACCGCGTTGTTAATACAAGTTATAGTACTTCTCCGATTATGACTGAACTACAAGGTTGTTTTGTTGTAACTCTAAGACCTAAATAGATTTCTGCTTCTAATTAATTCAATTGCAATTATGTCATCACAGTATTTACCGGTGATGTTTGCTATTCGCACTGTGGTGAACTTCTTAGTCGCCACATACTCGTTAAGAGTCTATGCTTTTCAGTGGTTTGAAGTTGTCATAATGAACAAATTTAAAGTTGAATAAAGCCAACATTTGGTTGTATTTCGCTATTGTTATTTCATGACACACACTACACAAAAGCCATGTAATGGATACAGATGGAGTCAAATTACAGTTAGTGACAGCTAACGGACATGCCAAACTAGTCGCGTATCCTATAAGTCATAAAAACATGCTGGAATGTGTATATCCTATGCACAGCGGCGCCTGCACCGCGGTGATAAAAGACGTTTTAGGGTTTTATATGATACTAGATACTGTTTGCCAGTATGTAGGTTGAATTTAGAAGGTTAGAATGATCTTCAGAAAGATTAATCTTCTAGCTGTTGTCCTCGACTCCGTCTAAGATCCAGGATGAGAAGTGGCCTACGTCCTTCTCCAGGTCATGGTCCCGGGCTATATGATAAATGAAAAATGATTTTTATTTCTGTAAGTGGGTTGTACAAGCACTTTTACACGTCAAACATTTTTATTGTTTTTAACTATGAGGTCGGCGTTTCCTATCTGACTACTCTGAGAAGAAAGGCCGAAGCAAACTCAGAGGTCACAGTCTCTTTTATTAAAGTCCAGACATAATCTTGGTCAGATCATGTTAAGACCATGTGGATTGATGTCTGAAATGATCTTTTGAGGAAAGAACCACACAGATTGAGTGGACCTGTTCAGTCAGTGCACGCATTTGTCAGTAATCGTACAGCTCAACTCAAAACATAAGGAGCTCAACGATTTGACGAACAATACCAAAGAAAGGACATTGGGTAGGCCGCATAATTACTCAAACCGCCAGATCAAGATTACGATTAAAACTAATTGAGATAATAAAATAAAAAAAGTAAAAAAAAAATGACCCACATAGTCTTAACATTCACAATAATAACAATAAAATAATACCTATGACCTAGAACCTATAATACATTCTTCACTCACTTTTTTATGTACTAAATTGTTTCACTTTTCCGTACGATTTATCATATATTTTCTTTTACACAATAACCTTGTCCTGATAGTAACAAATAAAACAAAAAAAATATTAGCCAAATATGTAGGTGCCGATGCCGATGCCGCCGCTTTGAAGTGATGCGCAGACAAACATTTTTGCACTTGAGTTTAATTTATGTAGATAGATAGATTTCCCTAGCCACATTAAGTAGGGCTTGGGAACGGTTCGCAAAATAGTTCGCTTGGAATCTATTCACGAACGTTCTATCACTGTGAGTAAACCTGGTTAAATCTAGCTAAGGTATGTAAAAAAATGAGAAATTTCTTGCTCCGTGAGTGTAAAGAATACATGGCTTTACTTTATCGCTGATAATTTTGCAACTAAAGGGAAGTTATATTAAAGAGTTGTGCAGAGCAGAAAAAGTCGAGCGAAATTAACCGGTATTTCGAGCCGGAACAGTTTTATTTTGTTCTTTGATCAGAACTGAAATATTATCGATTCCGTTCGAGCAAAATCAAAAAGAAAACGATCTTTTTGTAATGTTTGTCGTTTTTTACGAGCTGGTTAAAGATATTAACCAGGTTTCCGAGCCCTGACAGTAAGTACTTCTTGCTTGACTATAAACTACCGATCTCTAGTGTTGGTAGGTTAGATAATTAGGAGATTTGCTGTTCTTTGTTAAATGTGAACACATATTAATGATGTACTTAATATAATGGAAAATAGGATGTTGTCAGAAAATGTCAATCACATGCTAGCTCGTAGTTAGCTCGCTCTGTTGTAACGTCACAGCAATTAAGTAATCAATGCTGAGCTTTGAGAGAAATTATGTATTGACAAGAACAAAAAAAATTATTTTTGCCAACTATGAACCCCAAGAAACACATATTATTCAGAAAGGCTTTTGGCACATTTTTGCTACCTTTTAGCACTTTACTATACAGGACCGTAACTTTCACACATTACTAATCGTGTCTTATTACCGCTCTTACTCATTTAACTTAATTGATACCTCTAGCCGTTTCATTAACCTGCTGACAGCTACAGTGCCTGCCGCTTAGATTGTGCCTGTACTTTAAACGGGTTAAGTCCCGTATTTTTCTGATAAATCCGTGAATAAAACATACATAGTGTTTACTAGAAGACGTTAGAATTCCAAAGCTACACATACTTGGACGTTCTTGAACTGTAAGAAGCGGTGAAGGGTACAACATAGTTCGTCATCATTAATTGGCTTTTGGTTTCTGCAGCCAATCTGCGAGATATTTTTAAAATCCTATAGGCCAGAAAGAGACTGATAGAGAGAGATAGAAAAAGAGACAGAGAGAAAAAGAAAGAGAGAGAGAGAGAGATAAATGAAAACGCATAACATAACATCACGCCTATATTACACGAAGGGTAAGGCAGAGGTGCACCTATAGTCCCTACACCCACATTGCGCCAGTTATGTTAAAACTTTTCAAGTCCCATGTATTAAGGGGCGAGCCTATTGTCATCAACCGGGCACAAATCCAGAATCCGAAGTTCTACTGAGAAATTCCAGATAGAAAAACCCAATGACACTTTACCCGACCTGGGAATCGAATCCAGGACATCATGCTCAGCCACATGAAAACTCTCCAACTATTGAAATATTTTTAGTTTTCTATAAAGACCATCGACTTTTCTCATCTTATAAACCTTCTGTACCTCTCCCTTTCACAGTGACTCAGATAGTCGGCGTCGAGTCGATCACAGAGTGACCTACATGGTCCGTGAAGGCTGTGCTAAGAATTAGAGTGTGATATTTAATTTCGTTCTTTTGTTTTATCCGAAGGGCAGGAATGCAATGGGCATTGGCAATCAGATGCGAAAAGAATGATTAATTGGTACCTACTGTAAGGATGAGCTATTGTTATAAAGAAAGTATCTAGTAACGTGTTAAACGTATTTCCTGATCACGTTGCATGACTACCATAGGAACTAGTTTTGTCGACGGTAGAATAGACAAAATGACAGGTGACTAAAAGAAATCTCTAATTCTGTCTACTCTTCCGTCGACAAACCAAACCCGGCCATGCTACGCGAGCTGCCAGCGTTCCATGTCTTCTCTACCCTTCAGAGAACTATCTGGTAGTCTCAACCGAAAACAACTATGTGCGTATGTGTATGTATGTGCTATCCGCTTTTGCGCTTAATGCACTTATTAATAGAACTGTGGTTAACGATGTTCATGCGTCCACGTATTGGTGAATTGTGCTCACCCGTATGAGTTAATTTTTTGCCATGACAACAAGCATTTTTTTCAAATAAAGCGTTAAAAAAATATTGTTGGATATGCGCCTTTTGACTACTTTGTGCGTGTATTTTTTGCCATTTTATTTTTGCAATGTGCGTTTTTTTTTGTGCAGCATAAACTATTTTTCTTTCTTTCTTTCAATCCGTTTGCCAAGTAAAGCAAAGCATGATATCGTTCTGCAAGAAAGGCTGGTCCTTCGGACCATAACACTCATTCGAATAGGAAAATAGGGAACGTCTACAGCTTGATAAAAGCACTGGGAAAGCGTACCAAACTGCTCGATATGATGTCAAAGGTTTCACACTAATAGGTCGTGTGTACCTTAGACCAAGTTACATCGTGTAGTTACTACAATCTGGGGATATTATACCATTTCCAATGTCGTATTCTTGAATGATGGACACATTCTATTAATATTAGTTCTTTGTAGGTGAAGGCACGTTCAAGTCAGTTATTGTCTTAATTAAATGTGGCCGATAGGGAACTACGTCAAAGGTGTAATGGTGGCCAGCGTAACCGCTGAGTTTAAGTTCCGTTAGATCCTCAGGACAGGCAAAGTGTGAATAGGTTATTCCAACAAGATTTTTACAGTTAAGCAGTTCTGAGTTTGGGTTTTGTTGGACAATGGTAATAGGCTCGCCCATGCTACATCTAAACTAATATTATAAGCTAAGTTAGCTTGTTTGTTTGTATGTTACGCTTTGACGCCAAAACGGCTAACCAGATTTCGGTCAAATTTTTCACGCAGATAAACCATGACCTAGGTAAGGACACAGCTACCTTTAACTCTGGATGGCAGATGAAGTCGCAGCCTTGTGGGATATAAAAACCTCTTAGAAAATGTTTTAAAGTTAAATGACAATGCCAGATCCTGCCCCAGGTATTTACAGGAAATGTAAATTAATGAAAATTATTGTAATGATAATAGAACCTTTTCATAATACATTAGTTTTCAGTTGAACTTGCCGATTACAAATCAATGATAAAAGGAATTCAACCCCTGAATTTGCTATTGCGTGACTTATTGCGCATCATACACAACAACAAAAAAGGATTAAATACCTGTAAAACAAAAACTTATATTACGATTATAATAATTATGATAAAGCGTAACGTATATGTTGTTTAAATTGCTTTATAACAATTATAAACTGCACCTAACCTATAATCAATGTCGTTATTGTTTTAAGATTTTAACAGAAACCGCAAGTTCTACAGGCATTAGGACAAATGTTTAGTTAACAGTAACAAATAAGCTTTAAGATGCTGCATATTGCAGTAATATTAGTAGGATATAGGCAAATAAATGGCACTTTTGAACGTCAACATTTACAAAAAAAAAAATGAATTGATTCTAGTTGTCCCGCTCACATATTTACAAATATTGTAAAAGTAGATGATTTTTGATGAAATCTCTGCATTGATTGATAAACTATTTTAATACATACTGACACTTTTGTTGTGTTCCTATTCTGACACTTTTTATTCTGATTGACACTGACATTCTTCATTATTTATTGACATTACTGTAAAAATTTTACTATTTTTATCAGTCTGTATTTTTTATTGTTTTGTAATTTTAATTATTTGACATTCATATTTTTTCAACATCAATAGAATCTCTGTTTAATTTTGGAATTGAATATTTTTTGCATGTCCATGAATGAGACTGTAGAATATGGAGGAATTGACTTTAAGAAAACATCTATGTACAAATTTCCCATCTTTGCAAAAATAAATGATTTGATTTTATTACAATTTTATATTATTTTTATGTGATAGATACATGTTGATAGTGTTTTTAACATAAAAAAGTGTATCAATGGTTTACTGTACTGTGTGTAAGAACAATAATAGAACGAATGAAAACATCATGTTCGTTTCTTTACTCATGTGCTCTAGTACAAATCTGATACCTAAAGACTGTATGTACAAACTTATATTAAAATAAACTAATACATTGCAGTCTTAATGCACATAAATCAAACTTTAGGAAATTAACAGCTGTATCGCAATCACTATTGGCAAGTTAATTACTTCGTAGTACTTCATAAGGTCCCTTGTTTATAAATCAACTCAATACTAGCAACAGTACTTACAATAATACGTAACAGAGTAATAGTAATACTGTTGTTTGTTTAGCATTTTAGTTACTTGCTTTCTAAGTAATGGATTAATTTTCACTCAGACTCTTAATAAGTTCTATTTGCTGAAAAACTCAAAATCAAAGCAATAATTTACAGTCATTTTCGAACAGTCAAAGCGTAGTAGGTTCCTTTAAGACAGATTGTCAAAGTATGATTTGATTGGCTGTGGTTGTTTTAGTCACCCAATCACAGCAGTAAACATGAGTCTAACAAGCTGTCAGCAGCGGGTGTTATCCTCGCTGATTGTCTCTAATCTTTTTCACCACGGCATGATCAAAATAGACACCTATTAAATAAAACGGTAAAATGTTTACACGTATGCTTAAAATAGTTGTTAGGATCTAGTTGCAATTCAAAAATAAATCGGTGTGCGATAGGAAAGTTAAAAGTATTCAAAACACGTGTTTCGTTAATAAAAACAAACTGTAAAAATAACACACCGATACTCCAATCAAAACGTGAAACTCTATTGAGTGTTCAAATAATTGGAGAAACAAATGAAATGTTTCGACGATTACTTCGACGTATTTTCGTAAATATACTTTCAATATGAAAGCGTAGGAAGAGGTGTGCATGTCCACTCACGTACTTAGGTCACTACTTGTGACATCAACGAAACTCCACAAAGTCGAACTTCTTTCTAAAACTTGACTCATTTGTGAACTGTCTGGTACTGTTCTCCTTCATCATGATCATAATTTCAGCCGAAAGACGTCGTCGGCGTCCCCAAAGCACCGCTACTTCGACCAGTTCTGTGCTTCCCGCATCCAGTGGATTCCTGCGGCCAACACAAGGTTATTTGGTCCACCTCGTGGGAAGCATTCCAACGCTGAACCTTTCGTCCCCATCGGCCATATGTTCTGCGAGCAATGTGCCCTGCCCACTGCCACTTAAGTTTGGCAATTCTTCGGGCTATGTCGGTTACCTTGGTTTTCCTGCGGATCTCTTCATTTCTGATTCGATCACGTAGGGAAACTCCAAACATAGCCCTCTCCATTATCCATTGGTTGACTTTTATCCTTCTCACAAGGCCATAGGTGCCGCACTGTTCTTATTGTACATGTATTGTCATATTATTTCCTTGGAAATCTCGACTATGATCAGGAAGTATTGTAATTGTACTTACCTATAATAATAAGAAAGGATGGGACTACTGAAATGACGAGTATTAGAGATATATGGAAGAAAATTAGATGGGGAGCCGATCTCAAATAAATTGGTCTAAGGGCAGGAAGATTATGATGTTGATGACTTCTATCAATGCCATTTAGTAAGCCCTTTATCATAGCAGGAGTTTCAAAACATACAAGACTTACAAAAAAATTCACCAATAACTCATTTACATAATGTTCTAAGTACTCTCCAGTTCACATCATACCACTCCCAATGAAAATGAAAACCAGGCACACGTTATGCAGTGTATGCAACACAATCCGCCAATGACGACGGCAACGTCCGTAATGTGATATCAATTGACTGGAACTTGCGTAATTCTACGCAATATAGGTTTCTTTACGCCTGCCATAGTGCCTATGTTATGTAGTTCGATGATTGAGGTAAGGCTGTTGTGGTTGACGAGTCGTTTTGAAAGAGAAAGAAAGGATCGTTCACGAACTTAAAACAAGAGAAGGTGAGACAATTACCTACAGGATGAAATTATTGATAGAAGCTCATTGTCTTCAAATTTAAACAAGAAAGAACGAAAGAGAAAATATAAATAAACGTGAAAATGCCACCAACCAACTGTGACTGACCTTAAACCTAGCAAGAAACCCCAGGTTGTATCTTCTAAGAAAATCTATTCTAAATCGAGGCTTTGAGTTCAATTTACCGCGGTTGCTTACACAAATTGTGTTTTTCAACATTTCACGAACTAGCGACTGTGCGAGTGTGACCAACGGCTTTTCACACTTTGACCAATAACACAATATTTCAAGATTAGCTCTGCTAGTTTATCCATCATTGTGTAATGTTATGCGTGAATTTCCGTCATCTGAGTCGGCAAATAAGGCACTGAACTGGATATATCACCCAATGTTTATCACACTGACGTATAATGTAACCAAATGATTGAATGCGTTTTTCAGTCATTAATGCTTAGGATCTGGCACATTTTTACTCAAAATAATTAACTGTATTAGCCTTACTCAGCCACTTTAATACAAACCTTAAGTAAATGTGCCCTCTTAATGATTTAAGTCACAAGAAGGTACTTTGTCTTGCTTTTATTATCATCCTTTTGTCCTTATCCCAAGTTTGTTTGGGTCTTTCTTGCAGATTTCATGTTTAGTTCTACTTTAATCTTTTACACAATCCATTAATTGGTTTTTCTTTGGTCCATTTTCTTGATACGTAAACCTAAAGCCAAACGAGACTAGTACTGATACCGTGTGATTGTGACAATCATCGGGCAAAATCTTAATTGTCAGTTGCTATGAAAAGCGGTTTAACCAATTACCACATAATTTCACATTTTTTGTTGTTGTAAATAGCACCTTTATTTACTAGAAAACAAAAAACCCGCCTTCACAAACCGCTTTAAAAATGCAGTTAACAAACCGTTTATCTAGAAACTAACCATTAGCCAGTGATTACCGCCGGAGTCCATATATCAAAGGCTTTCTTATCCGGTGCTTACCTACGGCGAACAGCTTCCTTAGGATATTCTGTGAAAAACGCACAGGTTTTAGTCATAAAAGGATGACTACGTAATATAAGAAAGAAGTTGTAATTATTGCATAGATTGCACAAAACATATATTCGCGCCTGTATTTCTCGAAGGGTAAGGCAGAGGTGCATCTCGTACAACGACCATATGGTCGTTGATCTAGTAGTACACCTAACTTTACACCAGTTATATTTAAGTCCCATGTAATACGGGGCGAGCCTATTGCCATCAACCGGCCACAAATCCAGACTCCGGGCTGCTACTGAGAAACTCCAGATAGAAAAACCCAATTAAACATTACCCGACCTGGGAATCGAAACGGCCGTCATGCCCAGCAGCAGCGCTTGCGACCATTAAACTGACGGGGCATACATCGATGGAAACTTACGGCCTAACCAATAACGTATCTATCTCCAATTTTGGCGTACTGAAGATAGAAAACGCTACCAATTTCTGATTTAAACGTCCCAACAATGCCAAAGTGTGCGACCCTATAACGTGTTGACAGCTATTTGTTTGACAGGGACAGATATAATTGTACTGTTTATCATCAGTAGTTAGTAGCATAATGCTATGCCTATAATGTACTCACAGCTGGGACACAGGCCTCCTCTCTGTGAGAGGGAGTGGGCCGTTATCCACCACGCGGGACCAGTGCGAGTTGGTTGATGTAACATGTCTTCGAATTTTTGGTTCTAGGTCAAGCTGGTTTCCTCACGATGATTTCCATTTGTTAGCAAATGTTGTCAATTAAGTTAGTTCACATACAATGTGCTTATTTCCTTTAGGATTCAGTGTTTTTCAGGAATTGTGAAGAAATTTACTCACAACCTTATGATTTTAATATGTTCATATTTTTATCGTATATCAAATAATAACAACAACTGTGTCAACACCTTCTTAACAATTACATTTAGGCATATTTCTCTAGAAACACTTCGTTTTTTTACCCCAGTACCGCACAAACCGTTTCCCAGCTGTAAATATAGCAACAAAAACACAAAAAATCGAACAATGCTGTTTGTGCGTGATTGTAGCCGTATTGTTAGCCGATAAGGCTATCGATTGGAACTTAATGACGGAGATATACGAGGGTAACGTGTAACACGTGCGCTTGATTTGATGTGACGTAGTGGTGTGTTCTACTGCCTTAAGAAATAGTGAGAACCATTGGTAAAAGAGAAGAGGGAAGAAGGAGTAGTCGTAGATAGATAGGAAGAGTAAGGATTTTAGTCATTCTCTTTATGTGTAAAGACATATAAGCCATAGATTAGATAGAGTGACAAAATCGGATGTTGAAGTTGAAAGAAAGAGTTTCAAGAGAAACATCACAGCGTCATTATGAAAAACTGCCATTTCCGAAAGCCTGGTAAAGTCTCAACTGCTCAGCGCTGTCTTATCTCATGAATTCATGATTGACGATCTAATGGTGGACTTAAATAACAACAAAATATTTTAGTTAACGCAAGGCAAGACATAACAGATTGAATCAAAAAATCTTTCAGTTAACGTGATTAAATCTGACCTATTAAACCCTTTTTTGTTTTACACTTTTTTACTTCGACGGTCCTAGTCTTGTTTCCCCGAAGGGTTGGTGAGAGGTGTACCTATAGTACACCCACATTTCGCCAGTTATGTAATTGATAGTGTTGTGATTTCAAGTTACAGTATATTAACACAATGCAGCACTACATATGTAAGCGGGCACGAGTTTGTTGCGCCAATTCATCTTCCCAGCTAAAGCACTAGGAAGTGGTGAAGGGCGGGTGTTTAGGGGGGTCTTATGTAATTTTGACGTTCAAAAAGTGCTGATTCTCAGCCTATTTTGAATAAATGACTTTGATTTTGATTTCGTCATGTCTCAAAGTATACCTACCATTAAAATAAGACCATCTTCATCTATGACATAACATACTACAAAAGCCCAGTTTTTATCACCAGAATGAAATAACAGTTAAGCTTCGCAGTTAACGCAACAGTTTGAGATAAGCTTGTTCCCAGCACGACTCTAGATTAACTAACTGTTACTGCAGATCGTGACCATGTTAAAGATGCTGTGAATCTTATGGTACTGACGTTTTTTGTACTTAGATCATTGAAGCCGTATTACAAATGAAGTCGTGCATTTACTAAATACTTCGGTTGATTTGGGAGGTGATTGCATAAATGACACTACTTATTCAAGCATTAAGCATTTCGGCCAGGGTAACCCAAGTCGAATTCACTCTTTAATATCATAGTTAATAAAGCATAGGTAGATAAAGAGAAATCCTGAAGAGGAATCCTGGGCTGTCAGCACCAGCTTCCATCGTGGTGACTGGTCAAACTCAAACTCAAAGCATTTTGCACTTTTGAATTGTCAAGAAGTCGGTCAGTCAGAAATATGAAGGTAGTTGCCCATTTCAAAGCGTAGTAGGTACCTATGGAGAAGAACGGTCAAGAAATTTCATGGAAGTGTCCATGGAATTTCTTGACTTTTAAATAAATTTAGTTACTTCGCCCGTGACTTCGTCCGCGTGGAATTCGAAAAAAAAGTAGCCTATGTTCATCAGACAATTTTTCAAATCGTTCTAGTAGTTTCGGAGCCTATTCAATACAAACAAACAATCAAATCTTTCCTCTTCATAATATTAGTGTAGACATCATTAATGTTGATCTTTAAGTGATAAGCATTTATACCATGCCATGAAGAAACATAGGTGTCTCTAAGAGTGAAGAGGGTATAATGTAAAAATTAAACTTTTTGACATTTGCGTAGCTTCCTGTTCCTCAAAAAATTTACTGACAGTATCAAACCATGACCAGTAATTTACAAAATAAGTACCGACTTGAACAATAGCAACAGAATATGAACAATTTGTGTAATTTATAGATATGATCGAAACACTTCTTTGTTGCACAAGGACACCGCTTTGTTCTTGATTTCTTTGCTCCGAGTTTATAGTTCCGCTTAGAGCATTATATTGTTTCTATGTAGTGTTGTAGGTAATTATAGGTTAAATCTTATAGTAGGCCCAGGCGCGGATACATAGGGGCGCTTCAACAAAACTGAGCCTTAATTGATAAACAAAGTTTTACAAACTGTAGTTCCGCATAGTAGTTACGGAAAATAAAAAAAGACTTTTAAAATAAACCTTAGGCACCTGCCAAAGGTTTATTTTAAAAGGCTTTCTCGGATTGAGAAACGTCCCCCTCCGTCGACCCTCAGAGGGAAACTTTTGCCCCCCCTTGAGCGAAAACCTCGATCCGTGCCTGAGTGGACCGACTCTACTAACAGACAGAGCCTTCGTTCCTGGAGTTAAATTAGATTGAGTTGAAAGAGCAACAAATAAATAATTGTATTACATTTTTTCTCGAAAACGTACCTACAGTTAGACAGTCAACGAAAATGTTGATAGGTACGTTGAACAGCGCATACCAGCGAAAGGGATATGCACAAGACGCAAAGATTTTAGTAGCAAGTAGTCTGACTGAGCCACTCAGCACGTGTCTCGTTTTAGTTCTTCACTGAAAGATGTTATTCATATTTACCTAGACGTTAAGATTGGTAGTAGTAGTATCATGAGATATCAGTTAATTTCTGTATTTTGTTTATACACATTCCCACAGTACCTTTGTTTTAATATTATATACATACATACATACATTACTTACATAGTCAGTCTATAAAGTTCCTACTGCTGGGACACAGGTCACATTTCTGTAAGAGGCAGCTGGCTAGAATCCACCACGCGGGCCCAGAGCGGGTTGGTGATCTCACATGTCTTCCACTACTTTCGGTGAAGGAAAACAAATTGAGGACACCGGCATGTCCTAGAACCAATTATTCGAAGACTTGTTACAAAATGACTTAGTGATATTCATTTAAAAAACACACAAGTCTTTGCTCCTCAACTAGAACATGTGTTTTAATATTTGATTGATGTTAGTTACTAATTTATTAACAAAATATTTGTTTAATTACAGGTAAAACAGCACAACATCTCCAATTAAACATGCGTAAGTCAGCCAAAACACTACTTATTTGGAAAACCCAATATTTGAACAATACAAACTTCAAAAAAATCAATTCTCATAATTAAAATGTAGTAGTGGATAAGTAAATTAAAAGTTTTTTCTGCTGCTGTAAAGTTCGTTGATCTAAAGTGCCACCAAACACGACATGGGTGGCCGGGTATCACAAAATTATAAGTATTTTCTCATGTTAACTTAAGGCAAGTTTTTATACAAAGTCACATGCAAACTGAAAATCGTCCACATTTACAAAAAAATAGAGTTTCTAATTGACCCTTCCAAAAAATTGTTTCGTGAAGTTCTCTTCACGAAACATTTTTTTGTGAATGGTCAAGAAACTCAAACTTTAAAATGTTTTGTACTTGAAATTAATT
Organism: Dasypolia templi; assembly: GCA_963555695.1. Lineage (NCBI taxonomy): Eukaryota > Metazoa > Arthropoda > Insecta > Lepidoptera > Noctuidae > Dasypolia > Dasypolia templi. Next base: position 21,914,437 of record OY743155.1, on the reverse strand, counting down.
TATAATTTTAAGTGAAGACGATGCACTTATAATAAAATTACTGTAGAATAGTATACAATATAGTATATTTATTTGCTTGAAAATATGGTACATTTAGGTCTTGTAAATAGAATAATGATCTTACATGTTTCGCCATGAACTGGCATACAAATAATTAAAAAAATTAAAAACGATACATTTTTTTTTTAAATTATTATTCTAACATGTCTAATAAGGTAAAATCTTAACAATCAAATCTTAAAGTAATATAATAAACGAAAACTTAGTAACCATATTTATCTGACACTTTACTTTACTACACTATTAAAACAATTACCAATTAGCCATTTATATAGTTTGTATTTAAAGTGTTTAAGAGGGAGTTCCCTTATTTCTTTTGGAATATTGATGAATATGTGGCGGATGAATATTTACACCGCCACATGCGAACAAACGCATCAATCCTGCATCGCGCAAGCAGAGTTTACCGCGCAGATAGCATATATACAACTTCCCGACAACAATCATCGGGCAGTTGCCCACCAGATACGACATCCACCTGCACCCTAATTGCGTAACACATTTTCGTAAACGATTACGACTAATCTGTTTGATTTTGACGGTTCAAGAACATTCATTGCGTTCTATATATTGTTGAGCAGAATTTTTATCGAACTTAAGAAGCAATGGATTAGCAATCTGTTTCAAAACGATTCAGATTCCGATTGATTGTGTATTACGCAATTAGGGTGCTGGTCGGAGGATCCTCCCTTTTCCAAGAGTATGAGTGAACTTTACACCCTGTTCCTCATATCCCTAAAAATATTATAATTGCTGTGATGAAGCTATTTTTATGGCATAATGTGTTTTGATGTGAAGGAATTCTTAACCGTGTTGGGTCTCGACGGGTATACTATACCACAATTAATAAAAAAATAAAGCAATGGCTCGATAATTAATTATGTGATAGATACATGCTGCTCACATATTTACAATTATTGTAAAAGTTGATGATTTACCTTTTTTTTTACAAGTAATAATTTTGTGTGTGAGTTATACAGAATGTTTCTAGCCTAAAAACCCTTTCTAGACATATCATCTTTCACGCAGTCCATCCATAGTTTCTTTGGTCTTCCTCTACTCTTATAGCCATCCACATTCATACTATCTATTTCTCTTCCATGTGTACTTCTCCATTTGTCATCTCGCTAGTCACCCTTTCTAACCATATCATGTTTCACACAGTCCATCCATCGTTCCTTTGGTCTTCTACCTACAGCCACTTTCTCATTAAATCCGAAGACTCTCGAAGATGACCAACAACATGTAGGTTAGCTCGCAGAAACTACTTCCTTTTCTACATATTTTTGCCCAAAAACATCATTAATTTGTATTTTACGATACTACTTGAGAAGTACTTGCACATGTAATAGAATTCCTTATTGCGCTATAACACGACAATATCAATTAAGGCCGCTCGTGCTGCGAGCTGCTGATTGCTTTGCGACATCGTATTGTTGAAGGGACGTCGAAACTTCTAGACCATGTGTGTTGGTTGCGAAATGAGGAAGATTTTAAATATTGTTGTTGGGAAACTTTATAATGCTTATTGACTGGTAAAGAAACTCTTGCTTCCCAAACCTCTTTAGAAAGATTCTATATAGATTTTAGAAACTCTTTTCAGGCCGCCAACATTAAATATGTTGTTAAATCTTTTGGAATTATCGTCTTAATATGACTGAGAAACAAAAGCACCTCGTGTACAAGATATTAACACAAAACGGTCTGAACATGGCAATCGCTTTCAAAGCGTTTATTTCTACAACGACTTTCGACGGGATTGACATATTAAAGCTTTTCAGTGGTCAAGTCAATATTTATTAAGCCTTTTTTATTTTTTTATGTAATTTTACATCATTATCGGTAATAGATTGCACTTTGTCAAGGCTCTCAGATGGATGGTAGTGTTTCTTGAGCAATCTACCTATTTTGCAAAGCAGTATTATCTGGGATCTAGACCAAAGTGATGTTAGACATGTTAAGCATCCATCATTGTGGTCGTGAGACGAAATCCAAGTTCTCTAGATTTACTCAATATTCATACTATCAGCTTCAAAGTTTAGGTCTTCGGGATAATCCGCCTATTTGTAATAAATTCCCTCAAATAATCATACGTTAATTCACAAACATTTTTGAAATTATATGAGTGATATGCCATAATTCCAATTCAAAACAGTAACTTACAAATTAGTAACGGCCATATCTTTAAGATCTCGGAAAATACTCGTTACTCAACTTTCCCTAAATAATTGCACTGCACTTGAATTCGAACAGTTTGTGCTTGTGCGTAAGAATTAGTTACACTAAGTGAGGCAAGTAATTAAAATGTGTGATGTAATGAAATTATGAGGGGCGACGTCATTTTGGCGTTTTTTCGAATAAAAGTTGTGGAAATGCGTTCCTTGCGGAGCATATCTGGTGTGACTTTTAATCATAGGCTGAGGAATGATATGATAAGGCAACGGTGCGGTTTAAAAGAAGATGTTGTGATAATAATTGAAAAGACTATGCTTAGATGGTTTGGTCATGTTGAGAGGATGAATGAAAGGAGGTATTTACAAGGCCGGTGGAAACGCCCTAGGAGGACATATAGTGACCTTATTGGTGATGTTCTTCAGAAAGGTCCGGTCTGTAGTTCTAGCAACCGGCGCGCGTGTTTGACCAGATTTATGAACGTAAACGAGGCAAAAGGAGTATGTAAGAATCGTAGCAGGTGGCGTTCTGTGGTTTCTGCCTACCCCTATGGGAAGAAGGCATGAGATTATGTATGTATGTGTATGTACGTCATTTTGTTAAGGTATGTAAGTTGGTAGTTTTTGGCTTTCTTAATAATTAAAACAGATGATACCTTTATGATCTATATCATAATGCCTTGGAAGTTGGGTAGGCCTTTGGCGTGGGATGCAACCTGTGTTTATACCCTCGCGCCATACCATCTTCCTAGCACGGCGGGCTGTGCTGGAGCGGCTGCTGGCTGCAGGAGCCTTATGGGGAGCTATTGTTTATTATTATATTGCTGTTTAAGCCGTTTGGGGTTAAAACACTAGGACCCGACGGTCCGAGTGCTCATCGTCGACTCCTCCAGTGACCAGAGGGCTGGACTATTTTTGAGTCAAAGAATCAGCATTGCTATCCAACGTGGCAACGCTGCCAGCCTTTTGGGCACTTTTCCCACTGTCAGCGATGCGTACAATTACTTTGATGCCCAATGAGCTTTTCCCTTTTATTTCCTTTTAATAGTTGTCCTGTAAGTCTACGTCAAGCCGGAATCGGTTGATAGGGTCAAGTCATAAATAGCTAACAGAAAAAAAACTTTGCTGTGTGTTTTTCTTCTTTTATCTATGTATTATGACCTGACACATCACCCGACTCCGGCTTGACGTCGACTTATGGGGACACCCTGTATATGCTAGTATTAGATAGTATATTGTATTTAAGAATTTTTTTTATTCGAATTAATACACTGTGTAGTACAGAAAATCATCATCATTCGTATATTTCAATGACAGTCGACACACTTTCAAGGACCGCCCTCGGCAAGCCAGCTTCCTTCGACCCTTACGGCTGTGATTCCATAGCCACGATCCATCACAACTCTAAAAATTCTCCCAAAATTACTCTAATTGATTTGAAGAGATATGAGGAACAGGGTGTAAAGTTCACTCATACTCTTGGAAAAGGGAGGATACTTCGACCAGCTGGATATCTTATCTGGTGGGCAACTGCCCAATGATTGTTGTCGGGAAGTTGTATATATGCTAGTTGCGCGGTAAACTCTGATTGCGCGATGCAGGATTTGTGTGACGTCAGTGTGATGCGTTGTTCGCATGTGGCGCTGTAGATGCCGCCACAGATTTATAATAACCCAGCACATAATGTAACATAAAAAATAATTATACAACGCAACATGTGTGAGTATCTCGGAAATTGTACCCCTCGCTACACAAAACTATTTCTATTGGTATCGAGAAAGCGGAAAACAATACGTTTTTCACTTTTACTTCTTAGTAACGCACGCGGTTTAGACCGCTTCATTAAAACTGATTAATGACTATCATAATTTGTGCTGAGATACACGGGAAATTAATAACGGTGATTGGTTGTGATAGGTTATTGAAATTAGCGTTACATTTATGGAGATTAGACTAGAGATACTGTAAAATGAACGCCAAATCAAAGCAATTTAATTATTTATTTCAATAAACCATTTACAGGCCCATTTGAATTGTCAAGGAGTCGGTCAGTCAGAAAGATGAAGCGAGTCGACAATTTCACAGCGTATTATCTACTAATATATAAAATTCTCGTGTCGCAATGTTTGTTACCAAACTCCTCAGAAACGGCTGGACCGATTTGTATGAAGTTTTGTGTGCATATAGGTCTGAGAATCGGCCAACATATGTTTAACAAATTTAAGAAGCAAAACAACGTTTGCGGGGACGGCTAGTAAAATATATTTATAACTAGCTGTTTGCAGCTACAACTGCAAATAAAGAATTCATTTTTCAGCATTACTATTTCGGAAAATATATGCTTTTCCTAAACATTCTGATCTACTCAGGCCTTTTAGTTAGCCTAGAAATCTAGGCTAGTTAAAATCTGTTTGCTACCCTAAAAATCAACACCTAGAACTCCTAACATTACAAAGAATGCGTATGATAACTTTTTTGAGTTTCAGTAGTTTTCCCAAAAATAAACATCTTGTAACAAAACAAGATTTATGTTGTTCTTGACCACTTGTAGGTAGAGTTATTTATTTTGACAAATCTTATATACAATATACGAGGGAACACTAAAATATAGGGAGGTAGGGACATCGAAACGCAAACTGAAACCAAAAAGCTGGCAACATTGCCACGTTGGATGACAATGTTATTTCTTAATCCAGCACCCTAACTGCTTACCACACTTTCAATCACATCCCGATTGATTTTGAAATCTGAATGAGATTGCTAATCCACTGCTTCATATTATATGTTCGAAAAAAATGGTTTTCTCAACAAAATAACGCAATGAATAAAACAAAAGAAAGAAAAATTGTTTATTCTGCACAAACATAACGCGCATTAGAAAAAAAATACATAAATTACACACGCTACAAAGTAGCCGAAGGCCTCGTTTTTAGAATTAAAAGCTTGCTGATGTGACGAAATACTCGAAGAGCACTTGGTCCCCACGGCCCTAAAGTTTCTACCCTGAACGGCTCAAACATATAGTTCCCAATTATTGTGTTACATTAGCGCCACTTGTAACAACACCACTGATCCACACTATCACGCTGATCAAACATAATGATAACTTCATCATCGTTTACATGGAAGTGTAAAGTGCTAAGTAAATGTAACTTTTGACGATGAGTCGCAAAAGCATGTCTTACGTACCTTACGTATTACCAGGAGTATTGGGTAACCACATTATCCAATACCTTCGTGGGATACTTTTGGGCCAATGTGTTGGACATAACGTTGGCTTTAAAGATCGGGGTGATACCGAAGAATAGGTTAGGAATTGAGGTCATGATGATGGGAAGGAGTGATAAGTATGAGAGATGAATAGTAAAACAGATTGATATTATATAATAACGAAAAGTTTACCACTAGTGAACACTGCTGAAATTATTTCAGCCTACAGGAGGCACTGTCTATATTGTTGAATTGTATTATAGTTGTTGTATTGAAGGAAGATGACAAGGAAGAGGTTGGTAAGGTAAATTATGGTGTCCATACTGTAAGCGCATTCCTTTAGTTGTTTGTAAGGAAACCTATGGTTGATGAAGTCGGCCTCATTAATGAAGAAAATACAGGCCAAAACAGCACTGCAGTGGCTACAGTATTCCAGATGTCCATGGGCGGTTGGCCACTCTATGACATAAAATAATGTCAGATTTACACAAACGACATCGACCAATGTAATATACTATAAGCAGAACTTAGTGTTGCTAGTATGGGTACCCGTCGATTCTTATAAAAGCGAGCGCTTGACAGCGAACCGTCCTTTTGTTGCTGAGTCGCCGGTCGGTAAGGTTGTTGGTACCCACGCTACATAATTTTATTTCGTTATTTACTTTGTGTTATATTTTGTGTTGGTGATAATTATTTTGATTATTAACGGTTGTTTGTTTGTGATTTCTCAAGTATTGATGATTCCTTGAATAATTGTTAAAAATAAGTCTGTTTGTAAATAAATTAAGTTTTAGGTAAATCCGTTATTGTTTTTTTTATTTGTTTTTCACTTCCGATTGCTAAAATCAGAAGTGGGATAGAACTTATTTGCTCACATTTATTGCCTTGATACCTACACAAACAACCGTTAATTTCAAATAAGAATGCCACGTTCGTCAAGGTTATGCGGGAAGCTAACTAGGACGCCGCCGCCTCGCTCTGGGGTTGGCCGTAGCCATCATAGTGAATCGCGACAAGACCGTAGGCGTAGATCACGATCGCCTCACGATACAACACGTTCGCACCGTGATAGAACTCGCTCACGATCACGTCGCAGTCGTTCGCGTAAAACGCGGTCGCGTAGGTCTCGTACGATTAACTCTAATCATAGTCGTAGTAAATCTCGATCCTACCCTCACGATGTTTCTGTGAAAAGTGCGTTAGGCAGTATTATGTCGCGGCTGACTGCTATTGAAGAAAACACAGCTAATAGTTCGCATATTGTGCCGCCAATTATTGATAACACACCTCCGTTAGACAAAATTAATGATTCTACGACCCAAGCACTTGTTAATGCGTTAGGACAGTTAACAAAAAGCAAGTCTAGCAACTACTATGTTTCAAATTTTGACCCAGCGATTAATAATTTTGAGGTGTGGTGTAACGAAGTGCACAGGGCTGGGCGTGTGAACCATTGGGACGATCTCGAGTGTTTCTCGCGTGTGGCTCACTGTTTGAAAGGTGACGCAAAAACCTGGTTAAACGAGTGGGCTACAAATGATCGCTCATGGTCCAATTTCATTAAGGAATTTACGTCATTGTGTCCGCAAAAGATTAATTATGCCCAGACTCTCCATCAAGTTATAAACACCACGTCCGACAAGTTCTCGTCATACGCAGAATATGCGCGGCGTTCATTATTAAAGTTACGCATAATAAAAGGGTTAACCGAAGAGCTTATGACCCAAATAGTGATTCACGGTATCAGTGACGTACAGGTACAAGCAGCAGCTACTAATGCTGACTTAACAACGGATAATCTAGTTTCCTTTTTAGCTACATATGTAAAGCCTATTCGTAAATTTGATAATCGTAACGCCGACAAATCTGCGTCATCCAGTAATACGAATAAAAGACGTAATTTTAACGGTGCTAGTAGATCTGAAAACAAATGCTTTAATTGCGGCCAAACAGGGCATTATAAAGATAAGTGCCCCAAGAAGCGTAATGTTAACGATAAAACCGATAGCAATAGTAATGTTAGACCCGTTTGTTCTTTCTGTAAGAAGGTAGGGCATAAAGAGAACGACTGTTTCGCTAAGGCTCGATCTGAGTCTCAAAGTAACAATAGCAATCAACGTAAAGTTAACTTGTGTAGCGAACTTTCAAACGCGAAGAGTAATAACGATATAAGTACAGCAGTGATACAGGGTATACCGGTTGACGTTCTTATAGATAGTGGTGCACTTAATGTATCATTGATATCGTCTGCGGTGGTAAATTACTTTTCCGGATCGCGTAAACAAATGAAATGTTCTTTGAAAGGAATAAGCGATAAAGAGATTGTTGCTCGCGAATACATCACTTTAACTGTCGAGTTTAGTAATATTACACTCGAAGTAGACTTTGTCATAGTACCCGCATCGTGTATGAATACACCAATTATCATAGGGACTGACGTGCTAAATCGCGATAGTGTTACGTTTATTCGCACCAAACACGGACAGTACCTGACTCATACGCCGAAAAAGGTACTAACAGTAAACGCTGTGAGTATTAGTGAGTCCAACGAAATAAATACGCCTCTCGAAGGTGCGGAACTTCTTACGTTGATGGCTGTTATTGACGAATTCTCGCCGTTTTTAATAACTGGTACAGCTACCACCACTGTAAATACGGGCAAAATGCACATCAATGTAACAAGTGACGTACCTGTGGCATACCATCCATATCGTTTGTCATATCAAGAGAAACTTAAGGTTCGCGAGATATGTCAGGATCTTTTAGACAAAAGGATTATTAGAGAATCAGATTCGGAGTACGCAAGCCCGGTCATTCTGGTCAAGAAAAAGGATGGCTCAGACAGAATGTGCGTAGACTTTCGTGCACTAAATCGTATCACTGTCAAGGATAGGTACCCCCTACCCTTGATTGATGACCACATTGATCGGCTTGGGGGTTCGAAATTCTTTACGTCTTTAGATATGGCGTCAGGTTTCCATCAGATTCCTATTGATGAGGACTCGATCCGTAAGACAGGCTTTGTAACTCCAGAAGCTCACTATGAGTATTTAAAAATGCCTTACGGTTTATGCAATTCTCCCACTGTGTATCAACGTATCATCAATAATACCTTGCGCAAGTTTATAGAAGCAGGGAGTGTCCTGGTATATATTGACGATGTGTTGATTCTGAGTTTGACAGTCAATGATGGCATCACCTTGTTACGCGATGTCTTGGGAACTTTGACGGACGCCGGATTTTCAATTAACGTGCGCAAGTGTTTCTTCCTTACCACCACCATAGAGTACCTAGGTCGCATCATTAGTCACGGTCAGGTTAGGCCGAGTCCGCGCAAAATTGAGGCACTAGTTAACGCGCCTATCCCTAGTAACGTAAAACAAGTACGCCAGTTCTTAGGCCTTGCGGGTTACTTCCGGCGTTACATCGAAAGTTACGCGACAAAAACCGCATGTATTTCGCGTCTCACAAAAAAAGACGTAAAATTTGTATGGGGACCTGATCAAAATCAAGTCCAGCAAGACCTTATAAAGCGGCTAACTAACAAGCCTATACTTGCGATCTTTGACCCGAACCTTCCTACAGAGCTGCACACTGACGCCAGCAGTGTAGGGTATGGCGCTGTACTGATCCAAGTACACACGGACGGTGGTAAACGGGTGATAGCCTACTTTAGTAAAGTTACTCAAGGCGCGGAGCCAAAATACCATTCGTATGAACTGGAAACGTTGGCGGTCGTCAAAGCACTGCAACACTTTCGTCATTATTTGATCGGGATATCTTTCAAAATCATAACCGATTGCAACGCTTTGAAGGCCACCGAACGTAAGAAAGATCTCCTTCCGCGGGTTGCTCGCTGGTGGATTTATATGCAGGATTTCAATTTTGAGATTGAATATCGAAAGGGCGTGATGATGGGTCACGCCGATTATCTAAGTAGGAACCCACCAGCGTTACAAGTCAATACCATCCATAAACCTTCGAATTGGGCACAAATGGCCCAGTCAGCTGATTCCGAGACCATTGATCTCATCCAAAAACTGAGGGATGGTCTCTTGGACTCTAGTCGGTATGTGTATCAGGGCGATGTGCTCTATTATCGCTATTCACCTGTTGGTGAGGAGTCGCGCTTATTATGTTTTATACCTAAAGGACACCGACTTAGTTTGTTACGAGTTTTTCATGATGAGCACGAGCACATCGGGGCTGATAAAACTTATGACCTTATTTTAAAACATTTCTGGTTCCCTGGCCTGAAACAATTTGTTAAAAAATATACTTCCCATTGTTTAATTTGCATTACCAGGAAACGTGTTCCAAGAGCTCCTCGTCAGCCTATTACGTCATGGGAAAAATCAGACATTCCCTTCAACACGGTTCATGTTGATGTATTAGGTCCTTTACCAGAGTCCAACGGATATAAGTTTGTACTTGTTTTAGTCGATTCTTTTACCAAATTTTGTTTAATTTATCCTATATACAGACAAGATGCTAGCGAATTAAACCGAGTTTTCAATAGCGCTATATCTTTGTTTGGGACACCCAAACTGTTAGTTTGTGACCGTGGTCGCATGTTTGAAGCGTCTGCCTTTACCAGTTGGGTAACTGAAATGGGTTGTGAAATCCATCATGTAACTCCCGAAATGCATCATTCCAATGGACAGGTCGAGCGCTATGTAAGGACTGTCCTTAATATGATTCGTGTCGAGAGTAATAATAAAAATTCCACTTGGTCTGATAGTTTATGTAAAATTCAGTTAGTTTTAAATGTTACAAAACAAAAAACCACGCAGTACTCGGCTTTGTATTTGTTAATTGGTACTAATGCGACCACCCCTGTGATTCGTGCACTGATCCGTGACGTTGCCGTCGAAAACTCAAGTCCAAATCGAGAAGCCATGAGGGAACTCAGCAGGAGCTCAGCTAAAGCATCTCTTGACAAAAATCAAACTAGTCAAGACGTTCGGGTAAATCGTCTAAGACACCCGCCAAGAGTTTTTCAGGTAAACGATCTGGTGTTCGTGATAAAGTATTCTCAGTCCGCGGGGAAACTTGACCCTGGCATGAGGGGTCCATACCGCGTGACTAAAGTGTTACGAAGTGATCGTTACAAGCTGAAACTGTTAAGTGGAGCCAGAGGCAAGACAACTCAGGCCGCAGCTCAGTATATGGTACCCTGGAAAGGCGAGTGGTGTCCTGAGAGTTGTGCTGCATTTTTTGAAAGTAAGTTTCAACTGAACCCTTTAATGTTTTCTTTATGTTCTGGTAGCACGTGTGTTGTGTATGCGTGCGTGTGAGGCGTGTGCTTGCCTTGCTGGTTGGAACGAGTGGCTGGTGCAGCCTAGATGCAGCGCGCTCCCGAGGGCAGCGCCCTGAAGTGCCTGGTTTTGGTAGTTGTGTACCATGTATGCGCATCAGGCGTTGTCCTGGCAGGCGCAGTCCTGGTTGACACGTTTTTAACGTGTGAAAGTCGTGTTTTATGAGCACGCATCAGGCGTTGTCCTGGCAGGCGCAGTCCTGGTTGACACGTTTTTAACGTGTGAAAGTCGTGTTTTATGAGCACGCATCAGGCGTAGTCCTGGCAGGCGCAGTCCTGGTTGACACGTTTTTAACGTGTGTAAGTCGTGTTTTATGAGCACGCATCAGGCGTTGTCCTGGCAGGCGCAGTCCTGGTTGATACTTTTTTTTTCAATGTGTGAACTTGTATAAGTTCAAGTATGAGTATGAGTGAGACATGATGCGTGAAGATGTATGCATACATTTGAAAGCGAAGTGTTTTAATTTTGGGTTGTGAAAGTGTATTTTTGTATGAGGGCCTTGTATGCGTGATGGATGACAGAATAGGCAAAGGTGCATGATGTCACGTATAATTAACCACTTGTTTCTCATATATAGATTGCAATGATGACATCCCTGACGATGCTGATGAGCCATCAGGTCACCCAGCTGGCGCTCCCTCTGGTCCTGCTGGTGCTCCGAGTTCCGACGGTGCCGATTCAGACGAGGACACCGATGAAGTTCTCGCCGTACCTGCCAGCGCTTCCGAAGAAGTTCCTGGTGCAGCCGAGGACGGCGCACTATCAGGATAGGCCGTATAAGCAGAACTTAGTGTTGCTAGTATGGGTACCCGTCGATTCTTATAAAAGCGAGCGCTTGACAGCGAACCGTCCTTTTGTTGCTGAGTCGCCGGTCGGTAAGGTTGTTGGTACCCACGCTACATAATTTTATTTCGTTATTTACTTTGTGTTATATTTTGTGTTGGTGATAATTATTTTGATTATTAACGGTTGTTTGTTTGTGATTTCTCAAGTATTGATGATTCCTTGAATAATTGTTAAAAATAAGTCTGTTTGTAAATAAATTAAGTTTTAGGTAAATCCGTTATTGTTTTTTTTATTTGTTTTTCACTTCCGATTGCTAAAAATACATATTCAGTCAGCCGCATCTCGTTACATGGAAGCCTACCTCAACATAGTTGAGAAGTGGCAATATGCCAATTATCCGGCACCTCATAACTTAGACACACATTTGCCCATGAATGTACCATTATACTTTATGTAAGACGTGGGAAGCAATGTAACCAGTGCGTACAGTCGTCCATATAAGTTGTCTCGGATTTCACACTGAGATTACAGTGATAACGTTGAAACTTGCTTTGATAAGTGTACGTGAGTACCGGGCTAAGTGATGCCTTGTATGAAATTAGCATGTTCCTGCATTATTTTAGCTCTCTCGGTTAAGTGGCTGCTAATTAAGAGTAAAGTTGTTTGCTCGGTAGGCTGTTATGGGTATATGGTTCCTGGTAACTTATCTGTGCTGAATATGGTCTGTCTTCCTTATAAACTGGTAGAATGCTCGTGAGACATAATAATGGTTATTATAACCAGGCTTAGCAACAAACTATCAAAATATATTTGGCGTAAACCTGCTGCAAATTCTTTTTCGTGCATTTTTCACTTTTTTGTAACACCTATGGACAAGAAGGAGCCATATTATTTAAGAGACTTAGGAACACTGTATTGTGATATTTTATTAAAGACACGTAAAGACATTTGATGATTTTCTGCTGTAATAATGTAAAATAATTTTTTGATGTTATCCTAGGTACCACTGCTCCAGACATTAATTTTTATGCAACTTCTTTATCAGATTTTTATAAAACATACAATGTTTACCGTAACATCGTTTGCGAAATAACTTTATAACAAGTACATAAGTAAGCAAGTATTACGAAGAACACTTGCAATGACAATAAACATTGCATACAACTTGAAGACCAGCTAAACTCAGCGTGAATATTTAAAGAGCCAGCCAAACTTTTTCAAACTCTCATTTGAAAGTATTTAAGCTTTTAAAACAATTTTATTCACCTACTTAACCTTCGGCAAAAAAACATACAAATTCATAGACGACTCCGCCTTGGAGTGTAAATGTGATGGTGTCCCATCAGCTTGTCCTGTCAGCTGCACGTTACAAGAACTGATGGACGCTAGTGATGCCGCCAAACACGTAGCCGAATTCTGGGTTTGACGAAGAATGTAAAATAATGTTCCTGTTCAATTTATGTGGTGGTACCTGCTTACTTGTAAGTTTAATTGATATAACTGAATACCTGAAAAGGGGTAATTGTAGTCATCATTATGAACGAAATCAGCTGTTCATTTTGTGGAGTTCAAACATTTATGTTCCCGTGAACATAAACGTTTGCGATTTGTGCTTTGGTGTCATACAAAAGAAAACATAATGTTGTGTTTCAGGTGTTCAGTTGTAATAAATTAGTCCTTTTTTCTATTCGAAACGATAGAAAGAAAATGCTTGCTGTTCCCAAGTTAGTTTGTTTACTTACATTCCCCATCGAGTTTGGCTGCACTATACCTAATGAATACTTACACTGAACGCTGTGTGGGTTCCATTATATGTTAAAGCTTGAGACTTATAGTCGATTGTCCAAGAGTCTGTAGGCCTTTAGGAATGTAGGCATTCTATTGTGATTTCTCGCGTACAGGCCACCCTCCGTGCATGCGTCACCTTGGGTCGCAAAAGGCTACTAGGGGTTGGTCACCAGAGGTATTGGAGCATGTGGACTAACTCTATGCGGTCAAGAAACTATTTGCTTTGCGTATAATCTACGTTCAGAAATTAGAAACTGATTATAACTGTATTTTCGTTGACAAGCATTATTAATTTATAGGGACACTAAAGCAAATACCTACCTAATATTGTCTTTCTTTCTGAGATTATCTGATTAAAATCGTAGGGAGTACTTATCGCTCAAAATCATTCATAAACTTTTTTCCCCACAAGTATTTCCCTCAATAAACAGCCCTACGAGCGATTGAGTTCTTGACCCGCCTTTAAATTATTGGCCTATTTCGCTCAGGGTGCCACCGCCTTGTGGCACCCTGAGCCAGATAGGCCAATAGTTTAAAGGCGGCTGGTATTGTAGGCTCATACCGATGACCAACAAGCCGTCATATAACCTGCTAAGAATCGATTTAAGACCTTTTTGCTACATATTAAGTAACGTAATTCTCATGCATGTAAGATAATTATAACACTTTGTCAAAGTGTTTGTCATTCGCAGAAAATGGGGAAATCATGGGAAAATGCTCGTGTCACATTGTCATACACAGATCATTGCAATCACTGCCGTATTCTTAATAGAGTTCGACGAAAAAGCTAATGGAAAATTTGCTTATCCAATCTCGTGCATCTATGTAATATGGAACTTTTTACAGTTGATTGTATGCGAGTCCATTGCTCTTGGGCATTTATTTATCCAATAGCTTATGAAAAAAATTAACACAACACTTGAAAGAGATAAACATTCCTAAACACATGCCTTTGTCCAATGTGTCATAACACCCTCTCACAAGAGTGAATTTCCAAGTTGGGGTTCCAATCAGAATTTCTACCGCAGTATTTGCCTGACACCTCCCCAAACTAGTGTGGCAATATCATACCAGTCAAACAGCAAATACCATACGTTTAAGACGCCCTCAAGCTAGGTTATGAGAGCTGGAGGAGCGATGAGTGACGTGCAATAGGACAGGCCTTAGTCCAGCAGTGAACTGCTGATTATGACAATGACACCAGTCAAATCACCATCTCATTGACTCACTTCCAGAAGTCTTCCTAATCACCTTACTATCCCAACATGGCTCTAAAAATCAATGTTACTAACACGTTTCTATTAAGAACAGTTAGTAAAACCGATCGTTACCTGATTACTAGCTGTAGTTAGTAATTACAGAGATAGCTAATAGTCTGTGAGGTTTTAATGATTGTTGCGACGGCAGACTGTTGAGGAGATGCTATCTTGTTAGGATTTATGCTATATTTTGATAAACCGCACTAATGGGATACGAAGATAGTAGCAGATATAGCATACGGAATCTTGGATTTATGCGTTTTTTTATCTAATTGGCTCTCTGAGAAAGCAATGTTTTATCATCATTCTCTCGCAGGACGTCTGCTGCTGGACAGAGTCCTCTCCTAAGCTTCGCCACATCGACAGGTTTTGTGCTTCTCGCATCGAGCAGATTTTCGCGATTTTTATGCCTATGGAATACACGGCAACTTTGAATCCGCTGGATCCAAGAAGCACAGAACCGGTCGGAGTGGCGGTGCTTAGGGGAGGCCTATGTCCAGCAGTGGACGCCTTTCGGCTGAAATGAAGATGACAACAGTACAGCATCTATATTTTTGGTGATAAATGCGATCGCTATGTTTGCCGAGCGTATATAGTAGGCACTACGTTTGGTTCGTTCACTAGATGACCATGATCAGCCACAGACGATCCGGATTGTTATAAAAGTCCTCAAGCTTACTTACTTTTTTATAAATAAGCACCAGTTATTGCGCAGTAACGGCTTAGTAATTAAAATTGTAATGGGGAGACAGTTATGAAGATTGGGAAGGCTTTATCTTGGAATATGCGCTGAGAAGATTGTCGCATTCCTATGGAAGTGAGGTGTGAACTTGGAGATATGGTTCTAACTTACAGTTCATATCGTTTGGTGGAAAAATTAAATACTCAGCCCGTTTGATAAAGCTTAAAAAGATAGATTAACGTTATCTGAATAACATTGATACCGTGTGTTCATCCCCAACATGGATTTAAGCTTATCTCTCTAAAATTAACGAAGATACAGAGACAGATGTGTCCTTCATATTATTATTTGCCGAACTATTGATAGAACTATAGATATGATAAGACTCAGCATCTTTAATTTAGCACCATGTTTTTGTGTTATAATTGTAGTCATCATTGTTAACCAATTAACCCATTTAATTCATTTATGAGAAGGACGTTTCCATCCAAACACAGGCTGGCTATGTACCTACATATAAAATTTAAAAAAAAAAACTAAAACCGATACGACACAATGATCGGCCAATTTGCTTCTCACAAGAACAAAACAGTTGGATACACACTCAGGCGCATGTTGTAATGGAACAATGCTACGTTTTTACGGAAGCTATTGCCCAAGCTCTTCGTGTGACCTTAGTACTGTGGTGTAAGGAATGCGAGATTTGATGGTGGAAGGTTTGGAAGTTTCATGGTGTAAATATTGTTGATTGTTTTTTGAGAAGGAATGAAGTAAAAATGTTAATGGTTAATGCGGAAGTATGAAGCATTGGTTTTATAAGAAGGAGGTGAACAATATCGAACAATATCGGCTGTCCAAATAACTACAGAGCGTTTTTTCATACCTTAATGTCAATTTCTATGTGATAACCTATGACACTGAAACGTTGTCGTTCACAATGGGCCTTATTAGAAGGCTAAACGTCACCCAAAGAGCAATGGAGAGGGCTATGCTTGAGTTTCCCTACATGATCGAATCAGAAATGAAGAGATCCGCAGAACCAAGGTAACCGACATAGCCTGAAGAATTGTTAAACTTAAGTGGCAGTAGGCAGGGCACATTGCTGGCAGAACAGATGGCCGATGGGGCCGAAAGTTTCTGGAGTGGCGACCGCGTACCGGAAGACGTAGCGTTGGAAGGCCTCCCACAAGGTGGACTGATGTCTTTGTGAAGGACGCAGAAATTCGCTTGATGCGGGAAGCACCGAATCGTTCGAAGTGGTGGTGCTTGGGGGAGGCCTATGTCCAGCAGTTAACGCCTTTCGGCTGAAATGATGATGATGAATGTCAAATACAGGTGAAAATAACAGATTTAAAATCTGTTCCGGTCGTTATAATATTACAAAACCCAAGCTGTAGACACAATGTATTTAGAATGGTTAATCAATGTATGTAGAATGGTTAATTGAAATTACAAAGTGATGGTATTGCGTGGAAATATCATGTAATTAATTAACTTAATGTAGAGACTGATAAAGTAGGAGGATAATATTACCCACACAGAAAATTGCTTGAATAAAACTTAATATCTCATTGTTCAGTTGGTAATCAAGAAGAAACTTAAACAAGATCAATAAGCCCGAACGATAACAAAGTAAAACTCTATATCTTGACAAGAGGTTACCATTCAAGACTTTTACAAATTTTACCCGGACGTAGGTACCACAGTACAATTAACACAGTACAACCAAAAATTAAATAAAAAGAAACATTTCAAAATTCGAACCACAGCTGCACCGTTTCTCAAACTTCTCCCGCCATCGCCATCACCCATAACTTGCGACCATATTAATTGTATTGGCAACACCGATTGTATTCAGTGGTGTCCCTAATTCATGCCAGGAATGTAGGCCGCCTAGATCGAAAGACGAAAGTGTAGTTACTGTGAGTATGGTCAACAAAAAAGCGTGGAAAAGATATTTCAAAACATTTGCCAATATTAATTTTATTGCTGTTTAATTTATGGTAATTAAGTAAGTAATTATGAGACATGCAAATACAACTTTTAAGAGCTTTCATAAAGCGTTAAATTAATGTACAGACAATATTCATTTATTTCAATTATTAACACAACTCATGTCATGTCAATCATATTAGTTACCTGTGTGTTTGTCTTTTTTTTGTTGACTGTACATACTTACGATTATTTACGCTGAAATAAATAATCTGTGGTTACTGGGATGTAAAAACTATTAAGTGCGAATGCGTCTGTGAATTAATTTTGAATGAAAGAAAGAGTTGGCTGTTTGCATCGATAAATCTTTGTGAGTAGTGATTAATTTGTGTGCTGTATTTTATGAAGTATTTAAAGCTGAAAATTGATGTAATGAAAATCGTTTATCATCATCCACAGTCCGACTTGCATAAGCCCCTCTTTTCTTGTGCCAATCCCCACGCTCCTTTGCCAGCCTTGTGGCGGCATCTACACCACCACATGGGAACTACGCACCACACTGACGTCACGCAAAATCCTGCATCACGCAAGCAGAGTTTATCGCCCAACTAGCATACACTATATACAACGTCCCGACAACAATCGTGGGGCAGTTGCCCATCAGACACAACATCCGTCTGGTCGGAGGATTCTCTCTATTCTATAGAGTATGAGTAAACTATGCACCCTGTTCCTCTACCTCTATGGCCTCATCCGGGTTCTTTTCTATTATATTAAAGTATTTACTCATAAGGTATTTACAAGGCAGCTGTGAGTGAAAACGCGGGGAGCTCTTGAAGGACATACAGGGACCGTATTGGCGATGTTCTTCAGAAACGTCAAGTGCGTAGTATTCGCAAACGTCGTGCGTATGACCAGATGTATGAACGTAAACGAAGCAAAAGAATCGTAGCAGGCGGTGTTCTGTTGTGTGCCTACCCCCCATTGGCAATTTTTTTAATTTTTTAAGAGTTATTATTTTTAAATATTAAGTGTAATTTATGATTATTTCTAATTTTAGTTTGATTTTGCCAATTTAATTTGCAAGTAATAATGAATTTTGTGTGTTGTGTTTTGTCTTATTTTTATTATTATTTTTTATTTTTTTACTAATTTTTTTTATTTTATGACCCAATTTTTGGTTGAAATAAACGAATTGAATTGAATTGAAAAAAAGGGGAAGAAGAAGGCGTGTCTAGTTTTTGTTTCTAATAATAAAAATAATCAGCCTGTGTTGTCCCACCACCGGCATCGCGGAAGACTCAGGCGTAGATTGGGAGGATGAA
Source organism: Dasypolia templi (assembly GCA_963555695.1). Taxonomy (NCBI): domain Eukaryota; kingdom Metazoa; phylum Arthropoda; class Insecta; order Lepidoptera; family Noctuidae; genus Dasypolia; species Dasypolia templi. Next base: position 21,895,906 of record OY743155.1, on the reverse strand, counting down.
CTAGACCAGTGCGCAATACATATTCAATCGGTATCGTTTTGAAACCGATTGCTAATCCATTACTTTACCAGTACGAAAAAAAAATATGCTCAACAATGTCAAGAACGCAATGAATGTTGTTGAACTGTCAAAACCATACAGATTAGTCGTAATCGTTTACGAAAATGTGTTACGCAATTAGGCTACTGAACCAATGGCACGGGTGCCATTGGTGGCACGTAACAAAATAATGCAATGGCACGGCGTCATTTCAGGAATTTATTTACCTAAGTCATAGCTATGTTTGTAACAGCAAAAGTCGCACTAATAATAAAAAAACTAACATGATAACAATCCTTTACAATAATAAATGTATAATTGTGGAACCATGTAGTATTTCTTTAATAAAGGTTTATAGTTTTTTTGCAGTTGTTACTAAGTCAAGATTGTTTGATGGTACTATGTACTGGTATGATACACATCATGGCCACATTCAACATTTGTTTGGAAAAATGGCACACAGATGTGTAGCGGTTCGCCATCCCTGAACTAGACGCTTATAGGATGGGTTTTTCCAAATTGGCTCAGAATCTAGTTGAGTGGAAAAAGGAAAGGGAGGTCTTTGCCCTGCAATAAATGTGTAATGACGGAATAAATAGCATTGTTATATTACTTGGGTTTCACTAAAAAACAAACATAAAATAAAGAATCTTATTATGATTTCAGCATTGAATAATTTATGATGTTTATTATAGAAAATACCTACCTACCTATACTAAAGTTTATAAATAACGAAAATCCATTCAATAATAATGTTAACAGTTTCATAGAATTGAACAGCATTCAAATTACAATTTGCACAAATAACAACAATATATATGATATTAGGACATGGTTATTTATAACTTCGTGTTATACAGATAAAAAAATAATATAAAAGGATTAGCTCATCAACTCATCACAAAGAGGTGGGTCTTTAGTCATTTACAGCGGACTCAGATTCTCAAATTATTCAAAATATTATGAATACCTACTCAGATTTTTTTCATTATGATTTTCGACTAAAGACTCCGTATAACCACATAATGTGGTTAGCGATGAAGCACGATTCATTATAAGATATCTATTTAATCTTAAAGATAATTTACGTATTTATTTTTAAAACAGTATTCAACGGATGCTTTACAATAACACAAAGATTCTAGAACTCCTAGAAGATTTAAGTTTTTCTGAAACGGAACCTCTAAAGTTTGACAAACTGTGGTCCACAACGTTCGTTACACTTCCTGGCTATTAATTTAGTGTTTAGCCTTGACTTTTGTTCTAAAAGATGGCTTTGAGATATGACAGGCCAATGCCACAGGCTGAACAAAATGTGCAATATTCTATGTACTCATGACAAATGAATAGGTTCAATAGTATGAACCTATTCAAATTAACCATTTGTTGCATAATTGCTGCTTAAGAGCAATAGTTTGCTATTAACGCAAAACATATCAAAAAAACTGCTTTAACCAAATTTAAAGATTTTGCTGAGATTAGACTTTAAAACGTTATTTATGTAACTTGTCCTTCCCGTAAGTTCTAACCTATACCTACTAAGAACGTTGACATGGTGAAAAACTTAGCTGGGACTTCAACTCCGGTGCTGTTAAAACACCCTCATCTTAAATACACACCACACGCTGCACTTACTTGGCTTTGGCCCGTAAATGTAGCTTAAACTAGCATAAGAGCTGGAAAAAGAACACTCCATATAGTAATAATAACGTTTAAATTCATCAAAAAGTAAGAATACAGTATGTGACAGGTTCGGGGAGCCACAAACTAAGCGTCAAGATACAATCTTGTGGCTTGACTTAAATCTAGATTTAAAATCAATAGCAATCAATAAAATATTGGTCTTTTATCAACAGCTGAAACATGGATTTTTAAAAGACGATGTACATATTAGTTCCTTCCCAAGCTATTTCAGTAATTGAATCCTATTCAACTCGACGAAGCCAAAAACACCTCGAACACATTCTCTACTATGATTTGCACTATTGGTGCATTATTAGTATCAGTGAAAGTGTATCAGACAGGACAGACCGTTGCGTAGTAGGTATGTATGCCGTCTGCGCCGGAGTCGATGTATTGTATGCTACGTGCGCCCGCGGCGGGCAGAGGCGGATTAGATTAGTAGATACATTATTGATTCACGCATATTGACCTTAATTTATTACAATTGAATATTGTTTTGTATGCACTAAATTGCCACATAAAATCTGATAAATAAACTTAGTCAAATTGACAGGCTGCCCAAATAATTGCAACTTTGTCCTCGAATTAAAAGGTAAAACATTTACAAATTTACAAGACATTCAATTTTTTTTAATACGAGTAATGAGTCCCGAAAAACTATAGATTAAACAAATTCGTACCTGCTGCATGTTTTCACATTATGACAGCGTAGTGACTGACAGTCGACTATTGCGCATGACGCGTCATGAGCGACGCGTGAGCATCCTAATTCCTAATCGATCGTCTAGAATTCTGTAGGGAACTGACTCGAAGAATTCATTTACTTTTAATCTAGTTCTGAATCCAAATACAACAAGAATACTCAGGTTACTAAGATTATTTATCAAAGAAACCACAATTTCTGTACTAATCAACTGTCTTCTATCATGCAAACGCTCACAAAAAATAAAATTGATCATCAGTGATATTATGTAACTTCATGCTTTTTCAATTCACTGACTATAAACCACACAAATCCTAGTCTGTCATTCATAACCGACATCAGAAAAGAAATAGCTATTTAACAATCACAATCGCGACTCATCCTAGACAATACAGTTTTCTCTATAATTCTTAAGAACAGATATCAAAAGTTAAGGTTGTATTGTTAAAGTAAAAGTTTAAGAAGAGATGTGAAAATGCCCCAGTTCATGTACCCATTGCCATCACTATCTGGTATGGTTCAGGGGTTCACATAAGTTGACAACTTGGTGCACATAACTGGGTCAGTGCGTTTCTTAACAATGCCTTTCGACAACCCTAGTTTCCATGTAGTTTCTAATGTCAAAATGGTTCTTTGCTCTGTAATTAATTGAGTGTTGTGTTGAGCCATTCTTTTGATGAGTTGTCGACTTGGCTGTGTTCCGAGTGTAAATTTAAATGATGCTATACCGTTCTTTGCTTTCATCGTATCTTACATATTTTGGAAATCTTTTGAGACACTCGGAGGTTTTCAAAAAAGTTAAAGCACTAGAAAGTGGTGGCAGGCATTTTGGGGAACTGTCTTTTATAGTTTGAAGTCCAAAACGTACTGATTCTCAGCCAAATTTGAAAATATAACTTTTGATTTTGATATATTGGCCTTGTTTTAATGTGGCTAATGGTATTTAGTATGATCCAATTGTTGATTAAAATAAAGGAATTTAATTTAACTGAATTGAAAGCTATAAATAGGAAAAAAACAATCTATCCTAATTCAATGGTGGACGTAGACCTAGTCAGGCGATAATACAATTTAGGTAACTGAGGAGATCATTAATTTCCTGATTCGAATTCGAACAGAAAAAGATGAGAAATCAACGAATATAGGACTTGAATAAACCCAAAGCATTTATTTCAGTTAAACCATTTACAGGCACGTTTGAATAGTCCAAGAGTCGGTCAGTCAGAAATATGAAGCTAGTTGCCCATTCCAAAGTGTAGTAGGTACCTATGGAGAAGAAAGGGCATGAAATTCCATGGACACTCTTTTAAATAATATTCTTCTTGCAAATTTATTAGTTACATCATTAATGTTGATCATGTATGTGAGAACGATGTAAAAAACCGTACACGTTAAAAACGTCCAGAGTGCAGCAAAAAATTAATAAAACAATCCAAAAAATAAATTATTAAAATAAGCCGTGGCAGCTAAGAGATGACCAGTCCGAAATGACGGCGCCCGTTCACGAACATGACGCATTGATCAGCACCATTCAGCTCAACCATTTTGAAGGGAGCTAAATGATCCAACACAAGCGCCACCGTCAGCGAGACATTTGAGTGAGCATGACATTCTATCAGCCGCCAGGGCACATTCAAGTCAATATAAGAAATTACCCGGTAAATGGTAGCTCCGTAGTACAAACTACTCACACCTGTGCTATGCATTTGTATAATGTAAAGGAGATCGATTTTATTCAATGCAAATATATTATTACAATGTTCAGCAGCTCCAACAGTATTTCAAATGTTAATTAATTAGTTGTGGTGTGGAGCAGGACCAGCATAGATCCAGGCATTTTTATCAGCGATGTAATCCCCTTACTTATAATATGCCTGCCTGCATAGTGTGCATAACACCATAAACATAATGCGCATAGTGTGCGTTTTACAAAAGATTTTAATTTCGTCTCATTCAGTTGAAGTATGTGGGGAGGTATTTTATTGTAACATTTATTTATTTGTTCTAACTGATATCGCCACAGCTTGCGTGTCTGGCTCCTCGTATTTACACTGTTCGTAATGACAGATATACTTAAAACAAATAAAGAATATGAATATGAACAAGAAATCCTTACTAGGTACCAGTTTGAAGCATTAATGAAAACTTAACAGACAGTTCAGTATCAATGTTATCATTCAACACAATAGTGTAGTTTATAGATGAAGAAGTCTTACTATTAAAACAACATTAGTTTTTCTTTTATTTAGCTTCAATCAAATGACAACTAGGTATTAAAAGATTACTTACAAACCACAACCATTTTGCATTTTACTAGCAAACCACTTTCTAGAGCTTCCCATTTAAACATGCTTTTCGTATTAACGTTCAGATTAAATCTAAGACTGAACTTAATCTGTTTTACTATAGTAAATCCTGCCATTTAGCTAGATACTCTGATCAGGTGTTAATAGAAGGAAGTTGAAAATTATTATGTCTTGCAAATAAGTATTATTGGATAAGTTGAATGATCAAGTTAATATCTGTTTAATAGGTTTTTGATATCAAACAACTAAGCTTGTCGTGGTCTTGTCAGATCTCCGGATTTTATATTAACTTATTAGGTGTTTTGATTGAATTCATTCCTTGGGTCTTTTTTTAAATTTCATTACTAAACTTATTTTTGTGTCCCACATTTTAGTTTTATATGTGTTATATAATATCCTATGTAAAGGACAAGGCTCTATGTAAAGAACATTTAGTAGAGAAAAGAGTATCCATAGAACAAGGTCCTATGTATACTCTTTTGTGTATTTGTCCAAATCTTATCAAGTATCTCTTGCATGAACAGTTCTATCACCAGTGACAGCTCCAATATTTATCATTTCTGCTTCAAAACGATGACCAGTTATTTCTATAGTTTTTATTACATTTGCCACAGTTTTCGGTGGCGGCGTTTTTTCTTATCGCCCATTATAGAGATAAAGCCCACATCGACTCACTTTCAATATCGGTCATCAACTCACTCTCACTTACCAAATAATTAGGAAGACATTCAAGAATGATGAAAGTGAATTGTGAAATACGCTGTAATTCAGCTGTCTTTTTAGAAATTGTGACAAAGCGGGAAATATGATTGTGGTTGACATTGATAGAAATTAGATCTTAGTTGCGGTAGCGGTTTTGCAAAGAAAAGGTGCGTCACCAGTTCATTGTGCTTGCCCCAACATAAGGCATTGGTCTTATTTACCGATTTCAAAAAACGGGGGATGAACTCAATTCAGTTGTATTCAAATTAAAATAAGTTGTTACCTATAAACTCCGTCATTTACATTATTTTCATTTTAGATTTGAAAAAATCTTCTTTTGTTTGAAAGTGTATAATTATCGAGTGTTCCCACATAAATTTGAGATGAGTGGTTTTTGAGTTAGCTTCAATAATACGTATTTTTTCCACTTAGTGTATGTTGATGATGTTCTAATAAATTCTTGTCACTGTTATTTACTTAGCAAGTGAAGGTATACGTATTTTTGTGGGGTAGGTACCACAATTAAAAAGTGCAAAATGAAAACATTATTACAATAAGAAAACAACCGACATCCAAAAAAACAGTGTTTTGTTGGAAGTGGTTTTTTTGTAATAATTTTTTCATTCATTTCATTGTAATGTCTCCTAATGTCCTGTTGTTTAGACATTTTACTGGTAGACCTTAACGGTTCTAGAAAAATAACATTACATATCGCCTGCAATCCCAAAGGGTTAGGAAGACCATTTCGCCAGTTACATTAAAGTCTGAAGTAAAAGTGTGCGAGCCTATTGCCATCAAACGGGCACAAATCCAGACTCCGGGCTGCTTCTGAAAAATCCCTAACGGAAAAACACAATAACACTTTGGTCGACCTGGGTATCGAACCCAGGCTTAGCAGTAGTGATATAACCGTGGCCCTGGCACAGGCAACTGAAGGAACAGGGGTGGGTTTTAGTCAGTAAAGGTCTGACACGCCCTTCCGCTACACCCATAGCGGGAGAAGTCATTTGATGATTTCAAACCCAAAAAAAAAAAGGCTTAGCAGTAGTGCTAGCGACCACTGGATCAAATTTCATTCCACCACACCCATTCTGTTTTAAACTATAAAGTCTCTGCGTAGGATATTTTATTGTTATGAATGTTCATTTACACAAAAGCAAAATTGTAATAAATAAGTATGCTGTGAGGACATTTAAACTTTTGTTAATATTTGTATTTGTCCACTAAGGCGAACTGACGCGTTTATAATTAAATTTACCCTTTATTGTAATGCAATGGTATTGTTATTAACAATTGATGTTGACTTCTTGGCAGTTGCAAATGTAGGTACACAGATTTTACTGTTTTGTAATTTGTGAGCTACGAATACATCAACAGTTTTTTACCCGACTGCGTGACTCAAAGGAGGGTTATGTGTTTATTAGCCTACATGTAATGTATGTATATTTGTTTCTTTGTGGCCCTCTAGAGACCAAGCACGTGGGATGGTTTTGATGATTCTTAAGTCAATAGATTTGTCGTAATATTGTGAGGGTCGCTTATGAAAAGAAAGTAATCAAAAGGAAAAAAAAAAATTGACGAACTATGTCAATATTTCATATGAAAATTCTTAGGTTGAATATCCCAATTATTATATTATTCTTAGGTTGAAATTTGTGACTCAGTAAATATATATAATTCCCACAGTCGCGAATCGAATTTTGATCAACACACGAAGTAAAATAGAGCTGCAATTTGAAAAAAAAAAAACAAAGAAAACTTGAATTTGCCGGGGCTACAACTGAGGATTCACCTTAAGAGGATTACAAGACCTATACACAAGTTTTCTTATGCCTAAAAGCACATTATCCACTGCAGTAAACAAAATCAGAAATATATATGATATTCTTCAGGATATGTGCTAGTTAGTGTGTTGAAAACATAATACAAGATATTTGATACGATAGAAAAAAACCACGAAGATACCTCAGAGCAATATTGTTTTGTTTAACGAATATAAACCATGCTTATATACATGCAATCATTCAGTTTTGTTGCCAGATTATTCTACAAGCAACATATTACCGTAATAGTGTTTTATAATAATAGTCCAATCACTATATTTTTTGTAAAAAGATAATTGCTTAGCATACGCATATTCAGCCTATAACGTTCCCACTACTAGGACAATGGCCTCCTCTCTATGAGAGGGAGTGAGCCGTAATCCACCACGCGGTAATTACTTAATTTTCTTGCATTACATTACCAGCGCGGTGTCATCGCGCATCTTTCTTTTCTATGCAATTTAACAGTGACTGCGCTTCAGCTATTGTCAGCCTCTTATGTGATTCAAATATTTCCCATAGACAACAATAATTATGTTTATTTGCGATAACACGTAAACTATGCTTTCTAATAGTACAGTTTACAGGCAGAGACAATGGATAGGAATGAAGATGGCGGCCGGAAATGCTTCGTTCACATTGTTCTTCCGGCGCGGAAATGATAAAACCTTTTTTGTTAATTCTTGTTTCAATTAAACCGTTCAGTGCTTTTAATTAAATGGTTTACTTTATAAGTCATAATTAAATTATGAGGATGTTGACGTTCCTACCTACTTCAAGACATTGTTTTGGATGAATGATGAACTTGGTCCTTTGCTCGATACTTTTTCATGGCTGTTTTGTTCAGTTTCAGCAACAGCACTTTAATTCCCATGCCTGATTTTCAAGGAAAAGGCAGATTTTACGAGCTTTTTTTTCTGGAGCATCAACGTGTTTCAATGAAGTTGTTACCATGTTGCCTTTTGGCCTCGTGCAGGACTTTGTATTTTTTTTTGTTTTATTATTATTATTAGTTTAAATTATTTTTAAGAGTGTCTATAATTAAGTTTTAACTATGTAGGTTCTGTGCGAGTCCCAATAAATGCTTTTCTTTCCTTCTTTATATTCTTGCTTTGTAACTAAATACATTAATTACAAGATTAATAAGCAACATGACAACTTAACACACGACGGGAGTTACGTAAAGTTCCCGTCAGGGTTTCACCTTATCATTATGGAGAATATTGGGAGACTATTTACGACCTTCATAATGAACCTTTTACTAATTGTCCTCTCTCTCTTCTTCCTCAGGAACTAGAACAAGAAAAACACTTGCTAAGACGGCGGCTGGACACGACGCAGGGAGAATATGAGGCGCGGATGCTGGAGCTACAGAATGATATCAAAGAGCTCACGGCGAAGATCGACTCTAGAGATAATTCTGTTAAACAGGTTAGTTGTTATAACACTATATCAGTTTAGTTCAAGGAAAATATCGGTAGTTGAAGGACCAAAAGCTTAGTACGACCATTCTCTTTGTGTCAGTGCTGGTCCTTGTTTGCGAATCTTTATGGAACAAAAGTCGTACCTGCGTATCATAAGCTTAGCGAGTACCTTTTTTACATGTAAAGTTTCTTATTCCCCCGACCCACCTCGTCACATCGTGTCGGCTAACCGGGCTATCGGACTTTTTTCTTTTTGCTCGTCTCCTTAGGGTCACAGCGTGATGTTCTATAGCCTTTAGACTTCCTCAAGAATTGGGCTATCAAATGGAAAAAGTTTTTTTCTAATCCAACCTGTAGTTCCAGAGATAACCCCCTAAAAACAAACAAACGAACAAGCAAACAAACGCGAACAACAAGCGAATAAACAATTTTTCTCCTTTCAAACATATGCAACTTTGTATGATATGATTGTATAGATTTACGTTTACGTAGTAACACAACATTAGTAGCCTGTATTTCCCCTAAGGGTTCGCCAGAGGTGTACAGTCGGTACACCAGTTTTGTTTTGGTACCATATAATTGGGGGCGAGCGTATTATTGCCATCAACCATGCACAAATCCTGACTCCGGGCGGGCCGCCACTGAGAATTTATTAGTTTAGTATTAATTAAAACAATTACTTTAAAATGTAACTATGTGAAAATGGTAAACGGATGCCTTTGCCCAGCATTACGAGCTAATTTAGATAGAGTGATATAATTGAAATCAAATCAATGTAAAGCATAGCATATGCCTATAATGTTCTCACTGCTGGACACATGCCTCCTCTGAGTGGGCTGTAATCCACCAAGCGAGACCACTGCGGGTTGGTAAATGTCACATGTCTTTGAATTTGCTTTTCCTTCACTGTTTTGAGAGCAGTGGTGATGAAATTACACAAAGTAAAGCGCCTGCCTGGCTCGACCTACAACTGGGCCGATACCTCTGGGCCACCACTGCTCTCTATGTAAATTTAAAGCATGCTACAGGTGACTCACCTTATACAATCTCTTAGTCACTGCAATGAAGTAATCTACTTACAACATAACTCTTACTCAATATGGACCATCACCGATCTCTCATGAATACATGATTAGGTAAATAGACCATAAATCTATTAGGTAAATACATATGAATTCAAATGACTTATACTTAAGATGTGATTGGCATGCAAAGGTTGTTGTCTAACTTAAGTGAACGAGTTTCGTTTGTAAATCATTGTAGGAATAGATTAAAAAGTTACGTTAAAATTGTGTCTTTGTTTTCTATTTTGAATTATTGATGTTGATGGAAAGTCTGACGTAAGTAGAGAGATTTTCAACAATTCAACACCTAAACCTGCAACAGTAATATCTATATGCCAAAATTCTTAAATACCATTAGTTATTTTTTTAACATTTGTATGCCAGTCCATGGCGAAACATGTAAGGTCATAATGCTATATCAGACCTTTATAATGTACCATGTTTTCAAGCAAATAAATATATTCTTTTAACATCGAACTGACGTGGCTGAAAAATATATTTATTGAATAAATAATTACAGTTTGTTTTCCATAACAAATTCGTGATAAATTCATAACCAAAAACTTATACGAAGTTGCATTTCTCTAACTCAATCGACATTTTTACTTTATAACATAACAACATCACGCCTGTAATCCGCCAGCGGTAAGGCAGAGGTATACCTAAAATATAACCAAATTTAACCAGTTATTCCCATGTAATAGGGGGCGATTCGATTACCATCAAACGGGCACAAATCCAGACTCCAGGCTGGTACTGAGAAATCCCTGACCGAAAAACACAGTAACATTCTGGCCGACCCGGGAATCGAACTCAGGACCTCATGCTCAGCAGTAGCGCTTGCGACCACTGGACTAAAATTCCATTACACCACACACCATTCTGTTTTAAACCAGTCTCCGCGTAGGACATTTTACTGCTAAGAACAAATGCAAAATTGTAATAAATAAGTATTCTGTGACGAAATTCAATCTTTCGTTAATTTATTTATTTGTTCAATATAGCAAACTGACGCGTTTCTTATTAATTATATCCTTTATTGTAATGCATTATTGGTATTGTTATTGTCCGAACTGCTACTCAGAATATTACAGATGGAAACACCCCATAACACTTGATTTTTAGGTTTGAAAAGCGAATCAATAATAATCGAAGCGTGATGGCCTATCCCTTTATTATCGAGTTAGAGAGAGTTACGACATCGGCTTTTTTGTAAAATTTCATGGGCAATTTGCTTGGCATTTTTCTGAACTACTTTACTACGCATTCTGTAGTAAATAACTGATAGTTCGACTTGAGAATCGTTCATAAAAGAGGAGGCAGAAGCGTCCTTAATAACTACCTTTTTCTAATTTTGATGATCTTGGGTACCGATCCATATTTGAAACGCCTTCTTTTTCTTTTCGTGAAGATGACTTATCTACGTAGAGAAGACAAATTACTTTCAAGACAAAACGTCATTCTTTGCTTGAATTTTGACATCGTGTCGTAGAAGTCTTCTGTTTCTTCTGTTTCTATGGTGGCCATGTTACGCATCGCACGCAGAATTTAGCGACCCGAACAGCACAGACAATAGCATCATTCTGAAGTCCTGATAAATTCAAGTCCAACGAAGGTATCGAAACCATTATTCTAACGCAATAATTGAGCTTCATCACTATAATGTTAGGCGAGCTGTCAAGCAGTCAATTAAAGACCAGTTAAGAATTACTATTAACTTCGATTAGTAAGCAAAACTAGAAACGTAATAACATGGGATCCTAAATTTATTTGTTGTCCAAAAGGATCAGTAGGTACTTACCTTTCTATGTTATATCAAGGACCAATTTGTAGGCCATATGGCCTACAAATTGGTCCTTGATCCTTTTCCTAGAAGCTCGAATCTCAAGCTCCATCTAATACAACTTTAACTACATTATACTAAGAACATTAGTGCAACTATTCAGATTGACATTCACTTAAGTAGATAATAAATAGTCTAGTTTAGACCAGTCAGTTCGAACACCTGCCGTAATATCTTGCACATTACGCATAATAGTTGTTTTGCAATATAATGTAATGCCATTTGATTGTCAACCAGTCGTTAGAGATAATTAACATCATTTATTTAATGTTTTTATTTTACTTAATCGAACGTTAGATCTTGATGAGTTATTAACGCAACAAGAAATGTTATTATTTCTATTAATACTATCTTATTGGCAAAAGACTCGCCCACAGAGAAAAAAAATAGTGCAGCAGTGATGTGAGTTTTTTTTATATAAATGTTTTAGTGTACGATTGGATATGTATTTTATTTTATGTGTTAACACCAGATTGATTTATTTAAGTAGATCTTTTTAAACTAGATGGCGTTGCGTTTCCTAGCTGACTGGTTCCTAAAAAGAAATGCCGAAACGAACTCAGAGGTCATGGTCTCTCATAACGTCTAAACATTTGTATCATAAAATTGACATACAACAAGAATGATCCGCTCTTTGACTAAGACTTTCCTTCTCTAGGCTAATCTGTGCCAAGTAAACATTCTTGCTAAGTCAAAGGTATTCAAGGATAAACTATTCTACACCCTGATTTTGTACAAATGATTCAGGCTTGCCTAGTTTGGAAGCAATGTAAACCCCCTGTTTTTTTTTTTTTGCTCATAACAACATATACGTACGTCGATCACCAATCTGTCTGCTAATCGTGTTAATTACAGGAATATCGTATAACTAGTCGTAACCCACGCTGAACTGTTGACGTTTTCAGGCTAAGTTGATGATGATTATAATTACGGCTTCTGCCATTTACCTATATTCCACGTAATAGGTAGTATACGCAAGAGTATCTTAACTACCTACTAATTTGTTAACGTCTTCATGATGCTTAGGTAATAATTTTGCAAGTTATTTGCGACATTGACGGTCGTATTTTCCGGATTGTCTATTAAAAAGTTAAGAGGAATAATTATGATTGCAATATCCAGAATACGGAAGGTATTGAAAAACTGTTGGGCCATCAAAGAGCTAATGAATTGGTAACGTAATAACCGAAAGTGACTGATATAAGCCAAACCTATTATAGTTTCCTAACATAATCTAACCAGCCTATAATTTTCCGCACTGCTGCTGAATCTTAGACCTCTACACTACTCTACTCTCTGTGAGAGGGAGTGGGAAGATACATGCACATATCTTTAAATCTTGGTTCTAAAATACGCAGGTTTCCTCGGGTTTCTTTCGCCGTTTTAAGAGCAGGGATTCTAAATTTTATTTAAATAGATGGAAACCCCATAAACTAAGCTAGACCTAAGCCTAATCAGAATTCAGTTTCAGTTTCAGTATCCTGTCCATTTCAGACTACAATAAAAGGACAGTTTATATTGGCTTTTTCACATTGTTCCGCTGTGTATAATGCAAAATGGCCACAATTTAAAACAATAAGCCTGTCTCCTTGACCCTTCAATTGGCACAAAAAGGCTTTGTGTCCAAATTTCGTAGTTTCAATGTGATTAACATTGAACATGTACATTACCACTGTTAGGGAACTGAGTCAAGGCTGAGGCGAGTTGCCTGTGGTGGCGAGTTGACAGCGAAATTGAAACAATAAGGTCCACTTTTTAGTACACTCGCAGTACGCCTATTTTATTAAGAAATATCATTTTCAACACACTTGCTCGAAGAGTGCACCGCTTTAAGGTTTTAATTTTTAATATTAGGCTGTTTGGCGACTGCAAGTTAGGCACGAAAAAAAAAAACCGCACGCCCATCTGACATCGGTCGCAAATATTTGTAAAAATTTAATTTATTTAAGCTTCGCAGATCGCCGTGTGATCAAAATCGTCGTTTGATACGAGTGATCATTTGTCATTACAGACTTATGCATCAAAATTTAAAATTTTTACTTCCCTTTGTCGTCCAAACCTAATAACCTAAGGCAGATCGCTACTGATGATAGACAGTACAATTCTATCTGTCCCTGTCAAACAAATAGCTGTCAACACGTTACAGCACCCTAATTGCGTAATACACAATCAATCGGAATCTGAATCGTTTTGAAACAGATTGCTAATCCATTACTTCATAAGTTCGATAAAAATTCTGCTCAACAATATGTAGAACGCAATGAATGTTCTTGAACCGTCAAAATCAAACAGATTAGTCGTAATCCTTTACGAAAATGTGTTACGCAATTAGGGTGCAGGTTCGCATACGTTGGCTTTATTGGGACTTTAAAACCAGAGATTGTATATTTCCAGTACCCTAAAATTGGAGATAGATACCTTATTAGTTCCAGCCGTTAAACTATCATATATGTGCCAGCAATGAGCACAGTTTTATGCACGAAAGAACACAAGGATTATGCTAGTAGCCGTGAAAGTTGACATTGACAAAATTCTTAAAATGCGTGGTCGACTTTGTCTGCTGTTTTGATCCAGGGTTATATAGGGCAAATTTTTCAGTATCTTTGTTTATGATAACCCCGACCAAACCCAACCTGCACAATCTTGAGTTCAACGCACAATATTATTTAATTTTTAATCGCTGCTTTCAAAGAGAGTGTATGCTATGAGAGATACCTATTGTAAAGCCAGCATCAAAATTAGATTACGCCAATCCCTCATTCATTTTTTATTGAGAAAAACGTCACAATAAGAAAGTCATATTTTCTAAACCGCTAACAACAACACCGTATCACAGCCGAAACCTTACTTTTATTCAAAAAACGTGTCAGAGCTTAATTTCGTTGATAGTAATCCTATTACTGTGCGAAGGATTAGCCTAATGTCCTTCAACAGGTTTCGTTTAACGTGCATATTGTTAACTAACTTATGTTATTAACTACTTGTTAATGTTTGAACGTTAAATAAATCCGTTTATGCATGATGGGTCATCAGCTGGTTCGACTCGAGCTCGTCAGGACATTATAGGATCGTATAGGCATTTTAGGACACGACTATCAAATTACAAAGGAACTAGCTGTTGCCTGCGACTTCGTCTGCGATTCAGGATGAAAAGCAGCCTATGTCATTGCCTAGGTTATGGTATATCTGTGTGCCAAATGAAATCCACATCTGATCAGCCGTTTTGGCGTGAAAGCGTTACAAACAAACTTACTTTCGCATCATTTTAAAATATTAAAGTTATGATTTGGCGTGCAAGTGTTCATAAAATGATTATTTAACTCTATTTAAACATCACAATAGGATCATTAAACCAACTTAAAATAGAGCTGAAAGCTGGTCCTTTCCAGAATGAACCACTCTTTTTAGTTAATTTTCTACGGAAATTAAATAAAGATAAACAGCCGGATAAAGAGCATCTTTTTGCAAAACTTACTTAAATCTTGGTTTTTAAGTTTAAACTATTTTGTTGCCTCCAAAAACCAGGTCACGCTTACTTAACACTGCGCACGTTTCGTGAAAGCCGTCCATCACTAAAGGGCTGTTTTTATACCAATCAATTGTCAATGGACGTTACTGACTAGAGTGACGAAACTCCGTTAGATTCCGATACTAGCAAAAACCCCGATACCCGAAAAAATACGCTTACGTGAGAGGTCGACTATCAAATTCTTCGTAATAATTCTGATGAGGATATACGTACGTGTAATGTTGTCTTTAATTTTATTCATTTGGGACAACATATACTTTTTACAGAAGAGTTCAAAGTTCTTGAAAATGTTATAGGTAATGTGTATAATAGATGTTGCATCGTATCGCAAGTAACGTGAAGAAAGTGTTTTAGAAATCTTGACATTATTACTTTGCCATTAGTGTTTGTTTCTAATACTCGTAGTTATAGATAAATCAACTGTAATTTGTAAAGAATTTAAAAACAAAACTTAAAAACCAAGGCATACCTTGAGTGCTATTCTGTAACCATCTCACCGTGAAAATTTAGGTGAAGTGAGCGTGGAGTCAGTGCCACTGATGCTAGGTATTGACCAATTCGGGATGACACTAACACCCACACCACGCAAGTCTTTACGGTGAGATTTTACAGAATCGACATGCTGGTCGATTTTTTCCCGCTCCTGAGAAGAAGCCTGAGCAGTGGAAATATTATGGGCTAATTATGTTAAATAATGTTACATTAGGATCTCAGTTGTATACAAGAACGTTTTTAAAACACCCTAGACCGAACAGACCTTGATTTGGTATAATATTGTGACACAATTTAGTTTAGTCACATCGTCTTAATGTTTCGAGTTCGAAAAAGTGATTGTCACGCAATAACTGACTCACATATTATGTAGATGGGAAGTTGCTAACTTATCCAGTCAGCGATCAACCTTGGTTCCAAACAATCTGATCTTGATAGCCTCGCTCTCTTGTCGATTTCGTCTGTTTTATAACATTTAACTGTGCAAACAACTACAAAAACCATTTGGATTATTAAAATATAGGCTGTGAATGCAATTAAAAAGTAATATTCAATAACATAAGAAATCTTTCCTGGATATATGCATCTATTTGTTAAGGTCAACAAGGTGATCATTCCAAAGACTACACAAATATTCCCACTGGGAATATTAATATGGCCATAAATTCAAATATCAAACGCAAAGTACCCTTTTCCAGAAAATGTCAAATAAAAATATAATTATAATGAACGTAGGGTACGTCAGGATACGTTACGCCAACGAAAAAGGCGGAAAAGTCAAGGTCTTAGTGACATTACACGTTAGAATCACGCAATTCTAGGGAATTTATAGTCATCGGGCCGACGCCTGAAAGCTTTCAGGGCCAATTAGCCAATTAGGGCCACACCCTGTTGAAGCACTTTTTAATTGATTGTCTAGCAGTCGTTTGTTATTATTATGACCATTCGTTATTTAGTTGACTTGGCGAAAATCTGAAAGAAATAAATTTTGAATAGGCACTTTAGGACTGCGAATAACGGTTTTCTTTTGCAAGTCCAGAAAATTTTGCTGATTTAAATCTAGTTCATATTCTTTTAAATCTTTATCGGGAAATATAATCGTCTGGCCAGATTTGTTGCTGATTTCTCATGAAACACTTAACTAGGTGTGAAATTCAATATTAATTCGCAGTCACACTAGACAATGACATTCACAACCTTCATTATCTCTTTCATCCTCACAGATTGACCATGGGAATAATGTGTCCTTTTCTCTCATAACAAAAAAAAACATTAGATTCTTCTAGTTCAAGGCATTATGTAGACCTTCGTGGTCTTCCTGCTAGGATGCCACAGCTTAGCTTCCGTCCCATCACATCCTCAGCAATTACCTGTGGTTGGCAATTGGCATCCAGCCGAACAGTTGGGTAACAAGCATAGCAAAGATGTGTTGTTAAGTAAATATTGTTCTACGTAATAATTTGATTCAATTGGTCCGGTAATCAAAGATGGTGTACATCATCAGCGTAGCTAGTTAGACGAAACAACAACAAGAACATAACATCACGCCTGTAATCCCAGAAGGGTTAGGCAGAGGTATACCTATAGTTCACCCACATTTCTCCAGTTATGTTTGAGTCCCATGTAATAGGGGGCGAGCCTATTGCCATCAACCGGGCACAAATCCAGACTCCGGGCTGTAAAAAACCCAATAACACTTTGCCCGACCTGGGAATCGAACCCAGTACAGTAAATCATGCGATCACTAGACCAACGAAAAATTGCAAAAAAGTTGCAAGCCCTACTTATAGTTTTGTGGTGTGGTCACCTTGTGGTTTTCGAAACGGATGTACATTATACCAAAGCAATTGTAAGCACGAGCCATGTCTTATTTGGATTTTCCCTAATTAGGAATACAATCCAACATGATTAATGGATCAAGCAAAAGGGTATTGTCATATGTCAGTACATCATATGGCAATTCAATATTTACTCTATTATGAAAATAACGCAGTTTAAAACCTAGGCAAATATCTAACCAAAAGACAATGTTGAAACGCGTCACGCCTCTTGGTCTGACATCCTTCCAAAACAACTCGGAACAAACTCTTTCGCAAATTATGTATGTCGATGATATAATGATCTTTAAAACTAGTAGATGAAAGTTGAGATTGCTGTAACTTTATGCTGTTACATCTATTAAGACGATTAACCACGCTTGATGTTAGGTTCAATGTAGTTTAGAAGTATACTCAAATGTTTGATTGCGATATCAGTAAAGTGTATAATTAGTATTTTTTTGGTCGTTGCTGTGTTTACTGGCGAATTGCGAGGGTCGACTCTTATATTTTATCTGGATTTAGATAAGATAATGTTTTCGATTTATTTCTGGGTATAGTCAGTTCATTTTTGCAGATAGGTTTTACGCAGCATATCAAAGGCGATAGGCAATGTTTCACAGAGAAAATAATTATCAACATCAGTGTTTGTTTAGTTTAAGAGTTAACTTGTTATGTTCGATAACTAGTAATAATAGTATGTATAGTAGTCCTGATAAACATACTAAAATAACATAGTATATATGTATGTTAGTAAATATGTTTTTTTTTAAATTAATTATAATTAATTTACGGCTTTTTCCATGGATGAGAAAAAGGCAGGAACTACAGAATGACCAACTACAATTATTTTATACTCGTTTTGGTAAATTTACCGAAAAAAAAACACTGAGACACTATAGTTTAAACCTTTGTGTATTTAAAAAAAAAAACATTCAAATATACAAAACGATACGCATTACGAATGGTAAAGTGGGTCTAGAAAACAATAATTTTCCATGGATATAAATAAACTAACCAGAACTGCTATTTTACGCTTTTTATGATTTCACGTATCACAACCATGAAAATGTTCTGGCCTTGAGCTTTACGTATCACATAAATACTTCCAAATATGACTCAGTCGCAACAATGCTTATGTTTGAGGTATAAGATACCATTATAAGCTTTTGCCGACTTTCCCAAGTCCTAAAAAAATACTGTTTAAGAGTGGATTTCACCAATGAACTGAACGCGATCAGTACTTTTAAACCCAGTTTAATAGCTGACTATGTCAATATTCCATAGCAATACTGACACTGACAGCTCTTGAACGCGTTTTAGATGTGCTGAACGGGTTCAGTTCCATTGGTTAAATCGGCATTAAGAAATATGAGATGAATAACGTCATATAGTCCCATCGTTTAAGATTTTCTAATATAAGTAGATTTCATCAATGACTGTTTATTATATGACAAAGGGCGGATCTAAACTACGTTCAAGAGCTGTCTGTATCATCATTGTTTTGGAATATTGACACTGACAGCTCTTGGACGCGTTTTAGAAGTGCTGATCACGTTCAGTTTCATTGGTGAAATTGGCACTTAACATTTTTACAAACAGCTAGAATTTAATAGCTTTACAACAAAACAATCAGTCAATCCATTTACTTGATTGCAATATCAGCCAAAGGACAAATAGGTATGCTCGCGCCCATATGGATGATATGTATGAAAACTATCATAAACTAAACTACCACAGTGAAATAAGCATATAATTGCAAACACATATACTCAATTATTCATACTAGCTAACGTATCTAATTGTTTAGTTATTTAAATCTATGAAATTAGATTTTAGAGTGTGAATAATTCTTAACAAACCTCGGTTAAAAAAATTGACTGTGTGACCTGACGGCTTGCATTGCACAACCTATCATTTTATAACATAAGACGTAATAATTATTAGGAAGGAACTTTAAAAATTAAGAGTTTGTTACAATACTTATCTTTAAACTTTGTCCACAGCGTGATGAGGAAAAACAGAGCCTAATAGCAGAGCTGACTGCTCAGAACTCCAGACTTACAGTGCAGCTAAAAGAGTCATCCGCCACAGAAGCACTCCTATTGGCCCAACTTGAAGGGCTAAAGGACCAATGCTCAATGAGGAAAACCAGCTTGCAGGTTGGTGTAAAATATCTTTTATTGGATTGTATGATAACTTAAATACGATGCAAATAGCGAGTTAGGCAATCATTCTGCGGTCAAATGAAGCAGCGAGTGTTGATATTTATTTCAGAATTAGCCAGAATTACTTCATTATTCGAATCCGTTCCAACAAACTGGGACAAGAGAATATTTGTCTAATGTTAACAAATGCACAAACACTTCACTAATTAATAACCCTAAAGTCTGAGCCTTAAAATCTGTTAATTACACTGTGAACAGTAAGCTAATTACGTAATCGTAAAATCCATACAGGGTGCAAGCTTAGTAAATCTGTCTTCATTTGTTTATAATGGCTCGCATTTGACCATTATCTTACCTGATGGTAAGTTATGATATTGCAGTCGACGATGATGAACCTTAACCTTTCACTCGAGACTTACAGACTCCCAGAGGGCCAAAACAAAGTGACAAACTAACAGCGATAACGATGATATGGCGGGACTGACATTAACGTAGAAATAAGAAACGCTCTGAAAGCAGTTACCACTTATCAAGGGTCTCAGATTATAGCTACCGGGAAACACAAATATCGGCAGGAAAATCATCAGAGAAAATTATAAATATTCTAACGATACATTTTCCAACAGGACCATGTCCAAAGTCTGGAATCCTTGAAAGCAGAGCTGGCGATGGTGACGGACAAGAGGTCAGACCTGGAGAGAAGGCTGACGGGATCGCTACACGATAAGGACAATCTGATGCAGCAGCTTGATGAGGCAAACGACAGGATCGTCGCATTGGAGAGGCAGCTGAAAGAACAGGTATGGAGACAGAGATTATTGTTAAGATTAATTAAAATTAAAAGGAACGACCCCTTGACCACCAATAGCTTCAATGACATGATGCTATAGGTGTTCAGGAAAATCTCTGTTATGAATACACACTTAATCGTAAGATGAGTGGAATGCGGCGTGAATGTGAAACATAAAACAATCAACATTCCTAGATTAAGTTAAATCTAAATCTCTTGGACCTCAATGGCATAGCCCATTTCATGGAGACATTATGTAATTAAACCCCGTCGTTAACAAACGTCAATAGGTAATGTGGACTTAATCTCATAATGGACTTTCCTACGCCTTGTCAATTTTAGAAGCACGTAGGAATGTTAACAAAGATTTTCTTACCAATAATGTAGCTTTAAGATTCAACACGATACCACTCTTTCCTAAACCTAAATAATAGTATGTTGGTTCAAGTGGGCACTTTTTTTGTAAGAAATATATAAGCAAGGAAAATATCCACCCTTTCCGGGAAATACGTGTTTATAATGTTATCTTCCTTAATGTGCATTTGTAAGTACACCTTTTCCGATACACACGATTCCCTTTATATTTAGCAGTGGAAGCTTCTTATAAAAAGCTTTGATGATAATGAAACTGTGTTCTACGGATTTGGATTAAATTACGTTCCTTGTTTCAATACTTTAAAATGAACCTCGCACAGTCGGATGATTTCAATTCACATTGCTCCATAGTAAGCAACAATATTAATACATTATTGTAATCTTTTATTATTGACTTGATTACATAACTCTAATGACGTCGGTTATAAGATTTAAACTACCAATTTTATGCAGATCTAAATAGAATGGTGGATGATATGTAGCGTTGTGCAATGCACTTGATATCTCAACTTCTCTAATGTCTTGTACAAGGACTTCCGAAACTGAAATAAAAATACTGGTGGTTGTTGATTAGGTACAACATTCACTTGAGTTTGTATTTCTAGATCAGATGTTACCCTCTAACATCTGTTTTCTTTAGCTCATCTTTAGTTTCTTCTTTTAGGTTTGTCAACTTTCAGGTTTATCTCGTTCATTATTAAGAGATTTCTTCTGTTAGGTCTCCTATTTCCTGCTTGTTACAAAAGCTGATGGACGAATGAAACTCGTAACCAAATTGTGGGCTCAATTTAAACGTATAGCCACCGACGCTAAAAAGTTGAAAAAATCTTTTCTTCCTTAGACGTAGCAAAGAGTTTGTCTAACTTTGATTAGGCATATGACATTCTTCTTTCCATTGTCTTCTCTTCGTCTTCATTTTGTTAGCTCAGTTATATATACGGAAACATGATTTCCTAAGGAACTTACGATCTAATTCAATTGTGAGAAAAATCATCAGTTTTGTATGGCTTAGTTAGTAGTTGTATGGGAAGTGTTCGACGTATCTTAGAACGTACTACGCTATTGCTTAACGTTTGTAGTTGGCGAAGGTATTTATACGTATTACGAAGGATCTCGGCGCAGCGAGATCAATCATTTATCTTAAGGAAAAATAAGTAAATGTTAACCAGTTAGTTTGAAAAGATACGAAAAATAAACGAAGTTAAAATTACAGGAAAAGACTGTCTGCCGATGAGTTTTAATGTATTGGTAATGACCAGCTGAAAGATACAAATCAACACTGAACACAAATCTAAAATTAAAAGTAGTTTCGAAAATACAAACCTTATTGCTCCGTCCCGATTGATAAATAAGACTATGGCTCCTACAAATTTGTAGAAATAGGTTACGGTTTAAAGTAAGTTTTTCAAACCCAAAATCAAATCAGACGTATTACCTAATTACAACCCTAAACAAAATAACCCTTTCACTACGCAATATCCGGATTAGGCAAGAACAATGGACAGTAATTAAAAACTAATCTCGGGCTGAAGGTCTTTTGTTGGCAATACTTTGAGCTCCGATCTGTTCGTAATGGTCCTTCCATACGGAACCTTTTGAATGACGCTTTGTGTGTAGTAACGTGTGGTTTTATTGGTTGCAAGGTTATTTAAGGTCTTAATTTAGACTTAGAGTTTGTTCGTCTATTGCTTAAACTATTGAAGCAACAAAGACTAAAGTTATAGACTGAGGTTTACGTTTTTTTTTAAAGGATACAAAACAAAAAATGAGCCTAGGTAATTCCGATACCTAGGCTCATTTTAAGTTTTGTATCCTTTGTTACACGTTTCCAAATGTTAAGTTAGCTCTGTTGAAGTAGGAAAGGTGTTGGTTTATTTGTTTGTAATTTTCCTTCGTCGTCATTGATTTCAGTAGCTAAGAGATAAGCTTAGAGTGTAGACTCTTCTCATTCATCTTCTTATTCGCATTAAATGACTTACAAAACAGCACGATTATTTTTTAATTGTATCTTTGTATCCTCTGCCTTGTTGGTCTAGTGGTGGGTGTGATTGTTTTTCCATTTGGAATTTCTCAATGGCATCCTGAAGTCTGGATTTGCCCGGTTGATAGCAATATACTCGCCCCCTGTTACATGGGACTTAAACATAACTGGCGAACAAGTGCTCCTCTGCTTAATCCTTGTAGCGAATACAGGCGTCAGGTTTATGTAATGATGTATGTATGTATCTTTATATCTTCACATTACTCAAGTGTATCATTGTGCTTGCAATTTAGTTAAGTCTATAATCGTTTGAACGTGACTATTCACAGTACAGCATAAATTGCACAATGCGTTGCTCAGGTGGTACGTTTTCCAAGGCTTTCTTGTTTGTTTTCAGAACACCTGTTTTAAGAACGTACTTGTTATTCTGTATGTTTACCTCACAACCTTCACTGACGTCTTTTGAAGTTTTTGAAACAATATCCTTTTTTATTTCATTGCAAATAGCCATTCTAAATTTTAAGATGTAGATTATTTTGTTATGTTTTTGTAAAATGATTTATCAAGTTTCTTAAAATGTATTGTTGGGTTTTAAAATTATTCAGCTTATCGTGTCCGTATGGACTGACTCATATTTAAAAGCGGGTTCTACCAATATTTAGTAGTACTTAAACGTCCTGTAACTTTTAAAGGGTTTTACTACAAATTCCGGGATCGGGCCTACAAAATCGTATAAAGTACTACTAAATATTGGTAGAACCCGCTTTTAAATATGAGACATGGCTCCTCGGTCCATACGGACACAGTTTATCTCAATTTATCTTATTGGTATGATATTTTAAGAAAGAAAGTCACTTAAAAGCATGACTTACCCCCGATTTTATTACAGGAACATCTGTATCAGAACACACTAAAGGAACTAGAGCGCCTGCAAAGGTCTCACGACACTCTAGCCGAGAGGATTGGAGCCCCAGACCCCATCGACACCACAGACACGGCCAGGTCTCTCCACGCTGAGATGGAATCCGAACCGGAAGACCAAGACGACGGATGGCTGAGGAGTGAGGCTGTTCAGGTCTATAAGCAGCTGAGAACGCTGGCGTTACAGCTTAATACTGGACATGATGATGATTCAGGTACGTGGTAATATAAGCACATACATTTAACTAGGAAGAACACAAACACTGGCACAGCTCTGGTTTCCAGCTAAAACCGTGGGCGTCTCAACATTTTAGTTTGTCGTTTTAGAACAGTAAACAGTGTCCCCTGTTGACTGTTCTAAAACGACTACTTGCTGCCTTTATATTTTGAGACCTTATGTGTCCAAAGCCTCCGCTACTGGGACACAGGCCTTTTCTTTGTGAGTGGGAGTGGGCTGTAATCCAGATGATGGTTCAGAAAGAAAGAAAAATATATGAATTTGTCACAGAAACACGTGCATACAAAATTTCTCGATTTCAAAACTAAAAAAAAACGAAGTACATTTATTCTTACGAACACAGAACATAAATAGGTTCAGGGTGTTCAGTAGTTTAAGCAACAATTTATGACGGTTTTTTTATTATTATAGTTAATGTTATGCAAAAAATAAGTATATAGATAATAGAGCAACAAAAAGGAATAAGGGTTAAATAGGCGTTTTGTTCAGCCTATACTGTTCCCATGCTGGGACACAGGCCTTTTCTCGATGAGAGGGAGCCGGCCGTAATCCATCACGAGGTCAGAGATGTCACATGTCTTCGAATTTTTGGCTCTTAGACATTATATCATAGTTTCCTCACGATATTTTCTTTCAAAGTTTTGAGTGAAACCCCTTTTCCATTTGTCTTTGGTGATTAAATAATTTACACAAAGCGCCTGTCTAGGTTCAAACGTTCGACCTACAACTAGTAAGACGTACCCAACTCTACCCAAAGAAGTTCAGTGTATTTATACCTAAATTCGTGATCGACACCAATTTTGTGTAGAATATACTTATATACCATGACATGTAAAAATCGAAGCTTTCAGACGTATATACGTCAAACAAAATACCTAATAACCTCAATAACTAGTTTGGACATCACGCGACCACATCGATCGGTGCTGTTCAGTGTTCAGGTTATTTGGATTAACTGCGTATAAATTGTTTATGGGTGTTTAAGTAAAAACAACTGAACGGATCGATCAGGTTAGCATAGCTCAACGGTTGGCCCGTGGATAGGTGACCATCTTCATCTTTAGAGCACGTTAAGCCATTGGCCCGGCTTTCATTCGTGGATCTTTGGCAGTCGTTGCTTTCATCATGAGCCCGAAGGTTCGACAACCAGTCTTAGCAAGGGGTAACGTATTACCTAGTAACTGGGTTATGTCTGGGTCAGACAGGCAGTCGCTTCATGTAAAATACTGGCATTCAGCTGCCGACAACTCTGGAAACCGATCCCAACTTGGTATAAAAAAGCAGATGATGATCAGGTTAGCCAGATATATTGAGACAGGTGTTAGTTTCATTTCTAGACCACTCATAAAACCATCAACGAAAATGATTAATAGGTAGGCAAATTGAACGTTAAATTAATTTCTAAAAAAGTGCGTCATATTCTAGGAAGGCTATTAACATTTGCCACCCCTGTAGATATCGCGTCATTTTAACTAAAGTAATTAGTTATACCGCAGTTTTAAAAAAGCTTATGTACATTAGTGCATACTTACGGAACAATTTTTATAGGCCTGGATCCTATATCATTATTGACAATTAAGAATATTTTGTCTTGACTATCTTAGTTACCTTCCATTCCATCACCTTTAAGCCACAGCCTTATAAGAGTTGGGGAAGACCATAGAACCCATGGATAGACTGTGTGAAAGATAATTATTATTATCGATTATTATTATGATGAGTTGCTTAATTTGAAGAAACTACATTGTTATTATCATATCTGCAAATTAACCAACTCATCATAATAATGATCGAACTTCACTTACAAGTTCGTTTGATGTACAAAATCGTGTGTACAAAATATTTTGAATCGTTATTTTAAGCTAGACTCTAAATATTATTTTACTAAGTAACGACATTTTTGGATTAGGTAGAGTTTTAGCCTTTTTTTAAACATTGTTACTGATTTTTTGTTATAAACGTGTTGTTGTTGTAATTATGACATCCTTTTCGATCTGTAGTTTTTGTTGGACAGAATCGGATTTCTCCGATTTGCCAAATGAATTTGATTATTTACGTTTTATATAAAAAGTTTGTTAGGTAAAATAAATGGTCCACAAACACACTTCCTACACGAAACGGCATAAATATCCAGTTGAATCGTAGCTCCAGATTGCGTGACTGTTTGTAGGGCAACGATACAGTGGATAAGTTGCAGAAGCTTCAGTTTGAAAAGCCTTCGAAAGATGCTCAACAATTTTAACATCTTCTTCTTTATTATATAACATTACGCCTGTATACCTTGAGCAGGGGTGTATTGTAACACCATTTCGCCAGTTATGTTAAGTCGCATGTAAGAGACTCCGTAGAGGGTGAGATTATTTATAGCCATCGAGTTCAAATTCACAATCTGGGTTGCCTGCGAAAATTATTCATGGGAAACCCTTATAATATTGCGCCTGACCTAGTATTCGAACTCAGGACCCCTCGCTTAGCAGTCGCACTTGCGACCACAAAATGTAATATCCCAAACCATTTACGCTTTCTCAAAAGTAGATTTTTCCTTCTCAGCAAGTGCATGTGTTTAAATTCTGATATTTTTATAACGATTTATGCTATCTGTATACAATAACCAGGTTTTTATAAAATGTGTTTGAAAGGTTTCGTTAACGCCCTTGCCTATTGCCCTCTTTTAAAATATGTCTTTGAAATTTCTAATAATAGAAAACTAAGTGTTCGTTTTTCCAAACTGAGGTTCCAACGTTAAAAGGGGTGCTATAGATAATTATGGCAACAAGGATAACAATCATAATTTATTGGTATTAAGTGCCATTCGGTCACTTGGTGAACTTATCGTAGGTCCGTGTACCTGACTGAACTTGACATAACACATAGGCCAAACCAGCACGCGAAAGGGATGTTATAGAAAATGATGACAACAAAGATAACAATCATTCAAATGTTATTATTACCGTCTGTAACATTAGGTCATTTGATGAACTACGGTGAGCTCACCTGTTACTGAATGACATGACATCACTGTTTCCACATTGATGGTGAAATCATCGACAAGTCAGTGCTCTGCCTCCAGTGACGTGTTTAGTTTCCTAAACTATGTACGGACCTTTGCTGGCTTGCCTTACGTGTGCATATAACAGTTGTATCTACGATATTTTCTACATCATCTACAGCTTTGGTAGACCTTTTGACAAACACTAAACTATGTCTTTTTGGATTTAAGACTCAAATTCTTTCCACGACAAAGTCAAAAGCTATCCAGCCTAATGTACCCACAATATCATTAAGTAAATGAACAGAGCGTGCACACACTTGTGCACTACAATATATCCCGGGTGCTTGTCGGCTACATTCTTACAAATAAATAAATTTTGATTATGATCAAGAATCAGAATTTAGAACAAGAATCAGAAGCTGGGCTCTGTTGAGATTGGCCGCCGTGACGGAAATTCTGAGGGGAGAGGCGGAGAGGGGGTGTTAGCGTCCTGGTTTACTGCAACTAATTTGTGCAGTGGCAACACATCGGCAGTATACGCAATTCTGCAGACAATTGTGTTCGACCTTCGTAATCGGTTCCTGGATCGCTGGCTTACGGAAACATTAGACGATGTATGAAAAGCATTAAAATTCGATCCGAATCACGATCTTAAAGTTAGATTGTAATTATTTTAGGTTGTAAAATGTTGATGTTCAAAAGCCTATTTTGGCCTATTTAAGAAGGAATGAGCGTTAGTCACCACGATGGGATATGTGGTGCCGGGTTTTTCTAGAAGTAGACTTCTTTTGCCTCATGGTATTTTTAACGCCACAGTGTCAAAATTCAGAGGTCTCAATAAGAGCTTTAATGTCCAATCAATCTTGAGCGACTTTCTTCCTAAATTAGTATAACATAGGAAGCTGATACATTATTCAGGAGTAATTTAGAAAAGATATCTACATGGCGAATGTTATATCAAAATACGGACAACAGCAGGCGTTCAAAATAGACTGCTGTCGAATTTTGGATGATGAGCCGACAAACATTAGACGCTTTCCCTTATCTTTCCTAAGCTGCAGACATTCATCATGTTCTGGCAAATCGACAATCGTGAACTCCTGTTATTTTTGGCATTAGGTATTTGGCATTTTTCGTGGGTCGAGGTGTCATGGCGTACCATGCTCCAACCTGACGTGACGGACTATGACAGTATTTTGCAAAAGCAACGCGTAGCTATTTCAGAAGCTTTTTATTTGACATTTCTAGAACTGAAGTTGGGAAGGTCAATTGTTGTCACAAGTGTTAGTATCTATATCAAAAAATTGCTACATTATTCGTAAATGCAACACCTTTGTGTTACAAATGCGGGCAGCATAGCTTGCTAGAGTTAGATAATGCAGTAGTCTAGTCCTCTCAATGTTTGAAGACAATATCTTCAACCAGTGCGTCTTGCTTGTTATGACATACGGTGCCGAAACCTGGACACTGACAGTTAGGCTGGTCCACAAATGCAAGGTCGCTTAGCGCGCTATGGAGCGGGCTATGCTCACGGTTTCTTTAAAGGATAAAATCGGAAATAAATAATTAGGGAAAGAAGCGGAGTTACCGACATAGCTTGCAGAGTAAGGAAACTGAAGTGGCAGTGGGCTGGCCACGTTTGTCGAATGACCGATGGCCTGTGGAGCAGACGAGTCCTGGAGTGGAAACCGCGTAGATCGACCGACGACCTTGGCTGGGACAGACTGGCTGCGGAATGCGGAGGACAGGGTGTTGTGGCGCAGCCTGAGAGAGGCCTATGTCTGAGTTGATTGATACAGTATAGGGTCCATAAGAATCCATAATCTCTTCTTTAAAAATACTGTTTTTGTTACTCCCCAACTTCCTATTGTTTGCTCTGGACCCACAGGCAAGGTATTAAAAACTGCATCTTCAACATTAAATCGGTTTAAATACTAGGTCAATATCCTTTCGATACAGTTTTTATTCGTCTCTCGGTCGTGGTGCAAATAGCGGGTTCATTTCATAACTGTTGTAGTTCGTTACTAAATCGAATGCACTTTGTAAACAAGTGCAGTTTTTTCGTCGATGCTCATTCGTTGATTGCTCTTTTATGTTCTATATTGGAAGTTACGGAGCAGTGGTGGCCCAGTGGTGTCGGCCACGACTTACAAGTTGCAGGTCTAGAGTTCGTACCCAGGAGCAGGCACGTGACTCTGTGTATTTAATGCCACTACCACTGCTCTCAAAAACAGTGAAGAAAAACATCGTGAGGAAACCAAAAATCCAAAGACATGTGATATCGACAAACCGGCACTGGGCCCGCGTGGGGGATTATAGCCCACTCCCTCTCACATAGAGAAGGCCTGTGTCCCAGCAGTGGGAACATTATGTATAGGCTGATTATGCTATGACACATTTTTTGTGTAGGTCCAAAAAAGGCTTGCGACAAATCAACAAATATATTAAATAAATTTAGTCGTCAAGGCCTCTTTCTCCTACCGATCAATTAATGACGTGCCTCTGAAACCTAAAGATTAAAAAAACTAGATGTTTTAGAGGCCAATAATCTGGAACACGTACAGCACACCAAACCGTTTAAATCTCTTTATTTCTCGTCCCTTCCAAGGATGTCTACTTTTAAATAAATAAATTAAAAAAAAAAATTACTTGTTCTAGTTGTACTATCACTATTTTCAGCAACCAGAATTTCTTATCCAAATCTTACAAATTGTCGTAGGTACGTCGAAATTGGCTTTTGAAACTGCACCATTACACATTTCCTACAACAGTACCCAAGTCATGATTCATATACAAAAAATAAAAACACAAATAAATAACATTTTCTACTACTTCTCGAACTATTAAGAAGTCATCATCGATCACTTGATCTGGCTGTAACATTTCCGCGATGTCTGATGCGGCGTGGACAAGACGCGAAATTGTGAACAATTTAGCTATGGGAAAGTGGTAGATGGTGAAAGTAGTATCATTAAATGTGCTGTTATATTTTCCTGTGATACTGATGTGTGTGTAATTAAGAGTTTACTGGTCTTGAGCGCGTAGAACACGACTACGTACGATATGTGAAAGATATATGATATTAGTTTATTTCTGTGAATTGGTTTAAAAACACTTTAACATGTAAAGAAAGGAAATTCATTTATTTAGCACAGACTAAAAGGAAAAAATATAATATAAAGCAGATGACACAAAAAAGTGTAAAGTGCGATGTCAGAAATTAGCAGGACAGTGTGCCTCACGGCTGCGCCAAAAAGGCCCAGTTCAGCAAAAAAGCCAGACAACTAGTGCCTGACGCTGGTTTTCAACTGTCCAACGTAAATTTTGTTATGCTTTAAAACTAAATGAGTTCGGTGTTTCCTAGCCGACTACTCTGAGAAGAAAGACCGAAACAAACTTAATCATGATATGGCTAGTAATACTACTGACTATGATGAAGAAGATGGGGTATATACAATATGTAACAAAAACCCTGTCCGATCCAAAAAAGGAGTATTCCTGGTTTAACATACGTACTAGAAAACATAGTAAAAAAAATCTAACTCATAAAAACCAAAAGCTATTGATTTTTTTATTTTTAGTTACCATGCGAAATGTAACACTAAATATGGTAAATTTTTATAAGTTGACAACACTCCACCGGCCGGCGAAATCTTTTATTTTTTGCCTATTTTATTTCAAAGGACGCCCTGCATTAGCCGCGCTGTAGGTACTCATAACGAGTCCTCGATCCTTTGATGTAGCCGACTGGTCGCTACTTGTTTGGACACTTCGCCAGCCGCACGTGGAGATAGCTTGCGATCGGATGTCCGTACGTATCACGTGCCGCTATCGTATCGCGAACAATGTCGTATACCAATCAGGAATATTTGAATATGTTAATTTTTATTTGTGAGTGAATGTGTGATTCGGAAATCGAAGTAACAGCTCGGAATGTGGAAGCTTTCGAGTCACTCAAATCGTACACATGTGCGCTGCGAAGAGTACGTGCAAATTTAATAAAAAGGTGTCGAATGTGTACTAATGTTCTAGATAGATAGAGGTATGTAACAAGTAAATGTTTTAATAAACTGATACCTACAGTGGGTACATTGCCAAAAGCACATCACATTAACTCAATAATAATTGTTTCTTGATAAACAGAAGGTCAGAAATCGGGGTCATTGTGCGTAAGCCTACAATAAAATATCAGCTGATACCTACGCGTAGGCAAAACGTAGATTTCTTTAGCCCTACGTTTCTTTGGCGGCTTGCGACAAAGGATCGCCGCGCTCAGGCGGCTTCTTTGACACGAAACTGTAGGTGAACTCTGGTGAACTCTGGTGAACCCTGTCGAGCGATCAGTGTTGCCTTTGGTATGATTATTTTTAATTTTTTAAATTAATTGTTTTCATTGGGGAAAAATAATTATCTCGTATCCATTAAATGATTACGTATTTGTGTACGCACTACGATACCAAATAATACCCTTCAGGATCGGACAGGGTTTTCGTTACACCCTGTATAGATACCCTTATAGAGCAGGGATGATGATGATGTTGACCACGAAACTAGTTCAAATTTTTCGTTTTTTAGAATACTCTTAATACCGTTTAATATTTTATAGGTTCATCTCTCGGTTGTTATTCCAACAATATCCGTTAAGAGTAATTATTAAAACAAATTAATACGAGTATGGAATCGTTTTGTTAGTTTTCGTTGTTTAAACTCGCTTTATAATTTTCACAAAATTTCCCTGGGTTTCAATGAAAACATATTAAAATGATGAAATGCCTTAACTTGATAAAAATTCCGAAAATAAATTAAAAAAAGGAAAATGATGTCACCCACGATGCGGCCGAGTATTGCACTGCAATCTGTCTTATTAGAAGTACAATTAGACAAGGTAAAAAAAAAAGTGCTTCTTTTACCACTGCTAGGCAAAGGACTATTGAGGTCATCGCCAGCACGTGGACCTAGTGAACTAATATCTGCCGAAGAAGTATGTGAATCAATGATTAAACTAACTTCAGATTTATTATTTATACATTCATTATAACATAACTCAAAGCGTTAGGCAGAGGTAAACCTACAGTAGATCGTAACTATCTCAATGGCAGACCCACATTTCTCCGGTTACGATTAAGTTCGATTGAATAGGGGTCGACTTCATACATTTCTAATTTCAAAATTCTTTCTTCCAGGACTCCACTCCGACTTATCCATTACATCACTCGATGGCGAGGAAGGCGAGACGCTCCGACGCGGTGCGCTTGCTGCGGCATGCGCAGACGCAGTTGCGGCTTATGCCACGCTCGAAGGATCGCGTGTGCGAGACTCGATAGCGGCGCACGCGCGCAGGGCGATGGAGCGAGAGAGACAGATCGATGAGAAGAACGAGATTATTGCTGATTTGTCTTCTAAGGTGAGTTGCTTTGTTAGTTATTCCAGTGCCTAGATGGTGGAGCCGTGTATGGCAAGTTGACTCAGTCGTAACTCAAGACAAATGTAGTAGATTAGTGACCAAAGAACGAGAGCAGTTAAAAATGCCGATGTTAATGGTGCGACCAAAGACAAATAGCTACGGTTTTTATAATAATTAAACTAGATAACGTTCTAGACTATAAGTATTCCGGCGATCAAGAAGTTTAAATAAATCGTCTAAATAAATGAATATTAAACAGTAAAGTAGAGTGGCAGTCTCATGCCGTTGCATGTTGCCAAGCGTCCAAACCTCCAAACACAAACCTATCAATGTTCTATAAACGGTCAACCACGTGCTAAAATCAATCAGCACACAATGACACAACTATAACTAACGGTAGACCTAGGACAGCAAAAAAATACAACAAAGGGTTTTTCAATAAGGCATTGACTGATACGCATCGATTTTTACCGTAAGGATATACAATGACCAATGATGGAGCAGTTTTGGTATTGATTTTATTTTAACTTGAGGAACCAACAGTAGCGCTTTGTGACAAGGTACTGCAAATCAACTCGCAAAACCTAGGTCATGGAGAATATTCGTCTTACACACGCGTCAAACACAATACATTACCCTCCATTT
This sequence comes from Dasypolia templi, assembly GCA_963555695.1. Lineage (NCBI taxonomy): Eukaryota > Metazoa > Arthropoda > Insecta > Lepidoptera > Noctuidae > Dasypolia > Dasypolia templi. The sequence goes on along the minus strand of OY743155.1, from coordinate 21,862,967 downwards.
AGCTTTTACGTTCTAACTTCTACCTCAACTCTACGAAGAGAAGACAAATAACATTCTTAAAAATGAGGAAGGCATTCTTTTCTAGAATTTTCACGAGCCGTAAAAATCTTTCAAAAATTTGCAATTTTGTCTTCCGTTCCTTCTGTTTCTATACTTACGTATCTCACACTGCCATTTCTGGCAGATTCCAGTTATCTAGATGATAGTTTTTGCACCAGGTTTCGGAGAAACGTGGCAACTTATAGCCAATATTTTAAATCAATCAATTTTTATTTGTAAACATACCTGGTATAAATATCCATATTATTGTAGTTGAGCTCTATGTTCTACCAATTTGAAATTGGTCAAATAGTATTTTTGTATTGTATTTTATTGTTTTTTTTGTATTGTATTTTCCATCAGTATTTTGCTGCATTTGTGCCAGGTAGGTTCCCTTCTTCCCAATTCCTACATTAGGTCGAGTCAAGCGAAAATGGTACAAACGCATCGCTTGAAGAATATATCTTTTATAATATAAATAGTAATTTTGCGGGACAAGGTTTGTATTAAAGAAAATATTTTTAAAATCGTCCGGTTAAGTGAGTGTTTGTATGGAAGTTTGATAGTTTGGAAGTTCATCATTTTTGCCGACGGGAAATGTTCATAAGAGCGACATCAAAGCTAGACCATTTTGTTAAAAGCTAGGCCAATGTGTAAATCCCATAACCCCTTCATCACCACGTAACTATAGACCAGCCAGCTGTAGATTTTATCTATACAGTTAACTTTCGATTCCAATGCATCAGCTACACAGTTACTGCACGTTAGTCCAATTGAAATACCGTTTGTACTCCAAACCGATCTAAATCGATTTAATGCGAAATCGATTCGGTTAGATCGATGATCGGTTGGCGTTTAGTGTTGTAGTTAAACGACTTATTTTTTATTTCGAGGTAAATAGAGTTCGGTGGTTGTAAGTGGGTAGTTGTGGATTGAGAACGAATTGGCTGGGTTAAGACTTGGTATGACGGGGTGCCGACATAAGTAGGCATCTTTGGAATTCAAGATTTTCTTGCGCGATAGCTACCGGAGATTTGGCTATTAGCGGTAAGACCGCCGTTGTATCCTGAATCTTATCTGTATGGTTTTTGTAAAGAGGTTTGTTAAATTTTATTGTATTTACAATAAAGCAAATTCTACCTCTTCTTTTGCAAAGACTGGGATGTATAGGTAGATGTACAAAGAGCTAGGTCCGACCAGTTATCACTGTGTTAAGGCTCCTGGCGCGACGGTGCGACGCGATTCTGGCTGAACAATTTCCATGAAGTTTTCATAGAAATTAAAGGTTCTACAAAAGTTGCGTCGCGCTGTCGTGTCACGCCTGTCTGACGGAACCTTCACGCTTATGCTCCTTGCCAATGAGTTCAAAACGGAAAGAATAATTTAAAACAATTTGTAACTACATTAAAAAAAACTACAAAACAATTCGGTACAAAAGAAAATACCCAAGAATTACCCAAAACGTACTTACGTTAAATTGACATTGAAGAAAACTTAAGTAGACCTACTTACTAGGCAGAAAACTCCCCAATTTGTGCGTCAGAATCAGAAGTCAAGGGTACAGATTATTTGTAAGTACAACGTGATCGTCTAACAGACTTATATGGCTTATCGTGTAAGGAATTTAAGTGGTTTCCTTAGGTAGTCGTCAGACGCCAGACATGTGGGCGGTAATATGATCAAAACCTGCGAAATGTGACGCTTAATTGAACAAAAGAAAATTATTCTTCAATATTTTTTACCGTTAGTGATGAAATAAGCTCTAAACTTCAAGCTGAAAGTGAGAATATTTTGTTTTTATCTTTGTCTTCTACTAGTTTCTACCCGTGACTTCGTTCGTGTGCTTTTTCTTTTTATAACATAAATTATACCTTATAACACTCCGCAATACTGTAGCTTCCCATTAGGGAAAGAATTTTCGAAATCAGATCATGAGTTTCTAAGATTACCCGCGACATACAAACTCACAAATACCTCTTCATAATTTTAACACATAACATAACATCACGCCTTGTTTCCCCGCAGGGTTGGGCAGAGGTGTACCTATAGTACACCCACATTTCGCCAGTTATGTTTAAGTCCCATGTAATAGTAGGTAATTATAGATATTAAAATTACAAAGTTTAGCTAGCCATGAAGGTTTTCAACTGCCTCATTAAAGATTGTGGTCCAATTGGTATTCAATAATTTATATGTCTTGCATCCGGATCCCTGAAACTATGCAAAAAATATATATTAAGGTGTAAACTTGATTAAAAACTAGTTGTTGTACGCGACTTCGTCTGCGATCCAGGATAAAAAGTAGCCCATGTCCATCCATAGGTCATGGTCCATCTGTGTTGCCAAATTTCATGCAAATCCGTTCAGCCGTTTTGGCGTGAAATTAGGATATTGCATACTTTCTGAATTTTACGCAGTAATTAGCAGTAGTTTATCTGATAAGAATATTATCTTATGATTGCAATTCAATCCGAATTTTGTATTATGCTTTACCAATAAAGACTCTCTCTGCAACGCTTCAATTGAGAGCAATGATATTATCGGATATTGTAATATTAAACTAAGTGCCGTTGTAAGCTGTGTTATCTTGATTTTGACGTTAATATTGCGAGCTCTTTTGTAGCAAGTACCCGTAGAATACTTTTAATAATTAGGTTTTTTACAGAAATATTAAATGTTCAATAAAGACCCGGAACGCGAATGCTCGTAAGCGCACTGCAATGCACTTTGCGGCACCCACTGTTACGTACATTTATTTTTTGCGTAAGGCGTTTAGCCCATTTGCTGCTTAAAAACTGTTATGTAAGAAGTATACTTATTTTTAATACGTGACCATTTTTGGGGATGCGTGCCCATTGACATAAGATTCGGTGGACATAATTCCTAAATTACGCACTATCACCTCTTCGTACTCAATCATCACCGTTTATACTTTTGCATTTCGACCGTAACCATACTAAGAAAATGCCTGAAAAAATAGACCAGCGGGGTGTATTGCGTAACACACTGTCAGTAACAATGGCTTTCATTTTGACAGTTCAACAACATTCATTGCGTTATTTACGTTGATGAGCAGACAAATTTTTCGAACATATGAAGCAATGGATTAGCAATATCAGATAGTGGTTGATAGTGTTTTAGGCAATTAAGATGCAGCATATATTCACGACAATGCGATACGCTTTCCTGTTAAATCGAATATAAATCAATGTTATTAAAGGAGTCCTCTCAACGCTGCTTACAAATCCGTTACCCGAAAATTTTGGCAGCTTACACCAAATAGACAACCGGTATTCTTCCGATGGTTATTTGATTTCGGAGAAGGCAAATGCAAATTAGTCAACCGAAAATGTGTAATTTTTAACTCGTAAGACTGTCGAATCGTTGTGAATTGCTATGCATTCGTTTGTTAAAGAAAAAAGCCTTACATTTATCACGCTAAATCTAGGCTTCTTTCAACCACAGCACGTCCTCACTGATCCACTACATGACCTCACCGGTTGCCAAATCCTTCCATAAAACGAGAACCAGTTTTTATTATTGTTCTCCTCACAATATGTAGATTGCCCAAGGATGTCCGTAAGAGGATATTTATTGCCTACGCGTGGGTGTGGGTAGGTAGGCATGTTACTCACACGACATCAAGATCTAGACTGTTGATAGGCTAACCTTGGTTGAGCCAAAATTGGCTAAGAGGTTTATAGAGCAAGTAAGAACGAATGATCTTTCGTTTGCTAAAATTACAGAGTACGGCAAGACGGAAACATCGCTGTACAGAATAAAGATTGACAGCTGCTGGTCTTGTGGTGAAAAGTGCGACTGGGTCCTGGGTTCATTTCCCAAGTCGGGCAAAGTGTTATTGGGTTTTTCTATTAGGGATTTCTCAGTAGCACCCCGGAATCGGGATTTGTGCTCTGTTGATGGCAATCGGCTCGCCCCCTATTACATGGGACTTAAGCATACCTTACCGGCAAAATGTGGGTGTACTGCCCACGTCTGCCTAAACCTGGAATTCAGACGTGATGTAATATATGTATGTAGGATAAATGTTAGATGTGTCAGTGACGGAATAAGTCCTTTGAGACTAATTTTGTAAAAAATTGGCACTGATATCTCTAGTTCTTTTGCAATTTACAATTAATGTGCAAGTTGCTTAATTTCCGTATGTAATTCGTCAGTGGCTCCAAACTAAGCAAACAATTTAATGACCACTCAAAAACTCAATCTTCTTAAGTTCCCTAAATTTTCGGTTATGTCCCTTAAACTTTCAAAGTTTAATTGAAGAAATTTTCAACGGACAAACTGCTGCTATTAGCTCATGTTCTACATATACTAGGATGTGTCATAGGACGCATACCAAGCAAGATTTCTATGACGTCATAAAAATACTAATTAATGTGATTATACATAGTGACAGATTGTAAGAAAAAGGAGTAAAAAAAACGACGGGTTGCACTCCGGGAGTGCCGGCAGAAGTGAAAACTTGAATATTAACGTTGTGCATTTTTGATATTTTGGAATGGTTAGGGAATAATTTTGCACGAATTGCTTTAATTATCAGTATAAAAGTACTATCATGGTAGTTTATTTATTGCGCTGTCGTACACAATCATGACAATTTATATTACATTAAAAAGTTTATCTCTCAGAAAAATCAATCAATAAAAATCAACAATCATCCGTCTTACGAATTTTAGATCAGGTCACGTGTCCTGACGCGAGTTTAACATTTTTACCCTTTCCAAAAAAGTGTACAACACCGCTAAAGAAGTTTTCACTTCAAAAATTGTTTGCAGTGGTGATTGCTAGAGCAATTCAAAACCAAATCTATCTATCAGATCTTGACACGAAAATACTCAGTTCTTTATATAGTTTAACCTTAGGTCCTAATCAGCGATCTAGAATAAATTCTAGCCTATTCACAAGACTGCAAGCTAACCGCATGGCGTGACCCTAGTGACGTAGCCACACGTCACAAAGGTCAATCACCTCAGTTCTGACGCAGAATAGGCATTTTGTAGCAATTCGCGGGTTTTTGTACCGACGCCATTTTGATTCGGTATTTAAAATGAGTGATTGTTAATTTAGCTTTTTCCCGATTTTTTTTGGTATAGGTAACCGAATCAGGTAAATGAACTTAAATGAACTTAAGTTTACCTAAGAGTTTGGCGCAGTGGTTGGACGATTCGCTTTTGTGCCAGGGTCCACAATACACATTGTGATATGCAATATGCCATTGAGTATGGAGTACTGTGTCGCGGTTTCATGTCCCATGCGAAATATTTGTTTTGTCAGGATGACTTATAGTCGGTATATATAGGTTTATGATAGATGTTTACGTGTGTCAGATATTCTATATCTTTAAGGTACCCATACAGAATCCAGGAGAAACAGATACAGTGGCGTAGTTACTTTAAGAAAACCACGAATATGCAACGAATGAACGCCCAGAGCGTTCATTCGTTCCGTTCCTTCGAGCATGACATTTTGGGGTGGTTCTCTAACTAAACATTAAAACTAAGTAGAATTCGGATTAAACTTGGTAGATACCTACCTGCTAAGCAAATTTGTATTCAAAAATAATTTCCATACTCCTTCACTTCCTGGAAATGGTGATTCCGAATGGAATGAATGGACACATAAGCGGTATGGTTAAAGAGAGATTATTCAAAAAGAGAAATTATTCTTTTTTGCAAGTACTTTTAATTATGTATTAAGGCTAGTTCTCACATTAGCTATGATCTACCAAAAAATGTGTGGGTAACATGCAATGGCCCACTTTCTTTTTTTTATTTGTACATTTATTACGGGCGCGTTTTTTTTTTTGCTATAATCTGTTATTTTTCTGTTCAAGGTTGAAAGTTTCGAGCCATTTTGTGTGTATTATGATTAAATGTTTTATGTTGCCTTTCTTTGTCAATTAGCATCTCTTGGCAAGACTTTTACTGTGGAGTAAAGGATCAAATTTTTATTTTGGACTCTTTTGTCGGTTTTTGATCAAATTCGATTTTTTTTTTGTTAAATTAGTTTATTGAAGAAAAATAAATAAATAAAGTCAGAAGTATAGATAAAAGTTAAGAAATATACATACGAGTACATTATTATCATAATAAAATGTATAAGAAATTACACGATTAGACCTCCCAATTGTTTTAAGATATAATTATACTGGTGTCTTATTTCTTTGATATCACACGAAATCACAAATTATCACAATACGATGCCTTACGGTGCGCGAACGCAAACAATAGTGGCTCAACTGCGCCCGGGCAGTTCGCGGAACCACTGGTTGATGCGGAAATAAACTACCGTGGGAGATCCGGAGAAAACAATGTTTGTGAGAGAGTTTATGAAATACCATTGTTGTGAATGAAATGTCTGCAGATCTGATATGTTCGTTTAAGTACGTATTTTTTTCACCGTAGCCTGTTTGGTTGTATATACCTGTCATGATCCGCGTTCCTTAAAGGAATCAGTCACGGACTCATTAGCATACGCACGAGGTTTTACTTTGCCCGTGTTTTAGAAAGTTTCCGATGCCATTTTTGAATTGGATTCCTTTGTGGAAATCTGCTTATCGCTGAATCAAAATATTGTATTAACAGTTAGTGCCAGCATCTGTAAAAACGTTCGGTTACGTCTCTGTGAAAAATACATAAGTAGGTACAGTGACAAGTATTATTCGTTGAAGGGTGACACAAAAACTTAGTTTAAGGCCTAAAATAAGAGTTTTACCTTAGAACACCTTCATAGTCAGTAGCGTGGTATTCGGACCGAACAGTTCCTATAACAATCAAATATATTAATAAAATTTTCCCCTTTTACAGCTGTCTGTGGCTGAAGTGGAACTCCGCGCGGCCGCCGAGGAGCGTGACAATCTGATGAACGACGCAAACTACAGCAGTCTGCAGAACGACGAGGCAGTCACAAAGGCACGGCAGGAGAGAGACGAGGCCATGGAGAGGAAGAAGGCTGCTGAGGTAAAGACTTTCACTTTCCATCTCTAGAACAGAACTTTGGAGGCCATTCAGTAATTATATCCAAGCTTCTGTGGGGTTCAACAAGGCACCGGACAAATAAGACTAGATATTGCAGTTTGCGAGTAATATCTGAGCGACTAAACTGCATGATTGATAGGATACTAACAGTAATAGGAACTTTTAACAAGCATTACTTTTACCAAGCAAGCAAGCTGAATAAAATGTACATAATCTGCACCATGTAACGTAGAAGACCATTGTGTATCATCTTTTTAATGTCCTCTTAAGACACAATACGGTACAAATTTTATGTCGAAAACATATTTAAGGTGGTCTACTCATTTTTCAGGTGGCCCTCGCCAAGACCAGGGTGGAGCTGATGCAGGCCAACAGTCAGCTGTACGAAGCTGTCCGCCAGAAGGTGGACCTTGGGCAGCAATTGGAACAGTGGCAGGTATGTATCAAAGCGTGGCGGTTTTACGTTATGCTTAAGTATAAAGCCAAGAAATTGTGCTTTCAAACGCACAATTTTATATCTACTAAAACTCAATCAAACTTTTCTTTTTTTTGCGATAAAGTTAGGTATGGTGCTCTATCAGCTGAGATCCACATTTCTCTTTTCATGATAAAATCACTAAATAATTAAAAGGAACGCAAACGTTAGGACTTTCAAACCAAAATTCTCGTGAATCATACCGAGCACTTAAAAATGTGCTTTCCAAAATCATTCGCGGTCTACTAATTCCTAATCTTATTTACTGGATCTGACATTTTACTCAAAATTAACGTGAAGTCTTTAAAACCTTATTTAAACTGGCTTGATAAATTTTAGGAATAGGCATCGTTATATTACCAACCTAATTGGTGAGCTGTGGAACCAAATGAAATAGCGCCGTGCAGCTCTGATGAAATTTAAGTTTAAGGTCAAAAGAAGCATTCTTATATTTTAAAGAAATATTGGAATTGTATAAAGTAATAATATCTAGTAGGTACTTTGATACATAGGTTGGTAAGTGAATATCGTGCTGTCAGAAACATAGGACCCATCAAATTACATTTATTTCGAGGCGCTCACCCTGTGCATTTCCAATATCTTACATAATTACTCTTCTATCATTCCAGATGGACATGCAAGAGCTCATCGACGAGCAGATGAAACACAAGCTGACCAAGCAAGAGAAGAGAAGGAAGCTCCCCGATCAGGCTCCACCCACCAGAACATCTCGACTACTTGGATTTTTTCACCGGTGATCTGTTGTACCACACTCTTGGTGCGGCTCTATGAAGCCATAGACCACTCTACCATATCAACTCTCTACCTTATCATCATCAAATATTACCATCCATCAACATTACCAGCTGCCTGCAGTTTATTTTTAATACTTTTGTACAAAAATCTATCAAAATTAACCGTAGCGACCGCCATCTTGGCTTGCCGTATGGACGTGTCCGCGATCACCGAGTTTTTAGGTTATTTTCTTATTTTATTTTTTAAACCGTGTGATGTTTACACTATCGCAGTGATAGTTAGTGTCCTAGTTAGATTGTTTATAGTTAGTTTATGTTTAATTTTTAATGTTTTATTGTGTCTTTTTAGTTTTTCACTGTAAAATGGCTGGTATAATGGCATTTGGGCATTCTTATTACCCGGTAGGGCGGATTTAGTACAACAGATAAGTTTATTTAGACGGACAAAACCCCAAGAGATTAAACATCTTCGGTCCGTGTCACGACTAACGATAAAAATATACTACGATTCGATATGAAACGAAAAACAACTCTAACGTAAAATAAGTCATAATAATCCGCCATTTTAATACGTCAGCCATTTTAAAACTTAACTTACTACCCATTGCTTTATTTGTAAATAACGTTTTATTAAATTGAGATTACCTTAACTATATGTGTATAGTTGGTACTTATATATAAATCTCCACTTCAAGTGAGATGTTTGGTGCACCTAAAGTGTAAAATTAGTTTTAGCGCCTGTTTCCACCACGGAGAAATACGAATTAGATAGTTTTGCGATAATTTAATACAAATATATTTTAAAAAGAGGCTGAGTAGTACCTAACTATTTGCTTAAAGCATGGAACAAAACACAAGGATTGGTTTTACGTGGTCTTGCAAGTCTGAAGGGTTAAAAGCCCGGTTCATGCGAAATTATAATTGGATTTTTCTATTAGAAAAAATCTTAGTTGATAGTAAGCAAGCGAGAATGATGGACACACTTATATGGGACTATAGATTCCCCTCCCAGTCATTAACAAGGATGATCGGGTTCAAGAATCAGAGGATCCTAACTGTACCTACCTTCCATCGGTATGCAGTTACATTAAATATAATGAGCAGGTGGTCAAAGGTGCTCAAACTTAAGAGTTGCCTTAAAACAGCAAGGTTTTTAGAACTATTTTCTGAATTGGTATTACTCGGTCTTTTTGACTAAATAAGTTATTAAGCAGTGGTAAAACAGGCCTTAGATATAATACAAATAGATTGCTAAATAATGAAGAACATTTAATAGCCATATTATTTACCTACTTATGTTTTACCAGGATACAGGTTTGCTCCACTTTGACGTCTAGTGTTCACATTGACCGGCGAATATTGATATTGGTGACGATTCTGATGCTTCTGCACAAGCTTTACTTAATTTGGGCTATTAAAATCTTGCTCCCTCTAACAAACAAGAAAGGGACAAACATTATATTGGAGCTGTCAATTTTAGGTTACCTAGAACTTCAACACATGTATAAGACCACGAACGCAGACTAAAATCACTTACACACAAAGTTTAAGTAAACTAATTTGACAACACTAACATAGTCATCGGTCTTTTCTCGAGCTGTCTGTCAGTAAGAGATATCAATTCTCCGCTCTGGATTCAATATACACATAAGACACTGCTTTATACTCTAGGTGAACAAGGGAATCGGCGCCATTGTCTTATCATTGATATTTATTAATAACGTCATTGTTAACGCGATATCTCTGATTAAACATTGCATAATATAACCATAACAATATCACACTTTCGCCAGTCAATGTCGACATTGACCTGTACTATAAAACAGACGCGAATGTAACATGATCTGGTGGAATTTTTAGAATAATTTGTGTGTAGCATAATTCACGAATTTTAGTAAATTGTCACATATATTTAAATAAATATACATATATTTTGAATTGTTTTGCAATAGTAATGTAGTTGGTTACTTAATTATTGTTCTGTGCCTTAAAAGTACCTGGCCTTTTAAAGTGCCTTTTCTATAGAAATGTCAATTGTATATTAATATTATTAATATACCGATACAGCCTTTAAAAATATTCCGGTGGATTTTCATACTGACATCAAAGAAAACTGTAAGAATAAGGCCGTGTCTTAACATAGCGATCGACGCGCGATAGACGCCTTCGCGTTCGCTGATCAAACTGAACGCGCCGATACCATATTCACGAGGCGCTATTAGGACACGGGGTATTACCATCAATTATTTGTTCGTCGAACACGTAAGGTCTATTAAATACAATAGATCTAGAGTGTAGGTAAGCTATGTCAAATTTATTTCTATCTTTAAAAAAGTTTGGTCAACGTCACTTTCGTGCGTGGCAGTGAACCAGCCAAGTTCGACAACAGTTTTCTAAAGATTCGGAATTAAATAAATGAGAGCACATTTACTTCCATAACAATAACAGCCGGGAGAATTAATAAGTGCATTTATGCATATATAATATTAATATTTAAGTATGTGTGTGAAATCTTACCACACGTTTGTCAGTAAGAATAGGTTCAGAAAAATTAATATTATACTGGTCTACAAATAATATATTTAAATATCTATATGATAAACATGCTCAAGTATTTAAAATAATATATTGCTCACATATACATCAACATTCAAATAACCATGATTTAAAAAAAAATGTTTTCCTCTGTCTGGTCTGTTCAGATCTAAAAATTAATATAAACTTTTAAGAAAATTAATTAACAGTATAATAAAAATACGTTTAAAACTCAAATGAACTTCTAAAACAAATAAATTAAATGACAATGAAATAATATTAATGAAAGAATTCATATTATTATGTGTAACTTGTTTTATAGACTGTATAAGAATGGGAAAAAGTGTACACCTACCGAATTACATCTTGCTGTTATCCGGTACTGTAGTGCTATTCTGTAACTATCTCACCGTGAGAACTTAGGTGAAGTGAGCGTGGAGTGAGCTGTCAGTGCCACTGATGCTAGGGATTGACCAAGCCGGGATGACACTGACAGCTCACTTCACGCATGTCTTCACGGTGAGATTTTTACAGAATCGACATGCTGTAGTGCTAATCTGTAACCATCTCACCGTGAAAACTTAGGTGAAGTGAGCGTGGAGTGAGCTGTCAATGCTACTGATACTAAGGATTGACCAAGACGGGATGACACTGACAGCTCACTCCACGCAAGTCCTCACGGTGAGATTTTTACAAAATAGACATGCTGATATCATTGTTATAAATTTTTAAACCAGTAAGTATAGTTTTCCATTCTTCTATATTCTATTATATTAATATTTTACTTAACAATGCAAACAGGATAATGCAAAAGCAATATAAATTATAAAAAAATGTATTTTTTTGTATATATTTGCACGATCAACTTAAAACTTTATGTCATTGTATTAAGATTTCAAATAAAATAATTTCCATCATTTATTCGGAAGAGATATTATTGTACTTAATTTATTTTTAAGACTGAACTAATAATTATTGAAAAAATATGGATTTTATATAGTTGCTGTATCCGAAATTTAATTTTCAAAACATTTTATTTAACAGTATGTTTCTGTATTTTTACTTATTTTTCTATTTAGCACAAAACACTGTTATGGAGAGTTAACTTCTTAGTCATTGCATTTTCTATTAATTCTTTGGACTTATTACATTACCTAACGACCAACATTCTTCGCTATGTTACTTTTTGTTATAAACGGTTTGAAATTCAGTACCAATTGATTTTCCCGAGTTAGTTTTTATTTCATTTCACTTTGAAACATTTTCATTTTTAACGTTTAAAAATGATTCATGGTTTTCTTGTAGCGAAACATTAAAAACAGCTATTTAATTACCACCTACATAACAAGGTAACGTTTGGTTGCAAGAATAAAAAAAAACTTTTTTCTTTTCAAAAAATATTGTAATAAATCCATTTGAAACATTTTACTTAAATACATATTTTATAACTTGAAACAATCCATCGTTTTATAAGTGCAAGTGTACTTAATATACACATTTTCATAAGTACTTAAATAATCGTAATTTATAAGATCTTAATAGTGACTAGAAATATCATTATAAATAATTAATTATGTTTATGGAATTAATAAATAAAGAATGAGTTTAAACTGAAAATCATATTTTTATAACCAACCTATCCTAATTGATGAAGTATCGTGTCATGGTAAAGAAAATACAAACCTCAGATAATCAGCCACGTTGGTGGCGGGTGGTAACAAGCGCTACTGATGCCATTGCTGACCAACACAGTCCGCGAGGCCTTTTTTTTTTGGGTCGGAAATCAATGACCAATCCAATCCAGTTCCCTGTGCCAGGGCCACGGTATCTCTTTTGAACAACCCGCAACCCCGGCATCGGCCCTATCGGACCCCGTCAATTACTGCAGACAATTACTGCAGACTCTTTGCGGCGCGCGTGGGACACGACGCACCGTCGACCCGGGCCTGTCCGGCAAAGAGTTAGAGTTAAGTTTATTTATGGAGAACTATGATGTTCACGTGTTATGTTTGACTGAACACTGGTTGAAGGAACATGAAGTAGTGTTTATCGATGATGATAATTTTACTGTACAAAATGCATTTGTGAGAAAAAGTGATATTCGCGGTGGTTCTTTAGTTCTTGTTTCAAACAAGTTGAAATGTAAACAACGTTTAGATTTAGTTATTCTTTCTATCGAGCGCACTATTGAGTTGTCTTGTGTTGAACTAGAGCAATTCGTTGTAATCTGCGTTTATCGCCCTCCATCTGGTGATTTTATTAGTTTTTAATCGGTAATGGAGGATTCTCTCAATAGGTTAAAATCAAGTAATAAGAGTATAATTTTATGTGGAGATTTTAATAATAATATTTTAGATGGTACTCCATTAAGTATTAGACTTCTCAATCTGTTTAGGTCTTAGTATTTGATTAACTTGTTTTTTGAACCAACTAGGATCACGGCATCTTCGTCAACTTGTCTTGATAATATATTTAGTAATTGTGATGCCAAAAATAAATTAGTGTTAAGTGACATAACGTCCGAAAACTGTGGTTTTCGGACGTTACAGTGACATTACATAAAAAACCGTATAAACTTGAATGCAGGCCATATACAGATAGTCGTTGTAACAAGTTTAAAAATAATATAGCTCATAGCATTACACCATTGTTAGTTGAACACGAGAATCCTAATGAAATTTACGGAGCCCTTTTTGATGTTGTGCAAAAAGAATACCAGTCTATTTTCAAGACCAAAACCATTAACATTAATGGCACTTCCGTTGGCTTCAACCAATGGGCTACTACAGGTATTTATAAAAGTAGAGCGAGACTATACGAGTTATATGGTTTGAAAAAATACAGGTTTGATACTCCTTTCCTAGAGCATGTAAAAAAATATTCAAAACTATTTAAAAAGATTTGTGCTATTGCTAAATCAAAATTCTTAAGCGATTCAATTAAAAAATCCAGTAATAAAGTAAAAATCACTTGGAAAATTATTAACAATGAAACGGGTAATTCGGTTAAACAAGAAAATCAACTTGAGATTATGGTCGAAAACAAATTAGTTAGTAAGGCAGCTGACGTAGCTGAGGCATTTAATGAGTATTTTGCCAACATACCTATAACTACGACTTGCTCCTTAAATTCGTCCCCGTCTAAAGCTGAGAAGCTTTTGAATAGTAGTGTGCCAAAATGTACTTATTTAGCTTCGAACATGTAATGCCTAGTGATGTAATTAGCGTCTTTAACACTCTTAAGTCTAAAAACACTGGTGATTACTGGGGCATCTACATTAAACTTTATAGTAATATAATAGACATCGTAGCCCCCTATCTAGCTATTACTTTTAATAAATGTGTTGATCTAGGAACTTTTCCTGACCTCATGAAGAGTAGTAAAGGCATGCCATTTATCTGGTAATTTTTTGCATTGGCTGCAAATTTTGGCTCAATTGGAAGGTCTGAAGGATGAAATCCTGAAAAGTGAATTCGCCGACATGAAATCCTCCCTAAACCAGCAATTTAATGAAGCTATCAAGGAGTTCAATGGAAGGATAAGTGACATGGAGCAGCGTGTTGTTCAGCTAGAAAAGGTTCAGGTTCAGGTGGATCAACTTCAGGCGCGTCTGGATAAACTGGAAGAAGATTCGGACAACAAGGATCAATGGTCGCGAATGAACAATGTGAAAGTGAAGGGTTTATTTATCGCCATCGAATAATGAAAACCTGGTTCAAATTATTGCTAGTATTGGTGCCAAAATTAATTATCCCAATACCAAAAGTCAGATCAACTTTGAGTGCCTACGCGCTAAAAAGATGACATAAAACCGGTAATTGTTTCGTTCTGCAATCGCTATGTTAAGGAGGATTTTGTTGCTGCAGCCCGATATGTTTCCAAGACATTGCCATTAACAACAAGCCAAATTGGATTAGCGGGAAACCAGAGGATTTATACAAATAAATGACCACCTAACGACAAAAAATAAAATACTGCTATCTACAGCTAAAAAATTGGCGTCTGAAACGGATTTTAAATATGTATGGGTTAAACATGCAAAATACCATGAGAGAAAAATGGACACCACCCCCGGTTATGATAGTGAAATCAGAAAAGGATCTATCAAAAATTATAAAATAATAACTATTATCTTTCATAAAATTGTCTTATCATATTTAATCGATTGTGCCCATAAAAGGTTTGGGAACCGCAAGCCGTCGTGTGCTACTTGCGTTTTCCTAATTGTTCTGTGTTATTGCACGGTGCTAATGAGTAAGTACTTAAAAAAATATTTATATGAAACTATTGTGTTTGTGTAATCAAGGCCTAATTGTGTTTGAGTTATGGTCTTATTTCGAATACTCTGCTATATGTTTTATTACCATGTTGTACTGTCAGGGATTCTTATCTTGCTACCGCTCGTCACCTTTTGTTTGTATTCAAAGCTCGTTTGTTGTATGCGTTTTGAAGTTGTTTAATTTTGGACACTGTGCTCCGCTGTGCTCAATACATTACTTTATACTTATTCCTACCTCCGTAATATTACTTTATAGAGTTATTGATTACTTCCCAAAGTTTTAGCACATAACTTTATTTTGCTCGCCCTTTTTAAATGTTTATTTTATCTTGCTATAGTTTTTGTAAGTGATGTCTTGTCTTAATATTTATTATCAAAATGTGCGTGGTCTGCGTACGAAGACGAACGATATATTTCGTAAAATATCCCTTAGTGCATATGATGTAATTGTGTTCACCGAGACGGCTTTTGGATGATATCTTCAGTAATGAGTTGTTTGATAGTCGCTATTTGGTGTGGAGGCGTGATCGCGATTACTCTCGAACGTCTCAAAAGCGGGCGTTTTGATAGCGGTAAGAGGCGATCTTACAGTCGTGGAACGACATGACTGGCTAAGTTCTGCCGAAGATATTTGGGTATCACTTATCTTGAAAAGATCTAGGCCTGAGGTAAATTATAGTTTAAATATTTGTGCGTTATATCTTTGTAAAGAAAACCTTGGCAATTCATATTATAGTTAGTTACGTTACTTTAGTAATAATGTTAATCACTATATCTTGACCCGCCCATTAGATAAATTCATTATTGTGGGAGATTTTAATTTTGGTAGTAATGTGGACTGGATAAATTTTGACGATAATGAACTGGTGCCGCAAAATGTATCGTGTCATCACTTGAGCGAATTTTTTTATGGAATTCTCACTTTTAATCTGTCCCAATATAACGGCGTAAGAAACAGCAATGGGAGATTATTAGACCTGGTTTTTTCTAACGACTATGTCAATGTTACTGAGTGTCACGATCCTTTGGCATTACCTGTTGTAACGTAACGTTTAGCTGACTGGCCAAACGTGGTTACAAGTTAATTTTTTAAATATAAAATACAAAATGACGTAGAAGAAGATATTAAAAATTCGAAGTAGCTCGCGTTTGCCGCTCCTCCGGCTCGAAGACGGTAGAGTGGAGCTCGCGGCAGCTGCTCCACCAGCCTTCAGCCCGTTATGAAGTAGCTCGCCCAGGCCGCTCCACCGGCCTGCAGTTCGTCGTAAGGGAGCTTGCGTCGGTTCTGGTTCGTCGAGGAGGAATCCGCGAGAGGCTCGATCTTAGAAATAAAATTATTGTATATAAGTGAGTACGTCAGGACCTCTCGTTCCTGTGTATTAGCGGCGGCGTCACACGCCACGTTATTTGATTTCTATTGTATTTCTCAAAGACGTCTCGAACTGGCAGACTCAGGTGGGAGGGTCGGAGGTGATCGGGAGAGCTCGAACACCTTCACGCACACAAGATAAAATTAAATTCACTGAGTTTAGCTTTTGAAATATTTATATTTAAAGAGCTTTTAGAAAAACATAGACAGAGTAAGAAAAAGTACGAAAAGAAAGAATCCAACAGAGCGAGCCAGAAGGGCGAGTCAAAAGAACGAGTCAAAAGACGGAATCAAAAAGAACCTGTTGAAAAGTAACGGTTGCCTTATATAGCCCCTGGCCGATCGTTCTAGAAGTGACTTTTAGTTTTCAATCCAAATTCTTCTTAATTGGTTGTCGGCCAGGAACAATAAAGATGGCTTACAGTGAGAACCTGGCTTAACACTAGGTGTACGATACCTTTACAATAAAATAGACGACCTCTTAGCTCTATACCATAGAAAAAGAAAAACTGACAGATGACAATGTTACAAAAAAAAAAAAAAAAAAAGGTTTATTACAGAATCTTGTACATCTTTTACAGTAAATCTTACATAGGAACCTCCTTTTAAGTAAAAGATATACCTGTGCTAGGAGATTCCGCTCTTCAATTACAAAGTTAAAAAAAAAATGGTAAAAGTGGTGTACAAAAGTAAATAAAAATAAAAATAAAAAACAACAAAAAATTATACAAAAAATTAAAATTAAAGTTAAAATATCAAAACCAAAACAAGACAAGACTTGAACTGTAACTAAATAAAATAAAATAAAAGTAAGTGATATATCCTAAAAATTGTGAGTGTTAGTTTGTGTGAGTGAGTTCGTGTGTGCATGAATGTGTGTGTATGTTTGTGTGTGTGTATGTGTGTATCTTTTCAAATCATATTGACGATTCTTGCAGCAATAATTCAATGTCATCATAGGTCTTCCGTTCTAACCATTGCACTATTGCCTTTTTGCAGTCATTGGAGGTCATGGGATAGATATTTATTTTTTTATTTATTTTATTATATAGGGCAGCGGAATTTGAATTGAATTGTCTTTTAGCATATACAGTTTTAACGAATTTTACTGGTGCAACACTGTATTTTCGTCTTCCTTCCTTATGGTGAGGGTCATAAGGCAGGGTTTTGTGTAATTTTAAGACAGCATGTAGTATGTATAATTTTCTGACTGTGAGAATACCGCTAAGAGAGTATAACTCATTGGTTGGGAATCTGTACGGTTTGGTATACATGACCTTGATAAGAGATCTCTGTGCTCGCTCTAGCTCAAGAAACTTCGTTTTTGTTGCACCGCCCCACACGGGTATGCAGTAGGTAAGAATTGATTGAACCAGAGAGACATAGATTTCAGTTAAAATTTTTTTTGTTGTCACATGTCTTAGATTCTTAAATATCCAGATAAGTTTTCTCATACGGGCCATGACCATATCTGTGTGAGTATGCCAAGATAACCGCTGATCAACGATTATACCAAGGTATTTTATATGAGTCACTTTTTCAATATATTCGCAGGAACAGTTTGTGTTATATATATTATGACAGGTGTGGATTTTGAGAGTTGTGTTAGGTCCAGGTTGAGTGTTGTTGTATATTGTGAATGCGATATATTTTGTCTTAGAAATATTAAGTGTAAGAAGATGTGAGTTCAACCAGTCAGCAATTTTTGAAAGACCCCTTTCAGCACATTTATATACAGATTCCCACGTATCACCAGAGAAAGTAATAGCAGTGTCATCTGCATATGAGAAAATGTTAGATACAAAATGTCACAACATTCAATAAAAGTAAAATAATATGAGATCGCATGAAATGAGATAAATGGATGTGGAAAATAGACAGAGGTAGCTAAAGGTTTGCTTTTCAGCAGTACAACAATTATCAGATAAACAATTGTAAGTTAAACGAGTGTCATACAATTTTCATAAAGACTAGTACCTACTGAATCATAGAAAGAATTGCTGTGCACAACAGCTCCTCAGGTGTTAAATACATAAATAGATAGTAAGATGTGATTTTGGTGTAACAAAATATCACACTGTGGACCTGCATCGTAGACCATTATTGATCACTGCCGATTTTATGGAGATCCACAAATTGACTGATAAATTGACTACGAAGTATGTTTTTTCTAAGGGTGACTATGCGGCTATTAAATCTGAACTCGACCTAATCAATTGAAATGAGTTTTTACTTGCCGATTCTCTGAATAGTGCTGTTGAACGCTTTTATAATAAAATTTTATGAGCTTAGAGATAAGTATATCCCAAATAAATCAGTTAGACAATCATCTTATCCTCCTTGGTATGATTCGGCTTTGGTCAAAGTACTGAGAGAGAAATATAAATATCATCGAAAGTTCAAAACGTACGGTAATATGACAGATTTACACTCTTTTTCTCTTTTACGGAATAGAGCAGCTAAGTTGGAAAAAACTTGTTTCAATACATACATGGAAAAAATTGAATCTTCCATAATTGTGAACCCAAAATCTTTTTGGTCTTACGTTAAGAGCAAACGAAACTCCGGTACTTTTCTAAAAGTAATGCATTATGGTGATATGACCGCGAGCACAGGTGAGGAGATCAGTAATTTATTCGCAACCTATTTCCATTCCACTTTCCAGGAACCTGCTCCTGTGCCCGATAATTCCGGTGGCATTGATGTTGAAGATAGTGTATCATGCATCAGTTTTAGAGTTATTAAAGACCTTAGACCCCTCCAAATCTGGCGGTCCAGATCATATGCCTCCGGCCTTTATTGTGAATTGTGCGTACAGTCTGGTTGTACCACTATATATTTTATTCAGGCGATCACTTTCGGACGCGACCTCGGTTCCGAAAATATGGAAGTCGGCATTCGTTACCCCAGTTTTCAAAAAAGGTGATAAGTCGGATATCTCTAATTATCGACCAATATCTAAGATATGTCTGTTTTCCAAAAACCTCGAACGCATGGTATTTGCTGACGTATATGCTGCTATGAAATGTAACTTCGGTGATGAGCAACATGGTTTTCTCAAGAAGCATTCCACTACATCTAACTTAATACTGTCCCATGAGTTTATATCCGAAGGTATGGAACAGCGTGCACAAGTTGACGTTAATTATACTGATTACAGTAAATGCTTTGATCGTGTTGACCATGGACTGCTCTTGGAGAAGCTATTGAGAGCTGGAATTCATGGAGATTTGTATAGTGGGTTCTCCTCTTATATTTAGAACAGGACGCAGGCGGGGGTCTTTACTGTTTACTCTTTTTATTGCAGACGTGAGGCATTGTTTTGAAACATCATATATTTTACTTTATGCTGACGATATGAAGGTTCATAAGATTATCCGAGACATATCTGATACACAACTGTTACAAGCTGACTTGAATAGATTTGAAGAATACTGTAGACGTAACAGGCTTGAGTTGAATTTTTTCAAATGTTTTCACATGATTTTTACACGCCAGAAGTCTGCAATTGACTCCAAATATAATTAAAAGCATAGGCAAAGTCAATAGTATTAGGGATCTTGGTGTTATACAAGAAAGCAGACTACTCTTCGATCAGCATATTAATAACATAGTAAATAAGGCGTCGAGAGCACTTGGTTTCATAGTGAGAACCTCAGCATGTTTCCGATCACTAAAACCAATCAAAGTCTTGTATTGTTCGTTCATACGCAGCCACCTTGAGTATGCATCACAAGTCTGGAACCCTCAATACGGGATCTACAAGTCTCGTTTTGAGGGCATTCAGAGAAAATTTCTTAAGTACCTTGATTACAGGGCAAAACAAGTATCTGTTGATTACAATAACCGATGCAGAAGGTACCATTTTCTACCACTCGACCGTAGACGTTATATTAATGATGTTTGCTACTTGTTTAATATCGCAAATGGTTCAATTGACTGTACTTGAACTTGTTCCAAGATTAAGGATGCGCACTAATCAGTTGGGGCTGCGACAGCGACCTCTTCTACATGTACTTATGCAAGCACAAATTATCGGCGTAATGCATATTTTCTGAGAGCTCGTCGTGGTGTTAATGAAATCTCTTGCGAGCACGGCATTGACCTTTTCTGCACCAATGCAAGCACAGTTAGGAATCTCTTAGCAGAGCTATTTTTTGTACAAGAAGCACCTGCCACCTAGCCGTTTATTGTCCAACTAAATTTCGTAGTCGATTGAATGAAATCAACAAATTGAGGAAATAACTTCATGGTGAGTGTGAGAGTGTATTAATTTTGTGTTTTTTTTCTGTGGAGGCTTGTAATTAGCAATTTAGCTACATATTAGTGTTATTACAATGTTATTAGTCAGTAAGCCTTCCTAAAATAAAGTAAGTAAAATAAATAATAAAAATATCATTAGCAATTTTAGGCCTATTTCTATCTTACCAGCATTTAGCAAAATATTTGAAAAGTTAATACTTAATCAGTTGCTAAGACATTTTAACTTAAATAGCCTACTTCATAATGAACAATATGGCTTTACAAAAGGACGTTCGACTACAGATGCGGGTGTTGCTCTGCTGAAACACATATTTAATGCATAAGAGAAATCGCAAAATGCTATTGTAGTTTTCTGTGATCTCTCTAAAGCCTTTGATTGCTTGCGCCATGACACGCTTTTGCGTAAACTACGTCATTACGGTGTCCAAAACGAAGCTCTCAACGTAATAAATTCTTATTTACATATTAGGTTCCAACGTGTAGATGTCGATGGTTGGAAATCTTCCGAGCTACCAGTAGCCAGGTTCAGTTAGGTGTACCTCAAGGCTCAATACTGGGTCCATTCTATTAACAGTGCACTCTCAATGGTTACGGATTGGTTTACGTCAAATAACCTAGTTCTCAATGCCAAGAAAACGAAATGTCTGAAGTTCGTCTTACCGAATGTTAGAAATCTAGGACCCAACATCGTCTTAGATAAAGAGCTGCTTGAAACTGCAGACTCGGCGGTTTTTCTGGGCATAACAGTAGATGCCAAACTTCAGTGGGGCCCACACATATCAAGCCTAGCAGGGAGGCTCAGTTCAGCCGCCTACGCCGTCAGGAAAGTAAGACAATACACTGACGTTGATACAGCTCGGTTAGTCTATTTTAGTTATTTCCACAGCGTTATGTCCTAAGGTATTCTGCTGTGGGGCAAAGCCGCTGATATTCAAAATATATTCGTCCTTCAAAAACGAGCTGTCCGAGCAATTTATCAGCTAGGAGCCAAAGTTTCTCTTAGAGATTTTTTTTTAAAGATATTGGTATTCACACGGTGGCATCTCAATTAATTTTCGCCAACATCTTATATATTAGGCAAAATATACACTTATACACTAAAAACAGTGATTTTCACAATGTTAACACTAGAAATAAGAACAAACTACGTGCTCCCTTTCACCGGCTCCATAAGGTCCATAACTCATTTGTTGGGCTTGCTCATTTGTTAACCTTTTATAGCAAGTTGCCCTCTTCTTTACTAGATTTACCTTTTAATGCATTTAAGGCTCAAGTTAAATCCAACCTTTGTTGAAAGGCATATTATTCCATTAACGACTACTTAAACGATAAAACCTGTTGATTGCTGTGATTCCCACCTGATAATGCTACTCACCACCATCTTCAATGGCGCTCTGAGAAATAACATCTTCCCACAGGCATTCAATGAAGCCACCGTCATCGGTATCACGAAGTTCGGCAAGCCAAAGTCGGAGCCTAGTAGTTACCGCCCCATCAGTCTGCTCAATGTCCTCGGCAAAATCTATGAGAGGCTTATTTATAAGCGTCTCAGAGACTACGCCGAGACAAAGGGCCTCATCCCCAACGAACAGTTTGGTTTTAGAACCCAACACTCGTGCGTACAACAGGTCCACCGTATAGTCGAACACATCAACTTCGGTTTCCAACAAGGTTTGATGACGGGTGCTGTCTTCTTCGACATAGCGAAAGCGTTCGACAAAGTCTGGCACAACGGCTTATTATATAAGCTGTACCAACTCGGTGTGCCAGATCGTCTCGTGCTCATCTTACGGGACTTTTTGTCGAACCGCACCTTCCGTTATCGCATCGCAGGAGCGCTATCCTCCCCCCACCCTATTCGCGCAGGAGTCCCTCAGAGCTCTGTTCTCTGCTCAAGCATTCACGCTATTCACCAGCGATATGCCCAAGTGCAGTAAGGCGCAGTTGGCCCTGTTCGCAGCCCGGCCATCTACTACACCGGCCGCGAACCAGACCCGATATGTCGCACTCTCCAAACCCAAGTCAACAAGCTTGGCGCTTGGTTTAGAAAGTGGAGAAATGAAGTAACATCCGACAAAAGTCAAGCGGTTCTATTCTCGAAACCGCGTCATACCCCCTGCCCCCCTCGACCGATCACCATGTTCGACAAGCCGATACCTTGGGAGAAGCGAGCCAAATATCTAGATGTGATTCTAGACGAACACCTCTCTTTTTCAGAGCACATTAAGGCGGCTCGTTCGCGCGCCGCCTTCGCTCTAGGTAGACTCCAATTCGTCCTAAATGCACGTAGCAAATTGTCACTAAAGTGCAAAATGCGTATCTACACAGCGTGCATCCGCTCGATCATGACATATGCCAGTGCAGTCTTTGCACACGTCAAGCCCCATCGCTTCAATAGAATGCAGACCCTCGAGAACAAGTTCCGCCGTAGGATTACAGGCTTCCCCTGGTACTGGTCCTCCCGTCAGCGACGCCCTAAGCCGACGTCCGTACCCCACAGGGGGTGCCCTTAGCGAGCGTTCGCTTAGTAATGTAAGTAGTTTTACGCCCCTGGCTGGAGGCTTTGAGTCCGCTTAAGGCAGCCACAGGATAGTCCGGTTAAGTAGTCACGACCTCTCAAGGTCAACTACGAGATGCCAAACATAAAAATAAAAATAAAATAAAAGATGTCACTGTGATTAACTCAAGACAATGTTCGTGTTCTTTCTTCAGAATCAGATTACCTACTGACAGGGTATATGAGTTCATATATTTGTTTTTTTTAATTGACGGTATAAGTCAATTATTTTGTAATCTTCATTTACTATTGACATGATCTCCTCATTACAATGTTTTTTTAATGAGCTGTATTGCAATATGTGGTTAGCTAGCGACCTCGACAATTGATAATATTATTCTTGCCTGAGCAACCGGCAGCAAGTTCGTCATGCTCCCTTAGATGTCACTGCTTGCGGTAGCGTCGGGGGTCGGGTTTCCTCCTTCCCTCAAATATGGCGAGGGGGGTAATGGCTGATCTTTGCGTTATGCTCGTGAACGGGTGCTCCTTGTGGTGGCTGGTCGTCTTGCTGTCTATGGTTTTATTATTGTTACAGTAATTGTTCTGTAAATTTATTTTACTTTGATGGTCCTAGTTTATCATTTATTTATTTTATTAGTTTGTATAATAATTCCAGTATTGCATATTCAAATTCAAATTCAAAAATCATTTATAAAATAAATTAAATAAAATTAAAAATACCACTATCAAATTAAAATAAAAACTTATTACGCCTGCCTCTGATTCATTTGTTTGTTTGTCATTACATTAATCATAAAACAGTGGTTTATGTAATGACAATCAAACCTGTTCGCAAATACGCTCAGGATGGTGTTGGAGGTGGTCCGGAGCCTGCGCCCCAGAGATGTACACCGCTTTCGCATCGTCGTGTAGAAACAGTCGACACGGGCATCGGCGAACATCCCTGAGGCGCTGCAGTGCCGGGGCAGCCCCAACAACACCCTGAACCCATTGTTATACTGAACACGGAGTGCGTTGCACTGCTTCTGGGTATATGACCCCCACAGGCTGGCTGTGTACAGGGACGTACAAAACGCTCTGAAAAGAGCTAATTTGACGGCCCCCGAGCAACGAACGAACCTGCGGGCGATCATATTGGCACTCACAGACAACGCCCTCCGCTCCCTATCGATGTCTGCATCGTCCCTCAGGTCAGAGGTCACGAAATGCCCGAGGTATTTAAACTGATTAACTCTGTTTAGGTTGATATGTAAGCTGCCATGCCCTTTAGACCTGGAGGCTTTTATTTATGTATTAAGTTTTATTTACATTCAATTTTTTTTTCTTTTTTTTTTGGTATTGGCGTGGCTAGCTGACGTATGGCAATTAATTGAATGTTTTGGTAATTACTTACAATTGTTTAGAATCCAGTTCTTCTAACCGAACAGACAGCTGTGCTGCTGGGGAGTTTGTTGCGCCACTTCTTCTTCCCAACTAAAGCACTAGGAAGTGGTGAAGGGCGGGCGTTTTGGGGGACTGTCTTATGTAATTTTGACGTTCGAAAAGTGCTGATTCTCAACCTAATTTGAATAAATGATTTTTGATTTTGATTTTCTCGCTCCGCACCATAGCCTGGACCAGGGCCGGACGCGAGAGATCGCCGCCGCCGATCGCCTCCGTAAGGACACGGCGGTGCTCCGCCCAAGCCGGGCGGACCTCTACCGTATGCTCCACCGTGTCCTCCGGGTGATCCACACAATAGTGAGACCCGGGCGTTTCCTCCCGCCTTATGCGAAACAGGAACTTCCTTAAACAACCGTGTCCGGTGAGGACCTGTGTCAGGCGGAAGGTGAGGACGCTGTGGCGCTTCTCCAACGACTCCTCAAAGAGTCCGCGAGGCCTAAGCTGAGCTTTGGATTTGTGTGATTGATTACCAATCACACCAATGCAATGGAGGGACGCACAGCGCCTCAGGCCCATTGTATAAACTGGTTTAAACCAATCGCGCTTTAGGCCGACGTCACACCTACACTATCTATATGTGCACACACGCAAATGCAAAGCTCAGCTTAGGCCTCGCGGACTGCACTGGATTCGATTCCCAAGTCTAGCAAAGTGTTGAAGTTGCGTCATCAAAATATTCAAGGTATTTCTTCAAAATTATTAGAAATTGAAATGTTTTTAGAGAAAACAAAGGTTGACAATGGTGCCGATTCTCTTGTCACAAATGCCTCTAAACTAGACTAAAAATCACTAAAATTTGGTTTAATCCTGTCAAATGACGATTTTCCATTCTGAAATTGACTAAAGTGACGCAACTTAGCTATATTTTAGTTTGACAGCACTAAGATTGCACTGAGTTATTAGTTTAGTGAAAATGGCAATTTTGCTATTCTGAATTTTACGTTTTTCACCTAAAAATTTGATTGTCTAACTAAATCTGAACATGAATCTGACTATTTTTAATCGCGATTAAAAAGGTGTGGAATAAAATTAGGTGGCGTGAACTAAAATTCACACCAACACCTCGACTTCAGACGTGCAAAAACGGTACTTTAACATTTTTTTATTTTTTTGCTCATATCTCGAAAACGGTGTGTCCTATCACAAAAATAATGAAAATTTCGACCCCCTTTGCAAGCCCGAAACC
This sequence comes from Dasypolia templi, assembly GCA_963555695.1. Taxonomy (NCBI): domain Eukaryota; kingdom Metazoa; phylum Arthropoda; class Insecta; order Lepidoptera; family Noctuidae; genus Dasypolia; species Dasypolia templi. Next base: position 21,837,107 of record OY743155.1, on the reverse strand, counting down.
ACCCTATCTCTACATGTAGATATTTTTATTTTATGTTTTCCATACATAAAGTAAAATTTTTCATATAAAACTCGTCGAGGCTGCCACTGGCTCTAACAAAGATGTTGCGAAACCAAAAGAAAAAAAAAACACGTGGACTCGCGATTGTTAAATTCGATTATAATTGTGTCAAAATAATTTTTAAATTTAGAGATTTTTTTTCGCAGAATAGCTTCAAGATTCTCATAGTAAAAAGTAAGGAATTTTAGTGATAGTTTAGTTAGTTTAGTTCGGTGTACAAGAGAATCGGCACCATTGTTTGTTTTACTGAACATTGGTTATGGGATTACCAAATGCTAATTAATTATAAGAACTATAGTGTGTGCAGTTGTTTTACCCGTAAATCTATGCTGCGTGGAGTGTCTCTAATATTGATTAAAATTGTTTTAAAATCTAAGCAACTCAATGACATAGTTGGTTTATCAGTTGAACATTGCATCGAACTGTCCTGTGTTGAGCTAGATAAGCATGTTGTAGTGTGCGTGTACAGACCCCCTAATTATCAGACCTTTTCTTTATTTTGAGTCAATAAAGGAAGATGTCCTAGCGAAACTTGCATCCAGTAACAAAGCCGCAATTATTTGTGGTGATTTTCATATTAATATTTTGGAAAATAATTCAAATAGCAGTAGATTATTAAGCCTTTTTGAATCGTTCAATTTATATAATGTTTTTACAGAACCAACTAGAGCAACTCCAACTTCTGCTACTTGTATTGATAATGTCTTCTGCGATTTAATTATTTAGAGAAAGCCTTCGTAAATTATCTGCCGTCTGGTCATAGTGGACAAACGGTAACTTTTAGGTTTAAAACACCTTTACAAAAATTGCAAATACAATTTAGACTAATAACTACTGGCAAATTAAATAGATTGATTCAATAGTACCCAAAATAATAAGTTAAATGTTCTGGGTCATAATAAGGACGATGCAAATAAATTTTATGAGGATTTCTTTTCATTAGTCCACACTGAATTCAATAAAACTTTTGAAAAGAAAACAAAAAATATTTGCCCTAATTTTATATTTAGTGACTGGGCAACTAGAGGTATTAGGATTAGTAGGGAAAGACTGTTCGAGCTGTATGGCCTTAAGCCTTACATTAACACTGAAACGTTCAATAAGTATGTTGCTACATATTCAAAAAAAAAATAGAAATACCTGCAAAATAACTAAAGCCCTGTGCATTAGCAACAAGATCAAATCAGCAGAAAATCAAATAAAAACAGTTTGGAAAGTTATAAATAACGAAACTAGTAGGAGATAAATACGAAACACTGAATTTATATTGGAGACTTCACGTGGTGCCATAAGCTCTAACTTAGAAGTAGCTCAAGAATTTGTAAATTATTTTACTAATATACCATCTAAAACTACGGAAGCTTTAAATTCCTTACCCAAAGTCTCAATTGATTTATTAAGAGCGAACGTTCCAGGCTGCCCGGTTGAATTTCCATTTAAACATATAAACGCTATGATGATTATAAAACTTTTCGGCAAATATTATAGACCAGTATCCGTGTTGCCGGTATTCAGAAAGGTGTTCGAAAAGGTAATGCTCAATCATTTTAACATCAATATAATCTTACACGAACAGCAATATGGTTTCACCAAAGGTCGTTGCACGACTGACGCTGGTATCACTTTACTAAAACACATATTTACAGCGTGGGAGGAGGCCCAAGATGCCATAGGAATTTTCTGTGACCTCTCCAAGGCATTTGACTGCGTTAATCTCGAAACCTTGTTCCTAAAACTGGAGCATTACGGACTAGGTAAACCTGCGCTAAGTTTAGTTAGATCTTATTTACAAGATAGACGGCAAAAAGTTCAAATTAATGGTGTCAATTGACTTGGTTTCAAAGTAAAAATGGGTGTTCCACAAAGCACGATAATAGGTCCTTTCCTATGTTTAGTATATATTAATGATCTACCCCATTTATTAAAAAAACAACTACAAATGGTGTTATTTGCTGACGATACTTCTTTAATTTTTAAGATAAGTAGACATACATCAAATCTTGACGACGTAAATAATGCCCTGTTGCAGGTACAAAATTGGTTTACTGCTAATAATTTAGTATTAAATGGGAACAAAACAAAATGCATAAGGTTTGCTTTGCCGAATTTTAAAAGTACTGATTGTGACATAGTATTGAATCAAGAGAAACTAGAATTCGTTAATAAAACGGTTTTCTTCGAAATCGCGCTCGACTCAAGGCTGCAATGGGGTCCCCATTTAACATCTCTTGCAGGACGGCTAAGTCCAGCAGCATATGCTGTAAGAAAAATCCGCCAGTTTACTAATGTAGATACCGCGAGGCTAGTCTCTTTCAGTTACTTTCATAGTATCATGTCTTACGGTATCTTATTGTGGGGACGCGCTGCAGACATCATCGAGTCTATTTTTATTCTGCAAAAAGAGCCATCAGAGCAATATATGGCCTCCGCATGCGCGATTCTATAAGGGAACTGTTTAAAGTTATTAACATCATGGCCGTACCTTGGCAATATATTTATGAAAACATCATGTACGTAAGGAAAAACTTAAATCTTTTCAGTAAAAGAGGTGAAAGACAACTATGGGACTAGAAATAGGGACCAATTGCTTCAACCGGGTTTCAGGCTGGCTAAAGTAGATTAATCCTTCATGGGGTACTGTTTAAAATGTTATAATAAAATACCGCCCCCCATACTCCAACTGAATGAATCGAAGTCAAAACTTGTATCACACGGACACTATGCAGCTAAGCATATTATAAGTTAAGGGATTACATCTCTGACAAAAATGCTTGGCTCAATGCTGGTTCTGCTTCACAAGGGCGTATAAACAGTTGATACTCGTAAGCATTCGGAAATATTGTTGGAGCTGCTGAAGATTGTAAAAACTATCTTCGCACTGTATAAATTAAATCTTTTAATATTGTATAATTGCAAAGCACACGTGTGAGCACTATGTACCTACAAAAAACCTACCCTATACTGGGCACGACTGTCATTGACGTGAATGTGCCCTGGCGGCTGAGAGTATGTCACGCTCACTCAAATGTCTCGCTGGTGGTGGCGTGTGTGTTGGATCATTAAGTTCCCTTCAAAATTGTTGAGCTGAATGGTGCTGATTCATACGTCATGTTGGTGAACGGGCGCCGTCAGTGGGGACTGGTCATCTCTTGGCTGCCACAGCTTTTTTTAATTTTTATTTCCAATTTGTTAATTTTTTGGTTTTTATTATTTTCATTACGGGACGTTCTACATCGTTCTCACATGTTTAATTTCAACAAGACTGATGTACCAAATTTTCTATAACCATATTATTTAAATGAGTGTCCATGGAGTTTCTTGCCCGTTCTTCTCCATAGGTACCTACTTCGCTTTGGAATGACTGACCGACCCCTTGACAGTTCAAAAGTGCCTGTAATTGGTTTATTTGAAATAAATGCTTTGAGTTTGAGTTTATTAGGTTTTTCCTTCAGTGATTTCTCTGGATTTGTGTCCGGTTGAGAGCAATATGCTCGCCCCCTATTATATTGGACTTAAACATAGCAGACGGAATATGGTTGTACTATAGGTGCACTGCACCGCTGCCCAACCCTTCTGAGAAACATGCTTGATATTATATTATGTTATGTAGATAAGCATCCTATAATTATCCCACTGCTGAGGCATACACAAACCTCCCTTCATTTCACTTGTCTGAATTCACTGAGGAGTTGAGGACAAAATTCAACCAGTGGTTTCAAACAGTGGATTAGGTTTCAGAGATGCTCATGACTTTGTGCAAATTCAGTTGCCAAACAGATAATGTCACCATATACAATAGAAATCCTACAATAATCAGACAAAGGTCAATTAAAGGTCACCCATAAATCTACAGAAAAATCACCTTGTGGGTACAAGGAAGATGTCTAGATTTTGAGACATTTGCGAACAACTCAAGAAGGAGTTTCCAAGTTACAGACATCGAATCTATTTATAATTTGCAGAAAAGAGCCATCTGAGCAATTTATTCGCCTCAGCAGGCGCGATTCTTTAAGGGAACTGTTTAAAGATATTCGAATAATAAGTATAGCATGCCTTGTCAATATATCTATGAAAACCCTTCCCCCCCCCCCCCCCCCAGAAATAAATCCTGGATCCGCCCTTCGCTTCAAGCAATACAAATATAAGGCCTCGTTTACGGAGGCGCGGAGAGGCTCGGCCCACACTATATTCTTCGATCAATAATAGAAGAGAAAAAAACGAAAAAAAAAACAATGTCGTAAACGAGGCCTTTCAACAATAACACAAAGGTCACGGTCAAGGTCAATATAAGGTCATCCGTTAATCTGTAGAAAAATCGTAAACTGTACACTGTTTTGTAAAAACAAAACCAGGTTAATCGATTACTAATCAGTATTTATCTAACGCAAACTAAACTCGGTTTTGATGTGCATGCCACGTGCTGTTCACTCAAAATCAAAGTTTTTGACTTTGACTTTGGTGAGGTAACGTTAACGAGTATAGAACGATTTGCAATTCATACATATGAACCAATTACATCAAAGTCAAAGCATTTATTTCAAATAGGCCCATAAAAAGGCACTTTTGAACGTCAAAATTTACATTAAAAATAGAACTGATTCTAGGCATCAAACACACACACACACACACCCTCACTCTCACTCTCACCGACACACACTCGCACATACTCACTCCAATTTGCCATCAAAATTGTTTTGCATTAGTTTTTTTTATTTTCTATTCCATTTTGCTTTACTCTTGTTAGTATTAATTTGTTATAGTTCTTTATTATGTTTAACGTGTATGTCTATTTAAAACAGTGAGTAACTAGTGAGTGTCCGATGGAGGGTAAGCCTGGTGATCTGTTATACAGGTTTTACCTACTACAGACACTAGTCTCTGATTAAGTGTTACTTTGACTTTGTACTGTGTTGATGATTATGAGAGAATAATAAAGAATAATAATAATAATTTCACGCAACCATTGTCTGGTGTTGAAAACGGAAATGAAAACGCGTCAAGGTATTCCAAGCCCCCAGGACACAGCAAGATTTACATAAGCTTTTGTTTTGCTTACAAAGCGAAGAACGGTCCCAAAATAACGGTTGTCCAAATGCAAAGCGTTTTTTGACACGCGACAAGGTGAATGCGCGACTGAGCCCGTCCAATTTAAATTTTCTTTGGTTTTTTGCAAATTGCAGCTCAATGTCGTAAGACTGTTGTATGTTGAAAATTTTCATAGGTGTTTCAATTTGTTTCAATTTTCAAATTTTCTTAGGTGTCAAAAATATTCAAAGTGTAACCCATTGATACGATTTTGATGGTTCTTATTCAGTAAATATATCATTCCTACAGAGAGCAGTGGCAGCCTAGAGGCCGCGGCTTACGAGTTGTACACATGTTATTATATAGAAGAAACTATTATTTATTTGGCAATGAATGAGCTGGTAAACTCACAATCAAACACCAGCTGTGAGCATTGTCAAATACCATCCAATGTTCCTACACCGGACCATTCATTGTCAACATACAATACCACCTTAGTGCAGCCTTGTGTTGATTTGACTATTCCTGCTACTACTAATAGTTCCAGTAAACAATGTAAAAAAATAGTACAAAATGATATATATTATTTTGCGATGAGATTGGAAAGGACTTAGGCCACTTATTGACAGATGAATATCCGTCCCGGATGTTTCCGGTCTGGCAGTTTGAGTAATTTATGCGGCCTACCCAAATGTCCTTTCTTTGGTAATGTTCGTCGAATCGTTTAGCTCCTTTAGTTCTGTGTTGAGCTGCATGACAACTGACAAATGCGTGCACTGACTGGACAGGTCCACTCATTCTGTGTGGTTCTTTCCTCGAAAGACCATTTCAGATATCAATCCACATGGTCTTCACATGACCTGACCAATATTATGTCTGGACTTTAAAAGAGACTGTGACCTCTGAGTTTGTTTCGGCGTTTCTTCTCAGAGTAGTCAGATAGGAAATGCCGATCTCACCTAGTTTTTAAAATATGATTGACGTGTAAAAGTGTTTGTACAAACCTATTTACAGAAATAAAATCATTTATCATTTATTAATTAAGCATTAATTGAAAGACGGCTCTGTAGACTGACAATGTAGAAGAGAAATAAACCTTTTTAGTATACTCTTTGGCAACCTCAACAAAGATATAAAAGAAGAAAAATACATTCAAAGAGTACTATATGAATACATTTCAAAAACACCTAACATGTCACCGTAAACGTCTTACGAAAACATTTGTTTACTGGACATTATAATATTATTTTATTTTGTTGTATTCCTATATTTTAGTAATTGTTTATCAAAATGCCGCCCCAAGAGGAACGGAAACCACAACAGGTCGAGCAAAAGGTTGTGGACCCTGAAGCAGAACTCAGCAATGCCGTGAGAACAGTAAGCAAGTTTCCTCTACTTTCTTATCCTGCAGAATTGCTCATGCCGTGATAAATACAGGGCCTTATTAAATTGTTTAGCGAAACTGCAGAGAGCGATAATTAAAATAAAAAGATTTGGTGGATTTCTTTTGGCGGTTAACGACCGCTCGTGTGGTACTTGAAATAATTATGAGCTGAGAAAATGTATTTTTTTTTTGCTTTATCATGTCTAAAATAGTTATCGATACTTATTACGTTTACACAAATGAACTGATAACACAAGAGATATTTAATAATAGACCAAAAGTGGTAGGCAATCTCAGGAAGGAATCCTCTACAAGTATTTCTGCTTCAAGAAATTTTTCGTCCGTCGACAAAGCTCCTATTTTTAAAAAGAAATCTCTCCGAGGCGGGTTGTAAATAAACTTTAGTTTCTCTTGATTCTTCAGGTTTTCGGCATAAGTCAACAAGAAAAACGATTTTGTAAAACTATGTATTGTTTTATTTTACTTTTACTAAACTTTGGGACCTACAAACTAGAATATACTACAGGCCTCGCGCTGGCTTAGTCCAGCACTGATATCTTCCACAAGCACTAACAGCACCCCACAGTGTGTACTCAAGGCATGTGCATGAGCCAAATAAACAAATTTTCCTTCTTTCACAGTACCTAAAACTTGCGCCACAATGCAGCGTCGAGAAGCGAGCTGGTGGTGTACCACAGCTGGCTCCACAGGAGAAGCAGCTCAACATCCTCACCTATGAGCTCAAAGAAACCCTGCTTTGCATCAATGTTAGTTGTCCAAACCCATTTTTCCCCATAAGCCATAGAGTAACAGTAACAGTATGATCTATGACCTCAGCACATCAGATAAGAGAGGTCCCGAAAAAGCGGGTCTTAAAATAAACATGGACAAGACAAAGGTCATGCCAAACGCCCATGTAACACACACTCTCATGAAGATCGGAGACGCTACACTCGAAGTTGTGGACGAGCATGTCTTCCTAAGACAAACTGTCCAGTTAAGTAGATCCAACTTCGAGAAAGCGATCAATTGTCGAATCCGACTCGACTGGGCAGCGTTCGGGAAGCTACTCAATATCTTCTCGTCCCACATACCGCAGTGTCTCGAGACGTCGTTGACCAGTGCTTTTTGCCAGTGATGACCTATGGCACTGAAACGTGTTCGCTCACAATGGGCCTTATTAGAACGCTAAAAGTTACCCAAAGGGCAATGGAGGGGGCTATGCTTGGAGTTTCCCTACGTGATCGAATCAGAAATTAAGAGATCCGCAACAGAACCAAGGTCACCGACATAGCCCAAAGAATTGCCAAACATAAGTGGCAGTAGGCAGGGCACATTGCTGGCAGAACAGATGGCCGATGGGACCGAAAGCTTCTGGAGTGGCGACCGCTTACCGGAAGATGTAGCGTTGGAAGGCCTCTCACAAGGTGAACCGATGACCTTGTATAAAGCGCAGGAATCCGCTGGATGCGGGAAGCACAGATCCGGTCGAAGTGGCGGTGCTTGGGGGAGGCCTATGTCCAGCAGTGGACTGAAATGATAATGATGATGATAGAGTAAGAAACTTGCAGTTGTTCTACTTAATAGAAGTTAGTCACAGCCGACTATGGACTGACATTACGCACAAACGTTCCTTTTATCTGTTTTTTTTTATTCAGGAATAAACTACTTTTCATTAAGTAGAGTAAGATCCTTTCCTGTCAGAAACAAACGTGCGGTATACTTTACTTTACCTTTAGATACAAACTGCGGATTTCCAGTCCTCTTTATTCCTTAAACCAAAAAATCGAAGATTTGTGACTTCTACCAACCCGCACTGGGCCCGCGTGGTGGATTACGGCCCACTCCCTCTCACTGAGAGGAGGTCGGTGTCCCAGCAGTGGGACCATTATAGGCTGGTTATGCTAACGCCCCATTATACTTACACGATGTAAGTTTCTTGCCTATAGCACACAACAGAAGACCTTGGAGCATCTAAACACTGTTTACACGTACAACTTTTATTGTTTCTTTAACTTATGGTATGCTACATTTAAATTGCACCGTGTAAATCTGTACCCTAATTGCGTAACGCATTACCGATCACAATCTGAAACATTTTGAATTGCTAATCCATTGCTTCGTAAGTTCGAAAAATTTGTCTGCTCAAACACGTAAATAATGCAATGAATGTTGTTGAACTCTCAAAATTAAAGCCAAAGCTACCGTTAGTCTGTTACGCTATTAACCCGCAGGGTTTAAGCTTAGCCTAGTCTAGTCTAGCCTAGATTTAGATAGCCTAGTAAAGCCTTTACATAATCCACTCATCTTCAGCTTGCCAGAAAAGGCCAGCATGCAGTCCGGGACTCGTACTTGAAAAGCGGGACCTACAAGTCCATAGTCGAGTATGAGCAGCTGGAGAGTGAGCTGAGGGACGAGAGGGCTCAGCAAGCGGAGCTGAACTGCCTCAACTACCTCGCGCAGAAGAATGTCATCGAACTCTCCAGGAAAGTCCCTACCGAGGCTGATGTGAGTAGTCGAAGACACAAATAAGGAATACGATAAATTGATTCGCACTATCTCGATGTCTGACCAAAACCTAACTTCCTGACTTATATTATAAATGCAAAATCCTAATTATAATTTTTAATTTTTATTAATGGATATTATGAACGCGAAAGTAAGTTTGTTTGTTTGGTACGCTTTTACGCTAAAACGGATTTGGATTAAATTTGGCACACAAATACACCATGACCTGGGGACATAGGCTTCTTTTAATCCTGGATCACCGACGAAGTCACGGGCACACAGCTAGTTCATGTAAAAAGCTAAAAAGAAGACTTACCATTTTTTGGTGAATTCCGACTCTATTATAGTTTGGACTAATATTATTTGGTTTTCAATTTACATAAAACTATTAGAGAACAGGTTTTAACATTGATGTAATAACAAATGTTATTTTATTAAACTCCGGAAGAGCATATCCACGCTTGGCAAAACTAATTTATTTATCCGTGCGTAACTAGACCAGAGTTAGGGCATCTTTAGTGTAATGCGAATTTGCTCGTGCGATAGCGAGCTTTAGTCTGTTTTTTTATACTGGACCAAAACTGCATGCATAGTGACGGCTTGGTGATGAGTATTTTTACACCCTGTATGACAAAGAGCCGAGGAACCCTTTGGAAGAGTCTTGTAATTTCTAGAAGTAATAATATACAGGAACTAGGAATGATAGAGAACGCCAACAACCGTCTCCGACGAATGGAGAACAGACTAGACCTGGCCACCAAGAGGTTCTGTGTGGTCAATACGGATAACCGACGAGTGAGAGATGAGATACACAGACTTTTGGTTGAGAGGTAAGTACTGTTATTTGTGACGAAATTAGTGTTGACACAGCCTCTAGTATGAGCTGTCTCGTTAGTAATGAAATGATGTGTATTTGTGTAAATGGATCTTTTTATGACACTTTTACAGACGTCGATATTTTGTTGGTCGATATTTTGTTGGTCAATATTTTAAAACTAGATGGAGCAACATTTCCTAGCTGACTGATACCTGAGAAGAAATGCCGAAACAAACTTAGAGGTCATGGTTTCTTAAGTCCAAACATTTTTTCATTAGGATTTTATGTGAGTCTTACTGTGGCGGCATCTACACCGCCACATGCGGACAACGCATGACACTGACGTCACGCAAAATCCTGCATCGCGCAAGCAGAGTTTACCACGCAACTAGCATAAATACAACGTCCCGACATCAATCGTCGGGCAGTTGCCCGCCAGATACAACAACCATCTGGTCGGAAGATCCTCCCTTTTCCAAAGAGTATGAGTGAACTTTACACCCTGTTCCTCATATCTCTACACTGGTGACAGGGCCAAAGGACATTTTTTAACAGCATGCTCAAGTGCTCTCGCAGCCCAATCCGCTCTAGTATGAATTAGTTCATACTAAACTGTACAGTTTATTTTTCTTTGCTCACGACCACCACGGTAGGGTGTAGCGAAGTTTTATTAAATGTTGTCGCTATAGATCATAAAAAATACAGTGATCACAAAACGGGAGAATGAATGTCCTGCGAGAAAAATAGCAGAATACAGATATATAAACTCCATCGATTGTGATTGCACCTAGTGAATCACTGAATCACACTCAATGCAGATTCAATATACCTGACCATTTGCCGCTGTCTAAGCATATTAGCCGACTGCTTCAAAATAAATTCGAATTATGTATTTGTATCAACCTAGTTAATAATATGTACCTGCTGCTGACTCAATCATATTCGTGTAACCAAGTGCTCATAGCAATTTTCGTAACGACCTTAATTATAAGAGCGTGAGTAAATTATAACATTATAAATTAATTAACTAAGTCAATATTCTTAAAACTTATGTGAAATATTGTTAATAAATCAGTTGTCCTAATAGTAATTATAAGAACTCATGCCGCCTGTGACACAGGGTTATCCTAGTACAGGCATCATACTTTGTAATACCTGTAGTATAATCTTATTTTCTAAGATATAAACTGTATTTTACCAATACAGAATAAACATTTAAAACAATATAATCTTTAGTCTACCGCTGAACGTAGGTAGTCCAGCTGGTATGCATTTCACCTCACTGGATGTATCTGCTTTTCAGATTGATCCAGTGTGATGCATGCCAGCTGTTAGGCCCTTTGTACACGGCACGGTTTCTTAACGGTACGACGTATAAACCGCGCCATAGAAATGTGTCTGTCAGCAAGCTTTCATGATCCATACAACTCTGACGACCGTGCGTACACACAGCGAATCAACTATAGTTATTCACCGCAGAAAAAACGTGTGTGTCTGAAGGTCACAAATAATGCAAAATGTTACGGTTCTTTCAGGAACGGCTTCAACATCCAATGGAATCGTACCATAGGCAAGCTGGTTAAAGGAAAGATGTACCTCATGGATATATTCGAGATAGCCTCCCTGGCCTTCGCAAACAGGGATGATTGCTGTCGGAAACTTGAGGCTCTGAAGTGGAAAGGACTATTCCAACTAAATAGGGATATTTCTGTACGTATTTGACAACTACAATGTGGTTTTTACATCGTGCCTAGGCCGACCGAACTTTGAAAAGATACAGAGACGACGCTCTAGGTCCAAAGTGGAATTTTTCAAATGTATGCGTTTGCACGTGCAACTCATTACAGAAAATTTCGGCAATAGTTTATCTATTAAGTCTCGGCAACACCGAGCAATCCACGGCAATTCAGAGATTGTCTAAAAGTCTTTCTTCGGAATTCCTCGGCAGCGTACTGAACGTGTGTTTGCGGTTGGTTGATGGGCGATTTTTTTAAGTATTTTGTGAGAAAATGCAAAAAGCGATTTAGCCGTATAATGACTTATTTTTACTAGTTTTCGCCCAGACACTGGGTCGTTTTATCAACAAAATGTACCTTTTGCAAAGATTTTTTTCATTAATAATTTTCCAGGAGATGCAATCTTTTGAAGGTGAACTGAATCACCTGGCAAAGTTGGAAGAGTTCCTGCGAGTAAAAGGTTCTCGGAGAATCTGTGAGGCAGATGAGATAGAGGAGATGAAGCGGGTGGAAGAGATGCAGGCCTGCGAACAAGACATCGCTAGACACGACGCTTTGCTTGAAGAAATATTTGTAAGTGAAGTATAAAATGTTAATTTTAAAAGGAAAAAAACGACAGCAAAGATTATCTGGTTTACATCTTGTGTTGCTTTTGTTTTAGAAAGTTTTGCACTGCTTTAATATTACGCCCTAAATTGCCTAGAAAGTAAGATCCACCTAAAGTTTACGCTTACATATACAGATTCCGCTTTTCTAGACTTACGCTGGTTCCGACAGAGTGCCTACGATCATTAACCACTTTCAACTGGATGAGATCCAGAACTTCTCCTATTTCATGCTACTGTGCGAAGTCCTACAGGAGGCTATTCTCGTCAGGAGGGAAGTGGAAACGTTAAGGCAAACAATTTGTGAGTTTTTTTGGATGAACCATAACATAACATAGCGAATAATCAGCCTATAATGTTCCCACTGCTGGGACACATGCCTCTTCTCTTCGTGCGTAGGTGGGCTGTAATCTACCACGCGGTTGGTAGATGGCACAGTCTTTTGGTTTAGGAATATGCCGGTTTCCTCACAATGTTTTCCTTCACCGTTTAGAGAACAGTGGTGATGAAATTATATAAACAAAGTAAAGCGTTTGCCTGGGTTTCGAATTTTTGGTTCTAGGACATTTTCTCACGATTAAATGATAAGTGACAGACTTATCATTTAATTATTTTAATTAGGTATTAATTTTTATACTATCACTAGACGACACCTACGTGAACGCCTAAATAAAAGCGCACTGCAAGTTGAAAATCCAACAGCGCTCATTTATTTGAATACGGGCATTACCAATTACCTAACATTACATGATGCCAATACTCCTCAAAAGGTTAGATTTAACTTATACGTCTTAAAAGCTAAACGATTATGCTGAAATGCTCACAAATAACTGGTAAAGCTTGACCTGGAAAAGGATAAGGAGATAGGAAACCTACTTTTTAACCCGATACGTTCCCGTGGAAAAACTTCCGACCTTTACCTACACTGTTTGTCCACCGCCACAACGTCGCGTTAACGTCGCGCGCCGTGACGATTGACGGTAGTATGCGGTGAACACGCGGCCATCGTAAATGTATGTATCGCTACTTCGGCGCCGTCATCTTGTTCTCGATGACGTCCCGTTGACGGTGCCGGTGGACAAACGGCCTTACACGGGCGAAGCCGTTGGCAAAAGCATCAGTGCTACAAGAATCTTTTGGCACTTAAATCACATTGACAGGTGGGTGCTGTTGGTTAACATTTGTCATAATGTTTTGTGAAATTGTATTGAATAAACAAGATGGCGCTGTTAGTTCCGATTTTGACCATGCGACAAAAGATCCATGTAAAGCTGTAATAATTAATTAAAGCTCCGAATTCCAGTTGACCAGCGCGATATAAACGAGGCACGGGAAGAGAAGCAAGATAAAAGAATAGCGGCCATGACGCAGCAGGTGGAAGGTCTACGAGTGACTACACAACGGAAGCAGGATGAAAACAATATAGCCGATGCCATTACGACAAAAGTGCTTAAGGGCATTGACGATCTTGTAAGGTGAGCACCATTCTGATATAACTTGATGTGGCGAATACAAGATTCAAGACTCACTATCGACATCAGCATGTCGATTCTGTAAAAATCTCACCGTGACGACTTGCGTGGAGTGAGCTGTCAGTGTCACCCCGTCTTAGTAAATCCCTAGCATCAGTGGCACTGACAGCTCACTACACGCTCACTTCACCTAAGTTTTCACGGTGAGATGGTTACAGAATAGCACTACCGGTCTCCGGAGGGGAGTGATGTGGCGGCATCTAACCTAACACACACCAGGACACCCGTCTGGTTAAAGGATCCTCGATCTTCCATTGCGGATGAGTGAACTTTACACCCTGTTCCTCATACCTGTATACTAGTGACCCCGATCACAGACATTAGCGCAGCCTTCGAGCATCTAGTTCAGCTTGACGTCATCATCATCACTTCCTCAAGCTTTCAAGCGGTGAGTCACACAGCCAGCCAGCACCCACGGCTTCAGCTGTTATCCTGACCACCAGCATGCAGCGGATGTGCATACCTGGTCAACACCCTCAGCCTTATAAGCTACCTTGGCATAACACACTGCACTTTCAGCCAGTACACAAACAGAGCCCTTTAACCCTCTCTGGTCGACGCCAGCAGTCAGCCTCAACCCAGCGCTGTACCACATCAGACGCACTTGAGTATAACGCAGCGCCACTCCGACTCACTGGGTTCCGAATCACCTTGAACTATGCGACACCCGGTTCCGACTCACTGAAACCTCAACTGGCCCTGGCAAGCATCGCAAGATACACGACGCAGCCCACTATCGACCTCCGGTCTCCGGAGGGGAGCGATGCGGCGGCATCTCACATGCGAACTACGCACCAAACTGGCAAAATGCTGGATCGCGCAAGCAAAGTTTACCGCGCGACTAGCATCTAAACAACGTCCCAACATTAATCGTCGGGCGGTTGCTCACCAGACACTATGCCCGTCTGGTTGGAGGATCCTCCCTTTGCTATGGAGGATGATTGAACTTTACACCCTGTTTCTCATACATAAATCTAAACAACTGTCAAGAATGACAGTTGTGATTTGAATAAACGGACAATTGAAGTCGATAGTCAATTTGCTTTACTTGACTTTACGCCTCCCAAGCAATGTAACATTGTATAAAAATAGCTGCTTCAGACATTTTGAATTTGACTGAGTAAGAGGCAAGGTGGGTAATCATAAAATAACATCAACATTGTACACTTAGTTCGCAATAAACTTTTGACTTTGACTTTGACTTTGAACATTGCATTTATCTTTGTACAACTGTTTTTTTTATTTTCGACACTTCAGTGTTGATCCCATAGTAGGAGGTAGGTACTTTAAATGCGTGTTTTTTCTAACACCAGGCAACACTTAAAAAACGGGCAACAAAGTTTTTCATATATCATATCTCAACCCTTTAACTGGCTTTTGTTACAACAGACGAACTCGAAGTACTAGACTTAGGGCACAGATGTTTGTCTTAAAGTCAAAATAACTAAATTACTATTTCCTTTATTACACTTTAAACCATTCAAATTACATTATTAAATATTTTCATATATTACATATTTATTTATAAATTTTGATTTATTCTTATTTAAAAAAGTATTCCACGTTGTTACGTAGCTAATCTCTCGCAGATTAGCGAAATGCGACTGCACCCCGCTGATGTCTCTCCTCGGGAACCACAAGGAGGTGACCAAGTGGAACGTCTCCAAGTTTCTCAGGATCTTGGAGGCTGAAGTCAAGAGTCTCATCCAAGTAGTATATGGCGCTGTTAAGGTTCGTGATGACTTTGTAGATTTTTCAAATGGCCAACTCTAATAACAGAACAACATACCTATCAGTAACTGTGTGTGTGTATCAGTGTCTTTACTTTACTGATAGGTTTTTTTTGTGTGAAGGCTCCCGCAAAACGGCGCGACACAAAGGCATCTCTCTTCGCGCGACAGGCGGTGCCTTTGTGTCGCGCTGTGGCGACGCATATAACACACGTACAAACGTAGCGAAATATAGCAATAACTTGAATTAACTGTTATTTGACGGGTTGTTTTACAATAATTCCTGTCTAGCTGTAAAAGAGACGCGTGGCGAAAATCTCAACTCACGACGCCTTCTTGAATTTTCAATCCAAGTTCACAAATGTTTACACCAAAATCGCTGTCAATGTGTGAATGTCATTCAAGAGAGCCAAAACCTAGAACAACCTTGTAGCCATAGAATAAGATTGGCAATGTGGTGAAATAACCTCCTTGGTTGCCATAGATCGAAGTAAAAAGTTCGTTCCGTTTTTAAATTACACGACAGTTATGAGTTTTCATAGTAATTTATTCGGCCGCTAAACACGACAGATATGGATTCTCATAATAAGGCAATACCTTGAGTAAAACCTCGCGATAGTGTGGCGGCATCTACACCGCTACATGCGACAACGCATCACACTCACGTCACACAAATCCTGCATTGCGCAATCAGAGTTTACCGCGCAGCTAACAAATATACGAATTCTCGACATCAATCGTCGGGCAGTTGCCCACCAGATACAACACCTATCTGGTCGGAGGATCCTCCCTTTTCCAAGAGTATGAGTGAACTGTACACCCTGCACCCTAATTGCGTAACACATTTTCGTAAACGATTACGACTAATCTGTTTGATTTTGACGGTTCAAGAACATTCATTGCGTTCTATATATTGTTGAGCAGAATTTTTATCGAACTTAAGAAGCATTGGATTAGCAATCTGTTTCAAAACGATTCAGATTCCGATTGATTGTGCATTACGCAATTAGGGTGCTGTTCCTAATATCTCTTCAATAGTACGTTATTGGTGCCGATTCTCTTGTCACAAATGCCTCTAAACTAGGCTAAAAATCACTAATATTTTAGTGTGACAGCACTAAGATGGCACTGAGTTTTTAGTTTAGTGAAAATGGCAATTTTGCTATTCTGAATTTTACGTTTTTCACCAAAAAATTTGATTGTCTAACTAATTCTGAACATGAATCTGACTACTTTTAATTGCGATTAAAAAGGTGTGGAATAAAATTAGTTGGCGCGAACTAAAATTCACACCAACACCTCGACTTCAGATGTGCAAAAACGGTACTTTAACTTTTTTTCTTTTTTGCTCATATCTCGAAAACGGTATGTCCTATCACAAAAATAATGAAAATTTCGACCCCCTATGTAAACCAGAAACCTCCAATACTCTACATGTAGATATTTTTATTTTATATTTTCCATCCAAAAAGTAAAAAAACTTCCATACAAAACACTTCGAGGCTGCCCCAGGCTGCCTCCGGCTCTAACAAAGACGTTGCAAAACCAATAGAAAAAAAACACGTGGACTCGCGATTGTCAAATTCGATTATAGTTGTGTCAAAATTATTTTTAAATTTAGAGATTTTTTTTGCAGAATAGCTTCAAGATTCTCATAGTATAAAGTAAGGAATTTTAGTGATAGTTTAGTTAGTTTAGTTCGGTGTACAAGAGAATCGGCACCATTCAGAGGCTATTTACTCATTAATTAAGAGGAATCCACTACATCTAAAAGCCCATTATAAATGTTCGATACTCTATCTATCATCACATTCATCACATTGCAGGTTCTTATTTATTTTTAGTGTATACATTTAAAATCGTGACAATTTTTTTTTATTGCATGCATCTGTTGCTAAAGGTGACATTCCAATAATTTGAGGATAACACTAATGAGTATATATTTAAAAATCTAAAGAATTCACATTTTCCGAATCCATTTGTGAAAAAAAAAAACTTGGTAGGTAGTTCTAAAACATTTAATTTAAACAGTTTTAAACATTCCAGTTGTGTTTACGTGAAAAAGAAAACTTTTGTGGGTTTCTTCGATGAGTTACAGCCAGGTATTGGACACGTAACCATTATTAATCACGTCTACTAAACACTCTAAAACCTCAGGATTTGCGAAAATATGCGGGTTTTATTTCGTTCACCTATTGCGGTACAGTATTTTCATTCTTGGTGCATCGTCTTCAAAAATATAATTAATGTATACAAAATATTGTAAAACATTTTAAAGGAGTTATATACGGTGGAATTTCTTGCCCCATCTAATCCATACGAAGCCACCATTTGGAACGGTCGATTTTAATGTAAATGTTGACGTTCAAAAGTGCCTTGTGCCTATTTGAAATAAATGCTTTGACTTTGACTTCACGACTGACGTGGGCCGGTACAGGCCGATAGCGTGTACGTGAATGCTCTAGTCTATCGATCTCGCTCCTACGTACGCTTAGACTATGCTGTTTCTTTTTTTCATTTCCTATCTAACGCTAGTAGTAGATATTAAACAATGCTTGTAGCACTCTAATTAAAGCGCGACAAAAGATGATTGTTGACCATCGGTACTGTTGACAATTTATTGTCGGTCCATCACACTTTTATTGTTGTTATCATTTTGCTGTTTATTCTTATAAACCTATTATGTTTCTCTGACAGCCACCAGCACCAACGCCTAAAGCCCGCAAAGGTTTGAATGAAGCGACAAAACTTGTAGCAGACCCGTACGTAGAGATATTAAGACCGAATAGGATTGAGAAGCTCGTGCCTTACCAGCCTTGTGCATAGTAAGTTAACAATTAATAGAAGAAGGGAAATGGAGGAAGAAGGGCTAAATGATAACAGCCCCACGGGTCGATCGAGGGTTAAGCTACGCTTGTCGCAGTCAGCTTGTGGATGGGTGACCATGAGACCCCTCCTTGTCAGTTGCTTGTCGGAGAGCAATTTAAGCAGTTGGTGTCGGCTGTCATTCGTAGATCTTTGACATTCGCTACGGGCAATCTGAAGCCCAAAAAGTCTGACAGCCATCACCAAGGGTTATCCTGTCATCCAGTCACTGGGTTGTGGAGGTCAGAAAGGCAGTCATCATCATTACCATAATTAGCGGGTTGGTGGATGTCACATGTCTTTGAATCTTTTGGTTCTTGGACATGCCGGTTAACTCACGATGTTTTCCTTCACCGTTTTAAGAGCAGAGATAGGCAGTCGCTCTATGTAAAATACTGGTATTCAGCTGCATCTGCAAAATACCCTATCTACAATTTACACAATCCCGTGGAAAAGTTGAAATATAAAACCCTGGATTACTCCTCCTCCTCCTAGGGCTTATTAGTGATGGTGATTTTCACCGTGATAATCTCCATGATAGTCCATGAGAGTCCCCAAAAACAGCATACCAGGCCACTCAGAAAGTATTGCGAAAAAAAGGTTTTTATTTATGAGAGACTGGCCAGTCTTTTTTGATAATCTGATTATTTGTATGTAAAAATAGGTACGTTCCAATTTCAAAATATAAATTATCGTGTCTCATTATAAATTCTGCGCCGGGAATATTTTCGCGGTATGATTATTTACGAAGAGTTGGGCAGCGGTGTACCTGTACACCCACATTTCGTCAGTTATGTTCAAGTCCCATGTAATAGGGGGCGAGCCTATTGCCATCAACCGGGCACAAATCACCACCAGGTACCAGGGCCCTTCTAAGGCAACCGTGTTGCCTTAGAAGGGCCTTCATGGTGCATTCATGTGACCGAGTCCAGAGAGCCCTGACCTAGAGCCCAAATCACCGAGAGGGTTTAAAAAATGCTTTTATTGCAATCTATCATTTCAGATACCTATTTTCAATATGTTTGATATTACCAGAGGGTTTGTACCTACGGAAGCCGTCAAGTGCCTGCTCCGTTTATTCATATAGGCTCTCAAATAAGGTCTTGAGGAATCTTTTTAATAATCTATTTTTTCGTTATAGTTGCGTCGAGGACTACATAATGAACCTGGTGTTCGAGACGCCAGCGGTGCCTGCCGACAAGAAATACGTCGATTACATATTCCACCTCGAGGATATCAACACCAAATTCGAAATCTATACCCTCACTATTCCTGCGTAAGTAAACATAAACTTCAGACTATCGCCATGACGGCCTGTAAATCTACGCAATCGCGTATTAACGAAAGCTCAATCTCTATTACGGCATGTAATAAAAAAGTTGAGCTCAAGAACTAACGATCTCATTGTTTTGTACGCTCATTATACAAAATAATCCTGCTGTTGTCCGTTGATTCACCTATCGCAAAGCTCTATTCCAGTAAAACCAACGGTGTTCATTTTTTTTTATAACAAAATTATGTCGGCATTTTATCACCAAGGCGCCTGCCTTGGTGATAAAATGCCGACATAATTTTCTAAATTGTCATGCCTGTGCTTCCTATGCCTATAGGAAGCACAGGCATGACAATTTTTGACTCATTCCTAACCGACTGGACAGAGATTGCACAGCTTATAGAAAAGCGGACAATAAGAGGGAATTAATCAATTTGTTGTCTATTGCTGGTTAAAGGTGACCAGCAGTGGACAACACAGATCAATTGAAAAAAATATACATAAAGATACCGCGTTTCTAGTGTTAGGGTTGTACTCTGCATGAACACAAAATTATTGTACTGATTTTTGCTTTTCAGTAAACGCCACCCATTCCGAGGAAAGAAAGACTAAATAAGACAAAAGAGTAAAACTAATTCATATTTTTCTATATATATTATAATCAACGTTGAATAATATTACCATAATATTACAGCTAAGCTGATTATTGTATTATACATTTTTTGGCAAATTTAGTTCTCGATTTTTGTGGATATACCTATGTATTGTAAAAAGTGATAAATAAATATTATAGTGAAGTATTGTCAATGTTATTTTATTATTAAAACCACAAAAACACCCTATATAATGAGACAAAACAAAGCTTGTGGTTTTGCAATATGACAGGTGACAAACAATATAAAATTAATATTAGGACAAGTGTGATGTTTGCAGGGACTTAAAAACACATAAACATAAATTGATAACAGAATCAAAATGTAACAAATTCAAATTCAAAATTGTTTATTTTGGGACCACTAGGTCCAAAAGGTTAGTATACAAGAACTTAGAAACTATTGTTAGTACTTATACAATTACAAAGGACAACACTCATCATATACATCTTTCTTTTAAATCATATGTACAAATGCCCCTGTGCTGCAACACCCCGCCCCGTCAAGATAACAAATAGGGAGATACCTCACAAAATATCACCAGACGAACGAAATGCCTCACACGAAATGTAACACTATAAGATTTTTCTAGTGTAAATCATAGTTGCGAAGTTCATTACCGCGATGTACTTTACTGCGAAAGTTTATTATCGTAACCTTCGTTGTTGCGAAAGTGATGGGTTAGGATAGAACTGCGACCAACCGCGAGCGAGCCGAGCGAGCGGAGCGAACGGAGCGAGCTGTGTAGCGGGACCGGCCGGCGAGCGCTACTTCCAAGTTAGATTTCTTACCCACTATCGGCCAAACCCAATACGTATGACATCGCTACTGATGATAGACAGTACAATTCTATCCGTCCCTGTCAAACAAATAGCTGTCATACGTTCTAAGGTAGCATACTTTGGCTTTATTGAGACGTTAAAACCAGAGATTGATAAGTTTTTCTATCTCCAGTATGCCAAAATTGGACTTAGATAAGTTAATGGGTTGGGCCGATATACTGCATCAGTCTAATCTACAGTAAAGAACTTTCGCAACAACGAAAGTCGCGATAGTAAACTTTCGCAGTAACGTACATCTCGGTAATGTACTTCTCAACTATGATTTACACATAAAACGATTCCAATCCCGACTGGATTGAGGCTATTCTGGCATAGCTCTGCGTCGGTCTGTCCGCCGTGCGTTGTTGCGGTACCGTACAATTATACCCAAAACAGCTTTTGACACATTTTAATTAACATACAAAAGATTACACCCCAACCCTGAAGCCCGTCACAGACGCAGCTATAATATATATTAATATGAATCATAGCAAGGCATATTACGACATATTTTCTATACACAATTTCGATTGACCGCACACGCAGCTATAATATATATTTCTATGACGTCACCAAAATATGTCGAAATATATATCTCGGTATATTTTGGCCTTTAAAACCGTGCGCTTGCAAAGGCGAGTTAAGGGCAAAATATATATTATAGTATAGTTCTCGTGTGTGGTAGTTTGCTATACTATAATATATATCTCGGTATATTAATATATATTAAAGCTACGTCTGTGACGGGCTTTAGAGTTCGTTAATTTAAAAGATAGTAGAATTTGTATTTATCAGGTGGCAACATTTTGATCTTTTTATGTAATTGTAACATTGCATGGTTTGTCATTAATTGGCAACACCAAAATGTCACAGTGTTTCCAGTGAGGAAAAACGTGCTATAAATCTCGCAAATCTGGTTACAACAAGATAATAAAATATAGATAATATTTTGATGTCTCTCATTTTTCCGTGTATCAAATCTTCTTTAATCGAATTCTCCTCTTTGCATATATGCATCAGATTTTGGTATTTTTATTTAATTATAACTGAAAGCCATATTTATTGGACATTTTATAACAGTAGTGCTTACCACGATTCTTTTATTTATTTAGGTTTATCTCATGGTAATCAAAGCATTGTTTCCAGCATGACTTTCTTTCTTTTCCTTTATTTTTTTACCCACAATTTATAATTTTTTTGTGTGTTCTGGGGAAACGTAAATCTCAAGCTGGAAACACCGATGATGTGTTTTTCTTGTTTGTGTGTGTTGAGTGATGTCTCCGCCAGACCGCCATTGAAATTCACTTTAGCCGAGAGTTGAAATAGGTTGTACCTTTCACGAATCGGCAAATATCTTCATAATCTTTCTTCCTTTGCCTGTTCTATTTAGCTATATTCCGTGCACCACAAGTAAATCAAATGGCAGACAGAGACACAGATGAGTTAAACATCGATAATGTAATAAAAAAATTGTTAAAAGGTAAATGTTGATACGGTTTGAAATGAAACAAAGTCACTAGTGTTCCACCTTAGAATCAGTGAAATATTTACAATATTGGTGTAGTAAAGTGATAAAAGTGTGAAAAAGTTGTGATTTTTACGTGTTGGTGATATGTTTACGTTTGTTTTCAGTTCGGGGCGAAAAGCCTGGAATGAATGTACAGTTAACGGAAATAGAGATAAAAGGGCTATGCTTGAAATCGCGGGAAATATTCTTGTCACAACCGATATTACTTGAATTGGAAGCGCCGCTAAAAATTTGCGGTAAGTCGTCTTGTCTGTTTTCTAACCAATACTGCTACTTTCCAATGCTACCTTCCACTTTCGAAATGATGAAACTGCATTTTTAGCCGAAAATGTAATTGATGAACGTTACAACAGATTAGATGTCGTTGTAAAACATTGAAAAGTGTAAGGAATTTCTTGGAACACCTTGATAATTACCCTCATTTGACCATTTTCTTGAGGTTTAACTTTGTACTATTTGAGTAGCCGTTTTTGTAGTAGTCTATGTGATTTCTTTGAGTGCTTCCAGAGACAAATAGTGTAAGATGTAAATAATACAAAGGATTTTGATTTTATTGCAAATTATTAAAATTACATCAACTACCATAAATATGTAGGTGTCTGAAAACAGTTTGGACAATATTCCATATTTACTTTTATTTGCAAGCAATTTTATTGGTCTCAAGTTACCCTTATTCAATATTTACAAGCTTTTGATCTAGAGGTCTTATAATTAATTTATAAAGGCCAGGGTTATTTGTGTTTACCCAAATTTTGTGTTTCAAAAGTATGAGTTTGTCATGACAATTTATATTAAAGTTAAAATCTACCTATTACAATTAATAGGTTATCTTAAAATAGCTTTAGCTTACCTTTTTTTTTGCTGTAACATGCTATTTGTTGTTTGCTAGTTGTCTGTCTAATCTTACAACCATTCCATGCTGGGCAGTTCTCCCACATAGCTTTCCATTGCATGCTTATTTATGTTGGTTGCAAAAGGCAATGGATGGTTGGGAACTACTGGTAGTAAATGCCTTTGACATATTAAGTCTGCCTCTGTACATCTTTGTATTAAATAAATAACTATCTTTCCGGTCATTTCTAACACCTAAGTTCAATCTTTGATATTGTAGAACATGCCATGTTAATTCCTGAGATTAAAAACGGATTATTACACTGCATATGCCTAAATATCAGATATCCTTAGACAAATTCCTCCTTCCTTATAAAACAATGGTGCAGTCAGTTGGTAAAATTTAGCTAGTATCTAATCCAAAATGATTAATTATCATTTTATGAAATCAGTAATGTTAGTCTGTATTACTCATACTTGGTGTAACAAAACTGATTTTTCGCAAATAATATTGGCTTGTCATCAGTTCAATGGTAGATAAATTAATACACAATTTCTTCTGGACAGGTGTTTAATCATAGTTAAATAGTAATAATTGATAATAGGTAATCAAAAGCTGCAATTTGTAGATCTTCTACACATTTATGTGTAAGGGTGAAAGCCCTTCCAAATAATGACGTCATCATGTTTACTGATGTTTTTAATTATGCAAATCCACCAATTTTATGAATTTTATTCTAATTTTATGATTGTTATTATTACTTAACTTTATTTCTGAATTATTTTATAATTACTATTCTGATAATGAATTATAACTTTTGTCTTGCTGTGTTGTGTCACACTGATCATTCGAATTTCTTCTGCCTTTACTGTTGATAATGGGCCACCAAGATACAGGCTTTGACTAGTTTGGGGCCCACAGCCACTTCTACTTTTATATTCTTTTAACTTGCTCATTTTATTTTGTTTTTCTGTTTGTTTGGTACCTAACTTGTGTTTGTCAACAAATAAATAAATCTCTGACAGTCAAAATGGTGAAGTCAGGACCCCGAAAGTCTGATACCAGTCTTGCCAAGGGGTATAGTGTTGTTCAGTTACTGGGTCAGATAGGCAGTTGCTCCATGTATAATACTGGTATTCAGCTGCATCCAGTTGACTGAAAGCTGATTCTAACATGGTGGGATAGCAGTTTTCCCAGACGGTGGTGGTGGCAGACGGAATAAGCTAAAGTTTTAAATGTCCCAAGATGTGCTGACTGTTCCCTATGTATGAACTAATGGGGTCTCCTATCAAGAGATCAGAATATCTATTTCAAAACAAAATATGTAAAACAGGAATGTGTTCAATGTGGATATGCTGCCAGTGTTCTGGGCACATTTCCGGATAACAGTGTTGCGGATGAGTACTTTGACGCCTAAATGTCCCTTTGTTTTCGTATTTAGTCGTGTAGTTACGTAGGTGGTAGGTAACACGGGCTGGTGACCGCAACTCCACGTCAATGCGCGTATTTTGCGTACGGTTGTGAAAATCGATCATTTGATCCACCCTAGCTGTTCGAAGAAGGCCAGCAAGGCCTTAATTTTTTTTATTTTTTTATAGTTAGTTGTTAAATAATTATGTTGTAGAAAAGGAATAAAAAGGTGATTCGTAAATGTTCACTAGTATATTTTGATAATAGTAATACATAGTAAAATAGCTTCCAACGAAAAGGGAATTGTTTAAGTTTTACTACTATATATACATATTTGTGTTCTACTTAGAAAGTAGTAGTCCCATCTTAGATCTATAGAATAACATTGTAAATGACAACAAGTGAAAGTTCTGTGATAGGAGTTAAACCAGTAATTAAAATTCTTTCAAGTGCACATTCATCAGATATGATTGTGTCTGATGTCAGTGATTTAAATTGAATTGTTTTGTAGTGCAAGTTCTTTGTTCAATAGTAGGTAACCCAAGGAAGCATTATAATATGGAATGCATCAGGTTTTGATATCTAATAAGAATAAAATTAAATTATGACAAATATTTGTATGGAAGTTAAACCATATGACTCATATTTATTTACCATTTTATTGAAAATATTAGCTATATTTTTGTTATTGCAAGAGAGATTCTGTTTGCTTTAATAAAATTAGTAATTAAGTAACTTGACACTCGTGAAACTTTAATTATTTTGTTGTTACAATTATTGCAATAATCTAACACTGATGGGAGTAAATGTTTGTATTCTCAGAAAATTTATGATTGCTAATATTAAAGTATCACTGTTGTTATTACAAGTCAATTTGATCAACAGCTGATCAAGGCAAAAAACTTGCTGCAAAGATAAACCTAGCAATATTAATACACCTGATGAACCAAATTCTAAACCCCTTTCTCTCCCACAGGTGATATTCACGGGCAATACTATGACCTTCTCAGATTGTTTGAATATGGAGGATTCCCCCCCGAGTCGAACTATTTGTTCCTCGGAGATTACGTGGATCGTGGGAAGCAGTCGCTGGAAACCATATGTCTACTCCTCGCATACAAGATCAAGTACCCTGAGAACTTCTTTCTTTTACGTGGCAACCATGAGTGCGCTAGCATTAATAGGATTTATGGGTAAGTGAAAATATTTTTAGTGTTTTAATAATACACAACATATGAACATATCTACTAATTATTTATTTAGCTACTAAACTAAACTTTAATACAGCGAAAAGCCAACGATCGAACGCTATTTTTGAAGATCGAATGTTGAAACAAAAACTACTTTAACGACCGAACCCAATAACGTATCTATCACCAATTTTGACGTACTGGAGATAGAAAAACCTATCAATATCTAGTTAAAGTTCGTGCAAGTTCCTGTTGATCATAGTGTTCAATTCATTCGTACATTCTTCACTAAACATATTCTACACATTAGAAGTTTTTCCATCTTTGAACTCGAAACGTATCGCTTAAAGTTATTCGATCGCAGCTCTTGTTATTTTGATGTAGCAAATTAAAAATCTGGATTTACATCTTTTTTTACATCAAAGCCTTATCCCAAGTGTAATTCAATTTACTATAAATCAAAATCAATGTAGAATGGCTACGTGAAGAATGTAGAATTTCGGATAAACTTCTACTATTTGCCCAAATAATTAATACATACTTATTTTTAAATGGAATACATGTATGCGAGATAAACTGTGGGTATTTGCTACAGCGTATTTTGAATACATGTGCAAATTTCTTCTCACATTTTGATGGATGAGACACACGTGTGTCGGGCAAAGGGGGAGGGTTGCCAACTTATCAAATATAGTTTTTAATTTACGAAGCCATTGCCTATAAAAAATATGTACTATCCAGCGAAGGAATGAAAAATACAGTAAGTAAGCTTAAAGTTTTTACTTTGAGCCTGGAATAACAGGTTTTTCTTTAAAATGTTGAACTATTATTAAACTTTTTAAATGTATATAAGATAAGGTAGCCGACGTCCGAAAGTAAACTCAACTGCGTTTCTGTAAATAAGTATTTTTTATTGTTTTACAAAGTGTTGTCTTATGTAGGTACCTATTGCTTTACAAAATAGTACTTTACCTGTAAATGAAGAAACAACATTAAAAGCTTTTAATTTCACGAATATCGTCTCCTTTATATCCTTCAGTTATTTTATTTAATACAATACTTTATTAACCTACAAATCACTATGCCATACACAAAACATTTCACACTGACACTTCACTGTCTGTCGGTTCAATCCGCCAAGGAAATATCGTTCATTCATACAATCTATCATTCTACTATAATCATTCGCGCTGCAATGAGCGTGGGTAAGTTCAAGTTGAGGAATTGATGGGAAATCATTTTATGGTTAAAAGATACCTTTATTTCACCTTTTACGAGATTAATACGGGCGCTAGTGCGCTCACCTCGCCATTTTGTACTCATCACTGAATGTTTGCGCTCAGCAAAAGCTGAAATTATACTACATATTTTGAAAATGTACCATTTTTCAACAGTAGATTTAGCAATAGCCAGAATTTAATTAAACAGCTTTTTTTTCTTAATAGACTTATTTTAAATGATAACGTTATTAATTTTTCATCGACATAATAGTATTTTCGCGGACATTTTTTTTGTATTTGAAATATAGTATTTAGGACTAGTAAAATAGAAGACTAATGTATAGAATGTTGCCAACCCTAGCCCCGGGTGACGCTAATAACTCACTACACAAAGGGATCCCTCAATTTCATTACCTGCAAAATATCGAGGAGCGAGACCGTCGTACCTTTTGTGGTCTGGAAAAACCCAAACTATCCTTAAAAAGGCCCAAAATGGACGACCTTATCTGTAAGTGTAGTGTGTAACACACATTTTCAATTATAAAAAGATGATACGAATCTGAAACGTAACATTTAAAAAAAACTTGTGTTGATTAAGGACAACTTTTATCTGCTAATCAGTTTTGCACGGAATTACTACTGATATTATTTATCGTTGAAACACACATAAAAATACACTAAATAAGTTATTTTAGTTTATTGAACTCTTGCATGATATAACATCATAGACAAAAGAAACCATTATTACTTTTCTAGCCATAGATACAAAAAAGTTTGGATCGCATAACAGCTGTCTTTTGTTGTATCTTACATTCACGTTTTTATGTAAATTAAGGTTGTAAAAGTTAACATGCCTATTCAATTACATAAGTGAATGTTATGCTGATATCATGGCATGTCTCGTACAACGCTCAATGTCATCGTATTATATGATTTTAGATCATAGAATATTAAACACTAGCGCCCCGCCCCTTCTTCGCACGGTTTTTACGAGTTAACAAAACATCGAGATTTCCTTATTATATATCTAAGTTTAACATTAATGTAATAAACTAATAACACATAACCTTCTGGAATACATTTTCTAAACGGTAGTGAAAACCGCGAAGAAATTTGTTATTTAGTTTGGAAGAACAACGCGGTCACTCAGAGAGACACGAAAAGCGACTTCAATTTATATTATGTACGTGTGAAGACACTCAGAAAGTTTTGCGAAAATAAAAATAAATGTTCTCTAGTAAATATTTTTTTATGAAATCTTTTCAAAGTACTCTCCACTAGCTTCTATACAAAGTTTCATGCGTCTGAACCAGTTTTCGAAACACATTTTCCAGTCTGCCGTAGACACCTCGTTTACAGCCTGCTCGAACGCTGACAGCGCATCTTCCGGCGACGAAAATTGTATCCCCAATATATGAGCTGACTATTTATTTTTGGGAATAAAACGAAGTCATATGGTGTTAGGTCAGGGCTGTAAGGAGTGACCCAGGAGTTTGACCGGTGTGCTGTCCAGGAAGCTTGTTTTGAGCGCGGTTGTCATGATGGAAATAGCCCGCGGAGCCCTGTGTTTGGTCGCTTTTTGCTCGCAACAGAGAAATCTTCTGCCAAGCATTTGGTAGTATACCATTCAGCGTTGATGCTTCTTTGGTTCCGTAAAGGAATTGACACTAAGCAGCCATTCAAAAGGGAAAAGCTCGCGATCGAAATCCACCACCCGCTTCTAGATCGCTTCACTTTGGTAGGCATTGATCCGTTTTGAAACACCCAAACCGTCGACTGGCGCACCGTTTCTGGATCGTATTGATAAATCCAAGACTCATCACCTGTAATGATGTCTTAAACACGCCGAGACGAACCAGCCTGCTTCAAATTTGTTTATCATATCACGGTACCATTCCACCCGGGCCTGCTTCTAAGCATCGGTGAGGTTGTGCGGCACCCAGCCTGAAACCTTCGATCAATAAGCCTGAAACTATCCTCCTCACGCGAAGATGCACGTGTAGAATTTCGTCAAATTCCCGATTCAACCTGCAGTATGTGCTGAATCTTTTGATACGTAACTGGCCTATTATCTTGGATAAAAATTTTCACTGCTGCACGTTTTCTTCCGTAACAGCCATCAAAGGGCGACCACTTCTTTCTTCATCCCCCAAAGTTAGTCGACCGCGCCTGAATTTGTTATACCAACGATACACGGTTGCCTTAGAAGGGCCTTCATGCATTAATGCCATTTGAAGTCTATAATACGATATGGCCGGTCTCAGGCGACACTTGAAATCGTCAAAAATCATAGCGCGAAAATGTTCGAAAACAAGATAATTTAAATTCCTCTAGCTCACGAATAATGTGCACGGAAATTTTGAAATTGGAACGTACCTAGTTTAACTCACAAACTATCATATTTTCAAAATATACTAAAACTGGCCAGTATCTTATACATAAAAACTTATTTCACAATACTTTCTGAGTGGCCTGTTAAAGATGCATAGTTGTTATGTTATCTCTACGTGCCAATATATACTAGTAACTTCATCTTTCGTGATGTGAAAATGAAGAGCAGGAATTGCAGCATATATCCGTTATCACCGTCAAGCCCGAAAGGGGTGTAACCTTTCGGTCTTCGAAAGTGACCTTTGCTTTTGTCCTAAAAGGACAACAAGGCTCATGAGTTAATTTCAAAGACCATTAAAGTAGATTCAATTTTAACGGTTAAATTAACTATCACGACAAGGTTAAGAGTTAATATTACTAATTTATCCCAATCTAAGGGATTGGGATTAATTTGTAGTACATATTAACTCTTAACATCAAGGTTCTCTTGGCCCTAATCGAAAACATTCGCCCCGGCCCTTTTAGTTAGAGGGCGCGCTGAGCGTTATAATGTAGAGCTGACAAAAAACCTTTTTTACAAAGAAAAAAAAAACTAACTACCGACTTCCCAAAAAAATACTACAAAATAAAAATATATTTTAATTTGTGAAGTCGGTGTGTTGGGTTTTTTTTTTGCCTAGTAGTACTTAGCTAGTATAAATTTTCATAGTCATGACGTCACTTCTACGATAGTGCTTTCCTTGTCTAACACTTATTTTAAAACGTTTATAACTCGGCAGTTTTTAAGCATTTACACTTTAAATAATGTTGTTTGCTCTATTTGGAAACAAATTTTTTTTTTGAGAAAAAATTTTTCGCTTATGCCTGAGATATCGCGTAAAAAAACTTACGAAAAGAGAAAAAACAGATGAATTGAAAACCTCCTCCTTCGTCAGTTGAAAAGGAGATTATCAGCTGCCTAAGCAGCCGGATGCAGCTGAATACTAGTATTTTCATTTTATCTTGCTGCCTATCTGACCCGTATAATTTAGTAACTGAGTAAAATGATACTAATTATAAATTCATAAAGTTAAATGGAACTAAAAGACTTTCAATAATTATTTGTGCCCTTTAATTAAATTAGTCAATTCTTAAATAATAAAATTTCTAAAACATAACATATATCATAACATCACGCCTGTAATCCATGAAGGATTAGGCAGAGGTTTACCCAAACATTTCGCCAGTTGTGTTACAGTACGCGAGGCCTAAGCTGAGCTTTGCATTTGTGTGAGTGCACATAGCGACTCGTTCTTTGCTGTGCGTCCCTCGCACGAACACATTGGTGCGATTGGTAATCACTCACACAAGTGCAAAGCTGAGCTTAGGCCTCGCAAATGTCATTTTCTAAGATTGGGTACTTTTTGTTGACACAAAACTTACAGAGTAAACAAAATGGACTATAGCTACGAAATGGCCACAAAAACGTAATCGAAGTTACGAAATGATGAAAATTACATAAAGAGTTTGTGCATAACAAAATTAAGTTACCTAAGAGAGTAAGTACCTAATAAAAACGTACGTTGTTGTGCAAATATTTAGGTAACCGACTAACTGGTTAACTCGTGACAAAACGTGTTATTTCTGTAAACTTTACAAAGAATCAACGGTCCATCGTATCAGAGATTCAAATAGGGTAACAAGTAAAAGCAGTCTTTGACGTTACCAAAGACATCGTAATCGTAATTTGAAGTCCAAACTCAAAGCATATAATTTAATTAAAACATTCACAGGCACTTTTGAATTGTCAAGTAAGTCGGTCATTCAGAAAAATGAAGCTAGTTGTGCATTCCAAAGCGTAGTAGGTTCTTATGGAGCAGAATGGGCAAGAAATTCCTTTGTCAGTATGCACTCGTAAAACCCTTAAGAAGTTAGAAGGAGGGGAAATCATAAGCGGCCTAGAGTTAAGCGAAAGCCTAATTAGGAGAAAATGTCTTAATGCGTTGGTCGATGGACTAGCAAATCTAGCGAGTTTTCTCCATACATGGCTAAACGCTACTTTCATGTCTACTTTTTTACTGCAATGAGTGGTCGTATATTTCTTTAGCTATGTTCATCTAATGGCTTGTATTTCAGGTTTTTACTTTCTCCCTGTTCGGTAGCTATCTACGTACATTCCAAAAATAGCGATTCTATTTATTTTTCTAAGTAAAAAGCAACTTCCCTCACACGTGTTAAATCTATACTCCCGAAACGATTAGTAAACGATACCCTACCGTTCCGAAAATATTCTTGAAACTCCCCTACACACAGGGCTAAGAAATCGCTCGCATATGTTCAGTACGAGTCATGGGAAGTAAGCACGCATTGCGTCATGCACCGACGGATCTCAAACAAAACCAGTAGACTAAACAGCCGTCTATCTGCATACTGAGCAGTGCACACAATGCAGATAGACGGTCGTCTGTCGATTCTACTCTTACGTGCCTTGGAAAACGTTTGAAGGGCTTTTAGAAGTGAGTCTGGCACTCCAATTAGTTTAGAACGTGTAGGTCCTTGTAGTTTTATCTAAGTGTATGTGGGCATAGGAGAGCAGTTTTATTCATTTTAGATATTTTGATAGGGATATACGGAAAAATAAGACGGCCGACCCCAAACAAATTGAGAAAGGGCATGAGAATTATGATAACTTTTCGATACAAGCCTGTCCTTGCAAAGCCCATATATATGTTTATGAGCCATAAAAAACTACCCAGAAATGGTTCCTCAAAAGAATTGTCTCGACTCTTAATTAAATAATCAGTTGTTGAAGATCTTTTTTTACGCAAAGGACAAAGTGACGTACTTTTTAAAAATCCTAATCCAAAATCCTTATTAGGTTGCCGTCAAAGGCTGATGCGTATGAGCAAGCCTGTGGGTTGAGATCATCTTATAAAACTGGATGAACTCATACCTGCACCCTAATTGCGTAACACATTTTCGTAAACGATTACGACTAATCTGTTTGATTTTGACGGTTCAAGAACATTCATTGCGTTCTATATATTGTTGAGCAGAATTTTTATCGAACTTAAGAAGCAATGGATTAGCAATCTGTTTCAAAACGATTCAGATTCCGATTGATTGTGTATTACGCAATTAGGGTGCTGTTTTGGTAGGCTGTGGCTAATAGTGGCGTCTTGCCACGCACGACGGCAAGCAAACTATTGTTTTAATAATTTTGTAGTATCTCCGATTTGTGATATATTATGCCTATCTATCTGTATTAAATGTTTTAAATTCCTAAAGTTTTTTACAAACTCATAAAGTACACACAAAAAAGTACACAGTAGGTAGGTACTTCTTATTCAAAGCTTTTTTCAAACATAAAATTTGTTATTGTCGAACTACGCCTCGGGTCAAGCTTGAGCTTTTTTTGTTTAAGTCCGTTGAACTTCAGTTTGTTTTTGCAGGTACTTTAAATCTTTATGAAAATCCGCGTATCTGTTAAAGTACAGACAGAATAGCATGTTTTAGTAGCAAACTGCAGGAAATGCTTATCACAAAAAAAAAAAAAAAACAACTCATTAATATTGGAACAACAATTCCTCTACTAAGCTTTAAAGTTCAAGTTTCGACATTATTAGTAAGTAGGTACTGCTAATTATACCTACGTTTTAAAAGAAAACACTTGAAATCAATATTAATCAAACACCAGGCCCACCAAACCGATCTTAATCAGTCGCCCTGCCACACATTGCATGTATGCGGTAAACACCAATGAGTCAGAATTCTGAATCATTCAGTGCGAGGCCGATAATCAGTAAGCAGTCAAGTTCGAGGCATTTAATGACGTTAGATCACTTATAAAATCTACAACTGACAACAAAACTTTAAGAGTAGGAAAACAGTTTTATGAAGAGGTTTTTTCATCGCGTTTTAGTCGCATTCCTGAGCAAAGTCCTCTTATTTCTCCATCTAAATCTCTCATTGTTTGTGCAATTTCTGTTCGCATCTTTTTTGTAAAATAACATAACATAACGCCTTGTTTCCCTGAAGGGTTGTGCAGAGGTGTACCTATAGTACACCCACATTTCGCCAGTTATGTTTAAGCCCCATGTAATACGGGGCGAGCCTATTACCATCTACCGGGCACAAAGCCAGACTTCGCGCTGCTACTGAGAAATTCCACATAGGAAAACCCAATAACACGTTGTCCGACCTGGGAATCGAACCCAGGACCTCATGCTCAGCAGTAGCGATTGCGACCATTAGACCAACAAGGCAGTAAAATATGTCCAGATTATGTCGTCACCGTAGTTGCCTAGTCCTCCAGGCGTCTGTGACAGTGATTGACAGAACATTTGCTTGTGGCCAGCTTGCTTCCACTTCAGCCTGACTATTTTTTCCCGAAAATCCGCTACCCGAGGTTTTCGAGTTAATTGACCGAAAAAGTATTATCCTAAGTGAAACAAAAATAAGAGGAAAAAAAAACACATCTTGTCATAAAATTTTGTTATCTCCGGAAACAGATCAAATTGCGCCAAATGTCATGTTTCATTTGATGGAACACCAACGTCCCATATATTTTGATTATGAATGCAATATGTCTGACTAAGATGTAGTATGAGATATTTTCATATTTGATCGATGGAGCTGTGGAGATTGTAGGTAGAAAGTCAAGAACATCGTCTTGAGAATAATTCTCCATGAAACTAGACTACTGCCAGTAAAGTTTCTGATAAGTAAAGGGTATCTTCTTTTCTAGAGCTACAATAGGGATACGTTAATTAGTTAGCCCCACTCGCAATCGTAATTATTGGCATTTTGTTAGCACAATCATATTGATTTCCCCCGAATGTTTAAGAGTTCCTCACACTATAGGTGGTTCTTTGGTTACAGAGTGATCTACAAAGGTAATATAAACTCACTAGCTTCTGCCCGCGAGTTCGTCCGCCTGAAATTTCTTTGTCTCCCGACCTACCCGCCTGTTACTTCTTTTCGCTTAGCGTTCATTCAGACTTTTGCTTTTTGCCCAGCGTGATGTTAAATAGCCTTCAAATGGAAAAAGCATTTTCCAAATCGGACCGTCAAAGAATACTTACAAACAAAACAAATTTTAGCTCAAAATAATATTGTTAACTGCCAGTAAAGTTTTGTTAAAAGCTATTGATATTATGAGTTTGATTACTCAGATGCGGAAGAAGTCTAGTTCGCAGTTTGATTCAAGGAGGTCGTCATATAATTTTATTCTGTAATCATCCAACTTTCAGGCGGAGGTAATATGCTACCTGCGCTGTGATATTTTTCTAATGACGCCATACTCTTATCTGGAGCATTCCACCAGATAATGATGGCTTAACATGATAATGCCATTGATTGATAGGGATAATCTTGACACGGACTCAAACAACGCAGTTATGTCATATTGTATTGTGCAATAATTTGTAAATTTTCAAATATTTGGATATTTATAGGGAGTAGTGTTAGAGGAAATTGCGATTTTTTATTTATTTATAGTTCACGCACATTTTGTACAGCGGCGGTCTTAATCCCATAGGCATTTTCTACCAGTCAACCTTTGGGTGATGCAGAGAGAAGCAGTGGTGGTGCAAGTTATAAAAAACCAAGGAATAAATATTTAATCTAAGACATAGATATACATATATACCTAATTATATATAAATATAAGAACAAATAAATATATAATTATACTAAAAACAAATAAAACACCAATGAGAAAACATTACCCTTAAGATGATACTGCCAGCTTCTTGCGAATGTGTTCACGAACTTTAACTTTAAAGGATAATCGGTTGCTGGACACCCTGATTTCATGGGGGAGTGCATTCTACAGAGAGATAGACTGAACGAAAAAGGAAGAGTGAATGAAGTCTGTGTTTTTTCTGATTCGTTAAAAAGTGAAGCATCCGAGATGGTATGGGGCAGAAAAACTTTTATGTAATGCATTTTAATTGGAGGTACTATAAGAAATTGCTAACAGCTTTCGAACGTTCCATGCAGGGTAGGTAATAAATTGTTGTTTTCCTGTATTTCGGGAATGAAAAAAGCCGGGGAACTAAACATAAGAGAACGTGATTCAGGTTTCAATTGAAAAAGCAAACTTTACCTTCTTGGTTAGGATGTGCGATTTAAAATGTTGATACTTATACATTTCCGTCACAGACTTCCCCGCAAGGAAAACGTATGTGTAGGCTACTTATTATTCTGATCATGTCGTAAGCTCTGTTGAGGTAAAAGTTAGTGATGGATCATGAGCTGTCTGGTCTTTGACCAGTCCTTGTTAATTTAATCAATTTTTCTATCAAGTCTTTTTTTTTCTTTCTAAACGGCTTTGGCATCATGAACGCATTATTATTTTGTTATGGCACATGGCTAAATACCTCATTTATCACCAAGTACCATTCCGATCTCGTCAGAAAATAAATAGGCGAGTAATAAATAAGTCATACTTACAAAAATCAATATATATTCTAACAATAGAAATGCCAACAAAATGTTCAACATGTGCGGTGCGAATGATCCAATTACCGAGTAAAGTGTCAGATGAGTTCGACAACATTTCAGAATTTTATATTTTATTTGCGACGACGTATCTAAATGATATAATGATCGAAAATGTCCCGATAAATGTGAATATACAGGGTAAGTTTTTAATCAGTGCGCAAAATGTAATTATTAATTCAGCAATCAACTGAATCCATGGTACGCTTACTATACGTTAAAGTTATCTACTTCTAGAATCATAATTACAGTTTGCGCACTGGTTAAACATTTATCCTGTGTATCAAAAGCTCCAAGTAAAATACTGGTATTCAGCCTGCATTCGGCAACTGGAAGCCGACGATATCAAAAGCTTTGATATTTTCAGGGAGCGCAACAATTTTATGTGCTCCAAATACCAGTCGATCCACCCAATATTCATTGAATCTCTCGAACGACCAGATAAAATGGAATGTTAAATCTGACTTCCAGAAGATCGATCTTTTGTTAAACAGCATAAAATGTCGATGGCAAAACATCAATTTATTTGAGTATTTCAGTAAATACGAAGTGAACTGAAACGATAAATGATTTACACTCGGTTTCACTCTGCGATGCCTCTGAAGTTCCAATATAAATTCAGGCCATATCCACAGTTTAATTTAAAACAGAATTAAGTTGGCTTCAGGATGGGGCAACGCACGCACGGTTTTGTTTTGATATCCTCGGACTGCATGGTCAGTGAAGGACAACAAACTTGACTCGGCTGGCTACGTTAGTTGAATTTGTGCCCTGCATAATAATCATAACTCCCAACCGATTTTGGTGGCTGTGGCTAATCGCAACGGAAGCCAGTCAGAGCGCCTAGACAAAATAATATTGGTAACATTCGATTAGCGTGACATTTCGATAGCTTATGTCACGTAATCATACGTCATTTCGTAGTATCATAGTGAAGTGATAGCGATTATTGTCTAGGCCCTCTGGTACGCAGGAGAAATTATAGCGCACATGTGTGCGCAAACGCAGGTGCACTCTCTATTCCTTTACTCTCATAATCCGATGAGACAGCAATCCGACACGACCGGGGAGAGATCAGGCGCAAGACGAACGGCTTTAAGTGGCACGGGGTATCACACTCTTCCAAACTCCAAACACCAAACTTACAAACTTCGGGCTGTTACTGAGGAATTCCCTATGGATAAAACCCAATATTCCCAGGCCGGGCGAAGTGCGCCCGATTATGTCCTGAACTAAAAATCACTATCTAGGTATGGTTTCACTTAACGAACCTCTGTGAAAACTTGTCGATCAATGAACTGTGATGAAAAGTGGATGGAAAAAACATGGAACTCATTTCAAGCAATGTTGGGATTACTTTATTTACCGACCTCATTTCCGGGTCGCTAGCATAATGCTGCACTTGCTTCATAATCCTAGACTATTGCCTAACATAAACAATAACCGAACAATTAGTAAACACGGAAGAAAAATGTTACCTCGTAAACATTCTAAAAGCAACTTCACCAATTTAATTACAATGAGCAATAACAAAATCGCTTACTTTGGCACGTTAGCAATTGTGTCAGTGACTTAAAGTGGTCTGCAATCGTTACCATTGTATAATAAACATTAATAATAACTAAAATACTGTTAGGTTAAGGTTGTGCAAACAAAAAAGTTAGGTACCAGTCGTTGATTTTTAAGCAGAACTAGAATATAATAGAATAGGTCTTTATTTGCTTAGAATGTAGGTACATAAAAATAAGTTGATACATTAATAATAGGATCCTTGTACATTCTGCCTTTGATCGATTGTTTAAAAAGCCTAGCCTTTTTGACGCATCCCAGGGAACATAGCACACAAGTAAACCCCCAACAAGTCTTGTAAAGCGTTCCCAACATGTGTAACGTACCTACTTAGTACTTACCTACATTAGCAGCACCTTTGCTTATTATGGTGCGCACCAGCATCTTAAAATAATAACTATTTCATTTAAAGGCTCAGACAGGCGCGACGCCACGGTATGACGCGAATCTGTTAGACAAAGGACAATGCCAGAAACTCTATAGAACTTTGCCCCACTCAAATCAAAAAGTTATTTACAAGCCTGCAAAATGCAGCATCTTAAAGCTTATTTATTACTGTTCACTAAACATTTGTCCTAATGCCTGTAGAACTTGCGGTTTCTGTTAAAATATTAAAACAATAATGACATTGATTATAGGTTAGGTGCAGTTTATAATTGTTAAAAAGCGATATAAACAACATCTAGGTTACGCGTTATCATAATTATTTTAATCGCAATATAACTTTTTGTTTTACAGGTATTTAAAACTTTTTTTTGTTGTTTATCATGCGCAATATGTTCCAATAGGAAATTTAGGGTTTGAATTCCTTTTATCATTGATTTGTAATCGGCAAGTTCTGCTGTAAAACAATGTATTATGAAAAGGTCCTTTAATCATTACAATTATTTTCATTAATTGACATTTCCTGTAAATGGCTGGGGCAGGATCTGGCATTGTCATTTCCATGAAGTTTTCATAAAAATTGTTCTACTGAGTCACTTTAAGTGGTAGTTACCGTCATCAATACACAGCAATGGAAGAGTTGATATATTTCACAAAAATTCGATCGACGCGATCGAGAATTGTAATCAGTAATTAGCTTTTACAAGCGATGGCGCCTGTATTATCAAATAGTCGTCTTCTACTACATAACCAATTTCATTATGCGAAATCTATTTCCCAGAAGAAGAGGATGAATTCAATCCACAGTTTCCTATTTCCTATCAATGAACTGCCTTGGAATCGTTTAAAAACCTAATGGGATCATCTACACTTTAGACTAAGTGGGAAAACAGCACTTTTGGTAGTCGAGGAGCTACGCACCTTGCGATTTGAGGTCATGGAGCTCCGGAAAGACGTAGCGGAGTTGAAGGCGTCTAACGATACGAGCCACGCACGTATTGATGGGATTGAGTCCAGATTGGAGGCGCTTGAAAAACTTCACGATGCCGGATGTGACGCGCCAAATTTAAATGCGGTGGAGAGTGTGGTTAAGCAGCTTAAGAGGGACCTAAATGACAGAGATCAAGAGCTGATGGCAAATGATTTGATCATAGCGAACATACCTGAGTCGCAAGCGGAGAACCCAACGCACCTATTCCAGCTAATTGCCACTAAGTTAGGAGTCGCTTTGGAGGACCGCGACGTCGTAAGCGCGGAGCGAATCGGCGGCAGACATATAAAAGCGACAAGCCCCATAGCTTCAACTGAGCCCCGCCCTCGCGCTATCGTGGTGCGCCTCGCTAGACGTGACCAGCGTGACGCCGTGTTGAACGGCGCCCGCGTGCGGCGTGACGCTACAACAGAGAACCTCGGACTCTCTGGGAAACCTGTGCGCTTCTATGTCAATGAGAGGCTGACCAGGTTGAACCAGCAGTTATTTCGCCGGACGAGGGCCGCCGCAGGAATTCATGGATGGCGGTTCGTATGGACGAAGCGCGGTCGCATCTTGGTCCGGCAAAAGCCTGGAGAACCCACTCACAGGATCGAATCTGAGGAGGATATTGAACATATCATTGGACCATGCACGGACACTAATTAAAACCCCTTTCTTTGATTCTGCACATTTTTTTTGTTTATGGCTTTTCTATTTGTTATTATGTATTGAGCAGGGTGTGTGTGTGTCGTATCTGTCGTGATCTGGGGAGGTGGGAGTATCAAAGTGAGTATTGTCATAATAGAAGGAACATAGTTGCATTATTTACACATATTATTATTATCTACACACTAACAACAACTTTATTTACAAACAATAAATATATATTATTTTTAATTCATGATGTATGTGAACACTATTTTAAAGGTAACACAGTAATTTACTTACTACCACAACTAAATCTTATGTACAAACATTATTTACACAA
This sequence comes from Dasypolia templi, assembly GCA_963555695.1. Lineage (NCBI taxonomy): Eukaryota > Metazoa > Arthropoda > Insecta > Lepidoptera > Noctuidae > Dasypolia > Dasypolia templi. Next base: position 21,797,190 of record OY743155.1, on the reverse strand, counting down.
AAGAAATCAAAATTGGTTTAACAAATATATTAATAAAATACTATCACTAATAATTAAATACCTGCATTTAAACAGCCATTACATTATTGCTCTTTGCATAAAATGACTAAGTCAAAATTATTAAAGTTTGGTTTATTCAATGCGGGCTCTCTAGCAACTAACCAGGACGAGTTTCTGGTCGCCATGTCACAACATTCAGTGGATATAATGGCAATCAACGAAACGTGGCTGAGACCTGGGGAGGACGGGCGCGCGCCTAGGGTTCCGGGATATACGTTGAAGCACGTGCCGCGCCCTGCGACTATACGCGGGGGGCGAGGTGGAGGAGTAGCGTTCTACATTAAAACGGGAGTTAGGGCGCGCGTACGTCCACACTCGGACCAGTCTGATGTGGAACAGATGTGGCTGAACCTAACAATTAATGGTAGGAAGTTGTTGATTGGCACTGCATACCGGCCACCCTGGTTTGAAGTGTCAAAATTTCTGGATGGCATAACTGACAGTATTAGCGCATTAGCACCTTACGATCATTTGGTATTACTGGGGGATTTCAATGTTAATCTATTGGACACAAACAATTCAAAATTCAAAGATATCATGGAATTCCTAAATTATACCAATCTTAATCAGGTAGTACAGTCACCAACTCATTTTGTAGGGGATAGTAGTACTCTCATAGACGTGATTTGTACCGATGTAGGGGTTCGTAATGTACTAGTCAGTCACATCAGTGAACTTGGTCATCATTCCTTTATTGTATGTGATACTGTCATAAAGAAGGAAAAAAGCAAACCTAGGCTGGTTGTGTATCGACCTATAAGGGATATATTGGAAGATTACTTTGCAGTCGATCTGAAATTAATGCCATGGTTTGAAATTCGCTCACTGCCAGATGTTAACAGCATGATCGATTATTTTAATTTTTTTATTAAACAATTATTTGACTTACATGCTCCCATAAAGAGTAAGATATTTAGAGACCGTCCCACACCATGGATAACAGATAACATTAAATTGATGATTAAGCTTCGAGATGAGGCAAAAAAATACCACAAAAAAATATTATTTGGATTTAAAAAAAACAAGCTATTACAGCACTTGTGCAGGAAAGGAAAGTTTACTTTGATAGACACATTAATAATCAGATAAAAAACCCCAAAAAGCTTTGGAAAAATCTCAAGTCAGAGGTGTTCTCAGAACATAGTGAAGGTATGCTTCCTGAACAATTTAGTGACCCAGATGAGATAAATAAGGCATTTCTAAATGTACCAGGACAGAGCATACTGCCCACATCGCAGCTATCATATTTTAGTACAAATAGGTTTGGTGAAACTCAATTTAAGCTGAGAAATATTAATGAGGAAGAAATTTCCAAAATTATTAAGGGCTTGGGGTCAAATGCTAAAGGGATTGATGAAGTGGGTCTGGATATGATAATGTTAACATTACCAACCACCCTTCAGGCTATTACCACAATTGTAAATAAGTCAATAGATACCCACACTTTCCCTGACTTATGGAAGTGTGCTATTGTGCGTCCTCTACCCAAAAGCAGTAACCCAAGTACTTATAAAGATCTACGTCCTGTTAGCATTTTGCCTTGTTTGTCGAAAGTCTTGGAGAGGGTGGTTTATAACCAAATGTTAGAATACCTCGAAGCAAACAATATGCTTCCCGACCTGCAGTCTGGTTTTAGGAAAGGCCGGGGGACAGCCACAGCCCTTTCTGACGTAGTGGGGAATATCATAGAAGCACGGGATAAGGGGGAGGGTACAATCCTTGCACTCCTTGATTTTTCACGGGCCTTCGATGCAATAAACACAGCTCTGTTACTTTCCAAGTTAGCTTATTATGGTTTTACCACAGAAACAATACAGTGGTTTGCTAGCTACTTGCATGATAGGTCACAGCTTGTTGAAATTCAGAAGGAGGATGGAACAAGGATGTCATCCTCCCCACGACAGGTACCACGTGGTGTGCCTCAGGGATCCATTTTAGGACCCCTTTTGTATATCCTTTATAGCGCGGACATTATTAAGTCTTTCCAGCATTGCAGATATCACATGTACGCGGATGATATCCAATTATATATAACTTTTAAACCAGCTGATACATTAGAGGCAGTGGAGAAAATCAATGACGATCTTGACAGAGTAGTGGTGTGGTCAGATAATAATTCACTAGTATTGAACCCACTGAAATCTAAATTTATGGTTTTGGGTAGTAAGAAAATGATCGGCGCGATACTGTCAGTCAATCCAGAAGTTGTAATCAGGGGAGAAAAAATTGATAGAGTAGAGATAGCATGCAACCTCGGGTTAATCATGGATCCAGAACTAAAATTTGAGAAACACATCAGTAACTCCATGAGGAGTTGTTTTTATAGACTAAAACTGCTATATTCAATTAGAGACTACCTGAGTGTTGACCTACGTAAGCAATTAGTGGATAGCCTTATTTTATCAAGACTTAACTACTGTGATACCGTGTATGGCCCATGCCTGTTAGCAAGAACAGAGAAGCTGATACAACGCATACAAAATGCGTGTACACGGTTCTGTGTAGTGATACCTCGTAGAAGTCATGTCACTCCTTATATAAATGAAAACAATATTTTAAAAATGGCTGCTAGGAGAAAGTTGCACATGGCTGGTTTACTTTTTGGGGTGGTCACTACACAGAAACCATTCTATTTGTTTGAAAAGTTAAGTTGGAGACAGAGCAAATACGAACCACGTTTTTCTACCAAACCCCTTTGTACATCACAACATCGGACCGCAGCATTCAGGGGGAGTTTCAGATATGCTGCCACACACTGCTGGAATAACATTCCTCCACCAATAAGAGTCCTGAGAACAAAAAAGCATTTTTTGAGGATTTTAAAGAAATATCTCATGCAGATACAGCAATCCACATTGTAAAACTAGTTCTAGAAACAATAGCTGACCTTTTTGTACTTACCTCAAGGGTCATGGCCTATGGGCAATGGATATGGATTTCCAGCAGCGTGAGTGGCCTCTGTCTGATTTCTCCCGGTTTAGGTCCGTGACATTGTTGCAGGAGGAATGGTAGTCTTCAATTATCTGGGTAGTGTTAGCTGTGGCTTTCTAAAGCTGCATTATCTGGGTGGGACAATAGGTAGATTAGGTATAGCATTTTATAAAGCGTCAGACAGTTTGGTACCAATTTCGTTTAATGTTAAGCTGGGCTTCTGACTCAATTTATTTTTTGTAATGCAGTGCCTAATAAACCTATAGTAATACTTACCATGAAGATCAGAAAAACACTATCGAGCTGTACCAATTGGCTGATTTATCGCTTTGATCGAAAAAGCTTGGTCGTCGTTTGCCGACGCCATGCCTCGTAACATGGCGTTATGCAAATGGCCGCTGTCGCGATTCCCATGGTGCATTGAAATAATGTTTAGTATGTTGTATCAATGATCAATGAAGACTTCACTACTTTTAATTAATTTTGTTTTGATAGTAACGACTTTACAGCTATTAGGTATTGAATTGCATAAATGGGGAATAAACACAACGCTGTTGTATGTACCGTCTAGTTATTATTTGGCATTTTTGTTTTCATTGTAATGTACTTACCTATACTTATGGAAGTTTTTTATTTAATTAAATTACGTTTATATATATACAGATAAATATGTTTATACATCTATTTATATATTTAAGTACACATTATGTTCAGCAAGAATCACACACAATGTAGAAAATTGTATTTATACCTCTTATAGTAGCTATATTCTTTGATATAAACTTACCCGATTTATTATGTCACACCAGGGGACGTCATTACGTCATTTCGAGAGGTAGTTGCTGAAAATCAGCGCTGTTGACGATAGGTTCGTCCGAAGTCACAGCATTTTGCTGAGCAGCGACCTGTTCTTGCACAGATGCGACGCACGACTTACTTATTGTTCTTATTATTGTTGTTTGTTTTGTTAGAAAAGTAGTCATTCTTCCACTTTGCAATCGGCAGCATGTTTTTGTACAAATAATGTTTGTTTTATTGTCATTTGCCAGTGTCGCAACACAAACAGAGCAATGTGTATTGTCTTTGGTGCTGAGAGTGAGTGACATCAGGCAATGGACAAAATACAAAATTTTAAAAGCTGAATACGAGGCCTTTGGCTACTGTGAATATATGTGAAATTTGTGTCAACTTTTTGTAATGTGCGTTTTGTTTGTGCAGAATAAACAATTTTTCTTTCTTTCTTCTTTCTTTCAGCCTCTTACAGTCTTTGCTTAATAAATGTTAAAATCAACCTCATAGATCAAAATTTTTGTCGTCTACGTGACGACAAAAATTTTGATCTATGAGGTTGATTTTGATTTGATTGATTGCTTTGAGCCCTATGAACATGGGTAAGAAATTGAATACATAATAGTACCTTGTTTAGCGTTACGTTACTTATTTTGATTAAATACTAAGGTGTAGTTGATGATAGACAGTTTATTTCCATCTGCCCTTGTCAACTCAATAGCTGTCAACATTTAGAATGATGATAATGACAAAGGTGTAGTCTAATAAAACATATCTAAAGGTTAATGTAGAAAAACTTAACACCTACACAGAGGAGATGAATGAAGGTGTACCTACCTAATATACGTGGAATATTCAAATAAATTCGCGTTTGAGATTCATCTCCCAGCTCAACGACCTACTTTTTTTTTGTCTGTGTTATTTAATTTACGTAGAATGTGGAGTATAGAACAATAAAATATGCTGTATTCTGTCGTTCCTATCTTTTGAGAGGAATGCCCTTAGCTGCTGTGGTCTTTATATTTTGTTATCTGTAGATTAGATTAAAATTCAACAGATCTGTTTTTCTGTAAGCAATACAAATGTAAATAAAATACAAAGGTTAACTTTTTTAGCATTTTTATTGTTTGTGTATACATAAATGATTAAATATTTAATCCCACTTGAGAGACAATTATTCTAATCAGTAAAATGACAGAAACCAAATTCATCGAACAATCGATGAATTTGGTTTCTGTCATGTTATATCGTTTTTTTTTCCGGAAAATGAAATATTTAGTTTCCTAGTCACAATATAACCATTCTAAACTCTAAACATCATCTATGATCAATTAAGCTAATTTCCCCAGACGCCTCGATATTACAATATTAACAATATTTTATTGTCTCTAGAGAAAAATGTGGATTCGTGGCCTTGATAGCACGTTTTTTAATCCACGTTCTCCTACAGTTTAATGCTTACTCGTAAACGTTGCTTTTATTTAAACTAGCACAAATAAGGTCTAGTTCAGACGATTAATGCTTACGTCGACTTAATTTGTTTAATCAACATAATTAGTCGTAAGTTGTCTTCATTGAGTTGAAAAATCATTTGAAGAACGGGGTTTGACATTAACATATCGCGGTGGAATTTGATCGCGCTCAGAATTTTCAACTTACTGTGTTAAGCCCAGAGTTGGGAATCTAACAGAGTGCATCCCAGCGCGTCGAAAATACACAATGTTGGATTTTCAACTCTCGCTGCTAAGCAGAGCGTTGAAAATCCAGTGTGCGATAAAATCCCAACGCGAATTTTTACGTCCGTGGGAACGTGGGCTAACTGTAGTAGGTACTTGGATAGGTACGATAACAATGGTCCTCTGGGGTATTGCTATACATTGTTGCCTGACAGGCGGATTGTTGATGACTATACGGTCAAAGGCTTTTGTTATTTACTGTCCTTTTAAACATCACTTGGCATACCTACATAGCATACTTCTTAGGACGTTTTTCTCAATATCCACCTTAGAAGATAAGTCACTTATTTCTTGAGACATTTAAAACGTATCAAACTGTTCCGCGTGTATCAGAAAGATGTAGTCAAATTTAAGGTTGAGGTTCAGACCATCAAACTGAACAACTTTCTCCATGGGACCAACGACGTTATAGCGAAAAAATAATCAACTGTCCCATACAAAACTTCAGTACTCGACTTCAAATGTATGGTTTACCTGATAATTTTTTCACGAAATACGCTGTATAACTGCGATTCACGAATATTATATTCAAAAGTCGCAGCTATGTGTGTCAGACAGTAAAATGCAATTAAATTTTATCTCGTGGTAAACATGTGTAAACCATAATTATAATATCATAGTATAACGTATGGATGAGTCAGTGTATGTACATGTATTTATGTAAAGTTTGGAGCTAGAGAGCTAATGAGGCTTATTGCCTCAAACTGTTTAATGATAATGATTTGTAAAGCTCCAGTGTAATTGGCAGTTTCAGTCGAATTTTGTGGTTGTTAAGAACATGTTTTGGCTTCAGTCTTCATACTAAAGAATTAAAAATGTAGTGTCTTATTCTTATTTCCATAGATATGATCGATCTTTAGTCATCTTTAGTCACACTGCTACAATTAACAAACATAGAAGGTTAGATTTTATCAGATTGAATGGCAGCAGGCTGACCTTTTAAATTAGTTTAATACCATATACACACAAACATAACATAACGCCTGTAATGCCCTTAAGGTATCATCAGAGAGAAGCCAAGCAAAAAAAAACATTAGCAGTAATGGACTTATTCTCCATGTCCAGCATTCATTACCGCGGCGATATTACGCCACAAAACGCAAATGTGACGTGAAGTGTGACGTATATTTGAACTCTTGCCAACCTGTGAGCGAGGAATGATGACTATATAGATATATAGTATAAACATACACATTGAACAAACTCGCTAATGGATTACGTGATAAGAGGTAGAAAGTCAGTGTCATGGCGACCTAAGGTAGGGGGTCTTATGACGTGACGTGCCTATGATTCTGTACTAGGAATTATAGGTACGTACAGAGAGAAACTTGATAATATTTCCGTATCTGCCAAAGAAATTCCAAATTCATCTTTTCGAGCCAAAATTATTATAGGTTTATTGCGTGCGCAATCACATATAAATACCGAAGTTTTGTCCCCGGTCATCAACCTTGTCGTAAACAGCAATAAATAGACCAATCTACCAGGAAAATGAATAGAAACTTTAAATGCAATAACTGTTTGCACCATGCAGTATTTAAAAAGTTTATCCATTTACCTAGTACAAAACTTACTACTACAAAATCTAACAAACTTACTTTTACAAAATATTTTTTAAAGAATGGTTTCTTTTGTTCAACAGATTCTACGACGAATGCAAACGGAGGTATAACATCAAGTTATGGAAAACATTCACAGACTGCTTCAACTGCTTACCGGTCGCTGCAATAGGTGAGTCTACACTAATTTTTATTTTAAAAAAAACTTCTTTCAGAAAATACTTCTAACAGAGCATTTTTCAGTCCACTATTGTAGATTATCAGAAGAAAATAGAAAAACGTGAAAAGAAAATTCACTGCACTGATTGGTTTCGAACAAAATGATCGCGTGCGATTAATTGCTCAGCTCGCTTATTACCTATTAGACTCCATAATTTCATAAAAATATCTAGACCACCATGATCGTTGCAGTGGTGAAACGCTTCTTGGATGAGAATATTGTAATTGTCTGTATACACTGCCCGTCCAGGCTATGTCGTATTGAAACGTCCAGTAACCCCTTACAACTATAGCTACACCTACTTTAGCTTAAGTAAAAAAAAAAAATGAAAACTACCCGAAAGCAAACTTTAGATTTTTGACAATACTGGCTAACGCCAATAATTTTATTCTCTGCATAAACGAAACGATATCTGACGAAAGAAAAATCAGCCCTGTAAACAAAGCACTCTATTAGACGTCCTTTAAAAGGTATTTTTCAAGTTCAGCACTGTCTTTATTGCTCCTTGAGTGCCAAAAAAACAAGGCGTCTCAAAACTTAAAAGTTGCTGCTTCCACATTCTTTTCACATTACAACACCACTCTTAAAAATAATGCCAAAAAAGTTAGCAACCCGTCCTGTCTCCAGATTCTGCGTCGAAAACCTGATTTTGACAACACGCCAACAAAAGTACAGGAAAAAGCAGAGCTCCTGTGTCAGAACTTTACTTGAGTCGGTTTTAAGTAGACTTACTTATAGCTCTGACGGAGATGACTGGATTTATGTGTCTGGAACAGCTTTTAGTAGACCATAATAAAACTTATTGTCTTTGAGGTTATAGTTATTAGTATTTAATAAATTTTATGACATTATTTCGTGCCGTGTCTGACGTTTTCGCACATTTACGTCACTTCTTCATTAAGCTCGCAAGTCATACCCAGATTATTTACGTACGGTACGGTACAGCTTTCAACACCGCCTTTTGATTAAGATTAGATGTTGTAGACTTTGAAATTATTAAAAAAAAAAATATGATGTACGCCTCTAGATTTGTATCGCGACACGAGATTTGCTAATAAACGGAAACATTAATTTCAACAAAAACATTATTCTAACAAACAGTTCAAGACGTTTGGACGCTATGACGTTTGGCACATCGTAAATAACTTCTTCTGTCTTGGAAACTAGAACAAAATTAATAAGATGTAACACATAATACCGGTACGCGCGGATCCGCGACATGCAAGCAGCACAGAGTGAGGCCTATATCAAGCAGTAGACGTCTTTCGTCTGAAATGATCATGAAGATGATGAACATCTAATTAAAACTGCTTTTCCGCACCTCTTTTTTCTGTGCCTCTCAGGCACAGAACCGAGATAAATACTGGTCTGTTTGTAATTACGTCACAGACCCAGCGTCCCTGTTACATGTGGATATTTTTAAGCCTGTCCCGTATTTGCATGCCGGTTCAGTTAGGTGATTAATCTAATTAGTCGCTCAGCCAACTGTGGACCCGCTCAACAAATAGGCTCTTAATCAACCTAAAAACGTTAGTTCGTGTACATTGTTGTATGTAAAATTTCACAATAAAATTCATCTTCGCCAACATCTTATATATTAGGCGAAATAAACACTTATACACTAAACAGCAATTTTCACAAAAACAGTGATTTTCACAATGTTAACACCAGAAATAACAACAAACTACGTACTCCCTTTCACCGGCTTCATAAGTTTCATAACTCATTTGTTGGGCTTGGTATAACCTTTCATAACAAGGAGGGTAGCTTGTTATAAAAGGTTATACCTTTTCTTTCTTCTTTGTTAGATTTGCCTTTTAATGCGTTTCAGGCTCAAGTAAAACCCAACCTTTGTTCAAAGGCATATTATTCCACTAACGGCTACTTTAACTATAAGAACAGTTGGTCGCTGTGATTAACTCAAGACAATGTTCATGTTCTTTCTACAGAATCAGCTCACCTACTGACAGGTTATATGAGTTCATATATTTGTTTTTTTATTTGACTGTATAATTCAATTATTTTGTTATCTTCATTTATTATTGACATGATCTACTCATTACAATGTTTTTTAATAAGCTGTATTGCATTATGTGGTTAGCCAGCGACCGCGACAATTGATCGTATTGTTCTTGCCTAAGCAACCGGCAGTAAGATCGTCATGCTCCCTTAGATGTCACTGCTTGCGGTAGCGTCGGGGTCGGGTTGCCTCTATCCCTCAAATATGGCGAGGGGGGTAATGGCTGATCTTTGCGTTATGCTCGTGAACGGGTGCTGCTTGTGGTGACTGGTCGTCTTGCTGTATATGGTTATTGTTACAGTAATTGTTCTGATAATATATTTTACTTCGATGGCCCTAGTTTATTATTTGTGAGTACATAATCCAGTATTGCATATGTTAGCTGTCATGCCCTTTAGGCCTGGAGGCTTTTATTGATATATGTGTTTTGTAAACAAACTTTTTTTTTTGTTTGTACATTGGCGTGGCTAGCTGACGTATGGCAATTAATTTAATTTTGTATATAATCCAGTTCTTCTAACCGAACAGACAGCTGTGCTGCTGGGGAGTTTGTTGCGCTAAGGCACTAGGAAGTGGTGAAGGGCGAGCGTTTTGAGGGACTGTCTTATGTCATTTTGACGTTCGAAAAGTGCTGATTCTCTGCCTAATTTCATCAGAAAATAAAGCTCTAAGTGGTGATGTGACAGTGTAAAGAATCAACCTCACTCTCAACTTTTGATTCTTTTTTGCTGTGTAAGGGCCAATATGAACCCAGATTTGCTCGACGTCATTCGACATTTGGCGGATATTATTTCGTACGATTATTTGAAGTAAGAATTGCATTTCGAGGCGATGAAAATGAATCAGTGTGATAAGTTTTTTTCTCGTACTCTAAGAAGGAACAAGGATCAAAATTAAACCCTTAAGTACATATTTGGTTCGTGTTATACGAACCAAATATGTACTTAAGGGGTGCTACACACTTATTTGACTCTGCACCATCATATCGAACCGACCAAGTGTAGCACATCTGCCTAGCCTTTTTCCAACTTTGTTAAGGTCGGCTACCAGTTATATGGAGCGACTGCCTCTATGACATCCACAACCCAGTTATATTATCTATAAAGGACAGACGCCGAGATCAACGGTTTAACCTGCTTTCCGAGACACGTAGGGTTGCTGATATGCGGCAAGGGTAGCTTAACCTTCGATCGACACCTGCGGCTGTTATTATAGCCACGACGACCACAACTCAGTATACAAAGTTCTAATCGAACCGTACACCGTTGTAAACCGAAGATCGACCTGTAAACTCCAAATATCCGATATTCACCGCACTGTTCTGTACAATTTCGCCCCAACCTTGTTACTCCTGAATTCCCTATACACATGCGTAGATCGTTTGACTAGCTCACCGCAACGCGAAGGTCGAATATACGCCGGGGCTATATTTATCGGATCACGCTACACACTTTTGATTCTGTAGTATTTATAGACAGATAGTAAGCTTAAGGCTCGTACAGACTGGCGTGACAAAGGCATTGCCCAACACGCGTTGCCTTTTTGTCGCGCCTGTTTGTAGGAGCCTTTATGCACATAGCGTTGTGTTTGAGACACCTGTCTCCCTAATGGTGTTCAGTATTATTGACGAACTTTGTTGCTTGATTGAGAAGCGTAGTGTTGACGCTTTGAAAAGTATACTGAAACGGGCTGTTAAAATGTATCAGTTATGATTAACAGAAAATAAAGGATCGTTAAAATAAAAGATCGTTGAAATAGCAGAGCGTTGAATAAAACGTCTGGCTTATCATAGCGAAGATTTGTTTTACCTGTAAACTTGTCACTGAACGCATAATGGAATGTCATCATTACTTACCATAAATGCGGCCACCAGGCGCATAGTCTTCTGCTGCATAGTCCAGGAATCACTCATCTTCTTTATAAACAGAATACTGCAAGTTTACAACTACCTAGATCTCTGCTACAGTGTTTAAAGCCAAAACCCAAACCTAAAGTAACCGGTTGTGTCTGACTAATTGCATCTAGAATTCGTGCACCGTATCCGATCTCCTTGGGTCCCAAATCCATAAGTCACATGATAATGTATACCAACGCAACGAACGATTTCAAGTTACTCTTTGACATAATGTAGCTTCCCTGTACCTATTTGTTTTGATCCTACGTTCATGACCAAAAGACTATGAATAATATTAAAAGGTATGTTAACACTGGCTTTTGCCCAGTTAGTAAATTCCCACTAACGGGATAAAAAAGTTTCCTCTAATAAGAATACATGAAGTCATCCCCTATTTTACCCACTTGGTAAATGATTTAAAAAAACTTAGGGTGCATGCTCCGTAGGCTCTTAATCCCTTCTTTCTTAAGGGCACGTCTTCCCTACCATTACAGTGCCCCCCGGTCTATTTCTTGATATGCAATGGTCTATGTAGCACCATGAAGTATGAGGCTTCAGGGGCTAGTGCAAATCTTGGGGTTCATCCGATTAATCGAGTCTGGTCAAACCACGCTGGTATCGGTGCATTTCATTCATTCATTCGTAAATGATTAAAAAAAAACTTGTAACTCTTTATTTCTCACCAAAAGCAAAAAATTAAATTTTCATATCCCTAACTTAAGAAATGCTGGCATTCCCAAACAAACATTCATTCTCTGTAACACCCACTTGACAAAATTACTTTTGAATTTATAATATTAGTATGGATTTTAACAATCACATGCAAATTGGACCATAAAACTGCGAGAATCATGCAAACTACAACTGTAAACTGTAGAGTAATACTAAAATGTACAAGCATTCAAGCTGATGTCAGAGATGTGAAGTGTCTATTACTTGAACTAGAGTCCGGTGCCGAAGGAACAATAGACGCAGACAAGTCACAATCATAAGGAAAGAGAAACCAGAAGAATGGTATAATTCAAATCAGCTGAACGGTAATGTTTTCAAGATGCGTACGAACATCTCACGGTCGCTGTCAAGTAAAAGTGAATAAATTGGCGACCCCTCGCCGGAACTAGCAATAAATACTGAAAGATTTATGTAACCAAGTGTGGATTAACGTATACGCGAATGTTTGTTTATTGGGTACTGCGTTAATGGAGATGCGGCTTTGGGAATATTGATGACGGATTAGAGGGTGCTAGATGATAAAGGACTTGAATTGTATACATATATTAGAAGTATATTGTACAATAACGTTAAGCCGTTGGTCCCGGCTGTCATTCGTAGATCTTTATCAGTCGTTACGGGTTGTCAGAAGCTCGACTATATGACCACTCTGAGAAGAAAGACCGAAACAAACTCAAGAGGTCAGTCTCTTTTAAAGTCCAGACATAATCTTGGTCAAATCATTTGAAGACCATGTGGATTGATGTCTGAAATGGTCTTTTGAAGGAAGAACCACACAGATTGAGTGGACCTGTCCAGTCGGTGCAAGCATTTGTCAGTAATCGTGCAGCTCAACTCATAACATAAGGAGCTCGACGATACGACGAACAATACCAAAGAAAAGACATTTTTTAGGCCGCGTAATTACTCAAACAAACACTTTTTTGAGTAATTACGCGGCCTAAAAAATGTTACGTGGCCTAATAAATTTACTTTTTACAAAAGTAAAAAACAATGACCCTATGTCTTAACATAGACAATAATAACAATTCAATAATACTTAAAGTAAATATTCATTTCATTATTAATTTTACAGATCATAATTATATTTATATGAGGACCATGTAGGTAGGTGTCTGAAATGGTCTTTTGAGGAAAGAACCATACAGATTTGAGTGGACCTGTCCAGTCATTACACGCATTTGTCATTAATAGTGTAGCTCAGAACTTAGGAGCTCAACGATAAGACGAACAATACCAAAGAAAGGATGTTTGGGTAGGCCGCATTAAGTACTCAAACTGCCAGATAATAAATAAAAATAAACCAAGATAGAAAAAATATATATAAATAAAACCCACTAAGTCCTCACACAATTATTATTAAAATAATAATAATATTATGTTTCACAAAGTAAATATTCGTGTCATTTTGTATACAATAATCACGAAATGTCAGTGTATATAAAATAAAACCCAAGTTAGCAAACAAACAAAAAAACACATTCAGTATGCGAAAATTGGAGCAGGTCAGTAAGAAGCGGGTATTCAGCTGCATCCGGTTAGACTGGAAGCCGACCCTTAAATGTTGGTAAAAGGCTAAGCAGAAGATGATGATGGTGATGATGATGATCCGTGGTTTCGCAGAGAACATAAATAAAGGTTGAAGCTGAAGTGCTGATGTTAAAATCTAATAGATTCACATTCTACAGAAGCTTTCTTTTTTAATAGGAAATGCAAACACGATTCGGAGAACAAATTCTAGGCTCTTCTTCAACCCCAGTTTAAATTATTATAATTGTATTGGCCTCAATTCCGACTTCGCAATATTTAGCCCAGTTTGGCAATTTACCTGAAGTTGATGGTCTGGAAATTTAAAACAAATGGCGTCTTCCAATGGGCTTTCAGACTTTTGTATTGGCCTCAATTCCGACTTCGCAATATTTAGCCCAGTTTGGCAATTTACCTGAAGTTGTTGGTCTGGAAATTTAAAACAAATGGCGTCTTCCAATGGGCTTTCAGACTTTTGAATTTGCTATCAATTTCGTAACAAATTAATGAGACGTATAGAATTACTCTCAATTTAACGTGGATACTAGCTTGATTAAAATTTTCAGAATGCTGCTGGAGCGTTGTTGGCCCGAAAAAGTAAGTTTCAGGATTTGAACTCGATGATTCTTGACAGAGAATAGTGAGGCTTTATACGGTAGCACATTAAAACAACGAAACGAAAGTTATTGTACCTAAACATGGAGATGACTCCAAAAATAAAAGGCTAGGCTCTTCCAAAAAGGTATAGCAAAATATATAAAACGTAATTTTGAAATATGATAAAGGCTTTCCCAAACACAGGACGCTACTCTAACTTTACCACTCTATCTTTCGATCAACGCCAACTCACGTATTATTCCAACATATTCCTCGATTTCCATAAAGAAAGAAATAAAGGCTGAAACAAGTTTGTTCAACTCAGAGAAATCTAGATATTGATCAGAACACATGTGATGCGAGACTGATATAATGAATATTAAACAGTTTTCCATGCATTTATTTGCATTGCAATAAGGCAATGTGGTACTAGTACACTAGGGAGCTGCAAATAGAAACCGTTAAATTCCTATGAATTATAAATAACTAGATTTGCTCAACGATTAACGGTCATACAGCCTCTTTCTATGTGTCAAATCAAATAGATGGGATCAGTGAACTTGTCTCTAACTAAATAATAATATTGCATCTTTAATACTGGTATCGGTCAATCGTCTGCGGTAGACAGATGTGTTGATGTAATTAGTGAACAAGAGATACTGCAAATATTAAATAAATATAGAAAGCAAGGTAGTTTTTTTTTTGTAATATGGGTAGTGTTAATACCTTCATGGATTGAGAGGTTAATAAGTATTGCCACTGCCGCTTTAAGTCAATATTAAAAATAGCATATTTGTGTTGACATAGATCTGCATTTTGTCGCTTTGGAGTTGCCAGTTCTCCACAGTCCCTTTGTTCCATGCGTTAAATTTTCTTAACAAAGGTATTATTAACTGACAATGCACAACGGCACAGTTGCCATGGCGACGGACGTGCAAAGCCTCTGCTGTGCCAATATTATGAACCGTATATTACTGCCGGTTGTTGACCCCAAGCCGGGTTCAAAACTGGTAACGATGACGTTAAGAAAGTAATGGTGAATTGGAAAATCAGACACGTTCATAACTTTTATTTGGGTTAATTGGATGGGAATTTTATTTTGTTCGCATAATTGGGATGATGACTACTATTAAAAATGTTCGTAAAAGTAATGTAATTTCAAAGAAGGCAAAGTAAAAATGAGATAATCGAAAAAAAACAGTTAAATCGATGTAAATATGAAGAAGATACACGCTTTAAAAGCTTTTGGAGGACAAGGACAGGATTTATTATTCCTGTTCTTGTCGCGCGGTGCGGACAATGTACGGCGCTAGTATGGTGTTACGTAGTCGTGCCGTCACTTCTACGATAGTGATGTCCTAATCGTCTTACATTTACTTTAAAACGTTTGTAACTTGCCAGTTTTAAGCTTTTATACTTTTTTACAATTTGGAAATAAACATTTTTTTGAGATAAAAATAAAAAGATTGTCATCATCCCCATTCTGTACGTTTTTGCGATGAAGTGATATCAGGGTTTTAAGTGGAAGATGTTTGAATAAACTCAGATGCTGAAAAAAAAAAATGGATTTGCTTCTCAGCTCCCCCAACTTGTTAATAAAAGCTGTATTATTTTCGATCTTCCGAATCCGGAAAAGTAAATAAACGAAAGTTGTGATTTGATTGCAGGATGATTGTTGCCGGTTTGTGGTCGTTTCGTGTATATTCGGGCGTATCGTTCATTGGAAATAAAGGTTGAATGGCACTTCTGTTGACCCAAAGCTTTTATTAACTTCTCCTTCGCTATTGTGTTTCAACAACCTACATACACTACATGATTAAAATCTTGTGAAGCGAATATTTCAACTACTATTGCTGAAAGCGGTCTTGTAATTTTTGGGATCAATAGACTATTAAGGTATACACAAAGTTCCAACTGGAAAGTTCTTTTTTTTCCACTAAAACCTTCTGGAAAAGTTACTTGTGTTTACACTCTCCTAACTTAAGGTTTTGGCTGGTAAATAACATGGCAATATCTTAGCTTATATCCTTGAAAATTACTCGCTTTGTCTTGTGAAACTTATCTCGAAACGTAGGAGAACTCAGTTACATATTTTTAAAGAAATGTTCGAAATTGTTCACCCCAAGTAGAATAGAGCTGTTGTGAATCTTCTCTTTTATTCAATTTTTGCAACGAAATGTTTTTTAAACCGCTCCAAAGTCAATAAGCATAATTTAATTACTCATTTTAGAGCAGATGCTTCTCTCTACTGCCATCCTAAAATTTTCATCACACAGACACGTTTTAAGCCCATTTAAATAATTACTATAAAATATATTTTCTAAAAACTTGTCGCAGATGTACCGTTGAGACATTTAAGACTGTCACGCTCCAATTGTAGCGAACGTTCGCCTCGTCCCAGCCATGACCTAAGGATATGATTAATTTGTAGTATATCATGGCGAAAGCGTGTCAGGCTTTCTGGAACATTAATTTGGCGACGCTAAGTTCGTCCTGTATAGGCGGATTCTGGTAAAAGCCGGGCTTAATTTCGTAAAACAAAAGTTATTTTGCAAGCTAGGATTACTGCTGTCAATGGAGTTTGATACTTTGAAGTTGAACTGTGAAGTTTCCTATTGAATTTGCTCTTCCCTTGCCACCATGGCCTCATTTCGAAAGTGAATGAGAGATCAATACTGCTTATGTCGAAATACAAATAAATGATTCTCAAAACGTGAAACAATAGCGCCTTCGTTATTGGGTTTTCTCCAAAGAAGAGCACTTCAGTTGGGGTACATGTATTGGTTGGTATTTCGCGTTTGACCTCATACCTACCTACTCCTATCTAACTCAGGATTTATTTGTTACAGAATTGCTAGGATTTATTAAAAAAAAGTTTTGTGAATTGCTAACTTATACTTATTGCTATATGTAAAAGACAGTTTTTTTCTCTTGAATTAACGTTTTTGTAAGAAGTTTTGTTAATTTTGCTTAAGTAAAGTCCTACTAATTCTATTACTGATTGGGTTTGACAAGTTTATTTTATTTAAACTTTTGATTAGAGAATTTATTTCAACAAAAACTAGTAACTAACTGAGTATCGATGACCTACTGTTATTTTCCTTCTAGTGTTTTTGTTTTGAGTCGATTGACCGAGACGTCTTACAAAAACAGGATATTCGATTACTCAGAATCGATTGCTTGCACATACAGTCACGTGACGATGCTTGCCGAAATGATCACGCTGAATGTAATTGTTATATGATGTAATATTCTCATACTTAGGTTGATCTTAGTTTCAACATATTTCTACCATTTTTATTGTTTACGTTATAATTTAGACATGTTTTAATGTTTCCTCCACTTTTGGTTAATTCTTCGAATCATGAATACAATAACCCCAACCCATCCTTTACCCTATACACTTGACCGTATCCCTACATTTTCCGGAACCTTTAAACCCCAGATATACCCAAAACTATATCGCACTTTAGAGAAAGGCTAGTCGTTTCTCCCTTTGATTTCCTCCCCGTGGAGAGCATACGAATCCCTATCTACCAAACCACTGCCTATGTGCAGTGCGATACAGTACGGGCCCAGGTACGGGCGATTTTTGAACGCGATGATTTCTTATCGCGCACTGGATTTTCTACTCTGTGATGAGCCGAGCATTAAGAACCCAACACGGTGCATCCCAGTGATTTAAAAAAAAAATACGCTGTTGGATTTACAACTCTCGGCGCTAAGCAGTGCGTTGAAAATCAAATGTGAGATAAAATCCCGCCACGATGTTTTAACGCTCGTGCGAACGTGGGCTTATACCCTTTTTCTAAACGCTAGGCAACACCTGAATAAAAAATCTTCGGTGGGTACGAGAGCTAAGAGCCCCGAATTGGACATTGGGTACCCCTAATTTGTGGAAATTGTCGTAAATGGTGGGTAAAAGAACATTTATAGGTTAAGGTTTAGTGGGTAGTTTCGAGTGGTAAGTTTCTTTCTGCTCTGGATAAGACATAATCTTAAATTCTTTGTCATTGTTGCTCTCAACCGATAATTGAGGAATGTCTCTTTTATTGTTTTTGTTATTGTTATAAGGCATTATGAACGTACCTTACTTAAGATAATACCGTTTTAGATCACGAGGCGCGACATGCCTCTGTGACCGTTATGTATCTATACGTGTAAAAGAAAAGTGACGTAGCCCACACGCATCGATAAATCGTGACAGTAACGCTTGCTTGACTGATAAGGAAGAAGAACCTTCAGCCTTCAATAAGTGCACAAACGAACAGACACGCTAGCTCATAATTATTATCTATCTAAGAACTGCTCAAAGCCGGATTAACACAACAAAAGAATAAAAAAACTCAACATAGAATTCTTATTGCTAAGAAATTGTATGAAAAGGAAAATTGAAATGAAGACGTAATGGAAATTGTTAAGTGTTTTCTTTATATATATTAAGCCGCTTTCATATTTACTCTTCGTAAAAAAACGGAATTTTACTTGATATTCATAAAATTTAAGCTTAATATTTGGGTTTTGTGACTTACCTACTCCTAAGAACTTTTTTATGAACTTGGAGTAACTCTGAATCTGAAAATAATAAA
The DNA here is from genome assembly GCA_963555695.1 of Dasypolia templi. Classification (NCBI taxonomy): domain Eukaryota; kingdom Metazoa; phylum Arthropoda; class Insecta; order Lepidoptera; family Noctuidae; genus Dasypolia; species Dasypolia templi. The sequence goes on along the minus strand of OY743155.1, from coordinate 21,778,536 downwards.
TATGATTTATGCATTATTAAGGTTGAGGTTTCTTAGGATTTTTAAAGAAATTGAGAAAAAAACCCTATTTCATATAAAGAAAGGTACTTGAAACGATTTGAGCAGGAATTTCTTTCGACTGATTAGCACAATCGTGAGAACATCGATTACATAACACAACTGTCGCAAAATATTAACAGATCATAGAACACCTCTATAAGTTAAGGTTTAATCGTGTTACCACCGTGTAGGAACCTTCTTTACTCCAATAGTTTTCACATTTGTCAGCTACATGCAATCATTAATTCGTGCAGTCAGCTTCAAGGGCATTGCATTTAAGACAGGTCGAAACATTACTACCTTCTAATCAACCGTATCCAGTTTATAGAGCTTTAACTTGTCTCATTGAATTTATAAGTCCAGATTTCATGGTTTTCCTTTCATTTAATTTATCAAGTTTGTTAGAGAGATTTCATCCTTATTGATCCTAACGTTCGATGCAATAAAAGTACAGGGTGTAATTTTACAGGTTTTAGTTGGTTCGATTCCCAGGTGTAGCAAGTGAATTTTCGAAAATCTTTGAATGCAGTTTTCTTTCTATAAAAACTAGAGGAATGTTTTCTTTGAGTAAAATTTTCTATCTACAGTATTAAGAGTACTTTCCCTTCAGGTGGCATTACAAAATTCCAACCTGTATAATAAAGCTGAAGAGCGTTAATATCTGGAACTAACAGACGGATTTGAAAAAATATTTCTGCTTTTGTCAAGCAAGATGAAAAAAACTACAGAAAGAGGAAGAACGCTAAGAGTAAACGGAGTACCTAATAGCGTGGGCGGGTGACGACGTCACCAATCAAAACGAGTGTTATTTTGTGAAATTGTGGTGTCTTAGGACTTCTGCGCGAACGAAGTCGCTGGCAAGAGCTAGTATAGGTATTTTAATATCTTGTGAAAGTGGAAGCGTGTAAACGACAGGTATTATTTGCACAAAAGTGATACGCCTTTCTACCCTTTACTTTTCGAGGGCAGCATAGATTAAATTTGACATTCGACGAAACTTCTCAAGTTCAATAAGGGTTGTTCAGGTCGCAATATTCTTGCTTCATAAACAGATTGGATTTTTTAAACGAGGCATCGAGGGCAGGTATCTTAAGCTTTATTTTAGCTACAGCGATATGTTCTTGAAGAGACTGTCCTTAACTTTTTTAGGAATTGTTAATAGCATTTACAGCTTTTGGGAAAAAATACAATCATCTGGAAAAGTTCTGAAAATTCTAGAAACTCTGGAGTACTAGAAAAGCCACAAATCTCACAAACTTGTCCCATAGATTTCGCCCTGCCCTTACCGTTTCAAATATCCACCCCCGTTTATCATTTGCTTTCAAGGTTACTTCATAAGCAGAGACTCGATTTATTGTGCAGTGCAACGGCTTTTCCTCTTTAAGCATAGGTAATCTAGCAAATGGCGAGCGAATTTATAATGCAGTAAAGGTTCCGACGGATTTACGAGCATAGTTCATGGCCTATTACGACCAAGGTAGCGTATGATTTACGTCATATTATGATAAATGAATATAAATTGCTTCGGGTTTTCCGACAAACATACTTAGAGACAACGGCAATAAGCCAGCGGTATAGGTAATTGAATACCACACGTAAAATGACAATTGATCTCAGTAGCTTCATTTCAGTTTTAAGTTATTTATACGTTGTTGAGCAGACGAATTTTATAAACCGAAGAAGCAATGGGTTAGGAATATCCTTCAAAATGTGATTGATAGTTGGTTACGCAATTAGGGTGCTGGACAACACAGAAATTAACTTAGACGTAAGCAAGTTCTGATAAGGGGGGTGCGCTTGTAATTTGCAGGCCAGTCAGTTCTTATGTTATATGACGTAAATCATACGCTAGTATGATTTACGTCATATTATGATAAATGAATATAAATTGCTTCGGGTTTTCCGACAAACATACTTAGAGACAACGGCAATAAGCCAGCGGTATAGGTAATTGAATACCACACGTAAAATGACAATTGATCTCAGTAGCTTCATTTCAGTTTTAAGTTATTTATACGTTGTTGAGCAGACGAATTTTATAAACCGAAGAAGCAATGGGTTAGGAATATCCTTCAAAATGTGATTGATAGTTGGTTACGCAATTAGGGTGCTGGACAACACAGAAATTAACTTAGACGTAAGCAAGTTCTGATAAGGGGGGTGCGCTTGTAATTTGCAGGCCAGTCAGTTCTTATGTTTGTTTGATCGCTGATTTGCGACTGTAACAAATATGAATTTACTGAATTATCATTATGAGAATCGACAATAGAAGTCCTTAAGTTAGAATCTGTCTGAAATGGCATGGTTTCATGTTATTTGACATTCCTAACCAAGAAAATTTGATCTTCACGGGCTACCCCTGCTCTTTCGCCTTTACCGGGATAATTGACTCGCCGAAACAACAGCAGCCAGTCAAAACACCACAATCTTTAGCCTTTCAGAAACTGGTGCATTTCTATCTTATGTCTAGTGATTTTACTGGCTGTTGTTATTTCCATTAGCCAATCACAAGAAACGAAATGAGATTTAATAGTAGAACCGAAAATTGTAGTGGCGGCAGTGCCAGTATATCAATCTGGCGTTTTTCAAGGCAGAACGCCTTGTGTTCAGGCCCTTAGTCCGGTTTTTTCACCACGTAATCTAGGTAATGGGTAGCAGGAATAAAATGTAGGTTGACACTGCGGGCTTGTTTACGACTACGCGCGTAGTTCAAGGCCCCTTGTCACTCTAGAGTAGTAGGTAGTGTTGGTACTATGTTACACGGCGACGCCTATCTCGGTTGACGATCGACGCTTCTATGTTGAGGGAGCTTTTTAACTTTGGGTGTGAAGTGATATTAATGAAAGTGCTTGTGTATTCGTCAGTGTCAGGGGTTTTTTAGAGTAGGTTCAAGCGATCTTATTTGAAATACTTGCTCTGATTTGGCACTAGCTGTCTGTTTTGCGTATGGATGAGAGATAACATGAGACGATGAAGAATCAATTTAAATGATTGCTCTTGTACCTATTCCGAAAAGGTAGGATTGGGGTGTGATAAATAGGGATTCAATGTTTTCCTTGAAATGCTAGTCGTCACAAAATATTTATAAAAAGTTGATAAATTATTATGCAAATAAAAGTGTCACCTATAACAAGTTTCAGATTGTGGACATATATATTCTGAACTAATGTAAAAATGTTTGTTCACTCAATCTGGTTTAATTTGCGCGTCCAAAATATTGTTAAGGAAATCAAACACTTCTGTCAAATTAGCAAAATATGAAATTTTACAATCGGTCTCAATCGACTTTGCTGTTATCTTAACTTACCCTTCAATCACCCTTCGGGAACATCAGATAATCCGACCCAGTCCACCAGCTGATGGTAATGGAATTTGTCTGACAGTAAAGTAATTGATTCAACTGAATGTTTGTAGTCTGACTAGTTTTGATTAGACTTAGTTTTTAGAAGTACCTCTTCTGCCTAATTGATTTGTCGCCCTATTTGAAAAGTAGTGTTGGTGAGTGAGACAGGTCCGACACAAGTACCTTGTAACTTAGTGAGGCTGCCTCAATTAATGCATGACAATGGTTTGAGAAGAAAATATTTTTACCTCAATATTTGAAACGGCCAAAAAGCCTTTTATCTTTCTTCTCTCATATACTCGTATCAGCTTCTGAATAGTGAAGAAAATTGCCCTACATGTGCGAATTGCTCACGAAATTTTGTATAATTTGTATGCATTTGGCTTCTCGTTTAATTACCTGCCACCCATTTCAAGATAGCTTAGAATTGCTCGCCTTTATTCTCAGTAGAACAGTGTAATTCTTCGTCTCATACATTCCTAATTGCACAAACATTAATTAATCATAAAACACTGATGTTTCTCCAAAATGTATAAACCCATAACATTTATTTTGGAAATTTAACAATAACAGTGGAATGTTATTCGTAAGTTAAAAGAAACTTATACGTTCAGTGTAACAACATTGAATTATCATGTTGATTGCAATGTAACGTTACATTATAGTCTGTATTAATTGAACGCATCTGTTCATGTACAGGTTCAAGGCTTCATAAGGTTAGCCTGGTCTATTTCGGTCTCGCGGCGTGGCTTGAGGCAGATGTGACGGCAAACGGCAACAAGACTACATCACTTGCAATGCGCTATTTTTATAGGAACAGTCTTACGAAAAGTGTTGCCATGAGGAAGATTGGCCGGTTCTAGTTTCGTGATGGAATTGAGCTAGATTGAATACAGGTTTGAAAGGGAGAGGTGCTTAGTCAAAGTAACAGTGCGTGTCGCATACAGGAGAATTTCTTATTTGTTTATGTAGGAGAATGCTAAGCCTGCTTTTCATGCGAAATTCGTCGCAATTTTTACCATTTTACGCGTTGTTGGAGCCCATTTTCCTTCCCCTTAAAGCTTACGCTGTAAAACCTTGATACATAAACATACATTCTTAAATTCGCAAACAACCTACGGTTTGTGTTGAAAAGCAAGAGCGAGCAGGCAACTGTTGCTTTGCCTGCTCAGTTGTATGTCCAAAGTTGGAAAAAATTTTCACCTGAATATGTATAGAAATTAAATAAATCTTAAAATTCATTACGCTTAACACAATATTAAAACAAACGCAGGTTTCTTCATTATTAATATTTCTTTATGCTTATTCTACGACAAGAGCAAACATACTCTTTTTTACGACGTTCCATTTTACATACTGCTACATGACTTTATTTAACTCGGTTTCTGAGTTTCATACATTATTTTACTATTTATTTATTCAGTAAGTATTTCTGTATTAGTCCTTGTACAATACAGATTAATTAAATAAATTAATCACGCAATAGGTAATTGAGTTCGCAAGATTGAAACGGATTTTTTTACTTTGACAGTTAATGCTCGACACTCAATTTAAAGTGACAATCATCGAGAGTCTAAGCAGTGACGTAAGGGCAGTTGGTTTCAAGGAATTCACAAAGTAGAAAAGACGTTTTAGACCATATCATTCCTCTTTTGGACGAACGTCGAGCATTAAATAATTGTTTCTAGCACATTTATTTATTTATATTTGGTAACGGCAAATCCTAACCTAAACAGTAACATTAATATTGTTTGGACTTCCTATCGTTTAAATCGTAAAAATGACTATATGACATTATTTTCTAACCTTACAGGTAGTCTTTCTGCTATACCTTATAACTATACAATCAGGTTTTTAAATGTATGAGAAGTGGACATTGTTCTTTTGATAACAAACAACTTATACAAATTTTCAACGGACAGAACTGGGTGTTTACGTCACGTTGCCTCAGGGAAAATCAAGAACATGGTTTCAGTAAGGTTTCTTTCTTTGGAGTTGTTTCTTGGTTCATTTTGAATGGTCGGTCTGTTAAAAGATTGAGCAGTGTAACCGTGTGATTGTGATATTGCAAGGGAAAAAGCGTATATTTTGATTACCTGGGACCTGATTACAATTTATTACCTGGTAGGGATTGCTTTTCGAAGAACCATTGTTTGATTTTTTAAACCCATTATTTTCATTCGTGTAATTCCAAAACAACTTAACACAAACCGTTGTGGGCGTGAAAAATAGAATACGGAAGTTTTCAAACAAATTAAATTATTCACGTTTATTTTTATAACTTGTTATGAATACTTACACAATTTTCTTAACCATTGTTTTTGTAAAAATGTCCCTACTATAAGATTTCAGAAATAACACTTCCTTATCCACCTATCATTTTATGTAACAGACAAGTCCTTTGTCCTTGTTACATCAACAAAACTACTTATCACAGAAATACATCTAGAGATATCAGAAGCACAATACAAACATACATATCGTCGACTTCGTCCTCGTGAATTTGCTCGCTTGTTCGACACACCGCGTTGCGTCGCATCGCCCGCTCGCGCCGTTACATCGTTTTCGCTTAGGGCTCTTTTTGTAGCTTTTTTTTTTGCTCAGCTCCTAAGGGTTAGTGGTGAGCAGTACTAGAGATAGCGCGTTTAAACAAACACATTCTTCAGTTTTAATATATTAGAGTAGATATCCGTACAATTGAAGATAATCTTATTTCAATATCGTGTCCATATCTTAGTCAGGCCTAGGATATATTCCAGTCATTAGAAAGGTTTCTGCCAACGCTAAGATAAGCGATTTCAAGATCTTCAAGATCAATGGAATAGAAAGTGCCATTTTGTCTGCACCAAGCTCCGGCATCTCCCTCCGCAATTCAGGATTTATTACATTTTCTATTTAGAATATAAATGTGAAAATTCAACAAATTTGTGTCAGCTGCAGTGACTAAGGGTGGCATGCCTTGACCCTTGGGTGGACCCGAAGCTTAAGTCATTTTACATCCTAGTCCTTTCATTATAACTTTGTCAATTATGTCACTAAAATAATCTGCTTCGTGGGGACTGTTTATAACATAATTCTGTCTCCTCACAAATGAATACCTTTAAGGCTCCCACAAACAGGCGCGACGCCACAGCGCAACACGAAGGCTCCGCTTAGTAGTGCGACACGCGGTGCCTTTGTGTCGCGCCAGTATATACGAGCCTTTATGTGGTCTTAGAATAATGCGCACCCGAGACGAATGCATTCAAACTGATTTAAAGTCGTTGTCTTTATTTAATTTTAAATGTCATTTTCTAATCGAGAAAAGGTATGATTATTTCTTTTGAATTTGTCATTTAGCAGATTTCGTCAGTTTGGCTAGATCTCTCACTGCATTCTCCAATAAATACGGTACAATATTAATTCCCCTTTTCCATCATCACTTTGAACAACAAAACCTTTAATGAATTCAATGAATAATGTTCATACGCTAACCGTGTCACTACGTTTGGCTATTATCCAGTACCTACTGTAAGCAGGTGGATCTACTCGTAGGTAGTTTATTTTCACGACTCCCAGGTGTTACAGACATTGTTGCTCGCATGCATCTGTTAAATGATACAGGTTTTTTTCACGGCGTGTACTAGTATTAAGATTTAAAAAAATCACTCACAGGTCGCAATTTCTTGTCAATATCAGGGATGCCTGAAGCTTAGGCAGTTTGTGGCTCTTGTACTTAAATCTGTCTTGTCCAATACATTGGACTAACTGAACTAATAAATTTTCTCAGAAATAGTCTACACAGTATTGTGCCGATCGCGTGCCAAAAGAATTTCGTAAACCACTAGACTTACGTTTCAATTAAGCTAGGACCAGGAAGAACTTCCTTGGCCCTGTCCCAAAGTCTTCTGCAATCTGACACCTGTATTTAACACTAATATGGCAAGAATATATAAAACCAAAGGACATTATGCAATCACCCAACTACAAATCTACTTTATCCATGTCAATCGTTTACTACAAACGTTCCACAGCCGAGTGGACAACCACAAAGAGCCCAACTGTTCAACACGACTATCTGATTATGACACTGGATAGAAATGGTTACAGACTAGGCTCTTTCAAACCACACTTGGAGCTAAAACTAGGTTAGGCAGCGCGCCACGCTTGCAACAAAAACTGGGTTAACTGAGGCTGTGGCGAGCAAGCGAGGACTAGGGAAAAAACTGTTTGTAAAGGGACCTTGGCATAGAAAGATAGCGGCAAAAAGTAATTAAAGCATTCCTTTATTGTTTATAGGTTTTATCAACGGAAAAATGTTTATTATGTAGGTAGCTACTAAGATGTTTTTTTAACTAATTTGTTGGAAGTCGGTGAATTCTAGGAGGAAATCAGAATCTTTTATTTTCATGTAAGAAAATACGCTATTTATCCCTCAACTGAGCTTACTGTAATCTTATTACACAACTGATGTTTTTAACTTGATATGAAATGTATTTCGCTCAGATCGTATCTGCTACAGGAAATTTAATGTCAACTTTTTTTTTTTATCCCGATAACATAAAAATAACCACACAATGTTCAATAACATGTAAAGATGATCATTTATGAAGATCTTATTTTAATCCGACGACAATCGAAATTATCTTTCTATCCTCAAGTATCGATTAAAATTCGTATTCGAAAGTCTAAACTTCAGCCCAACACGGTGCCTTTGTAGTCTCGTATCGATTCAAATTCGTATGACGCTCGTGAAATCAAAACACTGAGGCTTAGCCGTATCAATGCGAAACTGTTCCGAAATGCTTCGATCAAACCTGTAATCATCGGCCCTCGCTTACTTGCGGACGAGCCATCGAACTATCAGCACTCGTGACGTAGGTAATCAACTTTTTCACATTAGAACAATGAACTTCAACAGTGTGGGATTTGGTATTGATATGACTTGAATTCGTTTTGTAGACAGGCGTGTGGGTTTGGAAGAAGGTCGTGCAATAAAAACAAAGTTATGTACAATTGAATGGCTTGATAAACTTCACAGAATCACAGCTGTACGTTTACAAACAAATACTTGTTCCAGTGCGCCATCTACCAACGCAATTAAAATTTAATGAATTCAAGAAAAATTGCAATCCGCTTCATTTGCGAATCCAATCATGAAAATATAGCCGTCTCCGACAAAGGTCACCTCATAAAAGGTCGAAAGGCTTGTTAAAAAATATTAATATTGAAGATTCGATGTGCAAAACGGAGCCCAAAAAAATGAAACAGCCCTACTTTAGGTACCGCGCACTGCAAACCTTCAAGGATTTAATGAGAAATATTATAATATCGATCACCGTCCAATTTCGGCGCCCCTTTAATCTCTAAAGGCTCTCGCTAAAGTAAATATGTATCCAGGCTCTGATTGGTCCTTCAAGATCACGAATCAAATTAAACTTGATACTCCAGGCACGAATTTAGTTACAAACTTACCAAGTTCTCAAAATAGTAAAACCATGATAGAAAAACTTTGGTGCTGAAAACTCAACGAAAATATACTTTAATAACATAACAACCTTCAAGCGAATCTAATATCGAATGCCCCTGACAACTGCCTCAGATTGAGATTGATGCCGAAAAAACACAGGGTGGAGGGATACATTCTCAAGTTGAGGACTTTAAAGAAAAAGCCTACAGACGCTGCCGAATTAGCAGATTTTAACAGGACGGATATGTGTATGTAGTACATACACATATCCGTCCTGTTAAAATCTTGTTTTCTGTACAATAATTATTTGATTTTACTTTTTGCTTAGGCATGCATGTTAGATATATGTGTATCAACCGGAATTTAACGTCCGGAGCAGAATTGTTTGGGGTTATGGGACTCCAGTTGAAATATTCCGATTTGAAATGAATCATACAATGTGATTCAAGTCGTTTATTAGGCGAAAATTTTAACAAAACCCGTTTATCTTTTTCGCATCCCTTGTCAACTCATATCTAAGTATAGTCTCCATGGATCAATATTCGCAAAGGCCTAAATGGAGTGCATAATATTGTTGAGTGTAACATCGTGTAGACACTTGGCCCTCGAGAACCCGCCATTGTTTAACGAGGTCGATATCGTTAACAGGAGAAATATTTACACAAACGCTCTAGTATCCACTGAGTTAACCCTACTTTCTTGTGTGTTTCTTGTTTGTTGTGACTATTTCACATAAAAAAATATGTCCATACGCCATTTCTGGACCGGACCAGCTTTTTTTTGCCAAATGATGATAAAAGAAAAAGATCTTTAACGTCCAAATGTATTGCGCGTGTACATTTGAAGTTATATTAGCAAGGCAGGTAAGCGAAGCAAATTTCGCACATTTTTCATACTGATAAAGTAAGTAGGCAACTAATTCGGCGGGATTCTTAACAATCAAAGTTCAATGTTAAAAACATGTAATGCCAAGGTTATAATGAAGAACACAGAAATATTAATGACGTGGTGAAAAGGATTTACTTAATAAACGAAAACTCGCATCATATTAATACAGAATGATGCATGGATTGCTCTGTAAAAAATTAAGAACCTATCTTGTCTTATGTAGGGTCGTTAAGGCATCCATCTAAAACCCCTCTTAATAGAAAAGGGGCAAAAAAATACTATACTGAAGAAATTAAAGATTTCGATGAATAACAAATCTGAAAAGCACATTGAGAATATCCAGATGATAAATGATTTTATTTCTATAAGTAGGTTTGAACAAACACTTTTACACATCAATCATATTTAAAAAATAGATGAGTTCAGTGTTTCCTATCGGACTACTCTGAGAAGAAAGCCCGAAACAAACTCAAGGGTCTCTTTTAAAGTCCAGACATAATCTTGGTCAGATCATGTGAAGATCACACAGATTGAGCGGACCTGTCCAGTCATCGCACGCGCACGCATTTGTCAGTAATCATGCAGCTCAACACAGAACTTAAGGAGATCAACAATAAGACGAACATTACCAAAGAAAGGACATGGGTAGGCCGCGCATAATTACTTAAACTGCCAGACCATGATAAAAACTAACTCAAAGAAGAAGAAAAAACAGTGACCACATAGTCCTCACCACATTCACAAAAATTTAAATAATATTATATTTACAGTAAATATTTGTCATTGTTTATGTAAAAAGGTAAGGTAAGGTAGAGAAAATAAATAAAAAAGTTAAATAGTAAAAGATGACAACACTGTGAAACTACGTGCTCTATCATAAATAACACAAACAAATGGGAGAAATCTGTAAAATAAGAATATAATAGATACTTGTTCACATAGTACACATACGAATTTTCCCTTGGGCATTAAACAATGTTAACCTTCCACAAAACAAACAGCGACCGTACTGCATAAATAATGATGTTTTACAATAAACATTTCTAATTATATCCACCCATAAAGAAATATGAAATGAACTGGAAATGTTAATAAACAAGCGGATGGGTGGGCATATGGAAATGTTTTATATGTTATGAATGATAAGATGTTACGCATCTCACATTCTTTATTAAGTTGCTTTCAAGGCGGGTATTGAAGAAAGTTAAGGTCGCCGTTTTAGGCAGTGGTCTGTGTCCTCCACTAAGAATTTTCCACCCTATTTCTTCCCTCGAGTGTCGCGAAAAGCCCACATGAACATATTTTACAAAGAATGTCTGTGCCACTAGGTTTTTCTATCGGTTGAGTCGATATGACCAAATCCATAGTGATCGTTCAGAAAGACTTCACATTTTCAAAATAATTTATTTATAATCAGATTGTACAGAACATATTGAACGGTGACCCCCAAACTAGACATTTGCCTGTATCTTGGGGGTCACCATATCCCTTGTACCTAATGAAGATAGTGGTAACCAAACAACCTAATGTACGAGGAGGGGTGACTGATAAGCAAGCAAGTTTTTTATATATAAACGGTTTTGTTTTATTTTCCGAAATAGTCTCCTTTAACATCGACACACCTAGCCCAACGATATTCCAACTTTTTTAAGCCTTCCGCAAAATAGGTTTTGTCGAACTTTGCAAAATATGTCTGTTTCGGCAAATATCATATTTCTGTACAAATAGAAATCGCATGGGGCCAAATCTGGATGCGGCACTTTCGTAACCTAATTCCACTAATGTTGCCGCGGCGACGTGACACGAGTGACCATTGAGTGCATTGTCGTGATGGAATAATAACTTTTTTATTTGCCAAATGGCACCGTTTTCTCTTCAATGCGTTGTTAAATTTTCCAAGAAATTCAGAAAAAAATATAGGGATGTAGATTATGCCTTGATAATCCCAAAAACGGTGGCCGTGACCTTTCCGGCCGATCCGACTATTTACGCTTTCTGTGGTGCCTGTTCTCCAAGTGCAGTCCACTGTTTTGACTGTTCTTTCATTTCAGGCGTATAGTGATGGATCCAAGTCTCATCAACAGTCACATAGCGGCGCAGAAACTCCTTCAGATTGCGCTTACGCAGGTCCAAATTTCGCTATGAAGTGGTCATTCGAATCCGCTTGTTGTCGACAGTGAGCAAACGCGGCACCCGTCTTGCCGATAGTTTTGTCTATCCCAAATGTTGATGTAATATATTCTGCACATTTTCCAATGAGATCTCAACAATATCTCTTTTATCTTCTTTCGCCGGTATGCCAATACGATGTCATGGGTTTTGTTAACCATTTCATCGGTAGTCGGTGTCAATTGGGCGACATGGACGTTCTTCATCTACGACGGATGTACGACCACGCTTGAATTCATGGAACAAATATCGAATTGTTGTCATCGAAGGAGAAAGGTCCCCATAACGGGTGTCCAACTTTTCTTTAATTTCCCGACACGTCTTTCCATCCAAAAACAAGAATCTAATCACTGATCGGTACTGCACTTTTTCCATAATTAGAAAAAACGTACACTTAATCACTTCCAACAGCTGTAACAGCCTAATTAAACAATGAATTTATCTGAAATTTCGACAGTCGTTTGAAAAATGACATTTATCATTCACCCCTCGTATTTAACATTGCTCTCATACTAAGTGTTACACATCTACTCTCATACTACTTGTACATCCAGATGCTATAGGTATGATTAGTTGACATAAAACAAACGCTTAATTGTAGACATAACCCAAGCATTATATACCTAGGGTAAGAACCCAAGCATTCAACACAATTCAAAACCCAGTTCTTATTTACGCCAAGAGTCTAGACGCCAGAATGGAAGAAAGAGAAGAGGAGTTTGCATACGTTGTTCAGTATCTGGGTCACGTGCTTTGAAAACAAGTCGGCAACTGCAACACAGGAAGTAAGGGGGTGGAGACACCCACTCTTCACGAAAGGTTTCCATGAAATAGAAGCTACAGAAGTTACACTCTATGAAATAGTAGCACCTTGCAATTTAAGTGTTGTTATTTCGTTATCAGTGAGCGAAATTGATGTATGACGTTTTAAGTTCGCAAACACATTACCTCCCCGTTTGTTAACTGCACACAATGTGTTATAACAAGCTCACTCACATGCATAAAATCTGCTACTTGCTCATAAAATGTCCCTGTCCTTCAATTGCTTCTTTTCCTGACTTTAATACGGTGGATGCGAATTTACATATCTGCACCATGACAGATGTATTATACCCGCCACGTTATTTTCGCGAATAATAATCTTACGTAGCTCTCATTTTTGCTCCAATTCCATGATTGAATTCAATGAAATTATTGACTCTGGTTTATTGGTGGATTTCAGCAATTAATCAAATCCGTGACTGTTCAAGAGCTACATTATACTTTGGTATAATTACGCAGACGCCAAAAGGGATTGTTTTTACTGTGAATAAAAAAAGAGTTTATCGCAGCGTTGCACGTTGCGAAATATGAAGAAGACTGTTGAAAAACTTCATACACATGTGAAACTAAGTGTTCTCGGGAATTTTAGAGATTCTGCTTATGAGTAAAAGTGAAAGATAAAGAATTCCTGCCGATACTCAGCTTATCTCAAACTTGCATACCCAGTCCGAGGGCTTTGAGGCCGCTGCGTGCTGAAACACAGGCTATAAACCTAGTTCGGCAGCAGATGCTAATAATGAGACACAATTGTAACTGATTTACTTTTAAGCATTTGTATTAGTAGCTAAGACAAATTGTGTAATATGTTTTTCTTTTGGTGTAATAAATAATAAATAAATACTCTGTCTGTAAACTTTGCTGCTGCTGTGTTCAAAATTGTGTACTAATAAAAACATACTTTTACTTAGAATAAAGGTAAAAACTCAAAACTAATCGAAGTAAAACTTTAAATTAGAACAAAATGTAGTGATGAATTCAGCAGTAATGAAAATCAGCGTCCTTTATTGTCTTAAAAACGGTAAATAGAAACGAAACTAAAGAAAGTAGGTGATCAATTACGTGAAAACGTTTTCATTGCAAAGTTGTCCCTGAAACGGTGACGTAAAAGGATGTTTGCTTAAGCCACGGAGCTATTTTTGCTTGGCTGGTACACTTATTGAGCCAAGTCTGCTTTAGATCATTAAATATGAAAGCTAAGCATGTCGTATTCATTTCGCTTGTTTTTTTTCGTGCAAGGTCTTGACATAATTTCTCTTGGAGATAATAATTGTGGGCTCTCTTGGGGTCCCTTTTGGGTAATAAATGGAATAATGTCGAAGGTTAGAGAAAAGCAGACTGTAATAAAATAATTGCAGAATCTCATGTTGTAATGGAATTCTCTCGTGGATATAGCTGCTGAGCGAAAATTATTATGTCTCGAAAAATGAAGACATATATCGTAGCATAGGACAATGAAGGTAGAACTTATGACAAGTTCCAGATCAAAGGAATGTTAGCGTTACCTCTAGTATACATGCCATTTTTAGCTGTCTGCTTTGCTATCTCAAAACCCACACACCATCAGCACGAGACGATTTTTAAAAAATCCATGACCACCTACCACCTACTGAATCCATGGTAACAGGTTGTGATCTAATGTAGATAATTAATAACTAAGGCAGCCTTCCATTAAGACATGGAAGAACAAAGTTGCCCATGTTTGTATAGCAGTCAGCAAACATCCGAAGGAAATAGCTTTTCTCTGAGAAATGCAATTTTGTCATAACTACATTGTTATTATTATAGATACCGGCGGTTTCATATCCTTCTCTGTTTATATTTTATTGTATGGAACAATACGTTTCTGATGATACGCTGTTTGATTTTCATACTATGCTGCTGTCTTTACCACATTAGTGTAGTCCCTCTTAGTGTAGTGTTGTTCTCTTCTTTACTTTGCACGAGTCAAATTTCGATAGCGTTTTGTTGAGTTTGGACCCAACAGAAAACAGCGGTGTGGGTAATTGCGTAACAAACTATCAGTAGTAATAGCTTTCATTTTGACAGTTCAACAACATTCATTACGTTGTTTAAAAGCAACCATAACCTGATTTTGTGGTACTAAACATGAATAATTCTGCGAATCGTGCTGGATTCACAGTTTTGATCTAACATCTCAATAAATTTAAACTAGTATTGCACAACGTTTCAAACCAGAACGTGCACGTACGAATTTCTTAAAATCATATGATTCATCTTTCGTTTCCCATAAATCATCAACTTTAGGGTTGATTTTAAAATTTTCCTATTTACAACAACCGAAGACGAAATAGCTTATTCGTTACGTAGTTTCGTTGATTTTATAGGATTTTGATTGTCCATTTGTCACGTAGCGATCAGCACCTCTGCTTAAAATCCTGACGTTGATTCCGATTCAACCAGTGGCTCTCACCATTGCTTGAATCGTTGTTTAATGTTTATCTTGGATCTTTTCTCTGTAATGAGCTGTAAACAGACGAATTGAGATCTATTGCAAGGTATCTTTTAAAAGTACTTTGATTGCTATGCCCGGATTCCAGATGTGTAAAAGTCAGAACTTAATTTAAGATTCTCTGTGCCTACCACGGTTTGTTCTGCAGTATCAAACTTATATGATCAAATTCTTTTCAATTCAACAATACAAAAAAAGGCCGGAACTCTGAAAGCTATTTACGTATTAATAAAATATTATTACTTAATCATGTTTTCCTTTAGATGGTTCTCTTATCTTTTTCTTTGTTATTAAAGATTTCTTCAGTTCACTAAACCTTGAAATTAGTGTTTTAGCATGCTCTACATAATTTGTATTGTTAGCGTTGCGTGAGCCTTGTTCTTTACTAAACAAATGTGTGCTTTGTAGAAAGGTCGTCCTCATTAATTCGGTAGCTGTACCGGCTGATTGACTACTATGACTACTGTCGTAATCAGAATTAATCTTTGTCAAGTTATGAGCTTTTCCGGGCTTACCTAGTATGTAAATCAATTTTAGTGCCCATAAAAACCTGGCACGGCATCATATTTCCTTTTGTAACTTCTCGTTTGAGTGCTGTCTTGGTGCTGCAAACTAATTCTCTCTTCTTTTTCTACGTTCACGCATTACTGGACTACTATTTTCCGATGTATCTCTTAATCGTTTTTACTTTAACCTTACCTAAATTAGCAGTCACTTTCAGCATCTGATATTGGATTTAAAGCAAAAATATTCTTAGAATATCTTCTCATAAACATTTCTAATAACAACTGATCAAACCGACTCCGTAATTTCATGAACCGTCAGATCTTATTCCACAAAAGGAATTTCCAGGAATATTAACAACTGTATAATCAATCATCATCTCATCTATTTTAGTTATACTTTATCTTAAATAAACATTTGATATTGTTGTACAAATAAATTTAGCCTTACTTAATTTAGTCTTAGCATTGTTTTTGTTATAAACTGGAAAGTCTATTAAACTTGAATCTCCACATTAGCTGATTTGACCACACTATTGATAATTTCCTCACCCCTTCCTGCCTGTGGGTAAACATCCATTTCCTGGAGTTCCCTATAAATGTCAGGGTCACTAGGCACACCGCTGGCCTTGGACCACATTTGAACATTGGATATTTGTGGTTTTATTACTCACATCCCAAAAAACTTCGGTCAGTTTTGTCAGTTGGTATGAATACGCCGCAATGCGGTGTGACTTATGTATGGCTCCACCTTGAATTTATGCTTTTGTATGGAAGCTCGGTATGTTTTGTTGCTTGTATATGAGTAGCAGTCCAATCTAGTTTATTTGGAATCGTATATAATTGAATCGTTGGCTACACTTATTTATAACGATACTTTTAAATTTTGAATTGAAGGATGGACACTTTTACACGTTGTTTTGTTGTCTGATTTCTTTCTTAAATTATCATTAATTTCTCTGTTGATGACTTCTTTGGATTGTAAATTTCTTCACATCAAAACGTTAGGATTAAGCCATCGAGACTTATGTCTTCATGACCACTTTAGGATTTCCGCCTTATTCTACTCTAGGCTCACGTACAACTACACAGTGCAAAACAAAATAACAACAAAAATATGTGTTTTTATCAAACAAAACATAGAGGCTCGAAACATAACAGTCGGTTTTTACTCTGCTATCTTTCGAGTGCCGTTGTCTAAAGTGCCAACAGAATGGGAGGTACTCCCTGTAACCATGTGGCATGAAGTCCCACTTCTTCCCTACATGTGGTTACTGATGCACAAAGAAACAAATGACGGTGTAAAGTACGTTTGGACACAGTCAATCGTACGTCGAAGGCAAGGTTACAATTTCATTTAGTAAGATCCCTCGTAGCAGCTGTTTCTTAGTTTAAAGTGTTACTACTGAGCGAGTGCGGTTGACAAAACAGGCGTACATTGTGTGATCACGTCATCGGTTGAGTGTAGTGTCTTGATTGATTGCTATTGATCTTTATGATCTTCGGGCGGCGTTGTTTTATTGTAAAACAATTTCTGTATCACAATGTCCATTGTTGTGCGATGTACGTAATCTAGGCAAAAAAAAACTTCTTACAAACATATCATAGATCCTTACAAAACGTCTTAGAAATTTTTATTCGTGACATCGTAAGTCCATCGTTCGAGACAAATATTTTAAGAAGCATTTATCTGAACCTTGTGGATGTTTTGGAAACCGTTCTAACTGACAAAATCAACGCTATTTCAGTCTCCAGTCCCAAAACTAGACAGTGAGGTATGTGGATGGTATATCTTGAAGCTCTGACGTCATTAGGTTGCGAAGTTCTGTAGATAGTCACTGATTGACAGCCCATGATATAAATATGTAAAGTTCTCCAGTTTATCGACTCAATGTTTGCAGGAATAGAAGATTGAGGGTCCAAATACGACGTTATATTATGCGTTATAAAATCTAAGTGCAACGTCTGCGAAATATTAGTAGATTGTTAGTAGTTCAGCTCTATCTTGTTGCTAACGTGTCGCGAAAAATGACACGCTATCTTCTTTCTACCGCTCCGATCGAAATATTCAGGTACAATCAATATTTTTACTTATACACCCATCATAAACAAAGGAAAATATTAAGCAAAACAAAAACACTGGCCCGTTGAATAAATAAAACTCGTCCCAGAATGACGTATGACTCCCGTTTGAAGTACTGGACCCGTCCCGCCGCGCCACTTTCTTTTATTGCCTCTGACGTCACCGTCCACCGAGCTTACGAGTCCAGGATGTCAAATTTGAAGTTTTAAATTTGATGAATGATGTATGGTCCCTGAGCTTGCGAGTATTAAGATAGGAAACACCGAACTCATCATAGTTTTAAAACATATTTTATTTTTGACGTTTATAAGTGTTTGTACAAACCTAATTACAGAAATAGAAAAAAATACAGTATCAGAATTTACCAACAAATGACGTCACTTGAATATAAGTCGACGACGAAACGTCACCATTCCATATGCTCCGAGCTCAAAGGACCAAATTCGGCTTAATATTAAACTTTCTTAATTAGGTCGGCAGCCCTAGCAAACATCCCCGGAATACAGAAATAGTTACTGGTATCCTTTACTATGCCACTGTGGCTTATTTTCACGTTATAAGCTTATGAATATGAAAGTGCAGCAGAGGTTTCAAACGTGGGGTGGTGGCTTTGGGCGTTTTGTTCCGTGCGTATGTGCTTGTTCGTCAAGGGAGCTTGTTTGGAATATGGAGGCTATATTAGCTTTTATTGTATTTTATGCTAGTTGAGAGAAGGTCTAAATAGGTGGAAATGAATTGTAAATCAGTTACCTACTGTTAAAGCAGAGGGGTCGTTAATTACTGTCTGGTGTTAAAGCGAAAACCTCAGCCAATAACACATGAAGAGACATGAGGAACAGGGTGTAAAGTTCACTCATACTCTTGGAAAAGGGAGGATCCTCCGACCAGATGGATGTCTTGTATCTTGCGATGCTTGCCAATGCCAGTTGGGTTCCAGTGGGTTGGAACCGGGTATCGCATAGTTCGCGGTGAATTGGAACTGTCTGCGAAGATGCCCCAGTGAGTCGGGGTGGCTGACTGCTGGTGTCGACCAGGAGAGGGATTAAGCGCTCTGCTCGTGGACCGGCCGAATGTGCAGTGTGCTGTGCCAAGGTTGCTGATGAGGCTGAAGGTGATGACCAGGTATGCGCTTAGGCTGCATGCTGACGGTCAGGATAACCGTTCAAGCCGTGGTTGCTGGCTGGCTGTGTGACTTGCGGGAGTGATGATGATGACGTCACGCTGAAGTAGTAGTACGAAGGCTGCGCTGACGTATCACGTCAGGGTCACCAGTGAAGAGATATGAGGAACAGGGTGTAAAGTTCACTCATACTCTTGGAAAAGGGAGGATCCTTGATGTAGATGCCGCCACACACAAACAAAATAAGAAAAACTATCATCATCATTAGCAGTCTCGTTCCAGCCAATGCACATATAGGCCTCCTGTTTTTTGTGGCCTGTGCGAGTGTCATACGGGTCTTCTCTGCGATATTCTGTCCGTATAAATACAACTATAATAGTTCTAGATAACCAGTTCCTTAAGATACCCATCAAATAGAAAAGCAGGCAGAGTTTTGAAATGCAGTAGGTAGTATTTGCACCGACAAAATCTTAAACCAGAAGACTCTGCATAATTGAAATATTAAAAATAATGACACATTCGAAGTATCGTAAAACTACGCTAGAAGCGAGCACGCAGATCGATCTAACTCGCATGCGCGTGTGTATGGTCGATCACACATTCGGACCACCGCCGTCTACGCATTAGCATACACTCCCTTCTCAATTGAAACGCATCAAATGACGCTGAATTTAAATTATTATTTATAAAGGACGAGAGTTTTGCCTTACAGAAAGGCTTTAACAAAAAAAAAATGGCTAGATTAGCCGTTTGTGTAAGCATTATTTTATAATATAAAAGTGACTTACAATCTTATATGAAAATAAAAGCTTATTCTGCATAAAAATATTCATGTATCAAATACGTTTTTTCCTAGTTCTTCCAGGGATACCCGAGCATTTTTTTTTTATTTGGCATTTTTTTTAACTCTCAGCTTTCAATAGACATACTCTACCTTCCCCCACGTGACATACCAGGCAGAGGTGCACCTATAGTACACCCACAGTTCGTCAGATATGTGTATGTTCCATGTAAAGTAGAAAAACACAATTACACTTTGCTCCACCTGGGAATCGAACCCAAGGCCTCATACTCAGCAGTAGCTCTTGCGACCACTAGACAAACGAGGTAGTCCAATAATAATAATCATGTGAGTTTAAGTAAATATGTATAAATAAGACATTATGCTACTAAGTAATAAACAACCAGTCCATGCCCAAACTACTTTTAGATTATTTTAGGTTATAATCTTCCATCTTCTCTAACCTACTTACCATTTGTTTCATACCGATGATCAGTAATGCATTTGTCTGCAATAAACACAAATGATGAATGTTACAAACATTTTACTATTTCTCATCGCTATATTCAATTGTGTTTCCACATGTATAACTATTATATAGATAGACCAGTAACCCAATTGCGTAACACATTTTCGTCAAAGATTACGACTAATCTGTTTAACAACATTCATTGCGTTATTTACATTATTGAGCTGATTTTTTTATCGAACCTAAGAAGTAATGGATTAGCAATCTGTTTCAAATCGATTCAGATTCCGATTGATTGTGTATTACGCAATTAGGGTACAGGTGTAATAAATTTAACCCCTGTTTACTATGTATCAAAACCGTAAGAGGATGGACAAACAACATGTGACATTTGCAACAGTGTTGTCAATTTCTGAAAACGTGAAAAATCACTGTCAGCTTTCATTAGATAGACTCTAGCACCTGCTACGATTCTTACATACCTACTCCTCTTGCTTCATTCCTCACGGCTTAGTAGCCTCAATTTTGCGATATGGCATTATTTTTGGGGCAATTCTACCAATAAAAATATTGTTTTAGGGCACAAAAAAGATGCATAAGATCAATGTGTGGTCTGAAAATTGACGATAGCTGTGTACCATTCTTTAAATTCCTGAAAACATTTTCCTTACCCCTCATTATATATTTTTAAATTGGTGTTTTCGTGAAAACAAAAATGAGGTTATTCGAAAAAGTGTCAACGTTACGAGATGTCGCGATTCGTGGCCAATACGCAAACTCTTTAAGCAATCAGCGTTGTAAGACTGCCTTGATGAGAAAAAGGGTTTTGAGCATGGCACCGCGCATTTACCAGCTGTCATGAAAAAATGTAATTTTACACAATAAAAAAATACTGTTATTAATTGAAAAATGTTAATATGCGACTGGTGAATTACTGAATGATAAATTAATGTAGACTTAGTTATTTATTTGACTGCAGAAACAATTTTTGATTTAATATTGTGACTGATTGTATCATTTATGATTAATTTTAGGCATTGACTGTAGAAATTATTCCATATTGTTTTTAGTTCGCATGCAACCAAATTTGTACGCTTCTTGGCATAACATAGCGACCTATGAACATGAATTTAGGAAAATTATTCACCACCTATGTTACACAAATAAACGTATTATTATTATGATAACTGATCTATGAAGATACTTCACGTGTTTCGCTCGCTCTTGATATGCAAAACAGATGATTCATCTATGACGTATTAACAATTTAGAGGTCAGACTGTCTTGTCTTAAGTCTCCCTTGACTTTTCAAACGGTCACTCCACAGGAGCTCAAGGTACTTATTAATGTTATACTCAAGTGCTGCCAACAGTTACAGAGCCCTTAAGCATGCGCAAGTTGAGTGGCATCCAAACAAAATGGCTGAAACAGAACATTCGAGTGTAAAATCATAGTAAAAGGTTTTAGTTCTGCAGATGAGTACCACTGATAAAAATAAATGCAAGCTACGATTTTATGTTCTGATTATGCAATAGGCAATCCAGACTCTGTGACATGCGCAATGCAATGTCACTGAGTTTTGACCAAATAAGTGATGAATGGACTTTGTGAAAGATGATAATGGGTAGAAAGGGATAACTACCGATATGACGACAAATTGAGAAATATGGAAGAAAAAGATAGCTGGCCGACACCAAATAAATTGGGATTGATGATGACGAAAAACCTATGAAAACCGTTTAGGAAGGGTCAGGTCTCTAATTTATTCCGAAGTAGGTAATTCTAGTTAAGAAAGATTAATTTATATCCACAACTCAAAAGTGGCGATTAATATTGCTCTAAAACTTTACAGAACTGTCCCAACTTTGCAACCAGTTTTCGGCAACAACAAGAAAATTGACATGCCTTCACATTGAGAACCATTAATTGACAACCTAGCCAGACCACCTAAACCTTACAATAACCCGTTATTTAGAATCTATATATTTATAAATGAAAATCTAGAACGATTTTTGACACACGTAAACACATTTTATTTGCGTGGGGTGTGATGGAAGAGATTTGGCACGTATCCAGATAATTGCAATAGCGTGCGTTATCGAAGCTTGTACAAGTACAGGCAGTTTTTTGCGTTAGGTACAAACATTTTTGTCATATACTTTTTAGGGACAGAAAACACATCGACAAAACACGCGTTTTGTCGATGAATTTAACAAGCCTGAATTTGAAGCATTCTCACCAGCCAGAATAAATTTTCACAAAGAATATGTATTTGATAGAATTATTATAAACCCGCCCTAGTTTCGCGCAATAATCAATGTCACGCAATTTTAGGAGACACTATTTATCTTTTGCATAGGTGTACCGTGTGTACGACGCGCGTACGAGTACCTATATATTAGCTAATTAGTTTTTGCCACGATTTCATTCTCGAACATTGACGTTTACGGTAAAAAATACAAGTGAATAATCCTTAAATTCTAGCCTCTGACCTTGCTTAATCTTGTTAACTCCCTTGATCGTTTCGATAACGTCTTGAAAAATGCTTCAATCCCCTTTATAAAATATATCTTATCTCGTCCCGAATACCTTGCACAAAGAAACACGTATTTTCAAGTACCTTCAATTTTCAAGGCTGTGCCATCAAGATTGCGAGATGAATATTATTTACCGTATTTTTATTTACTTATACACTACATTATACATACTTATCTTTGTTGTCTGTCTTTACTTGGATAAAGCCTACATGCTTCAGAGCTTTAAGCTTCAGTTGTCTATAAACGAAGCATTTATATTTCAGGCCTCAGGTCGTAGGCGTAAGATACGCCCAGCAATATCGTCAGTAATTTATTTAAACTACGACCTCACTTTCAAAATGGTTTCTATATTCAGAGCAAACCCTGCTTGTTACGGCTCCCAGGTTTCAACTTAATGAATTTAACACATCTGGAGGAATATACTTTAGTCCTCTGTAAGTTTCATGAGTATCATTCATGTTTATGATTACGTAGGTTCGCTTTTACTCAACATGTTTCATGATTGCCTGACTACCTTGTTTCAAACTCGACCTACACCCTTGGCTGTGAGTAGTTCCTAGGAATCTTGAAAAAACACTAGCACTTAGTAATACAGTATTTCAATCAAACATGATCATAAAAATATTTTTTTAGACGTCTGCTGCCAAAAAGTATGCTATTTTTGATCCAAAATATCGGATACAAAATATCGAAGTTAGCAAGTATTTCTCCTGGGATTCATTTGTGCATTATGCTTTAAAGGCCGTGGCATTGAAAGCTGGGTGAGGTGATAAATGGCTTACCGTCTGATGTAGTCATTCAAGTTGCAGGTATTGCAATAGCCAGATATTTCTTTTAAGTAAATGGCTGTGCCAAAATGTTTCAATATTTTTGTTCCTGTTCTTGTGTTGCTTTAATAAACTAGGAATACCTTTGTAGGTTGTTGTTTCATGTTTTCTTGTTCAGTTGAGAGTTCTTGGATTGTTGATTTAGGAAAGCCGAGTACCTAATCAAGAATCATCCGCTCCAATTTCCCGGGAAGAGCCTCTCCAAACTTCGGTCTTGAATTATTGCGAAACAAAGCAGTTACTAGCACCCTTACATAAATTGTACATCGATTATCATTTATTATGTTCTCTGCAATGTCAAGGGCAGAGGATGAAGCAATTTTTAATTACGAATTCAATTTTGTCTTTGTGTAGTCTCTGTACAGTAAAATTCGGCGATCGTTTTAATATCTTTGAACGGTCCTTGAAGAGGTTGGCCAGAAGTTTACTCTGAAAGCGAAAATAGTCCTTTGTATTCTCAAAAGGACAATAATGGTGATCTTTTCTAAAACTAATTAGGTATCTATAAAAACTTGTCTATTTAAACTTAATAAGCAAGGTGACCTGAGATTTGTATTTGCAACGTCCTGCAGATCGTCTCGACTTCAAACTGCGCAGATAGTCTCGGTCTAACAAGACTAGCAAAAAAAAAACCTACCGATCAGAAAGGACTAAGAAAAGGTTTCAATATAAGGTTGATATGTATGCAGACAGCAGGCGACAACTTTAGCGGATTCTAGGGATCGTGCTAGATTGTAAGATCTTTCCAGAAGCTCAGTTGCATAATGAAATTGATTAAACATCGTTGCATGATCATGTTGATGTTTGGCGCCGGACGGCCGGCTCAGATAACCCTTTACGTACTGTTATTATTCGTCACTTCGTCAGATAACTTTGCGGTACTATCAGGATTTTAGTTCTCGGATACATTTCAAACCTTTCTAGGGCGGCCCACCTTGTACTGCAAACTGATTTTACAACAATATTATTATTGTGTAATTATTGCTATTGGGTAATTATTTCAGGAATTTCTCAGTAGCATCCCGGTGTCTGGATTTGTGCCCGGTTGATGGCAATATTCTCGCCCCCTGTTACATGGGACTTAAACATAACTGACGAAATGTGGGTGAACATATAGCTATATGTTCACCCACCTCTGCCTAACCCTTCGAGCATTACTCGCGTAAACTATGTTATGTTATACCTAACTAGGTACTGATCAGTGGTCTCTGAAAACACGAATAACCTTTAATAGGGTATCAGTCTTACATTTCAAAGTTCAAAGTTTCCTTGTGGTTCATACATAAGTTTAAAATCAAACATTCTATTAAGTCGTACGTCAGTACCTCCCAGTGAGGTTACCGTATTCCTCGAGATATTATTTATTTAAAAAGAAATCTTCGAAGACGGTGTCGACGCCCTCTCTTGAATCATAATATTCGATCGTTACTTGCGACTCTACTGAAGCTGTGCAAAAATATTTTGTTCTCTTTTTTTAACTTTATTTCTCACCGGCCGGGAAGAAACGGAAGATTATCAACATGGGACCACGTTTGTGTGGTCGAGACTGCGGGTCATAATTATATCAAAACCAATCGACGGAGGGCCTCGCGTCCGAAGTCGTTAATTTTGATGAATCCGCATAACTTGCCGATCGCATGGTCCAGTACCGGCGACGCATCTTTCAAATGTCTGCCTTATCAACTTTCGATGGTCGTTTCTGTTGTTCTTTATTGCGGTATACTGACACTCATAATTAATTTGATCAAGGGTCTCTTACTTACCCTTAAATGCAAAGATGTTGCAATTTCTTAGTAGCAGCCCAAAGGTTGGATTTGTGCCCAGTTGATGGCAATAGGCTTGCCCCCTATAACATAGACTTAAACGTCACTAGCAAAATGTTAATGTGCTTAACCCGCCGGTTTCCTAATACTAAACCTTCCTTTCTGTTGTTCCAGTTGACGAGAAGATATTCTGTTGCCACGGCGGCTTATCTCCAGACCTGCAGGCGATGGAACAGATCCGGCGGATCATGCGGCCGACCGACGTGCCCGACCAGGGCTTGCTCTGCGACCTGCTGTGGTCCGACCCAGACAAGGACACCGCCGGTTGGGGCGAGAACGACCGCGGTGTCAGCTTTACATTCGGAACTGAGGTGAGGGAACATTCCAGAATTTATTTTTGTACTTGTACCCTTTGCAACTGTATCAAAGGGAATGCAAGCACTACGGTAAGTATCTAGAAGCTCCATATCTCTATAGTACTGGAGCAATGATGGCTGTACCACGTCTAATACGGCCCCTGTGCATGTCTCGTAGCCTGTACACGAGGTAGACTACGCGACCGACGACATGTCATATTTAAAATATTATCCCTGAGCTCTTCTTTGACCTGGCCACAGATTCTTAGTAACGCAATAACTAGTCTCCAAAATGACTTAAGAGACTCGAGCACGTCAGAGGAATATTACAGCGTTGATCTTACTGAGTGCCTCACATAGTCTTCCGCGTGCCAAATGAAAGCTTGCTTTATATGGCTGCAGTGCAAGATGCAGCAGTACCCAAACTGTTTGCCAAATTAGAATAGTTTGAACTGACTTACTGTTCTAAGTGTTCATGTTTGGCAAGGTTTTAGAAAGTTGCATTTAAGTTGTGGTTTAGTAATCATCATGAGGAATCTAATTTATTTTTCATGACGTCACTGTTTGGACCACCCTGTTTTTTTAGTATTTCATTAGCACAGACAAAAACATTGAGACAGAAATTAGGAGCTGTCCAACAATTTTTTTTCAACTTCAACATAATTAAAGCGGCATTTTAAAACATTTTAAGTCTCGTCCAATTCTGTTTTGAGTTTTAGCTCCGTCTTATTTTCAACTTCGTTTTCCATATCTTTCCTTGTTGTGTGTTCAAGTCAAAGATAGCTGTAAATGCAATAACGGTCGATGTGGCGACGCCCGAAGAAGGCCTTTGTCCAGCAGTGGACGTCTTTTGTCTGAAATGATGATAATGTATGCATCTTCTAGTTATTGCCAACATTATTTTTTCTTTTACAGTTATTAAAGTGAAGAAAGCTGTTTCAATTATTATCCAGCAAAGAATAATTAATAAATAAGCCCTTTCTTAGACAAACACGCTCAAAAGGTGATCTCGTGGTAAATTGTTATCAGCGCGTGCACCGCTTCATACAACGCATCCGCATGGCTGACCTCTACGCACTATCACAGTCTGTCACTGATTACTCTGTTTATGTAAGATTGTGTAGCACTAGTATGTGATGTACCACGTGCTTATACCTGGGAATATAAAGGACTAGCTGCGCCCTATGGTTGTCGCATACGTCTCGATCCCGTCGGAATATCGGGATAAAAGGTTCCTATCTCCTTATCTAGGACATCCGTTCAGCAGCTTGGCAAGAAAGCGTTTAACAAACATACACACAAATTTACCTTTGCATTTATAGTATTACTAACTGTTGCCCGCGACTTCGTCTGCGATCGTGGATGAAGAGTAGCATATGTCCCCCCAGGTGCCAGGCTGCTCATCTGTTAAATTTCATCCAAATCCGGTCAGCCGTTTTAGCGTGAAAGCGTAACAAACAAACAAACTCGCTTTCGCATTCATAATATTAGTTAGGAGGGTAGGATAGAAAAGTACTTTCGCTGCTAAGACATCAAGGGGGCTTAATTGAAGAGTGCTGTTTTGGGGATAGCATTTGGTAGCAGCAGTTGTGGCCAAGGTATCGTTCGCTAAGTACCTGAGCCCTCTGACAATAAGCTACTGACTTATACTAGTATCATACAGATTATAAAACCTTTTGCTCCTATTTATGGAAACTTTGCAATACGCTACGAAATCTTAACATTACCTGTCTATTTGCAAATAATCTACAAAATACATATACCCGTATACTAGTTATTTACATTTTCCTTAGCTCTAGATCACAAACAATAACGAAACTGACAGAAACGGGGTTCTATAGTTTAAAAGGACCCTGTTGTTTATATCTTTAAGAGCTTTCCTAAACCATCATCTCGTTTCTATTTGCAGGTGGTAGGCAAGTTCCTGTCGAAGCACGAGTTCGACCTAATCTGTCGCGCGCACCAGGTCGTGGAGGACGGCTACGAGTTCTTCGCCAAGCGGCAGCTCGTCACGCTCTTCTCCGCGCCCAACTACTGCGGCGAGTTTGATAACGCAGGTCAGTACTTTAAGTACTACTACGAACAAATCTTGGTAAACCATAACGACGACACACATCTATGGACACACCTATGGACACATCTGCATTGCCAAAGCTTTTGTAGATGCGGTGCCGCCACAGACACAGAACTGAACTGAAGGCCAATTCCCGTAATAAAAAAAGGTTCAAAATCAAGTCGCAGTCTCATCTCGGTGACAATTAAATGTCAAAAATTTGTGGTATTTTTGACAAATTGCGACTGACATTAGAATGCGAATGTTCTTTAAAGTACGAGAATGCCGCTCAGGTTTTGTGCCTAATACCTTTACTCACAGCAACGTTGCTTGGCGCAGAGAAATACTGGTTTCTGAACTCTTACTGCATAAATGACATGGACTTTTAAAGCAGCCACCGCGTGTTTCAGTCTCACTGTCCAATATAATCTTGGGCCTTCGTTAAATAGTCTGAGGCTATAAGATGCTAGTCCACGCGAGTAACAAAAGAACGTTCGGGATTATGTCTGGACATTGATGCCCACTTTTTGTCGATCGTCCGAACCTTGTTGGATGACTCAAAAAAGGCAAGAAAATACTTCCATAACTTAAATTACCTCTCTAACCTTAAATTGTTCAATTCCAGGAGCCCTCATGTCAGTGGACGAGACACTAATGTGCTCGTTCCAGATCCTAAAGCCGGCCGATAAGCGCAAGCTCTATTCCGGCCTCAACATGGGCCGCCCCAACACGCCGCCACGCGCACAGCCCAAGAACAAAAAGAAGTGAGTCCACACACACATACACAACTGTTGCACTAACATTGTACACGTGCACCGAGTAGTAAGAATGCTGTGCTCATGGACCAGTAAGAAGTCGGCGTTATGACGCGAGACCTCCTTTCCTCCAATGGGCGTAGGTAGAGTATTGTATAGAATGTATAGATTAACTGTCAGCGTATATCTTATGAGATAGCAAGTATTTGACAGTGACTTGTAAACTGGAACTGTCCAGTGTAGTCGAGTAATACTTTTCAAAGGAAGCGTACCGTGACAGCCGTTTTGTTGCGCCCCAGTCAAACACGAAGTTGAGGAGATAGAGAAAACATATTTATGTCTACTTTACTCTTTACTACTCAATCTAATACGACAGTGTGTTCTTGTCTCGCTATTAATATTATTATTAAGTAACTTGTCTATTGCTATACTCTGTCTACGCCAATGGGTGTTTCCCGTTCGATCACGACATACTTACTACTCAGTGTAGACATAATACGATGGAAATTATAGGGAAAAGATGGGTGTAAGTTTGGTAATAGGCATGATAATGGATACGTAATATCGCGAGGGGTCGTAACTTGCGAACGACCTTACGTGTGGGCAGTAATGTTACTAATTTCCGTAATTGAATTTCGTTCAGTGGCTTTTTATGTCGAAACCACAGGCATTATTTTTGTCGTGTGAATAGACACTTGATGCAATTCATCGTTATATTTGATTGCATGAATAGTTCGTACGATTGCCTGCCAACTAGGACGACCCCTTTTTAACTAGAGTTCAAGTTCTACTCTTCAAATAAGAATGGCACAGTGACGAGCACTAAATAATTTTTAATAACGTGCTTTACTTGTGTTATCAATTTTACGTCCACCACGCTACTTTAGTATTGCCAAATTGACTAGTTTACCACACAGTGTTGCCAGAAAATAAAATTAATTGCCAAAATCCGAAGGATAAAAAAGTTCTAATCATTGCTATATTGCCAGACTATGCCAAATTTAGTTATAATTGCGTATGAATTGAATTGGTTATAATGTGAAATTGTATGCGAACATTAGTTATTTAAGTCATGTAATGCTAACAGCTGGGGCTTTAAAAATGTAAGTGTACTATTTAAGTGACATGTTAAAAATAAAGCATTCCCCATTTAATTCGGTAGTTTGAATTTCATAAATATACCTTAGGTGTTGAAACACCCTAGACACAATCGAAGTTATTAAAATACGTGTAATGTGATGTGATGGGATTTTGTCATATGGCAATACAATCTCAGACACTCACACGTACTGAAATCCAAATAGATAGACGTACATTATGCACACGTCGTCTAGCAGGAAGAGGGGATTAAAGCTGACGATGCCGTGGAAATATGTATCGGAGATCTTTAAAGTGTCGGATAATAGGAATATAATGTTCTTAACCATGAGTGGAGGTTTTTTTCCTTGAATTGAAAAAGTACAAAGTAGGTAGTTTTGCTTGCAAAACGAATTTTATTGTACTGTGATGCGTAGATAGTTCCGACGTCAGACGGCAAACTGATACATTAACCCGTTATAAAAAATGGCCCTTTACTATGCGAAAGCGCTTTTTAAATTCCACTAGAAAACAAATCCTATGACATTCGACAGATGTGTTTAACCTTCTATCAGTGAATATTTTTTTGTAATCGGTGCAGCACTTTCAAAGATGACAAACAGTACAAACAATCAATTTTACCTCTTTGTAATATTCGTTAAGGTTGCGCCATTTGTGAAGGTGCGGTCTACCTATTTATTAATAATTATTGTGTAAATCACAAATAAAAATAAATAATATTTTATAATCGCAGAGACATTATATGAAGCCGCAACACCAAAGGTACCATACGATGTGTGACGTTTGAAATGCATCTTACCATAAATTAACAAAAACACACATTTTTTGTACTAGTAACACTCACTGGGGTTGCATACTCGCATCGCACAAAGCTAATCTACGATAAGCGCCTAATGATTGGAAATATGATTTTGTGAAACATTAACAGGTTTAAAATCCATAACAGTCCATCTGCCATTAGAGTTTTAAAAGTATTGAAACTTGTCGATAAACAAACTGTTTTCGTGCAAAGATTTAAATCGTTAGATTCGCCCGACAGCGTCAAAAGATGGTCACGGGTCCCTTTACAATGACATTTGAATAGCATGACCTAAGTACTGTTAGGGCAATTCTAATTATTGAAAGCTTTGGTTTTGGTAAGAATAAAAATAATTATAATATTTGCAGATAGCAAAGAGTATAATTATTTAAAAAGTTTGTTACAATAAAAAAAGCATTTGTAGTATGACATTTTAATTGCAAGTGCATGTTTTCTTATGGCGGCGCGAGGCGTAGGTTGTTGGGTTAGATACGGTGAACTTGTTTGGCAGATAGGTCATACAAATTCTGATTAGTTTTTCTAGTATTACATTGTTGTACGGGCTCGCAATACAGACGCACTACTGGAACTGTAATTTATTGAACCGATATCTGTATTTTATAGTTTCTAAGCTGTCACAGGTGACATCATACAATGTCGCTGGTTTAGTAGGTCCAACAAACGCCCGCCAAGAGATGTGTCGGCCACTTTGTAAGAATGGAATGACACATCTCTTGTCACGGTAGGAATTTATAAGCACTCGCGCCGCCAATCCAGTGTTTGTCTGTCCTACGTTTGAAATATCATGATCATTGTTTTTATTATTTTTTATTTCATTACTTTTTAAATAGCAGTATCTTTTTTAATG
Organism: Dasypolia templi; assembly: GCA_963555695.1. NCBI lineage: Eukaryota > Metazoa > Arthropoda > Insecta > Lepidoptera > Noctuidae > Dasypolia > Dasypolia templi. Next base: position 21,747,344 of record OY743155.1, on the reverse strand, counting down.
TAATAAACTTTAAAAAAAAAACTGTTCTCAATATCTAAATTAATTTGTATCATTAAAAGTTGAAATAAGAATACAAGATTCATGTACCTATCAAATTGCAATGTAAGAAAATATTTTAAGAACTGTTCTCAATATTTAAATGAATTTGTATCATTAAAAGTTGAAATAAGAATACAAGATTCATGTATCAAACTGCAATGTATGCCATCATCTCACGTTTATTTTGTGTTTGTTCCCGATCGCCAGTTAATCGCCCCACCCTGCGCCTGCGTCGCTCCGTCGCCGACTCGCATGGACTCCCACGTACCTACTTATTGCCTACCTTACAAATATTACTAACTTAGACAGCGTTAGGGGACTTTATAATAATACGACAGTTTGCTAATCTCACCTTCCATTGCGTGTTTTGTTATTGTTTATGACGTACCACGCAATGGATGATAAATAAGTTTTTGTATCATATTTATAAGGTGTAGTTTTGTAGTGAGAGGGCTTATGTACTCACTGCGATGTAATAAAAATGTCATTTTAAATAATGATAATTCACTGTGTCAAATAGCTTTGCTTGTCCAGTACTTTTTAGTGGAATGGTCGGTCCTAGGTCATTTTAGTCTTATGTTAAGTAAAGAATCAAATGATTTCAGCTTAGCTTTCAGATATTCATTCTTCGTCTACTGAATGGCTTTAGTAAGCAAAACAGATATTTCGTATTGTTCCCTTTCGCTCTTATATTTTATAAAATGGGATACATTTTGTAATTTTTTTATTGTCTATGAAATCTTGTGACTCTCATGTATTACTTTTATAGCTCTCTGAAGAGAAATTGTTCACAGATTATGTCATAATATTATAAAGAGAGTGAAGTAAGATTTATAAAATTGATATAGGACTTTTTTTTAAAGTTACAAATTATTACTTACCCTAGTAACATCTAGATTTTAAATAAAAAATTCTAAAATCTCGCTTCTCTCTCTTTTAGAACATATTTTGTTATCTATCGATAAAAGTCGGTAAATTACGTTTACTCTTGATCAATCGCTGGACAATCGTCCCTCAGACGAGTGCGTTAGGACTAACCCTGATAAAACTTGCCGTAAGTTGAAATAGTGACCAAGTGCCAATTTCATCAATGAAACTGAACGCGATTAGTAAATTTAAATTGCGGAATTCTTTCTGTCAAAAGGTTTGCAATCGAATGTAATGGGTCATATTTTGGTTTACGGCAATTCCAGCTAGTCACATTTCGATCAAAAGTAGTAGTAGCAAATAAATTTCCATCATTAAACGATATTTGAGGATATTGTAGCAAACAGCTACTGTCGTTGAGTATTTTTATTCAAATACAAAATGGCGGTCTAGCATTCGGCTCTGGGGCTCCCCGTGGGCGACTCACATGTGTACGGATGCACACGAATGCGCGTAATGATAATGTCTGTGCAAATGCGTGTATGTATGACTGTCCACAGAATGCTTGTGTCGTATTCAATATTCAACAATTAATGTAAGGTTACGCCCGCGGCTGCAACTTCGCCTTCTACCCCCCTCCCTCGACATTTGCCCCCTCCTTCGACTTCTACCCCCTCCCTCGACATTTTTGTCGTACCCCATCTTTTACCGACTGCGTGACAGCAAAAAGAGGGTTATGTTTTATTGAGATTATTTCATCATTGACCGCAGGGTGATGCGATATGATTCATGTCGTTGTTGTGTCGCAGTAAAATTATATGACAGAATTCAATGATGGAAATATTGGAAGTATGATAAGTAGTAAGCATTAATATCGTAACGAAGCCGTAGTTTGTTAATATATGATAATATTATGAACAAATCGCCCACAGTATTGGACCCTCTTGGTTGAAATTTGCAAAGTACCATGCTGGAACTATTTGATACACATACATTCAGTCACACACACATCTTGTTATAAGGAATGATCTAGATTTACTGTATAGTTTCTTAATAAGTTACATAATGTGACTTTTAAGTAATAAATTAATTTACAAGCATCAAGTGTTTTACTAGTACGTGAAATAATTTCCTTACCATGCATTTACAGTATTTAGTTATAGAACTACGTCGCAATAGTAACGAGGAATTATTTGTACCCAATTCCTAGCCTTCCTGACCGTTTGGATAAAATGTACGAAGCATAGTTTCAAAGCTTATTTTATGGGAATCTTGCCAACGAAATCTATTCAGAGGACCCGTTAAATTCAAAATGTATTTGTAAGTAAAGTACAACGATCAGTTGTATAATTGGAACCGATTGATAAGCATTTACGTAGGAGCCAAGTGGTCAATATGTGGGCGTATTTAGATGTAAACGTTACACCGTCCCATCAGGCCGGTCAATAGGACTGTGTGTAGCATTGCGTTGTCCCCTACTTCTTATGCGATCCTGATTCTCACTATGCTTCGCACGAATGATGTGGTCGCTTAAATATTTTGGAATACCAACCGATGATTTCAACCGTTGACATTTTGTCTCAAGACAACGCTAGACATAAAATTAGAATTCCTCTAACTGACGTGTTTACTATAGCATGAAGTTGTTGAAACAAACTTGATATTCGAATCTTGAAATCAACGGTTAATTTCGTCAGTGTTGCAAAACTCTACCGATAGCTACCATACGGAAAAATAAAAGGTCGCATAAGAATAAAGGGTAGAAATAACTGAAGATTTTCTTTTATTTAATTGCTATTGAATGTGTTAGACTGATACCCGCGGCTGACTGCCGATCAAATTGAATCATTGATCTATGTATGAAAAGAATTGTATAATAATTTCTAAAATAAAATACTTCTGAAAAAATTTAATGTTTTATTTATTGTGCCCTTACATTGTATTTATTTATTTAAGGAAAACAAATAGAAGTACAATAAGTAATACTAATTTTTTTAAACTACTCTACTAAGAATAATAGTAATAAAATACAAGTTTTTAAGTGAAGTGCTTTAGGAACTCTTGAAACATTTTTCTACTTGTCATTAACATTTACTAGCAGCGTGTAATAGGAGAACGAAGTCTTTAAAATCTGAAAAAAATAAACAAAATTATTGTAGCTATAAACATTTACTCATTACCGTACAAAATGTCTTACAACTTTTGGAAGGATAAAAAATGCGAGACATGGCAACCCTAACCAGAGTTGCCGCAAAAAGATACGTACAGCAACAAAAGTATGCAGATCCATGTGCAGAAACCGGCCAGCCCTCACGACGACTGGGCGTCTGTTAGCCAGCAGTATATTCAGCAGAACTCTTCGTGGACGGACGCCCATCGTTTGCCACATGCTTTGGTAAGCTGCCGTCGATACGCGGTCCGCCTGACATTTTGGGAAAATATGTTGGTAAAATAAAAATAAATGTTTAGCCTAAGTTCCTGACAAGAGGCAAATGCTGAAAGTAGAATTGTCTTAAAAAAATTTACCAAATCTATACAAGTTTGTGGTAGCGGGAAAAAAATCTTATTCGTGAACATATTTCTGAGACCGCCTGTCCTTGTCCCTGTTGAATTTAAAATACGTTTTTGAAAAGTTTTCTCGATACTAATAAAATGACAAACTAACCTCTTGAAATGTTCTTCCAACAAAAATATCTGTATTACTTATCAACGTATGTTGGTAAAATTAATAACAATATCGTATCATATTAAAATACAGTACTTGGTTGTTTGTTATTTTTGATTACACAACTTATTTTTGATTAAATAGACATAACATCATCACGCCTTGTGTCCCCGAAGGGTTGGGCAGAGGTGTACCTATAGTACACCCACATTTTGCCAGTTATGTTTAAGTCCCATGTAATAGGGGGCGAGCCTATTGCCATCAACCGTGCACAAATCCAGACTCCGGGCTGCTACTGAGAAATTCCAGATAGAAAAACCCAATAACACGTTGCCCGACCTTGGAATCGAACCCAGGACCTCATGCTCAGCAGTAGCGATTGCGACCACTAGACCAACGAGGCAATCAGTTTTCCTAATTTGCAATAAATTACAAGCGTTGTGTCTTCGCGCTTCTCTTCTTTTCTAGGCAGTTGTACAGTGACCGCGCTTTACTTGTTGTCAGTGTTTTTGTGTGTTCTTGTGCGATAGCACTACGTAAACGTAACGTAAATTCGAATGATATTTTAATCGAAAATACTGCTAGTACAACTAGTATTACCCATAGCTATGAATGAAGTCAGTTTCCACATCTTAGTTACTGGGTAACACCGTAATACGATACCCCTTGGTGAGCCTGGTTGTCAGAGTTTTGGGCTTCATTATGTACCAAATATTTGCGAAATGAGTGCTAAACTTAACTAATAAGTCCCAACATAGTATTCTTACCTGCAAAATGATTTGGTTTCCATAATAGCAGTACACGAAAATGTCCAAGGCCACTGCTGCCAAATACTCCACTGTTATCATGTCGAATTTCTGCAGAACAAAAAAACAAAAGTGGTCTGATGATAGAGCCTTGAGGTGACCCCAGGAAGTTTAATTTGCATTTTGCAGACATTCATCAGAGTGGAGTGGAGTGGATAATTAACATATTTTTTAAATAAATCTCAAGTGAGATCACGGAAAATTCACCGTAAGTATTGTAATGTATGCTCTGTTCTTTCGTCTGTAAGCTGCTTGGAAAATCACATGAGGCTGCCCAGTAGATGATTATCCTGAAGACTACCAACAATTGCATTGCTCAGCAGTTTTGAGAGTATGTTGAGCCCTCGGTTATTATTATTAAGGGAAATGCGATAAGGTAACCCGCAAAATACAAATATTCTATTTTTTTTTGTAATTCGATTCGATTGAAAGGTAAAAAAATATAGTACGCGCCCGTAAAAAACAATTATTTTTACAATTATAATCATTTGAAAGGTCAATACAAATCTCTCAAGTTCTAATTGGCTTCAAATGTAATGATTCCAATAAAAAGATTTATTTATTTATAATAGCCAAGTTATAGGCAATTTGAACTTAGTATGTATTCTGAAATCAGCTCGGAATCACCCACTGTGTATAGGCCTCACCTATGTAATGATTATGATTCTGTAAATGCTCAGAATATATTTCTAGATAATATTGCAATAGTAGACTAGTGTTGCTCTGAAAGAGAATAGTTTTATTAATCTTTTTAATTTTGAATAATTTATAAATTTCTTTATTTTACAAGATTGTAATTGTGATTGTCATCTTCATATTTACAGATGATTGACACGTTGCCTGTCCGTGCATTATATATAATGCATTTTTGGCTGCTGCTGTGACGTCCGTGCTTTATTTATAATGCAATGAGCCTATTCTTTTTGAATGGGGTTTTGTAGACTGGACGTGCGAGCTACGTCTTTAATATTTTGCAGACGTATGAGCAGTGAATTGGGAATAATAAAACACCAACGTCCCGCGATTTTTTTTTTATTGGTTGGGTACATGAACTGGCTTATTGAAAAGCATTATTATTTGAATAAAATCCTCTGGCAATTAGTGAGATTCGTTATAACATTGTAAGCAAAATGGTTTTTTGCATGGAATGCACTCGGTTGTAACTTGTGAAGTCTTCTTCCTTGCATCAGTGGCTGTGAATCCTGATTCTTTCAGCTTTTTGTAGCAACTGGCACAACGTTTTTGCCAAATTTTTCCATTAGCTCTCTTGGGTATTTTCGTTAACTTGTGACTTGTAGGTCGCAAAGAACTTGCAGAACTGGAACTTGAAAAGTTCTCATTTTCCAAAAACAATAATAAGTTCATAAAAATGTGTTTATTGTCTATGGATATAACGAAAATTTTCATTAAACGTCCGTGCATTATTTGTAATGCACGGTATTCTAGCTATCACGTCCGTGCATTAAAAATATTGCAATGCTGAAATTCAGTAAATTCAGAAGTTTTATTGAAAATCATTTGTATATACTTCGTAAGTACATAAAATTAAAAAATTTGACCAAAAAAAAAAATTGGACGACACGACAACCTTATCCAAAATACTCTGGACAGGCAACGTGTTAAGTCCTTAGAGCTAGGTACTAAACATACTTTGTAATGTAACCTTAAACCTTCCTTTATGTGCATCTTTGTAGGTATAGTATAATTTTTATTACAAACTTGATACTGAGCTGCAAATTGGAAAAAAAAATAGAATTACGCGGGCTAAGCCCCCGGGGCTTTCGCCTTAACCTTTTACCATTGTAGCAGCATACAACAGCATGCACAGATACATAGTAACTTGCACGACTCTGAGCGCCAGGAGGGGTGACACGAACTTCTCAAACATATCCTTGTGTTGGTACACAACTTGGGAGAGAGAGGCGCAGTCGCGAAGTGCGTCCACTGTTGCATCGTCGTATTCGGAGCTATAAATGTCTGTGGGAAATCAAATGCAATATACAAAATGGTTTTCATATAAATTAAACTACTTCAGCTACGTCTTTACACACCAACACGTGCAACCACCATCTTAATTTCTCTTTCTCTCTCACGCACACTCACTCTCGCGCATACAGCACTATCATTCCCACATGTCTGTTGGACAGCGAGATGGGTAAAGGTCCAAAATAAAATGGTGGGCGAAGTTTTAATACGAATACACAAACTGTTTTGGAAAGAAAACGCTGTACTCTACACGGTCGTTAATGTGGCACATGGAATTTGAGAAAACATTTGGCTTTGTAGAGCCTTGTCTCTTTCACTCTTTGTTTGACAGTCACTTTCTAAAACTCGATGTGATATAGGTCAGTATCTACTTATCTTCTTCTTCAACTATGTACTTATCTCAACTACATTCTTACAAATAAAACAAATGTGATTCCAATAAGAACGTACCAAACTGAGTCTTCACACCCACGAAATTGTTGTTCTAAAACAGATGAACGCTATATAAGCACTTCGTACTTTTTTAATATCATGACGACCTACTTACGTAATAAAAACCAAGCTTCCATACCACTTTCTCATCATAATGATACACCGACTCCTTCATTTCCGATACACTGTAGATATAGTTATTTTCCTCATCATCCTGTATGTTCGCGTACGTTGCTGCCAACGCTGCGTGTTTCACGCCGTGTTGCAGCAACGCGGTGTAACGCGCGTTGCGGAGGCTGCAACATAACAGGTCCAGTTGCCCGCAGATCAAGATTGAGTTTGACGCGAAGAATACTCCTGTCGATTATCACAGAACTGATATTTAATGATTGCCTCGTTAGTCTTGGGTCGAAGCACGACTGCTAACTTTGAGGTCCTGGGCTCCGTTCCCAGGTCGGGTAAAGTGTTACTGAGCTTTCCATAGGTCCTATACCTATGGAAAACTCGGTAACACTTTACCCGACCTGGGTGTTCCCAGTAGCAGCCCGGTGTCTGGATCTTTTTTGTGGTTGTTAGAGTGGCACAACTGTTTTCCATTTTGGCGCGGAGTTGAAGTTGCATCTGTTAATTAGATTAAATACAGTGCTGTGTTCAGTAAAACAATATCTAGTGTACCTACAGGTATTGCGAATTTCATAATGGACAAAAATATCGAAGCGTTTGTTTTAATTTTTGTATCGCCAATGGAATTTCGTGTTCAGAGTCACTGCAAATGTTACAGAAGGCTTACGGTGAATCGACTTTCTCAAAAACACATACTTATGCGTGGAATAAAGCGTTCAAGATGCGGTTGAGATGTGAAGGAAGATTTGCCTCGCTCTGGTAAGCCACAAACGTCTTCAACTGAAGTTAACATAGCAAAAGTGAAGGAAATAGTGACTGAAAATCCTCCCTCAAGTTTGAGATAGATTGCCGCTGAACTTTCTGTGTCTTACGAGTCGATCTGCACCATTTTAAATAATCACTTAGACATACAACATGTTGCCGCTTGGCTAGTCCCAAAAGACCTGAATTTTCACCAAAAACTCAATCGCAAAAGAGTCGCTGAGTACATGCTAGAAAGAGTCAATTCCGACCCAACATTCATGAAACGCATTGTAACTGGTGACGAGACGTGGGTTTACGAGTTTGACATGCGGACTAGTCAACAAGCTTCGAAGTGGCGATGGCGCCTTCAAACCGAACCGAAACCGAAAAATCACGCCAAATTCGATCAAAAGTCATGTTGACTGTTTTCTTTGACTATCGCGGTGTTGTGCACTTGGAATTCTTGCCGGAAGGTCAAACGGTAAATAAAGAATATTGTTCGAGCATTAAGCGGCGTTTAAGAGAGCAAATTCGACGAAAAAGGCCAGATTTGTGGAAAGAAAATTCTTGGATTTTGCATCACGATAATGCGCCTTCGCACAAGGCCATCATTGTGAACGAATTTTTGACCAAAACAAATACCATCGAGCAAGCACCTTATTCACCAGATATGTCTCCAGCCGACTTCTTTCTTTTTCCGAAAGTCAAATTACCACTTCGTGGCACCCGTTTTCATTCGGTAGAAGACATAAAGGACATTTCGCGGCGCATCTGAACTCAATTCCGGAAAAAGCGTTTAAAAATGTTTTGATGATTGGATTATTCGTTGGCGTAAGTGTATCGTTTCTCAAGGAGCATACTTTGAAGGCGATAAAATAAAATTTGATGACTCACTAACATTTTCTGTATTATTGCTCTTTTCCTGGTACTTTCTACTACGAGGGTTCAACCACCAGGAAACCAGGAGGGAATATTACATGATTCACTTACCAAACTGTCCCATAGCAAGTCCAACGTACAACTGCGTTACAAATGAAACCAAGAACACAATCACGTATATAAGAGATCGAGTCACGTCCATGTAGATCCAACCCTGGATAGGCTCTTTAGTCCACACTGGAAACATTCAGAGAGTTATTGATACATAGTTACATTTCAAAACAATAATAAACTTTCGTTATTTCATTAAACTCAGTCTATCGCAGTCCATTGCTAGACATTCGGTATAGGCCTCTCCGAAATTGCGCCATTATCCACATCTATTCCAGAGATAGAACGGAAGATTTATCTACCACTTACAGTGAATAATAACAGGCATCGTTGAATACATAGTGACGCTAAACACAGTGCAAGCCGTATATATCCTTGCAAAACTTCGGGCCTTCATGTAGCTGTGATCCATCGTCATGTTCGTCAGCCCCCTCGCCGAATGATGCTTGAAGTTCTTATCCATATACTCCAGCAACATGTACAAATCTTTGCGATATATGGCACAGTACGCAACAATTATTAGGGAAATTATAAGAGGAAGAGCATCAGCAATAGTCACCAAACTAGACATGATATCTTGCCATTCTGTATACAAATGCACCGTCAAAACCATTGGTAAATGTGTTAAAACGAAGAGCACTACCCCTAAATATATATTGTTGATGATTATTCTCCATTCGTTGGCGGAATTGGGAAACAGATCCCAGCAGGCACAGATCTTCAATGGCTTTTCTATGTAGTGAATATAACGCTCAGATTTAACGGTATTTAAATAGGTTTTGGGTTTTGTAGACGACATTATAGATGTTAGAATTAGATACCCTTTTGAAGTTAATGGGAACTGAATATACTAAGCTTGTTAAGTTGGAGCTTATATGCGTTTGCAGGATTTAAAGAGTCTGATACATTAGGCTGTCGGAAAATATAGACATGTCGGGGTCGAAGGGGGGGGGATATATTATCGTAGCCAATTTTCTGTAATGAGTGGCTTTGTCGTAGTCTACATAATTACGTTCTTTTTACGCGATGAAATCTTTAAACTCTTAACGCTTAAATATGTCCAACAAATAACGAAGCATGCTGGAATCAAACATAATACTTCGACACTTCTGTATAAAATTAGTTAAGACGTGTCCGAGCGAAGGTTCGGTTTCGGTTTCGGCCGAAACTAGAAAAGAAGCCGAAAATTCGGGGTTTTGGTTTCGGCTGAAAACCGTGTTTCTGTCGGACATCTACACTAATATTATCAAGAGGAAAGATTTGATTGTTTGTATGTATTGAATAGGCTCCGAAACTACTGGACCGATTTGAAAAATTGTTTTACCACTAGAAGCCGAAATAATGTCTGATGAACATAGGCAAATCTTTTATTAACTTTATTTTCGAAATCCACGCGGACGACGAAGTGCTAGTTAAATAATGTATTAACTTATGGACTTTCCAGTGTTTTTCATAGAATCTATATTCAAATATATTAGTTAACGTAAATAAACAGTTAGATAGATGCCTATCTTCTCATCTTTTTTTCATTACAATTTGAAAAATTATGTCTCATGTTGCCTGCTTACAATGGACATAATATGTATTTAATCGAACCTCTTATATTTTCCTTCTTACCTTTTAAAAATATAATTGAATGTTCTAGTACAATGATTGTCTGTCTTTTTGAGAACCTCAAATAATTCGTATTTTGAAGACCTAAAAATATTGAATAGCCATTAAGTAGCTAACTGCGACCAACTTGGATCTAGCGCTCGCTCGGCTCGCGTTGGTCATAGTTTTGTATATATTTTTTTCGTTTTCGGAGGGGTCTGTCAAACTCTTATTGACTAAAATCCATTCCCGGTGTTCTCTTCCTGCACTTGGACCGGGATCATGGGAACTTGTGCGCCTTCCACGATCAGACCCGCGGGGGAAGTGAACGCATGAAACACTACGTGCTGCCGCCGGACCTGGTGGTACTGGAGGACCTGTTTACGAGGGCTGGAAGAGGCCGTTGTCCGCCTTCCGCCAACACCCGGTTCGCCTACCGCAGGTCAGGAGAGTGGTCTCGATCTCCCTTTCCGCAGCCTCCTGTGTAAGGCCGCCAAGAAAAAGAGATATAAGATCACCGCATCCCACGACTCGGCAGCCGGCACTAACGATCATCGAACGAAAGGCAGCGCGGCACCATAGTCGCCGAGCGTCTGGCTCCCTGTTTATGCGACACAGGCACGTCCCGAAGCAGCCAATGCAGCCATGCCCCGAAAGGACGACACGGTGACGTTCAGTTCAAGTTTTTTGAAGTTCAATAATTTTAAAAAGAGTCTGTCAGTAGAAGATCACTTAGTTTTTAGCAGATCAGAGCAGTCAAAACCGTTAAGTATGAAAGGGTCACAAAAACCGTTCAAAACGATTAACAAGCATTGTTTCAAACTTTGCTCATTTAAATTCTGTAAATTATTTAATTACCTAGGAATTATCGGAAAGAGGTCCAATTACTTAGACCAGCTAAATTGTCCTAAGTTTAAGTAAGTTTGCAAGTTCTTTGTTTGTAATTATACTGTAATGATAATGAATGATGATAATTATTTGGTATGTCCTTCCGGCTACTAGTCGCAAGCGCTATTTCTGGAGCATGAAGTCCTTGGTTCAATTCCCGGGTCGGGCAAAATCTTATTATTGGGATTTTCCATTTGGAATTTCTCAGTAGCAAACCGGATTTGTACCCAGTTACTTAGACATAGCTGGTGAAATGTGGGTGTAGGTACTTAACCTCTTCCAAACCCTTCGGGGACTACATGCAATCTTAGGCTGCGACCGCGCCTGAAAAGAAGTATAAATGTTATATTGTTTTGCCTTCCTGTGTTTCAGTGATCCTTATGAGTTGTTGCCTTTAACTGCCAAACCTAGCACAGAGCGCTACTGATGATAGACCGTACAATTATATCTGTCCCTGTCAAACAAATAGCTGTCAACACATTATAGGGTCGCATACTTTTGCTTTTTTGGGACGTTCAAACCAGAGATTTATAGGTTTATCTGCAGTACGCCAAAATTGGAGGTACGTTAGCCATTAGTCCATAAGCACTCATGCATTTGAATAGATGATGCACTTGACAATCGCTATATTCAACGGTAATACGAACCAATACATCTGATAATATGGCGCAAAAACAGATTGTATTCTTTTTATATATACCTAACATAACATGTGTGTGTGTGTTGTTTACACATAACCCTGTCTTTGCTATCACATAGTCGGGTATATAGTGTACGAAACTTTAGAGTATCCATCCTTCTTGGAGATGATGGACGTGCCTTCGTCAAGACGCAATAATCCCTCGGCCGCCACATAACGGCCGCTAGATAACGGGCGCCACATAACGCCCGCTACATAACGCCCGCCTCATAATGAATGTCCGTATTGAATCTCGAGGCGTTTTGTTTTTCACGTGTAAACAACACACACACACATGTGTATTCATTATTCCTACCCTCGAAGCATCCTAACGGCCGGATGGATTCGAATACATGGAGTGACTATCGAGTCATCTGGGTCACGCAAAGCTAGGTTTTGTTTTTATAAAATCAAAATGGCGGATTTTAGACGTCATTATGAAAGGTCTTGAAAAAAGAACATTGTACCATGACTCTGTTCGGTTACAAAAAAGGGCTTGAAGAGACGATTCCAAAAATACAACACACTAAAAGAACTCGACTAAATAATAAAAAAAAAACAAAAAAGAAAAACCCGACTGCAACAAAGATTCACAACAAGCTCACTTTTCAAGCAGTCGGCTGCATTTGGTTGTATCAAATCTGAGATTCATGCAAAATCTAAAGTCATGCAATTTCATCAAAAATACAATACATAATATCGTCAACTAGCATCTAGCCCAAATAAAAATAAAAATAATATTTTTTTGGAACAGTTTAAAATTTACGAAAACGCAGATAGCCACAAATGTAAAATACTGTGGCGCAGCAGCTATCAACGCCCAACTCAAATATACAGCCAAATGTGCTCAAATGTGCAGCCCTCACTAAAAGTATCGGAAATGGAATATTTCCACTGTTCCTGTCATATTAAAATCTTTTTAATTGAAAACTCCTTGGTTTTAAAAATCGAATATCATTTATTTCTTTAAAAATAGATTCTCGGGCTTGTCAAACTTGTTTAGTCGTTGAGAAAATGGAATTGACTCGAGAAAATTCAAGAGCGATGATTTATTATGACTTTCGAAGTGGTTTAACACAAAAGCTGTTGACCGGATGATTTCTGCATTTGGTGATGAAGCCCCAGCCAAAACCACAATTTATCGCTGGTTTGCTGAATTTCAACGTGGACGTGTCAAGCTCAGTGATGATCCCCGTCAAGGTCGTCCAAAAACTGCAGTCACCCAAGAAAACGTTGATGCTGTGCGTAAGCTGATTGAGGAAGATCGACATGTGACATACCGCGAAATTCAGGCAACTTTAGACATTGGCATGAGTCAAATACAAATAATCTTGCATGAACAATTAGGTGTAAAAGAGTTGTTTTCTCGATGGATACCGCATTCGCTCTGTGAAGAGCAAAAAGCGGCTCGCGTTACTTGGTGCATCAGGACTCTCGAAAGATTCCACGCTGGATCCTCAAATGCTGTATACAACATCGTATCAGGTGACGAATCCTGGATATACGCGTACGAACCCGAAACAAAAAACCAGTCACGAGTTTGGGTGTTCGAAAATGAGTTAAAGCCAACAAAAATTGTTCGTTCACAGAGTGTTGCAAAAAAAAAAAAAAATTGTGGTCACGTTTGTCTCCAAAACCGGCCATGTTACGACTATTCCTCTTGAGGGACAAAGAACGGTTAATGCAGAATGGTATGCTAGCATTTGTTTGCCACAGGTCGCTTCTGAACTCCGTAAAGAGAACTACAACCGCCGCATCATCCTCCATCACGACAATGCGAGTTCTCATACCGCACACAGAACAAAAGAGTTTTTTAGAGCAAGAAAACATAGAATTATTAGACCATCCGCCGTACAGCCCCGACCTAAACCCTAATGATTCTCGGGGCGAGCTGGATTGCTCCAACACGAATGTATGCGTACATCCGCGGTGGGGCGTCCCGGATCGCCAGGCACTTCTTCTCTTGCAACCGAGCGGGTGGGCAGGTTGCGGATAGCCCAACTCCGGCTGCGGGACCATCTAGAATGGTCGATCCCGGCCGGAGCATCTTGTAAGAGATCCCGGACAAGAGAATTTCCCGAAGGCCCAATCCCAGGCTCAGGGTAACCCAGTTACCCTACCTCCCATGAACCTGAACGCCTAACAAAACCATCCCTCCCTATCCACTAATTTCCTGCCGCTTCCCAAATCCTTAGGCCTATTCCCAGACCTAAGGTGACCCCAAATTACCCACACCTTCTCACCAAATGCCTTCCTTCCTATCCCTATTTCCCGTCGGTCCCAGAGGAGGGGTAACCTCGATTCCAAAAAAGCCCACCCCCAAATAAAGATATAATGCAGAATGTAAATAAAACTACCCAGGTGGGTCCCGGCCAGGCCGGGGAATCCCACACCGCCGGTCAGCCCCCAACGTATTCTGGGGGGGGCAACAGACTGCAAAGTATTACAGCGCTCTTCAGCGCCTACAAACCAGGCAGCGACTAACGCGCCTAACCCCTCAACACCGGCCGCGACTAACGCGCCTACACACGCAAACTCGGCCGCGATCAACGCGCCAGTACCCGCAACCCAACGCATAACGTCCCAATAAAATATTTTTCTTTCTTTCTTTCTTCTTTCTAACGCCCCCCACGAGCCTTTTTTTTTTTTTTTTTTTTGTTCCCGGGGTGGAAAATCCTCATGGATGTCCTCCGCCCTAGGGCGGGCGGAGGGGTCTGTCAGACTCTAACTGACTAAAAACCACCCCGGTGTTCCATCTCCCACCTACGCCGGGGTCGCGGGAACACATAATTCGTCCGCATCCCCGGCTGGTGCCGGCCCGCTTGCGCGGGCCCCGTCTCGGGCGGGGGGAGTGAGGTGTACTCCCCCCGCAACGTCTGTGAGCGGCACGCACGGAACACTATGCGCGCCGCCTACTCGGGTCCTAATGTTGGGGGGCGACGGATGTCCCCGAATTCGTCGCCCCTGAACCCATTTAGGGGGGCTGGAAGAGGGCGTTGTCCGCCCTCCGCCTGCGCCCGGTGCGCCTCGGCCTCGGCAACATCGGAGGTAAGCTAATCCTCAACACACACAATTCAGACAAACCAAGAACCTGCGCCTACATACCCAATGGAATTCCTACCACACCACTCACTCAGTTCTGTTCCAGAGACCTGACAGCTGTCAGGCTCCAGACCGAAGGCGGCGTTCCCGATGTTGTATTGGCCTCGGTATACATGCCAGGCGAGGACGCAATCTGCCCGCCAAAAGAGATGACCGACCTGGTACAACACTGCGAGCGTGCAAATCTGGACCTGATCATCTGCACCGACTCAAACGCTCACCACCCACTCTGGGGTAGCGACGCACCGAACCCTAGAGGAGAGGTACTATCCACCTATTTATTCTCTACTAACCTTAACATTGTTAACCGTGGTGCTGAACCCACTTGGGTCACAGTCCGAGGGCAAACGATCATAGACCTAACCCTTGCAACAGAAAATGCAACAAACCTTATCACAAACTGGCACGTATCCGACGAGCCTTCTTGCTCAGACCATAGAAGGATTCGCTTTACATTAACTACCAACACAAGTAAACCAGTGCCTAGGCGGAACCCGCGGCGCACCAATGTACCCGGGTATAAGCGCCTCCTAGCCTCCTCACTAGGCAGACACCTATCACTAGTAACCATAACAGACCACGCACAACTAGAATACACCGTAAACAAACTATCAGAATATATTACCGAGGCATACCATGCATGCTGCAAACTAAGGGCGCCAAAACTAACAGCGAGAGGAACCCCTGGTGGAACGCTGAACTTAGTAAGCTCAGAGGTGCATTACGTAAGCAATTCAACAGAGCCAAAAACACCAGACACCCGGACGACTGGGAGTCATACAAAGAGACCCAACATACATACAAAAAGCAAATCAGAACTGCCAGAAGAACAGCATGGCGGAAGTTCTGTGAATCCATCGAAACCAATAATGAAGCCGCAAGGGTAAGGAAAATCCTATAAACTGATCAGGACCGAACCCTCGGCGCGCTGAAAAAACCCGACAACTCATACACACTAAATGACCATGAAACCAGTAAGATCCTCCTCGAGACTCACTTCCCAGACTGCAAACTCCTAGAGGACAAGGTGTGGGAAGCTGAACCAGAATGGACCCCAACGGATCAAGACTGGCCTAGAGCCCGCAATATAGTAACAGAAGACCGGATAAAGTGGGCCATCAACACCTTTCAGCCCTATAAGTCCGCTGGGCTGGATGGCATCTTTCCAGCCCTCCTACAATGGGGGGTTGATATAATGACACCATGCCTGGTGGAGACCTTCCGAGCCTGTATAGCACTCAGACACATACCCCTAGCTTGGCGCGAAGTGAAAGTCATATTCATACCCAAACCAGGCAAATCCGACTACACACAACCCAAGGCCTATAGGCCCATAAGCCTCACATCCTTCCTACTGAAAACCCTGGAGAGACTCTGTGATAGATACATTCGAGACGGACCTCTTCAGGCAAAACCACTTCATAAACAACAACATGCGTACTCCACAGGCAGATCAACGGAATCTGCGTTACATAGCGTGGTTTCCAAGATTGAATGCGCGGTGGACCACAAATGCTCAGCACTAGCTGTCTTCGTTGATATCGAGGGTGCTTTTGACAAAACCACGTTCGGTAGCATCAACATGGCCCTCGACAGACACAATATAGACCCGACCCTGAGCGGGTGGATCACTAATCTGCTCAAATTGAGAGCTGTACAGGTAACAGTGAACGACACCACAAGGGCCATTGTGGCGAAGGGCTGCCCGCAGGGGGGCGTTCTCTCGCCACTTCTGTGGAACTTGGTTGTGGACAGCCTCATCAGAACACTCAATGACAAAGGCTACTTTACTGTAGGCTATGCCGATGACCATAATAATAAATGGCACCCACGAAAATACCCTATGCAACCTTATGCGCCAAGCCTTAAAAATAGTAGAGGACTGGTGCAACGAACACCAGCTAACCGCCAACCCCACAAAGACCGAACTGATCCTCTTTACGAAAAAGAGGAAACTGACGACACTACAACTACCACGATTCTTCGGAACTACCCTAAGCCTATCAACCGAAACCAAGTACCTAGGCATCTATTTGGATAAACAGCTGAGTTGGGCAAAACACACCAACTACATCACTACAAAAGCCAGCATATCTCTGTGGCAGTGCAAGCGAATGCTTGGCAGAAACTGGGGGATTAACCCCAAGGTAACCTACTGGCTATACACTACTGTCATTAGACCAATTATCACGTACGGCTCGTTAGTCTGGTGGCCTAGGACAGACCTGAGCACAGCCCAAAAAGATCTCGAAAAACTGCAGCGGTTTGCTTGTGTAGCAATCACTAGCTGCATGAGAACCACACCCACTGCTGCCCTACAGGCAATGCTTGGGCTGCCACCCCTACACCTCATCGTGCGGGAGGAGGCGACCCTGGCTGCCGTTAGGCTTCATATATCGGGAACCCTAAGCAAAGATTCTAGGGTCAGTCACACACGCATAAAGGAGGATGCAGTCAAACGACAGCCGGTGTTAGCATCACCCTGCGACAAAACCCCGAAGCAACACTACTTCCAAAAGCACTACAACATCGTTCTCTCGGAAGAACAGTGTGACTACTCACGCCCGAACGAGATGAGAGTATACACCGACGGCTCGAAGACCTGATCTGGGACCGGAGTTGGAGTCTTTTCACACGACC
This sequence comes from Dasypolia templi, assembly GCA_963555695.1. Lineage (NCBI taxonomy): Eukaryota > Metazoa > Arthropoda > Insecta > Lepidoptera > Noctuidae > Dasypolia > Dasypolia templi. The sequence goes on along the minus strand of OY743155.1, from coordinate 21,729,790 downwards.
TCAACATAAACATATCAAACCCGCTGGGAATGTTCAACACTGTCTATCAGGCGGAGTGTGTGGGCATTATACAAGCGGTGTACGCCATAGAAACCAGGAAAGTTACGGACACACATATACGTATACTCTCCGACAGCACCTCAGTCCTCCAATCATTGAGGAAAAAATATATTACCTCAAGTATAGTACTAGAATGTCACAAGGCTCTAGAACGAGTAACGGTATTAAACCGCAACACAGTGACACTGCAATGGATAAAAGGACACAGTGGATCGCTGGGCAATGACGCAGCTGACGAATTAGCCAGGAGAGCATCCAGCACGTCGGCATGCGGGCCTGAACCCATCATACCCATCCCCTTCAACCAGATACGCAGGTGGCTGCAGGAGTCCACCCATGCACAAGCCGAGAGGTGGTGGACCTCGACACCAGGCTGCAGGCAGTCTAAGGAAGCCTTGCCATCCTTAGACGGCAGGCTAACCAGACGTTTATTACGTCTGAATAGAAATGGCCTGCGCCTGATGACGGGGACCATCACAGGACACTGCTCGCTAAATAAACACTTCTACACAATAGGTATAACGGACAGCCCTCTGTGCAGAGCTTGCATGGAGTCGGACGAGACCGTTGCGCACGTGCTCTTTGAGTGCACAGGCGTTACCCAGATTAGAACAGAAACCCTCGGGACACTCGGATCTTACACAGAGGTTCTCAACAGACCAGAAGCTTTGATCGGCTTCTGGAGGGAGGTGGGCTGGTTGGAATAAAAACCACCGACGGCCGCTATGGCCCACGTACAATGGTCCACATGTAGGACTAAGTGCGGAAACCATACCCTCTAACATAGATAGAACATAGAGCCCTAATGATTTCTATACTTTCCCTAAAATAAGAAATAAATTGCATGGACAGAGATTTTCATCACCTGAAGAAGCTGTGGACGCCTACAAAACGGCCATTTTGGAGACCCCAACTTCCGAATGGAATGGTTGCTTCAATGATTGGTTCCGTCGTATGGAAAAATGTGTCCAATTTCGCGGAGAATACTTCGAAAAGCAATAAGTACATTTTTAAATAGTAATGTTGTGTCACTTCCTTGATTCCCGAAGTTTTCAGTGCCGCCCTCGTATATACAAAGACATTCCAGACTTCCCAAGAAGTTAATTTATTGAAGATTTACAACAACAAAAAAATAGGAATAAATAAGAGAATTTAATCTATGTGGACGTTACTATGTCGAATGGAGGTGGGGTTTTTTTTTTGTTATGGCATCTCGTAGTTGACCTTGAGAGGTCGTGACTACTTAACCGGACTATTGACTACTTAACCGGACTATAAGGAGGTGGGGTGAAATGCACAGAACATATATATCCCTAAAGGGGGTGAAGTGTGTACCTTACGTTGCTGAGTTTCTCCGTAAGACAAAGATTTAAGGGGGATCCGTAGTTGTTCTCGCAGCAATTTTTCACTAGATGGCAGCACAATTGCACATTCGAACATTTTCAATTTTACGCCTTATTATAAATCTTTGAGAGACAACTTGATCTTATGCGGCCACTAACGCAATTACTGAATTTTTACAGATATTCATTTTGCTTGTTAATCTTACAAAGATTTGTTTCACGAAGTATTTAGCCGTCTTCACTCTATTATTTACACACACAGGAAATAGTATTACTTGCAATATCACTAGACGGCATTTTTCATGAACTTGGTTGAAAATAAAAATGTCTAGATGGCGTTAATTTAAAAAATGGGACTAAAACCCAGGACCTCATGCTCAGCAGTACGTAGTGCCTGCGACCACTAGACTAACCCAGGAAATTTAACATCCCTAAGAATATTTCTCGGCACCCATGCAATCTTAGGCTGAAACCGCGTGGCGGCCGTCACGTGGCGGCCGCCACATGACGGCTGTCATGAAAATGATGGCAGTTGGGTTCAAGGTTCGGAAGGCTGGCTTTTTTTTACATGCAAAACAACTGCTGTAAAACCAATTTATGCTTTCGTCATAACTCGACAAAGTAACTTAACTAACGACAGTACTCTGTCTGTATAATGGTCAAAAGAAAACAGTCCATAATCATGGTAGGGTGCAAAAAAATTCAGACTCGCTTCGATTGCTCCTCCGCACAAAAGAAGAAGTTCGGATGGCCCCTTAAGTCCCAAGCTTCTCGGTGGCCGGTCTGTCCCAAGCCGACGTACAGGTGTTGGCGACGTCGTCGGCGGGGAAAAGTACTCGTCGCTAGAGCTCGACGCAACTATGTAGAAGTTCCCAAGTTTGCTTCGCTCGCTCTTGCGTCCTAGATTCTATATTTTAAACAGGAATTTTGAAGTAAGAAACATCTTAAGGCGCGTTAAGCGATTTTTGGGGGCGGAGAATCTTATGGGTTCACGTCACCTTAATGTGCTTGTTGTTGCTTGGAGTGCCGATATATCTAACGGCACTACAAAAAAAAAAGGTCATGACCCCCATGCAAGAGGCGCCTGCATCTTTTGGTAGTCGTGTAAAAAGTAAGCGGATTTTTTTTAAACATTTATTAAATAAACAAATTACAAACATTTTCCAACAGTAGTTATTTAAAAATAAAATTTTGAATATAAAAGACATTGGCATCTCAGAGATTAGCACCCATACTCTAAGTCGTAACCTCGAAAGCTATTCGCCTCATAAGTTTGAGGAGACCGTGGTGGGCCTCAGGAAACCCTCAAAATCGGTATTCATATTCGTCCGATCAAGGACATTATGAGGTCCCTCGAATGAGTGTGAGCAGAGTTGATACGTCGCGAATACGTCAATATTAAATACTCTTCAAAAGACATTATGAAAAATACGCGTGTTTTGTTTAAATTTCCTTGTTGACTATCTCAAGGAAGCCTCAAGGTAGATGCCGACGTACTTTATATTTGACATTTGGTTCCGCAACTCAAACTCACCTCCACTGAGGAAACTGTTTAAGATGAGTCAAATTGCAACTACAAATATCGAACCACCTGAGTGAGGATGAGTCAAGTCGAGGAAATCTTCAGTTTTTGACTTAGAATATTGGTGTAGGTGTAAGTAAAATACCTACCTAACTTTTTAAAAGTCAGAGCGTCGACAAATCTCAAATTTCTTACGATTGTTTCGATTCCGCATCTCCTCTGAAAATGAATGAATGACATACTAAATTCAGTCAATCTAAGTTAGTGCTTACCGATTTTGAAGCCTAATCTACTGAAGAAGTACAACATAAATATTCATAGCAAATAGCTGTCAGAAGAACGGGAATCGTCTATTTGATTTAACCTGACTTTCTGGTTTTGAATTTGTGAACTGTCATCTTCTTTGACAACATTGATTGATGTTAGATTCGGCACGGAAGCGTATCGAACGACTGATTTGCCGTTCCTCCGACATCAAATAGTAATCACAGGCGCGATTATACAGTGCTGCTGGTTTAATTCTTACTAATGAAAGCTAGAGTGGTAAGAAAAATCTGTTTGTCTCACTTCTCCTTGGACCTCCTCTGAGCGAGCCTGTAAATCCTGCGCAGTTCGAGCAACGCTCTCATGATGACCACCAGTTGCTGTTCGAAGTCGCCGACCGCCACGTCGATCACGAGACCTTTACAAAAGAACAAGTTTCATCATGGTTAGGTACACTGGATAATTATTGGATGACAAAAACCGTCCTTTACGGAATGGTTGTGCAGCAGACTTCACAATAATGTTTTGGCGTGTGGCAAAAACGGAACTAACATCCACCATCTTTTTTTTGTCCTGTCTCTCATACACTAACGGCCAAACCCAATAAGTAAGGACAGATCGCTACTGATGATAGTACAATTATATCTGTCCCTGTCAAACAAACAGCTGTCAACACGTTATAGAATTGTATACTTTGGCTGTATTGGGACGTTAGAACCAGAGATTGATAGGATTTTCTAACTCCAGTACACCAAAATTGGAGATAGATACGTTATTGGGTTCGGCCGTTAGCGGGTGACACAATATCCCTTGGTAAGACTGGCCAAAAGCTGGGTAGGTATACCCATGCACTTAAAACTGAATGATTCATTGTTTCTGAATCGATTTATGACAGTTTTACCTTTTTGCTTGCAGATCTTAGCGTAGAGGCTCCAAATGGCAGAGCGGACATGGCAGAGCTCGACATGGCGCCGCGCTGCTGTCTCCTTCAGTCGGTTCAGAGCTAGCTCCCATTTAATCACTCTGTTCCTTATTTTGTCATAGCGCCACTGTGGAGATATTTATTAGATTAGAAGTATTTTTATGAAAACTAAGTATGTACGGCATTATCTAGAAGTGTTATATTTTGACAGAAATCTAGATATTTTACTGTCTTTTGTAATTTTGACGTTCAAAAAGTGCTGATCACCCTCTTTCAATATCATGCAGGCGCCAAAAGATGCTAGTAGCGCTCTACGGGTACTTTTCTTATTGCATGTTACCACTGATGTTTTTTTTCTTCATACCCTTAGATTAGCGAGCGTGTTGTTGAGCCCCATGATGAAGAGTTTCTTCTCCTCTGTCAGCGATGCGATCTCTTGGCGTGCGTTCTCCAACATTTCAAGATCATGCTCTTGACGATCCGCCAGCGTTGATTTGGCCGCCGCTACGAACATAATCATTCATCATCATCATTTTCATCGTCTTTACAAAGTCGTCGTCATCGTTTTTTATTTGTTTTGTTGCAAGTCCGTAAAGAAAAGAACTATTAGAACTTAAAAATATAATTTAATAAATCGAAAAACCCGACTGCGAATAAAAAGTTCAAAACAAGGTCAGTTTTCAAGCAGTCTGCAGTTGGTGGAAGATTTCTTATTTTTCTCCCTAGGCTGATATATTTTTGGAATCGTTTCACCAAGCCCTGTATTTTAATACCCCACATGGTACTTAAAATATATATTTTCAATACAGGAAAAACATAACCCTGTCTTTGCTGTTGCGTAAAAACTGGCGTTTTAACTAAGAAAGGTTAAAATTGGAGCTAAAGAATAAAATAATGAGGAATGATTCGTTACCTAAAGCTTCATAACGGTTGAGTACGTCTAGAGGTTGTTTGAACTCAGGATAATTTTGTACCACCGACATGAGGTAGTCCTAAATAAAGAAAATTTTATTACAATAAGTTCCAGAAAAGATAAAAATCTTCTCAAAGCAAGGCAGACGTCCCTCGTACGGAGAATAGGAACAAGCATGGCCTGCCCTTGCGCAGGTACCTACAGCCGATTTCAGGCCGGGCAGGGTCCAAAATTACTTGACCAATTGGTAGGACCCAAGAACGTTATTCAGGTTTTGACCTCGCAAGCCACCTCGATAGGACCAAGGTTCGCCTCACTCGTCTCGTATTGCTTACGCCATCAGTGATCCATTGCGGAAAAAAATGGTGTAATTCGTCTTATAAAGCGACATCTTTCCGTCAAAATACGGCAGCTGGGCTGTATCAGTATGTCGAGCTCGGACATCGCGTCGTATTAAACTTACCTCATAAATGGTGTAATCCTTAACTTGCTTCTCCATCAACTTCTTGACCTCATCCATCTCGATTACTCTCTGCCTCATTGCTTCTGTCTCCTTGGTCTTTCGCTCTAAGACCTCGTTGTCAGCTTGCATCTTACGTTCCGCTCGGTCTCGCTTCTCCTGGTTCTCTCTTATGAACTAGATGGAAAAAGTAACTTTAGGTAGCTTTTGTGTGCTAGTAATGGCTATATTGTCACGCGCTCTCTATTTACAGCGGAACGTCGAGTGGTGCGCGAGAGAGACTGAGACCGAAGGGTAGTTCGCCTTATCGCGACAATTACGACGTAGCGTAACATTAATTATAGATTTATATGATATGATTATAGATGTTCAATATTATCATCTATATGTACTATTTCGAAAAATGGAAATGTAGATTATTTATCTGCCTTGCCAAAATTACGAGAATCTTAATAAACAATCTAAGTAGGTACTATTTTAAAAGAGCCGAAAATAATTAGGAGGGAAATAAATATGAGTGCGCAACAAATTCTCAATCTAAGAGCCGAAGATGGGCGGATTGCTACTGATCGCAATCAATTATTAAATATTGTGGAAAAAATCTAGAAAGAACTTTATGCCTCAAAATCTGCAGAAACAACATCGCCAGGTAACTCTAGAGCTCGCCCATAGAACACCAACGCTCAGAAAGTCTACTAAATATCATGGCTTGTGAGGTAGAAATAATAGGCACTGTCGAAAATATAGAGTTGAAAAACACCTGATGAGGATGGTATCACGGTTGAGCACTTTGCGGTTGGTTGAAACTACATATAATTTTGCAACCGTCGCACACGCCAACTAGACGTTTGCCAGCACGTTGAGCAAGCCTGTTTCCGGAGTGGTTTCTCCACCATCAAGCATGTATTTATATCCCTCACGGCACAACTCAAAACATATGATAGAAAAGAATTCAGAATACAATCGGCCCTTGTGTTTAGCTTTCGTCGACTATGAGAAGGCATTCGACAGTGTCGAGCATTGGGCCGTGGTCAACTCTCTCCATCGCTGCCAAATCGACACGACGCTCCTTTTGTAGACGTATTCAAGGAAGTGTACGACAACAATGCAGCAGCCTAATTGCATTACACATTTTCGTAAACGATTACGACTAATCTGTTTGATTTTGACAGTTCAACAACATTCATTACGTTTTGTACATTGTTGAACAGAATTTTTTATCGAACTTATGAAGCAATGGATTAGCAATCTGTTTCAATACGATTCAGATTCCGAGAGTGTGTATTACGCAATTAGGGTACAGAGGTCAGATTGCATGAACTTACACCTTAAATGCTCACTGCTACTCTGGAAGACGTGATAAAAACACTTAGTCTGGACTAACTTGGTGTCAACATCAATGGTGTCTACTTGTTGCACCTTCGGTTTGCGGATGACCTAATGTTATTTGACAAATCCCTGGAAGACCTCCAACACCTGTTAAAAGTACTTTATGATACTTCTTTACAAGTTGGCTTGAGAATGAACAAGTCCAAGACGAAGGACATGCGTCCCGGATCAGTCAGTTTCAGCTGTTATGGTTGGAAACGAGCGTCTGGAGATGGTTGAACATTACTTTTATTTGGGACATTTATTTATTATTATTTATATATACTTTATTAGACAACACAAAACTACATAACAAAAAAATAAATCAAACTAAAAAACACACAATGCGCGGCCTTATCGCTGCTTTTCTATCTTTTGACAGGGAGTATTCCAGCAAAGAGATTTCCAGGAGAATACAGCTTTGGTATGTTCAGCTTACCAAATGACATATGTTCCAGACATATCTATCGGCCTAAAAAGATTCCCCAGTGCCTAAAAACCCGCCTTTTCAACCAATTTGTCCTGCCAACAATGACCTACGGTGCCGAGACATGGACGCTCACAAAGGAGACTGTCCACAGTGTCCACCGCATACGAGTAGCACAAAGGGCCATGGAGCAAGCCATGCTTGGCGTTACCCTACTAGACCAAGTGCGTTACACCGAATTCCGTCCTCAGTCAAAGGACTATGACGTCGGGGAGAGGGCAATGCGCCCTTTAAATAAATAAAAAATAAGAAAAAAGGGGAGGCCTATACCCAGCAGCGGGTGGTTCTGGCCTGAAATGATGATGATGACTATTTTAGAGATTTTTCACACCGCTTTGGGATACCGGTAGCAAAGTTAAAAAAAACTGACCCAAAGTAATTTCTTAGGAGGTACACCGAAGCTAATATAAAACTGAGTCTACTGTACCTATCCACCCACTAGAGGTACCTTATTAAAGCTGATAAAAGACTCTTTAAGCAAGTTCTCTTTCTTCCTCAAGTCCTCCCACTTGGCGTCCATAGTGATTCTGTTTCGTGCCGCGTCCTCCCTCTTGATCGCCAGCTTCGTGTCTGCTTCCATTAGGTCGCGGCGAGCTTGCTCCATCAGGACCTGAGGGGTCGGCCGTGCAACATCCCATACTGGATATTTCCTGGAAGAACATTAACCATATGAAAGCTACCAGGCGGAGTGGTGATTAATTAATGCCGCAAGTCCGCTGTGTCCGAGCTGCAAACAAACGTTGTGTGACATTGCCCCCATGTGATAGATATGCCTCTTTTGATCACGTCAAGGATCATTACGACTCATAATGGGATGGTGGTACGACAGCGACTGCTTGATACTTGCGGACGAGAGAGGAGGCAAACCAACAGTCTTTGAGGTTTGGCCAGTCCAAGGCTTTCCCGCCTAGATATTATAAGACCACTCACTTGACCATTGTTTCACTTTCCATCAAGGATTTGAAATATTCCGCAGTGCACTCCACGGGAGGGCCATGTGGGATGGCAATGGGTGCTAAATCCTTCGTTTTATTAGACATGATTTTCAAAGATTATTTAATATTTCAATCTCTAAAACAAATTTAAAAATTTTGTTTGTTGTTGTGGAGATCACGCTTAAATCACGTCAATATTGTTCGTTGCTTAGCAATATATAGGAATTCTGATGCTTACTAAATCCTACCAATTTTTTATTTATATGGCAATTACGGTTTTGCTCAAGTGTAGTTGTGTTCAATCTGTTCCGATTAAAAATCTGCAATAGGTGCTGCAGGCTTAGCACGATCGCCCTAGAGAAGCGTATTGTCGACGGAAGAGTAGACAAAAATGGCGTTTCTGTGTAGACAGTAGAAAGTTTTCTACTGTCTACACAGAGACGAAACGCAATTGTACGGTAAAAATGGGTAGTTATACACATCACTAGCAACTTACCCGTTGCTATGGAAAATCACTGTCTATAAAGCAACCTGAGTCTAAGTGTGTCCTCGTGCTCGCGAAAAAGAGATTTCGAGGAGTGTAGAAATCGATTTCTATTCTACAGTAGAGTAGAAACAGAAAACGCCATGCTAAGCCTGCTGGCGGTCTCTTTCTAGTTTTCTAGCTTGGTTTGAGACGTTTGGTGATGTCAAACATACACACCAATGCACACTACTGTACTGACTGACTGACAGGTGACTGACCAGACTGACTATCAGTACTGTCACTGTCAGTTAGAGAAATCATCTTGGTTCACGCACGGGGTTTCGCCACGATTCTTTTTCTCTCGTAAAGGTTGTAATATTATAAAATAAAGTTTTAAAGAACCAAAACACTGATAAATAAAAGCAGAACAGTAAAACACAATCATTTCACCTCAACGGAAAATGGAGCTTAACATTTCATTCTTAACCGGCGTAGGTTGTGGGCTTTGTATCGGCTTATCGTTACTCGCATTAAAGAAATATTTTACAGCCTGTCCTAAAACTGCGAAAGCTATAAAGCATGCAAGTAAGGTGAGCATACTGCATAACCTACATTATTGTTTGACTCCTTTCTTTAAATATTTCATTCAATACTAGGGACTTCACATTAGTCTCATTGCTGGCCATTGAAGTCGTTTTGCTGTGAACTCATGGTACAACTGTCATGTGTTTAAACTGCAGACAAGAAACAACATAGAGCAGGTCATAAGTGAAACCGAAGCGTCAATCTATTGCTTTGTGAGATTGCATAAGAACTTATGCTATGTTTACATATATATTCTCAAAACTTTGGAACCTGGAAATCTTGTTGAAAATAGTAATATTAAGTATTCACAATTTCTTCCAGTATAACTCAAGTGAAGAATTCAAACTAGTACTGGTAGTACGAACTGACCTCAACATGAGCAAAGGAAAGATTGCAGCCCAATGTAGTCACGCAGCTGTTGGATCCTTTGAGAAAGCTCAGCACCAAGACCCTGAAGCTCTCAAACTATGGCAATACACTGGTCAAGCCAAGGTAGCCCTTAAAACAGACTCCTTAGACGAAGTCAAACAAATCTGTGACAACGCAAAGAAGATGGGGCTTATTACGTCATTAATTCGGGATGCTGGCAGGACACAGATTGCTCCTAATTCCATCACAGTACTGGGTGTTGGTCCTGCACCTAAAGATATTATTGACAAAGTCACTGGTCATTTGAAACTGTTGTAAATACATATCATGTGGATATTTGCATTTTTCTAATATAAGTTATTGAATAAAGTTACATGATTTAATGTCAAATACTTTTATTTAGAGCATCAGTGGAATGTAACAAAATTGAATAAAACAACTTTGTGTAAAATATTCATTCTTGTCAGCGTATGTGACAAAACTTTCTTCTCTTTGTTTCATTATGAAATATGCATCAATTTTGTTTTCAAATGTTCCAAATAAAATTCTTGGAAAAGCCAATCGCCAGATAATGAAAAGGAAAGTCCAGTTCACAAAATAGTCCAAAAACAATTGGGTTTCGGGTAAATCACATAGTAAAACGGGGTGAATAGGGATGCAGGGGTGAATCAAAACAAAACTTAAGGGATTTCAACATTGAAACAATAATGTTTGTTGCCAAAAATTTATCTAATGTATTGACTGTATTATAATTAGCGATTAAGTGCCCCTGTTGGCAACAAACTATATTATTTCAATGTTATCCTCCTCCTCAAAATCCTTTTTAAAGTTTCGTTACCATTCACCCCTGCCTCCCTATTCACCCCATTTTACCCGGTACCCAGGTAGTGACAAAACCAAATAAAATTATGAAGGTGAGGATGCCAAAATGAAAACAATTCTTGTTTTACATATCTATTTATTCATCTTTGTATTTCAATTATTGTAAGAAGGCGGCTAATTTGAAACATATTAGGTAATGTCCATAATATATTTTAAATTACATATTTAAAAATGAATTTATAAAAATACTTATAAACAATCAAATCTAAAAATAATTCCTTACACTAAACAAAAAAAAACATTACTAGTTAATCTATCAATACAACTTGTACTATGTATTACCATTTCCAAGATAAAACCTTGCGGTGATAAATTGAATAAGTATTTAATAACTTTTAAAAATAATGTAACCACAGTGAATCTTACAGATGGTAGGCAAGACCCGTCCAGCATCCTATGGCCCAACACTGAAACATAATATTTTGCATAGAATCTATAACAATTATTATAACAGTGATAGCACCTATACATAAATTGCACAGAATCACTTTCATCTGGTTTATTTAAAATACATAATATACTTAATTCAATAAGAGCACTTATTATACATTTTGATAATATTTTTTTGTATCAAATTCTTAACTATTAATGTCAGGTTAAGGTATGAAAAGATAAAAATAATGTATAAAAAGATATTTATACATAATTATGTAGTAAATATTTTACTGGGATTTATAAGTAGGAGACAGAATAAATCAACCATTTATTTCAAACACTGATATAATTTTACAGCAGTAAATCAAGAGTTTATAAAGTTATACATACTATAACATATCAACAATACATTTAAATACGAATTGTTGCAAACAACATGGTTACTTATTTTCTAGCTTCGACTAACATGATATTCTAAAACCAAATCTAACTCCAAAATTAAGTATAAAGTTAACAATATGCTTAGAGTATTTTTATAATTTTTTAAGTTTTTTATCTTAAACCATAATTATTTTATAATGTACAGTCTGCAACATACGTAAGTATACACATGGCGAAACACAAATGTTGAAATCTTATTGGGATTTTTCGGGTTTTTTAAAGATCCTGTTATTTTGCAAAGTGTATACCAACAGTTATTCATGTTACAGATGAGTAACAATTATAATATATAAAAAAAATATTTTGTTGTTACCAAGTCCACCACCAATTGCATTAAAATATTATATCAGTCTTTTTTAAAGCCAATGACAGTGCTATTTGATTGATAAAGTTGTGCATTTTATAGCATTTCTCGGACTTTCTTAACAGCATAATTTTCTCAGAATATTTTATGTATCAAATCAGGAGGCAGCAAATAAAAAATGGTATATGGTATATCAGATATCTGATATACCAGATTCAGATTCTGGTTTCAGTATCTGATATACCAGATTCAGATTCTGGTTTCAGTATCTAATATACCAGATATCTGATGGTATATCAGATATCTGGTATATCAGATACTGAAACCGATAAAATTCCAACAAAATGCCATCCTTATCAAAATATGATAAGTTTTTAAATTATTTAGCAAGGTAGGAAACCCATTTACAGCAAACAATGGAAAATTTAGCCTTAGGCCAAGAACAATGATAAGATTCATCAACTTTTCTTAAACTCAACAGGGTGAAGCGATTCCTACTGTCCTAACACTTATGAATATGTCTTAAGTTAGGGTGGGACCAGACTGTTAAAACCATTTTTGAGGTAACTAAAAGTGCAGTGCCTGTAATTTGGTTCACTTAAAAGAGATGAGATCTGAACTCTTATGTCAATTGATATGATACTATTAACCATGGTGTTCATTTCATTTATCATAGCAACTTACATAGGAATAACGGATTAGAGACATGGCTTTCATTTAAAATTGGCCTGAAAATAAAAAAGGTAGACCACTTTCGCAAGGGCTTAAAAACATCGCGGCGATTTTATAGCGCACTGGATTTTCAACTCTCGGTGTTGAACCGAGCATTGAGAATCCTTCAGAGTGCATCCAAACGCGTCGAAAAAACAATGTTGGATTATCAACTCTCAGCGCTAAGCAGTGCGTTGAAGATCCAGTGCACACAAAAAACCTAAGTACAATCGGCAAAATGGTTAACTGTATAGGCAAACATGTAACAATAACGCATTTTGCAGGTCAATGACAAACGGCGACGGTTTCCAATTGACAAAGAATGTAAAATTATCTGTAACCAAGGCACTGCTTGTACTTTTAAAGTTAAAAAGTCATGATTATATTAAAATACGAAGTGTCAACTTAAAACTGGGCGTATCAAAAATCAAAACATAATAAAATAGACTTCGCACTTACAAATGTAAGTGTGAAACAATAACCATTCTAAAATAAGAACAACTTACTAACTAGAAGGTACAATTACTACTGTGACGGTGTTTTGTCTTTCTCCAACTTCTTGATGGTTTCTTTGAGGTCAGCGATGGGCTTTTTGTAAAGACTTACTGCTTCTGGGTCGTTCTTCCGGCATTCCATGGCCAGCTCCATCATCTCTTGCATCATTTTGAGACCACAGAGCATCGCTCTTGAACCGACGATTTGTAACTGTGAAGAAGAAATTGATTTTAAATCTAACTTAAAAAAAAAACTGATAATGTATACAATTCTAATATAATAACCATCGACAAATCACTCCACACGTTAAGGAGGAGTAAAGTGTTTCGTGTGACAATGGGGGGACGAGTTAAAAGCTTCGTGACATGTATTTATAAATCTAAAGTATTAAAACTGTTATCGAAAATCTTAATATTACGATTACATAAGTCTTATCAAAGTAATCATATGGTTCAACTTAATCCCCCCAGGCTCGCCCCCTACAAGTTGGGACTTAAGCATAACTGTCGAAATGTGGTAGGTAGGTACACCTCTGCCTAACCCTTCTGGGATTACAGGCGTGATGTTATGATTCAACTTAGAATCTTAAAATATGTGACGTCACACAAGTAAAAGACCCGGACAGCTCCAAAAATCATGAAATTCGTAATGAAATAAGTTAAAAAAGACAAAAAATTTAGCAATCAAGAAAATAACATAAGATCGAAATATAAAATAAAAAGCTATCATTGTTGCACTTACCGGAGGCAGCTTTTGTACTGTGTCATCGAAATCCATGAGGTTCTCCACCTTAATCTTCTTGATCTTGGGCTGTTCGATCTGGTTTGAGGGGATCCTCTTCTTGCCAGTCTTGTAGACGCCCTCAGCGGTCTCATCCTTGTGCATATCGCGTCGCGGACACGCACACACCCTGGCGCCTACTTTCTGACGACCGTAGATGCGGCCGCTGATGGGCATGCAAGAAAAGATGGTCAAGTAAGTAGTGCTTTATACCTTCTGGAATCGGTTGCCAGCATGCTCTGGGTGGAATGTTGATAAAAAGAAAAATATCGACCTGAGGACCACCAAACACAACCGTATTTACCCGACTACGGCGAGGCAAAAGGAGTATTATGATTTTGACCGGTATGTATGTTCATCTAAACCCTACTACTTATAATAATTTGACAAATGTATGAAATTGGAAGCGGTTACAGGCTATATGACGTCATATTAAATTTAATAAGGCGCACTCTAGCGGACGTAAAGTCATGAACTATAAAATGATGAACTATATATATTATTTAATGATGCCGTGTTGGGTTCAGATACATGTACTTATATATTTTTATATAACCCAAAATGGTTTAAATAAAAAGTACGTTCAAAAACTATAACCAGACCACTTAAAAATCACGCTCTAAACTAAAATATTAAGGATCGTGAATATAAAAAAAGTGGCTCAGAAAACATAACATTACTCACACATCATCCTCCAACGTAAAAATAATAGCAATAGCCCGTCGGTTGATGCCGGTGGCGCATGAGTTCTTGCAAGAGAACTGGTATGCATGAGAGCATGGATCCGGGCTGGTCCTTTGGAATTCCACCAGGACTGAATACCAGGAGTCGGCCATGTCCACATTCCCGCAGTAATAGACGCCTTGGGTGCCGATCTCTCGGGAGGAATGGAGGACATTCTTCGCGATTTCTCTTTGGATGCCTGAAAAGAGAGTAGTATGAAAAAACTTAACATCACGCCTGTAATCCCCAGTAATGTGTTAGGTAGAGGTAGTACACCCACATTTCGCCAGTTATGTTTAAGTCCCATGTAATAGGGGGCGAGTCTATTGTCATCAACCGGGCACAAATCCAGACTCCAGGCTGCTACTGAGAAATTCCCAAATATGTAAAATATGTGTTATAAGTGTGTTGAGTGATCAAGTATTTGTTGCTAGCGTGAATGTGCATTGTCATGTGCTTTAAAACTTGCCTCCATACTTAAACTGTGTGACCATGTGTAGTACACGAAAGTATTAAGCATTTTTGTACATCTTATACCGGTACCTACATTCATAGCAAATAAAGTTCTGACACATATTTTATAGTGTAGTATTTTGTTTGTTGTTGAAAGTTTTTAGTATGAATGCTGCTATGCTGTGGGTGGACTGTATCATCTTTCACACATTCGTTAATACAAAACAAAAGGGTTGACTACGGAGATGACGGCAAATAAAGATGTTTTGAGTTTTTTTTTCAGTGAATTGCTTTTAAAAACAATTTTACACATATAATAAATTATGTTTACGTTATAAGGCTGTTGGTTCCATAAGGAACCAGCCGTTTTTCAATACCGTCAAGCCCCAGTGGTCTACCATAAAGAACCAGCCGATTGACGCTGCTTAATTCCCTATTATTGTTTATAAATAAGGACTTATATTGTCTGTGGCTGTTTCACTCTATGGCCCCATGGCTATTTTCGTCTGACTAGCTAGACAAAAAAAAAAGTATGGAAGAAAAAGGCATGGTGCGCCGACCCCGAATAAATTAGAATAAAGCGTTAGCATCACTCACCAGCATTAGAACTTTCATGAAAGTGCTGCACACACCGCTCCACACGTTTCTCAGCCTGTGTCTCGTCAGAGAAGACCACAGTGGCCCTCACAAACATGTGGGGTGCCTTCACGTAAGCCCAGTTGAACTGTATGCTGAAGTTGCACTTCATGGCCACGTAGATACGAGACAGCTGGTGTGAGTACTGAAGGCAAAGAGTGGAGGTTAAAATCCAGTGAAAATTGAATGGCTCTTTTTTGACTATGGCATGCATAAGTGAGCAAGAGTTGTTGGAACTGTTCGTTCAATGGTACATTAGTTGTTAATTATTATTATTATTATAATTTAATTTAATACAAATATAAGGCTAAGTTATACTACTACTGCATTATATGGATTTTAATCGGAAATAAAAATATTTTAATTTGAGTTTGTAGCATGACCACCATAGAATAGAGTTTTGTCGATGTTGAGGAGAGACAAAATGACTGACGAATAAAAGAAACCTGTCATTTTGTCTATTCCTCCGTCGACAAAAGTAGGTCATGCTACGCGGCCTAGTGTTGTGGAAGGATTAAAAAATTATAACTTGTTAATTAAATGCAACAAATTCTCATATCTTGGAAATACTTATAGCTAAGAAACCTCGCTTATAATGGGTTTTCTGAATATGGATTGGTCTCACAACTCAGTTTACTTCAGTAAAAGCTGTGGTGTGGTGTGTGTGTGTGGCCTACAGCTTAAGTTTAGGCTTATATTCAAACAATTAAAATACACACCTTAGGTATCTCGTTTGGTTTCAATGCACATTGTATAGAATCGCCATCATTGCAAGGGAGCACTTACCAAGAAAGTTTTCTTGTGTACATCGTTGCTGTTAACTTCCACATTGAAATTGAACTCCCCAGGAAAGCTCCTTCTCTCTGGAGGTCCTCGGGGAGAGAACTGAATAAACATACATAAAATTATGGCCAATTAGTCAAAATACCAAATAAAAATACTTTATTATGTGGGCCAAACTACTAAAACTTAAAGGTAACCATGGAGATGTATGAAATCCTCAAGTAATTTTTATTAAAAGAATATTGGAAACTATTGTTAGATCATGGTTGTTAAAACTTAAATTAAAAAGGTAACTGTGAAGTTTCTTGCTCATTCATCTTCACTGTGGAACAAGCAACTAGCTTTACCTTTCTAACAATAAATAGATTATCTAAAATAAATGCTTCGATTTTTGACTTCAAATAAAACCAGTTATACAACTTAGTTTAAACCAAGAAGGGTCAATCAGACTTTGGGAAGTAAGTAAACTAGGTGAATATCAAAAATATGATCATAAATACTTTGAGCATATTTCAAATTACTTACAAGACTTACGGGAAATTCATTATGCGGACTTGGTTTGA
Source organism: Dasypolia templi (assembly GCA_963555695.1). Taxonomy (NCBI): domain Eukaryota; kingdom Metazoa; phylum Arthropoda; class Insecta; order Lepidoptera; family Noctuidae; genus Dasypolia; species Dasypolia templi. The sequence continues at coordinate 21,712,950 of OY743155.1, read as the reverse complement.
AGGCAATGTCCATGGTCTCTGAAGCCGGGGATGGTATAAACGATTGTGGAATATCTTCCAATTGCAGATTATAAGTATCAATATCCCTGAAAACAAAAAAGAAACTTACAACGTCATCATCTGCTAACTGGATGCAGCTGATGAATACCAGTATTTTACGTGGAGCGACGGCCTTATCAGACCTAAACAATCCTGTTACTGAGTAACACGATATACCCCTTTGTCAGGCTGGTGGTCGGTCAGACTTTCGGGATACTGACGACCCGTAACGACTGTCAAAAAGCCACGAATGACAGCCGGGACTTACAACATAGAGTTGCCGAGACACGAAAGGGTCATGGTATGTAAAGCTGTGGTCACCCATCCATGAGCCGACCGGGGCAAGCGTCTCTTAACCTGAGCGATCGGCCCTAGCGGCAGTTATTGCGAGCCTCTCCTTAGGTCTTCCATCATATGCATAAATGTTACTTGAAGCCCTGAACAGTAAACCTTGAAGCCTTATCCATAAATGCTGGCCGTGCTCGCGGAAAGGCTTGATTGCGCCACCATCTCCCACTGTTGTAAGCGACATGTAGCTGGCTGATACGACTAACAAATCTCATTTAATAATTACGTAAATTATTTATGATTCTTATTATTTACTGTTTTGTGGTGTACTTACTGTAATTAAATGAATATGAATTGAATTAAGTTGTATTTAATTAATAATGTTGTGAATGTAATGTGACTGTAGAGTCAGTGATACTCGAAATAAAATGTTTTTTTTTTTTTTTTTTTTTTAGACTATAAAATCAATCATTTTAAAATTTATCTATTTAGATTTATTTGAATAGTAATTATTTTATTAACATTTTTATTAAATAAGTAATTAAATAGCTTATAATTAGAGCATTAGTAAGTGTCATGTGTGTGAAACATGACACTTACAATGCATAGAAAAAATCATGGGGAATTGGCATAAATAGCTAGCTTGCTAGTTGAGAGAGCAGTGGTGGCTCAGTGGTAACGGCCCCGACTTACGAGTTGTAGGTCGTGAGTTTTTCGAACCCAGGCAGGCGCTTTACTTTGCGTAAATAATATCATCATCACACATTTCTCAAAACAGTGAAAGCAATCATAGTGAGGAAACCAGCATGTCACACTGTGTGTGACATGCTGGTTTCCTCACTATGCGGCAGTGGGAACAGTGTGTCAGTGGGTGGGAAGTGGGCATGTTATATGCTGATTATGTTATGAATGTTTGCTAGTTCTGATAAGGCACAGATGAAACCCATAAGTAGATACTATGACAGGATTAAAACAATAATACTTACAACATCAACTCCTGATCATTGATACTCTGGTACTCCAGGTCGTAAAACTTGGGAGAATCATTCATGATTATTTCTATAACAAAGAGAAAAAGATTTACAGAAACCACAAACAATGATGATGTTTAATTTTACTATCTGTTGAGGAAAAAATGCTTGTTTAATGATTTTAAACAATGATATTATATTATGCATGTCAGCTGCACATATTGGGAAAATCCCGATATTCAAATGTTTTATTGAAACAGGGTAGGTTACCAATTAAAGCAGCTCACTTTAAATTTGGTAAGCTAAGAAAGCAATTAAAATATGGTTAAGTGAGCATGACTGATGTGAAAACTAAGTTGAAATCCAACAAATAAGTGAGTTATCATTACCTATTTCTCATGCAACTAAATTCGTTATTCAACAGGGGTTGTAATTACTACCATAAAACTCTGAATTTATGAATTAGGAAGACAGAAGAGCAAGGAACCATCCTGACCTGCAAATTAGTATCCTCACCATCCTAGCTCGTAAAAGAATCATCTTCTCCCTCTCTAAATCAGGATACAGGGAGGATTTTTTTTCATAATTAATTTGTACATTTTATTACTTTTTTTTAATCTTATGAAGTGATGCGCCCTTTACTTGTGTTAACCAAGTGTACAAACATGTTATGTTTCTACACTTGATAACCACAAGTAAAGCGCGCATTGCTTCGTTAGATACTAATGCTATGATATGTTATACTTTCAATTCATATATTTCATATGACATATAGATAGAAAAATGAGTCATCATTTTTTAAGTTTAAATACAAGTATTAAGTAATATATCCTGATACTGATACTGTTATCAATAACTGTTAACATCATGAATGATGACCAGACCAGGAGTAGCTTATTTCCTAGTTATCTTATCTGCTATAATCTGATCACTGTTACATCCACTGTGATTAGGTTCCCAAAATCAACATCCAATCATATTTGTGAGTAGTCATACCCAGAATCTGCTAATCTGATAATCTTATCTGATTATGTGTGAAGTATTGATAAAGTATAAGTGTCTTTTGGAAGATGTTCTAATTGGTAATAATTATAATAATGAATTTTGATATTCGTAACAAGCCAATCCATAGAAGTCCTCCCCCACTGTCACATTACAATTAAAAAAGAGCTCCAATCATATCACTTTAATGCGGACCTGGACCGGCAGATTCCGACCTCTGGTGATAACAGAAAATATTGAAAATGCTTTCAGAATTAGGAGTAGAAGGGTTCTATTTATAAAGATAGGTTAATGATAAGAAATATTAAATTAATAATAATAATAAGACAGTCCTTCGCTATCCGGGGTGTCAACAGATCCAGGGGAATGACGAGCCTGTCTGGATTAAACGGGGAATATTTCAGGGCGACAGTTTGAGTCCACTTTGGTTCTGCTTGGCTCTGAATCCTCTAAGCACACTGCTGGAGGATTCAGGTCTAGGCTATCGGTTGAAGAGAGGTGGTGAGGTCATATCTCACCTTCTGTTCATGGATGACTTGAAAATCTTTGCCCCCAACAAATTGCAACTGATGGAGCTACTGAAGGTAACTGAAACATTCAGTAGCGCCATCAGGATGGAATTTGGTGTGGACAAATGTGCAATCATGCATGTTAAGCGAGGTGAGATTATGGAATCCGAAGGTATTCAACTTTCGGATTCCATACACCTCAGATCCCTCTCTTCATCCGAAAGCTACAAGTATTTGGGTATGTCGGAAGCGTTAGGCATCAACGTTATTAACATGAAGCAATCGTTGAAGGAGCGCTTCTTTGGCCGCCTGAAGAAGGTATTAATTAGTCTTCTTTCGGGCGGAAACAAGGTGCGCGCCTTCAACGGTTGGGTCATGCCGATTTTGCTGTACTCTTTCGGCGTACTCAAATGGACCCAAACCGAACTCGACGCCCTGGATAGGCGGGTCCGTACACTTCTGACCGCAAATCGGATGCATCACCCACGATCATCGGTGATGAGATTGTACATCCCGCGAAAGTGCGGGGGTCGAGGCTTTTTAAATGCGAAGACCCTCCACAATCGCGAGGTGTGCAGTCTCAGGGAATATTTTTTTAAAACCGAAATGGGTATGCACCGTGATGTGGTCGCAGTGGACAAGGGGCTCACCCCGCTCTCCATGGCTAAAGAGAACTGGCACAAACCTGTAGTACTTACTTCCGATGACCGCAAGGCGGTATGGCAAAGCAAGGAGCTTCACGGGCGCTTCTATCGGGCTCTTCATGAGCCTGATGTAGATTTCCTAGCGTCCGTATCCTGGCTACGTTTTGGTGACCTTTTCGGGGAAACTGAAGGTTTCGTCTGCGCAATTATGGACGAAGTTATCTTGACGAATAACTACCGGAGACATATTATGAAGGACGGGACGGTTGACGTGTGTCGGGCATGCCACCGTCCAGGTGAGTCCATCAGACATATTATCTCTGGTTGTTCTCGTCTGGCTAACGGCGAGTACTTGCACAGGCATAACCAAGTAGCCAGGATTATTCACCAGCAACTTGCTTTGAAATATAAACTTGTGGATTCTGAGGTACCGTATTACAAGTATGTGCCCGACCCAGTTCTCGAAAATGACCTTGTCACGTTGTATTGGGATCGGTCTATCATTACTGACAGGACTATTATCGCTAATAAGCCTGACATAGTAGTGATAGATCGATTAGCGCGCCGCACAATGATTATCGATGTTACCATTCCACATGACGGGAACCTCGTGAAAGCTGAGAAAGAGAAACAAATTAAATATCTCGACTTAGCACACGAGGTTGTTGACATGTGGAATGTGAGCTCGGCTGTCATTGTGCCGATTGTCGTATCGGCCAATGGCCTGATGGCAAAAAGCCTCGACCAACATCTCTCGAGGCTTTCGTTAGGCGGTTGGATCAAGGGCCTGATTCAGAAGGCAGTACTCCTTGATACGGCCCGCATTGTGAGGAGGTTCCTGTCTCTGGAGCCCTAACCACCAGTAGCTTGGACCCTGCTCCCGCTACCGGCGGACCACTATTTTTTATATTTTTAAATGTTTTTTTTTAAGTTGTTTTATAAAAATATTTAAAAATATAGCAAAATAAGGATAAAAATAAATAAAAGGAATAATAATAATATTAAATATTATATTTTTAATATTTAGTGCTTACCTATCCTAGCACATGAAAAAAAAAAAAAAGAGGGACTTTTTAAAGTCAATATTTTTTTCGGAAAAGCCATTATTCTTTTGTTAAATTGGATTTGTAAAACTATCAAATTATCTATCATAAAACAATAAACTCCAGTGCTGAATAACATTGTTTCAATCATTTTGATTATAGGTATACACTCAAAATTATGTTTTAGCTAAAAACTTTTTACTGAGTGATACATTTTCCGACTTTCGACCATGTACTCAAGAACTGTAAGTTTTTATTTGCAGTTGAAACGTGATCTAGATAATAACCTATAACTTAGGAATTTTTCACCTCCAAAGAAAACTACTGGTCATTTAATACACACAAAAGTCGGTCATTATCATCAATCTAAACTCAATTAAAATCTAAACACGACAACGAAAATCGATCATACCTAGGATCGGTTTTCTTTATATTATTGACGTAGGTCTTTTTGTGATCACTTTAAAAACCAACCGAAAACTCAGCCGTAAAATATCAAAGAAATGAAGAAAAGTTAACAAATATTGGTAATAGAACGGATTTAAAACTAGTATAAATTTAAAAGTTCTGAGATCGCCGTCACTGTTTCTTCTTTTGAACATCATTAGTTTACGTGAAAATAAACCAAAATGTGATTTTCAAACTTCAGCTAAAATTGTGGTGAAATAGTTTGAGAGTGTTATAATCTCACCTTAAAATTAAAAACAACTCAAATTCAAAATACAACAGTCCTCAAATGTTTTTGTTCGTTATCACAGTACAAAACGCTGCTACCACATTGAAAAAAACTTTCAAAAACAACAAAATTCGCGAGTGCACTCCATTCAACGCTGACGCTGACGCAAATTGTTGTCTTCAGTGTTGCCACCTCCACTTTTTTTTTACCCTAAAGATCGGCGAAATTACCCTATAGTATGCACTTTTTTCATTTTTACCCTGTATTTTTTTTAGATAACGTGAAAACTTCGGCGTTGTACACTTTTTTTGGAATGGGTAAAAAATGTTAAACTCGCGTCAGGACACGTGACCTGATCGAAAATTCGTAAGACGAAAACTTCTTTGGCGGCGTTGTACCTACAATGTTTTTGATAGGGGTAAAAAATGTTAAACTCGCGTCAGGACACGTGACCTGATCGAAAATTCGTAAGAAGGATGATTGTTGATTTTTATTGATTTATTTTTCTGAGATATAAACTTTTTAATGTAATATAAATTGTCATGTTTGTGTACGATAGCGCAATAAATAAATATTGTATTCTACCACATAAATGATAGTACTTTTATACACAACAACGTTAATATTCAAGTTTTCACTCACTTCTGCCGGCCCTCCCGGAGTGCAACTGGTGCAACCCGTCGTTTTTTTTTACCTTGCAGCCCGTAAGGCCCGTTAAGGCTCGTTCACACTGGCACGCCGCGACAGCGCGACACAAAGGCACCGCGTGTCGCGCAATGAGTAAGTGTTGCCTTATGTGGCGCTGTCGTGTCGCGCTTGTTTGTGGGAGCCATTTCTGTTACAAAAAAATAGCGGTTATTTATTTTCTCTTGTTGTAGCCGCTTGAAACCATGTAGCTCGTTCCATAGAAAATTATTGATATTTTAAGCATGTCCCCCACGGGTTTTTTTTCAAGATTATACAAAATGTTATGCCTTTATAATTAATCTGAAAGAAATTAACAGCCGCAATTTTGAAGTAGAAACAAGAGACAGAACAAACATTATATTAAATCCCCCAACCAAGTCAAGAAAAAAAAATAAGTTGCCACAACCAAAAATCACAAAAGAATGAGAAAAAAAATACTCGAACTCCGCTTCACTTGTGTTTTTTTTCCAATTTTACTGTCATTAGGCCGATAATTTGATGCATATTTTGTATGCAACAGTTATTTTGACTTGTTACAGTGCTATAATATGTACCAAATCATCGCGGGGAATGCTCTAAGTGCGTCTATAAACTAAAATCAATAACAATCATTGACCAACAAAGGTACGCTTGTGTTTGCTTTTGCTGAGCGTATAACCTGTGTTTTGTGCTGGCGTCCGGTTGGCGTCCGTCACAATTAACGCGAGAATGTTTAATATGCGTTGTATGGTTGTGATATCGATGTAGAAATGAGTTTTATTGCGATCGCGTACTGTGCTATTGTAAGAGGTTGTTGTTTTTAGTTACCAAGATGAATTATGAAGCCGAAAGAGCCATGAATCAGAAGCGATTGCGAATGGAGGGCGAACCGGGCCACGGTGTTGTCCAGGGGAACGGTTTGCCGCTGAATTACATAGGTAAGTGAACTTTGAAGGCGAAACGCGGAGGAAATTGGTTATATTTCGGTAGTTTTGACGTTGTTTTCATTGTTGTAGATAATGGTCATCAAATACCCTATCAGCCGTATGCTGCTGCGTATAACACTCATTATCCACCTCCGGAAGCGTTTTCGCCGTATGGGCCTCCACCCCCTGGTGGCTATGCGCCTCAGAACCTGTCTTACGCGCCGCCTGCGCACCAGAATTACCCGCATCACCAGAGTTTCCCGCCACAACAGCCACCACAGGCACAGTTGCACATGCCACAGTCCCATATGGGTGAGTTTACATGTCAAAATTTTTACAATATTTTTATTCTAAAAAATAAAGCAAAACATTGTCAGCTTGTAGACTACAATGTATTTTGTGCCATAGAAAATAGAGGTCATATTTGTATGTTTATTTTTGACAGATTTTTAAGATTCACTGATTGATAAAATTTATATGCTGTATGTTGGATTGTTCTAACTTTTTCAACAAAAAAGTATGTAATATTTAAATTCAATTAATCTTATTCTAGCACTACATTTTTTAATAATACAGAGTTTTGATCTTTATGGCAGTAAAAAAACTACAAATATAATTATGTTAGCAACCAATATTTATAAAACTGTTTTCTCTCTGTTAATGTCTTTCATATTGAAGCTATACTAAGTACAAAACTTTTATAATTACAATTAAATTTATTTTCAAATCTTGTGTATTGTGACTTGACTGCACTCTGTCAGTTCAAGGTTATGGAGATGTTGGGGTGCACAAGCCGGCTTGGCCTCCGCAGCCACACCTGCTGCCACCGCTTGACACGCAGAAGCCTCTTGATGTGAAGCAGCTGAAGTCTGAAATCAAACTTGAGCCAACTGATGCTCAGAAACGGCCACATCCTGAGAATGAGATGATGGTAAGTATACAGGGTGGCAGGCACATAGACACACAACTTGTTACTATGGATTTAGTACACGATGCTGAACTCCCCTGAGTCAACATTTTTCACAATTTATTTTAAAAGAAAAAATCTTTTCCACACATTTTGACCTCAAAGGTGTTGCACTTTTCTATGAAACAGCAGATTTTTATTGATAATTGACAAAATATTTTACACTGTATATTTCTACATTTGTGCAACAATGCTGCCACTCTGTGTTAAAGTTGCAGTTGCTTATTTCTTGCCAAGTACAGATTTGTTGCTTCTACCTGAGTCTGGGTGTTAAATTAATGTATGATTTGAGCCTTTTGTAAAAATACTTGAGGAATCAAAGTTGGGGAAATAATTATAAATTATTCAAGTTCTAATTTTCTTTTTCTTACAGATTTTACTTAACTGACTAAATTTATTCAAGCTATTTTTATTACACTTTGTTACTGACCATGTTTTGATTAATTATTAGTGCTATACCAATATATTTGATTCCGGTAACTAAACATTTAACTTTATCTATTTTATTTGGTATGATGATTGTTTATGGCTTTGAAAACAAATTACAGGTAAACCAGAAAAAGTATGCGTTTGCGTAATCTTCGTTTTTCCGAATATGAACATCGCGCCACAGAGCTTCTCAGTTTTGCTCTACCACGCTTTGTAGGAGTGCACATACCATAGCGCGTTTGTATGGAGTATTTTCTGTATTAGGTTACCTACTCCTGTATTAGATCATCATTTTTGTCACTCAAAAGTTATGAACAGTAGCGCTTTTCTGTAATCATCTGACTGTGAAAACTTAGATGAAGTGAATGTGGAGTGAGCTGTCAGTGCCCCTGATGCTAGGGATAGAAGAAGATGGGTTGACATTGACAACTCACACCACGCAAGTCTTCACGGTGAGATTTTTAAAGAATTTGCATGCAGTTTTCTGTAATTGCATAGAGTTGTTAATCCATTATTTTGTAAACTTAGTACATGTAAACAGCTCTATCTCATCATTGTGCCGTCATCAAGATAGTCGATGATTCCCGAAGCGCATACTTTTATTTGGATAGTTGTATGGACATGATACCATAATCAATCATGAATCTCAACAGTTTGCCACTATTGTATTTTTCTTTCTTGTTTTTGTGTATTTTAATAATGTGTGTATTATGTTCAATCAGGCTCTACAGGCACGGCAGAGAGAGTTCAATGTCCACATTCCCAGTACTTTGGTTAATATTTAAACATAATTTTTTAAAACTACAGTGGAACCTCTATTATGCAATGGGTGTTTAGTTCAAATCTTCCATTCCATCTTAAGTTGAGAATCAGCACTTTTGGAATGTCAAAAGTTTACAAGTTCTTAGTTTTTTAATTGGCTGGGAAAATTTTATGGGTCAAAAATGTTTAGCTAAGCTAGTAGAAGTCTACCACTACACAAGTCACTGAGTGAAAATTATTGTTGAGTATTGATTGATTCAATGCTTATAATTTTCACAGTATCTTTAAAAGGACTCTAAATATTATTAATTCGTGTTATTAAATTTTCCATCATCTAGTTGATCTTTGCTTAAGTGCTTATAAATAAAAGAGTATGTTTCTGCCACCAAGAAATGCTGCAATAATATACACCTTAGACTTCTTGTCTTTGTCTCTAACGTTGGAAATTGTCCCACGGGAACGTGCTATTGAGACTACAAAAAGTAGCTTTAGTCCTTCCCAAGGATGACATTGATTTCCTTGCCAAATTTTATCGAAATCAGTCTAGTGGTTGAAAGGTAACATTGGCAGAGTTAATTTCGAAGTATGGATAAACCAATTACAGGCACTTTTGAATTGTCATGGTGGGTTGGTGAAAATGAAGCTAGTTGCCCATTCCAAAGCGTATTAGGTACAATCAATAACATACATTAACAAGTGCAAAGTTGTACAAACATCGATGCAGACGTCAATTGACTCCTTAGGCGGCGTCGACCGCGCTATATCGTGTTCTTTTGCACTTTATTACACTGGAAATAAAGTTTATATTTCAATGTTATCAATATTACTCTTCTTGGGTTTAAGCTGTCACTACAAACTCTTTGATTCAAAGGTGTCATTGAGCTGTCACATAAAAAGGTTCCACTGTAATAAATAGTAAACACTCCTACATTTTAACAAATGATTGAATGTAACGTCTTGTTGTTGCAGGGTGGGGATCTGGATCAACCCAAAATAAAGATAAAGACCGATATATTCAAGCCTGATGATTTAGCGCATAGACAGGATAAGCTTATTGGTATGTACATTAAGTTTTTTTTAAAATTAATTTGCCTCACCCATTCTTATATTGTCTTCAAAAGAGAAACAAATATGTAGTTGAAATGTCATTTCTATTCTCTCTTGCTATGTTATTCAGTATGGTTAGTTAATCAGGAGGATTCTATCACGATCAAAATCTATGGACAATTTTTTTTCTTCAAAATTCGTTGTTTAGTCCCATCGTAAAAGTGTAAAATTTTCGGGAATACTAAACTAAAGTATGTTCCTCGTTTAACCGAACATACTATATAATACAAGGTAGAAGGGACATCGACGCACAACCTGATAACATGGATTCAGTACATGATTCTGAAACCCCTGCGTCGGAATTTTTTGTCGGTTATAATAGAAAAAAAATGCTCTGCCATACATTTTGACCGCGTAGGTATTGCACTTTTCTATGAAACAGCAGCTTTTTTTTGATAACCAATGAAAAATTTCAACTCCAGGGGGTCCAGAAGCTTGCACTTAATCCATGGTATCAGGTTGTGCGTCGATGTCCCTTCCACCCTTTATAGGTGGTTCAATATAATATTTGGCATATTGTTTAAAAATAATACATTTAAGTTGATCTAAAAAAATGATTTCGTTTTAGATGTCGGTCAAAAATCTTTATCACTGGATGTGGTACAGAAGCCTGCTGATCTGCAAAATAAAGGTATCTAACATTATTTTTATGAATTCCTACAATAAAACTATTAGTCACCACTATTTAAGACTAGGCTTCATAGAGCCTGAACAAAAATTGTGAACATTTTCGTAGATCTAGTTATTTACGGGCTCATAATCTGGACACAACACTGGTTTGCATCTAAGAGACAATTAAAGCCGTTTAGCTCCCATATCTCGGGCCACTTTATTTTGTGTGCTATCTTAAAATTATTGGCTTCTAGCAAATAGCGACGATGACAAATATTTATTTGAAACTCTAAAAGATATTTGTTTGGAAATAGTGCTAACAATGATAGAGAAGTATAAAATCTAAAAGAATTGGCAATTAAAACTTATAAACGTTATAAAATAACTCGTAGACAAAGACACTATCACAGAAGGGACGTCAGAACTACATAACCTCATACAGGGCAAAGTACTTCGTTAACCCAGGTACCCAACGCGAGGCTGTCAGTAACACCAAGGCGTTGCTGACCTTCCTCGAGGAGCTGGGGGGTGGATCGAATGGTCGATTTTCCCACCGTACGCAAAATACGCGCATTGTCGTGGATTCGCGGACACCAGCCCGTATTACCTACCTACGTAACCTCATACTAGCGCTTTACATTGCCCGTACCGCGTGACAAGGACGGAAATAATCCCCTCCAAAAACTTTGAAAGCGTGTATTTTCTCCATATTCCATCTTTTTTATTTTCGATTATCTCATTTTACATTGCCTTCATTCCTATTATGAAAATCGTAAAACCCGCGGCAAGCATTAAAATCTTCTTACAAGAGTGACAATGATCTTATAACGGCGAGCGCACATTACAGCCGTTTCGGGGTGGCATCGCATTACAAACCAAAAAAAGGGGGGTGCGACTCGCCTGTAGCACAGCCTGTATGTATTCGTTCTTACAAAATGTACGAAATTATGTATAAAGCATAGCATAATCAGCATATAATGTTCCCACTGTTGGGACACAGGACGCGTCTAGAAGTATTCCTGTAGGCGTTATTTACAGAACAATCATTTTTCGTGTCATTTTTTCCAGATGATGGACATCCAATCATTGGAGTTGAAAACAAGTTGATCGATAAACCAGTTGGTAAGCGAATATTTATCATTTAACTTAAATACTGACCTGTGACGTACATTACCTAATTCCATTACTTTATAAAATAAATAATAAAAATGTTTATTTCATCAACTTATGTAAATTTCATTGTTAACTTTGGAGTTACCTTTGCAACGATTTGCTTGTGTACAAGCGGTGGTTCCGCTCTTCCAGTTTACATTTACTATAGATATGTTTGAGAGAATAAAAAATAGATAATTTTGAAAGCATGCCCATGGTTTTAACAATACAAAAGTACAAAGATTTTATAACTGAGGAATAAGGAATACGCAAAGTGTTATGTATGTGTGTGTGTGTGTGGGGGGAGTATGTGCGGGTGGCGGTGTGTGTGAAGTAGGGGCTTTTTTTTTTGTCAGCGACAGATTGAATCTTTAGATTTTAGGCATTTTGGGAATTATGTGATTGTATGGAGCATAGCCTCAATTTCTTCGTAACTTTTGCTCTTCAACCCTTCGGTGTGTGTCTTTTTGCAGTCACGGTATGTCATAGGATATATGGTGATAATTTTGTGCAAAGAATTGTAAAAGCGAGAAGATTGCTTTGTGTATTGTCTTGTAGCAAATGTAGTTTTGGCTGTGGTTTCTGGAGCTAAATAATTTTCCGCCGAGTTTGTGTCCTAAGAGAGACGAATGGAAGGGATACATATACTTTAGTACGAATATTGGGTATAGTGATAGCCCTCGATCAACAAAAGTACTGCCGATAAGCGCTTCATAAACGGCCGGAAAAGTAATGCAACATAGTTTTTTTTAACCTCTAGGTTAGCTCAACAAGATTAGAATAGAATTGAATAGTTTTACTTTTCTGTAAATATTTTTATGTTAAAAATACATTTACTTTTTAATGGTAGTAGTAAATATATTGCAAAAATAGTAAACGTTATGTTTGAGGGTTAAGGTTTAAAATTCAAGCTGTATGATATATTTATAGTCGATCTCGTAAGTGCTTTACCACCGACGTCATATAAATACTAGGTCTAATTGTTTACGTGACTGTTAGATAGTTTCAACCTTAGTGCAGTTTCAATTGACTGGCAATTGATGTCAAAAGTGGTAAAGCAATTACGAGGTCGACGATATTTAGATCTTATATCTTCAAACAAGGTTTCGTTTGTTGCGCAGAAGCGTGCAAGGCTGAAGGTGCGGCGGAGGGCGGCGCGGGCGACCTGCAGCGAGAGCCTACTGCGCTCAGCGACAAGAGGTACGTACTGTGCGAAAGGCAAGGAGTCTTTCAATTTTTTATTTTTTGTCAGTAGTAAAGGCTATACAAGTGAAATACTTAATATAAAACAACGATCCTTTTTCCTGTAGAGGTCCCCTGAGTTCGTTTCGCCATTTCTTCTAATGGGTAGTCAGATCTGCCAGGGTCATGGGTTGTTCGAAAGAGATATCGTGGGCCCTGGCACAGGCAACTGAAGGAACACGGGTGGGTTTTCAACAGGAAAAGTCTGACACGCCCTCCCGCTCCGCCCAGAGCGGTAGTAGTCATTTGATGATATCCCACCCTAAAAAAAGTGTAGGAAATAGTGGATCAGATGGGAAACGGCAACTCCATCTAGCTTATTTATTTAATATTTTTTATTATGACGTGTAAAAGTTTCTGATACCTTACTTACTTATTAAACAATACAAAAATTAAATTAAATGTTGTATTTATTATGCGGTTTTCACCTTCATTTAGAAAATTTATTCCGAATAGGTACATTAATATTTCACTAAGGCCCACTTGTGTTTATGGGTTATCCAAAATAACTCGAGGTTAACAGTTAGCTCAGGATTAATCAAATAATTCATCTTGCGCCACCAAGAGTTAGAGGTAAACTAAAAACTCTGGGTAAATGTTTCGTCCAAAAAATTTATGTTTCGTCGATTTAACTGCAATGTTCCCAACTCAAAAAAGAGTTCATTCAACCTGATACCATCTTAAAAGCAGTCGTTCTTTGTGTCAATTGATTATTTTTTTGCTCATCTTGAGATTAGATTATAAACATTTGGATTTTTACTTGACCACGGAGAACCACTACCAAAAAGCCTGTTTAATTTGATCTGCATTCAAATTCTCAACTCATAATTTATTGTTCTTTTGGCCAATCAATGCTTTGCCCTACAGGTAAAGGCTAGAAAAAAAAAACACGACTGGTTTTGACAGCTAGTTTTATAGGCTCCCAGTATATGTGTATGAGTACTTGACCTTGACATTTTATTGGTTGTTTCAGTGAAGAGGACCGGAAACCGTTCAGCAGTCCCGAGCTTCCTAAATCAGGTTCTATACCTGGGAAAGTGCCGACTCCAGGCAGCGAGGTAAACTAGTTTTATACTAATTTTTTAATTGAACTTTTTTTTCCATCATCATCAGCTTCATCATAATGTCATCTACTGTAAGTCTTTTGATGCAATTTTTCGTAGTTGGTTACGAAATTCAACGTTTGTTATCAAACTTGCCTTCAGATTTCGCGCTTTAGATATTAGGGTTTATTTATAAACGTTGCTTAAATTTGGACGGGGGGCCTAGAGGGTTTTTGAGCAAGCATATGCAGAGCGAAAAGTTGATATCTGTGTAAGTAGGTGCGGCATGATGAGATCAGAAAGAGAGATAAGGTTAAAAATAAATTTGTGTCTCATGATCTTTCAATTTTATCTACTTAAGCCGCCAGCTGCGAGAGGTTAATGTTAGTTCGTTTTTAAAATCAACAAAACTGATAGAAACGAACTATCACTAATAATTTGTGGATATATCAGTAACAATATAGAGTGCAGAAGTTCGTAGTTACAATAGAACCTTGAGTAGAAAAGTGTTACGACGTAAACAAGGCGCTAGTTTAATGTTTTCGTAAATTTTAATTATTGTGGTTTTCCATCTTTGCCAGCTTTAAAAAAAACAAATGACGGGCACATCTGTTTTTAATATAATTAGTTTACTTAGTGAGATTGTAAAATTTTGAAATAATGAACTCTGTTTGTGGTGTACTCCACGGAATAGACAAAACAAATGGAAGTGCCTGAAATGAAAAACAATAAAGCTTTTCGTCAAAGTTGAATTTATTGTTCATACAAAATTAAGTCTTATTACAACGGACGAAGGTTGTTATTATTTTACGTATTTTCCGCATAACTGTGACACGCGCGTGATAGCTGAGTGGGCACTTCCACTTGTTTTTTCTATTCCGTGGTGTACTCTGACGATGTTCATTTTTTGCTACTTATCTTTTAATCATTATTTTTAAGTACTTGTTACATATTTTAAATATATGAATACTGACAAATCTTCCAAAAAGTGTCAGCTTTAAATTCAAATAGCAATTAAAACTAATTGATTCGTTAATTTAGAGATAAATGCAAAATTATTACCACTTTTGGCTACTTTCCTTAATCAATGAAATTTCGATTATTGTTTATTTGCCAAAAGGCTCCATCAATCTATCAGATACTCATATATTCACTATCAGGATAGGTTACATTATTGCACAGAATAACTTTTATTCGCCCTGAATATCGCAATAAATTTGAAAACCAAATCTGAGTCGTCAGATTTAGATTTAGGGCAAGCCCACAACTTCTTCATCAGATTTGCCTAATTAGTCATTAAGGGTTAGGCCGCACACGATCATTCGGTATGATCACAATCAACGGCTTTGAAGATCACTTTATTTTTGGTCCGTTTTCGAAATCTGATAGTTGACTTCTGAACATAGGCCTCCTATTTGAAATTTTTCAAATATGTTTTCGGTGTTCCTTCAGGGCGAAATTTGATAGCTGAGAGCAACTCACTTGACAACTTTCGCCCTGCATATGCTTGCTCAAAAACCCTCTGGGCTACACGTTCAATGTAAGAGAAATTTAAACATAAAAATATACAGCATGTAACAAAAACCCTGGTCGATCCAATAAAGGCGTTTTCCTGGTTTAACATATTTACTAGAAGAAATTGTAAAAAAAATGAAACTCGTAAAAACCGGATTGTGGAAGCGTTCCACTCACTCAAATCGTACACAAGTGCGCTGCGAAGAGTACGTGCAAATTTAATAGAAGGTGTCAATCGGTATTAATGTTGGAGGTAGACATGTGGAAAATGATCGCCGAGGTATGCAGCAAGTAAATGTTTTAAAGTCAAAGTCAAAGCATTTATTTCAAATAGGCCCATAAAAAGGCACTTTTGAACGTCAAAATTTACATTAAAAATAGAACTGATTCTAGGCGCCACTTCCAAAAAGTAGTTTCGTATGGAGAAGTGGCAAGAAACTCCACCGTTACTCTTTTAAAATGTTTTACAATATTTTGTATACATTAATTATATTTCTATATGTGAAGACGATGCACCAAGAATAAAAATACTATACCACTATTGGTACAAAAAAAAATAAAAATAAAGCAAAGGTATATAAATTAATCACGTGGTACATTGTGCTCACATATTTACAAACAATTGTAAAAATATATGATTTTCCTAAAATATTAACTTGGAATAATACAGTGTGTGAGTAAAGTAAAAATAACCTAATATACAATACAATAAGCAAATAGTATGATTTTGTCTAGCCTCTAGATTGTCCTATGGAGCAGGACCAGCATGTTTCCAAGCATTCTTATCAAGGATATAATCTTCTAATTTGTAATATGCTTGATTACAAAGTGTTTTTTTAACATGAGTTTAAAACTTTCTTTCATTTAATTGCAATATTTCACCAGGTATTTTGTTGTAACATTTAACACAGTACCCCATAAAAGATCTATGTACTTTAGATAGTCTGAAAAATGGTTGATCTATTTTATTTTTATTTCTAGTGTTAATATTATGTCTATCACTTATTTTATTAAATAGATGCAGATTTTTTCTAACATACATAATATTTTCATAAATGAACTGGCAAGGTACAGTCATTATATTAATCTTCCTAAATAGTTCCCTAAGAGATTCGCGGCGACGTAGATTGTAAATGGCTCTGACAGCTCTGTTTTGCAAAATAAAAATGGATTCAATGTCAGCAGCCCGACCCCACAGTAAAATGCCGTATGACATAATGCTGTGGAAGTAGCTAAAATAAACCAAACGCGCGGTTTCAACGTCTGTTAACTGTCTTATCTTTCTAACAGCATACGCTGCCGAGCTTAGTCGCCCCGCGAGAGATGTTATATGGGGTCCCCATTGTAACGTCTCGTCTAGCGTGATTCCTAGGAAAACCGTCTGATTACTAAATTCCAGTTTTTCTCCGTTCAATATGATGTCACATTCGCTACTTCTAACATTAGGTAATTTAAATCGAATGCATTTGGTTTTTTTCTCATTTAGTACCAAATTATTTACCGTAAACCAATCTTGGACCTGAATAATAGAGTTGTTCACGTCGTCAAGATTTTGTGACCTTCGATCTATTTTAAAGATCAATGAAGTGTCATCTGCAAACAACACCATCTTCGGTTGATTTTGAAGTAACTGGGGTAAATCATTAATGTAGACTAAAAAGAGGAATGGACCCAATATCGAACCTTGAGGAACGCCCATTGATATTTCAGACCCTAATGAGTTTGTGCCGTTTATTTGTACTTTAACCTTTCTGTCTTTCAAGTATGATCTTAGCAAATCAAGAGCTTCACTCCTAATCCCATAGTGCTCCAGTTTCAGCAGAATAGTCTCATGGTTTACGCAATCGAACGCCTTAGAGAGATCGCAAAAGATTCCAATGGCATCTTGTGATTCCTCCCAGGCGCTAAAAATGTTCTTTATTAGGGTGACACCGGCGTCAGTGGTACAACGTCCTTTAGTGAAACCGTAGTGATGTTCATGCAAGATGGAGTTTTTATTAAAGTGACGTAACATTTGATTCAGCATCAACTTTTCAAACTCCTTACTGAGAACTGGCAGAATTGACACGGGCCTATAATTATTGAGCTCTTTACTATCACCGGATTTGAACAATGGGATCACTTTACTATGTTTCATAAGATCCGGAAAGACTCCTTGGTCTACACTGGTGTTAAATATGAAAGCTAAATAGGGCGCAAGGGTTTCGATGAGAGATCTACAGACTTTTACAGACATTCCCCAGAGATCTTCTGTTGATTTAATTTTAAGATCTTTAAAAGCTTTTATAACAGCTTGGGGGTTTGTATGCCGAAACCTAAACGCCAAAGGGCATGGTTTTACATTATTTTTAAGTAAGGCAGCAGAAAGCGCGGGTGAGGAATTTAAACCTTCAGTAGTTTTAAGTGGAACATTAACAAAAAAGTTTTCAAATTCCTGAGCTATATCTACATTTGAGTTGATGGGGCCACGTGCAGTCACTAAATTAAATTCAATATTACGCTTTTTTTTCTACCTGTTTCATTATTTATTATTTGCCAGGTAGTTTTTATTTTATCATCAGCTGATTTTATTTTATTACTAATATATAGAGCTTTAGCTCTATAGCATGTTCTTTAATAAACTGATACCTACAGTCGGTACATTACCAAAAGCACATCACATTAACTAAATGATAATTGTTTCTTGTTAAACAGAATCAGGTCAGAAATCAGAGTCACTATGCGTATATGCTTACAATAAAATATCAGCTGATACTACGCGTGCCTCATAACGTAGGTTTCTTTAGTCATAAGTTTATTTGGCAGCACGCGACAAAGCACCGTCTCGCTGAGGCGGCTTCTTTGACACGGAACTGTAGGTGAACTTTGTCGAGCGATCAGTGTTGCCTTTGGTATGATTATTTTTAATTATTTAAATTAATTATATTCATTGGGGAAAAATAATAATCTCGTATCCATTAAATGATTACGTATTTGTGTACACAGTACGATACCAAATAATACCGTTCAGGATCGGACAAGGTTTTCGTTACATGCTGTTTAAGATTAATCAGATGTTAATCACTACTTAATGCGACGTCTATGAATACCGCCAATGTGTTTTTGCAATATAATTAATTTGCTTACAAAACCTACGATAGTACGAGCTTGCAGTTGTGTTGCACGAAAAATTTAGATATCGTACTATTTAAGACTTGATCCGCGATTGATTCATTCACGTAGCACATGGTCACTGCACCCGTTAAATCATGAGAATAAAATCGTCACTATCGACAGCCCAAAAAGAGGGGGAGACCGAAAGGCTCCACCAACAAGCCGAAGGCCCCCGGGGCCCCGCGCGCCCCTGCGCCGGGTCCCGCACACGGCCCCGCACACGGCCCCGCGCCCGCGGGCCCCCGGGCCCCGCCGCCGCGCTCGCTGCCGCCGCCGCCGCGCCCGCGCGCTACAGGCTACCAGTATGCCATCAGACCATTCCGGAAGGACTTCTCTGGGATACAGTTTAGAAGGTTAGTAGTTTATTTTTTGAACTTGTATAAAAAATATATACAGGGTGGCCAAAAAGTCGTGGATCAAACGCAACTAGGGGTTAGATGGGCTGCAAAAAAAAATATCTACGGGAGGTCCTTAAGGTCCCTGCAGATTTATAATTTATCTTGTGTTTTTATGAGAAATTGACTTTTTTTTACTAATTCTTATCAAAAATCTACATTCTGTATCTTTTTTTTCATTTTCACTAGATTGGTACTGACGAGTCCTTGCGTTAGACATGCTATTTATGGTTGTTTATTGTGTGTGTTGAAGATAATATTAAATTTTACGAAATTTGTTTTTCTCAAATCATAAATTTTTTTACTTCGAACCCCACTGTGAAAAAAAAAATACTCTACCGAAAAGTGTCCCTGTATTATAACTTTTGGCCCATTTAATTTCTGGCCCATTTAATTTTTGGAATTCTGAAAAGGCCATGAGTGGCTTTAATATCTTTCGAGGACGATCATTGGTAGCAAGGCCAAAGTGAACCCAACCATAAAACTCGGTTAGGATTATTTAAAAATAAACTGGAACTAATACAATTAATGACAAAGACTCTCTGCCTCTCTTTTACACTAACCATTTCATCCTTTGTCAATAAGAGGCCAGTTCGCCCGTCACTTCAGGTAGCGATATGTTTTCTAGGAAACAAAAGGCCGGGCCGGAAGGCCGGCCGGGCCGGTGGCGGGGGGATGCGCGTGATCATCTTTCTTTAGAATGTTTAGTGTTCTTTAGTGACTCGCTTCCTGCCTAATCAGTACCAATCTAGTGAAAATGATAAAAAAGATACAGGTTGTAGATTTTTTCGAATTTTGATAAGAGTTAGTAAAAAAAGTCAATTTTCTCATACAAACACAAGATAAATTATTATCAACAAATATAAATCTGCAAGGGTTGACCTGAAGGACCTACCTTAGTTCAATTTTTTGCTGCTGATGACCCAATCTAACTCCTAGTTGCGTTTGATCCACGACTTTTTGGCCAGCCTGTATAAGGTTTTTGTGTCCATAATAATATGTTGGACCCTCTAAAATGTTAGTGTACAGTTGATGATGATGATGGTGTTATTTTTATAAAATCATTGTCAAATACAGTTTATTTTCTAGTAATTTTAAGCAAAATGTTTTTTTGCTCAATGACAGTTGGTCTCCTATACAAAATATGTGATCAAAAAATTGGCAAAGATAATTCATTAATCGATTGAAGGAAACTGATCGTAACTGCAGGACACTAACGTTAAGTGACCCGCAAATTCTTAAGCACTATACTAACATACGGTATTACTCGATCGAGCAAATACGAGTCAGAACCATTATTATCACCGAATAATGGTTCTGGCTCGACGTCCGTACATTTAAACTGTACTTGCGCGATGCAGAATTTTGCGTGACGTCAGTGTGATGCGTAGTTCACTTGAAGTGGTGTACAAAATTAAAGGTGGTACTGGGTAAAATATTGGTTAGATAGCCGCTCAGATTCTATCCATTTTTGAATACTTACTTCAAAACCAGCTCGTGACAATTGCGGACGACGCTCGACTCGACGCGTACATACGCTTGTGCCAAGCTCGACGACTCGCTTCGAGTAGGGTCATCGCAAAATGCATTTACTTAATTCCAACTAGAGCCGGCTCGACACAGGCCACACGTGGATTTTTACTCGTTTTCTAATAATAATAAAGATGTCTGTAATAGTCATTAAGTCTCAACTCGTTCAAATTATAATTAGTCTAAAAAAGACATAGATGGCAGCATAGGTAACCATTATGAAACTAACAATTATTAACAAGCGATAAACGGCAGAATTTTTGCTGAAGCAATATTAGTAAAACTCAAAACTTCCTTGTTTAATGCTGATTTATCTATTTACACTCAAAATGCACGTATGTTCAACAAAAAACATAAATGGAGCCTTGAACTTCAATTCGGACCCATAAAATGATAAAAGTAGCCATCTGTTAATCATTTTAGCTCTTTGCAATCGATGGCGTTTTACTCAATTTGACCTGTCATCACAGTAACCACTAAAATTACTTATTTGAATCAAACAACTTTCTTATTTATTACTTTACATAGACATATAAAAGGAATCTATTAACATGTTTTTCTTAATCCGGAAGTATAAAACTTTATATAAAAAGGATTGACAAAACGTTTTAAAAGTAGGCCGACTACTAGATGGCTTTGTAAAACTACAGTCTCTGACAATTAGCGAGTCGCTGATGCTGCCATCTGTTGAAAATGTTGACGTAGAAAAATAGCCAGCTCAATAGCCAGACTTAGAGAGGTTTCATTTCTTTGTATGGGATTGGGTATCTGTACGTAGTATTATATTATCTGTGGTATAGTTAAAAATGGTTCTGACACTGTTAAAATTCGAAGTTATAACTTGTTTTCATAAATGAAACTTAAAACTTCATCAATTTCATTTTCAAAGGCGATGGAGCGATGACTGCCTCGATTCTTCCCACATACCCAACGAGGTTTATTTCGGCGATGTCCCCGTATCTATGGAAGTTCTGTTCAACTATTATGACGCGAATGCTGAGAGAGAGAAGCTGGCAACACAGGCGGCGCAGATCGCTGCGCAGAAAGCCGCTGCGGCTAAGTTAGCAGCTGCGAAGTTGCAGGCTCGGGGGCTTATGCCGGCTACCAGTGAGGTTAGTTTAGTCAGTAGTTTCAGTTTTTTTTTCCAGCCAGCAATAACGATTTAAATTAAAGAAAATATTTTTATTTGTTATGATTATAAACTAGCTATTGCCCGCGACTTCATCTGCGATTCAGGATGAAAAGTCGCCTTTGTCCTCACCGAGGTCATGGTTTCTCTGTGTTGTAAATTTCATCGAAATCCGTTTAGCCGTTTTAGCATGAAAGCGTAACAAACGAACATACAAAAATCGAATCTTTTGTCTTTATAATATTAGTTTAGATTTGAACATCTTTAGAAAAGATGAATGTGTATGTTTTAACCAAAAACTATGGCCACTTTGAACGGCCGCGCACTCTGGCCATACCGAATTTTATTATCATAAAAGCAGAGATCAATCGGTCGGGCATTTTAAAGACTTCGTCAAGTATTTAGAAAGCCTGTCAGAAACTAAGATCTTTGAGCGGTTTTAATCAATATAGCGGTTTCAATCAATAGTCTATAACAGATAGCTGTGTTGTTGGGGAGATTGTTGCGCCAGTCCTTCTGCCCATAAAGCACTAGGAAGTCGTGAAGGGGAGGTTGGGGGCTGCCGTATTTTCAGCCTTATCTCTTATAATATCTATGAATTCAAATAAAAACAAACATGAGAAGTCTGCAATTTTTTTAACCATAGAAAACCTAACGTTACCATAACATATTAAAAAAAAATTATTTCCTAATTATGGCCTCCTATGTTACATTTTTGTTTTGGACCACACCCTCTAGTACCGTTCTTACTGCCCATGGTAACCCATAATAAAACCTATTGAATTATGTTGTTGTTTCCAGGTAACGACGGTAGACTCGTCATCATCAGACGATTCCTCAGGATCTTCGGGCAGCGACTCTGAAGAAAGTGACGAGGTACGTGAAACCTGTAATCAGTATTCTGCTATTCATCATCACCAAATAAACAATTTGTAAACTTTTACATCATTATAATAATTAACATAATGTTTCCTTCAAAACACATAGCATTGGTCGAAGATGCGTTCTAAACAATTTTATCAGAAATTTGTAACATACCTTGAATTCGCCATACGATCTTTCACACTAAGCAGATGTTCGTGGTGGTCTATGGCTTCAGCGAGCTGATCTGTCACTTGTCAAGTGTCATTCATAGCGTCTAAATAAAAACCGCCAACATACAGATTCTTTTCTCTCCTTATTTTTTTTTGAAAATTTGTAAACTGTAAGGTAAAATTTGGTAGAAAGTTCAAAATAGTGCTTCTGGTAAGCGATTTAGAGTGTTACGCTGAACGTTACTCAGCAAAATACCGAAATGGTTGTAGAAATTTCACATTATAAACGTGGTCCGCGTGCTCGCCCAGTGCCTTCGGAGCAACCTTCTGTAGACTTTCTAAGTGCAATACTCGGGAAAAACGCTGTTCACTCTCGGAGGAAGGAGTCACCGTTTGCCCACCGCCGAACATGACAAAGTAAACCGAAACGGTCCCTGTAATTCGAACCTACGCATTTACAATTGAATGAACAGGAACCTAGCCAAGTAAGTGTTAACTATAACACGTGTTAAATATCTATGACCGGGTTCTCTCCAATAGCGTTGCTGTTTTTCTCCTCACCATAGCGTGAACACGCGCCTGAGTTAACGTGCCAGAGGCACTATAAAAGCGCGGGATCCCCAAGAACATTCTGATGCTGTTATTGTATTGGATCCTCAGGGTGTCCATTGTTTTCCGCGTGTAGTTGGCCCACAGGCTGCTTGTGTAGAAGTGCGGGCAGTAAGCCTTAAAAACAACGTAACTTTAATCTTACACAACACGCATACCTGCGAACCAGCATATTCCTTCTCACAGCAAGAGCTCTGCGCTCGCGTTCGATGTCTTCATGATCTTAAGGTCATTCCGTTACGTAATGCCCTACGTATTTAGCTTGTTTCACCCTTTGTAAGGGCTGGCCATTGAGATTGATAGTTGACTCGTATGAATACTTCATACCGGGGGCCCTTTAAGATTATGAAAAGACTCTTCTTACAATGATAAACTATACCGTGGCTTGCATCGTACCTTTCACAACATTCCAAAAGCTCCCTTGTGGAGCCGGCCGTTGGACCCAGCAGCACCATGTCATCCACGTAGCTGAGGTTATTGACGCAAACGTTGTCAATCCAACATCCAATCCGTTCGCTACTGAGTGCAGAGATCAGCTCATTGACGTTAAGACAATCCATCCTTACCCCACAATCCAACCCATACGCACCAGAGAGTGAATTATTCCACTTTACAAAATTCACTTGTTTACCATACCAGTACTGAGAAACACGTATAATTTCAGCTGGTACGCATGCTTCTCCGAGCTTTTTCCATAATATGTCATAGGAGACGAGCTCGAAAGCTTTAGAGAGGTCAGTATAATATAACAGTCTGTTTAAGATTTATCATATAAATTTTTTTTATTCCCTGTGAAAATAATGAAATTTGTTTGCGTACACGATTCATACCCTAAGTCGACTTTAATTGACAAATAAAGAAACATACTAAAATGGATCCTGAGGATTAATCTATTGACCGTTATAATAAAAAGGTCATAAATGTCAATTTCAATTAAACTAATGCTGTCATGTCATGTATGACATTCATTTTGTTTGCCCACATCTTTAGAAAATTATCTACGAGATGGTATTTTTGATTGATCATATAACATCCAAGTAGATTGCCTAACTTGTATTGATTAAGGATGTGAGTGATCCAGTTATCCTTTAGTTATGAGATTGTTATTTTAATTCATTTTAGATCTCTTTGATTTTAAATTGTCATTAAAGCTTTTAACCATATTCACCTTAGATAAGGCAACTAGATTTGCCATAATTATCTATGACATTTTATGGAAAATGTTTTCATTTCCACATTTTATAGGATTAATTGATTGAAAACTCTTGATTTTTGGTATAAACTGTTACAGTCCATATATAATTCACATAGCATAACATTCACTTGAACTTTGCCCCACTGAATTCAAAAAGTCACAAGCCTGCAATATGCAGCATCTTAAAGGTTATTTATTACTGTTAACTAAACATTTGTCGTAATGCCTGTAGAACTTGCGGTTTCTATTAAAATCTTAAAACAATAATGACGTTGATTATAGGTTAGGTGCAGTTTATAATTGTTAAAAAGCGATTTAAACAACATGTAAGTTACGCATTATCATAATTATTATAATCGTAACATGAGTTTTGGTTTTACAGGTATTTTTTTTTTTGTTGTGTGCGCAATAAGTGACGCAAAAGAAAATACAGGGGTTGAATTAATTTTATCATTGATTTGCAATCGGCAAGTTCTACTGAAAAACAATGTTTTATGAAAAGGTTCTTTAATCATTACAATTATTTTCATTAGTTGACATTTCCTGTAAATAGCTGGGGCAGGATCTGGCATTGTCATTTATGGTAAAATGGTTTAGAACGCATACTCAACAAATTCTATGTGATTTTCATAACATAACAACTGTATTATTTAATGCAAAACCGCTATATTACGGTGTGTAAGTATGTAGGATGAGTTTTTGATAAAAACCAAAAATGCAGTTTTGGTTCAAAATCGACCTCAAATCGTATAACTAATAAATACAAAATAAAAAAAACTTACTTTTTATACTGGTATAATAAAAGCGCGATTGTTGGTTTGGTCGCTACCAAATTATGCCAAATCAGAATAACATTATCACATTTATCATTTTGCTGCGCTTGTTATCTTTGGGGTTTTGATGGAAATGAGATGCAGAAGTACTTTTTGTAATATTAATTGTTTACTCTGGATAAATGATACAGTTTGAAACTAAGTAAGAATAGATGGCCGTGGCCGGGCCGTGGTATGTAAGCGACTGGCGAGCGGCCCACTGGCGCACCGTAACAATATTCTAAATGCCAATTCAGCAATCGCATTAGGGTCACTATAATTTCATTGTCACATTCATTGATTCTGCAGCTTGTAAATAACATTATTTTCAGCAAATGTTGTTCAATTTAAACTATTGTACACACGGCTACACATCAAACTAGGCTTTTTGAACTTTGAACTATTAGAAACTGAACGCTGCGAGTCGTGCGAGAGGGTGCGATATGTTTTTTGTTATTTCGTCACACTCACTCAAGTCGCACGTCGTCGCCTGCCGGAGCGCGTGGCATGCTCCACTATGCGACAATCTAACTATACCTATGTATACGTTTCATGACGTATATTATTTTGTAAACAAGTTGAGCTCGTTGCGTTCAGTTATAATAATTTGGGTTGTTTTTTCGATTTGCGCTGCGCCTGTGAGTGTGCACCAATACATCCATTTGCCTATTTATTATCAATCCATGCTTTGAAGTGCATAATGATACAAGTGTATAATGATCAATGCACCCGCGTTTCATACGGCTTTTTTCAACACTCTTGCGAGGAAAAATACAGACTTGTCTTGTCTTGACTTTTCCACTGTGAAAGTGAAAGTTTTATATACCGTGAATTCTCTCTAGATTTTGGTTATGGCTATCACTTGCGTTTCGTGTAAATAGTTAAATAAATTACATTTAAATGACTTGCAAAAGGACGTACAAAACTGAATCAATAAAAAAAAATGTAAAGGATAAAAGAAGACAGAACACTGAACACGAGCGAAACAATTGTAGTATTATTCTAGCGAAAGTTTTTTTGCAAAAAAAAACAAAAAACGGTGTGCGTAGGCACAACACAGCAAATGCTGTGATTTGCCGATGCCACGATACGCAGTCCCTTTCCTACAAATCTCTCTATTACTGGTAGCGTAATTATGGTTACATAGGGTGTCGAACTTGATGCGTAGCCATGTGTACCTACATAATTGCAATTTATAAACCCTAAGAATAGCTGAGCATTCACCACTACATATGACGCCACTTCGATCAAGAATACACTAGATTCCCCGATTAGCATCTTAAAAGCGGTCGGAAATATAACAAATACGTGGCCCATTATCGCCGACGTAATTTAACTTTTTATTCAAGCATCAAGGTTTATTATAAACTAAAGTTCTTGATGTTTAAAACCTTTTCTACTTCTTTAAACGTATGTACAAGTATTATGACATCGTGGCCAGTTGAGTGATGAGTTGTTGTTCGTGATCTTTGTATCCAAAGTATTGTTGATCAAAGTGTCGCCTCCGAGCACCTTCCATAACTCATTATCAATCGTACCGAGTGAAATAAGCGTCTATCACAAACAGGATACGCCACTAAAGCGCGGCCCTGGCAGGCCGAAGGGCACCAAGAACAGTCCGCGGGCGCCGGGGCCCCCGGGGGCCGCCAAGGGGCCCGCGGGGGGCGCGCCAGGGGCCCCGGCCGGCAAGCGAGGGCGCCCGCCCGTGCCGCCCGAGCTGCGCCAGCCTGGGATTACGGATATGAAGAAGTTCTGCAAGGCAGCTGGGATACGGTTCGATTATAAAAAGCTTGTTGAAGGTATGGCAATATGAAATTATTTTTTCACCACATAATATTTGCAATTTTCACCCATCGATTTCCGAGGGTAAAAGCCTTTTTTGTTATCTAGAGTGTGTGTGTGTAAAAGTGTTTTAAAATTCGAAGGCTTCCGATTCAACATTTACTCCAAGTTTTAAATAAAACCAAAGAGTTAGGAACAACAACGTTTTTAACCCGGCGTCATGGGGGTGGAAAATTGTTACACGGACGTGGGGGCTGGGTCATCATTACCCGGATAAAGATGTGAATATTTTTGTATGTATTTGAGAGAATTAATATTTTTTGTTGCCTACAATAACATTGTCTGTTATAAGGGTAAATAAAAAACTAGAAACATAATCAAAATAGAAAATTTTATTATTAAGAACAACGTTTTGAAAACTATGCACTAAAAAATCAACAAATTTGGCTTCCTTTAGCAAAACTTAACATAAATAAAATCTTAACCAGTCTTTAGTTTTCTAATGGCATTTTATAAATGTACTTATATAAAATAATAAAGAAAAGCTAATCAGACTCATCATTATTAATACAATTGGCGCAGAAAGGCACTATATGTTGAGGACAAATATGCTTGTTGCATCCTTCACATACGTGTGTAGTTTTGCGATCTTTGCTTGCAGGACACACCTGACACCTCTTACGAGCATTTGTTTTTTTTGCTGGGGGCTCCTCTATAGGTTCGCCTGAAAATTGGCCAATTTTTTTGCGAAGGTCTCGTGGCAAACTTAGAACATTCCGGCGGACTTTCAAGTGCTCACTGACAAGAGCAAGGCCTAGATATTTCAAATAACGGCGTCGCTTTATGTTTGACTCATTATTTATGCGATGTATTATAAGTCCGTTAATTGCCGCCATGTTCAACATGGCATAAAAAATTGTCAGCGGCCACTTCTTTGAGTTACGACATACGTCATACGAAGCGCACAACTCATCAGCAACATCAACTCCACATTTTGTTATGTTGTAATAGGTGTTTATCTCTGGTTTTTTCTTTTCGCCAGTTGAACTATCAATAGTGTCATCATGGTGAAGGCTTGACATCAGCAACACAATCTTGTTCTTTTTAGGTGTATGAGAAACAAGAGTTATATCTTTTTTGAAGGCAAATTGGGAGGTAAAAACACCTTTACGTGATTTTAAAAATTCAGGTGGAATTTGCTTCTTGTTCTTACGCAGGGTGCCAACGGACGTCAATTTATGTTCACTTAGTAAATGCTCAACAAGTTCATAACTGGTGAACCAATTATCAAACGTCACGTTACGATTTGTCTTAGAAATGGGCTGCACGATTCGATCTACTATGTCAAATGGCTTGTTACTTGAAGAATAAGGACCATTAGGCTGCTTTCCAGGATATATTTCTAGGTTTTTGATGTAAAAGTTTCGAGCGTCTACTAAAGCAATTATTTTTAATCCATATTTGGCGGGCTTCGATGGTATGTATTGGCGAAATTTACAGCGACCTCGGAAAGCTATCAGCATTTCGTCAATTGTTAGACAGTCACTTGGAACGTAAGACTTCTTGCAGTTTTCAACAAAGGCTTCAAACAGTTCTCTAATTGGTGCTAAGTTATCAATTTGTTTCCGTTCGTCACGAGTAGAAAGACTGTCAAACGTCAAGCAGCTTTGTAGAAAATAAAAACGCTGCTTAGACATGACTAATCTATAAATTTCTACTCCAGTGCCATCAGTAGACCACAAGCCACTCAAGTTTTGTCTACCAGAGCGGTTTAAGCCAGCAAGATAAAGAAGGCCGAACAAAGCCTTCAATTCCGCCTTATTACATTCTTTTATATGTGTGTATTTTGATAAGTTATTACACAATGCAATTTTAGGACGAATGCGTTCATTTGTATATTTTAGAATAAGTTGCAACATTTCATCAGTAAAAAATAGGTTCCAGCTGGCAAATTCCGACAAAGCATCCTTAGCTTCCGGAGCTACCCCCGGCAACTGGTTGATTATATTTTCAGATCTTGTTCGAACATTCTGTCGAAGAGGTTTTCGAAACCAAGCCGTACCATCTTTACCAAAATATTGCCGTGTGTACTCACAATCACGAGTCGACGAACTTGTTGATGCATTTTCCTCCTGCTGCAGATTTACGTCAGACTGTACCCTACTTCTAATTGTCGCCAATGGAACTTCGTCCTCATCCGAAATATCTTGCTCCGTATTGGTAGCTTCACTACGCTCACTCACATGGTCATCATCCTCTCCAGACTCCTGATCAGACGGCATAACATCCGAGTCCGATTCTTCAAGTATCGCCATAACACGACGTCTTTCCAGTTCTTCGCGGTCCATTATTACTCGTACTACCTACCGAAAAAATAAAAAAAAACGTCAAAACTACGAAACAATGTAGTAACACAAATAAAAAGCATCGTAAACAACAATAAATCATTTAAACATTGATTGATAAAAATGGTGCAAAATAGTTACACTGAATACAGGCATGGGTCATATTTACCTTTTTTCCAATACAACACTTGTAACTCCCAACGCGGTCCCCACACGACTGATTTCGCGTCTAAAACGTGTAGAGGGACTGAATAACTCCAGCTACTGAGAAGAGCGGCAACGTCGCGTGCGTCGTTTTAAAATTATAAGTGAACTACAAAAGCGCGGGTAATTTTGACCCAGCCCCCATGACGCCGGGTTAAGACAAAAGTTAGGAACGTTCAAAACCTGTCAACCGAAAATACCTGGTTATTCAGAACCTAAAATATCCGCTTTTTCATTTATTTTAAAAAACAGATTCTATACGTATTTTACTGGTTTTCTTTCTTTTTTGCAAGTTCCTCGTAGTGTGGTGAAAATTGTTGTGTTTCACTTATGGGTAAAAGTTTTTAGCGTTTCGTGATTTGAAACCTTCGCGACGCTCAGGTCTCCAAGCACTCACGGCAAAAAACACTTTTACCCATATGTAAAACAAATAACCATTATCACATTCCAGTTTTGTTACCAGAATGTCAACATCACGGTAGGAAAGGTTCTGTACGAGTAAATAAAGATCATTTAGCATAAAAAACAGCCAGATTTTTTAGTGACAGACTAGACCACACGTATCTAAGATCTTGTTGTTCCTTTGTATTTCCAGTGTCAAATTTTTTTTTTCTTCATTCTCCAGGTTGCACAAAAAACAAGGAACGGGTTCAAAAGATGTTAGACCTCCTAGTGGCGGCCGGACTTGATGACGGCAAGCCCACGCTAGAGAAGTGTCAGGCGCTGAAGAAGGCCAAAGTCGAGAAGAAAGAGCAGGAGAAACAAGCCAAGAAGGAGGCCAAGGTCAAGCACAAAGAAGTTGTTGGTAAGTACGGATGTGGTGCATGGTCAGTGCTTTACAAAACCTGACCCCTCTTACAAAGAAGAAGACAGGGAAGAGGGGTCAAGTAATGCAGGGCAGTGACTGTACTTGGCGTATTTGTTTAAATATTCTCTATCTTTATTGAGTTAAAGTTCATTTTGTTTCATAAATATGCGGTACGGCCAAGAACGCAACGCAACTTATCGAGTGGCATTAGTTGTTATAATATTATGTTTTATTGGTGAACTGCTCAATTAATTAATCCACCCCCCCCAGCCGTCGCGGCGGGCGCGGCGGGGCGGCGCCTGACGCGTGGCGCGACGGGCGCGCAGCCGCGCCAGCGCATCGTGATCTCGTCCGACGAGGAGGACGACACGCCCGCCGCGCGCCGCACGCTCTCCAAGCTGCGCTCCTCTGTCAACGACGACACGGACTCGGACTAGGTATGTACCCCCCCCAGCGGGCGCGACGGGCGCGCAGCCGCGCCAGCGCATCGTGATCTCGTCCGACGAGGAGGACGACACGCCCGCCGCGCGCCGCACGCTCTCCAAGCTGCGCTCCTCTGTCAACGACGACACGGACTCGGACTAGGTATGTACCCCCCCCAGCGGGCGCGACGGGCGCGCAGCCGCGCCAGCGCATCGTGATCTCGTCCGACGAGGAGGACGACACGCCCGCCGCGCGCCGCACGCTCTCCAAGCTGCGCTCCTCTGTCAACGACGACACGGACTCGGACTAGGTATGTACCCCCCCCAGCGGGCGCGACGGGCGCGCAGCCGCGCCAGCGCATCGTGATCTCGTCCGACGAGGAGGACGACACGCCCGCCGCGCGCCGCACGCTCTCCAAGCTGCGCTCCTCTGTCAACGACGACACGGACTCGGACTAGGTATGTACCCCCCCCAGCGGGCGCGACGGGCGCGCAGCCGCGCCAGCGCATCGTGATCTCGTCCGACGAGGAGGACGACACGCCCGCCGCGCGCCGCACGCTCTCCAAGCTGCGCTCCTCTGTCAACGACGACACGGACTCGGACTAGGTATGTACCCCCCCCAGCGGGCGCGACGGGCGCGCAGCCGCGCCAGCGCATCGTGATCTCGTCCGACGAGGAGGACGACACGCCCGCCGCGCGCCGCACGCTCTCCAAGCTGCGCTCCTCTGTCAACGACGACACGGACTCGGACTAGGTATGTACCCCCCCCAGCGGGCGCGACGGGCGCGCAGCCGCGCCAGCGCATCGTGATCTCGTCCGACGAGGAGGACGACACGCCCGCCGCGCGCCGCACGCTCTCCAAGCTGCGCTCCTCTGTCAACGACGACACGGACTCGGACTAGGTATGTACCCCCCCCAGCGGGCGCGACGGGCGCGCAGCCGCGCCAGCGCATCGTGATCTCGTCTCGGACTACGTATACACAACATCAGCGGTATAAGCAGTACCACTTTACTGCCGGACATATTTCGATTGCACCCCAATGCCACAAAATAGAAGGTCGCGAAAACGGCGCACGCACACATTGACGCGATACGTACGTAGGTATGTACGTCGATTTCAGACAACTTGTGACTGCAAGTGAGTTTGCACTCGCACTTCGTAAAGTTGTTTCTGTGTGCGTGCGTTTTCGATATCCATTTTATGCTATAATAGTCCACTGCTGAATACACTTTCCCCTCTGTAAAAGTACAATATCAAATGCTCTTGTACGTTAACACTACTTTCAAATCGATTGTAACGCACTTCGTAAATCGTTTTCAAGGCGCGCGGAGCTCCATGAGAATGCTTGACTGAGCTATTAGGTCCTGTAAAAAGCGTTAAAATACGTCAAACTCACATAAAGACGGAATAAACTACCAAATGTTAATATTTTTTTATAAGTAATATTGGTCATGTTTTTATTAAATTTCAAAACCTAATCTCATAATACATTCGATTCAACCATGATTCAACATGAAACGCAATAATCGAGTTTTTTTTGACGCATTGCTTTTGTGACGTCACCGAGACTCGCTACATCTCGTTATTATGTTCAATAAGTTCAAAATATTTAGTTTTGCATTAAGTATGTAAAAATACGTCAAATCAGCAAAATTGACATTCACTTGCTATGCTATTGTCTTTTTAGTAAAAAATTAAGCGAGACTACCGATGGTCAATACTATGGTCACTATGTAAATATGGACAGTACGGAAACTACGAACAAACGTCCGACACGGCACACTTACACAGAGGCGCGCACCGACGAGACTCCAAAGCGAACGTCGCGGGGCTCGCAGTTGGGACGACTCGAGACGAGTGGTCGCGGAAATTTATTTT
Source organism: Dasypolia templi (assembly GCA_963555695.1). Classification (NCBI taxonomy): domain Eukaryota; kingdom Metazoa; phylum Arthropoda; class Insecta; order Lepidoptera; family Noctuidae; genus Dasypolia; species Dasypolia templi. The sequence continues at coordinate 21,680,059 of OY743155.1, read as the reverse complement.
TATCATGGGCGTCGTTTTCATGGTTTTGAACAGTCTTCTTGGGTGGGGTTGGGGTGCTGAAGCCGATAGTGAACTCATTTTGAGTTCACTATCGGCTTCAGCACCCTTGGAAACTATGACAACGACATCCGCGGCAAAACAAAAAACAAAAAAAACGCAGACGTCATCTTAGAACGCTTTTTCGAGTGGCGATTTCTAGCAGTTAATTCCTGCCGCAAGCCGCGTTAAAGCACTTCGTTACAAAAAACACTTTTTAATTTTACAAACATGAGTGACAACCCGAACGCTTCAATGGAGCGTAGGTAATTATTTTGACAAATAGGCCTAGTTTTTGTTACTTGTCCATATTTATATTTTGCTATGGTCATGTTTGAAACCAAAATTGGCGACATGCCTATTTTGGTTTCAAACAAGACCATAGCTAATAGATAATTTCTTAATAAGAAAAAGTCGTCAATTGAGGGTCAATTTATACTAGCGCAGAGTCGAAGGGCATCGAAGCGTCAAATTCTTTACAACTAAAGCGTTCACCAATCAGCGTTGTTCACGCGCAGACGCGCGAATTCCGAAGAATGCGCGTGTCTTTTTAAAATCTCAGAAGTAATGTGTGCGTTACGCTGTGCAGTCAAGGTTGAATATGTTATGTTCAGTTTTGGATAGACGCTTCGATGCGCTTCGACTCTGCGCTAGTATAAATTGACCCTTAGTTGTTAAAAAAAGTTGTGTTCAGACTGCACGCGATTCTCGGCCATCATAAATTTATATATCGACCACGACGAAAATCTTTCACCAAACAACCCGCTCTGGGCCCACTCCCTCACCGAGAAGGCCTACTTCCCAGCGGTGGGACAGTTATAACTGTCCCACCGCTGGGAAGTAGGTTGAATATGTTTATGCACCCATAAAGGTTATTTCCTAACGTTATTACCATTTGTTCCAGATAAACCTTTTCCTGCCTGGTAAGACACAGTAAAATATACTAGTAGCGGGCAGCGAAACAAGTGACCTCTAGAAAGTGCTTCGACGGAGGTCGGGACTAACGATAGCGTAGTGTATGCGTGATTACTTCCTACTAATATTAGTATTTGCGTCGAAATTAGCGGTACGTGGTGCGTAGAGGTGAAATAAAATGGCGGCGCGATGAGACAAGGTCACAATCAGTGAAAATAGGAAAATAAAATTGTCTATCAGTTCAATCACGGTCATAAATACGTTACTGTTACGCAAAATTCAAGAGTGTTTTTCTTGGGATTTTTTTTTGCAACTTGAGAGAAGACTATCTTTTTATCACCATAAAATAATCTATCAAAATTTTAAGAGAGAATCCTTTGAATCTAAAGTAAGTGTAAGGTATTTATGCTTGTGACTATACTGTCGGTGATTTAATTAAGTCTTCAGGTTAAATAATGAGTGTTTCAAAAGGAATTGTTATTGTGTGTGTCTTAGCCTGTTCTCATGTATGTAGGGCACAGTTTCTAGTTTAACAGATGCAGTTGGATACCAATATTTTATACTAGTATCCTTAAAATAATGCTTTGAATAATACTTGGTTAAATAATGAACATTTCCACAGTAACTGTTATTGTATGACATCTTATGACCAGAGATCGGATAGACAGTACAGTTCTATCTGTCCCTGTCAAACAAATAGCTGTCAATACGTTATAGGGTCGCATACTTTGGCATTGTTGGGACGTTAAAACCAGAAATTGATAGATTTTTGTATCTCCAGTACGCCAAAATTTAAGATATTGGGTTCGGCCGTCAGGTTAATAGGGTGTGACCGTTCGAAAGCAATAGGTAATTGATCTGTGAAATTTTTCCTGTTGTAATTATTTGACGAAACAAATTTTAATGACATGATGTTTGACAGGGTCACAAAACTTTTATGAATGCTTGCTGAAAAAGTACTGACCTGCATACTTAATTATTTTGCACCATACTTTGCGTACGAGTTTGTAGGCTCAACAGCGAGTCGTTCATCATTTAAAATCTCGTTTCATCGCGTAGTCATCTCATGCTGACCATCGGACGTAGCGGTCAGCATGTTTAGTGCAATGAACGAAGCGTAGCCAACAATAAGTTACGGTCAATGACAATAGAGTAAACAGTTGCATAATTAATGATCAGTCTTTATTAGGAGTAGTAGAGTAGGGATAGGTGGTTCAGTGTTCAGCGATAAACAACCGTATTGTAAAACGTTTTCTTAAACTTGACTCGAATAATGCTCATATTCTTTGTTGATTAAGGTAAATGTAATCAACTTCGACTCAACTTCACTTGAACAAATCCATTTAATTTGTTTAAATGAGGTGTGCTTCAGTTAAGGATATTTTCAAGAAACAACTAAGACTTTATGTCCACGGCGTAAGGTATGTTTTAGAATATCAATGTCCTTGAGTGTTGTTTGATCTATGAGTTTCCAAGGAAATGTCTTAGTATACGGCTGTTAATGAAGAACAAAGCTGTATAATGGTATTAAGAGAAAGTCTAAGTAGAGAAAATATGATTTATAAGTCGACCTCTATTTGAGAGATCCCAAGGTGCAGTTTATGATGAAATTAAAGGAGTTTTAATACCAATATTGTGATTGAAATGTTTCTTTGATTTAGCTATTCTGTGTTCTAAGTTTTCTCAACTACGGTCGGAGTTGTAATTGTACGTATTGATAATATTGCTTTTATCTTTAGAGTCGCTGAGATGGTCCACTGAAATCGTCATTCCATATACTGGCGCACCAAACACAGCTTATACTAACCTTTTTCTAAGAGTCAGACATCCATAACTCAGTGGACACTTACCTTATACAAAGGTTTCCTATATCTTTTATAAGACTACAAATTGTAGCATGTTGACTTGAATCGCGATAATCACAACATATTCGATCTCTCATAATAGTATAATAAAAAAACTGCTATTGAAAAAACACTAGTCATAAATCATATCGAAATTATTTAAAAAGACAAATTGGCATACTTAATTCTATTTTTTTATCTGGCAGCTTTATTTATTTTTAACATTGAAGTCAAATTGGGAAGGATGGGTTTGTAGAGAACTGTGTGTAATATGAAAGGGAAGGCGATCCCCTAGTGAAATACGGATACATTTGTAGGACTAAAACCCCTCGCCTACTTTAAGTAGTGGTAGTGAAGCTTAAGGCACTCAATATTGTTCATTTGTGCCTATAATACTATTAAAAAAAACTATATATAATTCTATGTGTGTGAGTCTTACATTATAAAGTAATAATTTTCATTTAATAGCAGAATGTGTTGTATTTTGATTGGAGTCAAATTTTATACTCTAGTTTATATAACAAATAATATTAATTAATATTAATGTCAATAAATTGGTGACACCAAGACGTTTATTAAATTTAGATGTTGTATATATTAAAGAAAAATACAATAATATTGTGTGTCCTGCGTTATTTTTGTACAGGTTTGAGATTTGGACAAGATTTGTATGACGTCGGCTTTGTAAATATGCGAGCGAGTGAATGAGGGAAAGAGAGGTGCGATACAACTGAGCAGAGAAAAGTGGTCGTTGTGTTACTCTAACGTACGCGATATTCTTCATTGTTATTTAAACAGTGGTGCGAGAAGACCAATTTTTAAGTACATAACCATTTGCAAAGACTCTAAAAAGTTAATTAAGTAAAGAGTCTGTATGCTTATAAGAGCAATTAATGTTTTTACGTGATGATTTTATGATTATTCCTTTATTGACGAAGAACGAATTTATATTTTTTTTCTATTTATTACATTATCGGATTTTAAGAATCTCAGTGAACACAATGTAGGAAGATATTTGCGTTCAATCGAGTAGTAGGCGCAAAATTAAAAGATTTTAATAATACCATGTATATTTAATCGGTGTCCTTATAAAGTATAATAGTTGTATAATTTAGCAGATGAATGTTATCATCGGTCGGTTATATAAATCGCCTTAATTAGACACCAATTATGCAATATTTTTTTTATATTTAAAATATTATGTACTTTTGAGAGAACATTTTACCGTGTGACCGCCGCAGTGTTTCCAAACTCGTTTAATTCACATTATTTTATAAGCGTGGCAATTATTTGTCTCAAATAAATGACGCTGGCGTTCAAAAAGGTTAAATTGTATTTTTAAGCAATAAACAATGCTTATAAAATACGGAAAGTGATTTTTTATGAATGATAAAGTGCGGAAATAATCACAATATCATTAAAAATATATGAGTTGTACATATTATACGAAGAATAGATTTAAGTTTTATTATTACTTTTAAGATGTAATAGATATTTGTATTTGTAAGATATACTTAAATGTGTTTCTTTTACCATGTAACATAATTAGCGGCCACGTTAATTAGGCTTTATTTTAATTAAAGAAAACGGCGACTTTCGCCTTAACTATATAAAAAGTTTCGACTGCCTCAATAATATTGAGCTGGAAGTCAGCTCTTTTTCAACTTTCTTATTTTTAGTTAATGGAAAATATATCGCATTTAAAAGTTATATTCAAAGTATGCTTTAAATAACAGAAGCCCTTTATGGTATCCCCACACTGACCGACGCTGAAACGGTTTGAGCCAACTTTTACAAAAGGGGAATATTCCTTTAAATTATGGGAGATTATAATAAGCAGCTATTACTGACCTAACAAGCTATTGCAGTGTAGCAATCAAGCAATACCGTCAGCGCAAACCGATTCCGCGTAAGTCAGTTTGTTGACACCCTTATAAAGATTAAAATATAATATTTTGTGATATTTCACAGACATGACGGTATCGATATCGAGTGATGATAAAACACACACACAACATGAGTCTTGTAGCGGACTTCCACGTCCATAAAATGTGTAGAAATACGTGCATGTATAACGATATCGTGGACGGAAATTGAAAAGCGTCTTTTACTTCCCTGTGCAATCGTGCTGCGTGGACGAGGACGTGCACGATATTACTGTCACGGGAATCTGCCCCCGCAGTCTGCGGCCTACTTAGCGCGGCCGAATTATATAAGTCTCTTATGTATTAAAGTATATTATATTTAGTGTAGGAGGTCATGCTTTTCGCCGGCATACAATGTTTTTTTTTTAAATATTTATAACTAATTCTTTCCTTGCCAATACATGAGGCATATAGATTTTTCTTATTTACTCAATTTATAGGCGTATACTGAATATGTGATGGGAAGAATATAATACGTTTTGTTTACAAGTGGCGTCTTTTAGCAGGAAAATAGAATGTCTAAAAATAAGTCAGCACAAAAGCTGCATACATAGTTTACTTTTAAAGAGTAAATTCCAAAATCATAATAGCATTTAATCATTTTATGTTTTAAGGAAATCAAGTAAGTCCTATACACACACAGTGCTAAAATCTTCGCCAGTTGTGGACAAATGTATTGCATGGCAATTTATATTATTTAAATAAGGAAAATGTGAATCAAAAACATGACACCTGTAAATTATTTTGATTATTTTGGATCACCCGCAGCCTGAGCTACGAAATGTATGCAGAATTGATTTGATTTGAAACGTCATACTAATAAACCTTAATAGTGAAGTTCCTACAGATTGAATCGAAACTGTTCTGCTTACATTTGAATGTTTTCCCCCTTTTTAACTTAAAAAAGAACGAAAATACAATGAGTTTAGAACGTTTTAGTTCATAACTCTCATGGGAAGTTTTGGTATAAAGTATAAAGGGATGAGGCTGTAGTTTGAAGAAGGGCATGGAACTTAGAATACTACGGTTTGTTACTTGGACATAAATTGAAGTTCTCTGGACCTTGACTAAAACTTGTGCAAAAGCTGTGTCGCGAATTTTGTAATATTATTTGAGTCTTCACTTACAACCGACTAGAATCGTGAGACATGTCAGGGTTTTTGGAAATTGATATCATTTGCGGTTTTTTTTTGCCCATTGGTCCTCCTGCACAAAAAGACCAGTCCACTTTAATTTTGAAAAGTTCATCCTATTTGTGCCAAATTCACCTGGTCCTTTGAAATGTAATTTTCCGAGTTGATATTTCGCACGACATGCCACAGACACATGCCCAACAAGGTGCATTCCTGCGTTAACACGTGTGCTAAACGTCTTTACAACCGGTTTCACTTCAGAAGTCCCGAATGAATTATTCCGGTTTCAGACAACCGATACGAAACGAGTTCTTCGTACACTGCAGTTTTACCGGTTTAAAAAAAAGAAAAGAGTTATTCTGAGTGGCCATACCCTTCTTCAAGCGGTGGTAATGTAAATAAAATGAATTGGATTGTGATCGAGAAGTAATGTATCAAAATTCTAAATTGTCGATGCACGTAGGCGAACGACCATTTTTCAACCTTATTGCTAAGGCTATAAGGTTGAAAAGTGGTCGACTAACAACGTTCGCGGTTGTATGTACATATTCGCGTAGCTTGCAGTTGTTAGAATGTGTGCGGATATGTGCGGGCATTTACGGCTATGGCCGATGTATATTATTTGCAGTAAGAGCGTTTTGTATAAATACATTAATTCGGATGTAGAATGCCATATTGTGATTAGTTTGTTAGCTACACGAAATATTTTTCAAATAAAAATATCTATGTATACATTATTTTATTGTTTTATTTAGTAAATGAGGGAATTGTTATTGATAATAGTATCCTTATTCTATTTTTTCCCAAAGAATTTGAAACTCCGCCATGGTAATTTGCCGTGACTTATCCTTAGTTTCAGTTTTGATTATTTAATTTCAGCTAGACCTTTAAATACCTATATAGTTAGCTAGATATTTACCACGCCATAAGGGCCAAAGCTCAGCTTAACCGGTCACACTAATCGTTTCGCCCGAATAAGTTCAGTAAACAGTTGCTGTGCAGTTGAATTTATTTGATGCTTGAGCAGTTTAGGGCGTAAACATATCGTAACACTTCTGGTTCAAAGATATAAGTATCTGTCTATCTATAGATATTATAAAACTTGCTTCTGCCTGCGGCCTCGCCCGCGTGGAGTTCCTGGATCCCGCGGGATCTTGCTACCGAGACAAAAAGCCGATGTCCTCCCCTGGATGCCATCATTATCTCTTTGCCAATTTTTTTTGTCGAAATCTGTAGACAAGGCGTGAAAAGTTTACTTGCAGATAGAGTTACTTTTGAATTTATAATAATAGTATGTATTAATCAAGTCGCTTTTAGCGTTTGTTGTGTGATCGCGTTGTTCTTCTAAACTCCGCAACGGATTTTGATGCGGTTTTTACCTTTACTTATAGAACTTATTCCAGAAGGATTATGTACATAACACATAACATCACGCCTTGTTTCCCCGAAAGGTTGGCCAGAGGTGTTCCTATAGCACACCCACATTTCGCCAGTTATGTTTAGGTCCCATGTTATAACATGATTTGTGCCCGGTTGATGGCAGCTCGCCCCCTATAGGGGGCGAGCTGCCATCAACCGGGCACAAATCCTGACTCCGGGCTGCTACTGAGAAAATTCAGATAGACGTTACCCGACCTGGGAATCGAACCCAGGACCTCATGCTCAGCAGTAGCGATTGCGACCACTAGTTTATGTGCATACAATAACAATAATATAAAACTTGCCTATAATAAAGATATATATATATTTAATCTTTATTTCGGACCAGTGTAATCACAATCAAAATGTTGTATTAGTAACAATGACTTACAAAACTATGTTAGTAAAACTTTTAAATAAAAACAAACTAAAAAAGACGAGGCCCAACACACGTTGGCACGTGCCTCTGCACCCTGTGCCTTATATAGGGACTGTCCATTTTGTCACACAAAGTTTGTAGGATGCTGTTGGAGCTTCCGCGCAACCTACCCATTATTGACGCTGTTCTCTTCCTCATAATCCCATGAAAATCATCAATCAACACGGGCTTCCGCGAACATTCGCGAAGCGCTGCAGAAGCGCGGAAGCCCCATCAACATCCTAAATCCATTATTATATTGTACGCGCAGGACGTTGTAGGCTCTCTGCGTATATTTCACCCACAAGCTGCACGTGTAGAAAGTTTGGCAGTATGCCTTGAAAATAGCTACTTTAACATCCTTACTACAACGGGCAAACCTGCGGGCTACCATATTACATCGAACCGCCAACGCCCTCGGCTCCCTCTCTATATTAGCATCATCAGATAACTCCTCCGTGACTACATGTCCTAGGTACTTATAATGAGTGACTCTCTGTAAAGGCTTCCCGCTTAAAGTCACTGGAGGAACATTAACATAAGTGTTTTGTCAAGTCGTCAAAACCGTGTGAGCGGGTCGCTAGTAACAAATATAATTTAACACGCTGTTGCCCGCCACGTCGTCTGCGATCCAAGATGAAAAGTAGCATATGTCCTTCTCCAGAACATGGTCTATCTGTGTGCCAAATTTCATCAAAATCCGTTCAGCCGTTTTAATGTGAAAGCGTAACAAACAAAGAAACTTTTTTTCGCTTTTATAATATTACTAGCACTTCGCCCGCTTCTTCGTCCGCGTGTATTTTGATAAAAAAGTAGCCAATGTTCATCAGACATAATTTCGGCTTATAATGGTAAAACAAATCGGTCCAGTAGTTTCCGAGCCTATTGAATACAAACAATCAAATCTTTCCTCTTTATAATATTAGTATAGATAAAAGTTAGGATTTAAAGCACTGAACACTTTGGAAAACACAAAAGTTACTTACGCATTAATTTCAGTAATGAATAATTGACTTGATTTCTGATACAACGGTAGACATCATAGCAATTGAAATCACGTTATTTATTTTCGTTCGGATTTTCCATTTAACTGAAATGTTAACGGTAACAATTGTTTTTTCATTGTTAATGTCCCTGATAGTATTATTATTTTCAGTGGGTAATTTGAATGAGTGTTTGTTTTTTTAATGACGCGTCTCTAGATAAGACTGCGGTTAAACCATGAAGGTAAGACGTGAACATATTTAACAAATAATTACAATTTTAGGCTATTATTTAAGTGTAGGTATGTTTTTCCTTACGGTGCTTCGTCATCAAAAAAATTTTTAGTATTCCTGAAAAATCTTATAGTCGGATGATAGCTAAAATGATGAAATATCTGTAAAAAGAAATCTGGAACAATCGCTTTTGACCTAAAGGTTACTTGTTTCACTTGTAATCTACAATTAATTTGTGTAATTAAAGTAACTGAAAACCTCGGGACCAGCACAAAATCAAAATGTAGAGAGCAGTTGTGTTTTGGAACGAAGTAGAAATCGTCGCTCTGAAATAGCGACTTTCTCTGTCTGACTCTCATGGTTTCCTTTTTTTTTTTTTAATGTTGGTCTCATAGCAAAAGTTGATCATAATGATGAGTCACCCCTTCACCCCAACAAGTTTTCGACGGTCAACACCCTAAGAAGTTTTCAGTCTGTCTGTGTTAGCTGTTAGTTTTAGTAGAATTACATGTCTGCAACAACATTACATAGGTTCCCTTGGCAACGGACTGGCATTTGAACTCGCGACCTATCGATCGAAAGTCCTCTGTGTTTTGCCTTTACTGCATTTAAGTGTTAGTCCGTTTTTCACTATAAGTTATCATATCTTATTTCATATGATTGATGTGAGTTATTAGGGGCATGAGTATCGATACCTACCTATTCGTAGGATGTTCGTTGTTTTGTTAATTAGCGCCAAGTGGTCGCCGCATGCCGTTTCGTAAGTATGGTCAGTTTTAGCAAAAGAGTTTGTTACGCTGGTGAAAATTATCATTAAGTTCCTATGTAGGTTTTTTTAAACTGCACACTGATGTTTTTCGTCCAAGATTTGGCTAATCGGCTTAAAATTACCAAAGGTGCCTTTACTAAGATGCTTGGATAAATGCTTTTGTTTTTGTAAGTACCCAGGTTTGTACAAACACTTTTACACATTATTCATATTTTTTTAAACTACATGAGGTCGGCGTTTCATATCTGACTACTCTGAGAAGAAAGGCCGATACAAACTCAGAGGTCTCAGTCTCTATAAAGTCCAGATATAATCTTGGTCAGACCATGTAGATCGCAGTCTGAAATGGTCTTATGAGGAAAGAACCACACAGATCGAGTAGACCTGTCCAGTCAGTGCACGCATTTTTCATTAATCGTGAAGCTCAACTCAGAACTTAAGAAGCACGACTTTCGACTTTCGAGCGATTCGACGAATAATAGGTACCAAGGAAAGGACAAAAAACCGATGTCCTTTCCCAGGATGCCATCTATCTCCTTGCCATTTTTTTTGGGTTGGCTGCATATATTAACCTCACTTTATTATTGCTGACCGTACCCTACCTGCATTTCTCTTTTTCTCTTCGAGGAAATAGTTATTTGTTTTACATATGGGTACAAGTGTTTTTTGCCGTGAGTGCTTGGATTTCAAATCACAAAACGCTAAAAACTTTAACCCCTAAGTGAAACACAAAAATTTTCACCACACTACGAGAAACTTGCAAAAAAGAAAGAAAACCAGTAAAATACGTATAGAATCTGTTTATTAAAATAAATTTAAAAGCGGATATTTTCGGTTCTGAATAACCAGGTATTTTCGGTTGACAGGTTTTGAACGTTGCTAACTTTTGTCTTAAAAACGTTTTTGTTCCTAACTCTTTGGTTTTATTTAGAACTTGGAGTAAATGTTGAATCGGAAGCCTTCGAATTTTAAAACACTTTTACACTCTAGATAACAAAAAAGGCTTTTACCCTCGGAAATCGATGGGTAAAAATTGCAAATAATAGGTAGTGTGGTGAAAAAGTCTTTTTTTTTCAACTAGGTATATTGGAATATCAACTAGGTATAGTTGAAAAAAAAAAGACTTATTATTTAATTTTAAATTTGTTGAATAATGTTAGTAATTTCATGAGTTATGGAATGAAAATTATTATTACTAATATAATTTATGTCAAGAGTTACTAACGATGAGAACATTGGATCGCGTGTTGTTTTTTCGATTACACATAATTCTAACTGTCGACGGCTTTTTCAAGTGAATACATTGTCTCACGTTTTTTTTTAAGGATAATGCAGTTTTCTTAGATTCAGTAGTTATAGGTACCTACTATTAATTGCAACACACGTAGCTTAACCAGGATGTGTCTTAGGAAAACTAGACAAAATTACTTTTGAATGAATTTCTTTTATTCATCTGTCTTTTTTCAAATCTCCCGTCAACTCGTTGCTATCGTGCTCATGCTACGCGTACAGTTATGCAAACTTAAACCAATTAATTCCGTCGTTGGCAGTTCCTGGCTGGATTTGACCTCTTCTTTCTAAACACTTGGTTCATCTTGGTTTATGGGTGTAGTTCCGAATATCTATAAAAAACTGGCCAGGTTGCGACTCGCACATGAAGAGTTCCGTACCACACTGCAAAAAACGGCGAATAAAACACGCTTATTAAAAATTTCGAATAAGTCAACATGTAGGTGACCCTTTACTAACAAAATATAGTAAATCTATACAAAATTAAAAAAAAAAACAAAACAAAATTAATGTAAAGGCATTTTTTTTGCAATCATGGGCAACTCGTATAGCCAATCTCTTGTTACTTCCTTATTTCATTGAAACAATAAAGCGGCTTACAGTGAAGACCTTACTTTATATCACTAGCCATACGAAAGATTTTTAAATATATTGATGATATATTGATGAAAATTTTCTAAGATTTTTATAAAGCAGGAAATCAATGGGTAGTATGAAATACAGATTTGAATGTATAAACGGTATAAAGGTTTGCTTTTCAGCGGTAACAGTGGCGAAAAATATATAAAATGTGAGTGTCATAAAATGTCACATGGATTTATGTAAAACATTATAGCAAGAAGAAGATTGCTGGACACATAACTCCCTAAGTGTTAAATATATAAATAGAATAAAGATGTGGTTTCTGATGTAATAAAATACCACAAGGTATACAATCAGATAAATATTTTATCATCATTGGCAGGAAGTTGGCCTACTTAGGTACATCTACCTGGCGCAGAACTGTGGTTTCCGTTATTTTTTTGTAGTCCTATTCACCATATGTCATGTTTTGAGTCACCGATGCGTTGCCAATGATATTATATTCTCTTATCCATACAATCATTCCTACTTAATATTATTCTGAATGTTATTTATATCTCACTAGGTTATACCCGCGGTTTTGTCCTCGTGGATGTCGAAAAATATCCCCCGGAAACGTTAACGTTAACCGAACGATAGCACCACTTTGAAAAACGACGGATTTCTGTTCCTGCAAGGTTACCTAACACCAGCTCTCCTGAAGGGAAGTAGCCAACGCCGCCGATAGAACTTTGGAATACCAGAGGCAGGTGCGTTGCCATCCTACTAATATAATAAACGCTGAAGTGTTGTGTTGTGAGTATGGATGGATGGATGTTTGTTACTCTTTCACGCAATAGATACTGAAATGATTTGATTTATTCGGTGAATGACCTGGAATAACGCAGGATATTTTTTATCCCGGTAGCACAGGACGCTCCCGTGGGATAATTTCCGACCTACACGCGGGCGAAACCGCTGGCAAAAGCTAGTCACTGTATAATTGCATTGCACATGTGTGAGTACTTACTATTAACATACAATAAAGCTACCATTTACTGGGTCAGTCTTTCATTAACTTGAATGTGACCTGGCGGCTGAGAGTATGTCATGCTCACTCTAATGTCTCGCTGATGGTGGCGCGTGTGTTAGACCATTTAGCTCCCTTCAAAATGGTTGAGCTAAACGGTGCTAATCCATGCGTCATGTTCGTGAACGTGCGCCGTCAGCAGGGACTGGTGATCTCTTAGCTGCCACGGTTTATTTTATTATTTTAACATCTGAATTGCTTTTATTATGGACGCCTTTAACGTTCTGCATCGTTCTCACATGCATAATTTCAACATGAATTGAAATTGTAACCAATACATTGTAACCACATTTTGATTTAAAAGAGTGTCCGTGGAGTTTCTTGCCCGTTTTTCTCCATAGGCAATCTAGGATCATCTTCCTGACCGGGCCGACCTTAACAATTCAAAGGAGCCTGTAATTGGGTTATTTGAAATAAAAGCTTTGAGTTTGAGTTGCCCAAAGACAAGGTTTCTCTTGCATGTTGCTTGTTGCTATTATGACAGATGTTGATGATACTGAATGAACCTGATTATTCAATGAAATGTTGTTTTACGGCAATTAAATGACCTCATCTTTCTTTTTGCAGATTGTAGCAAACGCCATTCAAGACCAACCTTTCAATTGCCAGTTTTAGGGATCTAGTATTTTTTTAATGAATGCAATGTCTTAGTTGTTAAATGAAGATGAAGTTATAAAGTTTTGAAGTGGAAATGTTGCCTTACTTTATTTCTGAATAGCGTTGCAAAGTCGGCCAGTTATAAAGCCATGAATAGGTACTAACTCAAGTACGACTGCTGCGATCCGCTGGCAGGTCGCCCTAGGTTCTTGAACTCTGGCTGGCGCTTTACGTAACCTACCTCGCCCCAGCTGGTTACATAAACCCATCATTTTCATTTTTATATAACATGAAAATTTTGCTCGCGGTGGGATATGTTCAAGAGAAAACTGTGAAGGGAAATAGATTGTTCTATGGCTATGAAGCAGTTTGCAGAGATTGTTAGTGAAGTTGGCGAGGTTGCATCAAAGTATTCGCCTATCTGTTTGTTGCGCTGCCGGATAGACTGCCTTTGAGTTCCGGTCCTTGAGCTTAACGCAAAATGCTGTTTTTAATGTGCCGCGTCACGGCAGGTTCGCGTGCTGCCGCCTTAGCGACCAATCGCAGCGCCCGAACAAGACACACCTCCGCGACGCTCCGACTAATTTAAAATTGGATCGGCTGCGCGCGCCGGCGACTCGGTATCGAGCGGATCAGCGGACGTCAGTGACTGTCAGTTGTCAGTTGTCAGTCGCAGACGACGGACGCGTGTTGTGAACGTGTTGTATTTCGCGGAGCTTCGAATATGGCTTTGCTCAGACGGCTAGCAGTGAATGCGCCCCGAAAAGTACGTGCGCTGTCCTCCTCGCCTCCCGCACGGGACGAACTCGACCTCACCTTCAACAGCTCAAAAGATGCGTTCAAAAGTAAGAAGACCAGCGAACTTGTGCGGGCTTATTTCGTGTACCAAATCTGCTCGATCGACTGGCTGGTCGCGAACAATGATATGGTAAGTAGACCGCTACACCTCAGCTGTTAACTTACGTAAGATCGGCATAGCACTGTTTACTCGCCGGCAACCGTTCAGCTCTAAATTAACTTCGGTTGGCGTCATTGCGTCTGGGTTACATGCTAGTGATTGATGAGTATGTATTTAGATTTAGGCGTTGTGCTTTTCTCAATTCTTTTTCTACTTAATGTTAATTTGGGAGTGTCTGGAGAATAGAGACGCCTTGAGTGAGTAACCAGGATAGCATGTGGGTCGAAGTGAAGCGTGTTACCTAACCATGAGACAACTGAACGGGTGGAAGGAATGGATTTTTGATCGGTGGTTAGCGCGCATGCGTGCCGGCGGGCCAGCCCCAGCGGCCGGTGCGGAGTGCGGACTGACGGCCTGACGGGGACGGCAGTCAGACGTCTGCGTCGCGTGGCTCGTGACGTACACTTGACACGGTATGATGGACACCATCCTACCTACCTATAACAAAAATCAACGTACACTCATGCGCCGGTCATTCTTTCCTTGCCCAGCCGCTTGGCGAAAGAATAACCGGCGCATGAGTGAATGTAATTTCATTTATGTTGATGTAGGACCTGCTATATAAAAGCCCAATTTTCTAGGTACACATAACTCAGAATTTTGAATGAATTATCTACGTGACAAAAAAAATTAGGTACGCTGAAATTATTTGTAGGTACATAGGCTTAATTTTTTACACCCGAAAATTAATGTCATGATTAATAAATGGGTTGACTTTCCAACAGCACGTTTCCTTAAAAAGTGTTACATGGTAAAACCTGCATACCAGCCCATACGAAGGTAGTTGTAACTAGTTTACCTTTAATTTCAATTTCTCTTATTTGAAATAGGTACCTATGGGGAATATGTAGCAGGCATTGTGATCTTTTTAATTTGGTTGAGAATATTAAGATTATTAAGTTAGGCTAGGTAAAATATTACTAATTAGTAAGTCTAAACATGAAATAAATTCCTTATACATGTTTCTGTATGAATTAAGGAAATAATATGTCTGCCTCGTTGGTCTAGTGGTCGCAAGAGCTACTGCTGAGCATGAGGCCCTGGGTTCGATTCCAAGGTCGGGCAAAATGTTATTAGGTTTTTCTATCTAGAGTTTCTCAGTAGCATTCCAGAGTTTGGATTTGTGTCCGGTTGATGGCAATAGGCTCGCTGCCTATTACATGGAACTTAAACATAAATGGCGAAATGTGGGTGTACTAAAGGTACACCTCTGCATAACCCTTTTGAGATTACAGGCGTGATGTTTTGTTATGTTATTATTTTTCTTGAATGTTAACCAAAAGCTGTCCACTCTTAAGTACCTCATCATTTAGCCTAAGCTTGTCAATCGTCTTGGTGTAAATGGATCTCTTGATCACCAACAATCAAAAAGAAATTCTCTATAATCATAACAGATTGGTGATCGAATGATTGCAGATTATATTAATTAAACAGGAGTACGTACGTCACCCCCGACTTCCCGATAAAATCCATCTCTTCCTGTGGCAAGGCACATGTCGCGTATTCGTAGTTACTTCAACCTTTCTCCTTTCTGTCCAATTTTGTCACAAAGCTAGTGACAAAATTTGTCAAAACTCGCGACTCACAAATTATGGTCTAGTCTGGGACAAGCTTCACATGCAATCTTCTTCTGCTTCTTATATATAAAAATCATCATGAAGTCAAAACGGTTTAACTGTTTTTTTTTTTGTTTTGTTCGCTCTTATACAGGAGTGGTTTAAAAAATGAAGGCATTGCAATGTATTAGCTAGTTAAATAGACCGCGTTAAAAAACACCTGATGTTGAAAAAAAAAATGTCTTTTGCGACTCTTTCACAAAGCCACTAGTGAAAAGTTGAATTTGATGGGTGATGAGTACTAGCAAGTAATTATGCATTAGCTAAATTTTACCAAGCTTCCTCTCTCCTACTATTTTTGCTGTGCCCGACAGGGTCCTTAATTATCACATATAATTTTAAGTTATCACCTGAGTACACATTGTGGAATGCAAAAAAATGATTGAGTATTGAGTAGGCATTGATCGAAATATCTGACTCGCAAGTGCGTGCAGTTTCCGACCATGTTACGTACTGTCTAGGGGTGGAGTTACATGCATAATCCGATTTATTACCGTTTCGCATCAACGATTATCTGGATATACATCGTTACTTAAATCCATTGTTAGTTGACGCTTATGTGATTAAGATCTACAAAAAAAACAAAGTGAACCGATACTGCGACATTCATGAAATTAAACATATGTATGGTTTGGATATTTTGTTTGCCGAATTTAGTTTACAGTGTTTAGTGACCTCAAAAATCTTTTATAATTGAATGGACCCAACTGGTTCTCTACTCAGAGTATTGTGAAGACCCTCAACAATATTTTGAAGTAGCTGTACTAATGAAAATTAGCTTATGTCCTTAACTAAGTAATAGACTATCTGTGTGCCAAATTTCATCCAAATCCGTTCAGCCGTTTTAGCGTGAAAGCGTAACGAAAAAACAAACTTCAGTAGCATTTCAAATATTAGTTAGGATTTTAGGATTAGAATATGATTAGCAGCATCAACTTCCTAAGCTCAGTGTGTATTTTAACCATCTCAACTAGATTGGCCGTTGGATCGTCAAAAGAAACCCACAATAATATGGCCTATCATCAATCCATTCCCAGCCCTAGTGATTTTTGTTTATCCTTTTAGAATGTTGCTAGCGATGACATGTCTATTATAAATTTATTGTATTCGGTAACACAAGCATAACCTAATTAACAGTTGTGAGGTGTTGTAGGACACCGGTGAAAAAAAGAAAAAAGTGAAACATGAAAATGTTACAGTTTTGTTACATAACAAAAATGTCGTGATGCTCAAAATTTTACACTTTCTACAATAAGACGATTTCTTTGTACGATAAACGATAAGGAACTGAATAAAAATAATATGAAAAAACGCGGAATATTTTCCTTCTCAGACAAGACTTTTTCATGTAGCATTTTAAGTACTTACTGGTTTTATTTCGTATATTTAAACTTTTCGAACACAAAAAGGGACACAGGCGGACTTAATGCCTTAGGCATTGTCTTACAGTCAACCAAGGGTGGTGAAGAGATTAGATAGCAGGTGCTTTGCTTGAAAGAAACAGTGATGAAAAATAAAAACGTTTAAAACTCGGTATCTCGATTAATTGCCTGTAAAGAAATAGTTTTCTGTGAAAAACCATATAACATTACATCAAATTCAATTCGTTTTGATACGATAAAACAATTGGGATGTCTTTCAGTTGAACATAGTTTATGATTGCCTTTGTTTATTCCATTTGATATGTTTTGACTACTGAAGCCATGAAAAATTTTCAACGCTGTCTTCCTTTACCTACTCAGTTAGATATTTTTTGCAACGTCCTTTTCTCTATGGGATTTTTGTGTGAATATTGTATTGACAGGGTAACGCCTCTCGAGTATGCTATTCTAACTAAACTAATATTATGAAAAGAAAAGCTTTGATTGTTTGTGTTCGTTTGTTACGCTTTCACGCTAAAACTTCTGAACGGATTTGGATGAAATTTGACACATGAGTAGATCATGGCCTGGATTTGGACAGAGGATACTTTATATCCCCATATTCTTACGGGATCGAGACTTATGCGGGTGAAACCGCGGGACGCAGCTAGTTAAGTGTATAAGAATGCCACTGATGCCGCAATCGACATGGCCACCTATAACTAGGCTAAAATAATACAATACTAATAATATCTATTCAGCCAAAGTAAAGTCAACACGAAAATAAGAAATAGAAGTAGAAGTAAGTATAAAAATAACTGACCTGACACTTCTTCAGCATTCTCAGATTGTGGGAAAGATAATTTCGAAAGAAAAAAAAAAAGTTAGACTGAAAACTCGATGAAATTTCCTAAACTATTTGATTAGATAATACTGAAAATGCACAGGTTAAAGCAGTAAAATCCGGCATTATCCTAGAACATTATTGTTATAGATTACAAGTAGAGATAGGCACGATTCAGTTTGGACTGATAAAATATTTAAACGTAAACAAATGGCCAGGGAAGCCGGTTAGATCTGAAACGTAGACGTACGACAGACATGGAGACGCATGGTTATCTTTTTATTGCTCATATCTTTCGTGATTCTTGGATTTACTTTGCTTATCTTTCGTCAGTGATATGTGGCTTGCATTTCCTGAAATCAATTTAGGGTAAGAAATGCAAGTTAGCTGAAAACTGGGTTATAAATGCTTAGCAACACTTTTTGTCGCTAGATAGACTTTCGTTAGGTATTGAAAGGTTAAGAGTGATTTATATATATAATATAATACGCGCCTGTGTGGGAAATAGGGATACGCAGCGGTATATGTAGCCAGAAGGTCCATGTAATAGGGTCGAGTCTATTGCATCAACCAGGTACAAACCCAGACTCTGGGCTGCTACTGAGAAATTCGTGATATAAAAACCAAATAACAGTTATTCCGACCCGGGAATCGAAATCAGGACCTCATGTTCAACAGAAAATAGTATTTTATTATTTGTCAAAAACCTTACAAATAGCTTATACTATGTATATAATGAACGTGATTTACAGAAGACAATTCTTGGACAAAATAAACAAAAAAATGATGAAATTAATTAAACTCGCAATCAAAATTTATCCTATTATTGTTTTGCCTATAAATAAAATATAATAGACCATTGAATTGATCTAATAGCTCTGACATAATAGTTAAAACTAAGCTAAATTAATAAAATTCGTGGAATATTTTCTTAAAAGCATTCATAAAAGTATGTATTATTAATAATAAAGTAAGTCCCTACTCGTGTAAGCGGCTTCATAATTTCATAATGGCTCACTCACATACTGACGTAGGCGTAGATAGATACATTGACAAATTGTTATTTTTTTTCGTAATTGGATTAATGTCTGGTACACTCCGTTTTCAGTTATTTTACCTCTGACAGGAGCAACAACCTTACAGCAACTTTAATGTGGCGAGAATAAAAATCACAATGAATTTGACGGACTTGTCAGAGGCAGCAACCCAACAGCCACCTTAATGAAATGAGAATAAAGATCACTGTGATTCTGACAGTGATGCAAATTCAGAGGTATAATAACTGAAAGGATTGTATTAGACAGGAAAGAGCATTTATTAGACAAAGAAGTGAAGTACAGTATTTTCGCGTTATAGCCTAAAAGGCTATAACGCGAAAATGCTGTAAATTACTCTAAAAATTGATAATAGGCTATTGCAAATCTTGCAGTTTATTCGATTAATCGAGTCTGCGGGGTAATTTGTAGCACACAAACAGTAGCAATGGCTTAAATTTTGACAGTTCAACAACATTCATTGCGTTGTTTAAGTTGTTGAACAGACAAATTTTTCGAACATATGAAGCAATGGATTAGGAACACCCTTCAATATGATTCAGATTATGATTGATGAGTGTGGTACGCAATAAGGGTGCGGGTCAACTCACGCTGGGGTTGCCGGTTTATATAATTAATTAATTCATAGTTTCCCTGTAAATTGCTAAGGTCCTAGTTTGGTGGTATCTACTTACCTACCTGTAATTTGTAAACATGATTTTACTATCACTGATATACTTTGCACTGTATGAAAAAAGCTAAGTGATAATAACAACGAATGGTACAACAAGGCTTGATGTATAAGTATGTACCTATCTACTACATGGTAATGATGTATACCACCACGCTTTTTGCACGTTAAATATGCGTGAAACAATTTGCCTAAAGGTTTGTACTTAGAAAATCAGGAAAATATAAGATATTTGTGGTTAAATCGAGGATAGACATTGAATTGAATAAATAAAATACCAGTTTACAAGGATAATAAAAATAATTGGGTATTGTGTGAATTTAAATAAATCATAACAAAAACATGTACCTATTCAATGTACTGTCTTATCTACCTAAACGACTCGTTGTTCAATTTATACTTTCAAACATTTTTCCTAGTCATGCAACCATCAGGAAAACCGAGAAAAATTGGTCGACCTGTTTAGCGTTTTGCGTAAAACCATGGGATGGGAGTCATCTTTTTGTGATACCTACCTACAAACATATTTTATCATATCTTAAAAAGCTTAAGTCGCTTACTCAATTAAAAGGAAAATAATTTGTAGGTAATATTAATATTTCTACCATTTTCCGTCACAAATCATGGCTCGATTCAGTAAAGGCCTTCCACCAGATGTCCATAATCTTAGTCTTTGTATACCTCGATGAAATGTAGTGATTAGTCTCAGATCAGTCTAGATACAGGGTAACTAGAATCCAATATCCATTAAATAGCATTACACTGCGACCTCGCTTGCGTTAAACATGTTTACAGTTCAGTCGGTCAGTTATTGTTACAATAAAAGCACCGTTATAATACGCACATTGCGTCTCGAGCGCAGGCGAACGGTTGCAAACTTCAAAAGATCGATATTTAGGCCGCATATGCTTGTTTGTATGTAGATCGTAGAATCAATTCTATTTAAATTGTAAATGTTGACGTTCAAAAATGCCTTTTAAGATTTTAGGCAAGTTATGATGACTTTACTTGACCACAACGACTCAAAGGTGTATATTAAAAAAAACGTGACGGATCGGATTCTCGTGAGCGCAGTACGATACAATAATTACCCATGCTTGCGGTGAATTGGTTTGCATGCCACCGACTGAGGCTTACAAATCTATATGAATTGACTGGTAGACAGTAACTGAAAAACAATTTTTTTCCTAACCGTTACTTTGTTTGCTTTATACTATTGTTGAATCAAATTCATCTGCAAGTTATTTATCAGGTAAATTCAAAATCAAAATATTTTATTTCACATAAACCTACATGGGCACTTATGAAACGTCAGAAGCTAGGTGCATGGTTCCAATTGGTCGTTTCCTATGGAGGCGAGCCGGTAAGAAACGCCACGGTTACTTTTAAAAATTATTGGCAAATTAGGCACAGTGTTAATAGGTATGGGAGGACAGTATCTGGCATGTCAACAAGTAGCAGGTACTTAACAAACTTGAAAATAGTCTACAAAACTGTTGCAAAAAATAAACAACAAATCGATTGATTAGACAAAAAAAAAAACACTATTACGTTAAAATGAGGCTTAGAATAATCTGAATGATTGCATGCATATTGGTTTGGGTTTTAATCGTTGGAAGAAAATTTTAAAGGTATCTTCGTGATTTTCTTCTATCGTATCAAATATCTTGTATTATGTTTTCAACACACTATCTAACTAGCAGATATCCTGAAGAATATCATATATTTTTAGGATTTTGTTTACTGCAGTGGATCATACGCTTTAAGGCATAGAACTTGCGTTTAGGTCCTGGAGTCCCCTTAAGGGGGCTTTAAGGAATGAATGGCTATAGTTTGTTTGATTCAGCGCAGGTTATGTTGTTTCATTTTGTCGTGATTATAAGTATCATTGCCATGATATTGTGTAACAGCGTTACGTTACTGGTTTGCGCTAATTCACTTAAAATTGCTTGGGTTTTTGTAATCTGTTGACAACTGTAATCCTCTTTGTGTGAAACAAAATTTGAATTGCATACTAATTTTTTTGTTCTTTGTACGGTTTTGTATTTTAACTATCCATTTTAATTATCCATTTATCTAGTTATTATCCAGTTTCATGTTAGTAAAAAATCTGGAATTCAAGCTAAAAGCTTCAACAAATGTAATACCTACTATTAAATATATCACTGACAAGCTACACAAATCCCCCAAAGTCAAACATGTCTGTCGAAATCAAACCAGACAAATCCAGTTCTTACAAGTTCTACAAGATATTCACTATGCGCACCGGCACACAGAAAAAAACAGATGTGCTGTTCAGATTCGTGACTATATGTTAGCACGTGCATGCCATACATTTTTAGGGTTCCGAAAAGGAAAAAACGTAATCAATACTTCTACAAAAGGATTACTTCGTTGTGTATCTGTCTGTCTAGACCCTTTTTCTCAAGAACGTGTCTTCCTCACGTTCTTGAGAAATCTATCACGGTCCCTTGGAGCTAAAAAAAATCAAGCTTCTAGTACAACGCAATAAAAAATACAGCCATTTATGCCATATATTTAAATATTTTGATACTCGCGATTAAATCATAACGTATACCCTATACGTTTACTTCCCGTTGACCAATACTCATGCAGTTTGGCAAGAAGCAAGGTCTCACAGCACAACTAAAGGGAAAAGTCATTAAATCGTACATTTGGATTTTTATCACACTTACTTATTTGAGTGGAGACTGCGAATCGGCAAACGTAAGGTAGGACGTCTTCAGGCTAGGTAGAGCGACGATCTTCGCAGGGTGGCTGAGCAGCTGGATGAGAGTTGCCGAAAGTCGAGCTAAATGACGTGCAATTGGAGAGGCCTATATCCAGCAGTGGACTGCTGTAGGCTAATGATGATGATGATGATGATGATATATTTGCAGTTGGAGAATTGACCGTGACGTATCGCGATGTAGGGGAGAACATGTTTTCATCTACAATGTTGTTAGTTTTTTTGACAAATACATTACAACTACGGAACCCTTCATTGTGCGTGGTCCGACGCGCACTTGGACGGTTTTTTGGTTTATACTGGAAATGTTTCCATTACGTAGACATGTTTGCCAGCTGATTAGCTAGTTGCTATGTCCGGACAAAACGGACGAACGGCTAAACAAGTTTATTTCGCTGGCCTGTCCACTTTAATGGCTCGTAAAACCTCTCTGAATTGGAAGCACTAAAACCAACAGATACACAGGATAGGATACACATAGAATACCCGATACCTGTGGACATACCTGTGTACCCAATATCTAGTGTAAGCTTAGGTCTATAGTCATCAAGAATGGTATCTGTCATTCTTGCTGACTGTAATCATTTCAATACCGTATGAGGTGATCTTGCCCCTAGAGAGGCAGATACAAATTAAATTAGAACCTGGTTTGGTTAATGACATTAAAGTCGTCGTTTAAAATAACATACGAGAACTATAGCATCTTCATCTTCTTCAGCAATCATCATCATAATCATTTCAGCCGAAAGATAGATTAAAATACATTTATTCAGTGCACACAAAACACATATCACAACACAAAAAAGCACAATAAAATAATAACAAATTACAATAGTAAGAATAAACAAAAGAAGGTGCCAAAGCCAATATTAAAGAAAAAAAATAACACACTTAAATAAATAACATACTTTAACGAGCGAAAGATATAGGCCTCCTAGCCTCGACATATGCCTCCTCCAATCGTCGCCACATCGACCGGTACCCCAGTTGCGTAACACCCTATAAAACACAATCTGAATCATTTTGAAAGAAATTGCTAATCCATTGCTTCATATGTTCGAAATATTTGTCTGCTCAACAACGTAAATAACGAAATGAATGTTGTTGAACTCTCAAAATGAAAGCGATGATTACTGATACTGTGTATCGCAATTACCCCGCGGACCTGTGTGTCTCACACCCTGCGGACTACCGGAACGTGACCAATAAATTTAAACGTCAAATCCCTTGGCAAAGAGACCGCATTCTCCTCGTGTCTCATTCGGCTCTAATCAAACGTTATCAGTTCTTTAGACATTGTATCCTGAATGGCTATTAGCACTTCAGCTCAGCGGTTATGACCGCCTGACCGGCTGTCATATCAGCTGGCTCAGTATAATGGAATCGTGACCAACCCACATGGCGCCAGTATCACGGAATATTTTGCCAGGCAATGAGACAGCTGAGTGTCTTTACGACCTGTGTGTCTATGTATTTAGTAATAAGAACCACGTGTCTTGGTGTCACTATAAATTAAAGCACTCTATGGAATATGAAGATCATGAGTCATATTTACTTTTATTTTAGTCCATAATTTCTAGCTAAGATTCTAAATATTGTTTTTTTAAAGTAGACTGAACATCTATTTTTGTACTATTTAAAAATGTCAATCAATTATCTTCCAGAACAACACATGAGAAATAGGTACGAGATCTAAGTTTATAGTATTGCATATTTTAATAACATAAGTAGGTATAGGTATAATAAAAACTATAACTTTCCCTTTCTGCATAAACAATTATTCACAATCCATAGTCAGGGTTGTAAAAGGCGAAGTATGTTGATAGTCGAAGCTACGAGGTAGGATCTACTTACATTTAATAATACCAGCCTATTATTGCCCCACTGCAGGGCAAAGGCCTCTTCTCATGCAGAGAAGGCATGAGCATTGACACAGATAATATAATTCTACGTACAAATACCCAATCCCATACAAATAAATGAAACCTCCCTAAGTCTGGCAATTGAACTGGCAATTTTTATTCGTCCAATTTTTCAACAGATGGCAGCATAAGCGACTCACTAATTGCCAGAAACTATAGTTTTAAAACGCCATCTAGGAGTCGACCTACTTTTAAAACGTTTCATTCATCCTTTTTATATAAAGTTTTATAGTTCCGGGTTCAGAAAAACATGTTATTAGATTTCTTTTAAATTTCTATCTAAAAAATAATAATAAAAAAAGTTGTTTTATCTCAATAAGTAACATTGGAAACTGTGATGAGGCAGGATCAATTGAGTAAAACGCCATCTACTGCAAAAAGCTCTAAACAAAATGATTAACAGATGGCTACTTTTATCATAAAAGGGTTCGAATTGAAGATGAACGCTTCCTTTTTATTTTATTTTTAAAATACGTGCAATATGAGTGGAAATAGATAAATCAGCACTAAACAGGGGAGTTTAGACTTTTACCAATCATAATTCAGCCAAAATTTTGCCGTATATCGTTTTTTAATGATTGTTAATTTCATAATGGTTACCTATGCTGCCATCTATGATTTTTTTTGAAGACAAATTATAATTTGTTCGAGTTGAGACCCCATAGCATTGATCACCACGCTTGCTCAAGACGGGTTGGCGATTTCAGGCTTATAAAGTTCAGGCTTGATACAACAATTTTTAACCGAAGGGTTCTCAATTCTGTTTTTTTTGTATGTTTGCTACGCGATATCTACGGCAATTAATGATCGATTTAGAAAATAGTTTTTTCAATCGATCGGGTATTGTTCAGGGGCAGGCCCACATACATTTTATTAACTTTGCTTGGATAGTTTTTCAGTAAGCTTCAATAATACGTATTTTTTCCACATTTCACCAATTAAACTGAACGCGATCAGCACATACACTAGGTTTAAGGGCTGTCAGTGTCATTATTTTCTATGGAATATCGACAATGACAGCTCTTGTCCGCGTTTTAGATGTGTTGAACGCGTTCAGTAACATTGGTGAAATCGGCACTTAGTGTATATTGATGACGTTTTAATAACTTCCCGTCACTGTTATTTAGGTAGCAAGTAGTATACATATCTGTGTAGGGTAGGTATCAAAACAAAAAAGTGAAAAATGAAAAGCTTTAAAAAAAAAAATAACAAGCGAGTTCAAAAAAAAAAAACACTCCAAAGTGAAAAATAACTAAAACTAAAAAGTAAGTCGACTGTTTTTATAGCAAAAAACTTTTTTAAGCCATATTGAAAAATAAATAAAGAAGTTTGGAAATACGGGTACAAAAAAATAAATAAAGAAGAGGAGGCTCGAACTTTAGACATACATATCAGGGACGACGCTGTCAATGAACTTCGCATTTAATGAAAAAACACTGAAACAGGTTTGCAAACGGATAAAGAATGTTAACCATCTTGAAACATCACAGCCAACTGATTTAAGAACTGCAATGCAATTTTGAAAAACGAGGATTGGCATTGAGAGTTAAAAAATTGCAGTACCAAGGTGAATTCAGTCTTATCTTTGAAAATTAGAGTTCTATTCTGGATGTATTTAGCACAGGGCTGTCATTAGCAAAAGAAAGTTGCGCTGTATTGTAAATTGTTTGATCGACGTTTATCGAGTGTTGCTGGTATAATCCTCGTGACCCAGTTAGATGTAGCGGTTAGCGACCTCAATAGAATTGTTCATAACGTTATCGCAGTTTTTATGCACGTTATTGGGTAGACTATAAATGTAACGGTGGATTCAGCTGTCGCATTTAATTTTCCATCGGCGTAAGTCATTATGGCAATGCGAGGCGGTAAGTTGTAGAATAAAAACGAGAATGCTTTGTGTTTTATACTCGACAGATAAACGAACGCAATCGAAAGTGTTGCATGGTTTAATTGCATTGCATTGCCTGGCCAGCTCGTCTACAATGGGCAATGGCTGATTGATATATTATTGATTTATGATTGATATATGATTGGTAAAGCTAGGGTTTCTTTCTATGACTGCGGTAACCACCACATAACGCCCGCAATTTGCCGTCGAATGACGTCACTGAAACGTTAATTACAAATGTAAGTTGGTGTGTTTTCCTAGAGAGCTTTTTTAGACACATTAAAGTCAAAATCCCGCCGCCATCATTTTCAAGACGGGCGCCACTGCAGGCGTTTTGTGGCGACCACCGCTTCGTAGAATACCCAAGCTTAACTGTGCTTGTATGCAACGAAAGAAAATGGATTTATCAATCCGATATACCGAGCTTTAACACTTAGCTAGCAGGCAGTGTTTTGAGACCTAATACAAAATTGACATCCATCCATAGTTAGTCCGAGTTAGTCCTCGTGTTATTGTCATTATATTGAATAATAATTTGCTAGTAGCGAAAACTTCTCAATGGTCCGCTGTCAAAGTCACAATAGACTTTATGGAAGCCAAACACTCTTACTGAAGGAAGTTGTCAAACAAACAATCAAGATGACATAACATTGAGTGCACCTGCCGCTTTCCCATACTGATGGATTCGTTATTTGCGCATGCGTTAAGGCATCTCTTTTGCGTGTCTTACAAGATTTCCAGAAAACCAAAGGAGTCTTCTGAAGCTTGAAGGCCGAAAGTCTAAGAAAGACAGTGTCTGCTATGGTGTTGAAATGAAGTTCATGCTCATGCTTCTTAAATGACTGAACCATTGAAAATTCCGATTAGAAGCTGAGGAGAATAAAAACTCGTACACCATGCAGCAAGCAAGGAAGTATTTTTTTTTAATGGCCGCTCTTTGTCAAGGAACAAGAACATTTTAATATTGCAGACATTGCATCATCAAAACCGGTTCGTTTATTTTTTAAGTACCTATCCTATGTTTTTAAAGACAGAAACTTAGCACATTTTTGTAAAGACAAAAAAACGTGCGTCATCTGTCAGAACAAACAAGTTTCGACTCATTTTGTTTAACCAAAAGTTAGGGATACCGTCAAAATATGCACAGAACTGGTTCCTTTTGAATATAGAGCTGTAAATGATGTTATAATCGAAATTTTCGAGTTGCTAAGGAGTTTGTTGACTCATGACGTCATTTTGATCGAAATTTGAGAACAATAAAAGTAAAAGAAAGACCAATAGCATCTATTGGTCTTCGCACGGCTAGTATATTAATTTGTGAGTTCTAACGCTGTGTGTTTATATCTACTGGTTTTATGTAAATTACCAATAAAATTTATATTAAGCTTTTTTGTTAGTATAAAATATTATACCTATAAAATATTGTTAATACATTACCTAAAATCAGCCTTATTCCATTCGTCTATCATCCATCCCACATGCTGTTCTAATTGCTTTAGCTTAAAGACTTGACTTGGAAACAAAACCTGTTACAGTACAACAATTGTCTCAATGTCCCTCGACAATCTGGCCTGCGACTTTAGCAGCTTTCCTCTCATTTTTAAACTCAATTACATTAAGTTAAAAGAGTATTAACAACTCTATACATTTCCAAGTCGATTGAGAGCGTCCAGTCTGCACCAAGTGCAAAGGGCAACTGATAGAAACACAGGATAGAATCCGACGACTGACGAAACACGAAGTTTGGCGAGGGACATTATGAAATAGTTGCACCGTACCTTTAATCCTTCTTACTATCTCCACTAAAGAGTCACCAGTCGACTTTCTGTTTGCCAGAATCAGTTGAATAATATGTTTATAAATAGTGCAAGGTCATATGCTACGCTATGCATTTCTACACGACTATTTTTAGCCGTTTTAGAAATACGTGTATTAAGAGGATTACAAGAACTGAAGCGCGGTCACTGTCAGACTGCATATAAAAGAAAGAGAAGCGCGATGACACAACGCTGGTAATTTATTGCGAAAACGAAGCATTTATATATTTGCAAACAATCTATTGATTGGACTTAAAAAATAAAACACTGTTAGGTTAATATGTTGCATAAAGAATAATCTGACAAAAAACAGAATAATTGCGTGTACATTAAATGGTGTAAGACTTAATAAAAAAAGAGGTATCTTCGTGTTTTTTTCTATCGTATCAAATTAGTAGTTTTGTGTTTTCAACACACTATCCAACTAGCATATATATCCTGAAGTTTTTTTTTTACTGCAGTGGTTATATACTTTTAGGCATTATAAAACTTGCGTTTTGTTCCTGTAGTCCTCTTAAATAAAACAATACGTTTGCATAGATCTGTTCTTCTAGGTCATGGTAGAATTTTAAGCATCTCCGTAGTTTAGAGATGAAGCAATCCGCTGGCCCCATAAAACATCATCTTCATTACTCCTCTCCATTGTGGCGATGCGTGGGGGAGGCCCCACGCATCGCCACATCGACCAGCTATGCTATTCTCTAAGAGACAATGTCTTGGCTGTGCCCTACGACGAGCTCGCCGACGAGACAGCCTTGAGATCGACCGAGCGTGCATCGCTGATTTAAACGGTATCTCTATAGCTAAGTTATGGTCGTCGACGATTTCGAGGCTGTCGTCTACGAAACAGAGACGGGAGGTTCCCCTTGCTATTTCGTAGACGAATTAGGCCTTGCAACAAATTTATTTAAATCATTATCGATCAATCTCGACTGAGTTCAGTGACAATCCATTGAGTAGTTCTAGTGGATACCACACTGTTGTTTTGCTGTAGCGGCAGCACTGCGCGCATGACAGTATCTTTACAGATTGCAGTCCTGTGCCTCCCGTATCCAGTAGATTACCGCTTACCGCGACCTCTTATAGGCGTCTACCTTACCACCTTTCGAAAAAAAAACCAGTCTCCATGTTGGATATTATGTAAGTGAAAGATTTGGTGGTTACCAAGGCGAGACTGCCTTAGTCTCCACAAAACTGTCTATATCGCGCATCGCAACAATACCTATATATATCTACTTGTCCATCCACATTGCGGAAACCTTCAGCTCCTGAATGCTAATCAAGTTTACTAATTACCGGTTCGTTTTAAATATGTTTTCTTAGTTGTCCTGGTTTTGCTCAACTGCATTTCTTGGCATACGTCTTGTCTCACATTTTTGTTCCCGATATTTCAAGACATTGGTTACGTAACGTTAATTTTTCCTATTGCAATTGGTTGATTGATTCGTTGTTATTCTTGGACTCTTTTCAAGGAGTTTTTCGAATGACATAATGGTACATCTATAGGTTGATATACCATCATCATCATCGATCTGTTCTAAAATAATTCTCAAAAGCTGATTAGTTATACCTTACCTAATAATCTTCCACAAACAACTCAAAGCTAGATATAATGAGCCTTTTTTGCCTTTTACATTTCTTTATAACAAACATTTCTTCTTGGTCTGAAATAAAACGGAAAGTAAAAAAGCTTTAATACAGCTTCCATTCGTTTTGAAATGCATTATAGTTTTGTGAGATTTTATGCTTTTGTAATGAAATTTGAAACGTTTTCACGTGGGCTCTGGGGCATTTTCTCACGGAATTAGAACAGCTTTGAGTTGAGCGGTTTCAATGAAATGAAGTCTGTCTTTATAGCTCTCTGAGTCTATTGAAGTTTTATGGAGTATTTGCGGTTTAGTGGTATTAACTCATTAGTTGTTACTTTTACGTTTATAACTTGGTTCTCATATCTCACGACTATTGGCTACTATTAAATCGTTCAACCAACCACAGCAGTAACACAAGATTTTATGAAACCAGGTGTGCATCTCGCAGACTTTAAAATCCGCTTTCTTCTTTGGGAAAAACAGTTTAAAATTATATATACACACAAACTCAAGCCATTATTAAATTTGGGTAGGCAGAAACCATAGAACGCCACCTGCTACGATCTTAACATACTCCGTTTGCTACGTTTACGTTCATACATATGGCCATACACGCACACCGGTTTCGAGTATTGGTCACCTGAGCATTCTGACCTTTCAGGGCCTAGACAAAGTAACATTCGTAGCATTCGCATTGACTCTAGTAAAAAATTCAGAAAATGTATGGGGATGACGTAAGCTATCGAAATGTCACGTGATAATACGTCATAGCGAATTATCATAGTGAAGCGATAGCGATTGTTGTTAGACAAGGTAAGGCCGGCCATAGACGGTACATTCTTAACATTCTATTAGTGATGACGCTAGTAGAAAAGCCAGAAAATGTATGGGGATGACGTAAGCTATCGGAATGTGACGTGATCACACGTCATAGCGTAGTATCATAGTGAAGCGATAGAGATTGTAGAAATAGAATCGATCCGAAGCGAATGCCATTTGTCGAGTCCCTCTGCTATGTTTAGAATCAGTTGCAGTGATATTTTAAACACTTCTCTATCGTACCTATCTAAACGTTTATCGCATATTCATTCATATATCTAACTGTGACGTCGACAGGTAAACATCATGAATTCATAACATTATATTGATGTGACGTCATCATAATATTACCTCTGATTGCTATCGGAGCGGTAGCGAAACCGACAATCCTATAATGCATCTTATCTTGTTTATGGGTATTTATCGGGGATAGGACGTATTCACAGAAGAGCGATAATACTAAAACTTTATAGTAGTGCATCTTAATACAAAATTAGGAATAAATTACACAAAACGCGGGATTCCTTTGTGTTTAGTCTATTCTTCCGTAGACAAAACTTGTTTCTATAGTAGACATGCTACTTTGCGTGCTGGCTGGCTGGGACATCGACGCGCAACCCGTTACCATGGATTCAGTATGTACGATTCTGAACCTGCGTTGAAAATTTTCTTCGGTTCTTTTATAAGAATTTTTCTGTTACATCCATTTTGACCGCGTAGGTCACTTCAAAGAAAAAATTTCTACGTCTACATGATTCTTCATGTGCTGAATTCATAATTATGTCTCGCGCGACACAAAGGCACCGCGTGTCGTGCGACTAGCGGATCCTTTGTGTCCCGAAAATTCTTTAATTAATGGGAAACTGCAGTATTGTCGAGTGTTGTCGTCATTGGATATATTTTATGTTAAAATAAGAAAATTCACGCCGACGAAGTCGGGGTAGGAGCTTGTTTTCATAATTACTTTGAGTAATTTGATTCCTACTTACTATAAATTTACTGGAAAAAAAAAATCATCCATTATCCTCGTTCTCACAGGCTTTTCTTTTCTACCGTCTCGGTTTGACCCAATTTTCACGCCATTTTACTGAGGCACCTTTTGCTCACAAACACAATGTCGCTCAATAATCCAATTGGGTGTCCCATCTATTTTTGTATAAGCATTTGTTTTAAATAATAATGTTTTAATACTTTATCCATTTCTATTTTCCAAAGCGATATTTGTATTTACCTTTTTCTTTTTTTCCGCAAAAAAAGGCAATTCATTATTTCAATCAACTATGTATTTACAGACTCTTGAATTGTCATAAAGTTGCCCATTCCAAAGCGTAGTAAGTACGGGCAAGAAACTCCATGGACACTCTACTAAATTATTTTGTTACAAAATATTAGTTACATATAATTATGAACTAGTATTAATCATTTTCATAATTGTTATTATTAATTTTGAGAATGTAAAAGCGTTAAGACACAGAGGTAAAAAAGAAACAATTAAAATAAAACAAAAGGTCTGTTATTTTGTGGGTTATTAGCTAGGCAATGACTTCAACTTTAAATGCCTCGACGAACGCCATATTTAGCTTCGATACTAACTAGGTATGGTATTCATTTGTTTTCTCACCACAATATAACAAAAACACATATTACATGGTATCAGAGTCAGACAACACTGTAATATTGTGAGAGACTGGTGCCTAAACTAAGCTCTAGGCCTGTATTTCAGGACACCAGGTCTCCACCTTTTTACAAAGTTTCCATTCGTCATCATTAGCAAAGCATGCTTATAATTATTATTCATACCTTTAAGGTAAATTGGTAGTTATTTTAATAAATAATTAGACCACAAAATATGATTTGCGTCATCATTAATAATAATTTTGGGTCCAGTTGTCAATACCTACAATGCAAAAAACCTATGTAGTAAATAATCCAAATCATATATTCTCTACTTCGCACTATGACGAAATCGCATAATGGCATAGTAGCAAAATGACTAGTTTTTCAAAGTTACAGTCGAGAAAAAAACCAATTGGACAGATAAAATTTATTATCATACATAAAATCTTCTTAACGTAGCAAAAACAAATACTAAATGAATGTTAAAACACTATGTTAGTGAAAATTTACGATTGATGCTTAATTTGCTTCTGTATTCATATGATATTCTTTAAAAACTGTAATATTCTGTTGGTTGAGGGAAGTGACTTCATTGTCATACATTTTGTCGAACTGTATAAGACGTCGCAATCTACGTGACCGGTTGAAATATGAATTTTTAATGGCAATATCTTTAAGCGGTGTTTCTTTTCGCAATTTATATAAAAATAAAATCAATGTAGCTTTATGAGGAATTCGACAGTTAAGGCGCCTATGCCATCTCTCCATACCGTTGTTGGTCCGGTGCCTTTCTGACGCACAACATATAAGTGAGAAAGACTTCGCCCATTGTCGTTCAAAATAATTTATAAACTTTTTATTTGCACATTTTTTTGGAATTTCAACCAGCTTCTATGTAATTAATCGGCAATAAAGGTAAATTCGAAGTTAATCTGATAATTTCATTTTTCGCCTTCAGATGACGGCCTTTCTTCCATACAGCGAACTTCCTGTGGGAATACTGTTTTAAATGCGTTCATAATAGCTGGTTCACAGTCACATTTGAATTTACCAATAGTGAAATTGAGTTTGTCTCTAATCAAAGAAAAGAGCTTTTGGTATGTGGCTTCCGTTTTGTTTGGCAGTAAGGCGTAAATGATGGGCAAGATATTTGTGTACTTTGCAGAACTATTTAAATCCACATGAACAGAAAAAAAAATGGTTTTGGGCATCTTTTGAAGGTGCCATCACCAAAAAAACATTTATTCCCCCAAAACTTTACTGATTTTCTTGCACTTTTTGAACAAAATAACAATATTTTCTCCTCTTCGCCATCATCTGCGACAAAAAAATCAGAAGCCAACATTTTCAGAATTATCTGCTAATTTATTAAATTCAGTATTTCTTAGATAGATTTTTTTATGTCGAGCTCTGTACAAGCTATCCAGTTTTTCGGAATAAGACGGCATTATCAAATTGTTTTTTTGATGCTTTAGAACGTATTTTTCAAATATTTTCTTCACCGGTACCATGTTGCTGCATACTTCTTGCCGACAAGATTCCATCATCAGAGCTATTTCATGATGCACAAATGTGAAAACTTTGTGTAACAATCTTCTCTCTATTTTCATTCATAGTCAGTCGCTGAACATTCATCCTTATTGACACATCTATGCTCCATAGACTTCCGTTTTTATTATTTTTCTCGAAATTATATCGATGGCCATCATAAAGGAGAGCCGGTTTTCCCTTTTGATTTGTTATAAATTTAGATTAATTGCATCGCTGTAATACCATTAGATAATACCTTTACCCGACATCAAATAGACTTCATCATGACTGTAGGTATTGGCAGCCGGACAGATTTTCCATACATGTTGACAGTGTCTAAATATTTTCGTATCTATCTGTACCTGTACCCATTATGCGATTTCGTCATAGTGCGAAGTAGAGAATATGTGATTTGGATTATTTACAACATAGGTTTTTTGCATTGTAGGTATTGACAACTGGACCCAAAATTTTAGACATTTTATTTTTAGAGAGAGAGAGAATTTAGAGTTTTGAGTTTCAAGCTTTATATTTTCAATATAAGCTGATCTCGCACTGTATAGGATTTCCATGCAATGAGAGATTAGTTTATGTTGGAAATATATGGCTTGATAGGTAGACGTGTGTACAACGTTTAGGTATCTTTTAAGCAAGGCGTTGCTTGTGGTAGGAGACAACAATATACGTGTAGACAACAAACATTCTAGTTGTGCCTTTGAAGAAGGCCACAGAAAAAGGGAGTTATTAATGAAGGAGTATCGAGAGCATATGAGCTGTCGTCATGGAAGTCATGCCCCGCCCGTCCTGGCACGAGGCAGCTCGGTCCAATTTAGATAGTTTCAGGTGGAGCGTGTCTTGACTTTAAAAGCTGCCTTTCTGCCAAAAACATTCATGTCATAGCAGACTCACGCAACAATTGCGGAAAAAGTAGCGTACTTTTTGCCGTTACACCCAGCAACACAGTATATCTATACTTTCGTTCTAATTATATAATAAGTCTTGGCAGAGCATAAAAATTATTTAAAAACAAAAACGTCAAATCTCATAAGCACGTGTGGCATTTTCCGTATTTCGTGCCAATTTGGGATCAAGAGAAAAAGCATGCAAGTGTTGCTAGTTCTAAGGCTTATCTTATACCAGTTACCAAATATTAAAGAGTGGTGATAGTGTGGTGGTACGATACAGCATCTGTCTGCACGCGTTTCTTTACCAACTTTTGTTGACTGAAGAATGGACAAAATTACAGATTTCTTTTGTTTATCTATCATTTTGACTTTCTTCTGTCGACAAAACTCCTTTCTATTATAGTTATGCTTCGCGTGCATGTGATCCTGGTCGGAGGATTGTCCCATGGAGGATGAAGAACTTTATACCCTGTTCCATACACCTCTATAATAGTAAATGTGTAAATTCTGGTACCCGCTCCAATAGAAATACATGATATGACATTACCAAGGTATAACATCAGTTTTTGACAGTCAAAAGACTAAAAAGTAGGCCATGTAATTTGCCCACTCTTCACTGCTTCTATTTGTTTATGCTAGAAAGAAGAAGTGGGAGCAAAAAACTCCCCTGCATAAAAATAATTTTGATGTTTTCTCTCTAAAATAGATAGGTATAGGATAGTGGGTAAATGGGTACCTGTATACACATAGATGTATCATAATATACCGAATGTACAGGGTGGGCAAATAACAGGTATCACTTTTTTTTATTGTATTGTATTCCATGAAATATAAAAATTGTAGGTTAAAAAACGTATTTAGTATGGAAAATAATCACACACTATTCAGACAAATATCCCTGATGTGAACCCTTTTCATTGCGTTTTTCATGACATTCACATACATTCCCTGCGTTATTCCAGTGACTGTGTCTCAGATAATTTGTTTTAATTGTTAAAGGTTCATTAGCCTGCTAGCATAGACACGTCTCTTTAGATCGCACCACAGAAAAAATTCAGGAGCTGTTAAATCCGAGGAAAATGATGTCTGTAATGTCACCGTTTCTCGAAATTATTCGACCGGGAATCGTTCTATTCAATATTTCGATTGGGTTGAGTAGAATGTTTTAATAATTAAAACACATTGTTCAGTTGTAAAGCGCTCCATAACACATTTGCCGTTTGTACACAAAATAATTTTCACGGAACAACTGTCATATTTGCCGTCAAAACAAAATGGCGGCAAAAATTGTATTCAAGTCTGCCCACGTAGGCACCTACGTATATTTTGATGCATCTATCTGGAAATTTAAATTCCACAAAGAATAACTAAAAATAGCTGTCAGAAATCAATGTTTCAGTAAATTAGCTTCGTTCATGTTAAATGGCAGTGTATATGAAGTGAATTGATTAGTACCTATAATGTAAATAGTAAAACACAAAATCTTAACAGATGTAACGCTCCATCTAGCAAATTTATTGACGCATGTGCTATTCTTGCGAAATCGAATCTACTAGATTTAAACGGGGTTGAATGCCTGGCGATCCTGATTATTCGGCTAGGGAGTCTTTTGCGAACCGTTTTCCAAAATGGGAACAATGGATCGCCGCGCTTGGTTTGTTAAGATCTCAAAATATATCTAGAAGAATCTCAGAAGGCTTTGACTCATTCATACTGCGTTCGCGATCAGGTTTCCAAACATGTAGACAAATATGTGTTTTTGAAAAATCACTCATGGAGTTCATTTTGCTGTGCAACTTCAAACTTAACTCTGTAATCGACTTAATTTACACATTTATAAAATTTATATTTGCTTAGTACTTTTGATGGCGAGTATTTAGTTTAGAAAACACGGAACACAGCTCACTCTCTTGGCACCTGACATAAACGTCAAGTTTGCAGCGAACGATCATTACCGATTTCGGCCGAACGCAGACTTTTTTTGCGCGCACTCTAGACAATATTTGTACCACGTTATTATGAATTTATCAGTGTGTGAAATCTCGTATTTTGCATACGGTGTCATTGTGCGGATACGTTAATTAAAAATAAACGATTGGATATTATTAGCCGGGGCCGGGACGTGCAATAAAACAAAAACGACTCTCCTGAAGAAAACACTCCAATATAGAAGAAAGAAGCATCCAGTGGGTTTATTCCTCACCAACCCAGCATAGCAAAAAACTATATGCCACATTTAATAGATGCCTACATTCAAACGAACTCGTATGTTTGTTTTACTAACATCAGAAACCCTATAGACCTATATCACTAGCCCAACTCATCAATCTTGCAGATTGTAATTTTGTTAACTACTTCGTATCTAAGCCACATTAAGTATACAAACAGTTGTATTTAGTAAACTTGGCTCTTTGAGCAGTTTTTACGCAATATTAGTTACATAGGGAACACGTTATTGCCAAGGCAAAAGTAACGTTGGCAAAAACGAACAAAATCTTTTTTTTTTTTTTGGTTTAACGACTGGGCTTAGAAAGGTCTCGGAAATCTGGGTGAAAAAGCACGTAGTTACTTAGTAGTTTAGTAGCCACTGATAAATGGAAAGAAAGGACGTAACCAAGCAAGCTTTTATTAGTTACATACCTAATCCAACAATCAACTGATAAAATATATCTTCAAACCATATTTTATCAGTTACCGATTTCGGCCGAACGCAGACTTTTTTGCGCGCACTCTAGTCTCTCTCTCTTTTCTGGACTCACCTCTCCACACTCGTTCTCTCCTCATTCCACCCATATTCGAGAGGTTTTCAAGAACCATTTACATCATTATCATCCACAGCCCGAATTCACCCACCACTGGCCTCGGGCCTATCTTTAATTGTGGCAAACCCCAAGCTGATTTGCCAGCCTCAACCGTTACAGTTCAAAATGTACATACAAATCAATGGCTACATATAAAGTTTTTAGTTTTTAAAATAACTTTTAGGTATCGACATATCAAGTTTTTGCAATGTGACTTTGGGGAAGGTCGAATGAAGGACGGCTTAGATCTCTTATATTATTTTTTACTTATGTCTATAGTCGGAACATTTGTATAGAAAATCCTAGATGTTTGGCAGTGTATGGCAAAAATGAAGGCGCTTATTTTGCAGGTGTGACCCCTTTATACTAGAACTAAAGTGATAAGATACTTGTTGTTTAATCCACTAACAGACGTCATCCTGAGAGTCGCGTTACAATAGATAATTAAGTGTTTCTCATTAGTGAATTTTGTTAAAAGATGTTTTAGTTTCAGACTCTTTTTTGCCGAAATTCCTCCCTTGGGACAAGAATTCCGAACAAGATTTTGTGTTATTTCAAAGGTTATCGGCCTAAACTACTCAAATATCAATAACTCGTATGCGAAATGCTACTAAAATATGAGTCATTGTTCCATAGAGCAACTGAGTGACGCGCGAGCTCATTGTGTTCATTGCCAAGGCTAATCTGTTGTGAGAACCGGCCTCTGCCCTCTCCACACCTGTTTTATTTTGAACAAGCTTATCATTTACGAAAACGCTCTATTTGTACCTGTAGCCATGTATCTAAGTCGAAACTGCACGTCCACTGCTGGACATAGGCTTCCTCCAAGGTCACGTCAGGTCGTCGGTCCACCTTTTTGGGGACCTACCCACGACGTTGCGCCTCGCGTTGGTTGTCACTCTAGAATCTGTCGGCTCCATCGGCCATTCGTTTTGCGAGCAATAGGTATAAATGGGAGCATATATAGCATTATCTTCCATAGTCCGGTTAAGTAGTCACGACCTCTCAAGGTCAACTACGAGATGCCATACATAAAAAATAATAATAAAAAAACATTATCTTCCTATATATGCTCCCACTACGAACTCAGCTCAGTAGTGTTATCCTGTAAGGCTTATTTGGCATCTCAGTCAGGTGACCTCACACAATTCGAAAGTGAACTCATTTGTTTGTTATGAAAGTAAACCATTGCGGATTCATATCGAAAATAACACTGGCATCTTGTCTTTGAGAGGGAGTGGCTGTAACCCGCCACGCGACCACGCGGGCCCAATGTCGGTTGATCGGTGAGGGGCAATGCTCGTCTGTATTTAAATACTCATGAAGGTGTGTGTTCGCAAATTACCGTTTGGCATCGACTTCAAGTACCTAACTGTCTTTACTTATTTACACTTACAATGTATGCTCGCTCTTTACATTATATATGAGGAAGGAAAGGTGTCATTTTTACTCACCAGGGTTCATGTAAAAAAAACTTATCTTGATGATTAATGAGGAATCTTTGCTATCGGATTTCACGTTATCATTGTGTATCAAGATTTAATAATAACCAGGCCATTTAGACTTCAATGTTTTTTTATACCTACCAACAAACCATAATAAATTCTGATTGATTTGTAATAAAAGGAGCTGGAAATTCTTGGATCCCATATTGATCTTCCTAGCGTGCGTAAAAGTTGTAAATATGAACTTCGAATAGGGTTATATGCATGCCATATGAATATTTCCAAATCGAATAAAATTCGCATAGAAATTGCACATTTCACAGTTTTAAATACCCTGTAATACCTACCCATAGCTTTTATTTCAAAGGTCATGCGCAGGCTAAGGTCAAACTTTACCGAACTCCGGTAATTATAAAAAATTATACATTTTGACAAACTGTTTTTCATAGTGAGAGATTGAGGATAAACACAGCATGGTGAAACTGGTACTTAACCTCTATTGATAAATGAATTGAAATTCATGTTTGTTTTAAAGTAAAGGTTCCTGAATAAATTGGGTTTCTGAACTTTTACATAGGAAATGTGAGGAAGACGTACGAACTAAAGATGTCGTGGAAGCGGCTAAACATATGTGTAATTCAAGTCGTTTTGCCAAAAATGCAAATTGGAAGTGTGACTAAAGATGTGCTAACGATAAAGTGACAGAATTCTATGCGGCAGCTAATTTATATAGATTAGCCAAAAATTGCAGTGCTAGTAAAGAAGTGCCAACGATAAAGTGATAGAATACTATGCGGCAGCTTATTTAAGTAGATTTGCCAAAAATGCAAATTGGCATTGCGACTAAAGAAGTGCCAACAATAAAGTGATAGAATCCAATGCGGCAGTTCTAAACATTCAAACAGGTTAAGTGAATTTTGGATATTAGAGCAATGATGAATAGAGTTTAAGGCACCTGTTCCATCGCCGACGAGGAAGCTACCGGCTTATAGGCTTTTTCTCGCTCAAGAAACGTACAACAGATTGTAGGTCCCGTGTAAGTAAAAAGAGATACAAATATTAATATTTTTATCGCTAACTGTTCACACCACCACCGGCGAGTACTCGTTTGTCGTAGCGACAAGAGCTGTCAAAGAGAGTGCTCGTTCAGCGACGCTCGCTTGTCAGCCTGAACACTCGCTGAGAGACTCATTCTAAGTCTATGTACAATTATAAGTATTTTTTTTTTTAGTAAGGTAGCACTTTAAGTCACTTGTTTCTATGAATCGGTTTGAACAACTGTGCCTGAACTAGATGTAAAATATCTGTATTTCAGACATCAGCGCTCTTCCCCTGTTGTAGGCGACATTTAGCAAATAACTTTGTTTGACCTCTATACACATCTATAAAAACTACATTTGATCAAACAATAAAATAATAATAAAAAAGTGGGAAAATATAGGAAAACAATCTTAAAAAAGTTGTGTATTGATGGCCTCCGATGAGTAGAAAGTAAATGTGTGGATGGGTGTAGGAGGATGAGTAATATAATAAGCTACTTTATTACAATCAACAGGTTTTCAGTATCATTGTAGTTTAGATTGCGAATATAATCTACCACAGTAGATTTACACTTGTTCGTATTTATGGGGTATATCTCTACCAGTTTAATTCTAAGAGCCAAGGTAACAATAGTACTTGGTACAAACATACGTATATACCTACTGTAAGTCTCTCATCGAGTAGACACTCGTCGCCGTCGTGCACTCGCAGCTCGCCAATTCATTTTCTAGTTGCTGACTCTATTCGCTTGTTAATCGCCGGCAGTAGGACAGGTGCCTTCGTCATGTGACTAGTAAGTGCAGCGTGGGAAGATAACATGGTTTTTATGCTCATCAGCAACAACTTGTATGGAACCAGTATTTAAACACATGATATAAGTAAAACAACTCCAAATGTGCGAACACATGCATTATGTTAATTGAGTAAGGATTATATTTGCATTCTCGTGTGGTTTAGCTGGAAATAGACTTCTTCTTATAACCTTGACAAAATATACGTTACAAACAGCTCTGAAAATATCTATATATCAAAGAAAATGCGGGTGCGGCTTTTATCTAAATTGAAGGAGAATGAAGTAAACAATATTTATGGTAGCGACTAGCGAAGTAAATGTGGAAATAATGGGTTAATGGTGTATATGGTCATTTCTTAATCATGTCTCTCTCATTTTTTGACCACTAGACCAACTGCCTCGTTGGTCTAGTGGTCGCAATCGCTACTGCTGAGCATGAGGTCCTGGGTTCGATTCCCAGGTCGGGCAACGTGTTATTGGGTTTTTCTATCTGGAATTTCTCAGTAGCAGCCCGAAGTCTGGATTTGTGCCCGGTAGATGGCAATAGGCTCGCCCCCTATTACATGGGACTTAAACACAACTGGCGAAATGTGGGTGTACTATAGGTACACCTCTGCCCAACCCTTCGGGGAAACAAGGCCTGATGTTATGTTTTTTTTTTTTTATGTTATGGTCATTTCTATCTCGGTCATCATTTACTGGCACGCCATTAATGTTTCATAGGATGTTTTGGATCACTTAGGATCATGGCATCACAACTTTGAAAAAGGAGCCTACAGAAGGATCCAGTAGCGTTGGACAGACGCTGTCCAACCCAACTGGATCCTGAAATGTTT
Organism: Dasypolia templi; assembly: GCA_963555695.1. Taxonomy (NCBI): domain Eukaryota; kingdom Metazoa; phylum Arthropoda; class Insecta; order Lepidoptera; family Noctuidae; genus Dasypolia; species Dasypolia templi. The sequence goes on along the minus strand of OY743155.1, from coordinate 21,638,589 downwards.
GAATGGTGTGAAAGATAATACGTATGACTGAGAAATAAGAGAACACTGCAATGGCGGTTGAAAGACATGAATGTGAGAATAAAAGTCGTAAGAAAGTACTTCGCCAATTCTAAATACATTTTGCAGAGAGAGGTCGATGATGTGGGATTGCTATTGGTTGTTGATGATGATTAGGGTTGCAGATATTAAAAAATATATAGTAGATAGCGAAAAAAAACTTTGAGCTTTTATTGACAGGTTTTTTTATGACTCATAAATAATCATACTTAAAATTACACTCTAAATTAAGGTTACAAAATACTATTCATTCAGCTTTCATGAGATCAATATTGAGCTTATTTCACAATTTTGTATTGAAATTAAAATATAGTAGTGTCACCTACAATATATATATTTTGAATATAGTGGGATGCTATATTATAATATAGTAGGGTTGGCAACTCTAATGATGATCGTCGACAACCAATGGCAATCCCATGTGTAGGAATCTGTATCTATCTATATCAATCTCATGTGTAGTGTTGCTCGTATCCATCAACCATTGAATAACTTAAAACAAACTACTCATTTCAATATTCTTCATGTCCACAGTTGATGAAGCGGATGCAACAGCTGGTGGGGCAGCGATTGTTCGGGTTATTTATGAAGGCTACCTTCTATGGCCAGTTCGTCGCGGGCGAGGACCAGAAAACCATCAAACCAACCGTCGAGAGGTAACTATACAGTGGTTAATGGTTTTAGTATTTGCTAAAGTTCCCTACTCTAAACTAATATAATATAAAGGTAACATTGTTTGTTGTTTGCAATTTTTTCACTGATGGAAAGCTGCACAATTGCGGGTATGTTTTATGGTAAAGGTGTGGTATATATATCGGGTGTAAAAAGACACTTAACGAAGCCGAGAGTCAGTTGTACTCCCCGTCATTGTAATAAATTTTCGTACTGGACCATACCTGGGAACCTTTTGCTTACGGATATAATGAAAGTCAAAATTCGAACATTGGCTGACGATTTTATACGAAAACAAGTTTTACGTAGCGCACTACCGTAAACAGCGATTCCTCACACCACAAATCAAATTCGTTTCCCAGCATTATTTTTGTGCTTTACTTCGTTTGATGTACAGAATGCGTAGTTGTCGGCTATGTGATGGATCTTTTTACACCCTGTATAAATTTAGTAATGGATCACTCATGCCAAGTCTTGAAGCATGATTGTGTGTGGTTGTGGTTGAAGGGTACAGGAACTGAGGGACGCCACTGAAGGCGCCAAACTCGTAGACAAATCCTGGGCGGATGGGATTCGGTTTGCCGTCGCTATTACCATTATTGCTCCCTAAGAAGATGAATTCTGTGGTTTTGGGAACTACCCTTTGCTAAATAATTCAGTTTCGTGATCGTAAATATTTTGAGTTTACGAGCTGTAACGCTTCAGTAATGACAGAATTTTAATTGTTATTTAAGTGACTGGTATCTGTAAGATTTAATTGAATATTAGATGGCTTACGATTTCGTCTCCCATTTTCATCCTAAATGATAAATTATAAAACCAAAACTTCGCTATTTTTTGGTTTTAGTACCTGCAAAACGTTTAATTACACCATTGTGTGCACTGCGATTATCATGTAGGTATAGCTCCCAATCTTTTTCTTGTCGCATCCTTGGTCCTAACTATCTAATACAGCTTGATCCAAATGTTGGTGGCCACGTTAAAAGCTCGTAAGAAATCTCGACTAGAATGACTATAATTTTCTTCAGAGGTATTTGCAGTTATATCTTGTCTCTCGTCAATAATCGACTGAGTCTATGTGTGATCTATAACACTTTTTAAAGTGTCTTAGAGATTGTATAGGCCCTTGTCGAACCTATATCACAAATAGCAATAATCCCATGTCTCCCTTCAAATTTGTAGGGTGTCTCCAAAATATCGTTTATAAGAGAGTAACGTTCAACCAATGTAAATGTTTATCATATTACAGATTGCGTTCTTTCGGAGTGAAGTCAATCCTCGATTACTCCGTGGAGGAGGATCTATCACAGGAGGAGGCTGAGAAGCGAGAAGTGAGGTAAATATCATTGCATGACATAATTAGAGTACTACTTTCGTCCATTAAAGAGTTTTGGGACTTGAGACCTCTGTTTTCTGACTTCCTGAACTATGTAGTCACTTAATCTGCTGTCAAATCATGTTTATGATGAATAGATTATTTTGGTGGGACCTGCATTTCCTAGCAGAGATCATTGTCTCTTTTAAAGATTACACATTATTCAGGAAACTATGTTAGTCTTAAAATGTAGGACAATGTTGGACTCGCACTGTTTTTTTATATTCCGTGGACTAACATAATATCCTGCTTTAGCTTTTGTAATTGGACGACCAATTAAGTTGCCTCGAGATATTTGGCAACAGATTATGTATTATGTTCATTCAGAAACTAGGGGTTCGTTTAACGATGTATAGTTATGGTATACAGAATAGAAACGAAAACAGTTAAATCAATATTAACAAAGTAACGAAGATTTTCGTGTGCATGGAAAATATTTAATGTAGTACCTACGAGGGGTTCTATAGTATTCGTTCTTGCGTGATGTTAACTTTTATTACTAAATTAACATTTTGATTGGAAAATACTGTCAACAATTTTGACGTACTGAATTCTTCATGCATGATTTTATATTACCAATAGGTACATATTGTAAGTATAGATATTAGTAACTACATAGTATAAAACGTAAGTCTTTTGTAAAACCTCACGTTCTGACAGAAACTCTTTACTTCTGTGACTAATTGACTATTAGCTTCAAAGACGAGTCAATTAACATTGATTATTTTCTCTTTGTAACTATGTACAAGACAGCAATTAAACTGACTGAAAATAATAGCTACATTACAATCTTCGATGTGTTAAACTGTAGTAACAATTTTTTTTTGTTTTCTTTTTGGCTTCGCACAGTAACAATCTTACAACCGTTTTCTGAAAGCCCGAACTCTGACCAGCCGGTATATTCTGTAAAAATCTCACCGTGAAAAATTAGGTCAAGTGAGTTTGTAGTGAGCTGTCATTGCACCTTATGGATATTGATAGTTTGACACTATTGACAGCAGCACTTAAAACTCTCTTCACCTATGTTTCCACGGTGATAAATAAATAAATGATAAATGATTTTATTTCTGTAAGTAGGTTTTTACAAACACTTTTAAACATCAATCATATTTTAAAAGTAGATGAGATCGGCGTTTCCTATCTGACTACTCTGAGAAGATAGGCTGAAACAAACTCAGAGGTCACAGTCTCTTTTAAAGTCCAGACATAATCTTGGTCAGGTCATGTGAAGACCATGTAGATTGACGTCTGAAATGGTCTTTTGAGGAAAGAGCCACACAGAATGAGTGGACCTGTCCAGTCAGTGCTCGCATTTGTCAGTTGTCATGCAGCTCAACATAGAACTTAAGGAGCTCAACGATTCGACGAACATTCCCAAAGAAAGGACATTTGGGTAGGCCGCATAAATTACTCAAACTGCCAGACCATGTTTAAAACTAACTTTAAAAAATAAAAATAATCTGAGGGATAAAAAAACAACAAATCCACACTGCCTTCACATTCATAATAATTAAAATATTATAATACTTTACAAAGTAAATTTTCATGTCATTGTATAGTATATTAAGTCCATTAATGTCAAAGTGTATAAAATCCGAGAATAAACTTCGTCAGATCATATGAGGACCCTGTAGACTACACGAAACGAGCCACCAATTTTCTTGAGCCTGGTAGTAGGAACAACAAATTTGTGTTTGTTCCTAGTATTTATATTATGGATATCACTGTTTTTTTTAACAGATTAATATTTTTGTGTGCATACAAAAGATTTTCATAAATATACTGAGAAGGCACAGTCATTATATTAATCTCTTTAAATTTGTCTCTGAGGGAGTGTCTGGGACTTAGTTTATAAATTGAACGAAATGCCCTTTTTTGTAAAACAAAAATTGTCTGAATATCGGCGGCATTTCCCCACAAAAGAATACCGTACGACATCACACTATGAAAATAACTAAAGTATACTAAACGGGCTGTCTCTAAATCAGTTAAATTACGAATATTTCTGACGGCTGATGCTGCAGAGCTTAGATTTTTGACAATTTATCTATATGGGGGCCCCAAAGCTTGGCATCCAAAGTTATGCCTAAGAATACTGTGGTGTTTTCGGGTTTCAACTCTTCACCCTTTATAAAAACACTAGTTTCTACTTGTCTAACATGAGGTACCGAAAAACTTAATGCATTTAGATTTTTCTCGTTTAGAAGTAGGTTATCAACATTAAACCAGTTAACCACTTTAGCAAGGGCGCTATTTACATTGTCAGTAACCAGCTGCTGACGTTTGAGTTTAAATAAAAGTGAAGTGTCGTCTGCAAACAACACTATATCATGATTATCCTTTATGAGATAAGGCAAGTCAGTAATACATATAAGAAACAAAAATGAACCAAGAATTGAACCCTGGGGAACCCCCATTCTTACTACAGATCCAGGTGACCTTTTTCCGTTAATATCAACTCTCTGAATCCTATCACTTAAATAAGAAGTAAGAAGATCTAGAGAGGCGTTCCGGATTCCGTAGTGGTGCGGTTTCCTGATCAATGTTTCATGAAGAACACAATCGAATGCCTTGGACAAATCGCAAAGGATTCCCAAAGCATCGGATTTGTCCTCCCATGCCTTATAAACACGTCCTAAAAGTTCAACTCCGGCATCAGTAGTCGAACGACCACTTGTAAAACCAAACTGTTTGTTATGCAGTAATTTGTGTTTATTAAAAAATCTTTGCATTTGATCTTAAATAAGTTTTTCAACATTTTTACTAAAGGTAGGTAGCACTGAAATAGGTCTATAACTAGTAGGGTCTGATGTGCTACCAGATTTAAACAATGGTATTATTTTACTGTTTTTCATAAGATCAGGAAACTCTCCACGGTCAATACAATTATTAAAAATAACTGCTAAAGTAGGTGCTACAATATTTATAATAGACTTAGCAACGTCCACAGAGTTAGATTGAGATTGGTGAGATTTTTACAGAATATATTGGCAGTAAATTATCTATTTTCAAATGTCTAGTTTTCAAAATCTAAGTCGCGTCAGCTGGTGAGATTTGTTGCCAGTTATTTGAACAGGCTTTTAAAAACCGTAGTTTAAAAACGTTAAAACTATGAAAAGTTAAGAGTTTGTTGAAAAATCTATTTATTTGGGATTTCCAACAAAGTAAACACAGATACAATACAAATCACTATATTGATCATTGTATTGATAATTTCACAAGTAATTTTTTTGCCTGTTTTTTATTGACATGTTTCAACTGCGGTCTTAAAGCGCGATCCTTCTTCACCTTGATAACGCTTCAGCAAACTTCGCCAGACAATTGATTGTAACAAGGCAATTTGTTAGAGAACCCGAGATAGCGTTCCCACCAGGCAAGACCAAGAGTCTTCCGGTCTTGCCTGGTGGTGCCTCCTTTTCAATGGAGGAGTGGTACCTACAACTTCTCTAAGCGAAACATTTTTTTTTTCCGCGTTCGGTATTAGGAATATTGATTATTTTTTGGAGAGTTTACATAATTTGCTGAATAATGTTGCGTCTAAATATAAAAACTGTATCTTTACTGGTGTTATAAATATTGACATTTCCGAAAACACATTGCACATAAGAAAACAAAACTACTTCGCATGGTATATTGCCAGCTCACCAGTTTCCTACTCAATCAAAATCTTGCATTGACCATGTCATACTCAAAACCAAATTTCCAGCAACATGCTTGTTAGCTGAAACCTTTCTTACCCCTACCCTCCTCCTCCCTTACCCTTATTATAGTGTCATTATTTCTGTTGATGAATCGCTTCCTTTTGAGCAGCATGCGAAACCTTAAAGCGAATTGATTATGCTTCCCTTGACTTGGCTGTCCCTAAAATTGACTTTGCGCCGCTTTTCGCAATGACTGACGTGAATGATGCTGTAGCCACTTTTACTGGTTGTCTTAATACTGCTTTGGAATCATGCACAAAAACTGTGACTATACCAAGACGTTAAATCGCATTATATATTTTTATCGAAGTCGCGGGCACAGCTAGTAGCCTCTGTCAAACCACGTTAAACATAGTTTTTCATACCGCTGTCGTCATTACAGCGAAACATTTCATTCTTTTACTGAAACCCATAAGAACGTGCTCGTAACGAGCGTACATTGTGAGTAACACAATAATTTCATTGTATGTCGGTTACGACCTTATATGTCATGACGTGTGCCCCGCATAGCAACGATTTCAAGGCGAAGTTCAAGCGTGCTGAACGATGATGGCTGAGGTCAGCGGGGAGAAATGAGGAAAAAAGTACAACAAAACGGGGACTATTTGTGTACTGCGAGGCTAATAAGTAACAAAAATGGAAAATACATGGCATAAAACATAATATGTAGGTATTTACGGGAAATTAAAAATATTGGAGCATTGTTTGGTTCCCTTATTTGATAAATTAAATAATTTATTCCTAGTCCCATAAGTATTATACATATAAGAAACAGCAATTACTTAACCTTGCATATTAGCACTTGCCCCTAAGCCTTAAGATACTCTTGACAGAATATCTTCCTTAGGCATTCAGGCATAGTGGAAAATGCCTTGGTTTCGCGTGCGTCGCATAATTGCGAAGAATAATGGTTACCCAACATGCAGTCTTTGTTGTGATAATGTCTTCTCCCTTATTGTTTCGGACTACAAAGATAGACATCACGTTTTTCTAATTAGCATGTTGTTTAGTAAAAAAGAGTTTCGGTCTTGGACCTCATTTTGCTTTCATTGCGTGTGATTTTGTTTAAGTATCGAATCTGCGGAGTTCTTGGGGATATAATATAGTGTCCAATTTATAATTACAAACATACTCTTTTAACTGTGTTCAGGAGATTAGGCGTAGATAGTGTTTTTTGAATATCCTTTGTAGTTTTTTTTACTAAACCATATCCCCTCATTTCAGTGGCAGTTTAACCAGTATACGATTGACGGAATTACTAAAACAATCAAGCAATTTTCAAGATCTAATCGCTGCCGGGTTTTATTTCATTTTATTTTTATTATTCCACTAGTTTTGTGTAGCGTGACTACAGATATATAAAGAGTAGCAGACCAAACATTCGCTAAAAAATCCGTAGCCATTACGCACACATAGGCATAGGGAATGTTTTCTTTACAGGTCCGAACTGAGGCCGGTTGCCGCCGATATACTTACTGAAAGTCCACGAAATTCGATATTCTCTGATAATAAGTGTCTGATAATAAATGTCGAGTACTTATCAATAAAGTTTTAACGAATAGAACCACCCGTCTATTACGGTGGTAATTGTAAAAGGCGACTAAGAGAGTATTTTAAGAGGAAGATTGGCAGCAGTCTACTCTCCTCCCTTTGACGACCGGCTTGACGGTTTATATACACATACCGTTGACATCAGTATGGGATAGAAGAACTGGCCGTGCAATGTTTAACCCGCATGCCCAGCTTGCCCACCAAGCTGGGCATGCGAGTTAAAAACTGCCTAGACCTAGAGTAAAGGTCTTATGCCTGAAAGCTAGTCTATAAATATTTTAGGAATTTTGAAATAAATGAATTAATTTAATTAATGAATATTTATATATTACTTGTTTTGATACAACTTTTTTTAAGATGGTTCCTTGAAGACCAGTTCGTCTCTGTGCATTCGTTCATTATTTTTTTGCAGATTATGTTGCTTATCAATATGGCGGCGCAGGGTAGACAAGCTACGCGTCAAATTTTGTCTATGTATGAGTCAGTGTTAAAACATGTGACAGAACGAGATACTATTTACGAATTGTCGCTTAGCAAGAAAAGGATAAAGAACCATGTCCATCTATACATATATAACTAGGGATTAATGTTTGGTCTGCTACTCTTTATATGTCTGTGAGCGTGACGAAAATATCTGTAAACCAAGGTCTTGTTTCATGGAGCCTTGTCGCTCGTGCATGGCAAGGGACAATGTATTTTTGACATGTTATAGCTGTCATTACGTTACTGTCATAAAAACGTCATATTCCGTAGACTTATCATCATGTTTGACCATCGCGGTTTGTTTTACGATTGTCACATTATTTTCGTATTGCATCATTGTTCTTGTAAATGGTTTCTCTATGTGAAACATTGCTAAGTAGATTACTTAGTGGTTTTGTTTGTAGGCCATAAGTAACATAGTGTTGATATGTTTATTTTGAGTTACATAGTTTTTTCTTAACTTTTTATACTTTCTGTGACAGGCTACCCTGTGGGGTCTATGAAATGTGTCAATATTATATACAGGGTGAAAGGGACATCGACGCACAACCGGGTAATCAGAACCCCCCTGCGTTGTCGGTTATTAAAAAAAAAATTGCTGTGCCATACATTTTGAACGCGTAGTTATTGCACTTTTCTATGAAAAGGCAGTTTTTTTTTTGATAACCGACAAAAAAAATCAACACACAGGGGTGTCATCCCTTCCATCCTGTATAGATATATTGTCGTAGTTTTTTTGTGATATATCTACCGCAAAAAAGATAGCCCAGTAGGCAACTTTCAATATCCCTAAAGTAATTACAACTGACATAGTTAGACTGGATAGGGCTTCATTCGATTCGAGTCGACAAATGAGAACACTAGTTACTGACGTCACTATCTAATTTGTGAACTTAGATAAACTAGTAAAATTGACTTTCTGACGTATTGTATGTCCGTGACGTGTGACGCCTCATAAAGGATTGCAGTTTTTCTCGTTGGTTGTCAGCTTCGGAAAGGCTGATAACGTCAAGAAGATGATAAGCAGCATCAGAAACGTAGATCATCGTTTAAGTTCTTCTAACTTAGACAGCTGTGCTGTTAGGAAGTATGTTGCGCCAGTTCTTCTTCCCAGCTTAACCACAAGGATATGGTGAAGGGTTAGCGTTTTGCGGAATTATCTTATGTAATGTTGACGTTCAAAAATGACTGATTCAGTCTAGTTTTAATAAATAACTTTCGATTTTGATGAGATAGCAAAGTATCTACTACAGCCCGTTAAACTTAATACTTTATGCATGGAAGCGAGTCGCTGCGCAGTAACAAATTCACGTGTCCGCGGGGGTGAGGGGTGAGGTACTGCGCAGGGAGAAGCGCACTTTGGAGCCGCCATGAAGTTTGAATCGTACTGTACCTAACAGTAGCATCGTGTAAAAAATTGGGTTCAATCCAATCTTGCGTTGGCGCGTTGTCAATAAAAAAAACAATATAAATAGTAACATTCGCATTTGCACTCATTTGTGTAAAAAAATCGTGACTTTATCTTTATCATGACTTTCAAGAAACAAAATTAAAGTAGTACACATACTATTACTCACATGGATCGTGGTTCTCTGTGAATTCGATGTGGGTAGTTTTATGTTTGTTTGATGTTTAAAAATTTGCCATTTAAAATGTTTGAAGTTGGCGTTGGTGGGTCATCCACCAAGCCGAATTACTATCTCAATCAATCAACTCAGCCTTGCGCAGTCCACAACTGGCCGTAAAGGCCTCTACCTGACACAACACCCTGTCCTCTGCCTTCCGCATCCAGCCTCTCCCAGCCCTCGTCTTAAGGTCGTCGGTTCATCTACCTGGGGGCATCCCACATTACGTTTTCCGATCTCTGCTCGCCAGCTCCATCGCATCTTCGACAAACATGGCCAGCCCACTGCCACTTAAGCTTGCTTACTCAACAAGCTATGTCGGTAAATCCAGTTCTTTTCTGGTTAACTTCATTTCTGATTTTATCCTACTGTATTATATCCTTCAAAGAAACTACGAGCAAATCCCGCTCCATAGCCAGCTCGATTGTCAGTGTCCACGTTACGTCACCGTATTTCATAAAGTGCAGGACGCACTGCTGGAAGAACTTAGTCTTCAAAAATTGTGGAATAGGCGACGAGAAGACTTGACGAAGTTTCCCAAACGCTGCTCAACGCAACCGGATCGTTCTGTCGACTTCATTCTCAAAGTCACAACTTCGAGAAGCCCTTCGACGTAGATTGGGCTCGGCAAGACGTGTGAATTGTACGTGACTTCCGTCTTGTCCAAATTCATGCCGAAGTCAACCCGCCGAATCCATTTCGGCTGTGCAGTATCTGATCTAATTGTTCCATCGTTTCTGCTATTATGACGGTGTCATCGGCAAAGTAAAGGTGTGAGATGTGTCCAGTACATTCCAGCGTCTTGAAGACGTCCTCCAACGCATTGATAAACAGTTTCAGATTCGACGGCTTTCTCGCAGGGCCGGCTCGTTCGTATAGGCGAACTAGGCGACGGCCTAGGGCCCGCGTATTAGGGAGACGGCAATCGGCGACAGCGAAAGTGAAATATAATACCTTTTTTATGTGTAAGACTCCCGAGTATTTAGGCACACACGGCTACATATTAAGCTATATATTTCCAGTAGGTACAAGCTGATCGATTTAAAATAAATAACAGGTCAGCTTATAGTGGAAATGTGTAGTTTCAAATGTACCCAATTTTCTACCAAAACATTTTTCTTTGATTTGGCAACACTGCTCGACAGCGCCAAGCGCAATCAAATCTATTTTAAGTCTCAGGCAGTATTTGATATCACGGTGCGGCATCGATACATAAAAATACTAAAAACTGTATACACACAGTGACAGTGGTCATCGTGGATTATATTAATAACTGAAATCACCTAAAATACAAGTATGTTTGTAATTCAGGGACATAAAGTATTTTGACCAGTTGCGAAAGGTGCATAGAGATGGAACATTTTTTTTGGTCTAAGTTGTTGTGCAGTTGCACAAAAAATGGCTGACGTGGGTCGGAAGACAACACAAACTTATAAATAAATGAGGGAAGTCATGAAACTCTCACCTCTCATCCCACGCCCCGCGCTTTCAACTACCCATCCCTTTCTTTACGCAAATTATAAAAATTACGAAGCATTATTCTAACATTCACACTCGGCCAGTAAGCATGTCTTTAATTCGCTACCGTCTCGATAGGCATTTTGTCGCACCACAGACTACATAGAGAAACTACGCACATACCGCCAAGCCCCGATGGCCCTCAAAAGGGTCCACCAACCACCAAGCGTTGTTTATAAAGTCCTATCCGTGTCAGCTAGCCTACTAATTAGTTCTGCCAAATACTTCCGAAAATAACTTTCAATTATCTATTAAGGTGACCTAGATACGTCAAGACTGGGTCGAGCATGCACAGAAGAATGGCGAGGATGGACCCACGTACCTTATTTAAAAATTAACAGAGCACCGTTCACGGGCTAGTTTATATTAATTATAATTAAAAGTTTATGAGAGTTCGATATAAAAAAAACATTAGTTACTAGGCGATGGGAATTAAAACTTATTATGATTATGCGTGGGACCCGTTTTGCGAAAATAAAAATAAATGTTCTTAATGTAAATATTTTTCCATTACATCTTTTTAAAGTACTCTGGTTCATGCGCATGCAACTATGTATAGAGGCTAGTTAGTGGAGAGCCACTAGCCTCTATACAAAGTTGCATGCGTTTGAACCAGTTTTCGAAGTACTTTTTCCAGTCCGACGTAGACACCAAGTAGCCAGATCGCGAGCTTTTTCAATTTGAAAAAGCTCGCGATCAAAATCTTCTTCCCATTTCTAGATCGCTTCACTTTGGTAGGCGTTAATTCGTTTTGAAACACCCAAACCGTCGACTGGCGCTTTGATTCTGGATCGTACTGATAAATCCAAGACTCATCACCCGTAATGATGTCGTAAAGACGCCGACAACAAGGCACTTCTTTCTTCAACCCCCAAAGTTAGTCGACCGCGGCTTTGAATTCGTTATACCAACGATACACGGTTGCCTTAGATGGGCATTCATCCATGAACGCCATTTGAAGTCTATCGTACGATTCGTGCGGTTTCAGGGGACATTAAAAAATCATAGCGCGAAAATGTTCCCGGCGCAGATCTATTTTTTTTATGAGACACGAAAATTTAAATTAGCTCGCAAACAATGCGGAGGGAAATTTTGAAAGTGGAACGCAACTACTTTACTTATAAAAAATCATATTTACAAAATATACTGGCCAGTCTCTCATACATAATAACTTATTTCGCAATACTTTTTGAGTGGCCTGGTAATTTATGCAAAAATAAGTCATCGTACAGTTTCCGAACGGAACGTTTTTCGTGAATTACATTGATACATTCCAATCTAAACTAATTATTTAACTTCTTATACATGAGGACGTTTTCGCTTGGTGCTTTTCCCTTTTATAAAATTACATGTTGATTAATAAACTAAAAATATATAAAACTATTGTATGATCCACATTTTAAAAACTTAATTTGCACCGTATAACCAAGAAAATTAGGTCGATATTGATTCGGATGGGACTGATGAAGATGAAGATGACATGCCAATAATTTGATAGTGAAATTGGATTCCTAAGAGTTTATTTTTAAGTTGATTTTGTTAGTCATTTGTTCAGAATATGGGTTAATGAACGCCGGGATATGTTGGAGATGAAGAGTAATTGAGGGAATGATTGTTACATAAGACTATTCGATTAGATTCGCCTTTGTATAGTACAAGGTAGGATCGTGTCAGGGTCAATTGGCCAGTGATGATTAGGATTCAACCGATAAGGATCTAATCCTATTAACAAATAAAGCATTCTGATTCTGATTCTGATTCTGAAAGATGTGCTGATACTGGCAGATACTTAGACAAAGAAGTAGCTAGAAATTGCTTAGTAGCTAGAAGTAGCTAGAAAATGTGGAGGTGAAAATGGATGACTGGAGTCTGTGTCGTAAATAAAATAATGAAAGGCAAGCATCTACCTCTTGATTGGGATATAAATAGCATATCTCCCGTACATAAAGTACGACCAACTAATGTGTGCAATTATTGGTGGCGCTAGTTGTAAACGAAAATCAAAAAGTTAAACAAAAACCGATCGTATGTACCATTCAAAATGTTAGTTCGAAGAACGGCCGTTCCACAGATACATTGGTCGAAATATACTTAGGTAGCTTACCAGAATACTTATCACTACATACCATATATCTGATCCCGAATTCTCGCAACGACACTCGTATACTTAAGTCTTTTCTTCGATACAAAATTACACCTTAAAGTGAGAGAGATAGCATGACCCCGCTAACGCCCCCGTTAATTGCTGCGACTTGATACTGCCATACATTTGGAATTCGGCGGTGAATTCCGTAGTTATTAGCACAGATTAACAATGTAATTAGTCTGAGTCATGTTATGCAATGAAAGTGTACCTCAATTGATGAATTACTACTACAGTTCATTCATTCATTCATTCATTCAATAATGTATAATTTATTTCTCAGTACATGGTACATTAAGATCTTTAGATTAACATACAACTTCACATATACTACTGTTGGCACTTGTCTTAGAATCTGTTCAGTCATTGATAAACTGGATGTGCGTATAAATTGATATGAGAATTACTATGATTTGATAGTGTGATTACGCATATATCTATTCTGAACGCAGTTACCGGACATGTCATGAGTATATATTTAAATGTTGGTACTGTTAGACCATAATGTCAAATTACTAGGTTTTAGGTTGTGCCTGGTCTGTTAGTGAATGAATTAATTCAATATTTTCGTTTGGATCTAGACTCTTATTCCCAGTTGCACATCTAATTATTATAATAGTAAATAGTGATCGATGTAGTAAATAAATAAATATCATTGCATAGCATAGCATAATCAGACTATAATTTTCCCACGGCTGGGATACAGGCCTCCTCTCAGTGAGAGTTAGTGAGCCATAATCCACTACGCGGGCCCAGTGCGGGTTGGCGGATGTAGGCGAGTGAATAAATAAAAATAAATAAATCATTACTTCCAGTTCGTCAATTTTATGTTTGCCACTTGGCACTAACATGATACATTTTGTCATATAAATTGTAGGTGCAAACAGAGTTTTGAAACTCTGACACCCAAGCCAAGATTAAACTTTTTTAATGTTGGTAGCTTTTGTCAGCCCTTTCTAACCAGCCAACATCAATTTCCAGTGCTTCCATATCAACATTCGGTGACAAGGCAGAAGAGGGTCAACTGAAGCAGTACCATGTGGAACAGAAGTTCGCAGACAGGCGGTACAAGGTTACCAGCGCCAGGACATACTTCTACCTCAACGAGGCCTCCTGTGAGAAGAACATGGAGGCCTTCCTTAAGAGTATTGATGCTGTTGCTGGTAAGGAATTGGTTATTTTAGAAGTTAGGTAGAAGGGAGACGGTTGCTTTTGACTGGTGATCGATTTCTGGCCGAATACTGCCCGATTTAGTTGCAAATATTAGTCACCAACGACAATCAATCATTGACCTTCCTTCTTTTGTTACCTGGCTTTCCTTTCCTTGGCCTTATTTTTCTATCTTTGTCGTGTACTTTTTTTTCTTTTGAATGAAATCTAATCATATTCTATTCCTTGCGACCATATAGTTCATTCGTTTCCTTTCACAGGAAATTCTCCCATTACCAAATTGAATGGACTCAATCGTGCACAGCCACAAGAATTAGCGGACTGTATTAAAATAAGTGTAGTATACAATATCAACGTATAGACAATTATGCAAAGAAATGCCCATAGTGGCGCGCGTCTGTGAGCTGAGTGGTTGTGGAGGGCGCGCAACGGCCGTCGGGTACGGGTTTTCTACCCCTGCACCCAGCACCCTTCCGCCGTCAATCACGCGCATATGTGGTGTTTTAACATGGCCACATTTATCGCAGTGCATTCCTCAAAAATCGGAATAGACGATCTCCAAAAGCTACATGTCCCAAATTCCCAAATCCATCAAGATTAATTTGGGCTCGGTGCAATGTGTCTTCCATACATCTTTATTAGTCTTTCCAGCGGATACCCGTTTTCTAGCCATATCATATTTCACACAATGAATTCATCATTTTATTTGTTAGTGCTCCCGTAACGACTAGGACAACACACATGATGTTATTTCGTAATGCCCGCGACGTTTTTCTGAGCCGCCAGCCGGGCACTGTCGTTGAATTGATATATCCGCACTGGGTTTATGTCTTGATTAATCGCCAACCAGGGCTTCATGGCCTAGATGGGAGTTCAATGTAGCTATAAGAATAGCCTAGTTCTACTTCTATTGACATCAGTTCGATCAAAGTTCATTCTTATTTTCGCGCTATTGACATGTTAACTGGAATTGATGTCGGTGCCAAGTTGTCTACTATTATTTAAATGTATCGCGTTTATCATTTTTAATTTGAACATTACTTTGAAAGACAAAATGTTCTTATTGAATTGTACTGAAATATCTTCACTTATCTTTTACAGGCATCACCAAAAGCACAGGTTTGATGGCAGTCAAACTAACTGCTCTCGGCAGGCCTCAGTTACTTGTAAGTTGTCCATTATAATTCTGAGTATTTACTAACGCACCGTATATTTTCATGGTAATTTTTCTCTGTTGTGGAAAATTTCCATGTCCAGTACTTAACTCTGAGGAAGAGAAGTATTTAGGGAAAACGTATTGGTAAGACGGGCTAGTGTCCGCAAGTCCAGGTCAGTACGGCCTGTATCATTTAGTCACGATCCCCTCAACTAGAACCAGGAATCCACTTAAAAATATTTTCCGAAGATCACTCAATGAAACACCAAATCAACGAACCAACTGCTTTTTACGGCCTACCCACTTCTTATATTAAATTCCACAAAACTAAACGGGCTTTTTTCAGCATTCTGAGCTCAAATACTATGCAAAAAAAAAACCTTCCTCCTTTTGATACCAACCCTTCTCTACCTTCCAGCTGCAACTATCAGAAGTGATCATGCGCGCCCGCAACTACATGCACCAGATAGACGGCGGCACCGGCAACGTACTGACGCATCACAAGACGATCGAGGACTTCCAGAGGTACTTCGGAGACCACAGCTCCAAGCCGGAGGTCCAGGAGTTCATGAAGAAGATCACCTCAGATAAGAAGGGGTGAGTCAAACAGATGTATAGATTTGCCATACTTATTGTGGATATGAGTTAGAATATCAAGAAAATTCGAGAAGATTCCGTTCGGGGTAGAGTGCTACTAGGATCTTTTGGCGCCACGTTTGTGAAATTGTCACCTGAATAATTTATTACCAAAAAAAAAACTACCCGATTTGCAAAAAAAAAACACTACAAAGTGAAAAATAACTTAGTTTCGAAAGTCCACACAAATTCGTATACCTGCCCTTGCTATTATTATAACATCATCAACATACACTAAGTGGAAAAAAAAAAAACGTTACTGAAGCTAACACTAAACTGATGGTTTTTGTGTTAGCTTCAGTAACGTTTTACTTGACCAAATTTATATGGGACCACCCTATACGTATACCCTTTCTCACAAAAGAAAAGAATAATTTTTCGAATATGTCTGTGTATGAAATAGTCCTGACCCTCCTTCTTTTTTGATGACGGTAAAAACAAGATGGCGGGGATGATAGGAACCACGGATCGGACCCCACGCCGGGTTCCGATTTTATTGACGTGCCAAAAGAACCTTGTAGTGTTGTTTAGACGTTGTGCATTTTCTTTTGTAGGTAACCTTGTTGTTTCAGGCTTGCAATGCCTTAATTTTCATTTATTACGATTGCTTTTCGGACTGTCCGACGCCGTCTTTTTCTTTTATTCGTATATTTTGTTATATATTTTTTGAACCTGCTATCCTGTTATACCTTGTCCAGTTGAATATATATGATAAAATGACAGATAGAATAGACAAAATGACAGATTTATTTTGTTCATCTGCCATTTTGTCTATTCTTCCGGCGACAAATCCCGGTGTTGCTACGCGTGCTTAATTACATAAAGAAAAACAAAATACAGGTTCAGACATGCTTGCCACATACTGCGGCGTGCAAATATGAATAGTTATGATTGTCTATAATTAATTCAAGTCAATATAATGAATTCCAAGTGAATTCAGCAAACAATAATAAATTCTAAATGTCAAAATGTCAAATTTTTAATACTAATAATAAAAATTCGAAAGTAACTCTTTTTTTGTCCGGCATGCGGCAGCACTTTACCGTGGCACAATTTCCGAAATCCACGGATGCAGAAGCTTGTAAAAAATAATTAATTTAAAAATCTATCTCAAACGACAAACAAGTGGAAGGAATTTTCATATTGTTTTATTTATTGGAATTTATTTTATCTTAAATTCAGAAATACGTTTGATGATTTCAGTGTGGTCCACATATTCTCGTGGAACCGGTCAGTGGTGACAGCTTTTAACATTTGTAAGCGCTGTCTTGTAAATGTTGCTAGTGCATTTACTACGCTACTTTCTAAAGAATGTCACAAAAAGTGGCTGCTTAGCTATTCATCTCTCGCTCACACAGTGAGAGATAAAGCGAGAATGCAACGAACTTTCAGGGTAGTCATTTAGCGCGTTCTCGTTGCGTCTCGTTCGCAGAACATGTGTGTGAGCGAGGGGTAAATGAGTGTGGCTATTTATAATCCCTTATAGTATGTACCTACAACGTACTTTCTGTGTGATGTCTCGTTCGTTGATTGCTATTGTAAAAATGTAATGTATCTTGGGTTTTCATAGGCTAAATATTAATGAACCATATACTGTCTTCAAATTATAAAAGGAATGATGATTTTTTTATTTTTTTTGCTTTAAAAAAATTGTTTCCAAATAGTGCAAACAGTAATATAACAAAATGTAAAACCTTAAAAAACTGACAAGTCATTAACGTTTTAAAATAAGTGTTAGACAAGGACAGCATCATCGTACAAGTGATGTCACTAGTATGTAACTGCATACTAGCTCCATACATTGTCCGTACCACGCGACAAGAACGGGAAAAATCTCCTCCAAAAACTTTCAAATCGTGCAGCTTCAGATTTTTTTGATTAATCCATTTCAATATGCGTTCTTTGAAATAACATTATTTTTATGAACATTAAAATTACATTATGTTTTACATCATCCCTATTTTAATTCCTACAATCTTAAGACATTAATGGTAGGCACAGCTTGACGTAATATTCTTGGTGAAATTATCACTATTATTAATATTAACCCCCGATTTACGAAAATATGCTGCCTAAAGTCCACTTAGCTGTTGTGGATTAGCAAAACATCAAGACATATAATTTCAGAGCATTCATCATTAAAAAAAAAAACAAAAAAAAATCTCTTCTATTCCAGAATCGTTCACTTGTTCCCCTGGTCCAACATTATGGACGAGGACATGAATCTTTCCGACTCGTTCCGAGTTCCGGATCCGAAGACCGGTCAGATGCGTCGCCTGATCTCCCAGATCTCGGTCAAAGAGGAGGAGATGTTCCGCAACATGCTACGGCGACTGAACCACATAATCCAGATCGCCAACGATGCTGACGTGAGGGTCATGATTGATGCGGAGCAGACGTACTTCCAGCCTGCTATCTCTAGGATTTGCGTGGAGATGATGAGGAGATACAATAAAGTGAGCGGATTTTGTGATATTTCTCTGGTTTGAAGCACTCTTTTTCGGGGTTTCTTTGCTGGTTCTTCTAGGCAAAAGACAGACGCATTTTATCGTCGCTAATTGAAGAACCCACACTTTCGCATGATTTCTGCCTTTTCTAACATATTTTTGTGTGAAGAAACTGAAATGTGAATGTTCATTAAAAACTTTTGAGACTGATACCATTAAAAAGGACTGGCCACTCTACTGAACTTTCTCTCTCTTCCAGGATAAGTTCCTAGTGTTCAACACGTACCAGACGTATCTCAAGAACACGTACCAGGAGATCGTGACGGACTTGGAGCAGGCGGAGCGACAGAACTTCCGCTGGGGAGCCAAGCTCGTGCGTGGCGCGTATCTCGAGCAGGTGAGATTGTTGACTTAACCGGGTATACTGAAGACAATGTCCAAGATAATTTTACAGTGGGTAAAAAGATCCATCACGAAGCCAACATCTACGCATTCTATTCATCAAACTAAGTAACTTTAGTAAAAATAATTGCTGTACGCGTAACATGACACTATAGAAACGGGTTTCTCAACGGAAGAATATGACAGATTGTAGACAGATATGTTAAGATTAGTGCAGTGGTGGCCCAGTGGTAACGGTCCCGACTTACGAGTTGTAGGTCGTGAGTTCGAAAGCAAGCAGGAGCTTTACTTTGTGTAAATAATTTAATCACCACTGCTCTCAAAACGGTGAAGGAAAACATCGTGAGGAAACCGGCATGTCCTAGAACCAAAAATTCGAAGACATGTGACATCTACCAACCCGCACTGAGCCCGCGTGGTGGATTACGGCTCACTACCTCTCATAGAGAGGAGGCCTGTGTCCCAGCAGTGGGAACGTTATAGGCTGATTATGCTTATGTTAAGATTTGTCATTTTGTCTCTTCTGTCTGTCATTTTGTCTACTTTTCCGTCTACAAAACTTGTTCCTATTGTGTTTAAGCTACGCATGCTAGGAAATGACTTTTATTTTTGGTGTGAAAATTCACTGTAGCTTACGGTAGAGCGCAATGTAACCTTATTAAATTGGTTCATGCAAAGGCACAGGCGTCGTGGGGGTAGGTATTTAAAATGAAGTTGTAGCTGTTTAACCTTAATAAGTCTATATCCTCGCCAGCACTTTTAATCACTTTCGGCATATTGATGACGATTATTTACTTTGGAAAACCCGGAAGACAGCACACTCTTGACACCTGATCTAAACGTCGAGACTATTTCCGGCGGCGCGCAGACTTATTTTGCGCGCACTTTAGTGCAAATTTTACCATGTCACGTGGAATAGAATTGACGTCTGACAGTTTTTGTTTGGAAAAAACTGTCAAAAATACAAAATTATTCCTCGGATAAAGATATTTGGCGTTGATAATATCAGCCTTAACTATACATGATTTGATTTTATACTTTTATTCCTACCTGGCGAAACTATAGTCGATAGAAACCTAATTTGTGCATAATGTTCACCACATTTTATGTTTAAGTAAAGTTCTCAAACTAAAGAGAAAATATAAAATCATCATGTTCTGGATATTCATAGTCCGGTTAAGTAGTCACGACCTCTCAAGGTCAACTACGAGATGCCATACACAAAAAAAAAGTTAACAACACAGCAAACAGCCTATGCTTGCCTATATTTCTGCCGCGGCAGAAACGACTAAGAAGAGGAAGGAAAGAAGAGGGGGAGGGGGTCTAGGGGGGATAACTGTCTGCGGTAATGTCATAACTAGCGTATTATTAGTTGGATATTCGTGCGTCGCAAGAAGTGCACCCATTCAAAATGCACTGTTGCCAAAATTTTGCTTTTTGTTTTCGCATCGAATGCGCGGTTTTCGACTTCTTTATATTTGTAGGCGAAGCACAGTAATGCGAGCTCTACCTCATGTATAGTTCTAAGCTGTTTTAGGATGATTACGTGATAGATATAAGATTATACAGCAATAACGTGTAAATAGTTATAAGCACGTGTTATTTTATCTTTAAGAAACAATTTGTGTAATAGGTAAATAATAGCCGCTTTAGAAAGTTAGCCAGATGTTAGTAAATCTACGGCGTTCGGGAAATTTGGGTTGTTATGTATGTGTTTATTGCCGAGCGTCGTAGTAAAGTTAATTGTTTATTAAATATTTAAATGTGTTATTAGTGAGAGAGTGTAGAGTCCCTTGCTGCCCTCTTCCAGCGACGCCCTAAGCCGAGGTTCGTACCCCACAGGGGGTGCCCTAAGTGTGTAGTCGCATAGTTTTTAGTTAGTATTTAAGTTTAAGTCCTGGCTGGAGGCCTTAATTTATTAGGGCAGCACAGGCAAGTCCGCTTTAGCAGACGACAACCTCACAGGTTGACCTGCGGCATGCCATACACAAAAAAAAAACCTCCATAGAGGTCAGTTTCCATCTAGAGTTCAACCGAGTCAGTTTCCGTCCAGAGTTCGGCCGATACAGTTCCGATAGTGTCCATCTAACACCACGCCGCGCTCCAAATAGTGACACCAGTAATTAGTAAAAGTATTTAAAGTCAGTGTCTAAAGTTTAGTGTGTAAGTTGGACATTATTTGTAACAAATTTATCTGTGTGTGTATTTTCTTCTGCCTGTGTGTGTCTGAATAGATAATATTTGCTTTGATTGACTCTGAATACCGTGGTTTAATTCACTCCTTCATAATGGGAACACCGTCACCCCCGCCTACATCACCTGACCCACGTTGTCTTCAACAATATTATTTGTTTGTATTTTATTATGTACGTCTTATTTGTGCACAATAAACATTTTTTCATTGTTCCCTTCCTCAGGAACGCGCCCGTGCGGCTGCCATGGGCTACGACGACCCCACCTGCGAGAGCGTTGAAGCCACCACCCAGTCCTTCCACAGCTGTCTCAAGGAGGTCCTCGGCAAGGTCAAGGTGAGTTTCTTCATCATAATCATCATCATTTTCTTTTAGCGGAAAGGCTTGCACTGCTAGACATAGCCCCCTCAAGCTTCTCCACTACGACCACCCCGGAATCGGCGCATCATCATTTTCGAGAAAACATGCGAGTTTTAAACATTATTAGAAGAGTGGTTTGGTTCCGCGATAATTCGATGTTGTACGTGCGTGCGGTTGCATCTGAATTAAACAATCACTTTAAGGTAGGTCGACCTTTCTTTGTGTAAAAAGAGTTTAAAGCTCTTCAATTTTTTAATATTCCTCAGGGCCCCAACAAGGACAATGTGGGCATCATGGTGGCCTCCCACAACGAAGACACAGTGCGATACGCCATTCAGCTGATGGAGGAGCTCAACATAACGCGCGAGGACAAGGTCGTGTGCTTCGGGCAGCTGCTCGGCATGTGCGACCACGTCACCTTCCCGCTAGGTATGTAGCCTCTTGTTTCGTATTTGTACGAACAATTTAAAGGTTTACACGTAGAAATTAAACTGAACAGACAAACGATTTGCTTCTACGAGTAGGTTGTTAAAGTTCTAATCATAATCACAATAGTTTATTTGCTTATAAAGTACATTAATAAAGTATTTACAAACTTTGTGACCCCTGTACCATCTACCTGAAATTACACATGCAAACATTGAAAACGAATTTTAATAAAAAAATAAAAAAATCGTCATTCAAATTAATATAGTAAAAAAAAAAATATAAATAACAAACATAAAATGTCAAATATTAAATCTAAAGTGTAGTGTCATTTAAAAATAAGTAATTGAAAAAGTTATTATTAAGTTATAAATGTGTTATCATATCAAGTAATAGAGCTGTCGGTTTCTTTTTAAATATTTGTATTGGATATTTTTTTTTATAAAATCTGGTATTTAATATAGATTGTGGGACTCATGCCGAAAACACTTCTTAAGCAAAGCTGTATTGTAGTTACCATTTTGTATTAGGTCCTCTATCGGCTTCTGACAGGCCCTTTTCTAGTTCAAGTTTATGACACCGTTAAAAAGTCAGAAATCAATCGTTTTGATCCAATGCTAAGTCACACGCGGTCCGGATTGTGCTTAAGGTAGACTTTATGGGCGCTTCAAAGCATAAGGCGTTTATACCGTGTTTAGTATAAGCCAATGAGCATAAAAAGAAGAAAACACACAACCCACACATCTGCATGTGCACGTGTGCGTGCATTACGCGTGTGCGCATATGCATGTGGTGTGCATTGTGTGTGACTAAAGTACATTCAAGTACCACCCGTGATGCTATTGTTGCGGCATCTACACCGCCACATGCGAACTACGCGTCACGGTGACGTCACGCAAAAAATCTGTATCGCGCAAGTAGAGTTTACCGCCTAACTAGCATTTTTACATCACCCTGATATCAATCGTCCCGCAGTTTCCCACCAGGGCCTCAATTTACAATTTTCCACTGAATGATTCGTCGCTTGGAAACCACGTCAATTCCTTAGCATACATACACACACATCTGCTAATAACGTATTCTCTATGACACAATGAACGAAAATGCCCGAAATGAACGCAAAGTTGGCGTGGTTTGAACTGTCAAAATACCACGCGTCGGACTTCGCACGGAATCGTTGTAGTTGCGATTAAAGTATGATTTTGTTCGAGTAAAATTCCGCTTTACTTATATCGAAGAAGGTTAGAAGAAATTCTTTTTCGTATACATACATACACAAGGTACATTGTAACTTTTATCCTTAGAAACTATTGTCGAAAATAAGTATCATACTTATGATTATTTCCTAAAATCACGAAATGGTCCAATCAGTTATTGTTGGTAATATTATTGTTTCAAAATCTACAAGAACCCTCCCAGCAAATAAAATATGTACATGTAAACACACTCAGACAGCTTTTGAAAACAGACGTAAGTACGTTCAAAAACATTAACTCAATAAATTTTAACACTGCTCTCAAAATATTTCCATTTTATTTTTTGTTTAATAAAAAATTGCCAATAGGTTTTGAATGTCATAAATAATGATAAAATAAAATAAAATACGAAACTTTAGGAATTATTGATGATAAAAATGTAGTGTTTGCAATTACTAGTTTTAGGATCAAATGCTGTCGAAAAAAACTTCAAAACCCACGCGTGGTTGCATAGACAATTTGTGCCATAGACAATTTGTCTTGTAGCATTTAGAAAATGACATTTTGATTTCTTGCTTAACTGGGTTTCTACAAGACACGATACGAATATTGACGTGGTTTGCACGTGGGAAGATTACGTGGGGAATTATGATTACCATACAGAATTGGGTCCCTGACACGACACCCGTCTGGTTGGAGGATCCTCCCTTTTCTATAGAGGATGAGTGAACTTTACACCCTGTTCCTCATACATCTATACTATCAGCAAATGAAGGAACATATTCTAGTAGTCCACGATCCATCTTCTGTCGATACCAAACCTGCTGCACCCATATTTACGTACGGTATCAGTGAACGTTGATATTAACACATAGGGTAACAAACATTACTAAAAGCGGAAGGCGCCGGCTTCTAAAATCAGTAAAGTGGATGAAGACTTTGCTCTGGTTGAAGGCAAAATGGGTCGTACGCGATGCAGCCGCAACAAACGCGGTACCGCTCCTGCAAGTGGGGATGTCCGCGGCAGTGCTTATGCAGTGCCCACCACGCTCCTGCACTGGTTGCACCCACAGACATCAGGAGATAAGCTCCTCCAGTACATCATTAGGAGGAACTAAGGTCAAATTGGGGTCGAGGATAGGAAGTTGCTCAAGATGTCGCTGTTGGAGTCAAATGACTACACATTTTAAGTCCTACGTCCTCCAGGTTCCCGCGATGCAGAAGGCTGTCTTCCTGAGTGGAAGAAAGAGAGTGGTGTACAGACGTTACAGGGAAGCGCGACCAAAAACACGCGTAGTTTTTATGATTTTGTGGTTATTATAATTACGTTTGTTAGTATATAAGGTATTTATTTTATAGGTATTTAATTAAATGATTTATTATTATTATGTCTAGCTGGAACCTGATGCCTTGTAATTAATTGTGTATCGATAACCCAAGAATAATCTAGGAACGATGTAAATTGATTTCTGTAGCTAATTCGAGTCCTTTTTATGTTTCCAGGCCAAGCCGGTTACTCCGCCTACAAATACGTCCCATACGGCCCGGTCTTAGAAGTCCTGCCGTACCTGTCCCGACGAGCCAACGAGAATCGAGGCTTTCTCAAGAAGATCCAGAAGGAAAAGAGTTTACTCCTCAAAGAGATCGTGCGCCGGGTCTTCACCGGTCAAATGTTCTATAAGCCGGTCGGGCACTACTCGCCCGTGTAAAACACCTTAAGTCCACGTGTTATAGTCTAATTTACTTTGCGGGATGTACGGTGACGCGGCGTTGTGTGGCGATGCTGATGCGTTAGTGCGGAGTGTTTGCTTGCGTCGACGCGATTTATCGATACAAAGACTCGATTCACAACGGAACTCGATTGACGTTCTGTCGATATAATCGCGTCGAGTCCCATCCTTGGTAGTAGTTTGTCTGTGATTGATTATTGGTTATTCGGTTGTCTAGGAACCATTTCCCTAAAATCTTTTTCGAACGAATATTTCTATGAAGAACACAATGTTTGTGTAGTAAAAAATTACAACAATTATAGGTAATTTCATCGAGTTTGATAAATATAACTTAGGTATCATAATCTTGTCATTAAAGTTAAAGAGGATGAAATTATTATTGTCAATTTATTAGGTTTATTTATCAGGCTCTTTGAATACCAAAATTTTAAGCTTAGAAATGATTATTTGAAAGAGGTTTTATGAACCGTTTGGAAGAAGGAGGTTGCCAGAGAATTGCTGAAAAGAGTAAAAACAAAAAAAATGGCACATCAAAAAAAAAAAATATATACAAGATTATGAATCACATAACATGAACATACATTTCGACCAACTTAACTGTGTAACGGCCGTTTTTCGAACTAACATTTAGAATGGGACGGACATACGATCGGTTTTTGTTCAACTTTTTAATTTTCGTAGCGCCACCAATATTTGATAAGTTGGTCGTACCATATGTCAGTATGTAGCGTCTGGTATGCTATATCTATGTTAAAGGATCTGAATTTGTGTTTAAACGTCAAAGTAAAAATGAAAATCGTAGATATACTTATATATACAATATGTTGGCAGTTATAGGTATATATTGCCGATAACTACAAAATGTACTTACTTTATCTTGTATTCATAAAATTAAACAGCCAGGAGTTGTTAATCTTTTTATAATGTTCATAAAATGTGCTAAATTACAGCGTTGCTAATTTGTACAGAGCCGCTAACCAATGAAAAAAAAGTTGTGTACAGAAAGAGACGGTTACATAATGACCCACTTGCAACCAAGCTGGTCTGGGTTGAAGAGGGCGTTGTGATCTTCATTTTCTAATGACCACACTCTTCTTCATTTACAAATAAACAGAACTTGTCCTATGATTTTGACGTAACTAATGGCAACACTAAGAACAATTTTCATAAACCGAATGAAAAGTAAAATGGCGAACCGTATTGATTGTTTAATGCGTTTTATAGTATTTGTATTTGCTAATTTATGTATATTTATTATCTGCGCTTATATCTAGTGTTAAAAATCGAACTTAGATCGCTGTTTATAAAATGTAGGATGTTAAAATATTTGAAAATAACGATATAAAACTCGAATGTGTTGCAGTTGCTGCGGTCATTCTGTAAAAATAGGAATGCAATGAAATATTTTGTGAATAGGACAGGGTTCTACAACACAAAACATTTAATTAATAATAGATGAGTAACTAAATAATATTTAAAAAAAAAATGACATGATATCTGCATCATTTTAGGGTCTTTATGATTCTATTGGAAAATATGGCTCTATTTCTATAATTTGTATCGCGCGTGTTATAGAAAAAAACAGCTGTTCACGACACGCAGTGCACCAATTCGGGGCAGTAACCTAACAAAAATAATTGTAGATGTATAAAACATAAGCGAGCAATGCCGTAATATTCACCCTTAGTGTTTACACAGTACTTATGACAACCAAAAAATGGAAAGTTTACTCCGAAAACATTTAGAAAACTAGTCATTTCAACTAGTATACTATGAAAAGCTGACGCTTGAATATACTAGGCTATGAAATAATTCATTTTCATAGTTCCACGCGTTCTTTTCTGAAGTTTTATGTTATATAATGTGTGATCTATGTAGCTTACTGTTTTGTCCGACACTTCGGGTTATTGCAGTTGTCCTACAACCATCTTATGTGTGTAATCATGTACTTTTAGTGAGACTTACCTGTTAATAACTCGCATAACTATTTTAGCTGCGGTATCGTATTTAAACTTTTTGAATGCCAAAAAAAATAAAACAATTACTAGTTTTACTTTTAAATAAGGAACAAGAATCGATGGATCTTTTTTAAATGGCAATTATTTTGAATAGATACATCGATTTGGCGCACTAGAATTCTTGCATGTATTCGTTTCGTGAGTTATACCGTAGCTACGCTCAGTTCCTACAACTTAGTTAGGTTCTTATCAAGTCCTATGTTTATAACACGTGCCGACATTTTTCTACGAAAGTTAGTTGCGCAGTGTCATTAAACGTTGTACGGTGTCTAAATCCTGACAGTTTACAACTAAATCAAATATTTTGTTGATATTTTATGGGTGTGCATTCATTTTAAAAATGGAATGCGTGTAGATTTTAGTTCTGAAAATTTATTTGTTTTTTGTAAATGTCTTTATTTCGTACACGATTTTATTAATTAATTTGTAAACTTTGTAATTGAAATCCCCTTGCGTTATTATTTATTATTGTGATGCTATTTTTAGATTATTCTACAGATAGAATTTTAATAAAGACAAAACTTGTTTTGATACGTTTCTTTTATTTTTATTTTTCCTCATTCGGGACCTTTTTTCTGTTAGTTTTTAAAAATTGTGGCGGGAAACAACTGGTATGAGTGATTGAAAAGCTGAAAAGATAATATAATATAAGGTAGTTTCAAATATGATAACCACTAGATGGCTCGAATGTAAAGTAAGCTGCTGATTATAGCACGCGATGTAGCTGAAATGTCCCCGAATAACGATCCATTCTAATTTGTGCTTATTTTAGCTTTTAACTTCATCATCACTTGTGTTTAGATGTCGATTATGTATTTTTTTAAATACATAATTGACAGGAATTAATGTTTTTAGATGTAACGTTTTTGAAAAAAACTAAAAAAAACACGAATGCGTGGAATGCCATTAAAAATGATGATGATAAAAAAACTGATGTTAGACTGAAGTCAATATTTTGTTGATATTTAAATTACGTTTACAATATGAACTTTGTAAAACGACGAATTGTCTAATTTGAAAAAGAATATAGCAGGAACCTGGATAAAAAAAACTAATAATTTTTTGTATGTTTTTGTCAGCTAGAAATAATCGATTATTGCAGACAATAATAGTATGATGTATGATATTATATGTGTGGTTAGTATTTTTATCCTTAACTTATGAAAGGAAAGGCAAAGATGATTTCTGCAATCAATTCGTGTATTTGTTTAACATATGGTACTTGTTGACAGGCCTACACTGTCCTCCCATACCTGTTAACACTGTAATTGGAAAACATTGTAAAAGACATATTTTTAAAAGAGTAACCATGGAGTTTCTTGCCGGCTCTTCTCCATGGGAAACGACCAATTGGAACCGTGCACCTAGAATCTGACGTTTCATAAGTGCCCATGTAGGTCTATGTGAAATAAAATATTTTGATTTGATTTGATTTGAATTATTATTAGCAGTATTGTTTACCGCGTGTTTTGCATCTACATAAATGCTTACAATGCTTCCCAAGAATTATCGATACCTACATGGGGTATTGGGTTTTTAGACTACTAAAAATATACAAGACCTACACTTACAGGCTTTGCTAGAAAAAAATAATTAGTAGCTCTCAGTAACTGTAACAAATTCACACAAAGAGCTACAACTAGATAGTGGTGTAGTATCAAAATAAATTTATAAGCGGTTTTAAATAATTGCAAAACGCCATTTCCTATGCTTGATTGTAGAAACGATCCTTGTCGCTAGTGTTATGTACCTACTATCATATTATTGTAACGAATGTAATGTACCCTGTTTCGTGGTCGTCAAATATAGAGGCAAGGCATTTAATATTAAGTTCTACCTTTTTAAGTTTCTTTACGTTATTCAGTTGAATTGACTTTGTAATGTGGAGTTCGGCAAGATTTATTTCGAGAACTGACTGGTGGTGTCAAATTTTACATTTTCTATTTATTATTAATATTAATATCTTTATTTATCAAAAATACAGATAATTGTGCTATAAGTTTACAATTTTGAAGTTAGGGTAGTTTTTGGCATAATATGAAATTTACATTAGTAGCTTTTTTGTATGTTTTGTGGCAGAATGCTTGTAGCATATTTCTTAGTTTTTTACACAAACAATCTTAGGAGTTGTGAAATGACGACGATGCGACGGGGTTCCTAGTCTTAGACAACATTGGAAAAATAAAATAAAGTGTTAATGTTGATGATGTATGTTTTATTTATGTTCACCAAAAACAAACTAACAAAAAGCTTAAAAATCAACCAAAATGTCGTAGTTCCATACTACAACATCAGTATCAGTGCAATAAATATGGGTGTAATTTCGTTTCAATAGGCACCTCAGAAGAAAAAAGTGTGTTTGTTAATAGTTTGCAAGTAAATGGGCAAAATGAATAAAAATTAAAGTTCTGTCAACAATGATTTATTCTCAAATTTTCGTCGTAAACACAGCTTTATCCTAACACTCGCATCCAACATCGTTATTTTACTTATCGCATATCCAAATAATATTGTCTGATCATTTTATGACATTTTATAACCAATATAGCAAGTTTACATTAACTCAATTGACGTAGACGTCAATTAGTTTAACTAAGTAATAAAATTGTGGGACATTTTGTAAATAAGTTGAAGTTGGTTCAAATTGGTTATTTCATTTAATTTAATTACTTTAGTTGCTGCCGGTGTTATGAAGGTGACAAGGTGGCAATCTGCCTACTTTAGACAGGCTAGTTAGGAAAATATTATGGCCTTCGAAGTGTCGTAAAGTGGCTAAACATACGATTGGTCAGGTTAGGTTATTAAGGATATAGTTTTCCTTACAAAAAACATTCGTTTGTACAGTGTTTAAAAAACAACACATATTTATAAACCGTCCAGTTTTCTTTTCACTATTGTTATGCGACAGTAAAGTTTTTACTATGTATGTTTGATCTTGCATCGGCAAAACCGTCAGTTGTTTATTTGCCAGATAGTAAAAGATAGCAATATTTATGTTTAGACGATTCCTAATAGGATGGTAGTCATTATAAAAACGAGAACCAGCATTTTTATACAGTGCTGAATCGTACGTACAGAGATGATGTCACAAAAACTCAGCCATCCAAAGACCAACGTTCAAACCCGATCAGTCTAAAAACGTTTCAACGACTTTATCCTAAACTTTTATAAAACATTGACTTTAGATTAGTGAACAGTCAGTCAAGGATTTAATAGGTAGGTATTAAAATATTTTATTTTATTTTATAAAACAGAATAGATTAGGGTGAGGTCCTTATGTCTAGTTTATTAGTGTGGTTTGTACGGTCGTGGCTTACGGCCAAACCCAATAAAACAAGACAGATCGCTACTGATGATAGACAGTACAATTCTATCTGTCCCTGTCAAAAAAATAGCTGTCGACATGTGTCGTTATAAGGTCGCATACTTTGGCTTTATTGGGGAATACCAGAGATTGTTGGTTTTTCCTCTTTCTATCTCCAGTACGCCAAAATTGGAGATAGATGCGTTATTGGGTTCGGCCGTTAGAAAACTTCAGCAGAGATCGCAAATAAGCTGTAGGTAAGAACTAACTGAGACATAACCTGATGAATTTCTCTGAGCCAGCCAAACTACCTAGTTAATATTTTGTCCATTTCTCAACTTTCTACCAACAGTAATTGTACTTGTAGGTTACCCTTACTTCACGACCCGCTTTTGGCGTAAGATAAAATACATTCATGATTTACCAAATATCAAAGCAGAGAGAATTCACTAGGTACAACTTTTTCTAAATCCATCTTGATTAAGTACACGGAAAATTCGAAAACATAAACAAAAATATGCTCAGCATATAAAACTCATAGTAAAACGTATCTTACGCCACAAAATATGTGGTTATCAAGAAGTACTTAGAAAGGTTAATTGATCTCATTCGTTTATTGAACAGTTAGTGCTTTTAAAAATAGATTACTAGTCTGTTAACAGTATAATGTCGTAATGTCAGTAAACTGCATTGTCTAGTGTCACAACACGTCGTTATATTTGTTACATTTAGCGACGTGTATTGAAATCGTCATTCACACGTCGCAACGTTTTTCCAAAATCGTCGATCACACGTCGTGGCGTTTTCTAAAAACGTCGCTAACTAGCCAGCGACGTTAACTGATGACGTGGCAGGCGACATCGTCGACGTCAGCCTCTTCGACGTCATCTGACGTCGTCGGTGCCAGCGCCGCCAGTTGCGTCGCTGTTGGTCTTCGCTAGGATCTTGGGCGGTTCGCGTCCCCTGAATTACAAATTAAAATAACAATTAAGAATTGCTTTGCTAGCAAACGAGTCTCTTTAGACCATTCTATCTTGCAAACTTATTCCTAGTTTCTATAAATATTTGGTATAATACCAAAACCATAGAAAACCAATGAAGTAGATAGTGCCAGATTTAATTTTATTTTTCAGTTGCCACAAAAAGTCGATGTGAGTAGTAGGGGCGCCTCATAAATAGACATTTTATTTATTTATCAATTTACATACATACGCTACCACTACAGTGCCCCAGCTCGGTACTCGGTCGGTATAGAGAGTAGTTATATTCTTTGGTCGGTAGTTAATTAACAATTCATAAAATTATTTATAAATTATTAATATCTGTGCCATACCAGCAAGTAGATTCTGTAAAATCTCACCGTGAAGACTTGTGAGGAGTGAGCTGTCAGTGTCATCCCGTCTGCGTCAATCCCTAGCATCAGTGGCCCTAACAGCTCGCTTCACCTAAGTTTTCGCGGTGAGATGATTTCAGAATAGCACTACTGATTTACAAATTAAAAAAAACATAACACGTGTGACGTTACCCTTGCGAACTCGCTCAGTGAACATGAGAAAATATTTATTTTTCCGGCAACCAAATTTAGTATGTACATCAGAACGTTCGGCCAATCGAGGTCGCGAGCTGGCTGCTACTCCATTTTTTTGTGACGATTTGGTGACTCACAAAGATGCCAGTCAAATAATTTGTGATGGTGCAGTTCGAAAGTTAGCTCATTTATGTATGGCTGAATGTCCTGATATCAGAACGTTGCATTTCCGCTCTGCATTTGCGAAAGTGGGTTTTCTAACTCACAAGCCATGATATTTGGTAGACTTTTTGAACTTCGGTGTTCTATGGGCAGAGCTCTAGAGTTGTTACCTGGCGATGTTGGTTCTGCCGATTTTGAGGCCTAAAGTTCTTCGTAGATTTTTTCCACGTTATTTGATAATTTATTGCAGTCTGTTACAGTCCGACCATCTTCTGCTCATAGTTTAAGGATTTGTTGTACACTTGTATTATTTCCCTCCTAAAGATTGTCATTTTTTTGTTATGTTTACGAGTGTCATTTTTAATTGCTTTACTTACCTACCGATTAACTCGGTTTATTGCTCTTTGATCTTGAATGGTGTGATGTTGCATGGATCTTCTTTGTTCAACAAGGGCCACAGTTTCAGATGTCAGTTAACCTTCTTTTTTCCGCTGTTTGCCAAAGTGTTTTCGTGCAGTTTCAGTTATGACCTTGCATAACAGTTCGTTTAGCTGATTGGTATCCAGATACAAGTCCCTGGAATCGGTTGATCAATTCCAAAGTATATTCTTCTTGAAGGGAGAGTATCTCTGGTCTCTCGTACTTAGGATTTGATATTCGTATCATTTTTGTTCTTTCCTTCTTTAAATCGAACCTATACGCCGCTCTGACCAGACGATGATCGGTTCTGGCCTAGAAGCGAGTGAGAACAGAGATATCAGTGACTACTTACATGTTTATGTGAGCTTATAATGTAGTCAACCTCGTTCTTGGTCTTTCCGTCTGGGCTCGCCCAAGTCCATTTTCTAGAAGGTCGCTTTTTAGATAATGTATTCATTGCGCACATGTTCCTTTGTTCCAGAAATTTTCCAGAGTTTGCCCTCTTCTGTTACGCAGGCCAAGGCCAAATCTGCCAATAGAGCTTTCATTTGTGAGCGGCTGGCCAACTCTTGCATTCAAGTCCCTCATAATAGTGTAAAAATGTGACGGTGTATCAGCAAGGGCCTTATCGATATCTTCGTAAAAGGTGTCCACCTCTTCGCCCGGATGTTGGGATGTGGGGATGGTTTTAAGACGGTATCGGTCATTCAGTTCAAACTAGCAAAACGAAACTCTTGTTGAGATGCGTTTGATATTTTGAACTAATGAGTTTTATTACTGAGGTTTGACTTGGGCGGCAAGATGCTATACCCCCACCCCTGCCGCTCTGTGAATAACAAATCCGGGGCGGCAAGATGCTATACCCCCACCCCTGCCGCTCTGCGAAGCACAAATCCGAGTCACCTGTATGCATATTTAAAGACATTGATAATATGCTCCCGGAATCTCAATTGAGTATTCATACGAACACCAAGGTAAGGCACTGCCTCCTCCCTTTTCATGGGCACGTCTACTCAAAAATCAAGGCCTGGTTGGTATGTCATGGCTGCTTGCCCTTTTTAGTGCCTGCCTTGAAAGCGGGAAGATTCCTAAAATCTGGAGGAAAGCTAAAATCACAGCAGCGCTAAAACCAGGAAAACCACCTGACAACCCGAAGAACCATCGCCTTATCTCTCTTCTGTGCCATACGATCAAATTATTTGAACAACTCTTACTCAATCACCTCAAGTCCATAATCGACCCTAAACTGATCCCTGAGCAAGCTGGCTTCAGACCAGGTGAGTCTTGCTCGGGACAAATCCTCCGATTGTCGCAATATATTAAGCATGGCTATGAGGCACTAAAGATCACTGGGGTCGCCCTTGTCGACTTGTCAGCGGCATACGATACTGTCAATATTAAGAGACTATTATATAGGCAAAACTATCTGACATGATCGACGACCAGGGTTTTATTCGGGTCCTGGGTGAGATGCTACGTAATAGACGTTACCAAGTCCTCTTGAACTCAGAAAAAAACAGTTATAGATCTAAAAAAAACGGCTTGCCCCAGTGTAGTGTATTGGCGCCTATTCTTTTCTTCATCTATACCAATGACCAACCCGTAGCTGAACGCTGCCAGAGGTTTCTATACGCCCTCGCCATAGCTAACCAAAATATAAATTTGAAGACGCCGAATTGAAAAAAACCGACATCGTATTATTTGATGGTCTGGAGGTACAATCTCCGCGTCCAGTTAAGAATCGCTACATCCTGTTTCCGTAATTGGAAATATGTCGTCGCTTAATCATTCTATAGTTTTACAAAAACTGCTCAACTTTGTCCGAAGACCTCTGGCGTTTTGATACTAAAACTCAATGAATGAATGAAATGCACCGACCCCAGCGTGGTTTGACCAGACTCGATTAATCGAATGAACGCCAAGATTTGCACTAGCCCCTAAAGCCTCATGTTTCATGGTGCTACAAAGACCATTGCATATCAAGGAATAGACCGGGGGGCACTGTAATGGTAGGGGAAGACGTGCCCTTAGGATAGGATAGGAGTGTAAGAGCCAATCGAGTAATGCACCCTTAAATTAGCATTGGACTAGTGGAGGGGGGGGGGGGGGTAAAAGTTGTCTATGGGAGGGCATCTTTTAACGACGTCGCAGCCGGTCGCTGCTATGCTGTGTTGTTCCAATATCTTCATCTATCATATCGAGGTCTCGCTACTATCCGTTTCCGGTTTCCTGTATATCTCGCCAGCAGCCTTTTTGATCCTATCTCGTTCTTCAGCCGTGTCCACCCAGAAGTTCGTTTCCTTGTCGAAGTAAGTCATGTCCTGTTTGAGGTTGTTATTCCAAGTGTAAATAGGTCGGCCGACTTTTTTGGATTTTGGTTTTCGTCGTCTGTGGACATGTGCGGGATAACACATCCTATGATTTTTGATTGATATGCGTCGATAGTCGCTTGTATCTTTAGGGTTATTATTTTTCGGAATTGGTACCTGCTCTGTTGCCCTCAGAGCTTTTTAGGATTTGCTCCCATTTGGACATTGAT
The DNA here is from genome assembly GCA_963555695.1 of Dasypolia templi. Classification (NCBI taxonomy): domain Eukaryota; kingdom Metazoa; phylum Arthropoda; class Insecta; order Lepidoptera; family Noctuidae; genus Dasypolia; species Dasypolia templi. The sequence continues at coordinate 21,603,778 of OY743155.1, read as the reverse complement.
ATATATGCGTTTCTTTTACGACGTTTGGTGTGTTGTTTGCTGCTCCTGTACAATAGGTACAGTACCTGCATGCGTTTTGAAGGATGTTTTTTCCCAGTCCATTAAAGTCCCCGCATGCATTTTGTTCTTCTTTGTATTTAACCTTTTGAAGCGTTGCCTAACGTTCTTTTACACGATACTGTCTATTTAGGTTATTGGGTTGCTTTCTTTCTAAGAATTTAGAGTTTTGGAGGTTGGCAAGAGCTAATCGATGATGCCTGGAATGAATCGGTTGAGTGATCAGGGTTTCCTGGGCCGCCGCTTTTAGTCCTCCCGTTATAGTACTCCAAGGTATTTCGGTATTTGCATCCGTTGAATTGGTTCCTATATTTTTGGTTATGCATTCTTGGTATGTATTTTGTTTTGGTGGATTTGATTTGTTATTGAGAGCGGCGTAATGGCATTGTTTATGTTTAAAATCCTTCACCTCCAGTTCTTTTCCCTTCGCGCCTTGCGCTTGCCCTTTTGTATTATTATTGGAGTTTTCGTTATTGTATAGAATTCGGCTTGTTCTTAGCAGCCCCCAGATTATTTTATGGTCGGAGATGCAGCCCATGAGTTTTTCTCCTGTACGTGGCGTAATAATGTGATCCAATTGGGATTCCTGGGTGCATTTAGACCATGTTATCTTACAAGGTGGTCTCGATTTTGTTGTTTCTATTTGCAGTTTTTCCCTTTTGGCTATATCCATTAACATTTCCCCGTTGTGGTTGCAATTGTCATGGAGGAGGTTTTGGTGAATAAGCCCTTTGCGTTGGAAACTTAGCGTATCTTTTCGACCAATGTGTGCGTTAAAGTCGCCTAGGATTACTAGCGTACATTTCTTTGGTTTTTGTCTAATTAGGTTTAATACCCCTACGACTCAGATACTGTGATTATAAAAGATGCATAATCTCTTTCCGTTTTATGTATGCCTCGTTGATCTAGTAGTCGCAAGAACTACTGCTGGATTCGATTCCCAATTTTTCAGTATCAGCCCGGAGTCTGGATTTGTGCCCGGTTGATGGCAATAGGTCTATTACATGGGACAGCTTAACTGGCGAAATGTGGGCGTACTATAGGTACACCTCTGCCTAACCCTTCTGGGATTACAGGCGTGATGTTATGTTTTGCTATGTGATTTTCATTGATAATATAAAGTTTGGACTCCTTTTACATGCGATGTGAGTTTTTTAACTGTTGTTTCTGTAGACAACCGCCAAACATGAAGATGCTTTTTCTTTTCTGTAGCCTGTATTTTTATATTGAAAACTTCCCTTCTTCTTACGCCGCATGATCCACTCATTATTTTCTTCTTCCTGACTATTAAACTGGACCACTGGAACTATAGAGATTGACTGAGAAGTCGAGACTCCGCTTCTGGTAGACTCACTGGCCCGACTTTCGTGGCCTCACGCGTTTGAATTACGCGGAATAGTAGTCTTTGTTTTGTTTACGTTGTAATCACTACGAGCCACATCAGCGAATGAAGTTTGGATTTCGAAGTGATTGTTCACCTCAATATCTGTAGTGCTATTCTGTTACCGGCTCATTGTGAAAACATAGGTGAAGTAAGCGTGGAATGAGCTGTCAGTGCCACTGATGCTAGGGATTGGCCAAGACGGGATGACACTGACGGCTCACTCCACGCAAGTCTTCATGGTGAGTTTTTTACAGAATCGAGATGCAGGTTTCAAACTTTCTGATACACTATCAATACTTTCACATAGCTGGTTGCGAGTTAACAATAACTCTTTTTATACACATTTTTCTCGAAATACTTATTTTTCTTGAAATACCTTCATACATGTCTTTAGTTGTTCTAATTAATTTTCTGTAGAATAACATCCCTCTTGAAGATGTTTAATAACCTTTGTTTGCATGTCGAATGGCTGTAATACTTCCGATCTAAAGTGTTTGAACTCGGATAGCAAAATACCGTCATGATCGTGTGTGATCAACGATCGATTCGTCTGCTGTTTTTGAACGGCTTCGTCGTTGAGTGTTTACGTTGACACTGATCTCGTATGTCTTCATCTCTTGGGTGCTCCGGACCGGAGTATACGGGGCATTCCGTTTGGGTTAAGGTTTAGAACAAACGCACTACGGACACACCCATTGGTGGGTGCGTACTGGAAGAAAGCAATGAAATCTTCTTGAATCAATCCAAGACACTTTAAATCGTGCACTTTCTGGCATAATTGTTTGGAGCACTTCATGTAAAGTCTATCTGGCACGTCGACACCACAAGCTCGACTGTTCATAAACATAACTAATAATTTCGGAGTAATTCTAAAACGAACGCAACAAACACGTATGCACCGTATTAGCGTTACTACGCGAGTTTTGCGCGAGACATGCTTTTTAAAATCACAATTCACCGGCCATCAAGGGCGACATCGTAAGGAAACCAGCATGTCAATTCTGGTTACAGAACTATTGGTACAATATTAATCTGAAATCACCAACCCGTCATGAGCAAACGTTGTGATCAATGCTCATACCTTCTATATGAGAAAAGGTCTTTTCCTTGCAGTGGGACAATAATATGCTGGTATTATTATTAATTTACCAGAAAAATAATCACACCACGTTACTCGTTCCAAAGCATCGTTAAGACTTACCTCTGCGCAACCTAAGCTCCAGCATGGTGTGCGTCACCAGCGCAGCGAGTAGGGCTGCCGCTAAGACTACCAGTTGTGTGCGCACGCACAGCAGCTGTCGTGCGATGCATGCAAGTGCCAGCCCCGAGTGTCGCGCCGCCAGGATCATGGACCACGCGCCCCGCCACCCGGGGCCTCCTATGCAGATACCAGACTGGGAAGGAAAATTAATGTTTGGTCAGATGTGAACTGTTTTGGTCATCGAAAATTACCTTACAAAGTGTCAGTTTGGTTATCTTTCTCCAGCTCTTGTCCCAATTTATTTGGGGTCAGTGCGGCACGTCTTTTTCATTGAAACTGTTTACTACTTTCTTATGCTTTTATCTATCATCGCTAACACGTTCCACCCATCTTTTCTTCAGGATAATCAGTTTAGTTTCAACAATTAATTGGACCCTATAATGCCAAGTGCATAGTAACAACATCACTACTCACAGTCCTTTTCTAAAAGACAGAAGATAATGTTAGTTATTTGAGACAAAAAGTCCTTCTCTGTATGAGAAGAGGCCTTCGCCCTGCCTTGCGTTAATAGTAGGCTGGTCTCGTTAATATTCAGTACCTAAATATCCTTAATTGATAAACCTTCAAAACCCATACCTGCAAAACATCCCAAAGTGCAGCACAAGCGCCCCACGCCGCTGCTGCGAGTGCTGGCAGCGCTAGATCCGTCTTAGCGGCTCTCCAGCGCAGCAGAGCGAGCACAAGCGACGCGTGCGCTGCCCCACCGCCTGCCGCCAGGGCGCCGCGCCTGCCACGTGCTGCCGCCATGGAGAGGGTACCTGCAGCTAGTGCCTGCAGGACTCCTGTACCACATAGAGAACGCCATGCACACCACCATCCGTCTACGCATACTCCGTACCACTGAAATAATTGAATTTGTCGTTGTATCATACTGATACGTAGTCCGCTATTCATTTCTAATTCCCTTAATGTCACAAATTTATCAGACCATGTCTTGGCGTCTTGTCTCAAAGATAGCCTAGGTAAAACAAACAAGAATATTTGAAATGCAAAAGTTATTGATATCTTGTAAAATAGGACATCGCTGCCTTACATTCGTAAAATTGTAAAGTAATTTTAAATATCATTAACTGTATTTTATTTTTAACTATACCTTAATATACGACGTATAAATGAATCCCTGTTGGAGTCCTATGAAAAGACCCATGGGCATCCCGAGCACGGTCCGAGGGTCCCCGAAGACGGAGCGCGCATCAGGCGGGGGTGCGGGCGCCGTCGGCGCGCCATACACGCCTATTCCCACTGACAGCAAAGCCAGGAATGCCCACATGGCTACCAGTAGCATCCTGCCGTCAGCGTCCAGCACTGTGCCTGATAGGGTCTGCATGTCTGGACAGCCGGCAGCCCCGCAGGTGCGCTCCTGGAAGAGCAAGATAAAGATAACTATGAGTGATATGAGATATCACTTTAAAACAAATACGACGTAAAGTAATGATGAATGATTCATAATAGCAAATAGTATAGAATGCGCGTTCGTGAACCACTGCAAGGTTTTGTTTGGGTCTGTAACCTTGCGGGAGTGACGTCACGAATTACTTGAATATTTTTTAGTAAAGGAACTTAGTGTGTAAGTAAATCTGGTATTAACTCTGTGAGTCTTGTACTGGACAGTAAATGATTAATTAATAAATACTCTGTAAAAGTAGAACTTACCTCATAATCATCTTCTAAGAAGTATTCCTCAGGCGGCGGCCATCTTGGCACAGATATATTCGTCGGCGCCAGAGTGACAGGCTTAGATACCTCCTCAGACCATATCAATAGGGCGAATCCTAAAAGCAAGGATCCACACACCAATCCTAGGTCCTGGGCAGCCCTTAAAGCTCTCACTGCTCTTCTGAGAGCAACTTTCCTTCTTGCCTCATCTCCCGCCGCTTGGGCTAAGGATGTCGCTGACGCAGATAAGGCCAGAGACATCGGCGACAGCGTCACACCGCAGATTCCGTACAATGCTAGAAGAACAGGGAGTGGAGTCTCCACAGTGTGAGCAGTTAACAGCACACAAACTAGGGTATGTGCGATTGCGATCACTAGTCTCGTTCCAGTCTTTTGGAGTATGAGGGGCGAGAATGGAGCAACGACTGCTGCTGCCGTGTGCATGATTGACAGTGGCATCGCTCCAGCTTCTGCACCAGCGAACGCTGTGAAAGGCAGTAAAGCAGTCGCACATAGTCCACTGGAGATGCATAGTAGCGTAAACCTGTTAACGAGTGGTTTGGGCAGCTTCGGCGGCTGTCTTGCTAATAGGCGCCGAACTGACGCCGCCCCGACCGATGACGCAGCCGATTCCCGGCGGCGAGGTCCGATGCAAGACCCCGGTACTCGGACCGGGGTTTTCTGCTTCTTCCAAGGCCATTCTTTTTTGTATATTGTGCTCACTGGGATCTGTGTGCAAAAATTTTGGTGCTATAAAAATGCATGGAACTAACACACATTTATTTAAATAAGTTTCAGCAGAATGTAGCGTACCGGAGTTAAGATAGTCCGATGGCGGTGAGGGTCGGATACGGTCCGCACGGCCGCGCGGACGGGTGCCGGACGCGACCGCTCCGTTAGGTCTGGTAGGCTGCCCATGCGCAGGCACCGGTTACACACCAGCGAACATACTATCCGGTTTCATAACCTAATCAGAAAATTTATATTTCTTTATTATGACGCGTCGGCGGCTGTTGACGCCAGATTTTCAGTACAGTACACGAGAGGCACGTTGTCGACGGCTACAGTTGACTTTGCGGTTGACGCGTGCCACTCGTGTGTATTTTGCACTTATTCACAAATGAAAAAAAAAACATTATATAAGCTTAGGTACGCACGGCTGATTTCTTTTCGCTCATAGGATTTTTGACTCTCGGTGTTGAGCCTAGCATTGAGAGAAGAAAACAAAATGTTAGAAAAGTTAATGTTGCTATAGTTGACATGTTGTCTTTATTATTTTATCAGCCATGAGTCGCGTTGAATGTGATAACCACCACGTTAATTGTCTGCCGTCTGATCATAGTGGACAAATGGTAGCTTTTAAGTTTAAAACACATTTCCAAAAATTGCAAATACAATTTAGACCAATAACGACTGACAAATTAAATAGATTCCATAAATAATGAGGTAAATGTTCGGGGCCATATTATGGACGATGCAAATAAATTGTATGAGGATTTCTTTTAAGTAGTACACACTGAATTCATTAAAAAGTTTGAAAAGAAACTAAAAAATATTTCTCCTAATTTAAATTTAGTGACTGTGCAGAGGTATTAGTATAATTAGGGAAAGACTGTTCGAGCTGTATGGCCTTAAGCCTTACATTAACACTGAAACTTTCAATAAGTTTGCTTTTTTATACCTGCAGTATAGCTTAAACCCTACACATTAGCAACAAGATCAAATCAGCAGAAAATAAAATGAAATCAGTTTGGAAAGTTATAAATAACGAAACTTGCAGGAAAAAAGTACGAAACACTGGCTGACGACATTGGAGTCTTCACGTGGTACCATAAGGTCTAACATAGAAGTAGCTCATGAATTTGTAAATTTCTTTGCTAATATACCATCTAAAACGAAAGACGCTTTAAATTCCTCACAAAAAGTCTCAAGTGATTTGGTTGAATTTTAATTTAAACATTTATACTCTATGATAGTTTTAAAGCTTTTCGGAAAATATAAATCTAATCAACCGGAGATCTACGAGTATGGGTTATGTCTATCAAAGTTTGTACATCCATAATCGAGACTATAGCACCATACATGGGTTTAATATTTAATTTGTGAGTAGATCAAGGATTCCCGGATCTAATGATATACAGTATGGTACGTAAGCCATTTTTTATATGACAGCAAAAACCGCAAGGTGATCGAAAAGGTAATGCTCAGTGAAATATTTAATCATTTAAACACCAACCAAATCTTACACCATCAGCAATATGGTTTCGCCAAAGGATGTTGTACGACTGACGCCCGGCGTATCACTTTATTAAAATGCGCATTGACACCTATATACATTTAAATAAATCACTGATTAGGTCTCAACTCGAATACGTTGTAAAGTCTACTGTGCTTTCATTGACTTGGAGAAGGACTATGACAGTGTGTGGAGGTACGAACTGTGGTCAACACTATCCTTGTAAGGTGTGGACTGATGCTTGGTACGGTCACCGTGGCAGTTTAACCTGCACATGGATAGTTGACAGACAGATTTGAAAGAGGGTGAATGTGGAATGGCGATGAATGTGTTGCCTGTCAAATGCGCCTACTCTATGCAGATGATCAAGTTCTACTTGCATCGTCAGCAGAACAGTTGCAAGACATGGTGACTGTGATGGATGAAGCATATATTATGATGAAAGGAATGAATATAAAATGTAAATAAGACAAAAGTCATGGTGTTTGAAAGAGAAGAAGATGTATCTGCGTGCGAAAATAAATTTTACGAGTGTGGAGCAAGTAAGTGAGTTCGTATATTTGGGGAATCTGTTTACAAGGGATGGAAACATTGATGGAGATGTGGAAAGGAGAGTGAATGCGGGAAATAAAGTGAATGGTGATACACATGCAGTTGTGGCCAACCAGTGGATGTCCAAGAAGGCACAACTGGCCGTTCACAATGGTGTGCTCAGTAAACAATTATGTACGGAAGTGAATGTTGAGTGTGGCAAAAGAAACATTAAAGCAGAATAAATGCTGTGGAAATGCGTTCCTTGCGGAGCATGTGTGGTGTAACTATGAATGATTGGCTGAGGAATGATGTGATAAGGCAGCGGTGCGGTTTAAAAGAAGATGTAGTGACATAAATTTAAAAGAGTATGCTTAGATGGTTTGGTCATGTTGAGAGGATGAATGGAAGGTGATTAATAAAAGGTATTTACAAGGCAGATGTAAGTGGGAACGCCGGGAGGGGACGCCCTACTATTTGAGTGTGTTTTTGTAAAGCTAGTTGGTTTTGCTGCGACACGAGACAATAAGACACGAGATGCAAATGACTTTGGTCTCGTGTGACACATACAATTTTTCACCTCAGCGCGGGAAAAAATTAAACCACATGTCTAAACGTAAAATAGACAATATAAAAACGTGGGTCGAGGGCAGGAACAAAGGCAAAATGAAAATTTTTGCAGCCGCCATCATGGATGTTCATTTCAACCTCACTATCCGCTTCAGCACCCTAGAAAACCATAAAAACTACAGCCTTGATGAAACATTAGAACTTTTTCGCCGGCGCCCTTTTGTATTTAATTTTTTACCTCACTATCGGCTTCGATTATCTTTGTCATGTGAAATTAAAAAGTCACATGGTGTGACGTTTTTTCGTTAAGTGAAGAAAAAAAAACTCCTACCGTAAGCGATAAAGAACTTCGTTCCAAAAATTTATTATGATTTGCAATTTTACGACACTGTATGTGAGTCCTGACGTTTTATTATTTGTATCTTTTTTGGCCTTAAATCGAACTTCGAATGAAATTGTTTCTAGCTCTCTCTTTTTTCTTATCGAAGTGAAAGTGACATCATAGTGAAGTTCAAATAATTCGAATATTGTGAGTAGACCCATAAATAAAACCCCCATAAAAAAAATTTATTCGTTTTACGCTCACAGAAAAATCGAATTTAGCTCACTGTCTTTAAACAACAAAACCTTCTTGTTTTAGGTGCTGAGGTGAAAAACGATAAACACAGCTTTGTCGGCCTTTGTCTACTTTATATTAGTGTTTGTATTGTAGTATTTATTATGTGCGACTTATTTGTGTTTCTGAACTTTCATTATTCTAACCACACTATGATCGTATAGAGGTACCTAAGATGGATAAGCATTTTGCTTTGACAAACTTTGCTGCAAATTATCAAGAAGATAAAACCAGCAGACCGTGTTCCCGTAGCTACAACGATTAAGTTACCTCCCCGAACTGCCTTGTCTGTAAGAAAACACTGTCCATCCTTAATTCCATTTCTTTTTCAATTGCCCATTATCTCCCCAGTAATCAACCACATAACAACAAACAGTAAGTATCCCATTCTCTTCCAAATTCGTTAAACTCATAACTCTATACCTACCAGAGACAATTACCAGAAAACACAATTACGTTGCTGCCCGGGCCGAGTCGTCAAACTTAGGCATTAGTGGTAACGAACCACGTTTAATGTCCGTCGACCAATGAGGAAACAGGCGTAAAGTGGCCTGACCAAGATTATGTCTGAACTTAAAATAAAAGAGACTGTGACCTTTGAGTTTGTTTCGGTCTTTTTTCTCAGAGTAGTCTGATATTATTCAAATTCAAATCTTTATTGCTTATCACATGTGTTTACAAGGTCTTACTATAGTTATATAGTTCACATGGACCCTGTCGGGCACAACAATTTAATAAAATAAGAGTAGTAGCATTCATAAAACATAAAGTAATAAGAATTAAGTATTGTTGCCATTAAAAATCGATTTAAACCACAATAAATAACATCACATTTAAATATGTGTCGGCGTCTCCGTTAGCGTTAGGTGCGGCAGGCCGAGTTACGCTGTGCAAAGCGGGACGTTCGCCTCCTCACTCTCCCCACTTCTCAAACAACATAATGTAAGCGAGTGCGCAGCGAAGAGTGGGATCATTCTGGTGGCAGGCTCGGCCCGGTGCACCTGCTGTAGCGCCTAGAGCGCGTCGCGATCTATTTAATTAATTAACAAGCTGTTGGAATAAAAGAGTTGGTTACTGCTATATCTCATACTTTCATTTAATATGTCGGAACTCTGCCTTCAGGTCATTTCATGGTGATTATTTAATAAGAAATTGTGAGTGAAATAAAGTGATTGTGCTATAACTAGTGTCTATATTTCTTCGCCCGACAATCCACGCCTACTTACAAAGTGCTAGTATAATATCGCTGATGAGGGCCTATCCCGATATCAGAATTGGGATTCGAAGGGCAAAAACCTGAAGAAAATAGTGACGACTGTGAAGTGTGGACCAACGTGTAATCTATTCAAAGTATGGAGTTTTTGCTATCACGACTTCCGGCAACCACTTAACCGCAAACGTCAAATTTCACCGCAACTGCGCGACTGATACGGTTTGATCCTGATAATGACAATCGCTTCAATAGCACATGTCATCGTTAAAGCACAACAGTCCAAAAATCAAGTGATTGAAGCAAGTGGCAGTACGAACCTTTGACCAAAGTGAAGAATTCGAATCGAGCACCAGCACCGAAGAGTCGTGATACGAACCGTCTCACCTGCTACGTGTATGCACATCATCCGGTGAGCTCGTTCCTTTTCTTTTTAATAAATAATCTGGTAGTTCGTTTGTAGCTTTTAGCTTTGTAAAAAATTCCAGGGCACTATGCGCTGTGATTTAGTTTACCTTACAGGTATAGGTTAAGAAAACGTTAAATATGAATCGCAGAATACTGAGCCGTGGTGAAATTCAACACGTCAGTGTCCTTTTTGTTTCATGTTGTACCTGTTAACTCAATTACAGAACCAGTTATTATAGGTAGGGATCAATTAGATAGTAGATCCATGTACGTACGGATATTGACAAAATTACATTCTATTTGGGGTAAGAAAGTTAACGTTACTGAAGAGGTTCATTATCATATACCACAACATCAACACTGACCTACATTGTGAAGATAAACTCGCATTAGTTGAGTGCGAAAGGATAATTGATTCTTTATTAGTGGTGTGGTGTTTTGGTTAAAGAAATTTATTTCTCGATAAGAAATTACAAAGATTTCACTTACTTGAGAACGTTTTTAAACTTAAAATATAACTTGGACACACAAACTAAGCAGCTATTGTTTGAATTTATATTAAATCATCTAAGTTGTAATACCATTTCTTTTCGTACGCAAATAACATTATTAACTAACACAAAACTTAAAACTCTTCGATCCACCCGCAAAAGAAATAATTACCGTAGAAAAGGAATGCGATCCCGGTGCCACAATAAAGCAATGCAGTAGTAGGGCAAGTCTGTTTAATGGAGTAGTGTTTGATCATTTAGAAAGTGATTTTTAAAAATTTAATTTTGAAAATACCAAACGTTTAGTTTGCATTCTTTACTTCTACAGGTAGCTTACTATATTGTTGCACTCCCGCAAAAAATAATTGTTCTCTCGCCATTGACTGTCTGCACTCGCGGTAGTAAATTGTGATCCTTCCTACTATTGCTGCGATTGTGTACCTGATGTATTTTTGTGTGAATGAACTGAACTTACTTAGAATTTTTAAGTATTCTGGTACAATATGCAGGAAGTTGTTTAATATTCATGAGTTTCGTTTCCCTGTAAATTTTAACTGTAGGTGTAAGGTAATCGTAGTGAAATAATAGTTTAATCATTTTATTTTGAGCGATCTGTAGGTCCTTTAGATTAGTTTTTGGCGGGTTGCCCCATATTTCACGTGTTTTACGTTAAGAATCTTGAATCAAATTAAAATGGCCTATCAAATGGACAGACAAGATATATAAAAGAAAGTGATCGAAATACTAACATCAGAACCGGTTCTGACTAAAATGATTTGACTGGAACGCACTGATTGAACTTCGCACTTGTGTGCGTCTGGGCATCAAAGGATTGTTCGGGGCTCAACGGGTACGGGGACTCCATCCTATGCTTAGGGTTTCTGCACAATGTTATACTGTACATTTAGACATCGCGGAGAAGTTGTGTGGAGGAATCGATGATAGGGAGTATTCTTGTCATTGTTGACTCTTTCACTAAATGCGTCCTTCTCGAGTGCACTTCTTAGTTGGATGCAGCAGGTGCAGATGAAGCACTAAAGGAGGCTCTGTCTTTTCGGTGCGACTTCGCGGATCATTTCGGATCGGGGTGGGTATTGTATTGGCGCAGACAGAGCAATTTTATGCTGAACATGGTGTAGAGTTGCACCTTGTTGCTAACGGTTCTGGCAGGGCAGGTGTTCGGGTAGAGAGAGTCATGAGGACATTGAGGTGCTTACTTGTTATAATCGAAAGTGAATCTGGTGGGACCTGGCGCGGCAAGCTTCTCGAAGTGCAGTTAGCGACGGATGGTGCAAGGTCTATGGTACACACGAACAGAACTTGTGTCCGGCACTCGGGCGCGGCTCTTAAGTCTGGCTTCATATTTTGAGTCTGGGTTTCGGTTAGATTTGGTTGAAATTCGTAAGATAGCATCCGAGAATATTGGGAGAGTTGCTGCGTCACAGTGGGAAAATGAGACCGTTCTACAGTGGTGATTCCTACTTCATTGAATGTGACAGGGGGGTTTTGATTGGGCTTCGCAGGGAGTACAGACTTCCCTTTGTTGTGTCTCTAATAGAGAATGCAAATATGGTCGTAAGAATTTTCGTGCAATGCCCGGGGGAAGTGAGGGCTTGGTGCATTTAGTTACCACCTTGACTGGTAGCTTGAAGGAGGCCGAGGTGGCGGCAGTCTGCGATTGACGAGTGGAGTGGGCGTCGTCGGGTGGTTTTAGTGATGCTTTGTCTATTTGTAGTTCACGTACGTTATCCGCCAGCTCTGGAAACCTCTCGGCCTCGGAGAGTGAAGAAACGTAATTAAACGTAACATTGGTACTAATCTGTGAGATAAAGTAAGGGACCGACTCATGCGGGTTGACGTCCTATGGTTATGTTCTGGGTCATATTATAAAGTGATCGTCTAGTCTGAGAGGCTATGAGATCAATGGAGATATGTGTGGTACTAGTGAGTGATCGGAGAGACGCTGATTGGTTGCCTGGTCCATGTTATCTGGAGAGATAACTGGCTGAAGGGACGCCTATTTAAGTTGTCCGGCTCAGCTCCTGAAGGTTGATTTTGTGGGTTATAAAACGTTGTAATGTATGTCACTGATGGACGAGCGTACATAGTAATGTATCTACCAGTTTTATTATTTTTACAGAAAAATGGGCCCTCGGTGACTTTAAGGGGATGGAAAGACGTGCGAATGTCAGTCTGGCCGTGACGGTGCTTCAATAATTAAATTAGTGTTATTTAGTTTTCATAGAAGTCGTTTGTTAGTTTAGAGTGTTATGAACATGAATTATGTGTCTGCTACGACACATTCAATGACATGACACTCTGACACAACACAGAACGCTTATGCACCTTGAAGTTATATTTTGCTGGCTGTATGACATGAGACTCGGTCGGCATCGCACAGGCGTGCTAAGCATTCGGTGGAGTGTCTAAGTCAAGTCTATTCTTAAGATTAAAATAGTTTGTTTCTGTTATAGGCTCAAAAGTAAATGACTTTGGTGGTAGTGAAACTACCAATGAACATAGCATGTGTGGATTGTTGAGACAAGTACTTTAATACATTTGGTATTATAATCTACAGGGACCAGTTTAGTCCGGACTAACAAGAGACAAAAAAGAGACTAAAAACAGAGACTAAAAAGAGGCAAAAAAAGAGACAAAAAATAGACTAAAAATAGGCAAAAAAAGAGACAAAAAAAAGAGACAAAAAGAGACCAAAAAAAAGAGAGAAAAGAAAGAGAGTTAAACTGGAGTGATCTTGAAGGGTCATTCATGACCGGACCAAGCAGTAACAATCCTGAAGGGTTTGTTATAACCGGACCAGGAGATTATAACTCTGTAGGGTCGTAAGACCGGACCAGGAGGTTATAATTCTGAAGGGTCATTTGACCGGTCCAGGCGGTTATAATTCTGAAGGGTCGCTAGACCGGGCCAGAAGATTATAACTCTGAAGGGATAAACCGGACCAGATTGCTAAAGTTCTGAAGGCTCAATAACGAGCGGTCCAGAATTAGTAGTAAACTCTGCAGGGCTGAACCGGACCCGATTTACTAGTATAAGTCCTGAAGGCTCAATATTGAGCGGTCCAGAGTTGGATGCACAGTCTGTAGGGATGACCTGCAATTTTTGCTCATCGAGATTGCTAGTCAGGATGAACGAACATTAATAATAACGTTATGTCTTCTCGTTGCTCGTTATGTTAGACAATGCTTGATAAGTCTACGCGTACGAGGACGTCCGCACGTCAGTATGGCCGTGTCGGCGTCTCCGTTAGCGTTAGGTGCGGCGGGCCGAGTTACGCTGTGCAAAGCGGGACGTTCGCCTCCTCACTCTCCCCACTTCTCAAACAACATAATATAAGCGAGTGCGCAGCGAAGAGTGGGATCATTCTGGTGGCAGGCTCGGCCCGGTGCACCTGCTGTAGCGCCTAGAGCGCGTCGCGATCTATTTAATTAATTAAGAAGCTGTTGGAATAAAAGAGTTGGTTACTGCTATATCTCATACTTTCATTTAATATGTCGGAACTCTGCCTTCAGGTCATTTCATGGTGATTATTTAATAAGAAATTGTGAGTGAAATAAAGTGATTGTGCTATAACTAGTGTCTATATTTCTTCGCCCGACAATCCACGCCTACTTACAAAGTGCTAGTGTAATATCGCTGATGAGGGCCTATCCCGATATATGATATACGTCTTTACAAATTATAACTATAAATCATTAGAAATAATCAATTCATTTAAAATAAATAATGTCACAGATTAAAAATAATATCACTAAAAAATTAACAAAATTTTAAAAGCCTTAACACACATAAAATATTAACAAAAAATATTACTCAAGATTCAGTTAAAATCAATGTCGTATCAAAATATAATATAATATACTCGTAAATGTCTAAAACTGAATAAATGATGGAAGTCATCTAATTTAGGTGTCATCATTTAAGAATTCATTCAGCGAATAATAGCATCTACGAGTATCCACCAGTAGTTTCCTGAGCTGTTTAATAAAGTTTTTATCATTTTGTTCCATTTTCAAATCGTTAGGTATTTTATTATATATTTTAATTGATGTTACGTGAGGACTTGTGCTGTGTAATTTTAGCCTTGAACGCGGTGCATATCGGCGAGGTTGGTCTATAATTTTAAGGTAGAAGTGTTGATATTGTCTTTCGAATTTACAGATTTCTAGAATAAATATTGATGCCAAAGTTAGAATGTCTAGTTTTCTAAAATGCGGTCTACAACTTACGTCATTGTCAATATAAACCATTATCCTAATAATTTTTTTCTGTAGGATAAACAAGTCGTTGCTGTCAACACTATTTCTCCAAAGAATTATACCATACTTGAGGCATGCGTATGCATATGCATAGTAAGTGGATAAGGCAGTTTTTAAATCTGTCGTTTTTTTTAAGTTCCCGTAGTGCATACATAAAACTAGACAGTTTTGATTTAATTTTTTGTATGTGTGCTTTCCAGGTCATTTGGATATCTAAGTCTAGACCCAACAAAGTAAAAGTGTCTACGCATTCCAATTAGATTTTTTGGTAAGGCCTAAATTGCATAATTATGGTTTTCGAGAAGTTAATTTCTAAATTGTGGTCTTTCATCCAATTTTGTATATTTGTATATATATTCCATTATTAAGATTCTCATGTAGGTGTTGAGAGTCATTACAGGAAGTTATCAATGAAATATCGTCGGCAAACAGTACGCACGACTCTGTCAGTATTTTAGGGAGGTCGTTAATATAAATTATAAATAGCAAACACCCGACAACACTACCTTGCGGAATCGAATTAAAAATGCAAAGCCTGTTCGAACGTATTTAGTTGTTCAACTTCTACAAATTGTTCTCGGTTTTGAAGGTAGGAACCACTCGTGAGTTATTCCTCTGACGCCGATACCGTGCAGTTTGTCTAGTGATATATTATACAGTATCTTATCATATGCCTTGGTCATGTCAAGTAGGATTCCGATAGCGTATTTTTTATTATTTAAAACATTAAGTATTTGTTGCTTAAAATTGTATGTTGCTAAAATCGTGGATCTTTTTTTCCGAAAACCATTTTGACATTCATCGAAAACATTAAACTTTTCACAAAAGTTATAAACACGTTTGCACATTGCTTTTTCAAATTTTTTGATGATGTCGGTAATAGTGCAATAGGACGGTAATTATTTGGATCCGACTTCGAGTTTTTCTTGTGAATAGGTTTTATTATAGATTTTTTTAACGCGTCTGGAAATATACCTTCAGAAAATGATTGCTTAATTAATAGATAAAATGGTAATTTCAGTTCCTCAGCACACATTTTTATTAATATAGGGGGTAGTTCGTCTAATCCGTGACTAAATTTGCCTTTAAGGTTCATTTTTGTATTTTTATTTCTTGTGGTGTAGGTTGATGTAAAAACATAGTATTCTCTCTTGGTCGGAGCACAGGCCGACCGCGCGGCTCTGAGTCCCCACTCCGCCTTGTATGTCCAACTGATGCGAAAAAGTCATTGAATACGTTAGAAACTTGTTTTGGATCGGACGTAAGTTTATCGTGGATCGTCAATGTTATGTTTTGTTGTGTCTTAGACAGATTTTTGTTAGTACGCTCTTTAATTATTTTCCACATCGATTTAGTTTTGTTAGTTGAGTTTCTGATTTCTCGGATATATTGTAATTTTTTTGATTTTCTGACTATCTGTTTTAATGTTTTTTCATATATTTTATATTGTTTTGTTAATACATATTAAACACCGAACTCATCTATTTTTTATATAACATCATCATTATCTCATCATCATCATCACAATGCATATTGGAAACTCAAAAACTCATTATGGAACCCAATTACCTAAGACAGATTGCTATTAATGATAGGCAGTACAATGCTATCTGTCCCTGTCAAAAAAAAAGCTGTCAACACGTTATGGGGTCGCATGCTTTGTCTTAATTGGGACGTTAAAACCAGAGATTGATAGGTTTTTCTATCTCCAGTGCGCCAAAATTGGAGATATTTTATACGTTATTGGGTTCGGCCGTTGCTTGGGCAACACGATACCTCTTGGTAAAACTGGTTGTCAGACTTTTGACCCGAAACATCTACGAATGGCAGCCGGTAGTGCTATTCAGTAACCATCTCACCGTGAAAACTTAGGTAAAGTGAGCGTCGAGTGAGTTGTCAGTGCGACTGATGTTAGGGATTGACTAAGATGGTTTGAAACTGACAGCTCACTCCAGGCAAGTCTTCACGGTGAGATTTTTACAGAATCGACATGCTGGAATGGACACTTGGACGGAGGGGTCTCGATATGTAATGGATGGTCACACAATGGCTACATGTACATATTATTTAATTATTTGCCGTTTTATTATTTAACGTTGTACTAGGCCACTCAGAAAGTGTTGCGTTTTTTTTTTGGTTTGGTCTATTTTGAAATAATGATTATTTGTAAGTAACACATTAGCAACAAGATCAAATCAGCAGAAAATAAAATGAAATCAGTTTGGAAAGTTATAAATAACGAAACTTGCAGGAAAAAAGTACGAAACACTGACTGACGACATTGGAGACTTCACGTGGTACCATAAGGTCTAACATAGAACTAGCTCATGAATTTGTAAATTTCTTTACTAATATACCATCTAAAACGAAAGACGCTTTAAATTTCTCACAAAAAGTCTCAATTGATTTGGTTGAATTTTAATTTAAACATTTATACTCTATGATAGTTATAAAAGCTTTTCGGAAAATATAAATCTAATCAACCGGAGATCTACGAGTATGGGTTATGTCTATCAAAGTTTGTACATCCATAGTCGAGACTATAGCACCATACATGGGTTTAATATTTAATTTGTGAGTAGATCAGGGATTCCCGGATCTAATGAAATACAGTATGGTACGTAAGCCACTTTTTATATGACAGCAAAAACAGCAAGGTGTTCGAAAACGTAATGCTCAGTGAAATATTTAATCATTTAAACACCAACCAAATCTTACACCATCAGCAATATGGTTTCGCCAAAGGATGTTGTACGACTGACGCCCGGCGTATCACTTTATTAAAATGCGCATTGACACCTATATACATTTAAATAAATCACTGATTAGGTCTCAACTCGAATACGTTGTAAAGTCTACTGTGCTTTCATTGACTTGGAGAAGGACTATGACAGTGTGTGGAGGTACGAACTGTGGTCAACACTATCCTTGTAAGGTGTGGACTGATGCTTGGTACGGTCACCGTGGCAGTTCAACCTGCACATGGATAGTGGACGGACAGATTTGAAAGAGGGTGAATGTGGATTGGCGATGAATGTGTTGCCTGTCAAATGCGCCTACTCTATGCAGATGATCAAGTTCTACTTGCATCGTCAGCAGAACAGTTGCAAGACATGGTGACTGTGATGGATGAAGCATATATGATGAAAGGAATGAATATAAAATGTAAATAAGACAAAAGTCATGGTGTTTGAAAGAGAAGAAGATGCATCTGCGTGCGAAAATAAATTATAAGAGTGTGGAGCAAGTAAGTTAGTTCGTATATTTGGGGAATCTGTTTACAAGGGATGGAAACATTGATGGAGATGTGGAAAGGAGAGTGAATGCGGGAAATAAAGTGAATGGTGATACAAATGCAGTTGTGGCCAACCAGCGGATGTCCAAGAAGGCACAACTGGCCGTTCACAATGGTGTGCTCAGCATACAATTATGTACGGAAGTGAATGTTGAGTGTGGCAAAAGAAACATTAAAGCAGAATAAATGCTGTGGAAATGCGTTCCTTGCGGAGCATGTGTGATGTAACTATGAATGATTGGCTGAGGAATGATGTTATAAGGCAGCGGTGCGGTTTAAAAGAAGATGTAGTGACATAAATTGAAAAGAGTATGCTTAGATCATTTGGTCATGTTGAGAGGATGAATGAAAGGTGATTAATAAAAGGTATTTACAAGGCAGATGTGAGTGGGAACGCCGGGAGGGGACGCCCTACTATTTGAGTGTGTTTTTGTAAAGCTAGTTGGTTTTGCTGCGACACGAGACAATAAGACACGAGATGCAAATGACTTTGGTCTCGTGTGACACATACAATTTTTCACCTCAGCGAGCGGCAGGAAAAAATTAAACCACATGTCTAAACGTAAAATAGACAATATAAAAAACGTGGGTCGAGGGCAGGAACAAACGCAAAACGTAAATTTTTGCAGCCGCCATCATGGATGTTCATTTTAACCTCACTATCCGCTTCAGCACCCTAGAAAACCATGAAAACTACAGCCTTGATGAAACATTAGAACATTTTCGCCGGCGCCCTTTTGGATTTAATTTTTTACCTCACTATCGGCTTCGATTATCTTTGTCTGTTTCTATTACACGTAAATTAAAAAGTCACATGGTGTCTCACGTGACGTTTTTTCGTTAAGTGAAGAAAAAAAAAAACTCCTACCGTAAGCGATAAAGAACTTCGTTCCAAAAATTTATTATGATTTGCAATTTTACGACACTGTATGTGAGTCCTGACGTTTTATTATTTGTATCTTTTTTGGCCTAAAATCGAACTTCGAATGAAATTGTTTCTAGCTCTCTCTTTTTTCTAATCGAAGTGAAAGTGATATCATAGTAAAGTTCAAATAATTCGAATATTGTGAGTAGACCCATAAATAAAACCCCCAAAAATAAAAGTTACTTCGTTTTACGCTCACAGAAAAATCGAATTTAGCTCACTGTCTTTAAACAACAAAACCTTCTTGTTTTAGGTGCTGAGGTGAAAAACGATAAACACAGCTTTGTCGGCCTTTGTCTACTTTATATTAGTGTTTGTATTGTAGTATTTATTATGTGCGACTTATTTGTGTTTCTGAACTTTCATTATTCTAACCACATTATGATCGTATAGAGGTACCTAAGATGGATAAGCATTTTGCTTTGACAAACTTTGCTGCAAATTATCAAGAAGATAAAACCAGCAGACCGTGTTCCCGTAGCTACAACGATTAAGTTACCTCCCCGAACTGCCTTGTCTGTAAGAAAACACTGTACATCCTTGATTCCATTTCTTTTTCAACTGCCCATTATCTCCCCAGTAATCAACCACATAACAACAAACAGTAAGTATCCCCTTCTCTTCCAAATTCGTTAAACTCATAAGTCTATACCTACCAGAGACAATTACCAGAAAACACAATTACGTTGCTGCCCGGGCCGAGTCGTCAAACTTAGACATTAGTGGTAACGAACCACGTTTAATGTCCGTCGACCAATGAGGAAACAGGCGTAAAGTGGCCTGACCAAGATTATGTCTGAACTTAAAATAAAAGAGACTGTGACCTTTGAGTTTGTTTCGGTCTTTTTTCTCAGAGTAGTCTGATATTATTCAAATTCAAATCTTTATTGCTTATCACATGTGTTTACAAGGTCTTACTATAGTTATATAGTTCACATGGACCCTGTCGGGCACAACAATTTAATAAAATAAGAGTAGTAGCATAAAATATAAAGTAATAAGATATAAAGTAATAAGAATTAAGTATTGTATTCATAAAATATAAAGTAATAAGAATTAAGTATTGTTGCCATTAAAAATCGAATTAAACCACAATAAATAACATCACATTTAAATATGATATACGTCTTTACAAATTATAACTATAAATTATTAGAAATAATCAATTCATTTAAAATAAATAATGTCACAGATTAAAAATAATATCACTAAAAAGTTAACAAAATTTTAAAAGCCTTAACACACATAAAATATTCACAAAAAATATTACTCAGGATTCAGTCAAAATCAATGTCGTATCAAAATATAATATACTCGTAAATGTCTAAAACTGAATAAATGATGGAAGTCATCTAATTTAGGTGTCATCATTTAAGAATTCATTCAGTGAATAATAGCATCTACGAGTATCCACCAGTAGTTTCCTGAGCTGTTTAATAAATATTTATCATTTTGTTCCATTTTCAAATCGTTAGGTATTTTATTTTATATTTTAATTGATGTTACGTGAGTACTTGTGCTGTGTAATTTTAGCCTTGAACGCGGTGCATATCGGCGAGGTTGGTCTATAATTTTAAGGTAGAAGTGTGGATATTGTCTTACGAATTTACAGATTTCTAGAATAAATATTGATGCCAAAGTTAGAATGTCTAGTTTTCTAAAATGCGGTCTACAACTTACGTCATTGTCAATATAAACCATTATCCTAATAATTTTTTTCTGTAGGATAAACAAGTCGTTGCTGTCAACACTATTTCTCCAAAGAATTATACCATACTTGAGGCATGCGTATGCATATGCATAGTAAGTGGATAAGGCAGTTTTTAAATCTGTCGTTTTTTTTAAGTTCCCGTAGTGCATACATAAAACTAGACAGTTTTGATTTAATTTTTTGTATGTGTGCTTTCCAGGTCATTTGGATATCTAAGTCTAGACCCAACAAAGTAAAAGTGTCTACGCATTCCAATTAGATTTTTTGGTAAGGCCTAAATTGCATAATTATGGTTTTCGAGAAGTTAATTTCTAAATTGTGGTCTTTCATCCAATTTTGTATATTTGCCATTCCATTATTAAGATTCTCATGTAGGTGTTGAGAGTCATTACAGGAAGTTATCAATGATATATCGTCGGCAAACAGTACGCACGACTCTGTCAGTATTTTAAGGAGGTCGTTAATATAAATTTAAAATAGCAAACACCCGACAACACTACCTTGCGGAATCGAATTAAAAATGCAAAGCCTGTTCGAACGTATTAAGCTGAATTCCGCAGTTTCATGATCCCAATGTTCAACTTCTACAAATTGTTCTCGGTTTTGAAGGTAGGAACCACTCGTGAGTTATTCCTCTGATGCCGATACCGTGCAGTTTGTCTAGTGATATATTATACAGTATCTTATCATATGCCTTGGTCATGTCAAGTAGGATTCCGATAGCGTATTTTTTATTATTTGAAACATTAAGTATTTGTTGCTTAAAATTGTATGTTGCTAAAATCGTGGATCTTTTTTTCCGAAAACCATTTTGACATTCATCGAAAACATTAAACTTTTCACAAAAGTTATAAACACGTTTGCACATTGCTTTTTCGAAAAATTTGACGATGTCGGTAATAGTGCAATAGGACGGTAATTATTTGGATCCGACTTCGACTTTTTCTTGTGAATAGGTTTTATTATAGATTTTTTTAACGCGTCTGGAAATATACCTTCAGAAAATGATTGCTTAATTAATAAATAAAATGGTAATTTCAGTTCCTCAGCACACATTTTTATTAATATAGGGGGTAGTTCGTCTAATCCGTGACTAAATTTGCCTTTAAGGTACATTTTTGTATTTTTTATTTCTTGTGGTGTAGGTTGATGTAAAAACATAGTATTCTCTCTTGGTCGGAGTACAGGCCGGCCGCGCGGCTCTGAGTCCCCACTCCGCCTTGTATGTCCAACTGATGCGAAAAAGTCATTGAATACGTTAGAAACTTGTTTTGGATCGGACGTAAGTTTATCGTGGATCGTCAATGTTATGTTTTGTTGTGTCTTAGACAGATTTTTGTTAGTACGCTCTTTAATTATTTTCCACATCGATTTAGTTTTGTTAGTTGAGTTTCTGATTTCTCGGATATATTCTATTTTTTTTGATTTTCTGACTATCTGTTTTAATGTTTTTTCATATATTTTATATTGTTTTGTTTATACATATCAAACACCGAACTCATCAATTTGTTTTTTCATCATTATCTCATCATCATCATCAAAATGCATATTGGAAACTCAAAAACTCATAATGGAACCCAATTACCTAAGACAGATTGCTATTAATGATAGGCAGTACAATGCTATCTGTCCCTGTCAAAGAAATAGCTGTCAACACGTTATGGGGGCACGTTATGCTTTGTCTTAATTGGGACGTTAAAACCAGAGATTGATAGGTTTTTCTATCTCCAGTGCGCCAAAATTGGAGATATTTTATACGTTATTGGGTTCGGCCGTTGCTTGGGGAACACGATACCTCTTGGTAAAACTGGTTGTCAGACTTTTGACCCGAAACATCTACGAATGGCAGCCGGTAGTGCTATTCAGTAACCATCTCACCGTAAAAACTTAGGTAAAGTGAGCGTGGAGTGAGTTGTCAGTGCGACTGATGCTAGGGATTGACCAAGACGGTTTGAAACTGACAGCTCACTCCAGGCAAGTCTTCACGGTGAGATTTTTACAGAATCGACATGCTGGAATGGACACTTGGACGGAGGGGTCTCCATATGTGATGGATGGTCACACAATGGCTACACGTACATATTATTTTATTATTTGCCGTTTTATTATTTAACGTTGTACTAGGCCACTCAGAAAGTGTTGCGTTTTTTTTTTGGTATGTTCTATTTTGAAATAATGATTATTTGTAAGTAAAAATAGGTACATTCCAACTTCAAAATTCGAACTTTTTCAATTTGACTGGCTTCTTGGTGTCAATTCCGATACGGAACCAAAGAAGCATCTACGCTGAATAGTATATTACCAAATGCTTGGCAGAAACTTTCTCTGTTGTGAGCAACAAGCGACCAAACACAGGGCTCCGCGGGCTACTGCTCCACCCGCCGTGCTCAAAACGAGGGACTTCCTGGACAGCATGCCGGTCAAACTCCTGGGTCACCCTCCTTACAGCATTTATCTAGCACCGTGTGACTTCTTTTTATTCCCGCAAATTAAAATCTGCTCAAGGGGATACAATTTTCGTCGCCGGAAGATGCGTTGTCAGCGTTCGAGCAAGCTGTAAACGAGGTGTCTACGGCGGAGTGGAAAAAGTGTTTCAAAAACTGGTTCAAACGCATGAAAATTTGTACAGAAACTAGTGGAGAGTACTTTGAAAAGATTAAAAAAAAATACTTATAGAACATTTGTTTTTATTTTCGCAAAACTTTCAGAGTGTCCCATGTACTAGAGGTTTTATACAGTACCTCGCACGTTTATCATGTATACAATATCAAAAGAGAGATAAATTCTTGAAAAAGTCACGTTTATTTTCATCTTTTATGTTGTTATTTATGGTTCCTGGAAGAAATTGCAGATTGCGATAAGGGCTCCCTTTGTATACTTCAAATGAACTGTCTCATTGTAAAAAAAAATATCTCCGTTCATGATTATTAAGATATCATTAGGCGTGTTTTTATTTAGGTATTTCTGATAGAAAAAAAAAACATAACGAGATATATTTGCTATATTGCTACATGATGCGTCAGTATATAATTTAGAATAAGTACCTACTTTCTTGAACATTAAACATTAAAAATGAAAAGAGTTGGTGAAGCAAGAGAGACGAAAACACCATAATCGTCTCGTAGCAACTTCGTAGTAATCTCGTAGCAGTCTCGTAGACTCGTGAAATTGGGTGAGTCGCCAAATACAAGCCGCAATAACTTGCAAATGGGGCAACAGCCAGTCAATATGAATATTTATGAATCGTTGATTTTGCTTCTGCTTCAATACCTATTTGCGCTTATTATTTTACTGGCTGATGAATGAAACTTATTTACAAAAACAAAATTTGAAAAACGGAATTTTTTTAAACAAAATTTTTGCTTTATGTCATTTTGGTTTATTTCCATTTCTATACTGTCACAAAAAAAAAATGTGAACGACTTCCATGTGCATAATCAGTATTCTGTGAGGTGGAGCATGGCAGTCACGTTAGATGATTGTACCAGAATCCTGACTTTCTTGGAACTTGGGCGGAGCCAGCGTGAAATAGCAAGAAACATTGGCGTATCTTTGTCGACTGTTCAGCGGGTAGTCCAGCGGTACCGAGAGACCGGATCGCACCTTTGGAGACTAGGAAATGGCAGGGCAAGATGCACAACGGCCAGGGATGATAGATACCTGGTGGCTATAATGCTCCGAAATCGTTTTAAAACTGCAGTTGGTCTAAAAAACCACTATATTCGCTTTGGTGGTAGCAAGTTAAGCGCACAAATAGTGAGGAGATGTCTTGCTGAGGCAAACTTGAAACCATTAAGGCCCGCAAATGGCCCCAAACTGGAACGGCAACATCGAATTGCAAGACAGAGATACGTGCGCGAGCACCAACACTGGACACTGGACGATTGGTCTAGGGTAATGTTTACGGCCGATTTGAAATTCATGCTTTACAAGCATGATGGTAGACAGTTGGTGTACAGAAGACCAGGGGAACGCTTCCATCAACACTGTGTGGGGGAAAAAGTGGCACACGGCGGAGGCTCAGTACTTGTTTGGGCTGGAATTTCTGCCGAGGCCCGCACCGAGCTCGTGCTAATTCAAAATGGCACTCTGAATGCAGAGAGGTACGTGGAGGAGATCCTGAATGAGCATGTGGGACCTCTCATGGCGAGGATGGACCGGGATGGCATATTAATGCATAATAATGCGCGTCCCCATACCGCCGGAATTGTAAATGAATACCTTGGAGAGGTCGGTATCGAACTAGTGCCGTGGCCAGCGCGAAGTCCTGATTTAAACCACATAGAGCATGCAAGGGACGAGCTTGAGTGTTGCGTAAAACGAAAGTGTTGTCGTAACTCCCCACCAATCACGCTACCAGACCTCAGACAAGCACTGGTGGAGGAATGGGAAGCCCTTCCTCAGAACCGGCTCCGAAATTTGGTGTTCAGCATGCCGAATCGAAGTATTAAAATTATGCATGTAATTAAAAAAACAAAAAAAAATAATCTTACAAAAAATTTTAGTTTAAGAAAAAAATGTCATACTTTAGTTTTTTTATATTTTGAGAATAAGAATGAAGGTACACATAAGTTTCAATGTATTCATTTTTTGTATCATTAAATGCCCAATCGAACAGTATTCGTTTCATTATGATAGCATACGTAGTTCGGGAGATATTCGTACTTTTGTGACTGACCCGTTATTTTTGGGACCGAGTGTAGAATTCTGCTGATCGTTGACTGATGCGACACCGTGCGATCAGAAAATTACTTAAATCGTTTTTGATATACCTTCATGCAATCAGTAAAAAATATCTGTTATCAACATCATGTACCCATAGTTATTGTGTGTTGAGTTTTTGTTGTTATTAAAACTATCTCTATAACGTTTTGAAAGGCGAATTGTAACCTAGCCTCATGAAGTGCCTCAATTGTAAGTGTTAATATAGCTTAAGATAAGTACATTTTGTTAATTATTCTTATGGTCAAAAAAAGATAATTGAAAATGAAATGAATATTCATTATAAGGAAATTCCCGTGGTGCGTCGTCGATCACAAATTGTAATAGATTGCACTCAATTGAACGTAAATAGAAAACTGCAATGAGCCTCTATTGAATAGCCGTCCGTTGTCATTGTCTTTATTCTATATGCCTGAGTTCATACGTATTAAAATAAATATTCACAGTTTGCACCTATCGAACTCAAAAACTAAATAGCATCTCTATATTAAAAACAAAAACTAGATTTACATTGACTGACGGGTTGACAAAGTCATTCTAACTTGCCATATTTTTTTTTGTGTGGGAAATCATCAAATGACTTCTCCCGCTCTTTTACTGACTAAAACCCACCCGTGTTCCTTCAGTTGCCTGTGCCAGGGCCACGGTGTTTCTTTCGAACATCCCGCGACCGCATCGGCCCTATCGGACCCCGTCACTATGTGCTAACATCTCTTTGAGGCGCGCGTGGAACACGACCAGGGTCTGGTCCTTACCGGACGGTAGCCAATGCTCGCCGTCCGTGGCCAGGAATCTACAGGCGACTCCCGATGCCCAGGGCGTCTCCTGCGGCGATAAGGGGCTTGAGGGCGCAAGGCTCTCTCTCAAGCGCTCCGCCCTCACGCTCCGTACCATGGCCTGGACCAGGGCCAGACGCGAGAAATTACCACCGCCGATCGCCTCCGCAAGGATAAGGCAGTACTCCGCCCAAGCTGGGCAGACCGTATGCTCCACCGTGTCCTCCGGGCGATCCACACTTTGGTGACACCCGGCGGTTTCTCCCGCCTCATGCGAAACAGGAACCTCCCAAAACAACCATATCCGGTGAGGACCTGTCAGGCGGAAGGTGACGACGCCGTGGCGCCTATAAGGGTTCCGTTTTTTCCTTTTGAGGTACGGAACCCTAAAAACAGTCGAGAGGTGTCGTGAATATCCGGTTACAACGAAGTTCGATAAGTAACAAAAGTGTAGTGAAAGGTCAAAGTGTATCACTCTTTTTGGTCTAGCTCTCACTCGCCAAGTGTACCAGTCACAGGCAAGAATACAATGATTGATTTGCCCATTAAGTTTAAAATACCGAACTGAATTTCACATGGTTTTCACTAATGTACGAATTGATTCTTATGGAAGGTTTAGGTGTATAATTCATAAAGGTTTTGTGTAAATTGGTCGAACTCTGAAGATGATTGTTGAAGATGACAGAACAAATCATGCTGACTGGGAGACTTACAAGCGTGCGCAGCGTAAATCAATAGATTTGTTTGAAAACAATGTAGAAATCACGGAATAATATTTTTTCTACAAAAACGCGGGCTAAGTCTCTGGCATAATTTTATAACAAGTACAAAGCGGTGGAGATAATTAGATTCCCGTAAGTAATAATAAACTGCACTGCATTGATTTTAATTAGAAATTCGATCAGTATCTAGGACGAGTCGTCTTTGATGTTAGCTTTATTAATTAACTTTATTTTTTATTCACAATCGTCAATTTAGAGTAACAAATTGTTACCCATAAAGCAATATTAATGATTATAATCTGATTAAATGAATCTGATAAATGGTTAACATTCGCAATTTCTGCCTCTCTGGGTCAATACGTAGACAGCGTAATCCTATATGGAAAGAAAACATTCAATTTGATTAGTCTAGTTAATGTTATAAGATTGCTTTTTTGATTACTTTGTAAATCCTAGCCTGACAGCGTCTGAATCAAAGGTATTGTTGATTTTTGTTGGCGTCAAATACAATTTCTCTGAATACATTGAAGGCGGCGCGGGCGCTTTGTTTAAATTATTTAATCATAGCTGCTCTCAAAAATGCCGAAGGAAAACATCGTGAGGAAACCGGGATGTCCTAGAACTATAGCTCGAAGACTTGTGGCATCTACAAGCCCGCACCGGGCACTCATGGTAGATTACGGCCCACACCCTCTCACGGAGAGGAGCCCTGTGTCCCAGCAGTGGGAACATTATAGGCTGATTAGTCCTCCCCTGAACTGCTTGTAGCGTTGATGAAAATGTGCGTGCGTGTGTTCGTGTATTTATTGTGTCTTTATTTTTGTCATGATATGTTATTTTATCGTCGTAGCATTATGCTGAGCGATCCGTTTTGCTTGGATGTGACGCATATTTTCCCCCAACTTGTAATTTTTTGAGTTTGTGTTCGATCTTTGCGACATGTACAATATAACATAAAATTATGAATTATTCTATCCGTATGGGTGTGGTGGTATGCGTAACTATATATACTTTATGTTTTAACAATTATGATATTTATTTATTTCTATTTTTTGTTTTGTTTCAGTCCCAAGAAAATCTACATTGTGTTCAACTGTATTAATCTGTGAATTTTACTTGTGACTTCAGTTGTTGTTTTTTTTGTTTAAAGTTAAAAAAAGTTAGTAAACTATATGAAAAGTCGACTCTAATAGGGTACGATAGCATGGCATTCTGCTAATCTGCTTTTATAGCAAAAAGTGAATACTGTAGAAGGGTTGGTGCGTGTCCCTGTGGGATGCCGACTGTTGCACGAACTATAATAAATTGAACTGACTACATTGGTTTACATTTTTGAGACTTTCCAGACGAGTGGTGATCGATCATTTTTGCTTTATTATTACGATTTGTCCATGGTATTCGTGGTGTTAACGTGGTTTGGTGGTATATTTCTGATCAGCGTTGTATTTATTGGCTTTTCCGCTTATCTTTTTTTTCTTAAAGTAAGTCGATAATCATTCCTATCTAGTTTATTTATGTACAAATGTTTGGGTTTTGTTTTGATGAATATATGTGATTAAAAATGTTTATTTCCTGTTTCTTTGATACGTCTTTTTTATTAACTTTACTTATTATTTGCTAGTTTTATCTTTGTCATTACAAAAACGTCGTGTGTCATCATTGCTAATGGTTCCGAGGGAATTCTTAACGAATTATCATAAGTGAATTATTATTGCAAACACATTTTCACTGATCTCATATAGGTACTAATACAGGTATGTATAAAATAAGATGTTCTCGTACAAAAACAAATTTCATTTGTTACAATTATTACAACCTCAAACAAAAAACGCCTTTGAGACCATTTATAGCAACAAACCAACGCACTGCGTATTTTAGGCGCCCTAAATGAAGCCTTAAATACAACTGGGCCAGAATTGCGGGCATCGACGGCTATTGAATAAACGCACACGTGTAAACGCCCACCCGAAATTACTACAACTGTTGATATGTTTTCACGAATTAGATAATAAAAATTAAAAATAGACTTTGTACTAAAATCGTTTTTTATGTATTTTTTTTTGGAATTTTTAGCTTATTTCTTGCAAAAAAGGGTTAATCATTCAGTAAATTGGTAAAAGTTGTGTATCGCCCTGAAAATTCACGAAATAATGTTTATGACATACTTTGTACGAAATCCATACGTAATCCACAGACGAAAAGCTAAAAACATAAAAAAAAAATAACCACATAACTACTCACTTTGAAAACACATATGCTTTCAAAAAGCAATTTCAAATTCACAACACGATTCCCTCTCACTACGTTTACATATTAACAATATCACAATCACTAATAACAACTGGATAAAATGTTACAAATCGTTACAAAATAGAGTTTTTTCTTCTTATTTTGATACTGATATGATTTAGTTGATGGATATGTTATTGTCTGAAACTAGCTAATGTTTTGCTCCATCTACGTTTGTGGGCGACGCTTGAAACGCGTCAGAACACTGAGCTTGCGGCGTGGAGTGGGACACGTAGGGTGACCATGTAGTCGGAGGCTGAGGGTAATGTGTAGAAAAATATTTGTGTGAGAATTAGAGTGAAATTGAATTTGCACTCAAAATTGGTTTGTGTTGCTACGCCTGATTGAAATATATTAGTGTTGTTCAAATTGTATATGTAGGTAAAAATATATTGCTTTGTCTGTACCTAAACTAAAATGATTCAGTTAAAGTTCAATTGAGTATTTATGTATTTCACAATGTACAGACAGTTACAGACTATGACTAGGCTAAACTTATGAGAACATAACCGTGCTAGGGCGCGTCAAGTATGTAGTAACATTTACCTAACTTATAACTAGGTAGCTGGGTGGGCTGGGCTATTGACTGATTTTCTTCTGCCTTTTCCGTCACTGTACCCTTTTTCGAAGGACGTGTAACTTAACTAACACAACGTGAGAAATGGTTGAGTCTATCGCCTTAGCTGTATTTATTTTCACGATGCCAGTAACTGCCACACTATTTTGCTTCGTAACCTACCAACGCCCATTATTCCATGGGTCTTAACCGATTTCATGTTGATGATTTATGAGTTACTCTCATAGAATATATTTGTAAACTGGGTCATTTCTGGATCTAGATGTTATTTAATATCAAAATTCGATATAAAATAACGAATTCATAAGAAGCTTCCGTAATATCCATAAGTGTTCTACTAAATCCGACACTTATTAATCTCATCCACTGACAAATGAACATCAATTTTATGACCGCAATTAACATCTTCTCAACCTGTTGATACTGGCATTATACTTTGATTCTTTCCATCATGGCCGCTCTAACGTGTCAGGGTGAGTCCAGCAGAAGGGAGCTGCTACGCATGCGCGCAGCCCCGGACCGTCTGTTTGAAGCCGGAGAGTACATATTAGCTTATACATCTATGTTTATATGTGGTTAGCAGTTTAGTGCAGAAGAACCATAGCTTTTTCTGAGGGAATAAGGTCAAGATCACACGGGTGTGATTTGGAATGCTAAAGCTGCAAATGATAAGTTTACACCAGTCCTGTAACTGGAGTAAACTGGTGCTTAAGCATATTGTATACTGGTTCTACGATGTGAAGGTCATTGCCCCAATATGATGTGCTTCATTACTTCACAGGCTTTGTTAACTCAACGTTTCGACGCCACTAGATGCGACCCTGGTATCTCTGGCTTGATTATCCTTGACCCATGGAGGATTGTCCATCATGATATTCATACTTCAATGACTTTGTAATAAACGGGATACTCTTTTAGGCTCTGGAGAAGACAAAGGAAACAACCTATGAGATGACTGACTCTTGCCGACCAAACCCACAATTCTTTGCCCCACTCAATGCAATATGCAACCCTGGTATCGCTGAGGATTGTCCATAATTATCAATCAATCAATCAATCACAACAACACTTTAAACAAAACACAGGATTGTAGTACAAGTTTAAAATACCGTGTTACAAAATAAGTACTATTTCTACAAACGTGTGGGTGAGCACTGCTCTCCTAGCTAGGTTATGGGTTATGGTAACCTGTGTTAAGGAGAAGCAGTCCGGTCCCCTAAGGTACAATGACGTAAACGTTACATAGTGCTTCTGATGTTATTTATACAATTTCGAAGAATTGAGTTAGACAATTTAAAGTTTAAGACTGTTTTGATTTCATTTAAATAAAATAATATAATTTAACTTAAATGTGTGTGTTTGTGTGCGTGTGTGTATGTGATTGGGTGTGTGTGTGTGTGTGTGCTTGTCCATGTTCATCACCTATGTTAAGATAGTTTCAGTTTCATCATATGACTTGCTTTGGAGGTACGTTTGTACAATCTTTTTGCATTTGTAATACGGTAGACCAGATTTGACACTCTTCGTTTATTTTATTGTATAGAAACGGACCAAGAAAATGAAAAAATCTCTTGACAAAAGTTGAGCGTACGCGTGGAAGGGTGCACATCACATCTTTTCGACGTTTACTACGTTTTTTATTTTGTATTATTCGGTATGGGGTGCAGCGGTGTTGCAGAATGACAGTCTGTAGTATGAACTGTTGCCGAACATTTAACAGTTTACAGTAATTGTATAGTTGATCAGTTGGAAACAGAATAGGACGAAAAGTGGCTACTTTTAATATGGCCCCATGTGCTACTTCTAGCGGCTTGAGGGTGGTTTAAGCTTTTAATTATGTATACTCTTCTATGACTTTGTAATAAACGGGATACACTCTATGCTCTGCAGAAGACAATGGACCTTACTTATGACGGACTCCAGCCGACTAAACCCACCAAACTTTCTTCCACTTTATACAAACTTGGTATCGCTTGCCCAATGATCCTTGACCCTGATTTACACTGTGTGATTAAAGTGTCTGTGACATACCTACGAGTACCAAAATTAGAGAGTAATGTATAAAGGCAAAGATGAATTATCGGAATGTAGTTCCTAGAGGGGCATCTCCCTCCTGTCTTCTGCTGGGAAGGTACTGGCGCATATTATCAATCGCCGTTTGGCAAATCTTGCTGAACAGATAATTCCACAGTCACAGTGTGGTTTTAGACCTGGCAGAGGAACCGTTGACGGCGTTTTCATAGTGAAGCTAATTCAGGAGAAAAGCCTCGAACAGAACCGTCCTCTGTACATGTGACATTTAGAATAGGCTGTTGACCGCGTGTCACGCGCTGCTCTTTGGGTAGTGTTGAAAAAGGCTGGATATCCTGAGAAATTCGTCAATATGATTCGTCAGTTTCAAGACGGTATGACGGCACCTGTTCAAAATGAAAACGATTTTCCAGACCTAATTCATGTAACTAGCGGTATGAAACAAGGCTGTGTCATGGCTCCCACGTTGTTTGCGCTATATTTCTCTGCTGTGTTGACAGATGCTCTAAAGCATAGTGTTGGACATGTGGCGGCATCTACACCGCCACATGCGAACACCGCATCACACTGACGTCACACAAATCCTGCATAGCGCAATCAGAGTTTACCGCGCAGCTAGCATATTCACAACTTCCCGACAACAATCATCGGGCAGTTGCCCACCAGATACGACATCCATCTGGTGGGAGGATCCTCCCTTTTCTAAAGAGTACTGGTGCCTCCGAGTATGAACGTCAGCGCAGCTTTCGCGCAACTACTTCAGCGTGACGTCATCATCATCACTCCCGCAAGTCACACAGCCAGCCAGCAACCACGGCTTGAACGGTTGTCCTGACCATCAGCATGCAACGCAAGCGCATACCTGGTCATCACCTTCAGCCTCATCAGCAACCTTCGCAGAGCACACTGCACATTCGGCCGGTCCGCAAGCAGAGTGCTTAATCCCTCTCCTGGTCGACACCAGCAGTCACCCACCCCGACTCACTGGGGCATCTTCGCAGACAGTTCCGACTCACCGCGAAATATGCGACACCCGGTTTCAACCCACTGGAACCCAACTGGCATTGGCAAGCATCGCAAGATACAAGACTTTGTCCACTATCGACCTCCGGTCTCCGGAGGGGAGTGATGTGGCGGCATCTACACCGCAACATGCGAACAACGCAACACACTGAGGTCACACAAAGCCTGCATCGCGCAATCAAAGTTTACCGCGCAGCTAGCATATATACAACTTCCCAACATCAATCGTCGGGCAGTTGCCCACCAGATACGACATCCATCTGGTCGGAGGATCCTCCCTTTTCCAAGAGTATGAGTGAACTTTACACCCTGTTCCTCATATCTCTTCAGACAGATTGAACTTAACGTCCGCACGGGTAAAAGTGTCTTCGACATCTCACGCTTCAGAGTGAGGACTAAGCCGTCAAGGGTTCCCGTACTTGACGCACTCTATCCCGATGACGCATGTCTGTTGTCTGAATGTATGGAAACACTCCAAATCTACATGAATGACCTTCAAGCCTCCTGTTGTAGATTTGGACTAGTAATTTGCGTTTAAAAGACCCAAATCCTTGCAAGCAGCCACCAAGGGGATGTGATGCTGACAGGTCGACCATTAAGCTGCATTCTAAACCACTGGAAATATCACACTTTAAACATCTTGGAAGTCAAGTCTGCAACGACAATAGGCTGTAGTCTCGAATTCCAGCACGGATTGCTAAACCTTCTTGCTTACCTACTGACAGGGTATATGAGTTCATATATTTGTTTTATTTTATTTTATTTGACGGTATAAGTCAATTATTTTGTAATTTTCATTTATTATTGGCATGATCTACTCATTACAATGTTTTTTTAATGAGCTGTATTGCAATATGTGGTTAGCTAGCGACCTCGACAATTGACAATATTATTCTTGCCTGAGCAACCGGCAGCAAGTACGTCATGTTCCCTTAGATGTCACTGCTTGCGGTAGCGTCGGGGGCCGGGTTTCCTCCTTCCCTCAAATATGGCGAGGGGGGTAATGGCTGATCTTTGCGCTATGCTCGTGAACGGGTGCTGCTTGTGGTGACTGGTCGTCTTGCTGTCTATTGTTTTATTATTGTTCTGTTAATTTATTTTACTTTGATGGTCCTAGTTTATCATTTATTTATTTTATTTGTTTGTATAATAATTCCAGTATTGCATATGTAAGCTGCCATGACCTTTAGGCCTAGACAAAATTTTTATTCTATTTTTTGGTATTGGCGTAGCTAGCTGACGTATGGCAATTTATTTAATGTTTTGGTAATTTCTTACAATTGTTTAGAATAGAGTTCTTCTAACCGAACAGACAGCTGTGCTGCTGGGGAGTTTGTTGCGCCACTTCTTCTTCCCAGCTAAAGCACTAGGAAGTGGTGAAGGGCGGGCGTTTTGGGGGACTGTCTTATGTAATTTTGACGTTCGAAAAGTGCTGATTCTCAGCCTAATTTGAATAAATGACTTTTGATTTTGATTTAAAGCAGCCGCCACCTTTGGGAAACTTAACAAGCATGTGTGGACCAATCACGACCTGAAATTGCAAACTAAAATATGGGTTTACAAGGCCTTAGTTCTGCCAATACTCACCCACGCCGCAGAAACCTGTTGTCTCTATAGAGGCGATATTAAAAGTCTTGACACCAACCATCAACGGTGTCTTCGGTCTATTCTTCGCATAAAATAGCAGTATCATTTTCCCAACACGGAAGTACTGAGGCACACTAGAATGGTGGGCATGGAAGCGTTTTTGATGAATATTCAACTGAGATGGTGTGGTCAGCGTATGGATACTAGCAGACTACCTAAAACCGCTTTCTACTCAGAGCTGGTCCACGGAAAACGTTCTCAGGGCGGGCAAGATCTGCGCTACAAAGACCTTAAATGTCACCTTACGACTTGTGGTATACCCGTTGATCGATGGCAGGAGCTTGGCCGAAACCCAGAAAGGTGGCGCACTTCAATTCACAAAGCAACTGAATGCTTTGAAACAAATCATCCTGAAGTCTAGGCAAGAAACGCCAAATAAAAGTCGCCAAAGGCTTCGTAAACATAACACGATGCTGATCAACTCTTCTGTACGCGGTGTGACCGGGTTTTCAAAACCAAATTTGGTTTTGCTAGTCACCAGCGAGCTCACGAAAGGAAAGAGAAGTAGTTAAAGAGAAGAGTTTTTAGTGCTAATACTAATACGCTCACGCACATCAATTAGGTTTAAAGAAAAATTTAATGTTATAGCAATCTCATGCGACATCGGCCGCGACAAACTTTATTTTTAAAAGTAATTGTTGATACAATTGATACCTTTATTTTGTATCTACGTCTTATTTTAACACATTATTTTGTTCCACAGCTCGGCCAGTTTCTTACTAATCTACCTAGAAAAAATCTTAAATTCATTCGTTCAACGATCGACGATGCATACATATGCTGCTGGGTCTAGACTCATGAAATTTTTACCTAGAGTTCCTTTGATATCGAAGGTGAGGTCCAGTTTCTTACTAATCTACCTAGCAAAAATCTTAAATTCATTCGTTCAACGATCGACAATGCATTACCTAAGCTAAGTCTAGACGCATGAAATTTTTACCTAGAGTTCCTTTGATATCGAAGGTGAGGCCGAATTTAAAAAAAAAACACCCCTTAAAGAGGTTAAATTGGTGTTGCAAGTATGTGTGGAAGTTTATAATTTTTGCCAGGACCCGTTTCCGGTGTCCAGGTTTGAAATAAATAACAACTATCAATTTTTGACTTTGGCTTGCTTGACTAATTAAAGTTGTTTTGTGTTTTTTTCGCACAGTTTAAATTATTTAATTATATAGAAACGTTATAAAAATGAGATGAGCAAAAATGCCATAACATAAAAAGGCTTAATCAAAATAATCATATACATATGTATAAATATATGTTTTTTCTTGGTTTTTCTGCGGCCTCCTAATCACGTTACCATAATCCCGTGCTATACCAGCACGTTAATTTAGATATCACTAAAAACTTTAGTAATATTTACAATATTAAAAGTAAATAGAAGGCCTAGATACCTTAATCTTGGGGGTCGTGTTTAACTAATTATGGACCTATTTCAGTACTCAAAAATTTTACTAAAGGTAGGTAAACTATAATAAGAATAAATGTTGAAAAAAATTACTGCATTACAAACAGTTCGGTTTGACAATGGGTCATTCGACTACTGATGCTGATTGCTGAGGAGTTAGACTTTTAGGACATGTTTATAATGCATGGGAGGCCAAATGC
The DNA here is from genome assembly GCA_963555695.1 of Dasypolia templi. Classification (NCBI taxonomy): domain Eukaryota; kingdom Metazoa; phylum Arthropoda; class Insecta; order Lepidoptera; family Noctuidae; genus Dasypolia; species Dasypolia templi. The sequence goes on along the minus strand of OY743155.1, from coordinate 21,567,755 downwards.
GATGCCTTGGGCATTTTTTGCGATTTGCCCAAGGTATTCGATTTCAGGTAACCTTTTTTAATTTTCATTTCAATTTTGGACCTGCAGAAGGGCGTTATTAACGTCGTCAAAATTTGAAGCGTCTATCAAATCAAAATCAAAAGTAATTTATTCAAACTAGGCTGAGAGTCAGCACTTTTCGAACGACATAATTACATAAGACAGTCCCCCAAAACGCCCGCCCTTGACCACTTCCTAGTGCTTTAGCTGGGAAGAAGAAGTGGCGCAACAAACTCCCCAGCAGCACAGCTGTCTGTTTAGTTAGAAATACTATTGAAGTATACAATTTTAAGGTAATCAAAGAAGAAAAACCGAAACACAAAAAATCATATTAAATCTACCTTAAAAACTAAGGAAGTGTCGTCAGCAAATAACACCATTTGTGGGAGTGTGTTACGTGACTTAGAAAAGTGAAACACCGAATAACACGTCCCCGTAAGTTTACTAATACGAAACAACGAATGCACGCTACCACGAAAAACTTAACGCCGTAGCCATGCGATCTCGTATAACCAAATCTCGAATTCACCTATTCGAAACACCTAACGACGAATGCACGCTACCACGAAGAACTCAATGCCGTACCCATGCGATCTCGAATAACCAAACGTCTAACGAAAAGACATCAATTTTGGGGGTCCCTAATATAAATACAACTTTTAAATAAAAAGTCTTTAGTCATTTAACAATCAACCAAATCAAAACTTTGAGAAAGACCAAAAAATACGTGAATAAAAATAACATGAGTTCAGTTATCAAACTCAAACTCAAATCATTTATTTCAATTAAACCATTTACAGGCACTTTTGAATTGTCAAGGAGTCGGTCAGTCAGAAATATGAAGCTAGTTGCCCATTCCAAAGCGTAGTAGGTACCTATGGAGAAGAACGGGCAAGAAACTCCATGGACACTCTTTTAAATAATAATGTTTTTACATATATCTTAGTTACATCGATTAATGTTGATACTATAAGTGAGAACGATGTACAAAAAACCGTACACGTTAAAAGCGTCCAGAGTGCATCAAAACATAATTAAAAACAATCCAGCTAATTAATTATTAAAATAAGCCGTGGCAGCTAAGAGATGACCAGTCCCAACTGACGGCGCCCGTTCACGAACATGACGCATGGATCAGCACCATTCAGCTCAACCATTTTGAAGGGAGCTAAATGATCCGACACACGCGCCACCGTCAGCGAGACATTTGAGTGAGCATGACATACTATCAACCGACAAGGCACATTCAAGTCAATCTATGACATTACGTAAAGATGTAAATTTTTTCTTACGTACATGATGTTTTCATAGATGTATTGACAAGGTACAGTCATGATGTTAATATCCTTAAACAATTCCCTTAGAGAATCGCGCCTGCGGAGATTATATATGGCTCTGATGGCTCTTTTCTGCAGAATAAAAATAGACTCGATGTCTGCAGCCCGTCCCCAAAGTAAAATACCGTAAGACATGATACTATGAAAGTAACTAAAATAGACCAGCCTCGCGGTATCTACATCAGTAAATTGACGGATTTTTCTGACAGCGTAAGCTGCTGAACTTAGCCGTCCTGCTAGAGATGTTAAATGAGGACCCCATTGTAGCCTTGAGTCGAGCGTGATCCCCAAGAAAACCGTTTTATCGAAGAATTCTAGATTCTCTTGATTCAATACTATCTCACAATCACTATTCTTGACGTTTGGTAAAGAAAATCTTATACACTTAGTTTTATTTCCATTTAGTACTAAATTATTAGCCGTGAACCAATTTTGGACCAGCAGTAGGGCGTTATTTACGTCGTCAAAATTTGAAGCACGTCTTACCGTCGTCACCTTAAAAATTAAGGAAGTATCGTCAGCAAATAACACCATTTGTGGTTGATTTATTAATAAATGGAGTAGGTCATTAATATATACTAAAAAGAGGAAAGGACCCAATATCGAGCCTTGTGGAACACCCATTTTTACCTTTAAACCAAGTGAATTGACACCATTTATATGAACTTGCTGTTGTCTATCATTTAAATAAGATTTTATTAAACTGAGCGCAAGTTTTCAAAGTCCGTAATGCTCAAGTTTCAAAAGCAGGGTTTCGTGATCGACGCAATCAAATGCCTTGGAGAGGTCACAAAAGATTCCTATGGCGTCTTGAGCCTCTTCCCACTTGTAAGGCTTTAGCAGCCTTACAAGTGTTATTAAAAATGTTTGAGTAAGAAGCAACATACTTATTAAAAGTTTCCGTGTTAATATAAGGCTTAAGGCCATACAGCTCGAAAAGTTTTTCCCTACTTTTCCTAAGTCCTTTAGTTGCCCAGTCACTAAATAAAAACTTAGGGCTGATACTTTTAGACTTCTTCTTAAGAATATTATTAAACTCGGTTTGGACTACTGAAAAGAATTCTTTATACAAACTATTAACATTATTCATTGTAAGGTCCTGATTACTTAACTTACAAATTAAAGTGCTTTTAAATTTATTTAAATTAACAAAAGTTATTGGTCTGGATTGTATCTGCACTTTTTGTATCGCTATGTTGGACTCAAAAGTTACGGTTTGACCGCTGTGATCTGAAGGGAGATAATTAACGATAGCTTTATCTAAATAGTCGCAGCAACAAAATGCATTATCAATACATGAAACAGAAGTTGTAGTTGTTCGGGTTGGTTCCAAAAACACATTTGACAAATTGAATGATTTAAACAAATTCAATAATATACTGGTATTTGAATTATTTTCTAAAATATTAATGTTAAAGTCTCCACAGATAATAACAGATTTATTACCAGTTGCAAGTTTAGCCAAAACATCTTCCATTACTGACTCAAATATAGAGAAGCTTTGATAATTTGGGGGTCTGTAAACGCACACTATAACATGCTTATCTAGCTCAACACAAGACAGTTCAACGCTATGTTCAACCGATAGTTCAACTATGTCTTTACGAGCTTTTGATTTTATACAACGTTTAATTAGGATTAGTGAACCACCACGCAGCATTGATTTTCGGTTAAAACAACTGGCCACATTATAATTCTCGTAATTAATTAACATTTCAGAATCTTTTAACCAATGCTCAGTTATGCAAATAATGTCAAACATTGTTTTTTCCAAAAACAATTCAATTTCCAATTGTTTGGAGTTAAATCCTTGAATATTTTTATGAAATAATTTCAAGGATTTTTGCTTAGCCCCTTTTCTACAGTTAACTATTGTAGTGCTAGAAAATACCTTTTTGTTTTTAAGTGGAACTATACTATTAGTGGTACCTTCTGTTGTCTTACAAACTAGTTTAAATTATCTGAGCTAACCACCTCAACATTAGTACTATTACTAATTGTGGTGCTAACTAAAGGTGACTTCGACATACTACTTATGTCTGGGTTAATAATAAAAGCTAATAGTCTAGCTATTTGACGTCTAAAACTAATCGGCAGATACACAGTATCTCTAGTCGACTTTAGCTTTTAAACAAAAATGTTGGTGTCAAAAAATATAAACTTGTCACTATGGTGACTAACTAAGAAATGCATGTAATTATTTAACATGTGAATGTAGTTGTTTTGCCTATTTGACAAGTGCTCAAAGTATGGGAAAGCACACAAAATTACTTTCTTGCAATTTAACTTTAGTAGTTTGGTGACACTATCAGTGATGTCATCTTTTGTTACATTATAACTATTACGTATAAGTACTGTAATAATGCCATTTGGATCATATTCATTCCTAATTATTGAAGACATTATTTGTGTGTAGGAAGTCTGTGGCATACAGAAGTTTTGAGAAGAATGACTCAGGTTGTTGCTAAGTAATTTTCCTAACTCTCTTCCAAAACTATCAGAAAACATAATGGAAAAGTAACAAACTTTACTAGTACAAGGGAGAGAGCTAGCTTCCGTCTGCACTACTTGCACTGGACCTTGTTCAATATCTGGTGTATCTATATTAGGAATGGAGACCTGAGCAAGTTCTGACTGGGACGGGTTCTCCGTTGCCTCAGGTTGGAGCTTGCCAAGTTCGGATTTCCTTTGCAATGAACATTGAGGGCCGCTGCGAGTCAGCAGGTCCACTTTGACTGCTTTAGAATTGCACATGTCGACTAACTCAATTGCAGCAAGGATGTGCTCCTGAATTTGTTTTTCAGGCCTTACATACTTAGTATACAGTGAATGAATTGACTCTTCCAGTACCTGAATTTCAGACTGCAAGCGTTGAGTATCAATCTCATAAATGTTTTTGCTGTCTTCTAATTTAATTTGGTAGTTATTTAATTTACTTTTAAGAAAACCACGTTCCTTTCTTAGTTTAATATTATTGGAACTGTGTTTTTGTTGATTCCTAAATTTATTGCATTTATTTATGATTTTATTTAGTTTTGCATATTTTTAATTTTATTTTGACTTTATAACTACTATTATTATGTTTTAATATAGAATCTTCAGTAAGGTCTATTGTTATTAAGGACTGAGGGTTGCAATTACTATGAAATAATTCCTTGTATAAGTTATTTGTTTCCTTAGCTTGAGTACATTCCTTTTATTTCTGGAATTTATTTATTTGTACATTTGCATAAACTAATTCTTCTTCTAGGTCCCTAACCTTATGCAAAGCCTCCTCATATAAGTTACTGCAGTTGTTGAAACCATCTGTAATTAACCGCAATTTGTCCCGTTCATCAACAACATCCAGGTATTGTCGATGTAGGTCTACTACCTCCTGTTTTAAGCTAGTATTTTTGTAAACAACCTTCTCGACTTCTTTCTCACTATCCTCTATTTCCTGTAACAGCTGTTCACATTTACTGTTTGAAGCCTTAAGATTTTGTAGGGTTGTTTTCAATTTAAGCTCCAACTCCTGAGTTGCAGCCTTGCGGGTCATCACAGGCATGGTTTCAGTTCAGGAATAAGTACTGAAAGTAGAATGAAATAAACGGTGAAAACTAATTAGATAGTCAAACAAAGAGGGAAAGCTAGAAATGAAAGAAAAAATGGGAGAAGTTAGTGTTGCTTAGAAGGTAAATGAGGTAGTCTGCTGAATCTTATTGAAATGCAACTGATTTGCTCAGATCAAATACAAATTTACATTTATTTTATTGACTTATTATTTTACTTTTGCATACGTGGGTAGAATGCCTATGTTACAAGAATTCAAGTTTATCAAAGATTACAATTAAAAATAACGATAGTCAACGTTATTGTTGTTATGTACAATGTAAGAATTCCAGAAATACAGTATTTTGATAATTGACATCAAAGTTTCGCAGAGTTTTTTTTTTAAATATTTTTTTTTACAAAGTGACTTAGACCTAGTGCCAAATCAAACAAAAATTGTGAAACTAAGACTCAATAGAATGTGTTACAGAGTCGTGAAGATTGTGTGCTTATTATTAATAAATGTATACAATACTCCCCGTTTAAATTCGCAGATTGGACATCAGCTGTTCGTTATAGGTTGCCGGTAACGGTGGGCCATCAACACTGTGATTGACTTTGTAATTTTGCAGGAAAACAATAATCCTAAGTATTTATGCAGTTAAAAAAAAATCAATAAAAAACGTAAACAGCACAAATAAAAGAAAATTGTAACATTTCGGCCCTAAGTTTCGACCTTAAATTAACAGCGCCCCTCCCCCAAAGAGGTTTATTGCACCACGTGGAGTCTAAACTAGGCGAGGGTGATATCAAAGATGCGGCTAGAATCATCTTTAGCAGCGATGTGGTTGCGCCGTACTCTCCAGAGACACTTACAGCTCTGGAGAGCAAACACCCCACCCCGGCAGATGACCTCTCCTTCCCTGACCCACCCCATTCGGAATCTAACTCACTTGACATTACAGCTCAACAAGCATGCGCGGCTGTGTACTCGTTTCGAAGTGGCTCTGCCGGCGGCCTCGACGGCCTGACACCTCAACATCTCAAGGACTTAATGTGTTCAGGCGCCGGGGAGGCTGGTGAGACCCTTTTGAAGGAGCTGACGGCCCTCATCAATCTCATGCTCTCCGGCAATGTGAGCGAAGCCGTCATTGATATTTTGTACGGTGCAAATCTTTGTGCCTTGCGCAAGAAGGATGGCGGCATTCGTCCCATTGCCGTAGGGTCCACTTACCGCCGTATCGCAGCCAAAATTTGCTGTGTTTTTTACAGAGAAACACTGGCCAGTAAATTCCAGCCCCTACAGCTGGGCTTTGGGTCTAAAGGGGGCTGTGAGGCTGAGGTACATGCATTATCCACTTTCCTGAGTAGTGCTAAAGGTGAGGTCATCCTGAAGGTTGACATTAAGAATGCTTTCAATTCCGTAAACAGGGACACCTTGTTGGCAGAAGTTCAAAAAGAAATACCCAAAATTTACAGTTTTCTATATCAATGTTACAGGTACCCCTCTAAATTACTTTATAAAGACAACCTTTTGAAATCAGCTGTTGGTTGCCAACAGGGTGATCCTCTTGGGCCAGTCATTTTTAGTTTGGCAATAAATCCAATCATTCGACAGCTAAATTCAAAATTCAACGTATGGTATTTGGATGACGGCACCCTAGGAGGTGATGTAGACTCAGTCATAAAAGACTTAACTTTTTTAAAAGAAAAATTCAGTTCTATTGGCCTAGACCTTAACTTATCAAAATGTGAAATTTATCTTCCCGAAACCACTGACAGACAGACTGCCTTAGCAAAATTTTGTACCGTAGCACCAAATATCAAAATTACGGAAAGAGACTCTCTTCACCTCCTAGGGTCCCCAATTTTTGACGAATCCTTTCCAACGTTCGTTGAAGAAAAAATAAAAAAATTCAATGAAGTCTCGGAAAGACTTTTCAAAATTAACATTCATTCGGCCTTCACACTCATTCGATACTGTTGTTTTGGACCAAAATTTACATATAACCTTCGCTCCACCCATCTGTGGAAACATCCACAACTTTTAGAAAAAGTAGACCAAATTATTAGAAACACACTAACTTCGATCCTAAATGTGGCCCTGGACGACCGAGCGTGGCAGCAAGCCACACTTCCCATTCGCCTGGGAGGTCTCGGCGTCCGCAAAATTTCAAGTATTAGTTTACCGGCCTTCCTCTCCTCGGTCCACAGTACTGATACATTAACCAGGAATATTTTATCTTCTTCACTGGTCGATTTTGAAGTACCGTGTTTGACCGATGCGTTGAACGCTTGGAAAATGGCTTGTCCCAATACGATTTTCCCCGACAACCCGTCCTCCCAGAGACGGTGGGACGTGCCGCTCTGCAGTATTATACGGAATACCCTGATAAACACGTCACCTAATACTGTTGAGCGTGCCCGTCTGCTGGCTGTGGGAGAATGGGAGTCAGGCTTGTGGCTTCAGGCGCTCCCGTCATCCACCATAGGCACTATGATGGATGACTCTTCGTTTCGGCTCGCTACATGTCTCCGCTTGGGCGCACCTTGTGTTGCTCCGCATCGGTGTCACTGCGATGAAGCTGTCGACAGTATCGGGCACCATGGCCTGTCCTGCTACAGGAGCGCAGGTCGCATAGCACGGCACGCCAGCATCAACGATATTATTCGTCGAGCCCTTGTCACCGCCGGCGTACCTGCGGTTTTAGAACCAAACGGTTTGGTACGTGACGATGGAAAGAGACCAGACGGTATGACGTTGTTGCCTTGGAAGATGGAGGATGCTGGCGCTGCTGCTGCGGCTGCTGAGACCCTCAAGCGGCGCAAATACTGTAACCTTATGGGTAACTACAGTTTTGAGCCGTTTGGGGTCGAAACGCTTGGGTCATGGGGCCCGCGTCTCCTTTTTAGACAAATTTCTCACCGACTAGTCGACACTTCACGTGACCAGAGGGCTAGATTGTTCTTTGGCCAAAGAATTAGCATTACCATTCAGCGTGGCAATGCTGCCAGTCTTCTGGGCACGTTTCCAGATGACAGCGATGCGGACGAGTACTTCGACGCCTTAGTGTTTTATATTAATTTGTCCAGGTAGTTAGTTATTTAGTAATTTAATTTAGTTATATTTATGCAGTTACGTTACATTTAAATATATAATTACACCTTAATTACACTTAAAATTTAAATAAAACGAATTATAAAATACGGAACAAAAATTTGACATGTCACTCAGACAGTGTTGCCAGCCGAAAAAAAAACAAAAAAATATAAAAAATATCGTTTAAAATAGCACAAGTATGCAAGACCATCTAAAAATTTAGTTAAGTCCCTATGTTTCCTTTTTTTCCAATTTTTTTTCTTTTTTCTGTGCTCTTTTGGTTTTTTGAGACTGCGAATTTAAATTTTCTGTTGTTAATTCTGTATGTTTTTGTTCCTTGTTTAATTCTTCAATTGTCTTATATAAATTCCATTTCTTTCTGCCCAATAGCCTGTTCCAGCGGTGGTGCCATGATTCCACCTGATTTTGTGTAATTGAGCTATTTACCGACCAGATGTTAGCCGGAAACAGTGGGGGCACTTTTTTCAGGTTTGTTTTTAATGACTTGAGGTTTTGAGTAGTCCTCTTATTATAAGTACTTTTGACATAGTATTTGGAAAACCAATCAGTGACTTACACTGCATCCTTGGGTAATACTTTTTCTTTTCGTATTAGAAAAAGCCTAAAAAAAATTCTAACGCGGCCAAATGACGCATTTTGTGAGCAAAAGATGTCGATTCTGAGTATTGTTTGGATAGGCCAGCAGATTGAATATGTTTCCAAATACTTTGAGCCAGATGGAAGTAACAACACTTGTGTTTTGTTACAGGGAACACTTGTTTTACCGCATTTATTGACGCCTTCTCGAAGTCGGTAATTACTACAGGAGGTTGCAAAATGGTTCGCGACTTGAGAAGCTCAAAAAATTAACAATAAATTCTCTGATTTTTGTAGGGCAGGAGCCCAAACACCAATGGTACCTCCTTTTGCACGGTATCGTGCACTCTAATTAATTCGTGCACCGTATAAATCTGATAAAAAACAGTTGGACAGGTACGAAATGTACCATCTAGGATCCAAAACGGTGAAAGCTGGAGAAGTCTTATGTTTTCTGACGTGCCAAACAATAAAATACTATCTTCTTCAGTACTGTAGTGAGCCAGCAGAAAATTACTGTATTTATCTGGAATGGCTAGATCAACGAGCTTTTTTAGAGCTGTAAGAACACCATTGTTCCTTGATCTATGTACCACCATTCTCATTGCATTTATACTTGGTAAGTAGGGGGCACTTCCACTAGGAATATCTTGAATCGCCGCCTGTATTACCTGTGACGGTCCATCCATACTATGCTTCGCTCGTCTTTTCAATCTAGCTCTCAATTCTAAATCTTCTTTTACTTTTGGTTCAGGACTGTGACAATGCTCATTACTACATTTTGTTATTTCCTCAAGCCCGCTGCTGTTTTGCTGCAATTAGTCAGTTTATTTAATACAATAAAACCCGGTTGCCTTTACAAAACACTTATAATTTATTATTAATTTTATTCCTATAGTCTATGTTTATATAAAACATAATAATGCAACTTGTATATTACTATACAATACTTAATAAATACATCTTACCTGAGTTATTTTTGCGATCCACAACTGTATGCCCACTTTTATACACACTGCCAATAATATTTTGCATTTATGCGTCGGTCTAACAAATATCCTTCGCGTAGCAATAGTCTTTTATTCTTTTTAGATAATATAAATTGTAATTGCGCCATTACCAACAAATCCAAATTCCGGCAACAAGTATTGTAAGAACGCGTGTTATACAGCACTATCATGCACATTCGGGTAATATTTTTGCCCGTGTACCCTCCAAGGAAAAATATAATTATTTGGTTGACTGACCGATATGACATATTTTGTTTTTTTTCCAAATTTTACATGTACATCAGAACGTTCGGCCAATCGAAGTAGGGAGCTGGCTGCACTCCAGTTTTTTGTGACGATTTGGTGACTCACAAAGATGCCAGCCAAATAATTTGTGACAGTACAGTTCGAAAGTTAGAAGCATTTATGTATGGCCGAACGTCCTGATATCAGAACGTTCGGCCAACCTGAATCTCCATAACTGAGGACCTTAGAGAAACTGTTACTGAATAAGGATTTATTGACGATTTGGTGACAAACAACCACTACTTTACTTTTACTCGTAATGCCACCGGTTAAAAGTAAAATGACCTTTAGCTCCCGGAATATCAGGACGTTCGGCCAACCTGATCTCCATAACTGGGGACCTGAGGGAAACCATTAATGAATAAAGATTTAGTGACGGCACTGAAACGAATTTATATTGCTTTAGTTTTATTTGTGACGACCCCATTCAATTGTAAATTGAAAATTAAACATTTAACCGCAAAACATTGGGATTATCGATTCCTTCACAACGAAGAAGCCTAGAAGAACCGTTACTGAATAAGGATTTAGTGACGATTTGGTGACAAAATTGAAAATTAAACATTATATATAAATTGGTTTCAGGGCAGTCACTAAATCTTTATTCATTAACGGTTCTTCTAGGCTTCTTCGTTAAAAGAAAATAACACGTGCACTCGCGATTGTCAAATTCGATTATAGTAGTGTCAAAATTATTTTTAAATTTAGAGTTTATTATTCGCAGAATAGCTTCAAGATTTTCATAGTAAAAAGTAAGGAATTTTAGTGATAGTTTACTTAGTTTAGTTCGGTGTACAAGAGAATCGGCACCACTAACATTAATATAGACATTATTTTTCGAGTTTCAAAGATTTATCGTTTAAATACTCGTTGACACTGTAGTAACATTTGCTCAATAATAACTTTTTACACTTATTTATGAATAAATGGAGCTTTTTTTCATTTCTTATTGATTCGGGTAACATATTGTAAATTTTTATTGACATAACCAGAGGACTTGTTGAATGTATTTTTAAGCGGGATAGTGGTAGGTTGAGTCGTGTTTTGTGTCGGAGTGTGTATCTTGTTTGTATGTCTTCTCGTTTAGTGTAAAAGTCTTGGTGTTTGTGAGCGAATTTGCATATTTCAAGCATGTATATACTTGAAATATGCAAATTCATCTCTAGTGCATCTGTACTGTATCAAACTCAAACTCAAAGCATTTATTTCAAATAAACCAATTACAGGCACTTTTGAATTGTCAAGGGGTCGGTCAGTCAGAAATATGAAGCTACGAGTAGTTGCCCATTCCAAAGCGAAAGTAGGTACCTATGGAGAAGAACGGGCAAGAAACTCCATGGACACTCTTTTAAATAATATGGATACAGAAAAATTTGTTACATCAGTCTTGTTGAAATTATACATCTGAGAACGATGTAGAAAGACCCGTAATAGAAACATTAAACATAAAAAATCGGAAATATAAATAAAAATAAGCCGTGGCTGCCAAGAGATGAGCAGTCCCCACTAACGGCGCCCGTTCACGAACATGACGTATGGATCAGCACCATTCAGCTCAACCATTTTGAAGGGAACTTAATGATCCAACACACACGCCACCACCAGCGAGACATTTGAGTGAGCGTGACATACTCTCAGCCGCCAGGGCACATTCAAGTCAATGACAGACGTGCCCAGTATAGGGTAGCTTTATAGTAGGTACTACATAGTGCTCATACTAGTGTGCTTTGCAATTATATAATACTAAAAGATTGAATTTATACAGTGCAAATATAGTTTTTACAATCTTCAGCAGCTCCAACAATATTTCCGAATGCTAATCAATTGTTTAGGCGCCCTTGTGGAGCAGAACCAGCGTTGAGCCAAGCATTTTTGTGAGAGATGTAATCCTCCAACTTATAATATGCTTGGCTATCCCCACATTATAATGCCGTAGCTAAGCCATAGCAATAAGCATAGGCATGGTATGTAACTAGGGCAGTCTCTAAATTTGTGTTTTTTTTGACTTCGCGTAAAGCGTTTAAAAATTTTGAAAGTTTAGATTTTATGTTTGGTACGTGTGACTTCCAATTTAAGTTTTTACATACATTTAGAGGATTTTTTTGGTGGGGATGGAAAGTTATGAGTTTAGTCTTCGAAGAGTTGATTTCAGGGTTGTGCGCGTTCATCCAGGTTAGGATTTTGCTGAGGATTTCATTAAGGGTACTATTTAGGCTTATGTTGTCATGACATTGGGTGAGAATGGAGATGTCGTCCGCAAATAAAACGCAAGTTCTGGTTTCTGCTATAAATTTTGGGAGATCATTGATGTAAATGAGAAAGTATTGATGCGCCAATCGCCGTTCTGTCAGAACGGAACTTTTGAAGTTCGCATATATTGAAATTATAGTATTCTATCTCCACTAGCTGTGCTCTCTTTTCCAGATAAGATTTGAACCATTCAAATGATTTACCACGGATCCCTAATCTATATAATTTATTTATTAAAATATCGTATTGCACTTTATTATAGGCTTTGGTCATGTCAAGCATTAACCCAACTACGTATTTTTAATTATTTATTATAAAAAATAAAATATTTTATTTCAGACAAAAAAGTCCATAGGCAAGGCAAAGTTGTTTTGTTAGTAAAAAGAATTTTACTTATAACTAATGTTAGTAATTTAAAAGTAAAAAGAAACCAGACACACTATCTACCCCTGCTCATGCTCATCGGTCTCGCAACACATGGAGTTCAGTGAACCTACTGAGCAGAACAGTATCGGTTCTCTCGCCAATCATCCTTAGGACGCTATTCGGGCACCACCGACGCAATTTTTTTACGCATAATTGCGTAGAAATCATCTACGCTGGCGTCAGCAAACATGCCAGATGCACTGCAATATCGAGGGAGCCAAAACAGAGACCTGAATACATTATTATACTTGACGCGCAGAGCATTGTAGGCTTTTTGTGTAAAGTTTGCCCACAACCCGCTCGTGTAAAACGTCTGGCAGAATGCCTTGAACATTGTTATTTTAACAGGAGCAATACACCGAGAGAACCTGTGTGCCAACATATTACCGCGCACCGACAATGCCCTGCGCTCCCGTTCAATGTCTAGTTCGTCACTCAAATTCTCAGTCACAATGTGTCCCAGATATTTATACTGTGTAACACGACTTAGAGGTACACCATTAAGTAATATAGGTGGTATAAAGCTATTGCTTTTATTTTTAAATTTAAATACCATGAACTCACTCTTACTTTCGTTGTACCCCAGGCCATGCTCCACAGCATAAACCTCACATACCATTAACAGCTGCCTGAGACCACCAATTGAGGGGCTCAGCAGCACCCTATCATCGGCATAACTCAAATTATTGACACATATATCATCAATATGGCATCCAACATGCATGCTGCTGAGCTCCTCAATCAAATGGTCGAAATACATGTTAAAGAGTCGTGGCGAAGTCAGCCCACCCTGTCTGACGCTACACTCTAAAGAATATTCATCAAAGTATACATTTCCCCACCTTACTATATTAAGCTGCTCACTGTACCCTACTGGTACAGTGAGCGAGGATGTTCACAAGATCGGCTGGGACGCCTGCACTTCTTAATTTTGTCCAAAGCTTATTATGTGACACTAGATCAAAAGCTTTGGACAAATCCAAGAAGCATGCATATACTGGAGTTTGCCTTTTGACATAATAATCAACAGTGTGTTTCAGATACAGTATTGCACTTTCAGTTGACTTTCCCTCTCTGAAACCGAACTGTGTATCTTGTAATGTTACAACACGATCAAGTTTTCTATGCTTAAGGCTTCCTGTATAAATTTGTAGACTGCTAATGTTGTTGATCGATTTTTTCGAAAGCCGTTTTGGCATTCATCAAAAATTTTATATTTTTAGACTGTAGTTACTTGGCTCTGTTTTGTCTTTTTTATTGTAAAGGTTTCACTAATGCTATTTTCAGCTGATCAGGGAAAACGCCGTCTTCAAATGACTGGTTAAGCAATTTATAAAAAGGTAGTGTTAGCTCATCAGCGCATTGTCTAAGTAAACAGGGTGGAAGTTCGTCTATGTCGTGACTTTTTTATTTCTTAGTGTTTTTAGCATACTATTTATTTCGTAAGGGTCTGCTGGAGTGAGGAACATTGTATTTTCGGTGTGTGTAAGAACTGGTATACTTTTAGACTCATCGTTTGTTCGTATTGGACTTCCCTCACCGATGGATAAAAAAAAGTTGTTAAACATATTGGCTAATTCCTTTGGCTCCGATTTTACTTCCTTTGGGTCTATAATTAATAGTGTCTTTGCTGACCCCGGATTTGAAATGTGGCATTACGTTACAGTGTTTCATTAGATCCGGAAATACTGCTTGATATAGACTCATCACATTCACACTCACACTCATTACATACACACGTACATCTGGTTACCTTTTCCTCCTCCTGGTCCTTAGTTTTTATGTTATTGTTTAAAAAGTTTATTTTATTTTATTATTAATCGTTGCATATGTTATATGTTATACCTAAATCATACCAACTGTTGAAAGAGACTGGATCCTGCGACACAGGGTATCCTAGTGCGGGATTCAGTGTCATACCTAAATATTGTGAACTTTTTTTTTACACACAAATTAAATATTAAATCTAATTAAGGCGCTATAGTCTCAATGATGGAGGTACAGACTTAAATAGACATTCTCTAAAGATCTTCGCTCAATATAATCTTGATTTGCTTAAATGATTTTATAACTGTTAAGGGGTTAATATGCTAAGTTAAATTCAATCGGGCAGGCTGAAACATTCGCCTTTATTAAATCAAAAGCGAGCGAGGGCGAAGAATTTAAGGTTTCAGTGATTTTTGTGGGACACTGTTAAAGAATATACAAATTCCTGAGCAACTTCTTTGTTATCGCAAATGAGACCACATGACGTCTCCAGTATGTAATCAGAATTGTGCTTTTTGTTCCTGTTCGTTTCAATATTGATAATTTTCCAAACCGTATTTATTTTATTTACTACTGATATTACCTTGTTGCTAACGGATAAGGCTTTGGCTGCCTTACAAGTGTATTTTTTTTTTTGAGTAAGTAGTAACATACTTATTCAAAGTTTCCGTGTTAATAAAAAGCTTAAGGCCATACAGCTCGAAAAGTCTTGCCCTACTTTTCCTAAGTTCTTTAGTTGCCCAGTCACTAAATAAAAACTTAGGGCTGATACTTTTAGTGTTCTTCTTAAAATAATTATTGAACTCGGTTTTAACTACCGAATAGAATTCTTTATACAAAATATTCACATGATTAATTGTAAGGTCCTGATTATTCAACTTACAAATTAAAGTGCTATTAAATTTATTTAAATTAACAGATGTTACTGGTTTGGATTATATCTGCACTTTTTGTATAAGTGCGCTATGTTGGAATCAAAAGTTACGGTTTGATCCCTGTGATCAGAAGGGCGATAATTAACGATAGCTTTATCTAAATAGTCGCAGCAAAAAATACATTATATTGATAATGTATTGAAGCAGTAGTTGAAGTTGTTCGGGTTGGTTCTACAAAAACTTTTGACAAATTGAATGATTTAAACAAAATTTTATAATCTACTGGTATTTGAATTATTTTCTAAAATATTAATGTTAAAGACTGATTTATGACCAGTTGCAAGTTTGGCTTAAATATATTCCATTACTGACTCAAATATAGAGTACTCGTAGTTTTGATAATTTTAATCCTGTCGCTAGCGCTGGGGGGGTTAACAGGGGAAAAAGGGACCACATCCTTAAAAGGAACGGTTAAAAGGAACGGGGCTCTACCGAACGGTATGTATGAGATACGGAGAGACGACGAGAGAGAGAGAGACGGTATGTCGCCCGCCTGACTATCGCCATGGAGCTTCTCCAAAAGGAGAACGAGGAACTTCGAGCAGATTTGGCCAAGTATGCCGCCACCGCGGCTAAACCAAGGCCCTCGGGGCAGAACCAAAGTGGGGCAATGGCGGGCCAGCCCCTGGCGAAATCAGCGTCGCCCCAGACCATGAAGGGTGGGGTGGCTGCGCAGACGGCGAGGGCCTCAGCCCTGACGGCGAGACGGCCATCCCGGCCTTCTAAACCGCCTTCTAAATCTCCTTCGACCGCACCGACGCTGAATGTCAAATAGTCGGGGAAAAGGTGAAGGCGGGTAAGGCAGCAAGGGCGGCCAGTAGAAGGCAGAGGCCGCAGCGGCGCAAGGAGCGAAGCGTCACGGCTAGGCCCCAAAGTCCGCAGCTGTAGTGATCACACTAAAGCCGGAAGCTGAAAAGAAGGGCATGACCTACCCCGAGGTGCTCGGCAAGGCGAGGACGGCGGTGAACCTCGAGGTGCTCGATGTCACCATTGGCCGCCGGTTAAGGACACGCATCGGTGGGGACCGGATGATGGAGGTCCCCGGTGCGGCCAGTGGCCCGACCGCTGACGCTCTGGCTGAAAACCTTAGGGCCTGAATGCGGACGGGGTCCGAGTGTCCAGGCCCATCAGTGGGCTGACATGCGTATCCTGGACCTGGAAGACTGCGTGACGGAGGGAGAGGTGGTGGTCGCTGTCGTTAAGACTGGGGGGTGTTCTGCCGAGCAGGTGAGGGCCGGCGCCATTCGTATATAACCCAAAAAATAGCCGGGGAGGGCCGAAAGCTCCTGGTGGGCTGGGTTTCGCGCATGTGAAACTGCTGGAACCCAGACCTCTGAGGTGCTTCCGCTGCCAAGTGGGCTACCACGTGGGAGTGGAATATACCTCGGAGGTGAGCCGCAGCGGTCACTGCTTCCGTTGTGGTCAGCCCGGTCACAAGGCCGGCTCGTGCAATGCCGCGCTGCACTGCTATGTGTGCGGCAGCTGTCGAGCCAGCCAATCACCACAGGGGGCTCGGGAGGGGGATATGGAGTGTCAGTAATGGCCCCATTATGCCTTCTCCAGGCGAACGGCAACCACGCGCCTCTGCTCAGAATCTGTTGCTCCAGAGCATGGCGCAGTGGTCGATTAACATCGCCATTGTCGCTGAGCCGTACTTTGTCCCACCCAGGGATGACTGGGTGGAGGACCTGAGCGGCTCAGGGGCTCTAATTTCATTGGCCACAGCCGGTACCCCGTCCCTCGAGTCCATCAAAAAGAGACGGGGTTGTGTGGCAGCACGGTTCAAGGAGATACTCGTGGTAGGGGTATACTTCTCCCCGAACCGAACTCTTGCCGAGTTCCACAACTCGCTGGCGGAGTTGAGAGTCGTCGTCATCGGGTTCCGTTCACTCCCCGTGCTCGTCCTCGTGGACTTCAATGCAAAAAACCTTGCTTGGGGTTCCTGGCACACTGACACGTGGGGCAGGATGGTGGAGGACTGGGCTCTGGAGACAGGCGTGGTCGTCCCACACCGGGGTTCTGCCCTAACGTGTGTGCGGATGCGGAGTGAATCAGTGGTGGACATTTCGTTCGCCAGCCCCGCTCTGTCGCCGAACGTCATTGACTGGCGCGTCATGGAGGGGGTGAAGACCTATTCCGACCACTGGTACATCCGGGTTGACGTCTCCGCCCAGACCTCGAGCGCACCTGTCCAACAGGCCCTGAGCGGTCCGCGGTGGGCGCTGTAGCAGCTGAACCGGGAGCTCCTCCTTGAAGCCTCGATCGTGCAGGCTGCCCGCTGACATCAACGACGAGGCGGAGTGGTTCCAGGAGGCCATGTCCGAAATATGTGACGTGGCAATGCCCCGGGTCCAGCCAGGACGCGTCTGGCGCCAGTTTTGCTGGTGGTCGTCAGAACTAACGGCATTGCGCGAGGCGTGAGTGGCTGCGCGACCCCTGTTCACCAGGCACCGCAGGCTACGTATCCGCCCTCCGGATACGGAAGCCATTCAGGCATGGCTGTACGAGGGGTACAGAGTGGCGAAGACTGCCCTCCGAGCGGAGATCCTGCGGGCCAGGCCACTGGATCGCGAGTCGCTGGAGACTCTTAACAGAGACCCGAAGGGACGCCCCTACAAAATGGTGCAGGATAAACTCCACCCATGGGCTCCCCCACTGACACAGAGTCTCCGGCCGCAGCTCGTGGAGGACGTGGTGAGCGCTTTGTTCCCTTCGCAAGGGGAACACACTTCCCCGCTCATGACTCCGCCTACTGCGGTGTCGGATGCGGGCCACACCGCCGACGACGACGACGATGCTTCGGAGGTGACCGAGGTCTCTACCTCGGTCACCTCCGAAGAGTGGCGGTACATAGGCTTAGTGCGAAAAAGACCGCCCCAGGACCCAACGAATTACCTGGAAAAGCCTGGGCTTGGAGGCTCTCGGGCCTCAATTAAGGGGACTCCTAAGCGCCTGCTTGGAGGGCGACCAGTTCGTTGGAAGACAGGGAAACTGGTCCTCATTAAGATGCCGGCGCGCCCTGCAGACTCACCGTCCGCTTGGCCCATCGTGCTGCTCGACGAGGTGAGCAAGCTCTTTGAGTCATTGCAAACCGCCTCGTTGAGCGCCTGGTGCGGGTTGGGTTATATTTGGTGGAGAGCCAGTTTGGTTTCTGCCTGAGACTCTACGCGGGGGTCGTGCGGTCAATGGCCCTTTCCGGGGCACTGGTGTGGGCGCGAGCCGCCTTGCCGGATTGTCGCCATGGGATCTGGAGGCAAAAGCCCTCGCGCACGTATGGGAGTGGCGCGAGGAGGCAAAACTCGGGGGTGTAACTCGGCTGCCGCGAGAAAACATGGTACAATGGACAGAGCTCCGAGTGGGATCTCATGGCGACATGGAGGGTGCGATTGTCGCAACCTAGTGTTGGGCACGCCACAATAGCGGCAATAAGTCCCCTCTTTGAGGGGTGGTTGGAGAGGCGCCGTGGAGCATACGGTGGAGGTCTGCCCAGCTTGGGCGGAGCACCACCGTGTCCTCGCGGAGGCCATCGGAGGCGGCGGTCTCTCGCGTCCGGCACTGGTCCAGGCAGTACGGAGCGAGAGGGAATGGAAAGCCGTCACCTCCTTCTGGAAGCAGTATTGCTCGCGAAGGAGGAGGCGCAGCGCGTGAGGGAGAGAGCCTTGCGCCTTCACGCCCCTAGTCGCCGCAGGAGACGCCCTCGGCGTCGGGAGTCGCCTGCAGATTCTCGAACACCGTAGGCACGGGCTTACTGTCGGTGAGCAATGGGTAGCTTGCCGTCAGGTAAGGACCAGGCCCGGGTCGAAGGCGCGTCGTGTTTGTCAAAGATCACCACATAACGACGGGGTCCAATAGGGCCGATGCCTCAGGGCCGCGGTAAATTCGAGAGAGATACCGTGGTCCTGACACAGGTAACTGAAGGAACACGGGTGGGTTTTAGTCAGCAAGTCTGACACGCCCTCCCGTTCTATCCAGAGCGGGAGAAATCATTGTATTAGAATACAGACGTTCTGAAGGGACAGATGTTGCAACAACTGTCAGATACTTCAATGCCAAACAGCTTAAATCCGGTCAAGTAGTAGTTCTGGTGGCCCAATAATCTTTTGGATCTGTTTGTCTTGCAAGCAATGGTTTCCTCAGGTACTGTTTTAAAATGTCATCCAGTAATTCTTTTTGAATATTTTTATAAGATTCAAATTAATCTTGCGAAATCTTTAATGAATCTGTATCACTTTCCAATTACTTATGTAAATCAGTGATGTCATTTAATGATATTGCATGTAGGAACTACAGGTAGCAACGATGCTAACGTTGCTAAATGCGAGGCCCGAATGCATAGAGCATAGCGGCCAGTCGTCTTCCCCGCGCCGTGCCTATAACTTGTGTACAGATAAGTTATGTAAGAAACGTCATCGTACCTACTTGTGACTCATGTGTTTATTAATAGACTTTATACTGGACTCTGATATTTTACTCCTCACCTTCTCTAACCACACTAAATAAGGTTCCAACATTTGCCGTCGATGTCGCCAAAATAAAACTCTTTATAATGCAGTAATACAAAGAATTAAATGAAACAAATCAGAGAACGCTAACATACTGGACTCTAACATAAACAATATTTAATCGCGGTATCACCGACGTCTATATTTTACACATTACCGCTTTTGATTGATGTAACTCGAAAACAATCTCATTCAATGTTTATGAAATCTTACTTTGTTTTAGTTCGTATGGTACGTATCGGTTGATGTTTAGAATTTAGTTGATACGTTTTTTTCACATGATCTTATAGGAATACGATTCGATCTGAGCGAAGATCGCGTCCTGCTGAATCGAAAAAAAAACAATCGGTAAATCGTATGGCCGTAAATCGATTTTCTGGATAATCGATTCAGATCGGGCATCCCTAATCCATTCTACATCGAAACTATCCGTGTTGTGAAAAGACTGCTAGTGATTTGAACTACAATGTTTCATCGCATAGTTCCAATTTAATTAGAGCTTCAAAGTGCTAGAATTGGAGACTAGTGCAACATTCCTTTCTTATCGCAACTCCATACCTCACACGTTATCTTTGTTTTGACTAACTTGTCATGGATAAAGACGAGCCCAGTACCTTGTCTAAAGAAACTAAAGATATCGACATGAACTTTATAAGCAAAATCAACAAATTCGACGGAAACCACGAAAAACTTAAGTTTTTAAATAATTGCAGAAATGCAATGAACCTTTCGTCACCATCTCAACAAGACACAATACTAAAATATGTTTTAAGCAACTTGAAGGCCGTGCCGGAAGTGGGTGCTCTATTAATAATGGTTTAAGGACTTTATTTTTGTCATAAGAATTAAAAATAATTCACTTACTGAGAAACAAGATTTACAATTTATGTTTAAATTACAATAACAAGCGTACAGATAAAAGAAGAAAAAGTATTTTTTTCCCGAGATTAACTGTTCTGGGTGGGCGCGTTACTAAGTGGTTGGAGTTTCGAAGTGTTTATTTTTCGAAGTATTGTTTTTTTTTGTAAAATTAAGCGATGTATGAATATCCTTATGAATTATTTTACGTATTACTCGTAGAATACACGTATTACTCGTAGAATACATGTATGTATGGGAAATGGTCATCATTTTGGTATCTTCGTATAACTTTTGAGTAGGCGTTCGAAATTTATAATTGAAAAAAAATTTGATTAATCTATTTTGTGCTGTCTGAAGTATTCCTAGTTTGGTTTTAGCTGCGGTACCCCAGATTCAATTAGGTAGTCAATGTGTGGTTTAACTAAGGAATTACATATAAGGTGTATCTATTCATACACGGAATATTTATAGAGGGACCTCTATAGGTAGTTTAGAAGCTATAGAAACGAAATTTTATTTTTATCTAAATGTTTTTTTTATTTTACGTAATTATCATAATTCAAAACTGCTTGAGTTGTTTGCATAAAACCTTTACGGCCCGCTCTATGAATCAAAGACGCGGCGGGGAGAGGTGCGGGCGCGGTGCCCGTCCGTCTGTAGCCGCGGGGCGCGTGCCGTCTCTCTCAGTTTAACATAAATCACTGGTGAACTGTAATGAACATTCGACAATACACCTCTGCCTATCTCTACGGGGAATGCAGTCGTGATGATGTTAACAATAAACCAACGTAGGTAGACTTCGTAACTCGATCTCGTCTTATTTTGATAACAGAGTTATCACTTACAATAAAAATAAATGTGAATTTAAAACACAAAGCGACCTAAATCTAAGCAGCTATGACCTCTGTGGGGTTACGACTTTTACGAGCGAGCATTGAAACGTTTCAATCATTTTCTTATTTTTTTACGAAAAGGATCCTAGATTCGATTAAAACATTCATATTCTACAGTGTTACACATCTTTTAGTATTATAATAGATATTATTATAATAGAAAAATAAACAGCTGACGCAACGCGAATTCGCATAAGGTAATGACTTCTGTTAGGTTACGAACTGTTCGTCGAGTCGTATCTGTCAGCTGATTGATAGGTTGTATACCTACCTATTTGAACAGATGTAAACTGTAAGAAGTGCATAGCGCGAACAATTTAAAATGTGTCATACCTCATGACGACGTAGTTTTTATTTACACCAAAATTGCTGTACATATTCACCCTGCAGTTGCACGTTAAATAATGTGTCGTTGCACTTTTAACAATTTCTCTACCTCTAGCCATCACTGCGTAAACAAGCGTTCACAATTCACGTTTTGTTGTCCGCACTAGAAATGGTCTGGCCGTCATTACCATAAATCAGGTCTATCCCTACCCCACACATGGAAATCCAACGGCATAAGATCAGGCCTGCCTCCGTCTGCAGCTGGGGGCATGTAGACCCCGTAGTCCCGTTGCCGCTGTCGAGCTTCTAGGATCTCTAGAAGGGGGCTTGTGCTGTGAGCAAAATAAGTCCACCCTCATTGTAGCAGTCCACCATGTTCTGGTACTCCTAGTTGGAATATTTCGGTATTGTTGCGTTTGTTGCGTGAAGCGCGATGCGTTCCACGTTAGTTAAGCTGCGTGCAGTGCAACATGCAGTTCGCGCGAGACTGAACACGGCGGCGGACGGCGCGGCGGGCGCGGGGCGAGGCAACTGAAGCAACATAGCGTGGTAGCTTGTAAGGATGCTATTGTACATTTTAACTCATCGAACTTTCCTGGCTTAACTATACTACGCGCATTAGCATAGAAACATTTCATAATTTTTTTTTTGGATTAAAGAATTTGAAAACTGGCAACAGTTAGAAGAATTTCTCAAAAACCAATTTGGCGAGAAAAACATTACGCTGCACTACTCTCGGATCTTCAAAATGGTTGCTAAACTCTTTGAAAAACTTATCCACCTCAAGCTTTACCCTTTCATTCAACAAAATTTAATAGCAGAACAACATGGTTTCGTTAAACGATAATCAATCATTACGAATTTAACGATTTTTACAAACTTTTTATTTAATAACATGGATAAACAGACACAGGTAGATGCAATTTACACGGACTTTAAAAAGGCGTTTGATAGGGTGGACCATGAAATATTATTAAATAAAATAGCTATCAACGGGATTAGAGGTAATTTACTGCGCTGGTTCCATTCCTTTATAGAACACCTCAATCTGAGCCAAATCAGTTTTTAGCAAAATTGCATAAACTCTTGCATGACTTGCAAAAGAAATTTAAATCTAAAGTAAATGTAGTTGTAGCCGGTGATTTCAACATAAATACGCTAAAAAAAGGTAACATTACAAAAGAGTTGCAAGACTTGTGCAACAATCATAATTTGAAAATCCACATAAATGTTCCTACACGTAAACTATCTTGTATTGACCATATCTTGAGCAACATTACCAACGCAATTTCAACTGTACTACCTCTGCATCTTTCAGATCATGACACAGCTCAAATTTTAAGCTTTACTACTAAACATAAACCACTACAGGCACCATTATATTACATTTATAAAAGAGATTATAACTTAGATAATATCCGGAAATTTAAAGAATGTTTGCAAGACCTTTCTTGGTCCGATATTTATCAAAATACTGATGCAAATTCCGCATTCAGTGATTTTCATGAACTGGTAAGCCTATTGTACAATCTCTGTTTTCCCAAAATGAGAGTTAGAGAGAACAGTAATAATAAATACTCTCAAAAGTGGATAAGTAAAGGACTAAGGCAAAGTTGCAAAACTAAACGCAGACTACGTTATCAGTATTATAAAACTAAAAATTCTATTAATAAAACTAAATATAATAACTACTCCAATCTATTAAATAAATGTATTTACGCATCAAAAAAGAACGCAAACATAAAATATATTAATACACAGGATAACAAATGCAAAGCTACTTGGACTGTTATTAAAAATGAATTAAATAATAATACCCCCAAAGACAACATAGAAATCATAAAGTTAAATGACGCCGTAATTACCGACCCTGAAGAAATGGCTTCTCTATTCAACAACCACTATGTAAATTTAACGCATGCACCAACTCAACCAAGTGCTGGCCAAAGCTTTAGAAAAAATATACGTGTCAACTCTATGTTCCTCAAACCTATGCTGGAAAGTGAGGTTCGGCAGGAAATTTTGTCTTTGCGCAACACCAGAGCGGAGGGCTATCATGAAATTAGTACAAAAATCGTAAAAGCAAGCTGTAATGGACTGACTGCTATCTTAACTCACCTAATTAATATGTCATTTTTAGCTGGGAAATTTCCCGATAAATTAAAACTATCCATAATCAAGCCCTTATTCAAAAAGGGAGATAAATGTGACATCAATAATTATCGACCTATAACTTTAATACCTATCCTATCTAAAATATATGAAAAATGTATGTATAAAAGACTTCTTGATTTCTGCATCAAGTTCCAAATAATAAGCAACGAGCAGTTCGGGTTTCAAAAAAAAAAATCCACATCATTAGCCATTTTCACTCTTATGAAAGAAATACTTTCAAATATTAACAATAATCATCTGACTACTGGTCTTTTCTTTGATTTATAGAAAGCCTTCGATCTGGTGTCACACGACATATTGCTGGATAAGTTGGAGGCAATCGGGATTAGGGGACCTGCACTTCAGTGGATATCGTCCTATTTAACTAATAGACAACAATGTGTCATTATAAATAAAATTACCAAAAATAAAGATATTACACCCTACTCGTCGGAATATAAACAAAACAATTATGGCGTTCCACAAGGAAGCGTACTAGGTCCAATATTATTTATTTTATACATAAACGACATCATAAAAATAACTAAGCATAAATGCATATTATTTGCCGACGACATTTCTATTATAGTGACATCTGATAAGCAGAAAAGTACCATCACAGATCATGAGTTTGACATAAATAATACAATAAACAAATTACTGAATTGGCTTGACTTGAACCATTTAAAAATAAATTTAGATAAATCTGTTTACATTCAATTTAATCAATCGTATAATAACAAATACAACATCAAAATTAATATAACTAAAATCCATGAGGTAACACATACAAGGTTTGTAGGCGTAATAATAGATAAAGATATTAACTGGAAAGAACATGTAGATAATGTTAGCACTAGAATTAATAATTTCGTATATGCACTAAAACAGGTAAAAAATGTAACGAACGTAAAGACTGCTATTATATCATACCACGCGTATGTAGAATCATTACTACGCTATGGTCTTGTAATATGGGGAAATAGTACCGATCTGCATAGAGCATTTATCGCTCAAAAAAAAATGCATAAGAGCAATATGTGGCCTTCAGCCTGATGACTCATGTCGACCTGTATTTGGAAGGCTTGGTTTGTTACCGTTGCCATCTCTATACATTTACGAAATATGTGTTTTTGTAGTTAAGAATAAAAAACTGTTTAAGACAGCAAATGATGTAAATCCTCGGAACAGACGAGATCCTTATAAATTAGTACTGAATGATTTGCCAAGACTTGCCAAATACAACAAAAACTGCCTAGCAATGTGCGTGCGTATTTATAACAAGATACCAATCCAATTCAAAACATTAAATTCAAAATTATTTAAGATAAAGTTGTACAAGTGGTTGAATGAGTGTAGCTACTATAGTTTAAGATAATTTATGGATAAAAAATGTTGACGCCCTGTAAATTCTAACATTTTGAAATACTCTCGAGATTTTGCATGCTATGTTTTATCCTAGCTGAACATGTTTGTGCTATAACAATTATATTTAACAACATTGTATACCATGTTTTATGCAAATAAATGATTTTTTATTATTATTATTATTATAACCGTATTCAAACGGTAGTAACCCATGGATATCACTCTGATACATTTATTGCCACCCTGGCGTACCACAGGGTTCAATTCTTGGGCCTTTGCTATTTATTATCTATATTAATGATATCGGTCACTGTTTTCATAATAGTAATTTATTATTATATGCTGATGACCTAAAAATTTTTAACCTATTAAGACTTTTGACGATTGTGCCTTGCTCCAAGAGGATTTGAATAGATTGACTGAATATTGTGATAATAATAAACTTGCATTAAATATAGCTAAATGTAAATACTTAAACATTACGAAAATAAAATAAAAAGTTATACGATTTAATTATAGTCTATGTTCTGAAAATCTTACAAATGAAACTGAAATATGTAACTTAGGCATACTTTTGGATTGTAAACTACATTTAGCCCTATACACTGATAAGATTATCTCAAAAGCATACCAAATGTACAGCCTTGTCATGAGAGCTTCTACTGATTTTAAACGCCCGGCCACGTACTTGCAACTATTAAAGTCCTTGGTTCGTCCGCAGCTAGAACACGGTTGTATAATATGCGACCCCTACTATGATAAATATGATAAAGCGATTGAAGCCGTTCAACGTAAATATATACGAGTTATGCAGTATAAATGTCATCTCATATGCCTGTCTGACGAGGAGTCACTAAAAAAGTTTAAATTGCTCACTTTGCAATCAAGACGTCTATACTTCAAACCATGTTGCTTCACGCATTGGTTCATAATAAGTCTGAAGACTGTATCGAACTAGTTAATGATATTTCTTATGTTGTGCCTAGAACTGTTATAAGACGAGAGGTGCGTGCTTACCCGCTTTTTGCAACGACTACTAGCCGAACAAATGCTGGTGAGCGAGCTCCACTCCGTCGACTGGTAAAAATTTATAATAACCACTTTTGTCATCTGGATATCTTCCTTCTGACTCAAAGCAATTTCAAGAAAAAAATAGTGATTCTTTATGCGACAGTAAAAAAAAATTGTTTGTAAGCTTCATGTATAAGATAGTATTTATTTAAAAAATTTAATAAAAAATAATAAAAAATGGTGTCAAACCAATATCGAAACAGTTCGCACTACATTTAGAGACATGCCTAGCCAAACTATTAACTGAAATCAATATTTCAATACCCACGAAAAAGAAAGGGGAACTGACTGGCCGTGTCGCTGCAATGCAAGAATAAGCATTGCATACATTTATCAGTGTTTTATATTCTCGATTATCAAGTGTAGTCAGATGCTGTGACCCTGAACCTTTAAATGAAGGGATTGGCTTCGCCATGTGTGAAGAAAAAATACTACAGACCACCTCTAAGCGTAATCTATCAGCAATTAATACCAATTCACCTAATCAAGAACATTGGTCTCAGCGTCGGCTCTGACAGAACCGAAACCCTATACAGCAAGGTGTTTCAAACGAGCCCAACAGTCAAAGACCATCTACTTCAGGTCTTCTAGTGTGCCGGTGTTGAAAAAACGTAGACCACATACTATTCTACTAATATTATAAACGCGAAAGTGTCTGAGTATGGATGGATGTTTGTTACTATTTCACGCAAAACTACAGAACGGATTTGGATGAAATTTGGCACACAGACAGTTTATAACCTGGATCCCTTGGGATCAAGATTTATGCGGGTGAAACTGCAGGGAGCAGCTAGTTGAGGAATATAGAAAACGGGAATTCAATAATCATCGCTTTGGAGATCAAAATAAACAAATAGCATTGCCAAGGCGTTGCCAAAATAATCGAGATCAAGTTCACGCGGTATATAACAACAAAGACAACAACAACATATCACTTTCATAACAGTCCTTATGAAGTCATTTATAAAAGTATACTTTGTCTTCAATCCAATGTACTACGTAATTCTGCTGATTCCAAACTAGAATTAGCAATTACTGATTTACAAAATCCTTTCGACAAGCATATCCGGGTGAAAATATATATCTTTAACGCTTTACTAAAGTATCAATTCATATCTATCATAATACTATAATTTTCCTACACCCTCAGAGATACCTATAATACTCTGCGAAACCATGATATTCCTATTGGCGGACAATTAGGATCTACGCGTATGTTTATCGAAAAAAAGAATGGTATTTCTGGAAAAATATGGGGGCAGATATCGAATCATACGTAAAAAATTGCTTCAATCACCAAAGCAAAAACCACCACTGCTACTAAGCCATTTGAACGACGTGGGTCCACTACCGGAAACTGGCCTTACTAAGCTTAAATTCATCGCTTATCCTATCGCTAATGCGACTGCGGAAGAAACATGTAAGTGTATAGTGCACTTTATTTCTGCTTTCGGTATCCCGAAGTCTATTTTCAAGGCACAAACTTCACCGCAGACTTATTAATAAGAACCTGCAACTTTCTGAAAATTAAACAAACCTGGTCTGTCCCATACCATCCGCAAACTCAAGGTGCACTTGAATGCAGTTACTCCTCAAGGAATACCTTAAATATTATGTCAATGAAAATAATTCTGATTGGCATTGGTATAACCCTCTTCTCATACTAACTTCACACAATACGAGCTCCACTTCGCCCAGAAGTCTTTTATTCCGGACTCCGTCTACGAACTATAGTCAGACCTTAGATATCTAGAACATCTAAAAACCATCATCGTCTAAAACTTTCACGTGAAGAGGCCATCGAAAACATGCAAAGATCGTCCGCTCGCGACCTGTTCAATATAAAGTAGGAGATTACGTATATCTTAAAGATCATGTTCGTTTGTGCAAAGCCTTTTCGCCAATTTAGAAAGTACTGTTTAAGGTTTAAAAGCCAATGGTAAAAATACATTACGCATACATAGACGTCAAGTGACACATCACTATGATGAAGTCAAACTAGCTCCTAGATCTGAAACGTAGCCCTAGTTTTATATACTTAATTAAGTATTAAGTGAAGTAAAGTTATATTAATTATATTGTATTACAGTAACTCTGCGCTGGGTCAGGAGTTCATTATGCCTTTGACGAACAGTCCTGGCATCTACTCAGACCCATTAGGTTCTTTAAGTTTAATTGGTAGTCACCTTAGTATAGTTATTCCATAAGATGTATCCTTTTATAACCCGCATGTTCTAAACCTCCATCTTATTCTCGATAAATCCACACAAATATGTGAAATTGGTAAAGTCTTTGATTATTTGGAATGTAGTAATCTCTTTAAACCATTGAACACCCGTTATAATGATATATAGGCCATAACAACGAAGCTATTTTTCACCTTACATCTCGCCAGTCGAGAAGATCTCTCTCTCTCTTTTAGATTCGCAGGCACAGTTTCTAAAAAGTTTTGTGACACAATGCATGAAGACGATGCCGTCAAAGAGGTAAAAACAGACCAAAAAAACTAGCCCTTCTGATGAATAAAATATATAAGTCACTACTAATTCGCTTAGATCTTTTAATGAAACTCTGTATATTATAAAACAAAAAGAAAAACGTCTAAAGAAAGAATTGGATGAATTGTCTCAAGGTATTCTAAATCTGACTTATGCTTCAAAAGAATTAGGTGTAGCATGCTAAAATTAACTTCCATGATAGAAAATAGTCTTCAAGGCTTGTCCTTCCAAGTTCAAGATATAATTAACTATATTATGTTCAGCAAATCGAATGTCCTGTACCCCACTATCCTAATACTTATAGAACTTTATACCGAATTGGTCGATAATTTTATATTCTAACCAGCATCTATATTATGTATGTTGTAAAGACCATTTTAGACACCAGTCTACATGGTCTTCAAATGATCTGACCAAGATTATGTCTGGACTTTAAAAAAGACAGTGTCCTCTAAGTTTTTTTGGCTCTTCTCCTCAGCGTAGGTAGATAGGAAACGCCGACCTCATCCAGTTTTTAAAATAATTATGATTGACGTGTAAGTAGGTTCGTACAAACGCTTCTAGTGTTTGTACAAACCTACTTACAGAAATTAAATTGTTTATCATGAACTGTGATTCTATTTTGCTTCTTGAATGACTGAGCTATACTGTTTCAAGAGGTTTTTACTGGCATTGAATTTGGGAAATTTCATTACACATACATAAGCTCACGCCTTATTCCTATGGCAGCAGCAACTACAGAACGCACCCTGCTGAGAACCTTAGACCACGTTCCCACCGACGTGTAAATATAATGGCGTAATTTTTTCGGGCACTGGATTTACAACTCTCGGTGTTGAACCAAGCATTGAAAATCTAGTAGAGTGCATCGCGTTGCATCAAAAGCGCGTCGAAAAAACACACTGTTGGATTTTCAACTCTCGGCTCTAAGCAGTGCATTGTAGATCCGAACGTGCGAACGTGGACCAACCTGTTATATTCCGTTTTTACGATTACTACTTTAGGCCAATTAGTAGTAATTTGTTATTTCTTATGAGGAAACAGAACCATTACTTACCTATATTAGTTTTTACTGCCCAGTCGATTCTTATTTAGTTTTTACTACCAAGTCGTTTTTACTATCCGAGTGTTGGTGACCTACAAGATATATGACGAACTTGCCCTATGTCTAAGTTATTGCCAGGTGGATCCAATATGCGCTCTATTAGAAAAGAAAACTTATATAATACGAAACACAAAACTTACTACATAAACATAACATCACGCCATGACTGAAGGGTTGGGCAGAGGTCTCCCATGTAACAGGGGGCGAGCGTATTGGCATCAAACGGGCACGATTCGCTTTTGTCTGTTTTTTTTCCTTTAAAGGACCATGGTGGATTTTGTACGAACCCCGTCCCCACCCTACAACAGTCATAGGATCCCTATCAATTTGTTCATTGGGACCCAAAAAAGCCTTAAGTACCTGTATTCGTTGCAAAAATATTGGCTTTATTTATAATTATAAAAAATATTTTTGGCAAAATATTTTTTTTCCACAAACAAAAAACATAGCATATTTCACGTAAACAAACGTCGATTCCATATTTAAAAAAACACTTGATTCTCTAACTGAAAATAAATACTAACAATTACATATAGTCGTCTGTGAAAACATTATCAAGCGTTTGTGCTGGTGCATAAAAGTCAATATGACGCCCTAACCGCATAAACCATACAATGGATATTATGTGCGCACAACTTCCCATAGTGCGTTTGCCGGTAATGCAAGTGCCAATAAGTAACAGCAATTCTGAAAGCGAAATCCCGGTCTTTTAAAATATAACTGTAATAAATGCGTGAACGGACATGGCGCGACTGAATCGAAAATAAAAAAGAAGAGCGGTATCTTTAATAACCTTTACGTTATATGAAAACATTATTAAGATCGCCATATTCTTATCCTTTTTATTGCACAATATGTTAATGTTTTATAAAAAAAGAAAAAACATTTATAAAAAAACAACAATGTATTATAAAACCTTATTTTTTTAAGTGTGGAAATTCTCATGAATGTCCTCCACCCTAGGGTAGGTGGAGGGGACTGACTAAAACCACAAGGTGTTCTGCTGTTACCTTTAGCCGGGGTGCTGGAGTGCTTGCTTGATTACTCTATTATAAAATGTAAAAATGATCTATACTACGAGACGCTTCAAATGACACTTATTTCAAATCGGTTGGATGGTGGGGACGTTTCTTCCCATCGTCCTTACAAATTCAAATTCAAATTCAAAAACTTTTATTTCGGACGATAATAGTCCATATTTTGTTAGTAGGCACAGTATTTTAAAAATATGTTAGTAAGCATAATATACATAAAATCGAAATCAAAATTAAATTAAAACATAATTTAATTAAAATTAAACAAAATTAAAACATAATTTAATTAAAATTAAACAAAATTAAATTATAATGAAATAGTATAGTATATAGCCGCCGTGCATATAGTCGCCGTGTATAACGTCTAAGGCAAATTGATCGCATCCATTTCGTTCTGAGTCATATGTTAGAGTAACCATGATTCTTATCAAGTTCGGCAGTAAAAAGTGATCCGTAAACTAAATCAAAATGAGTCTGTTTTTTTTTTTTTTTTAAATGGGTTATTAAATAAATATTAAGCAGTAAAATACGAGAAGCTTAACGGGCAGATACGTGTTCCCCACACGTATCTGCCCGTTAATCCACTCGCATGACGTGTGGGGGAGTTAATCACATAATAAATGGTGACGAACTGGCATGCAGGTGCACCCACCTCTCCAACACGACCGAGTCCCACCGCTCAGACAATACGCTCAAGATACTGTTAGTGCTGCGTCGGAAGCGACTTAGTAGCGAGGCGCTCCGCTTCCTAATAATAGCATAAAAGTCATCAGTTTGCGCCTGCGCGAACATCGTGGAAGCGCTGCAAAACCGCGGCCGCCCTAGCAGTACCCTGAACGCAATCCAAAATCTTTAAGGATTGAATTCAAATATTGCTATTGGTCCATATTTACTGAATTGTGGGTCCTCAATCATCAGCAGAAACCAATTGTGTCAAACAAACACACTTTGCGAAGGTTATGCCCCGTTAGCAAAGTAGATCTCAGCCTAGATAAATACTCGGTGTATTTGAGAACTGTGATCCTTCTCGAGTTTTTTGAGAACTGTGAGCCTTCGAAGAAGATCACAGTTCTTAAAAAAGTAAAAATCTCTTACTAAAATTAATAAAAACCTTAGAGCGTGTTAGTACTAACTATGGGAAAAAAATACTATGATGCTGTTGTAGGCGAACTTTTTCTCTTCCTTCGCTCGCAATGGAAACAGCATCCCGAATAATAAGGTCCGGATTTACGAAGTGATCTCCAGTTGTTAATTTTAAGCTTAGGGAGCCATGAGCCAAAAACTACAGACAGGGAAAGTTTGACAGGAAACGGTCTGAATCCGGTACAAACAACCAGTCGGGGACGAAACTAATTTTTATTGTTGACAGAAAAACCAAACGCCCAAATTTGATTTTCAATTCACATAATTTTCTTTTTCAAACGTAATACAATTTGATAGACAATTTTTATATAGAAGTAGGTAACAAATGAAGAATACTTTTCATAATAATTCATTTAATGTTAGTTAAGCCAAATGTCGCGGTATGGGGAGTTACTAGTTACCTAAAATAACAATCACATATTTTTAAGAAACTTATTTATATACATACTTATATTTAGATAAAATATAAATAATGTTAGTTGATAATGTAAGTAAAATCTTTAATTATATCCTTTTAACTTTTTTGAGACATTGAGGAACTGACATTGACAATTTTAGAAATATATTCTTAAGTTCTTAAAAGAAGAAGTATGCTTAAAATCCAAAATGAGACATACTTGTATATGGGATGATACAATGACTACTTAAAACTAAAATTACAACAAATTCAAGGTGACTTCAACAGCCTTTGCTCCCAACCCTTTCTTTCAATAAACTTCAGTCTGATTCCCCCAACAGGCTGCGTCACTATGGCTCCGGGCTCGAACGTCGTTTGTTTCTCCATGCCTGGAGCCAGCTCCACGCGATACTTCTTCAGTATTGTTATCAGACCGGCCGCCATTTGCATTCTTGCGAATCTCATACCTGGACAAGACAATGATTGTTAATTATTTGAAGTTTTGAATTAACAGGACAGATTAAAGACTGGTGGTGTGGTGGCTTCGGTGTTTAAGTATTAGGTTGCGAATTCAAAACTTTTCGATTTGTGGACAATACAAAGCAGTACCAGCATGAAATAAATCTAATAAAACAAATTTACTTAGGGTGTCAAATTACTTAACAAGTAATTTCTCAGACTGAAGTAATAGTAAACAGTGTCACCATGTTAAAGGTTTTCGTGTAAGGTTTTAAGTATTTAAAGAACATGGGCGTTTTATCTTTTTCCCGCATCCTCCAGTTTTTGGTCGTCAACATAATGAAAAAGTAAATATTTATAAAATTTCGTACATTGACTAGAAGTAATGTTTTGATTAAGAGCAGGTCCAATGTCAGAGAACCAATCAAAACAGCTTCTTATCTTGTAACTTATTTTTCAGTTAGTATTCCCTCACTATTAAATCACGCCGGTACCAACTGATTGCGTTTGGATGAGAATAATATACTGTGTAGTAGGTTTAAAAGTACTTAGGTAAGCACCCCATACTTAGCTAAGTGATCTATAATTTTTAACCGACTTCAACTCCACCTCAGAACCGGTTTGTAAGTTCTTGTTTTGATTGAAACTTATTGTTCACTTTGTAGAGTTTTTTTAGACAAGGCTTGACCAAATTTGTATGGGACTATTCGATAAGTAGGGTATACTTATCGAGTGAACAATAGGTAGGTGGAAAAAAACGAAAATACAAAAAAAAGACACCGACTTCCGAAATTAAAGTTATTTTTCACGTTGTAGTGTTTTTTTTTGGAAGTCGGAAAACACTTTAAACAAAACTTTTCGTAAAGTGAAGAAGCCCGTCTCTCTCTTTCAATTTTTGACTCTGACTGTAGGTATGGATTCAGCTGCATGTGGTTAGATTGGAATCCGACCCTAAGATAGTAACAGAATACAACAATCTTACAATGGTAAACGAAGAATAATATATTTAGCACTTACCTATACAGATTCTGGGTCCATCACCAAAAGGCATATAAGTGTATGGCCTGATGTTCTGCTTGTTCTCAGCCAGGAACCGCTCCGGACGGTACTTTTCAGGTTCCGGGAAGAACTCCGGGTTATGTTGCAAGTGGTACACAGGCAGGTGCACCCGGAGACCCTTCTCTAGCTTCAGACCTGATGGGAACGTGTAGTCTTCTACCACCTCACGAGTTAGTACACCTAGCACTGGGTACAGACGAAGTGCTTCATCAATACACGCTTCTATGTAAGGTGTTTCTGCGACGCACTCATACTTCAATACGTTGTTGTGACGACGCAGGTAATCATCCACCTCTTCCAACAGTCGTTCTTGAGCTTCAGGACTTTTCGCCAACTCAAACAAAGTGAAACTCAAAGTGGTTGATGAAGTCTCGTATCCTGCTGCGAAAAACAACACGCACTGCGCTACCAACAGATCGTCGTCCACATCTAAATTAACTTTCTTTCCGGAATCAGCTTTCATATTTTTGAAACTGTCACCAGTCATCGAATGGTTGGTCTTCAATTTCAGCACGAGATCAACAAAGTCGTTCCTCGACGTCGGCGTATAATTGCGGCCTTTGAAAATTCCTGTCAACAAATTATTGAAGAAATGTTCAACTTCTGTCGGCATCGATTTGAATCCCAGTGCGTAGAAGATGGCCGGCCAGATTGCTCGCGCAATAGTCTTGAATGCTCTGAATTTATGGGTATCAAAGATTACATCACCAATGTGTCTGAATGGATTGTTTTCTTTCTTTTCCATCGTGTTTGTGTCAACGCCAAACGCGCAGGATCCAACGCAGTCCATCGTGTACCTCGCCACGAGCATCCTCGCTTCGATCTCGTTGTATTTCTGCACTTCTTGGTCGAGTATCTTCTCGAACACATGAGAACACTTCTCGATCAAATAGAACATGTTCTTCATCTTGGCGGAGGAGAACAGTGGAGTCAGGTTCTGACGTAGCACTTTCCATCTGTCGCCGTAGGTGAAGAACAGGTTTTGTGTAAACAGCTCCCTGTGGGAGTAGTTGGAGACTTCACGACCGCTGAAGAAATAGAAATCCTTCGTCATTACGAGCTTGATGAGTTCTGGATCTTGTACGATGAGGGTGGGTTCCGTGCCGTAGTAGGCGCCTATGTACGGCACGTTCGGATATTTGCGGCATATTTGCTGTGTGAGCTGACCCCAATACGTCTTCTGTAAAATATAATCGGCGAAATTTCCAAAAAACGCGACCGGTGGTGAATGTGGCACTTTTTTATTCTCCCAATATTGGAACTTTCGCTTGGAGGTGAGGTAGACCGCGTAGAAGATCAGAGGTAGCGTGGCGAGCAATAGTAACGCGATCATGTTGTTGCAGCGAGAAATCTGTTTATGTGAGAAGTATGTTTGCTTATTTATAGTTCTAAAGATAACGAGCTCAACGTACTTGAGGTTGACAATGTATTCTGAAGTTTTAAGGAATTTCCTGTTAGTGATTGTTGTGCAAAATGTTGATAGGTGTGTGAAGGCAACTATATGTGTTCCCAAAGTGGAATAAAACACTTGTATTTTGTTCCACTTTGGGAACACATATAGTTGCCTTTTATTGCAGATGTCTATAGGCAGGGGTGACCACTTGCCGTCAGCTGTCGCTTGTTTTCCTTAGTCGTTCTCGCAGCCACTTCTTTAGTAGATGGCAGCACAGCTGCATATTCGAACATTTTAATTTTGTTTATTAACATAAACTTTTTCGATGTTGTAAGGGTGATTTGATAAGGCAACACAAACTAAAGTAGATTAACATTATGGCTATAAATAGACTTTTTAAGAATTATTCAAGAAGCAAAAATAAGAACCTCTATTCATTAAAACAGGTTTTGCCGCTTTTAAAAACAAATTAAATGATTTAAAATGTGTGTCAAGTTAATAGTTACTATAATTAACTTAATAAAGATACACATTAAAACGTAATAATTTAATTTTAATACGTACATAAGAATGTTTATAATAGCTGCGTATAGTACTCACAACCAGCGTGCGTGATGCATGTACGTACACGAGGCAAAAAGATTACTATGTAAGGATCGTAGCAGGTAGTTTGTTTATTTGATTTTGTTGCTGTAGTTTATGCTTACCCCTATGGGAAGGAGCCGTGAGTTTATGTAAGTATATTATGTTTATGTAACATATTTTTTTCTGACTGTCTCGTTGGTTTAGTGGTCGCAATCGCTACTGCTGTGCAAGAGGTTCTGGGTTCGATTCCCCGGTCGGGCAACATGTTATTGTATTTTTCTATCTGGAATTTCTCAGTAGCAGCGCGGAGCGGAGTCTGGATTTGTGCCCAGTTGATGGCAATAGGCTCGCCCCCTATTAAATGGGACTTGAACATAACTGGCGAACATTAGATAAGTGCAGTTCGCGAGGCCTAAGCTGAGCTTTGCATTTGTGCGAGTGAACAAAGCAACGCGTACTTTGCTTGGCCATTCGGACAATCGGCCTGAGGCGCTGTGCATCCCTCGCGCCATAAAATTTGTGTGATTGATCACTCATACAAATGAGCTCAGCACAGTTGATAAACAGGTTAGTCCGCGAGGCCTAATCGCGGACTTACCTGTGTATCAACTATAATATATACACGCAGTCCAATTCTAAAATATTGAAATGGGAGCTCTTTTACAGTCGAGAATGTCTACAAAAGTGTTATAAGTGTGGTAATAGAGTGTAAGTATATATAAGTAAGTCCTATGACGTTGCAATTATCTTCGCTCAACTGTGATTATCAACAATTAGCTTATTACCGACGCTTATACTTAGTAACAAATCGATGTATACAAGGTGACTTACAAAAAAAATAACAAATCAAACAAAGGTAACTACAGTTGTCACAACATCTATCTACCGTATAACCAGTTGCTCAGTAAATACAGGCTTTTGACGCTCAGTTCTAGGCGTAAACAATTGGAGGCAATGACATTGTATAACATTGTTAACGGCAATTTGGATTGTATTGATTTAAATAATTTATTATGCTATGCAGTCCCCAGAACTGTCCATAGACGGCAGGTGTGTGGAGGCAAACTCTTTGCAGTAGGTACCTGCCGATCTAACACTGGTCTACGTTCACCAGTTCGGCGAATGGCAGCAACCTACAATAAATCATTCGAACACATAGACAGATTTGCATGCACTTTGAAAAGGTTTCGTAGACTTTTGTATGAGACACTTCAGCTCTTAGACTAATTGTTTGTTGTTGTTTTTAAAATACTTAATCTTTTTTATTGTTCTTACTAATTGTTTGTTGTTGTTTTTAAAATACTTTTTTCTTTTTTATTGTTTTTATAACATAAGTGTAACTGTCATGCATGAACAGTTTACCTCCTAGTGACTTTGGTTTTATTTATTAATTATTATTATTTAAGTAACTTTTGTTTTATTTTTCTTTGTTTGTAATATTGCATAATATAGCTGTTTGTTGTTCCTATTTAATAAAATAAAAATAAAGCTGCATTTTATAAAAGAGTACCTGATGTGATAAAAAATATGACTAATAAAATTTTAAAGGGCACTGAACCAAATATTAATTGAGAAAAGCTATTACATAATTGACGACTTCCTTAATGATATATCTCTGTCCTGATTGATAAACTATTATTATGATTACATACATGTTCCTATTCTGACACTTTTTATTCTGATATAAGGGAATATACATTTAATAAAATCGAAGCGAAGTCAAGCTGAACATTGTTTTTTTTTGTAATTTTTAGAGATTTTTTGTGCCGGTTGTCCTAATGCCGATTTTTTTTAAAATTTTTTGTGTTTGTTGGCCGTTCCCGCGATCGGTCGTGTTTGTGTACGCTCTGTGTTAAAAATCAATTTAAAAGTAAAAACCCAATTTTACCTGTCTATTTTGTGCTAAACAGTATTATATTGTCACAAGATTAGCAAATTATCAGTGAATATACATTCAAGTGCGTGATACAAGATAATAATAACATTACAAGCTCTAAAAAGTTTGCTAAAAGTGTTGTGATTAACGGGCAGTGACACTCCGCGGGTGACCTTGCGTTTAAACTAGCGGTCATAGACCTCGATGTGTTTTTGTTATACGAATCAACAGAACCTCAATTTCGTCGCACTCATCACAGCGCTCATAGCCTAGCGGTCTAAGGCGCTACAAGGTGAAACGGCGGCGTGTCGCATGTTCTAACCTGACCGATTCACCTCACTTTTTGTGAATCGTCAATTGCTGTTATTACATTTCTTATGATACTCGACTCATAATGTCTAAACTAACGAGAACTACACCGAATAAGCAACAGTCTGCATCACGTTCCGAATCGGACTTACTAAAATTAGAAGACGACAATGGACACCCAATCAATCCCGTTACAAACATAACCCAAAGATGTAAGCGGCGTAGTCCTTCGACGACGGAGATGAATGATGGCTTTGGCTTGGATGACTTTAAGAATGAAATCAAGAATATGTTGCAGAGCATGTTAAGCTCACAAAACACTCGCATGGACCAGCTAGAAAACCTCATCCTTGAAGTTAAGCAAATAAACAATAATATAAAGGAAACAAATGACGAAATAGAAAAATCCATGACATCCATTTCTGATCAACTAACTTCACTCGAGTTGAAAATAACGGGTCTCGAAAAAGAACGAACCACAATTAATTCAAAGTTGGCAGAGCTAGAGGACAAGCTGGAGTCTTTCGATCGTGCCATGATGAAAACTAGTGTTGAACTACGTAATGTTCCAAAAAGACCAAATGAAACTAAGGAGATGCTATACAATTCTTTCCTGGAGTTATCAAAAAAACTAGAGCTCAACATACAAATGTCCGTCATACGAGATGTGCTACGTCAACCTTCAAAAAAAGAATTCCAAAATTCTACAATAACGGTTGAATTTACAAATACCCTTGTTAAAACTAATTTTTTGTCAGCTGTCAAAGCTTATAACAAGCATCACTCTAGCCACAAACTAAGCTCCTCTAACCTAGGCATGGTACCGAATACCCCCGTATTTATAGCTGAACAACTGACTGCCACGTCCAAGCGACTCTTCTACCTAGCGCGAAACTATGCTAAGGTGAACAAAATCCAATTTTGTTGGACATCTAACGGACGTATCATGCTGAGGAAGGATCCAGAAAGTCAGTCTATCGTTATAAGAAGTGAAATACAGCTCAACCAACTGCATTCAAAGGATAATGTATGACTAGTATTCCTGTTTTGCCCTTATTTTTACTTAAATAGTGTTTTTTATGCTAAATGTGTTCTACGTTTTTATACTGTCTTTATTGAATTCATTGTTAAACAAATTCTCATTGCAAACATGGCATACTCTACTCCACTCACAACACACAAATACAACGCTCACAAACATAACTTTTACACACTCATTAAACATATACTACTGATACTCTCACATGCTCCCATAACACCTCGCAATCACCGCCTTATTCCTAACCCACATCCAGACACTTACGTTTATAATTTCTAACTAAACATATGATTTAATCGATAATGTTGACCACTTTTCTGTATCGGATACATACACATGCACCCCAGAACAGACACAAAAGTATATTGAACAATCTACATATCAATTGAAAATCCTCTCACAAAATATTAGATCAATTAATGTTAATTTTGCTGATTTACAAACGTTATTACACCGTATCGATATTCAGTGTGAACTCCTAGTACTTACTGAATGTTGGTTAAAATGCTCCAGTAACAACCACATTCCCGTGCTACAAAATTATATAACCTATCACACAACCATACACTTAAATAAAAGCGACCTGACTTTTTCGGATCTGCCTCTGGTTTAATAATAAAATTTGACTCAGATGTAGCTATACTTTGCATATACCAATCACCCGCAAATGATAATATTCAAACATTCCTCTCAGCACTCAATATAATACTTCAGTCGCTGACTAACTACAAAACTGTAATCTTAACGGGAGACATTAACAAATACATTAAACATAACTCATCAGATTCACGAACTCACGAGTATCTTAATACCTTAGCCTATCATGGATTCTTACCTGCACATACGACGCCTACAAGAGGAAGTAACTGTTTAGACCACCTAATAATTCGCTCTAAGCATAATAAACCTCTGACACTAGTCTATGATTCAACTGTAACAGATCATTCCTCTTCTCTGTTTTGCCTTAATAAAATTACTATAAAATCAAATTCCACAAAATACATAAATAAAATAAACTACGACGCTCTTGACACAGTTATGGCAGATTTAGACTTCGCACCCATTCTGTCTAAGATGGATCCAGATGATGCTGCAAATGCCTTTATCAGGCTAACTAAAACAGCTATAGAAGACTGTACTACAACAGTAAAGGTATCTGCAAAGAAACAAAATCTAAAACCGTGGATAACGCCAGGTTTGCTGAGGTGTATACGTAACCGTGACTCTCTACATAAAAAATTAAAGCAATCGCCTGACAACATCATAATCAGTACCACCTATAAACGATACAGAAACTTTTGTACAGCATTATTAAAAAAAGCGAAGAGAAGATATGACTCTCTAGAATTAAATAAGGCTATGAATAACCCTAAAAAACTCTGGGAAACTATTAAAAATATCACAAATACTACCAAAATCAAACACTCTTACACACAGTTGTTATCAGCTTCATCATCTCCGAGACAGTCTTGCAATGACGTAAACCAATTTTTTGCAAGTGTAGGAAGGAATCTTGCAGATAGTATAAACAACAAACAATCACTTACTCGCATTTCACTTCCCCAATCTAACCTCAAAAATCTTTTGTGTTGGAAATGACAGATGTTGACGAAATTATATCAGCCATAAACATGCTACGAACAAATGCGGCTACGGGATGGGATGGTATCTCCACCTTGTTTTTAAAACGTTACGCCACATCCCTCGCACCTATACTATGCCACTCCGCCTCGCCGCCGCCGGTATCCAGCCCCACCGTGAGTGCTGTGACGACACCGGCCGCGGTAGTTGCGTCGAGCTCGAGCGACGAGTATTTTTCCCCGCCGACGTCGCCAACACCTGTTTGTCGGCAGGGGAGAGGCCGGCCACCGAGGAGCTTGGGACTTAGGGGCCATCGGGCCCCGAGCCGGGTCCCCGCTGCCGGTGGTTGTGTGCAGCGCATGAGATGGACTCAGTCTATGAACGAGAACGTCATGCGCGCATATTATAGGTCTACAGAGGGGGGAACTCACCTCACTGCGTACCGTGATAGGATGCTGTCTCTTTTTCAGGAACTAGAACCAACCGTCAGCGTCTCGGCCCAACGACTGTCGGATCAGGTGCGGGTCATCCAACGCAATCATAGGTTGGACGATGCCGCACTTGATAGGCTGCGCTCAGAGATACTGAGCAACCTTATCGTCTCGACTCCGGCACAAACCGCGGTACAAGCGTCAACCATTGATCTACCGCGGTCCAAACATGGTGTTGAAGAAGAAGATGATAGGGCTACCACAGTAAGTAGCCAATGCAACGACCGATTGAGGAGCGCACTGGAGGATGCGTTTCGCCAATATAGATCCACTCCAACCGAACTTAGACCGCGATTACCACGCCTACCTATGCACAAAAAAAATAGGGCGCTGGTGTGTGCCCTGGACTCGCAACTTAAGAATGTGTTCGAGAGCAGCGAGGATCTCGTTGATACACACTCGATCCTGTATTGCGCGGCTGTTGCGGCATGTCGTTTAGCTAACGTCAAGTTTCCAAACTGTGACGGAGCTGCTCGACCAAAACCATCCGTACCAGCCTGGCAATGCAGGATCGAGCGTCGTATCAATGAAGCCAGGGTACTCAT
Organism: Dasypolia templi; assembly: GCA_963555695.1. Taxonomy (NCBI): domain Eukaryota; kingdom Metazoa; phylum Arthropoda; class Insecta; order Lepidoptera; family Noctuidae; genus Dasypolia; species Dasypolia templi. The sequence continues at coordinate 21,525,788 of OY743155.1, read as the reverse complement.
AGGCAAACTATACTGTTTCAGGGAGGGCAATACAAGACCACGAGTGATGCGCTTTGTGAGGCGGGCATTTTCGGGGACTGAAATAAGCCCTCGAGAATACATGTCACGTGTCACAGAGCGCATCGACTTCCTGAAGCAGAAAGTTTGTGCATGGGCGAGCCATATTCGGCGGTATAAGCGGCGGGTTGATCGATACATGCAGAATCCCATGTTCCAGAGCGATGAAAGGTGGGTATATAGAGCTTGGGAGCGACCTGAACAAAATTTGACAGACGTGTGCCGCCGAGATGATGCCGCCACAAGTGCATTCTGGCGCAGCATCTGGTCAGTACCCGTCTGTCACGTTGAGGCTGACTGGATGCAGGATGTCGAGCGAGTGTGTGAAACTATACCAGAAATGGAAACAGTCCTAATTACGCCATCAGACGTTGCCAGAGCAGTCCGTCCGTTACCGAACTGGAAATCGCCAGGGCCGGATGGATTGCACAACTTTTGGATGAAATGGCTAATTAGTTCGCACACTAGCCTGGCATCTCAGTTCCAGTCAGCCTTAGAGTCTGGGTCGCTACCGCAGTTTCTATAAACAGGCGTTACCCACCTGCTCCATAAGTCAGGTAGTCCCACGGAACCCAAGAATTATAGACCGATCACGTGTTTGTCGACGATCTATAAACTTCTTACATCCATTTTGAGAGCGAAAATTAATACACACATTGACAGTAACTCGATTATGTCTGCCTCTCAAAATGGATGTAGGAACGGGTCCCGAGGTACTAAGGAGCTACTCCTCATCGACATGGCCATTAGCCAACAGGTTCGTCGCTCCCGCAAGGATCTGTCGACATGCTGGATAGATTATAAGAAGGCCTACGACTCGGTGCCACATACATGGCTTGTGAGGGTGCTGGAGTTATACAAGATAGATGCAACTCTACGCACCTTCCTTAAGTCCTGTATGGGGCAATGGAGGACGGTCCTACGGAGTTACTAAAGGTAACTGAAACATTCAGTAGCGCCATCAGGATGGAATTTGGTGTGGACAAATGTGGTGAGGTGAGATTATGGAATCCGAAGGTATTCAACTTTCGGATTCCATACACCTTAGATCCCTCTCTTCATCCGAAAGCTACAAGTATTTGGGTATGTCGGAAGCGTTAGGCATCAACGTTATTAACATGAAGCAATCGTTGAAGGAGCGCTTCTTTGGCCGCCCGAAAAAGGTATTAATTAGTCTTCTTTCGGGCGGAAACAAGGTGCGCGCCTTCAACGGTTGGGTCATGCCGATTTTGATGTACTCTTTCGGCATACTCAAATGGACCCAAACCGAACTTGACACCCTGGATAGGCGGGTCCGTACACTTCTGACCGCAAATCGGATGCATCACCCACGATCATCGGTGATGAGACTGTACATCCCGCGAAAGTGCGGGGGTCGAGGCTTTTTAAATGCGAAAACCCTCCACAACCGCGAGGTGTGCAGTCTCAGGGAATATTTTTTAAACGCCGAATTGGGTATGCACCGTGATGTGGTCGCAGTGGACAAGGGGCTTACCCCGCAATCCATGGCTAAAGAGAACTGGCACAAACCTGTAGTACTTACTACCGATGACCGTAAGGCGGTATGGCAAAGCAAGGAGCTACACGGGCGCTTCTATCGGGCTCTTCATGAGCCTGGTGTAGATTTCCTAGCGACCGTATCCTGGCTACGTTTTGGTGACCTTTTCGGGGAAACTGAAGGTTTCGTCTGTGCAATTATGGACGAAGTTATCTTGACGAATAACTACCGGAGACATATTATGAAGGACGGGACGGTTGACGTGTGTCGGGCATGCCACCGTCCAGGTGAGTCCATCAGACATATTATCTCTGGTTGCTCTCGTCTGGCTAACGGCGAGTACTTGCACAGGCATAACCAAGAAGCCAGGATTATTCACCAGCAACTTGCTTTGCAATACAAACTTGTGGATTCTGAGGTACCGTATTACAAGTATGTACCCGAACCAGTTCTCGAAAATGACCTTGTCACGTTGTACTGGGATCGGTCTATCATTACTGACAGGACTATTATCGCTAATAAGCCTGACATAGTAGTGATAGATCGATTAGCGCGCCGCACAATGATTATCGATGTTACCATTCCACATGACGAGAACCTCGTGAAAGCTGAGAAAGAGAAACAAATTAAATATCTCGACTTAGCACACGAGGTTGTTGACATGTGGAATGTGAGCTCGGCTGTCATTGTGCCGATTGTCATATCGGCCAATGGCCTGATTGCAAAAAGCCTCGACCAACATCTCTGGAGGCTTTCGTTAGGCGGTTGGATCAAGGGCCTGATTCAGAAGGCAGTACTCCTCGATACGGCTCGCATTGTGAGGAGGTTCCTGTCTCTGGAGCCCTAACCACCAGTAGCTTGGACCCTGCTTCCGCAACCGGCGGACCACTATTTTTTATATTTCTAAATGTTTTTTTTAAAAGTTGTTTTATAAAAATATTTAAAAATGTATTAGAATAAGGATACAAATAAATAAACGACATAATAATATAATGTAGCTGTTTGTTGTTCCTATTTAATAAAATAAAAATAAAGCTGCATTTTATAAAAGAGTACCTGATGTGATAAAAAATATGACTAATAAAATTTTAAAGGGCACTGAACCAAATATTAATTGAGAAAAGCTATTACATAATTGACGACTTCCTTAATGATATATCTCTGTCCTGATTGATAAACTATTATTATGATTACATACATGTTCCTATTCTGACACTTTTTATTCTGATATAAGGGAATATACATTTAATAAAATCGAAGCGAAGTCAAGCTGAACATTTTGTAATTTTTAGAGATTTTTTGTGCCGGTTGTCCTAATGCCGATTTTTTTAAAATTGTTTGTGTTTGTTGTTACTACCGGAAAGAATTTGTTTTAGTTTTGCATAGATAACATAACACACATAACATCATGTCTGTAATCCCAGAAGGGTTTGGCAGAGGTGTACACCCACATTTCGCCACTTATGCTTAAGTCCCATGTGATAGGGGGCGAGCCTATTGCCATCAACCGGGCACAAATCCAGACTCCGGGCTGCTACTGAGAAATTATTAATTTAAATTTTTAATTAGTAAATTAAAAATTCTAGATAGAAAAACCCAATAACACTTTGCTTGGCCTGGGAATCGAACCCCGGACCTCATGCTCAGCAGTAGCATAGATATTCCCTTAAAGTCAGGTCAGTCTGTAGGCAAAATAAGATCAAGCTACAATTTATTCGTATTCTTCTATATTTTACCGCAAAATGTAAAAAAACGAGCCAAAAGGTTAGAATAGTACTTTCTTTCTTCGCCTAAAATTGTTTGTCCGAAAAATCATTCGTTAAATGATAAATGATAAATGATTTTTATTTCTGTAAGTGGGTTTGTAAAAACACTTTTACACGTCAAACATTTTTTTTTTAACTAGATGAGGTCGGCGTTTCCTATCTGACTACTCTGAGAAGAAAAGCCGAAACAAACTCAGAGGTCACAGTCTCTTTTAAAGTCCAGACATAATCTTGGTCAGATCATGTTAAGACCATGTGGATTGATGTCTGAAATGGTCTTTTGAGGAAAGAACCACACAGATTGAGTGGACCTGTCCAGTCAGTGCACGCATTTGTCAGTAATCGTACAGCTCAACTCAAAACATAAGGAGCTCAACGATTCAACGAACAATACCAAAGAAAGGACATTGGATAGGCCGCATAGTTACTCAAACCGCCAGACCAAGTTACCTACAACCGTTTGCCAACTTCAGTTAACATAATGTTCAAAATCCCGAAATTTTGTTAAACATAATTTATCTTTAGTTCTAAAAGTATTCTGTCATAATATCGAGTACTGTATAATAATTGAATCTCCTAAGTTTACATGACCTAAAGTCATATGTCCTAAGTTTTAAATAATGTGTATTATTCCGAATGTTCATTTTTGATACATTTTTAGTCCTAAAACTTTTGATAAAAATTAGGTTTTAGTGACAGAAACAAATCGCTGTAAATCCGACTCCACGCAGTCTTGTCTGCTCTACCCCTAGAGTGTAATTTATACTCGCGTGGAACCGCCGCCGGAGAACCGCAACTCCGGAGCCGTGACAGAAACCATGCTGCATGTTGCATGCGTGCTTGCTTACAAAAACCACATGTTCACAATTAACAGCTTTATTGAGTATGATAAAAAACTATAATGCAAAATCAGATATTTTTTTATTATAACAAAATGATACGTCAAAGTATACAATAGTTTTTAATTATTTTGAATTTATAACTTTTATTGAAAACGGTTTTATGTCTTTTGTATATTATTGATTGAAATATTAATGACAAACGGATTTAGGACATATTATATTTTCGGATTTAAATTTTATGGCATGTGATATAATGTGATAATAGGTTCGGGATACTTATCATTCGGACAAATGATGATTAGGACAAAAAAAGTTATGGCATTTTAAATTATGGATAAAAAAGTTAGGTGACACAATAGAGAACCGGTTAGAATATTGCAGATGGATAAAAAAATATTTTCATCACGCTATACCTTTATGAAGCTAAGTAGTCAATCACGACATTTACAGGGTTGATTTTTGAGATGGGGCAGGAACCGTTGTCGCTACAAGATGTTACTATGCATTAGATGATTATTTAAATGGCAAAACACTGTAACTATTACTAATCTCATTTATTTTCTTTTGTATTGATGTTATTATTTTTTGTTCATTTCTATAACGGATTTTGTTCGTGTTAAGTTTAACCTGAAATTTGTATGACAAAACATATAGCAACCTATAATAATTTTGTAAGACCTTGAACTTTAACCGATGTTTTACAAATAAACGATTCTGATTCTGATTCTGAAGAAAAAGGTCTTAACTTTTTGAGAAATTTTGATCTGCATTCACAAATAAAGAGAGTATGTCAAAATTTATTCAAAATTATCTTTAAAGATTTGTGCTTTTGCCAAATCAAAAATTTTTTGCGATTCAATTTAAAGTTCTAATAATAAAGTAAAAACCACTTGGAAAATTATTAACATTTAAGTCGGTTAATGCGCGGTCTTACCACAATATTCAAAAAATTTGGTTTTGGATAGTCGAGTATGACGTAATGCTATGAAAATATCCGACGCAAAAAATACAGTAGACAGAGAAGGCTTTAAAGAAAAACTTTAACCGAATAGAATATTTAAAAAAAAACGTTTTATTACCCCAATAAAAAAATTGGAAGTTGCTACACAAAACTAAACTTTGGCTTCGAAAACCTCTGTATTTTCAGCGACAACAGCTCTTTTTTTTAAAGAATTTAATAGAATAAGCATTTCTTTTAAACTTTAACCTTAGAATTATTTAATTGAATGTGTATATTCTGAATAATCTTAAGAAAACCCGTAATATAAATGCCCCTACGCAGCTCAATCATATCGTCAACACAAGTGTGATTTTCAATTTTCAACCTTATTTAACTCTTTGTAGCTGTGACAATAGATTACGCGGACACTCTTTAGTCGTTGAGCAGCGCTCGACATGCACGGTTGGTACCAGACGCTCTGTGTCGTAATTTAATATTCGTAGTTTACGAGTAATTTATTGATAAAACACTGAAAATATTGTGTGAAGTGAACTAAAGTTCTGTGGCGGACTACTAAGCCGACTCTCTGACCCTAATTTTGGCTGTATTTAGTGTTTACTAGTTACAGGTATTGATTCTCAGTGTAAATAATGGGCAATAAAAATGAAATGTAGCGAAAGTGTTTTACAAGAAAAAGACGAATAACTCGAAAAATGATGGAATGTTCGGGTAAGTACAGGGATGATAACGGTATTGGATCATATTCTTTGAAGTTTTTATTTATTTTGTTTACGAAACCGTATAAATACGCAACAGTATCAAGTTCTACAATTTTAACAAACTTTTGCTGAAAACAAAAACAAATAGGTGCACTCTATTTTTATAGTAATAGAACACATAATTGAATGCGCCGAGTGCAAGCGTCCTTTGTCGAAGCAACAAGAAAGGCACTAGCCGTATTACCATAGTATACGCAACAAAAACAAACTTGCAGATGAATCAGGGTGCATTTATAATTACACTACGTAAAGCACTTTACAAAGATATTGATTGATTGATAGACTTCGATTTATTTGTTTGTTTATTTTATAATAATTATTGAGTTATTAGTAGTAACTTAGTTTCTATATTTATTGTAATATTTTCTTTTTTAGATCAATGAAACGAAAAGTTTGTGATGCTAATGTTGGTCAACCCAGTACTACAGTCGAATCTATGCCTAGAGAGTATTTTTTTTTCTGTTTATTACTATTGTACATATAATATTATCTCATTCGGTCGGTAACGGTATTGTTTCATATCGGTATCTTATCTTACTAATATTATAAACCTGAAAGTTTTTGAAGATGTTTGGATGTTTGTTACTCAATCATGCATAAACGACTTTATAAGTTTCGGTTTCAGTGTCGGCCGAAACTAGAAGAGGAACCGTAGGTTCAGTTTAGGTTTCGGTTTGGCCGAAACCCGTGTTTCGGTCGGACACAAAAAAAATGTTGCAATTCTTTATATATATATTTTTGTTTTCAGATCAAAGAAACGAAAAGTACCTCAGCTGAATGTATGCTTAGAGAGTAAGTGTTTGTTTGGAAATAGTTTCAATACATTTTAATATTGTATTAATTTCATCAAAAATGAGTAAAAGAGTAAAATATACAATTTCTTTTAGAAGTCCTTAAACCTGAATCCTGACATATTTGAACTGGTACTAGTGGAGTTGAATTTTAAATCTAATGTGTGAGTATTACGTCTGTAATTACAATAACTTATATTATTTATATCAATAGTTTTGTACAAAATTAATTTTGTATATAAAATAAAAGAACAATATATTATTTTTTTAGGACAAGTCTTCGGTTTGAGGAAGCGCCTATTGTTGATGTGGATTCAGATACACAAAATAATGCTATTTGTACTGAGTAAGTATAAAAACGAAATGTTAAATAAAATGTTTGGATATTTATTTGTCTTGTTAAAAACAGAAAGTTCAAGTCAGGCCGAGTATGACTAACACTTGCCTTTTTTTCAAATATATAACCTGATTGTAATTTTTTTTTCAGAAATCCAACTGGTGAAATATATTCTAACCGAACCGAACCGGAAAACGAACAAAGCTGCGCAGCGATTACGGGCAGAAGAATTATAGATATAACGTATTTTTTTTAACAAACTGAAAGAAATTTCAAACCATAGTGTATTATTTAATTGTGGTTTTCAATGTTTAACTTTGCTGGGCGAAAAGTGAGTTGGGTTAACTTCAAAGTTTAGATTATAATGCGAAATGTGGGGTATACTTTTTTATATCGATTCAGTAGATCCCGCACACACTGAAAACGTTGATACTAATATTGGCGATGTAATAGGAATAGTATCTTCAGGAATAGCCTACTCTCAATGTGAAGAGATATCTTCTTCTATGAATGTACCTATCTTTTCTGAGCGATACTATTCCAAAATACAGAATAATGTATTCGACGAGTGTGAGGCAACGGCTGCCGAGGAGATGGAAGTTGCTGCTGAACGAGAACGAAAAACTGCCATAGCTGAATGACGAGTAAAAGACGGTGTTGCAGTAATAGATGTGTACGCTGATGGATGTTGGAGTGCAAGATCCTATGGGAATAATTATAAAGCTCTGTCTGGAGCTGCTGCCATTATTGGCAGAAAATTTGGCGAAGTTTTATTTATGGCCGTCAAAAATAAATATTGCATTATTTGCGCTCGTGCACAGACGAAAAATATGAGACCGAAAGAACACAAATGTTACAAAAATTATGAGGGATCATCTACGGGAATGGAAGCTGAAATAATCAGTGAGGGCTTCAAGCACTCAATTGAGATGTACAACATCATTTACCGGAGGCTAATTGCAGATGGTGATTCAGCAACATATGCGAAAATTTTAGCTCAGAATCCATACCCTAACACTACTGTAGTTAAAATTTAATTCCGGAATCACATACTCCGTAATCTATGTAATAAATTACGAGAGTCTCAAAAGAGGTCAAATAACCATTTAAAATACAGGAAATTATTGAGTGACCAAAAGGTGATGACCATAAGAAAGGTGATAGTTTCTTCTATCAAAGAACAACGTAGGTTAGTAGAAGAGGGATATAATTTAATAGCACAGGCGAAACATCATTTACATGTTGATATACAATATTCTATATACCACTCGTTCGGAGACCACCGCGAATGTAATGATTCTTATTGTAGTAAAGAAAAGTCGTTGGTGAGTGCTATGGAAGTGATAACTTCGACATTTTGGTTTCGATTGAAAGTCATAATTGGGTCTGTAGCCCATTAAAAGTATAAAAGTTTGATCCTTGACCACTTAACTAACTGCATTAACAAATGTCTTGAATTGGGAAGATTCCCTGATTGTTTAAAAGTTGCTAAATTAACGCCAATCTACAAATCTGGAAACAAATCTGACCCCAGCAATTACCGACCGATTTCCGACTTACCAGTACGATAAAAAAAAAACATATTTATAATCACCTCATATTTATCTGAATGCTATCGATTTCTTTTATACTCAACAATACGGGTTCCGACCAAAATCAAACACACTATCAGCGACGATAGATTTAATCAATAAAATCAAAACATCCATCGACAAGAAACATGTAGGTTTGGGTATCTTTATCGATTTGAATTAAGCGTTCGATACCTTTAGTCATTCCCTCTTGCTCAAAAAAACTTAGTTACATTGGAATAACTGGATCTGCATACTGAGTCTTAGAATCATATCTCGCTGACAGAGTTCAAGTAGCTAAAATAAACAGTTGTGAGAGTAAACCAGCTAGATTAAATTGCGGAATACCACAGGAATCAATTTTAGGGCCTCTGTGTTTCCTTGTATATGTAAATAATATTAAAATCCTCTACGTTACTGGTGACACCACTCTGTATGCTCACGACACCTATATCTTTTATTTTGGAAGTGATGTAGAATGGCTTGTTAGAGAAGCGCAAAATGACTTATCATCACTAAGTGAATGGTTCAAATACAACCTACTAACCATTAATCCGAAAAAAACGTCGCACATGATCTTTCCAACTAAAAACAAAAAAATAAAATACAGAGTGACATCAAACTACCAGTAGATAATGACTCTTACAAAAATCAACAGATGAAAAATATTTGGGCCTAACCCTGGATGCAAGACTAACCTGGTCAAACCACATACCAAAAATACAAATCAAAATTTATTTACTTACGGGGGCACTATTTAAACTTTCTGGTTGTATTCCACACAAGATTAGAAACATGATTTATAATGCACTCGTGAAACCACACCTAGACTACTTGATTGAAGTTTGGGGCAGCGCCGCTAAAAGCTACTTAAACCAGATTTAAGTCATACCTAACATCAACTAAACAAATATGCAATGACACTAAACTATACGACATACAACAAATTTAGAGATACAAGACATGTATTTTAGTTTGGAAAATAATAACAAAGGAAACCCACTTTCAAATGACTTTCAAAAAGAGGAGTCACGGATACTAGACTACTACGGAGAAATATTTTATACGAAGGAGCGGTACATTGCAAAAAAATTGAATTATTTTAAACAAAATGTTAATATTGCTTTATGTTTCAGAATCAATGTACCTAAAACCTACTAGTGAATATATTTTTAGATATCTACTTTTAATATACGAGTATATTGCCCACATAATGCTACATAAGCTTTTGAATGATTTAGAATCTTAAGTAGGCTATATAACTGCATGATTAATTTGTATGTCTCATTTAATAAGTGAACAGTTCTGTATTCTAAATGAGAATATTTTTTTAAACCATGAAATGGATTCATCAGGAGGGCCTACAACAGGATATGCCCACTACCCGTAATTTCAGAATTGGAGTCTGGTTGAAAGCACGACTTTCAAAGCCCGGGTGCATGTTGGAGCGCCTGCGCAATTTGTTTTAGCGTTAATTAGTGTCCGTGCTAAACTATCACCTTTTTTTAAGTTAAATTGTTCATTGTCATGGCTCTCATTACAAATCAAAACTCATTCACGTAACTTGTGCCCGTTTCGTAAAAATTCTAAACCCCACTAATTTACGTACAAAGTGTTTGTCGCCAGACATGTCGTTTAAAGTTGGTCGACATTTACCCCTAGTCAATACATTACTACAACAGATCATAGTCGCGAGCAAAAATATGTGAACAATAATAATAATTTAACTGAGAATAGGTTTAGTGACGAAACGGTATTATATAGTACTACTAATAATACTGTAATTAATTCTTTAAACTTTTAGAGTCGACAAAAGAGAACCAAAATAATATTATTTTACTATGTCACCAAAATATAAATCGCTTCTCTGGCAAAATCTTAGACGTGGAAATGTTATTAGATAAATATCATATGGATATCTTATGTTTTTGTGAAACTTGGTTGAAACCGGATAGGATGTTGTTTAATGTAAATAATTTTTCAGTGGCCAGTGCATACAACAGGTCCTCAATAGGGAACGACTATTCCACAATATCAAGGTACCAACCTTGATATTGTGGAATAGTCGTTTTAGATATAGGGAAAGGAAGGATATCACTGCCTGCTCTGTTGATCGCTTATCTGAGGTAGCATGTGCGGAGGTTGAAGGCCATACTTTCTTATGTGTTTATAGACCACCAGCCTCAAATTTGTCATCATTTTTTATCATTATGGAAGGAATACTAAGTAAACTTTTTAAAGATAATAAATTAGTTTTTGTTTGTGTTGATCTAAATGTTGATCTGCTAGTCAATTCACCCCAAAAATGTAAGTCAATCTCATTGTTTAAATCATTCAATTTAAAATGTAAATTTAATGAAGCGACTAGAATAACAGCAACCTCGGCTTCATGCATAGACAATTTATTTACTAACTGTATAATAAAAGACTCCACCTTAATTAGTGGCGTCAGGTCAGACCATACTGGTCAACTTGTATCATTTGACTTAGATAAAAAGTTAAACTCAAATAAAACCATTGAAATAAGACCTCTTACTAAAAATAAGTTGAAAATGTTTAATAATAATCTCGATAGCAATCTTTCAACAGCTACTTTTGATTCACAAGACCCCAATTTAAACTATGGTACACTATTTTCTACAGTATGCCAAGAATTCAATAAAGCATGTCCTGTAAAAAAAGTTACTATCAATACTAAACCAACATTTTGTGAATGGGCCACTGCTGGCATTAGAAAAAGCAGAGATATTTTATATAGGTTGTATCACGAGAAATCATTGACGTCTGATCAAACTCTTCGTGATTATGTAAGAAATGATTCTAAAATATTGAAAAGAGTCTGCGCTCAAGCTAAGTCTAAATGAATACTTTACAAAATTGGTATTTCCCATAATAAAATAAAAACTGTGTGGCAGGTAATTAACAAAGAAACTGGAAACACAAAACAGCGAGATCAGAATGACTTGTCGTTAAAAATTGATAACGAAACCATTTCAGACAAGTTGAAGGTTGCTGAGTCACTAGAAAATTTCTTCACCAACATCCCAATTGAGGTTACGAAATCTCTTCCCTCATCATCTGTATTAGCTGAATCTTTACTCAAAGAAAACTTCAGTAAGGATATTCCTAGTTTTAAATTCGAGCCTATTTCTATTGTCGCAATTAAAAAAGCGTTCAAAAGTCTTAACATAAAAATACTGAAGACTTATGGGGGATTTCCGTTAAGGTTCTTGGAAATATTATTGACACAATTGCCCCTGTCCTAACAGGCATATTTAATCAATGGTTAGACAGCGGTAAGTTTCCTGATTTAATGAAACATTGTAAAATAGTACCAATTTTCAAATCGGGTAGTAAGAGTGATCCCTCTAATTATAGACCTATATCTGTGCTACCAGCATTGAGTAAAATCTATGAAAAAATCATGCTAGACCAGATGTTGTCACATTTTAATTCAAATGGAATTTTACATAGTCGCCAGTTTGGTTTCACGAAAGGTAGGTCGACGACTGATGCGGGAGTAAAACTCGTCAGTCAATGGCATTGTCTGTGACCTCTCAAAAGCGTTTGACTGCGTTGACCACAATACACTGATCTGTAAATTACACCACTACGGAATTCGTGGACAAGCCGCTAATCTTGTTCTTTCCTATCTATCAAACAGGCAACAGAAAGTGAACGTTAACGGGGCGAAGTCCTCGGGGTCCTTAGTTTAGATGGGCGTGCCTCAAGGTTCAATTCTCGGCCCTTTCTTATTTCTAGTTTATATTAATGACCTTCCTTACATGATGGCTAATTTATCAGATATAATTTTATTCGCTGATGACACTTCTCTTATTTTTAAAATAGATAGAAAAGATACGGATGTCTTACATGTGAATGATAGTCTGGCTGTTCTTTCGAAATGGTTTGCAGCTAATAATCTTTTACTCAATGAGAACAAAACGAAATGTCTTAAGTTCTCATTACCAAATGTACCCCAAGTGGGTTTAAATTTAAAACTTTATGGCAAGAAAGTAGATGCTCTTAATGAAACTGTATTTCTAGGAATTACTTTAGATTCAAAATTGCAATGGGGCGCTCACATTAGAGCTCTTTCAGGTAAATTAAGTTCAGCTGCATATGCAGTAAGAAAAATAAGGCAGTTGACCGATATAGCCACAGCTAGGTTAGTATACTTTGCTTATTTCCACAGTATTATGTCTTATGGCGTACTGCTGTGGGGATCAGCAGCTGACGTAGATTCAATTTTCATTTTACAAAATAGGGCAATCCGTGCGTTCTACGAAATGGGTCCTCGCGAATCTCTTAGAAACAAATTCAAAGAAATTGATATACTAACTCTGCCTTCTCTTTATATCTTAGAAAGTGTTTTGTATGTTCGCAAAAACTTAGGACTTTTTAAAATAAGAAGCGATTTCCATAGCATAAATACACGTAGTAAAAATGAAATAGTTATACCCAAATTTAGATTAACTAAAACAAGCAAATCATTTCTGATAAACAGTATCCGCTTTTATAACAAGTTGCCAAAGTCGGTTACAGAACTTAGCGATGGAAAGTTCAAAACCCACATCAAACGTGTCCTTATAAAAAAGCGTACTATAAGATTAAAGACTAAGTCGAAGACAAGAAAGTTTGGCAATAATTCCCTCTGCACATATGGCTTCCCTGGTACCTCATAAACGGCATCACTATGTAAATTTCTAATAACTGCTCCCAAATAATGGTGTTTAATTTTTACTTTTTTATTATATATTGACTTTTACATAACTCTGACATAATATTTTAATTATTTGGCATTATATACCTACAATTATTAATTAATTTTTGATTTTACTTTATTAGATTATTTTATATTTTGTAAATGTGAGAATGTCGTAGGCCTTGTGGATTGTAAATTTATAGACCATTGTCTATTTGTTTAACATATGGTACTTGTTGACAGGCCTACACTGTCCTCCCATACTTATTAACACTGTAATTAAAAAAACATTGTAAAAGACATATACTTTTAAAAGAGTATTTTGCTGATGCATCATAACACCGTCGTAGCGGTGTACGTCGATCTATCGGGGCCACCGCGATGACCCAGTTACAAGTGCGGAAATCGTCATGAAGTGTTTATTTTAAAATTGTTTAGGTTAAAACTATACAATGGCTGCAAAACAGTCTATTAAAATTAAAACTGATCTGGAAAGGCAGTTGTATGACTGTTACATTCAGGAGAAAACGGACAGAGAAAACCTGCAACAAATGGTACGTCAACTGAACGGTCACATACAAAGCCTGCAGGAACAGGTACAAGATCTTCAAGGGCAACTAAAATGCTTAAAGACACAGGAGAAAGAAGAACCCTCAGGTAAACAGGTCAGTGAGACCATACCACCTACTCAGCCTACCAGAAGTGATGTTGAGTACTGCACGGACGAGGATGAACTCGCCAAAGAGACTGGGTGGATTAGGGCGAAAAACAGGAAAAAAGGAAGTTGAACACGTCCCTTACTCCTCCACCACTACAACAAGACAGAACTAGCGCACTGCAGCAGCAAGACTACAACAACAAAGAGAAGAAAATTACTAAAAAAAATCTAGCACCGCCTCCAATCGTAGTGGACGGTGTTAAGAATTATCAAACATTCTATGACTTATTGACTGAATCTCAGCCAGTAGAAACATTTACCGCCAAAATGTTAAGCGGTAATAGTGTTAAAATAAATGCCAAAACTGAAGAGTCTTACAGAGTGATTGCTCGTCGCTTAACAGAAAATAACTGTTTATGGCACTCATATGAGGATAAGCAGTCCAGGCCAATAAGAGTAGTGGCAAAAAAATTGCATTCTTCCTGCCTACCGGATCGGATTAAAGATGATTTAACGTCGCAAGGATTCCAGATAGAAAATGCAATTAACAAACTTAGCTGGAGAACAAAAGAACCGCTGAACATGTTTATACTGTCGTTTAAGAATGACGAAGATGTCAGTTAAATATACGGCATTAAACATATATTAGGGTGTAAAGTTGAAATAAACCCGCTGAAAACGTCTAAAATAATACCGCAGTGTAAGAGATGCCAGGCTTATGGTCATACCCAAAAGTATTGCTCAAAAGAGCCGAGGTGTGTTAAATGTACCGGCAAACACCTTACAGCTGATTGCAACAAACCCGCGCAAGAAAAACCGAAGTGTGTCCACTGTGGCTTATCTCACCCAGCCAACTATAGAGGATGTTTAGTTGCCAAGGAGATGCAAATGATTAAAAACAAAAAATCTAAAAACAATCCACCTAACAACCCTGCCATTAAGCAAATTGTTAAAAACGCCAACAAACAGACAGCAAAACAAAGTGCACAGTTTGCATCGTCATCCGCAATAACTGCACATACGAGTACATCTAAAAGTGTCTCATATGCACAAGCGGTAAAACCAAGTCCAAAACCATCAAGTCTTGAGGACAAGCTCAACCAGATATTGAAGTGCATATCCTCATTTGACAAGAGACTAGAGAAATTAGAATCAAGCGCATTACAAATCCAACATGAATAACACATTTAAAATAATGGCTTGGAATTCCAACGGACTGCTGCAACATCAACATGAGTTGCAAGTAGTCTTAGACACAGAAAATATTGATGTGTGTTTGATCTCTGAAACGCACTTCACTAAACAGTCTTTTGTAAATTTTAGAGGCTATAAGGTTTATCACTCGCTGCACCCTAACAACACGGCACGAGGAGGTAGCGCAGTCATTATTAGAGAAAATATCAGTCATTACGAACAGTGTAAATACGAGGAGCCAGACACGCAAGCTGTGGCGATATCAGTTAAAACAAATAAATTTAATTTGACAGTAGCGGCTGTATACTGTCCCCCAAGGCACACGATAAACAAAGAACAATATGTAAACTTCTTCAGACTCCTTGGACAGAGATTTATATTAGGCGGTGACTTTAATGCTAAGAACACTCATTGGGGATCAAGATTAACTCAACTAAGGGAAGACAGCTTCTCAGTGCAGTGAAAGACATGCGCTGTGAGGTTATAAGTACTGGAAAACCTACATACTGGCCGACTGACCGCCAGAAACTACCAGACCTCATCGACTTTTTCATTGTCAAAAATATTTCTATCAATTATCTGAGGGTGGAAGAGGGGTACCACATGAACTCCGATCACTCTCCGATATTATTACAATTAAGTGACAAAATATTACTGAGAGAAAATTACTTGACATTAGTTAACAAGTTTACAGATTGGAAAAGTTTTAGCATAGACCTAGAAAATATTATTGACCTTAAAACTTCATTAAAAAGAAAAGATCAGCTTGATTCTGAAGTTAACAGGTTTAACAACAATATTCAACAATGTGCATGGAACAACACACCACAGCTTATGAACAAATTTAAAGGAAATACCTACCCAAAGGAAATAATAGACCTATTACATGAAAAAAGGACTCAAAGAAAAAGGTGGCAGCGAACTAGATTCCCGCAAGATAAAACTCTATTGAATAACCTTACGAAAAGACTGAAGAGAGAAATACGAACTTTTCAAGATGAGGCTTTTAATAATAACCTACGTCAGTTAAGCAGCGACCATACAACGCAATACTCTCTTTGGAAAGCGACAAAGTTACTCAAAAAGCCAATTACACCAGTCCCCCCTATCAGAGATCTTAACGGAAAGTGGGCCATAAGCAATGAGCAAAAAGCTCTAAGATTTGCACATCAACTCGAAGAAACCTTTCAGCCAAACGACGGGTCTGTAGATAACTTGCAGTTTGCCAATATTCTGCAAGACCAAAGAATTAAGCTTGTGACCCCGAAAGAAGTTGCAAAGGAAATTCAAATTACTAACCTCAAAAAATCCCCAGGGTATGACCTTATTACGGGAGAAATCCTAAAACACCTTCCACGTAAAGCCATCGTTAAGCTTACTCGGCTCATCAATGCTGCATTCGTGCTAAAGCATGTTCCTGAGCCATGGAAAGTTGCTGAAGTGATTATGATTGCAAAGCCCGGTAAACCGCCTACCGAAGTTTCATCATACAGGCCCATTTCCCTGTTGCCTATATTATCGAAACTGTTTGAAAAATTGTTTTTAAAACGCCTAAAACCTATAATAAACGAAAGAAACCTAATTCCTGACCATCAGTTTGGTTTCAGAGAGAAACACTCAACAATAGACCAAGTACATAGAATCACAAACATCATTGAGAGAACGCTTGAAGAGAAAAAAGTCTGCTCCACCGTATTTTTAGATGTGGCACAAGCTTTTGATAGAGTTTGGCATAAGGGTTTGATATACAAGTTACGACTAATATTGCCCAATGATTTTGCCGATATCTTGCAAGCATACATTACAGATAGAATGTTTCGAGTAAGGCACGAGGATGCCTTTTCTGATCTAAGAATTATTAAAGCTGGCGTGCCTCAAGGTAGTGTGCTGGGTCCAGTCCTATACCTGTTGTACACGTATGATATGCCAGAGCTGGAAAATAATACCATCGCAACCTTCGCGGACGACACTGCCATTATGGCTACAGGGTCATGCCTTACGGAAGCAATCAAAAAGGTACAAATCGCTGTAAATGAAATTCATGACTGGGCACAAAAATGGAGAATCAGATTGAATGAATCGAAGTCACTACACATTGATTTCACCAACAGGAATTGTGATTACCAACCAATCTTCATAAATGGCCAACAAGTGCCATACGCAAATACAGCCAAATACCTTGGCATAACGCTTGACGCAAAACTGCGCTGGAAAGCGCACGTCAAAAAGAAAAGACAGGAACTAGACATGCGTTTTAAAAATATGTATTGGTTGATTGGACGGGGTTCCTGCCTATCGATACATAACAAAATTTTAGTATATAAGCATATTCTTATGCCAATATGGACATATGGTATCCAACTGTGGGGCTGTACTAAGCCGACCAACATCAAAATTATACAAACATTCCAGAATAAAGTACTCAGGAGTATTGTAAATGCGCCCTGGTATATAAGAAATGACGACCTCCATCGTGACCTAAAAATGGAACCCGTCACCAATATAATCAAAAAATTTGCTGAGGCCCATGAACACCGACTCCATCGACATGTGAACATCGAGGCAATTCAGCTGTTAGACCAAGCAAATATAGTGCGAAGACTAAAACGAACTAAACCTTTTGAGTTAGTGTAGTGTAAAGTGTAGAAATAATAGTGACAGTGACACACATAATAACACATGAACAAAGTGTTTATATCATTAATTATCAGACTCTAAGTAAGTGGAACGGACTTGAGTAATGTTCAATCAGCACTTTTCTAAGTTTTAAAATAATTATCACGTAACAAATTAAGTTAGATTAAAATTGCTTATTAGTCGTATAGGCTAGATTGTAATCAATTATTAAGAACATGGTTCTTTTTAATAAAGTATAAAAAAAAAAAAATGAAACGACCAATTGGAACCGTCCACCTAGAATCTGACGTTTCATAAGTGCCCATGTAGGTTTATGTGAAATAAAATATTTTGATTTTGATTTTGAGATCATTGCGGACCGTTGGACATTATTTCAAATATTAACAAAAAAAAAAAAAAAAAACACTGGCAATCCAAAAACTACTAATCGTTTGGAAACATTTAAAACTAAACTTCTAAGTAATTTACCACTTTTTTCAACTAATGATGACTCTAATCAACAATATAATGCTTTTTTCAAAATGTATTGTACACAATTTGATAATACTTTCATTCTGAAGACATTTTCTGTTATTAATAATGCTTCCTTCAGTGACTGGGCTACCATTGGTATGCATAAAAGTAGAAAACGACTTTAAGAGTTGTATGATGAACGGACTTGTATATACACTGCTGAATTTATTTTATATGTTAGGAATTATTCAAAATTATTTAAAAAAAGTTTGTTGTATGGCCAAGTCACGTAACTTGAGTTCAAAAATTAAAAATAGTAGTAATGTAATTAAAACGATATGGAATATCATTAATAGCGAAACGGTAAGGTCATGCAACTGAAGTAGTGACTTCAGCCTTGATATTGATGGCAACATCATTAAATCAGATTTTCAAGTCGCCGCAGCCTTTGAAAACTTCTTTGCAGAGGTTCCCGTTTCGACTACTAAATCTCTGAACTCATCGCCCACTACTGCAGAGTCTTTACTAAAAGAAAACGTTCCAGTTTGTGATTCTGAATTTAATTTCCAATATGTCACCTGTAGAGATATAATTAAAACCTATCACACATTAAATGTTAAAAAGACCGCAGATCTATGGGGTAATTCTGTGGAAGTTGCTAAGTCAATTATAAATATTGTAGCACCTACTTTAGCTGTTATTTTTAATAATTGTGTTGACCGTGGTGAGTTTCCTGATCTTATGAAAAACAGTAACACGATACCATTGTTTAAATCGGGTAGTACAGCAGACCCTACTAATTATAGACCTATTTTAGTACTCTTTACCTTTAGTAAAATTTTTGAAAAACTTATTTTAGATCAAATGCATAGATTTTTTAATAAACACAAATTACTGCATAACAAACAGTTTGGTTTTACAAAGGGTCGTTCGACTACTGATGCCGGGAGTTGAACTTTTAGAACATGTTTATAATGCATGGGAGGACAAATGCGATGCTTTAGGCATATTTTGCGATTTGTCCAAGGCATTTGATTG
Source organism: Dasypolia templi (assembly GCA_963555695.1). Taxonomy (NCBI): domain Eukaryota; kingdom Metazoa; phylum Arthropoda; class Insecta; order Lepidoptera; family Noctuidae; genus Dasypolia; species Dasypolia templi. The sequence goes on along the minus strand of OY743155.1, from coordinate 21,506,522 downwards.
TGTTCTTCATGAAACATTAATCAGGAAACTGCACCACTACGGAATACGGAACGCCTCTCTGGATCTTCTTACTTCTTACGTAAGTGATAGGATTCAAAGAGTAGATGTTAACGGAAAAAGATCACCAGGATCTGTTGTAAGAATGGGGGTCCCCCAGGGCTCAATTCTTGGCCCATTTTTGTTTCTCATTTATATTAATGACTTGCATTACCTCATAAAGTATAATCATGAAATAGTGTTGTTTGCAGACGACACTTCACTTTTATTTAAACTGAAACGTCAGCAGCTGGTTACTGACAATGTAAATAGCGCCCTCGCTAAGGTAGTTAACTGGTTTAATGTTAATAACCTACTTCTTAACGAGAAAAAAACTAAATGTATTAAGTTTACGATACCTCATGTTAGACAAGTAGAAACTAGTGTTCTTTTAAAGGGCGAAGAGTTGAAACTCGAAAACTCCACAGTATTCTTAGGCATAACTTTGGATGCCAAGCTTCAATGGATAAATTGTCCATATAGATAAATTGTCAATAAAACTAAGCTTTGCAGCATACGCCGTTAGAAAAAATCGTAATTTAACTGATTTAGAGACAGCGCGTTTAGTTTACTTCACTTATTTTCATAGTGTGATGTCGTACGGTATTCTTTCGTGGGGAAATGCCGCCGATATTCAAACAATTTTTGTTTTACAAAAAAGGGCAATTTGTTCAATTTATAAATTAAGTCCCAGACACTCCCTCAGAGACAAATATAATGACTGTGCCTTCTCAGTATATTTATGAAAATCTTTTGTATGCACATAAAATTATTAATCTGTTTAAAAAATACAGTGATAACCATAACATAAATACTAGGAACAAACACAAATTTGTTGTTCCCACTACCAGGCTCAAGAAAATAGGTGGCTCGTTTAAATGTCAATGTATACGTTTTTATAATAAACTTCCTAGCCACATTGAAGAACTAAGAATTAATAAATTTAAATCTTTTATAAAGCGGAAATTATGCTAGAAAGCCTATTATACTGTCAAGGACTATATTGAGGACAAGAAGGCTTGGGATTGAGCTGCTCCAATAAGTTTACACAGACATAGTTGATGTTTAATTTGCCATTTTTCTCTTTTTCTTTTACTGTTTTTTTTTCTATATTCGTACCTTTTTATCTAAACAATGACATGTATATGTCGGCGTCACCGTTAGCGGTAGGTACAGCGGGCCGAGTTACGCTGTGCAAAGCGGACGTTCGCCTCCCCACTCTCCCTAGTTCTCGAGCAACTTAATGTAAGCTAGTGCGCAGCGAAGGGGGGGAGCATTCTTGTGGCAGGCTCGGCCCGGTGCGCCTGCCGTAGCGCCTAGAGCTATTATCGCGATCTATTTAATGAATTAACAAGCTGTCGGAATAAAAGAGTTGGTTACTGCTATATGTCATACTTTCATTTAATATTTCGGACCTCTGTCTTAAGGTTATTTCATGGTGATTATTTTATAAGACATTGTGAGTGAAATAAAGTGATTGTGCTGTAACTAGTATCTCTATTTTCTTCGCCCGACAATCCACGCCTACTTACAAAGTGCAAGTGTAATATCGCTGATGAGGGCCTATCCCGATATCAGAATTGGGATTCGAAGGGCAAAAACCTGAAGAAAATAATGACGACAGTGAAGTGTGGGCTAACGTCTAATCTATTCAAAATATGGAGTTTTTGCTATCACGACTTCCGGCAACCACTTAACCGCAAACGTCAAATTTCACCGCAACTGCGCGACTGATACGGTTTGATCCTGATAATGACAATCGCTTCAATGGCACATGCCATCGTTAAAGCACAACAGTCCAAAAATCAAGTGATTGAAGCAAGTGGCAGTACGAACCTTTGACCGAAGTGAATTCGAATCGAGCACCAGCACCGAAGAGTCGTGATACGAACCGTCTCACCTGCTACGTGTATGGACAACCACATCATCCGGTGAGCTCGTTCCTTTTCTTTTTAATAGATAATCTGGTAGTTCGTTTGTAGCTTTTAGCTTTGTCAAAAAATCCAGGGTACTATGCGCTGTGATTTAGTTTACCTTACAGGTATACCTGTGTAAAGAAAACGTTAAATATGAATCGCAGAATAATTGAGCCGTGGTGAAATTCAACACGTCAGTGTCCTTTTTGTTTCATGTTGTGCCTGTTAACTCTATTACAGAACCAGTTATTATAGGTAGGGATCTATTAGATAGTAGATCCATGTTCGTACCGATATTGCAAAATTACATTCTATTTGGGTTAAGAAAGTTAACGTTACTAAAGAGTTTCATTATCATATACCACAACATCAAAACTGACCTACATGGTGAAGATAAACTCGCATTAGTTCAGTGCGAAAGGATAATTGATTCTTTATTGGTGGTATGGTGTATAAGGTTAAAGAAATTTATTTCTCGAAAATAAATTACAAAGATTTCACTTACTTGAGAACGTTTTAAAACTTAAAATATAACTTGGACACACAAACTAAGCAGCTATTGTTTTAATTTATATTAAACCATATAAGTTGTAATACCATTTCTTTTCGTACGCAAATAACATTATTAACTAACACAACTTAAAACTTTTCGATCCACCCGCAAAAGAAATAATTTCCGTAGATAAGGAATGCGATCCCGGTGCCACAATAAAGCAATACAGTAGTAGGGCAAGTCTGTTTAATGGATGTGTTTGATCATTTAGAAAGTGATTTTTTTAAAATTTAATCTTGAAAATACCAAACGTTTAGTTCGCATTCTTTACTTCTATAGGTAGCTTATTATATTGTTGCCCTCCCGCAAAAATAATTGTTCTCTCGCCATTGACTGTCCGCACTCGCGGTAGTAAAATGTGATCCTTCCTACTATTGCTGCGATTGTGTACCTGATGTATTTTTGTGTGAATGAACTTACTTAGAATTTTTAAGTATTCTGGTGCAATATGCAGGAAGTTGTTTAATATTCATGAGTTTCGTTTCCCTGTAAATTTTAACTGTAGGTGTAAGGTAATAATAGTGAAATAATAGTTTAATCATTTTATTTTGAGCGATGTGTAGGTCCTTTAGATTAGTTTTTGGCGGTTTGCCCCATATTTCACGTGTTTTACGTTAAGAATCTTGAATCAAATTAAAAGGGCCTATCAAATGGACAGACAAGATATTTACAAGAAAGTGATCGAAAAACTAACATCAGAACGGGTTCTGACTAAAATGATTTGACTGGAACGCACTGATTGAACTTCACACTTGTGTGCTGGGCCTCAAGGGATTGTTCGGGGCTCACTCCATCCTATGCTTAGGGTTTCTGCACAATGTTATACTGTACATTTAGACATCGCGGAGAAGTTGTGTGGAGAAATCGATGGTAGGGAGTATTCTTGTCATTGTTGACTCTTTCACTAAATGAGTCCTTCTCGAGTGCACTTCTTAGTTGGATGCAGCAGGTGCAGATGAAGCACTAAAGGAGGCTCTGTCTTTTCGGTGCGACTTCACGGATCATTTCGGATCGGGGTGGGTATTGTATTGGCGCAGACAGAGCAATTTTATGGTGAACATGGTGTAGAGTTGCACCTTCTTGCTAACGGTTCTGGCAGGGCATGTGTTCGGGTAGAGAGAGTCATGAGGACATTGAGGTGCTTACTTGTTATAATCGAAAGTGAATCTGGTGGGACCTGGCGCGGCGAGCTTCTCGAAGTGCAGCTAGCGACGGATGGTCCAAGGTCTAGGGTAACACAAACAGAACTTGTGTTTGGGACTCGGGCGCGGTTTTTAAGTGTGGCTTCATATTCTGAGTCTGGGTTTCGGTGAGATTTGGGTGAAATTCGTAAGTTAGCATTGGAGAATATTGGGAGAGTTGCTGCGTCACAGTAGGAAAAATGAGACCGTTCTACAGTGGTGATTCCTACTTCATTGTATGTGACCCCCCTCTGGGTTCATTTGGGCTTCGCAGGGAGTAAAGACTTCCCTTTGTTGTGTGTCTAATAGAGAATGCAAATATGGTCGTAAGCATTTTCGTGCAATGCCCTGGGGAAGTGAGGGCTTGGTGCATTTAGCTACCACTTTGACGGGTAGCTTGAAGGAGGCCGAGGTGGCGGCAGTCCGCGATTGACGAATGGAGTGGGCGTCATCGGGTGATTTTAGTGATGCTTTGTCTATTTGTAGTTCACGTACGTTATCCGCCAGCTCTGAAAACCTCTCGGCCTCTGAGAGTGAAGCAACGTAATTAAACGTAAAATTGGTACTAATCTGTGAGATAAAGTAAGGGTCCGACTCATGCGGGTTTACATCCTATGGTGTGTGTTATTGGGTAGTCTAAAGAACTGGCTTATGCAGGCCGATATTCTGGGTCATATTATAAAGTGATCGTCTAGTCTGAGAGGCTATGAGATCAATGGAGATATGTGTGGTACTAGTGAGTGATCGGAGAGACGCTGATTGGCTGCCTGGTCCATGTTATCTGGAGAGATAACTAGCTCAAGGGAGGCCTATTTAAGTTGTCCGGCTCAGCTCCTAAAGGTTGATTTTGTGGGTTACAAAACGTTGTAATGTATGTCACCGATGGACGAGCGTACAGGAAAATCTACTAGTTTTATTCTTTTTACAGAAAAATGGGCCCGCGGTGACTTTAAGGGGATGGAGACGCACAAGGACGTGTGAATGTCAGTCTGGCCGTGACGGCGCTTCAATACTTAAATTAGTGTTATTTAGTTTTCATAGATGTCGTTTGTTAGTTTAGAGTGTTATGTGTGTGTGAACATGAATTATGTGTCTGCTACGACACATTCAATGACATGACACTCAGTGACATTTTGCTGGCTGTATGACATGAGACTCGGTCGGCATCGCACAGGCGTGCTACGCATTCGGTGGAGTGTCTAAGTCAGGTCTATTCTTAAGATTAAAATAGTTTGTTTCTGTTATAGGCTCTAAAGTAAATGACTTTGGTGGTAGTGAAACTACCAATGAACATAGCATGTGTGGATTGTTGAGACAAGTACTTTAATACATTTGATTATATAATCTACAGGGACCATTTTAGTCCGGACTAAAAAAGAGACAAAAAAAGAGACAAAAAAAAGAGACAAAAAAAAGTGACAAAAAAAAGAGACAAAAAAGAGACAAAAAAAGAGACTAAAAAGAGACTAAAAAGGAGACAAAAGAGAGACAAAAAAGAGACAAAAGAGAGACAAAAAGAGAAAAAAAAAGAGCAAAAAAAAAAAGAGAGAAAAAATAAACTGTATAAACTGGAGTGATCTTGTAGGGTCATTCATGACCGGACCAAGCAGTGACAATCCTGAAGGGTTTGTTATAACCGGACCAGGAGATTATAACTCTGTAGGGTCGTAAGACCGGACCAGGAGGTTATAATTCTGAAGGGTCATTTGACCGGACTAGGTGGTTATAATTCTGAAGGGTCGCTGGACCGGGCCAGAAGATTATAACTCTGAAGGGGTAAACCGGACCAGATTGCTAAAGTTCTGAAGGCTCAATAACGAGCGGTCCCGAATTAGTAGTAAACTCTGCAGGGCTGAACCGGACCAGATTACTAGTATAAGTCCTGAAGGCTCAATATTGAGCGGTCCAGAGTTGGTTGCACAGTCAGTAGGGATGACCTGGATCTTTTTTGCTCATCGAGATTGCTAGTCAGGATGAACGAACATCAATAATTACGTTATGTCTTTTTAGACAATGCTTGATGAGTCTACGCGTACGAGGACGTCCGCACGTCAGTATGGCCGTGTCGGCGTCACCGTTAGCGGTAGGTACAGCGGGCCGAGTTACGCTGTGCAAAGCGGACGTTCGCCTCCCCACTCTCCCTAGTTCTCGAGCAACTTAATGTAAGCTAGTGCGCAGCGAAGGGGGGGAGCATTCTTGTGGCAGGCTCGGCCCGGTGCGCCTGCCGTAGCGCCTAGAGCTATTATCGCGATCTATTTAATGAATTAACAAGCTGTCGGAATAAAAGAGTTGGTTACTGCTATATGTCATACTTTCATTTAATATTTCGGACCTCTGTCTTAAGGTTATTTCATGGTGATTATTTTATAAGACATTGTGAGTGAAATAAAGTGATTGTGCTGTAACTAGTATCTCTATTTTCTTCGCCCGACAATCCACGCCTACTTACAAAGTGCAAGTGTAATATCGCTGATGAGGGCCTATCCCGATATATATATTTACTGTATAAAGCATAATATTGTTATAATTTTTGTGAATGTCAGGACTATGTAGGTCATTAAATTTTTTTGTTTTCTTTTAATGAAGGTCTGGCTGTTTTGTACTTTACGCGGCCTCCCCAAATGTCCTTTCTTTTGTATTGTTCGTCGAATCATTGAGCTCCTTAGTTCTGAGTTGAGCTGCACGATGATTGACAAATGCGTGCACTGACTGGACAGGTCCACTCAAATCCGTGTGGTTCTTACCTCAAAAGACCATTTCAGACACCAGTCTACATGGTCCTCATATGATATGACCAAGATTATTTTCATATTTTTATTTACACTTTGACATTGATGGATGCTATGACAGTTACTTTGTAAAGGATTATACTATTTTAATTATTGTGAATGTGAAGAAATTGTGGATGTTTTTATTTTATTTTTATGCATTTTATTTTTAATTATTAGTTTTAATCATGGTCTGGCAGTTTGAGTAATTTATGCGGCCTACCCAAATGTCCTTTCTTTGGTAATATTCATCGAATCGTTTAGCTCCTTTAGTTCTGTGTTGAGCTGCATGACAACTGACAAATGCGTGCACTGACTGGACAGGTCCACTCATTCTGTGTGGTTCTTTCCTCAAAAGACCATTTCAGACATCAATCCACATGCTCTTCACATGACCTGACCAAGATTATTTCTGGACTTTAAAAGAGACAGTGACCTCTGAGTTTGTTTCCGCATTTCTTCTCAGAGTAGTCAGATAGGAAACGACAATATGATTGACGTGTAAAAGTGTTTGTACAAACCTATTTACAGAAAATTAATAATTTATCATTTAACAGATTTTTTCCTGAATCATCGAAAATATCCGCATTTATTTCCAATGCATCAATCAATCGTTTCTTTGTGTCCTCCCTATCATCCTCAAGGGGAATTAAGTTACACGCCGTTCGAATTTCAAATCCATTTTTGCAATTTTTACTTTACTTGGAGGAGAAGTTCACATTTGACGTATCATTAAAAATACACTCTTAATATTATCAAAGATGGTGGGTAATTGCGTCACTAATTCGAGCTTTAAATCATGTAATAACTTAGAATATAATAATTGCACTACACTGAATAAACCTTTAGTCTCTTTCAACTTATTTATCGCAATAGAACCCGTAAACTTAGTTTGCCCTTTCTTTATTAAATATCTACGAATGTCCACCAATTCTTCATATAGTCTGAGAAAACCATCGGCCATAATCTAAAAATAAAATATAAAGGAATGCAATGACATCATCCTGGCAACTAATTATCTTCACTACAATTCTTCTAACTGTCTTCCAAATATGCATGGCAATGCGAAAACATTCCATTTATGGCGCGGGATATCGGGTTCAGTGAGTTGTCGTGTACGATTTATGAACAGGTTACATATTAGAACAATAAAACCTTATGCTATTTACTTACTTGCAATAACTCAATTTTGCATTTTACGTGCCATTTCTTATCTATGAGTCGTAAACTTCATGACATTATATGCGTATATGAGCATAGCTTGAAAGTTCCGTAGCAATGATTTTCATGATACTTTATGTACCTAGTACTATGTTATTGGTCTTATCTAATCACTTAATACGTGTCAGAAGTCTTGAGCACTTATTTATTAATTGTTCTTATTTTTGTGTAGCACTGAACGGTACGCGGTAATAGGAAAAGTCAGTTTTCATTTTTATTTTATTTTAATCAGTTACACGGATCCAGCGGCTTCATCATCACGGGGAGCGTGTTTCTTGAAATACATTGAGGTCTGCCTGCGACGTAAAGACCTGCGATTCATATGCCTTTCCATCCATTTGACATGCACCTTTTTGTAATAATAAAAAAAGCCTAGTATGCCGCTGCCAGTAGGACGATTGTCATCAGGGTGAGAATAATATTTGTCGGGCTGATGCTGAAGTAGCCTTGCTCGATGGTCGCACCATTTTTCCCATTATCAACAGCCGTCTGCGCGATTATTGTCTCTTCTTTCGTTTGAGTAGATTGGCACATGATTTACAACTCAAAACTACAAATTTTGTTATATAATCTCCGATTTTATTTTACAATATTATTTAATTTTATGATATGATATGACCTTGAATGGCAGGGTCGCCATGAAGTGTCGTGGTTAATGAAAGACATCTGTACTGGATTACGTCTCGATTTACTGTGTCTTCACATAGATTGAGCGAACATGATCTTAAACTATTGCTTATTTGGCTAATCGTAAACAGGGTGTGGTACACACACATACATAACAATACTACTGATACTTTCTTACATACACTACAAAATGTTCTGGGCTATAATATGGACGATGCAACAAATTGTATGAGTATTTCTTTTCATTAGTGCACACTGAATTCAATAACACTTTTGAAAAGAAAACAAAAAATATTTGCCTTAATTTTATAATTAGTGACTGGGCAACTACATGTATTCGGTACGTAGGGAAAGACTGTTCGAACTGTATGGCCTTAAGCCTTACATTATCACTGAAACTTACATTAAGTTTGTTAAGGTTGTTTTGTGTTGTAAAATAGCTAAAGCCTTGTATATTTGCAACAAGATCAAATCAGCAGAAAAAAAAAAACAGTTTGGAAGTAACGAAACTAGTAGGGAAAAAATACGAAACACAAAGTTAGTACATAATCGACACACATTTTTAATTTGTGTGTAAATCAAGGAGTCTTCCCGGATTTAATTTAATACAGTAAGGTTATACCACTTTTTAAATCTTATAAATTACTTAATATTAAAATACTTTTTAAATTTTAAATTATATACTAGTATCCATGTTGCCGGTATTAAGCAAGGTTTTCGAAAAGGTAATGCTCAATCAAATGCGTAATCATTTTAACATCAACAAAATTTTACACGAACACCAATATGATTTCACCAATGGTCGTTGCACGACTGACGCTGATGTCACTTTATTTAAACACATATTTAAAGCAAGGGAGGAGGCCCTAAGATGCTATAGGATATTTTTGTGACCTCTCCAAGGCATTTGACTGTGTTAATCACGATCCCTTGCTCCTAAAAATTTAGCATTACGGACTAGGGAAACTTGCGCTCAGTTTAGTAAGATCTTATTTAGAAGAAAGACATCAATAATGTCAAAAAATGGTGTCAGTTCACTTGGTTTAAAATAAAAAATGGGTGTTCCACAAGGCTCGACATTAGGTCCTTTCCTCTTTTTAGGATATATTAATGATCTACCCCATTTATTAAAAAACCAACCACAAACGGTGTTATTTACTGACGATACTTCCTTAATTTTTAAGATAAGTATACGTACATCAAATCTTGACGACGTATAAAACTCCCTACTGCAGCTACAACAATGTTAAACGTAGTGATTGTGACATTGTATTGAATAAAAAGAAACTAGAATTCGCTGATAAAACGGTTTTTTGGGGACCACGCTCGACTCAAGGCTGCAATGGGGTCCCCATTTAACATCTCTTGCAGGACGGCTAAGTTCAGCAGCTGCTGTAAGAAAAATCCTTTAGTAATTTACTAATATAGAAACCGCGAGGCTAGGCTATTTCATTTACTTTTATAGTTTCATGTCATACGGCATCGTATTAACGGAACGCGCTGCAAACATCGGGTCTATTTTTATTCTGCAAAAAAGAGCCATCAGAGCAATAGATGACCTTCGCAGGCGCGATTCTTTTAAGGGAAATTAACATCATGACCGTACCTTGTCAATATGTATGAAAACATCATGTATGTAAGGAAAAATTAAAATCTTTCCAGTTCAAGCTCAAACTCAAAACATTTATTTCAATTAAACCATTTACAGGCACTTTTGAATTGTCAAGGAGCCGGTCAGTCAGAAATATGAAGCTAGTTGCAAGATGTGAAAGACACAACTATAGGACTAGAAATAAGGACCAATTAGTTCAACCAGGTCTCAGACCGGCTAAATTAGATTCATCCTTCATGTGGTACTGTTTAAAATGTTACAATAAAATACCTCCCAACGTACTCCAACTGAATGAAACGAAGTAAAATTTTTTTCAAACGCACCCTATGCAGCCAAGCATATTATAAGTTGGGGGATTTCATCTCTGACAATAATGCTTGGTACAACGCTGGTGTTGCTCCACAAGGGGGCATAAACTAATTGATAAGCTTTCGAAAATATTATTGGAGCTGCTGAAGATTGTAATAACTATCTTTGCACTGTATATATTTTTTTAATATTGTATAATTGTACAGCACACGTGTGAGCACTATGTACCTACTATAAAGCTACCCTATACTGGGTACATATTTCATTAACTTGAATTTGCTCTGGCGGCTGAGAGTATGTCAAGCTCACTGAAATGTCTCGCTAGTGGAGGCGTGTGTGTTGGATCAGTAAGTTCCCTTAAAAATGGTTGAGCTAAATGGTGCTGATCCATACGTCATGTTCGTGAACGGGCGCCGTCAGTGGGGGGGACTGGTGACATATCTTGACTGCAACGGCTTCTTAAAAATTTCCGGATTGTTTTTTTTTTGTTTTGTATGTTTTTCATTACGGACGCCTTTAACGTGCACATCTATCTACATCGTTCTCAAATGTATAATTTCAACAAGACTGATTTTACTAATTTTCTGTAACAATATTGTACTGTAAATAGTCTACACGGATTTCTGCAAGGCTTTTGACAAGGTGAACCATACCATGCTTTTACAAAAAATTGAATTTAATGGTATTTATGGGAATATGCTTCGTTGGCTTACGTCTTATGTAAAAATAGAACTCAGAAGGTTGTGGTCAATGGATTCTCTTCAGATGTGATCAGCGTGACATCTGGTGTTCCACAGGGGTCGATACTGGGTCCATTACTTTTTATCCTATTCATAAATGACATAAACGCATGTTTTAAAAATTGTGGTTTCCTCCTCTATGCTGATGATCGTAAAGTATTTCATAAAATAAGAACCGTTGAAGACTGTGTTAAATTGCAAGAGGATCTTGACCGTTTTAGTGCCTACTGTCTGACCAATAAACTACATCTAAGTTTATCCAAATGTAAGTATATCTCTTTTACCAAAAAAATTAAACCGTTCAATTCCCTTACTCTCTTTGTAGCACCCCTCTGGAAAAAGTTTTCCTAATTAAAGATTTAGGTATACTCTTTGATTCAAACTTACACTTTGATGCACACGTTGATCACATCACTGCCAAAGGTTTTCAATTATATGGGTTTGTAAGGTGGACCTGCCACCTATTCAAGAAGACATCAACATTCTTATTATTGTACAAATCACTTATTAGATCTCAACTTGAATATGCCACTTGTGTTTGGAACCCCATTTACAATAAATATAGTGACCAAAGGAATCAGTGCAACGTAAATATCTTAGCTTTCTTAACTATAAATTGTTTAAGAGGTGGTCATCGTATCACACTCTTCTCGATGAATTTTCCCTGTCAACTCTTAAAGTAAGGAGAGTGTTTCATGATCAATCGTTCCTATACAAGATTTGTCACAATTCATTTGATTGTAATAACCTAATAAACCAAATATATCTTCGTATACCTAGTCGTTCCCAACGTATTCGTGACACTTACACTCATAGTCTATTCGCACCGAAGAGTTGCAGAACCAACGCACGAGAACGAGCTCCTCTACGTCGACTAATGAAAAGTTACAACGATAATTTTGCTGATATTAACATATTTGCATTGTCACTTGCACAATTAAAAAAAAAATGTGAAAAATCCTTGTTAAATACCTCATAGTTATTACACGAAGTATTTCTTATATTCTTACATCTAGTTTTGTTTTCGTACACGTTATTATTTCACAATATTCAATAGTTATTCTACGATATACAATTGTTTGCTAAGTTTGTTTGGACCGTTTTTAAACTGTGGGAATAATTTGTGGATAACGATGCTGGTTGCGTGATTACTTATGTCCTTTGTTAAAATATATGTACTTAAATATTATGCAATATTGCGCAATTGTTTGTTATCCTGAAGAAAAAAAAAAGAGTGGCCATGCAGTTTCTTACCCGTTCTTCTCCATAGGTACCTACTACCCTTTGGAATGGGCAACCAGCTTCATATTTCTGACTGACCGACCCCTTGACAATTCAAAAATTGCTGTAATTGGTTTATTTGAAATAAATGCTTTTTTAATCTAGAATTTCTACTGCCTAACATAAAAGTTAGACGTAAACTTCACTTGGCGAGCCTACTTTTTGGTGTTATTAAGTCTCACTCCCCTTCTTACTTATACTCGTATGACAGAATATCGTGGACAAGAAGACACAGAATCGGTGAGATAAGAATATGTTCTCAACAGCTTCCCATCCCGCAGCACAAGTCGGCGGCTTTTAGAGGCAGTTTTCGCTATGCAGCTTCTAAATGCTGGAACATTATCCTTCCTCCCATAAAGAATGGTAAAAGTTGCTCGACTTTCAAATTGAAATTAAAGGAATTTGACTTCACCATCACCATTTTCAAGGATTTTGAAAATGTTCGAGCCGACATATGTGCCATATAAAACAATCAACGTATAAATTTTATCAATTTCACAATTTTGATTCCTAATAATTTTAAATTTTATCTTTTTATTTGTACAATAGTATTTATTGTCATTGGTAATGCATACCGCACACGATTTTGCCTAATGCGTAGTGGGGCACTTTTTACTTTTTATTTATTTATAGATTTATTATTTTAATGTATGTAGGAAATACGCAGAAACTGGGACACACACACGAACTCACACTTCTCTGTGTTTTAGTAATCTGCCGTGGTGTGGCACTCGTGGGTTGCAGCTGAATATCAGCGTCAGATGTCACCTTGTGTTGTCATTTGACATTATGCTAAGCTGAGGCCCTTTTGGTATTACTATATTTGTTTTCTGTTTTGGATAGTTTTCAGGTGTAATTTTTTTGTGTTGTATTGCCAATAGACGCAGACTTCTTCTTTCTTCTGATAACGATAAAGGTCTATAGTTAGCAGGGTTTAGTTTTTATCTATGCTTGTGTATAGGGGTGACTCTGGCTTCTTGCCATTTATCGGGGAGAACTTAGACTAAGGTTGATAAAGTAGGTTAGTGGAGTTAAAATATCACTTCTAGTCTCCTTAAGAATTTTTGGTGTAAGACCATCAACGCCGGCAGCACTGTCACTATTTTATACTAGGTTAACAATCAGTTTGCTAATCTCGTAAACGTAGGTTGCATGAAGAAAGTAATCTCTTGTGGTTCTTCTAATGTTAGTTTAGTGACTGGCTACTAGGTTTCATTCATGTCAGTGAGAATTTGGCTTGCCAAATGTGTGCCAACAGAAGAAAAATATTCGTTGCAGAATCAACGTGGATTTACATTTAAGTTTCTATAACGGGTATAAACGAGTTTTTTGTTTGATCTTTTGGATGTTTATTTGATTCTTTATGGAGTTTATCCTTGTGATTCATACATTTTATAAGTCCAAGTGTGATCCAGGGCTTCCATATGTATTTAGAACGGCTTATTGTTTTTTCAATTGTGTGTTTTTATTGCATCTGCCAGAAGTCTGCGAAATTATTGTTAACGCTACATCAGTCACTACTTCCTTCAAGTCGATTTTACGAATGTCTTCTATTAACTCGGGAAGTAAATTTTATTAAGTTTGCGTAGTTGGCATTTGCTATCCCTTGGAGTAACCGTATTGTAACCCCATAATTACCAATTTGTGATCGGTAATATCAGCTTCACGGATGATACCTAAAACATTGATGTCATGATTTTACAAATATGTGGTCGAGGCACGCACCCAGTCTAGTTGCTTGCTTCAGACCATGTTCAGACATAAGGCAAGCAAATTCTGACGAAGATTTATCAGACATAGGTTTATGTTAATATCACCGGTCACTATAACTGTTTGGTAATTATTAATTGAATTAAGATTTTTATCAAGTGAGGAACTAAAGTTGTCAACCTATCTGTTAGAGGGGGATTGGTATATACCGATTGAACAAATCTCCTTAGAAATCTGGAATAAGAGAGATTCCGCGTCTTGAAGATCAGGCTCCGTAACGGAAGCGTTACAGCAGTTTCTGACGTATGTTACAACCCCTCCGCATTGGTTGAGATTATTTACAGTAGAGTATGACGTGTAACCCTGAATCCGACTAACCACCGGACAACTTCTCAGCCAGCATTCAGTGAGAATAATAACATCGTAAACCATGATAAGTAGTTTTAATGCAAAGCAAAAAGTATTTAAATTGTGCTGTAAACTGCGTACGTTATATGTCAAATTTTTTATGTTATACTTACAAATCAAATAATTCTGGTAAACTTCAAGTCTATCGAGTTCTTGACACTCCAGATTAGCACTGTCATCTAGTTCATCCACAAAAAAAAACATTTGTATTTAAAGTTACAGTACAGTTGGTATAAGCAGTAAGGATATTTAGCGTCAAGAACATCATCACAGAGGTGATGGAAATTGTGGCAGTGGGCAGGGCAGTTTTCTGGCAGAATAGATGGCCGACACGGCTGAAAGGTTCAGTGGCGATCGCGTACTGAAAGACGTAGCGTTGGAAGGCCTTCCACAAGATAGACCGATGACCTTGTGAAGGCCGCAAGAATCCGCTGGTCAAAGTCAGTAAAGCACAGAACCGGTCGAGGTGGCGGTGCTTGGGGGAGGCATATGTCCAGCAGTAGTGCTCCTGGCTGTAATGTAGTGTCACACATTCTAATCTCGCTGACTTTTGTCCGTCTGATTACTGGCGGTCGTTAGAGATACCTCTTGTGATACTAGTGCCTAAGTATGTGACGTGCGAATCCCCTTGAATGCAAACAATGACTAAGCTAAATGTCAAGATAATGTCCACTTATGTACCACCTATTAAAAGTTTTTGCTTTGTAACTCGGTAAACGTTTTATTTACAAACAAACAAAACACTACAGATTACACCTAATGATAAAATTGCTCCTTATTTTTTATAAGTGGTAGTTAGGTATTATTTTCCAAAGAATTATGAACTTTTCGGACCTATTACATTTAATTTTCAATTCGCCAGCATTTGTTTCGTGCGTAGTGTGGCCGTGGATCGCAGTAAATGATCCCTCCTACATTGTCACGCAAAGCGAAGCTAAGTACACGTGCCTGCACCGGTGCCTTCAGGGTTGAAAAATTAACAGATTTTACTAAATATGCAGTACCTACTTTGCAATATTACTACTCTAGGTAGTTATCTCCGTATCTCATGATAAATAATTTTGTTTCTGTAAGTGGGTTTGTACAAACACTTTAACACGTCAAGCATCTTTTTTTAAACTAGATGAGGTATCCATGTTGCTTTGGTTTACTTTGTATTAGTAACTGGATGTAATCTATAAGTACTAATTATTATATTTGTAATAAAAGTACAAGTAAATTAATAGCTCTGGTCTCCAGATTGGAGTGATGCGGCATCTACACCGCCACATGTGAAGTACAACTGACATCACGCAAAATCCTGCATCGCGAAACTAGCATATATGCAACGTACCGGTACACCAACATGGACGATTCACACACCTTAGAGAATTAATTATATGTTTTGAAATTATACATATTGCCACTTTTGTTTCGCGAGCGCAATTCCGAAGTCGGACAAAACGTCATTGAGGTTTTCTATTAGGAAGTCCTCAGTAGTAGCTCGGTGTATGACTCGCCCCCTATTACAACATGAAGGTAAACATAACTGAAAAATATGAAATTAAATAAAAATCTATATACTTTATTTCAAATTAACCTAAATGGGCACATAATGAAACATCAGAAGCTAGGTGCACGGTTCCAATTGGTCGTTTCCTATAGAGAAGAGCCGACAAGAAACTCCATGGTTACTCTTTTAACCAAATTTGACTTTTACAATGTTTTCAAATTACAGTGTTAATAGGTATGGGGCAGGCCAGTGTAGGCCTGTCATTAAATAGACAATGGTCTACAAATCTACAGTCTAAAGGCCCACAACGTTTTCACATTCTTAAATTATAAAATAATATAATTAAAGAAAAATAAAACAATAAATTTAAGAACCTATTTAAACCAAATGACATGAATGCTACTACAACTGTAACAAAACGGAATTAATGTCCTGTTCACAAAGGCCATTAATAAAGAGAGAGAGAGAAATTAGATTTGTAGGTATATAATGTCAAGTAAAGAGATTATTATGTCAAAGAAGTATGTAAAAAATGCCGATGGACGTTTGGTCGCCACTGTACAAGTGCAGAATGGGTGTTCTATACCTAAACGTCTGCCGTACCAGTCAGAGAAAGCAGGCGTAATGTTATGTTTGTTAGTGTCCTGTGGACATTTGTATGAATTTCTATCTTGGCTTTCACCTAGCGTCGCAGGATAATAAAAATGAATGCTGCTACTACATATACGAATACTATTAAGATAAATTACATCCTAAGAAAACAACAACTAGCCCCTTACAGGAAAATACGATCAACCACCGCAATGTACTGGTTGGTCGAATTTTTCGGCAAGGAGCTAAGTTAATAAAGTTATTTTAGGTAAATCTGCTATGTCCCGCCATTAAGGCGCACAAAATTCAACACATTAGACTTAAAATATAATACATCAAATTGTGATACAATACATTCAGATTAAGTTACAAATTAGTCATGTCACAAAATCGTTTATAGAACAATTGCAGTGCTCTAGGAGTTATGATATAATAGTAACATTTACTTAACCATAATTTGTGTAGTCTTTTTTTAAGGTATTTATATTGCTCATTTGATATAAATTCCAGTTTTATACGTCCACGCGTTCCTGAGAAAAGGGTCTTGACTGACAGACAGACGGACGAACGGACAACAAAGTGAACCTATAAGGGTTCAGTTTTTTTACTTTCGAGGTACGGAACCCTAAAAAATGTTAAACATATCTCATATTTTGAGGAAAGCGATTACACGACCAAGGAACCCTATATTTTTTATTAGAAGTTATGAAATAAAATTGATCCTTTGTCGTTGTGCGAAATTACTTTAAGTCAGGCAGTCGAACCTGTGGTAATCCTACTCTTCCAACAAACTTCTAATGCTTTTGAGCCAATTTTATGAACGATTGAATTGTTTTAAATTGATACTAAAGTTGAACTATTAATTTAAATAGTTCTTCATAGATTGTCCAATTGTTTCCACACTAAATTAAAATGAGAAGATTCAGCTTTACGTGTACAAAATATAACATTATTATTATAATATCAGCTTATTATTGTCCCACTGCAGGGTAATAGGCCTCTCATCATACAGAGAAGGCACGCAATGCCTCGTGGATAAGCATGAGGGTTATGGGTTTAATCCCGAGGCTGCAAAGTGTTTTTGGGTTTTCAATTAGGTATTTCTCAGTACCAGTCTAGAGTCTAGATTTGTGCCCTGTTGATAAAAACTGCGAAAATTGTGGATTCTAATATTATGAAATTTTCATCTTAGATATTTTTTTGCAAATAGCTGATGCTGATAATTTTCAAAATCCTCTAGAGTGACTTAGCTTTGATCTGGCTTATGAGACACGTACGTACCAAATACAAGATCATAGCAACACATTTTGTTAAATATGTCTTGATTCGTACATAAGATAAGTATTTACATAAATAGGTATTATTATGAATATATTATTATTATTAATATCATCGTTATCAGCTTCTATACCTATTGAATATTGATAATCAATTTAAATAAACTCTATATTGAGTCGAGACGTTGATATCACGACATTACCCTGAGTTCGAAACACGTTGATCATCGCGTTGTTTTAAGATACTTATCTGTCTGATAGTCAGTTCCTAAAGTATCTGATTATGATTTAAACAAGTCTATTCAATTGCCAATTTGTAGCGCCACTCATATTTCAGGCGGTGGGGTTAGTTTGAGTATGTCACTTTATACCGACTGAAAATCATAGTGAAAATATTGTGCCCTTATTGTGTAAGAGATCTGAGCCACAGCTGTTCCAGTAGAGGGGAGTCAATTCAATGAAAGACATTTCAAAGTTGTAAAAACAACTTTAAAAAAAGTTACAAAACCATATGGGACGATGTTAAGGATCTTATTCATCCCAAAACTAAAAGTCAGCTGCATGGAAGTGAGAAAAATATAAGGTCAGTCGCGTAAATGAACATGATTTTAAGTTGGCACATTAAAGGGCTAATTAAAGAAACTATATTTAGCAGGGCAACGTGGTCAAAGGCACGGTGACCTAAATTTGGAAGGAAAACTTTGAATTCCCACTTGGGTGCGGCGCTGAGTCTTATATGATGCTAATCATCATATTAAATAAAAAACAGAAGACGTTTCCATGGTAATTCGATATAAAATTGACCGCAAAAATCGAGTAGTAAACGAGATGATCTGGTGATGGCGCTCACCTTTATAACTTGATTAAAAACGGTGCTTATTAACTTGACACTGTCCTTAAGCGCGGGAGGCGGGACGCATTAGCGGGCAGCGACAAATAAACTCAGCCAGCTCGCAACATGAGACAGTGTTTGATTGTTTTCGGCCGCGCTGATCTAATTTTTCGCTGCGTGTTTTTATCTTTTGCAAAACACATCGTAAACAAGGTATCACATGAGTTAAGGGTGAGATCATAAATTTTTTGCTTAAGGCTAAATGATAAACATCAATTATGTTCAAAGTATTCCTTAACGCTAGAAACAATTTTATCATTTAGCCATTTTACCAAGTGAATTTTAAACAGTCTCTACTTAATCATTTGAGTTTATATGGTAATTTGTTTAATAAACGCCATTTGTGTTACTATATTTGCTGTTACTATTATTTTGATAATCGAGGGATTTCATCTAAAACAAGTCTAAATTTGTCACGCCTGTTCCTAGAGCTTACATCTGCAGCAAATTTAGAACGAATTGATATCGGTTTCCGTACAAAAATACATGTATGTTATTTTCTTACAGATATGCCCAGAAATCTTTGAAGGACTACCGCCAAAGCGGCATAGAGCTAAGAAGACCTACTGCACGCTAAAGCTGCGATTGAAAGAGGAATGCCCAAAAGCCAAGCGGAAAAACACATAATTTCCAATCACTACGTTAAGAGATCGACTAAATAATGTTAACATGAGCAGCCCAAGACTAGACCGCAAGCCGATTTTTAGTCAAAAGCAATAAAATATAATAGCCTTACTTTTACTCCTTTTACTGTTAGCCCTTTGTCTGAGCGGCATTACCTATAGACATCGGCAATGGCGCCCAAACCTGTTTTTTTCAACAAGTTTTTCTACCAATAACGAGTTAAAGATAAACATCGTTTGTGTTTAAATGTTGATTACTGAATAGTTAACCTTTGTTATTTTTCATATTTTATATAAATTAATAAATTTCATTAGAGGGTAAGAAAAATCATGATATCATGATTTTTCAAACCAACTGTGCTTCCCTGACTTTGACCAGCGGTTTCTTGCGGCCTTCACAATGTCATCGATCCATCTTGTGGGAGGCCTTCCAACGCTACGTCTTCCGGTACGTGGTCGCCACTGAACCTTTCGGCCCTGTCGGCCATCTGTTCTGCGAGCAAAGTGCCCTGCCCACTGCCACATAAGTTTGGCATTTCTTCGAGCTATGTCGGTTACCTAGGTTTTCCTGTGGTTCGATTATCATTCGATACTTGTCTAGTTCATTTTGTTTCCATAAATAATAATTGTTTGTAGGTATGCCACAGAAAACTGAGTAAATTATTTCGATTTCTGTGAGGTAGATGCAATTCGTTACGACTCTTCACCTAATTGAACGTTGTTGGTTAGTGACGAATGTTTAATTCTGTTAATTAGCGGTGTTGTGCAAATATTAAAGCATTGGCAAATATTGTTGCGCTGCGTAAAAGAGGGTGTAAATGATGTGATAACACAAGTATATATTGAAACCGGACTAAGTGTGAGTGATATTATCTAAATATTTCGTATTTTACTAAATTTAAATTGTTATTTGTTTAAATTAGTGTTATTTGTATAAATATAAACGTTGCTTATAGATGTCTAATAGTATCACATTCTTTGTTCTAGACAAATACTGTGAGTCTGTGGGTTAAGAGATGTGAGGAAGAAGGAATTCTAGATAGTTGGAACGCTTATTTATGAAGTGGATGCTTATTTAAATAAGCCCACACAAGCTGAATGAATATGCAACAAATGGTTTCATACCAACCGGACATTTTGCTGAATTAATTTAAAGCATCATTAAAAACTGTTCGCCGTGTACTCCGCGCTCAAAAGGTTGCATCACCGAAGCCCTGCAAACAATAACGTAATAAACAAAAACGTTTAAGTTCCGGAATAGTTTATCCTGTATACTTAATTATAAAAATTGAGGTTTAGTTTCAATCATCTTTTCACAGAACGAAAATGAAAATGAAAACTTAAGCCATCCTCAATATGTTACCTATGTTCACTAAAGCCAAATAAAAAGTGAAATACTTAATGTAAACAAACTGACATACAAAATCACTTATTTTAAAAATTCATGATCGAAGCTTAATTGTTTATGGTGAAATAAATCTACTTAAAAATTTTTTAGAACATCTCACATGTTTAAATAAAACAAATTGCTTCTAAGTTCCTTGACATAGTATTGCACATCCTATTTGGGTGAAGAAGTTATTATAAATAATCGTAGCGGTTATCTTTATGTAAAATATTATAACAAATAAAAATGTTTTAATATTTGTTATCACTTCTAACGCATATTTTTTTTTATTTTTAACCCTTTATTGCAATAACAACAAAAATGTTTTTTTTTTTAATATATTATTTCAAACCAAAATAAAAAATTGCCAATAAAACTGCGCTGCCTCTTATGAGATCAGAACCTAAGCCAGCGACTTGTCAGTTCAACGCTTGGCGCCTACTACTACCAGCTCATATTAGATTAACTCGAATTTTAGCAATGCCATAAACCGGCCAGGTCACGCGCATGATGCGTGTCTAACAAAAGCGACGGTCATATATTTTTGTTTCGTGCAGAGCGACGCGAGTACGCGATACGACATTGTGTGCCGTGCAAAACTGCGATCTTGGTGGTGTGTTTCGTTGAAACACATACAGTCGTACCGTGAGTTCACAGCAATCCGACTCTTAACATGCCTATGCACTTTTGATCGCTTACTGTACCAAGCATTTTTGTCAGAGATGTAATCCCCCAACTTATAATAAGCTTCGCTGCATAGAGTACGTCTGAAAAAAAAATAACTTCGTTCTATTCAGTTGGAGTACGTGGGGAGGTATTTTATTGTAACATTTTAAACAGTACCCCATGAAGGATGAATCTAAATTTACCAGTTTGAAACCTGGTTGAACTAATTGGTCCTTATTTTAGTCCTATAGTTGTCTTTCACCTCTTGTACGGAAAAAAATTACATCTTCAAGGACAATGTCAACTCTATAAAGTCAAGGTCGAACGCCACGAAAGACAAAATGAAACCACAATATACTCAAATCTTGTAATATTGCCTTATAACAAGCTCTGAGGTCAAGGACATTTTCAATGTCAATGTTAAACGTCTCGGAATGATGTGACAACGGTGTGGTTTAAAAGAAGATGTAGGGACAAAAATTTAAAAGATGGTTTGGTGTTGTTGAGCGCATGAATGAAAGGAGACTAACAAAAGGTATTTACAGGGCAGAAGTCGAGTGGAAACGCCGGGACGGAACGCCCTAGGAAGACAGATAGTGACCTAATTGGTGATGTTCTTCAGAAAGGTCAGGTGCGTAGTACTCGCAACCGGCGCTCGTGTATGACCAGATGTATGAACGTAAACGAGGCAAAAAGAGTATGTAAGGATCGTAGCAGGTGGCGTTCTGTGGTATCTGCCTACCCCCATGGGAAGAAGGCGTGATTTTATGTATGTATGTATGTTATGTATGTATCACACATGGTTTATCATGGTTTGTCCCATTCTTGACCCGGTACCAAGACATGATTATAGCTTTGACTTATCCTGTCACCACTATAGTGGTGACAGGATTTTTTGACAAGATTGCTCCACCATATGTTCCACTCCCTTCTGAATATCTCAGTATTTCCCTGCAAAATGTCTCAGAGGACCCCTTTGATGCACTTTGGAGGAATTGAATGTTGTGCACAAACATGTCCGGGGCTCAGATTCTGGACTCAACTCAAGACTCAACCTTTAATTCTAGCCCCGATTGCTGGGTAAGTATGACTTCTAACTTTTCTGGGTAAAATCAACTTTTTGAAAATTATCAATATTTCCTGTCAAATTAAAACCAACGATACGGTTATTGAATAGTTTGGACTCATTTAACACAAAAGTCATATCAAAATGTTTAGTCGTCTTGAAGCTACACCTGAAAATATAAATTTTGTTAATTCACGCCCCGTTCTCCCCTAAGTACATGTGCACCGGTGCGAAGCAGGGAGGGGTCGCTAGAGTAGGTACAGTCCGTTCACTAACTATAGTACATGTGCACCTGTGCGAAGCAGGGAGAGGTCGCTAGAGTAGGTAGAGTTCGTTCACAGTTATTTCATCACTGCCTCGTTACTCGTTTTACTGCCTCGTTGGTCTAGTGGTCGCAATCGCTACTGCTGAGCATGAGGTCCTGGGTTCGATCCCCAGGTCGGGCATCGTGTTATTGGGATTTTCTATCTGGAATTTCTCAGTAGCAGCCCGAAGTCTGGATTTGTGCCCGGTAGATGACAATAGGCTCACCCCCTATTACATGGGACTTAAACATAACTCGCGAAATGTGGGTGTACTATAGGTACACCCTTGGGGGAAACAAGGCGTGATGTGATGTTTATTTCATCTCTGAGTTTCAATTGATTCCTGTTCTATTTGAATAAACATTTAAGACATAATATGACAAAGCATAGATTTGTTTATCCCAATCATTTTCATGCATAACATTAATAAAACATTAAAGCCTACGCAGTTTTTTTAAGCATTATTACACTAATCATAACAATGTTCATGTTGCTCTATTGACATTTGAAGGCACGAAAGCACTCTATTTCATAATAGTCGCCGAGCGAAAAAGTTTTTAACAAATTTGGATTTTGAATCAATTTTTTATGTCATGGAGCGACGTCATGGAGCGACGTCGGAGTTGTTGCAAGCGGGAAGAAGTCAATCTCAGGTATCTCGGTATTTTGGTGTCAACAGAAGCATTATTTGCCATCTCCATCAGTCAAGGAAGGTGTACAACCACACGGCAAGATCGATACATCGAACTGACTGCAAGATGCCAGCCAATGTTAACCGCCCGAGAGATAGGTTTAAGGCTACAAAATTCAAATGGTGTTGTTAGCTGCCAAGCTGTGCGAAATCGACTGCATGAGTATGGCCTACGAGCACGACAGCCAATTTGGTGCCCACCGATACGTCACGGGAATCGCGTTCGTCATAATGAATGGTGTAGGGAACACATTACATGGACCCGGGAACGATGGGATAAAATTTTGTTTTGCGATGAGTCTAAATTTGGGTTCAAGCCTGATACTAGAAGGGTAAGAGTGTACCGTCGTCCTGGAAGTACTGAAAGACTGAGGTGCGTTCAGGAAGTGCATCCATACAACGGCTCAACAGTTATGGTATGGGCGGGTATTATGAAGAACAGACGAACTGAGTTCGTTTTTGTAAATGGTAACATGAACGCTGTAAATTACGTTGAGGATGTTCTAAGGCCTTATGTCCGTCCATCGCGCACAAACGCTTGGCTCCGATTTCACGTTGATGCATGACAATGCGCGTTCGCATACAGTTTTGTACACACGGGAGTACTTGGCAAGGGAAAACATCCTGGTATTGCCTTGGCCTGCACAATCGCCAGACCTCAACCCCATCGAGCATGCATGGGACATGCTCCAGAGACGTGTTTTAAAGGACTTGGATGGAGTGACAAGCACCCAACAACTGATGGACTTACTAAAATTTCATTGGGATCAATTGCCGCAGGATAACATTAACAGTCTCATCGATTCTATGAATAATCGGTGCCAGCAAGTTCTCAATAACAGAGGAAGCCACACTTTGTATTAATTTATGCAATTTTTGTACAACCACTTAATTTTAGTTTAAGTTTAGTTGATTAGGCACCTTTGTACTACGTACTTACAGTACTAACTCGTAATTATTGTTAATTAAAATGATAAAAAAATGAAAAAACGACGGGTGTCACTCCGGGAGTGCCGGCAGAAGTGAAAACTTTTTGATATTTTGGAATGGTTAGAGAATAATTTTGAACGAATTGCTTTAACAGTATAATCTCACAAAAAAATCAATCAATAAAAATCAAAAAACAACAATTATCCGTCTTACGAATTTTCGATGAGGTCACGTTTCCTGACACGAGTTAATTTTTTTTTACCCATTACAAAAAAAGTGTACAACGCCGCTAAAGTTTCAAACCGTGTGCAAAACCACTTATTCACATTTATAAAAATAAATAATAGATGGAAAATGTACAACAATATTTCGACTTACGAGCAGTTTGCATTTTACCGATCAAGATTCCAAGTGGAATGCAACAACTGTTATAAAAAATACATTATATCTGTTGAAGATGGTATTCGGAAAAATGTCAAGCATTTTTGACGTTCATATCTAATAGAAAAAAATCTGCTGGCATTCCATCCACTATGAATTATAACAACCAGTCAACTAGCAATCCAGAAACCATTTGAAATCTTTTTTCAGACTTTTTTAATTCGGTTTCTGAACCATCCACTTCTTCTAATATTCCATCCACTTATGACGACTGCTCTGAGAGCTGCACTCTGTTAAATGACATTAAGTTTACTATTGATGAAGTACTTAGTGCGCTAAAGGCATTGGATCCTTCCAAGGGGCCCGGATCGGACGGTCTACCAGTAATTTTTATTAAACAAACAGCCGTTAATCTGTGTATACCTCTCCATATTATATTTAACCTATCTATTTCTCAAGGATGTTTTCCTCAAGCATGGAAACTTGCAAATATAACCCGTGTTTACAAGTCGGGACCTTTTTTTTTTTTTTTTTGGGTGGGAAATCATCAAATGACTTCTCCCGCTCTGGGTGGAGCGGGAGGGCGTGTCAGACTTTTACTGACTAAAACCCACCCGTGTTCCTTCAGTTGCCTGTGCCAGGGCCACGGTTTTCTCTGTGGAATAACCCGCGAACCTGAGGCGTCGGCCCTATCGGACCCCGTCACTTTGTGCTGACATCTCTTTGAGGCGCGCGTGGAACACAACGCGCCGTCGACCCGGGCCTGGTCCTTACCGGACGGCGAGCTACCCATTGCTCGCCATCCGCAAGCCCGCGCCTACGGTGGCCGGGAATCTGCAGGCGACTCCCGACGCCCAGGGCGTCTCCTGCGGCGGCTAGTGGGGGCGTGAGGGCGCAATGCTCTCTCCCTCACGCGCTCCGCCTCCTCCTTCGCGAGCATTACTGCTTCGCAGAAGGAGGTGACGGCTTTCTATTCCCTCTCGCTCCGTACCATGGCCTGGACCAGGGCCGGACACGAGAGATCGCCGCCGCCAATCGCCTCCGCGAGGACACTGCGGTGCTCCGCCCAAGCTGGGCATACCTCCACCGTATGCTCCACCGTGTCCTCCGGGCGATCCACACAATGGTGACACCCGGGCGTTTCCTCCCGCCTTATGCGAAACAGGAACCTCCCGAAACAACCGTGTCCGGTGAGGACCTGTGTCAGGCGGAAGGTGAGGACGCCGTGGCGCCTCTCCAACCACTCCTCAAAGAGGGGACTTACCGCCGCTATTGTGGCGTGCCCAGCACTAGGTTGCGACAATCGCACCCTCCATGTCGCCATGTGATCCCGCCGGAGCTCTGTCCGCTGTACCGTGATTTCTCGCGGCAGCGGAGTTACACCCCGGCGTTTTGCCTCCTCGCGCCACTCCCATACGTGCGCGAGGGCTTTTGCCTCCAGATCCCATGGCGGCAATCCGGCAAGGAGGCTCGCCGCCTCGCATGAGACCGTGCGGTATCCCCGGACCAGCCGGATGGCCATGACCCTTTGGGACGCGTTCAACCAGCGGGCCGGTCGGAGCCTCAAAGAACGCGCCCACACCGGTGCCCCGTAAAGGGCCATGGACCGCACGACTCCCGCGTAGAGCCTCTGGCAGGAGGCGTTTGGACCCCTAGATTGGGCAGGAGCCGCCTCAAGGCAGCCCCAGCCCGCTCCAGTCTGGGAGCCAAACGTCGGAAATGCTCCACAAAAATCCACCGGGTGTCGAGGACGAGTCCCAGGTACTTCATCGTCGACTCAACGCCGATGTGAACCCCTCCCGCCGTTATCTGGGAACCCGACAGTGGCGCGTTCCGAGGACCATGAAAACACATGGCCTCGGACTTGTGCAGGGCCACTTCGAGTCCCAACTGCCGGATCCTCTCGACGATTGTCGCAACCCCGAGTGTCGCTTGTTCGGCCGCCTCCTGGTGCGACCTCCCCTGTGCCAGGACCAGCGTGTCGTCAGCGTAGCACACCACGCTGACGCCATTCGGGAGGTCGGCGCGCAGCACCCAGTCGTAACCGATATCCCACAGAAGCGGCCCCAAGACCGATCCCTGTGGGACACCGCACGACATCTCTCGCCGGTTCCACTCTCCCCGGTGACCGGGGTAGATGACGGCCCTGTCCGTTAAATAGGCCTCGACCACGCGACAGAGGTAGGTCGGCATCCGGTGATACCGCAATGCCTCCCTGATGCAACTCCAACCAGGGTGTTGAAGGCATTGGCGATGTCTAGAGACACCGCCAAGACGACCCCACCCCGGGCAACAGCATCCCCCGTCGTGAGGGCTCGCACGCGCATGATGGCGTCCACCGTAGAGCGCCCCCTGCGGAAACCAAACTGGCTCTCCGCCAAATCCGGCCCCGCCCGCACCAGCCGCCCGACGAGGCGGTTTGCAATAACTCTTTCAAAGAGCTTGCCCCCCTCGTCGAGCAGCACGATGGGCCGGTAAGCGGACGGAGAGTCCGCAGGGCGCCCCGGCTTCTTAATGAGGACCAGTTTCCCCGTCTTCCAGCGAAGTGGGAACTGGCCCTCCTCCAAGCATGCGCTTAGGAGCCCCATAAGTCGAGGCCCGAGAGCCTCCATGGCCAGAACCCAGGCTCTTCCAGGTAAGCCGTCGGGTCCTGGGGTGGCATTTTTGGCACTAAGCCTATGTACCGCCACTCTCAGCTCTACCTCGGTCACCTCCGTAGCATCGTCGTCGTCGTCGGCAGTGTGGTCCGCATCCGGCACCGCAGTAGGCGGAGTCATGGGCGGGGCAGTATGATCCCCCCGCGAAGGGAACAAAGTGCTCACCACCTCCTCCATGAGCTGGGGCCGGAGACTCTGCGTCAGTGGGGGAGCCCATGGGCGGAGTTTATCCCGCACCACCATTTTGTAGGGGCGTCCCCACGGGTCCCTGTTCAGAGTCTCCAGCGACTCCTCGCGGGCCTGGGCCCTGGCCCGCAGGATCTCCGCTTGGAGGGCGGTCTTCGCCGCTCTGTACCCCTCGTACAGCTCCGCCTGAATGGCTTCCGTATTCGGAGGGCGAATACGTAGCCTGCGGTGCCTGGTGTACAGGTGTCGCGCAGCCACGCACGCCTTGCGCAAAGCCGTCAGCTCCGGCGACCACCAGCACACCTGGCGCCAAGCACGTCGGGGCTGGACCCGGGGCATTGCCACGTCACATATTTCGGACATGGCCTCCCGGAACCACTCCGCCTCGTCGTTGATGTCAGCAGGCCTGTCCGGTGGTGACACCCAGGCCTGCACGATCGAGGCTTCCAGGAGGAGCTCCCGGTCCAGCTGCTTCAGCGCCCACCGCGGACCACTCGGGGCCTGTCGGACCGGCGCACTCGAGGTCTGGGCGGAGACATCGAACCGGATGTACCGGTGGTCGGAATAGGTACAAGTCGGGACCTAAGGATGATTTCGAGAATTATCGCACTATATCTATACTGTCGGCTTTGTCAAAGGTTTTCGAGAGACTAGTTCATGATAAAGTGTACCCCCTACTGCACAATACTATCATTCAACAACAACATGGATTCGTCAAAAGAAGGTCAACTACAACCAACTTGGTAACATTTGTGGACTACTTGTTCAACAACATGGACTCTCGTGTTCAGGTTGATACTATATACACTGATTTCCGCAAAGCTTTTGACAAGGTTGATCATCAGCTTCTCTTGAATAGGATTGCATTCAACGGTATACGTGGTGATCTTCTCAGATGGTTCTCTTCTTATGTTTCTATTAGGACTCAGAGGGTTGTGATAAATGGTTTCATTTCCAGCACCCTTAGTGTTACTTCTGGAGTACCACAGGGCTGTATTTTGGGACCTCTTTTATACGTACTGAGAAGGCACAGTCATTATATTAATCTCTTTAAATTTCTCTCTTAGGGAGTGTCGGGGACTTAATTTATAAATTGAACGAATTGCCCTTTTTTGTAAAACAAAAACTGTTTGAATGTCGGCGGTCTATGAAAATAACTAAAGTAAACTAATCGCGCTGTCTCTAAATCAGTTAAATTACGAATTTTTCTAACGCCGTATGCTGCAGAGCTTAGTTTTTTTGACAATTTATTTATATGGGGGCCCATTGAAGCTTGGCATCCAAAGTTATGCTTAAGAATACTGTGGAGTTTTCGGGTTTCAACTCTTCACCCTTTAAAAGAACACTAACTTCTACTTGTCTAATATGAGGTATCGTAAACTTAATACATTTAGTTTTTTTCTCGTTAAGAAGTAGGTTATTAACATTAAACCAGTTAACTACCTTAGCGAGGGCGCTATTTACATTGTCAGTAACCAGCTGCTGACGTTTCAGTTTAAATAAAAGTGAAGTGTCGTCTGCAAACCACACTATACCATGATTATCCTTTATGAGGTATGGCAAGTCATGAATATAAATAAGAAACAAAAATGGGCTAATGTTTCATGAAGAACACAATCAAATGCCTTGGACAAATCGCAAAAGATGCCCAAAGCATCGCACTTGTCCTCCCATGCATTATAAACATGTCCTAAAAGTTCAACTCACGTACATCAGTAGTCGAACGACCCTTTGTAAAACCAAACTGTTTGTTATGCAGTAATTTGTGTTTATTAAAATATCTTTGCATTTGATCTAAAATAAGTTTTTCAAAATTTTTACTAAAGGTAGGTAGCACTGAAATAGGACTATAATTAGAAGGGTCAGATGTACTACCCGATTTAAAACAATGGTATTATTTTACTGTTTTTCATAAGATCAGGAAACTCACCACGGTCAATACAATTATTAAAAATAACAGCTAAAGTAGGTGCTACAATATCTATAATTGACTTAGCAACGTCCACAGAATTACCCCATAGATCTGCGGTCTTTTTAACATTTAATGTGTGAAAGGTTTTAATTATATCTCTACAGGTAATTTAAATTAAATTCAGAATCACAAACTGGAACGTTTTCTTTAAGCAAAGACTCTGCAGTAGTGGGCGATGAGTTCAGAGATTTAGTAGTCAATACGGGAATCTCTGCAAAGTAATTTTCAAAGGCCGCGGCGACTTGAGAATCTGATTTAATTATGTTGCCATCAATATCAAGGCTTATACATATACTTCGGTTGCATGACCTTCCCGTTTCGCTATTAATGATATTCCATGTCGTTTTAATTACATTACTACTATTTTTAATTTTTGAACTCAAGTAACGTGACTTGGCCATACAACAAACTTTTTAAAATAATTTTGAATAATTTCTAACATATAAATTAAATTCAGCAGTGTTTATACAAGTCCGTTCATCATACAACTCATAAAGTCGTTTTCTACTTTTATGTATACCAATGGTAGCCCAGTCACTGAAAGAAGCATGATTAATAACAGAAAATGTCTTCAGAATGAAAGATTATCAAATTGTGTACAATACATTTTGAAAAAAGGATTATATTGTTGATTAGAGTCATCATTAGTTGAAAAAAGTGGTAAATTACTTAGAAGTTTAGTTTTAAATGTTTCCAAACGATTATTAGTTTTTGGATTAACAGTGATATCTTTTTTTTTTAGTTTTTTTTGTTAATATTTGAAATAGTGACCAACTGTCCGCTATTAAATTAATAATTTCCTTGTGGGTTGGTATAACATCTGTATAAATAAACATTATCTGGGCATGTGGCACTAGTGGGAGTGATTCTAGTGGGCTCCAAAAATTGGTTAGCAAGATTGTATGACTGAAACAAACTTATAATTCTAGTACTTAACCCAGAATTTTCTAACAAATTAACATTAAAATCACCACAAGTGATAATAGACTTATTAGAATTACAGATTTTGTTCAACACTTCATCCATAACCTTTTCAAAACAATCATACAATCCTGAAGGCGGTCTGTACACACTTAATATAATGAACTGCTCCAATTCGATACAGGCTATCTCAATTGTTCGCTCAACAGAGAGGCACACAATATCCTTACGGTCTTTAAATTTGATCTGGTTATTTACTAATATTAATTAGCCACCATGTTGGTAGTTCGTTCAGCAGAGTAAATGCTGAACGAACTACCAACATGGTGATTACTAAAATTGAATATAACTGGTGGCCTTTAAGCCAATGTTCTGTCACACAAAGAATATCTATATTGTTACAATTCAGGAATAAATCTACTTCTAAATCTTTGTTTAAAAACCCTTGAATATTTTGATGCACCAGGTTGATATTATTAAATTTATTTACACACACATTTGGTTTACCATTTGCTTTTCTTACATTTTTGCAAGAGGTTGCCTCTATTGTCCTTATTTCTAATTTAAACGAAAGTCAATGTCAATAATTGGTTCCAAATTATTCGCCGAATAGTCTAACATGTCATTGCATTGCTCAAAAGAAGCAAATTCTTGGCTGTAATAGCAAAAAAATATGATAGCGACACAGCTATCTGTCTTTTATGATAGTTTGAAAGATAGTACATAATAATATTATACGTATCTTTTGTCAAATACAAGTTATTACCAACATAATTGTTAGTATCAATTAATTGAAATAGATTATTATTAAATGTCAAATTATGTAATGTCATATTGATTTCAAATCTTACGTTATTTTCCTCCTGTGGCAAACTGTTACTTTAAGGGAATGTAAACAACACTATTTTTCTTAAACTAAGATTAGACAATATTCTATAATATTGGAGCAATTCTCCTTTGTTCATGTTTCCCCTATTACCCATAAAATTAGTAATGTAGTGTCCTGGTTAAAGTTACATTTAATAATTTCTTTCATAATATCAAATAAGGAACAACCAGACATACAGTAGTTTATTACAGAGTGTCCCGGATATTCATCTGTCAATAAGTGGCCTAAGTCCTTTCCAATCTTATCGCAAAATAATATTATATCATTTTGTACTATTTGTTTACATTGTTTACTGGAACTATTAGTAGTAGCAGGAATAGTCAAATCAACACAAGGCTGCACTAAGGTGGTATTGTATGTTGACAATGAATGGTCCGGTGTAGGAACATTAGATGGTATTTGATAATGCTCACAGCTGGTGTTTGATTGTGAGTTTACCAGCTCATTCATTGCCAACACATATTCCCTCATAAGATCTTCAATACACATTCTGTAATACTGTAATGTGTAACTGTTTATTTTCCCAAATAAATAAAATAAAGAAGTTTTCTCTTAAAAAAAAACAAGTGTTGTCTAATTTCAAAAAAGCATTCAAAAATAATATAAATAAGAAATACTAAGGATTTAATGCGAAAACACATTGTAAAATTGAAATTTGTATGTGTTGCTTAGACTTTTTTGATGTGTGCATTTTGCTCTATTGACATTTGAAGGCACTGTTATACTCGTAGTCGCCACCCGCCTTTTCCAACCCGAGGTGTGTACATTTTTTTTATGTTTAATGTTTAAGGTTAAAAATTTATAACATGAGTTCTGAGAAAAATCGCCTTAATAGACGGGGAGGGGAAGCAAGCAATAATAACAAGGAGCAGTCGACGGAAAGCCGCGTCGCAGGGCTTCTACTTCTGGGTACCTCACTCAGTGGAGGCCCGCAGAGGCGGGCCGGCACCAGTCGGGGTCGCGGAAGAATCATGTTCCCGCGACCTCGACGTAGGTGTGAGATGAACACCGGGGTGGTTTTTAGTCAGTAAGAGTCTGACAGACCCCTCCGTCCATGAGGATTTTCCACCCCGGGAACAAAAAAAAAAAGTGCCGAGCTCTTGCAACCAGTAAAACTTTCATAAGTTTCCATTTTTCCTATTAATTTTATGCCTTCACACAATTATACTAAAGTCATTACGCCTAATTATGCGAATAAAAATTATACCAAACAATTTAGCCTATACGATAATTAGGTCAACATAAACTTTAAACCAAAAACTATTATAGCAATGCATTATTACACTAAATAAAAATATACCAATAAAGCTGTGTAAAATAATATTTGAAAAAAAAGGGATCCCGTTGGAATCACTGTCACAATAACAGTGATCTTAATTGCCGTTTCAAAAGGGTTGCTATAGTATTGCTGCTGTCAGAGGTAAAACAACTGTGAATGGACTGTACTGACTTAATTAACATAACGCTAATATTTCTGATGCATTTTGATACGAAAAAGGCGGTCTGAGTTTTGTACAACTAAACTTGTCTAAGTCTATTTATAAAGTAAGTTAAAACAAATAAATAACGAAGAATAAATTCTAACTAATATTAAACATTGCCTTAAGCATCATCAAGCAGGTAAGTCATCTTTAAGCAAAAATGTACCTTATACCACCTTACACATGGTACGGAAGACTTTCCTTTGTGCATTCGCTGTATGTGCCCACGGCTGTCAAATGAGAGAAATGTGTTTGTCAGCCTATGTATGTGTGTATGTTTTTTCCTTTGTGGCACTCTAGAGACCAAACGCGTGTGAGCAATATTGATGATTCTTACGACAATCGATTTGTCTTAATCTTGCAAGTGGCACTAAAGACTAGACAGAACTCAAAATTCAATATGGCGACAACCAGACGCCATATTATAAAAAAAATAAAAAATGGCTACGAACTGTGTCCAGTGGGGCATAGAGAATAGGTCTTTGAAAACCATGAATTAGGCTTTTATTGTCATTTTTAATTTTGAGTAACCATTTGGGATTTATAACGATTTAAATTTGGTTTACAAACATTCTCAGTTTTTTTCAAAACAATGCTGTGGTAAAGTTCTTTTTCGCGCTATGATTTTTACGATTTCAAGTGTCGCCTGAACACGGACGAACCATAAGTCAGACTTCAAATGGCATTAATGGATGAAGGCTCTTCTAAGGCAACATTTTATCGCTGGTATAATGAATTCAAGCGCGGTCGAGTAACTTTGCGGTATGAAAAAAACGTGCAAGCAGTGAACATTTTAATTCAAGACAATAGGCGAGTTACGTATCAAGAGATTCAGCACATACTGCAGGTTAGTTCGGAAAGCCTTCACGAAATTCTCCACGTGCATCTTCGCGTGAGGAGGATAGTTTTAAGCTGGGTGCCGCACAACCTCACCGATGCTGAGAGGTAGGCCCGTGATGAATTGTGCCGTAGATTGGATTCATCAATACGATCGAGAAACGAAGCGCCAGTCGACAGTTTTTCACTTGACTAGCTACTTGGTGTCAATTCCTTTACGGAACCAAAGAAGCATCAACGCTGAATGGTTTACTACCAAAGGCTTAGCAGAAGTTTTCTCTGTTATGAGCAACAAGCGACCAAACACAGGGCTCCGCGGGCTACTGCTCCACCACGACAACGCGTCACAGCGCTCAAAACGAGGGACTTCCTGGACAGCACGCCGGTCAAACTCCTGGGTCACCCTCCTTACAGCCCTGACCTAGCACCGTGTGACTTCTTTACATTCAATGGGGGGATACAATTTTCGTCGCCGGAAGATGCTCTGTCCGCGTTCGAGCAGGCTGTATACGAGGTGTCTACGGCGGACTGGAAAAAGTGTTTCAAAAACTGGTTTAGACGCATGAAACTTTGTATAGAGGTTAGTAGAGAGTACTTTGAAAAGATTTAATAAAAATTAACATTTATTTTTATTTTCTCAAATCTTTCCGAGTGTCCCACGTATTTATAATAATATCATATGAAAATATATATGTATTAGTATCACTAGCACCAAATTACAAAATAAAACTTTTTTACTGATTTAATAAAATAAAGGTACTTATTTGTCAATTGTAATTGACTTTGCAGACGAAAAAGGTCCTGTAAACTATTACGCAATCTTTATTTTAATTAGGAAATAAATACCTAAAGTCTATGTCATCGTGGCTGACACTTTTGCTGTATAGCGGCCAGTTTCTTCATCAATAACTAAAGTAATCAGTAGAAGTATTGACTTATCCTTGACCTTTCCTGATACTACGTTTAATGTGTTTCCTCATTGAAGTAACAGATAAAGTATATGTCAAAAGATTTACCAGTAAACAAACTTCATAATTTCAAAAAAAATCGTTGGGGAGTTTACATATTATGGTGACACAATGGGCGGTCTTACTGCTAAAAGCTTATCGTTAATACATTACAATTATTATATATAATATATTTAATACGATGATTTCTTTCGATTCTTTAACTAAATTAATGAATGTCTCGTTATTCAGCCATCTACTTATCAACGTTTTCATTCAATCACCAAATATGCTATGCAATGCCCTATTTTATTCGGCTACCGAATAAAAAATGGCTACCACCGCACTGTCCAATTTTATCCCTCTGAGACAAATTAACCTATCTGTAACTATCAGAACACCAGAAATAGATGATAACAATATGAAATATGTCTCTTGAAAGAGTTTAATGTTTAACTAACCTGCCACTACGACAAGTGCCAGGAAAGTTAAACATTAAAGTGTGCGCCGTGCACCTATACAAACTAACGTTGTCATGTTTAAAACTCGTCGCTCCAAAACTGGCGGACAAGATGCGACGCATCCTCCTTACTATAAACAAGTTGACTTGACAATTCACATCAGCCCAGAAGAGGTGTAATGAAAAGAATGAAATCAGAGAAGTCAGAGAGAGAGGTTAAGGCTGCCTGTCCACTAGAGCGGAGCGAGGTGGCGGACCGGTGAGCGAGGTAAAAATACACCTACAGATTTGCACAAAATCTCCGCTCCTCTTCAGTGGACAAAGTAACCGCTCTGCTCCGGTGGACAGGCAGCCTAAGGGTCGGAATTCATCGAAAATCCTATCACATGCGCATACTCCAGAGTAAAAATCTTAAAATCCTACTCCTTTTTCAGTAATCTTAATCAGCATTAAACATCAGCCAATACTGATTGAACTGCGAGTCCTCAAGCGTAATCTGAACCAATAATGTCAACTAAACACACTTTGCAAAGGCAGTTAGCAAAGCTGGTCCCAGCCTAGACCGAGTACTTCCCCCCTCCCTCTACGAGGTACCACATTTATAAAAACAAGTTCCCTCTCGGTACTTGCATTACTACATTCTGGAGTATGTTTATGCTATCGCAGCAAATCTAAATCTGAATATTGAAGACGAAGACCAACGACGTGTGTTGGTCCACTCCCTCAGAACTCTTAGCTCTGCGAGGTGTGTCACCTTACACGCTCCCGGCTGCGTCTGATTTTTGTTGCCCAAGACATGTAACAAAAGCGAATAAGCGTGCAATAATTGCGATTGTTCAGCGTATGCTGATGATTTAAAAATATACTGTAGGATATCGGACCTAAGTGATTGTATGAAGCTTCATAGAGATCTTGATGTCCTTCAACAATGGTTCTGGAACAACAGAATGACGCCCAACGTTAAATATGCCAGACTGTTACATTCACGAATGAAATTAACTACATTCAATTTAATTGTCAAATTGATGGTTCGGTACTGAACAAAGTATCGGTCATCCGTAACCTAGGGGTCCTCTTCGATACATCACTATCTTTCCGCGACCATATAGATAGTTTTGTGAGTAAAGCTAAAAGAATGCTTAGCTTTATAATCCGTATGTCGAAACCGTTTCGTAATTATAGTAGCATTATTTTACTTTAGAACGCACTAGTAATGAGCTCCTTGGAGTATTGTTTCACTATTTGGTCTTCCTATTATTCAACATATACAAATAATGTTGAATCTGTTCAGTCACGTTTTGTTAGGTATTTATGTATGAAGAATGGGATTCGAAAAGCTATACCTGATTACAAAGACAGGTTAAGGCACTTTAAAATGATTAGCTTAAAAAAAAAGACGTAACCATTCTGACTTACTAATATACCATAAAATAATAAATGGCTCGATATATGCTCAATTGTTAAACTGAAATGAAACAGAATTGCTCAGTAGGCTCGCCCCCGATTACATGGGGCTTAAGCAAAACTGGCGTAATGTGGGTATACTATGGGTACACTTCTGCCTAACCCTTCTGAGATTACGGACGTGATGTTATATTATTATTTGTTGTTGAATTCAAAACACGTTTTTGAAAATTTTCTCGATGCAAAAAAACGGTTTACTAACCTCTTGAAACGATCTTCCAACAAAATTATCTGTATTACATATCAAAGCACGTTTGTAAAACTTAAAAAAAAACGTATCATATCTTAATAGAACATGGTCGGTTGTTATGTTCGATTACTCAGCTAATTTTTTGAGTAAATAGATAATTGCTTCATATTGTGCAATTACCAACTATTATGCTTTTTTCTAAATCTAACTATTTTTTTTTAAATGTTATCATTTGTTGTTAATGTTCTTGTTCCTCCTTCGTAGTTGTTAAGGTCAATGAGATAATAAAATGATGAACTTAATTTTAGTCCAGTTTTCTTTGATTAATAATTCATTTTGTAATTTTATACTTATGACTTAGAACGAGATGAACGTTCTATGTGGATAAGTTGAAAGGGAAAATGTTAAGTTGTTCAGTACTTATAAGGTTTCTTTCTTTTCCACATAATCTACGCATTTCTATCTCTATGGGAGGCCTCGGCGACCGCAAAATTTCTAGCATTAGTTTACCGGCTTTCCTATCCTCGGTCCATGGCACTGAGAAATTAATCAGGAAAATCCTTACCTCCACACGGATTCATTTTGATGTGCCTTGCTTCACTGAGGCTATGGATGCCTGGAGACTCGCTTGCCCGAACTCTGATCTACCTGATAATCCGTTTTCCCAGAGACGTTAGCATGAGGCGCTCTGCAGAGTAGTACAGGACAATTTAATTAACACGTGTGCTACTTCTGCGGAGCGTGCGCCCCTGCTGGCTATGGGTAAATGGGAGTCAGGTCTGTGGCTTCATGCACTACCGTCGTTGAAAATAGGCACTTTGTTCGACGACACCACTTTCCACCTTGCCGCTTCCCTGCGACTAGGAGCTCCTTGTTGTTCTCCTCATCGCTGTCACTGTGGCGAATTTGTCAACAGTCTGGGACACCACGGCCTGTCTTGCAGCCTAAGTGCGGGTCGCTTAGCGTGGCACGCGAACATTAACGACATCATCCGACGAGCTCTTGTCACCATCGGCGTTCTAGCTGTACTAGAACCCAATGGCTTGGCAAAAGACTGGACGACATGTCTTTATTTCCATGGAAGGTGGGTAGGCCTCTAGTGTGGGATGCAACGTGTGTCGACACTCTTGCGCCATCCCATCTTCCTGGTTCGGCGAGCTGTGCTGGCTCTGCTGCTGCGGCTGTGGAAAACCTCAAGCGGCGTCAGTATAATAAACTTATTGTTAATAATATTTTCGAGCCGTTTGGGGTTAAACCCTCGGTCCGTGGGGTCCGTACGCTAATGGTCTCTGTAAGGAAAGTTCTGAACGGCTGGTTGACACTTCCCGTGACCCAAGGGCTGGCTTTTACCTTGGCCAGAGGCTAAGCATTACCATATAACGTGGCAACGCTGCCATTCTCTTGGGTACATTACCAGTTGACAGCGATGCGGATGAATTTTTTGATGCTATTGTTCCCAAATAACAAGTCCATGTTTTTTAATAAACCTACTTTTCGTAATATTTCAATTATTATAAAAAATCTTAATGTTAACAAATCAGCTGGTATAGATGGCTTTCGATGTATAGACGTGAAAGTTGTACGTGATAAGATAGCTAAGGTCATAGTTAAGCTAATTTGTATAGAAGCGTTATAGCTATAGCTAGTATAGAAGCGGGGGAATATCCACAATAATTAAAATCAGGTATCGTTCGACCAATTTATAAAAATGGATCTCAAAGTAACTATGACAGCCACAGGCCCATTACAATATTACCAGTCAGGTGGTCCAAAAATATGTGTGTCAACAAATTCAGAATTTTTACATAAAAAACGATGTCTTGTCGGATTATCAGTTTGGTTTTCAACCTAATCAATCCACTTCAATTTTGCTTTCTAAATTCACAGATGAAATAAATCAACACCTAAATGATAAAAAACATGTTATTCTGTTACTCATTGATTTTAGCAAAGCGTTTGATACCCTTAGGCATGATACACTTATTAACAAGCTTGACAATACAGGGTTTCGAGGCCCAACAAAAAAAAACAGAACATGCCGTGTAAAAATCAGCAATGAACTCAGCGATGAAGCTGTAGTAGCAACGGGTACAGCACAAGGCTCAGTTATATGCATTATTTAGCCTACGTCAATGACATGGAGAATGTTATACACGATTGCACAGTCTATCACTACGCGGACGACACCTGTCTCGTAGTAGCTGATAATGACTTATCTAAGGCTGAACAAACGATTCAAAAGGATTTTGATAATTTATGTAAATGGTCTCACGACGCTGGACTGGTGCTTGATGCTGGTAAAACTAAGACTATGCATGTTCGTTCTAATCACTTACTCAACTCCGACAAGCCAGTTAAAATAGTTACGCACACACACCAATGTTTGCATGATGTGCAATAGTCTAGGCTTGGTTGCAAATGTGAACCATTGGAGCAGATTACCAACTACAAAAATTTGGGTTTAGTCGTTGATGACAGATTTAACTGGGGCTATCACATTGACTTCATATGTGATAAATTGCGAACTATGCTAGCCAAATTTGCAATAATTAAATACAAGTACCTTTTAAAATATTACTTAATCTCTATACCGCACTCGCAGAGTCAATAATTTCATATGGAATTACTAGCTATGGCAGAACGTTTAAAACTTACTTATGAAGTAGTATAGACTCCGGTTATGGTAGCTATATACTACTTGCAGTTTTATATAAATATATCAGAGAGTTACTGATGATATTTGACAGATAGGCAATAGAAAAAAAAAAACGAGCGAATAGCAACAGTACTGTATTAGCTATACGATATGGAATGGTAATGAATTTATTTTTATTTTATATTTCTCGTAGTTGACCTTGAGAGGTCGTGCCTACTTAACCGGACTATCCTGTGGCTGCCTTAAGCGGACTCAAAGCCTCCAGCCAGGGGCGTAAAACTACTTACATTACTAAGCGAACGCTCGATAAGGGCACCCCCTGTGGGGTACGGACCTCGGCTTAGGCCATCGCTGAAGGGAGGACAACAAGATGGGACAGGCTGGATCTGGATTATATTATTTAAAGCTTCAGGCTCAGCTACGGCGCGGGCTGGCACTTCGTCGAGCAAGGGTCGGGGAGGACAGTTACGTCGGGGTCTTCGCGAGGGACCTCGGCGACGAGGTCGGAATGTCGGTCTGTGTTTGTGCACTGTACTGGTGGCCCTACTGCTCTCCTGGATGAGAGTTATGTGGTCATCGGGATCGGTGAGGACATGCTTGGGACGGCGAACATGACTGATGGAGGAGGGAATATAGCTAGTGGCCTTCACAACCAGAGCGTTGCGGTGATTCGCGGCGGTCTCGTAGAAACGCTTTGAAATGCGTTTCATAAACTGGCGGATAGTGGGAATCTTGAGGTCAACGTGGAGGATTTCGTTGTGAACGTACAAGGGGAAGTCTGTTATCCTACGGAGGAACTTGTTCTGGAGGGTCTGCAGCGATGGGGCTTGGCGTGTGCAAAGACTGCACTGGCATAGGTCATGATCGGGCGGATGCACGCTGTTTAGAAACGCAATTTGCACTTTAGTGACAATTTGCTACGTGCATTGAGGACGAAGTGGAGTCTACCTAGAGCGAAGGCGGCGCGCGAACGAGCCGCCTTAATGTGCTCTGAAAAAGAGAGGTGTTCATCGAGAACCACACCTAGATATTTGGCTCGCTTCTCCCAAGGGATCGGCTTGCCGAACATGGTGATCGGTCGAGGGGGGCAGGGATTGCGACGCGGCTTCGAGAAAAGAACCGCTTGACTTTTGTCGGGATTGGTTTGGAGAATGCGAGCTATC
This sequence comes from Dasypolia templi, assembly GCA_963555695.1. Classification (NCBI taxonomy): domain Eukaryota; kingdom Metazoa; phylum Arthropoda; class Insecta; order Lepidoptera; family Noctuidae; genus Dasypolia; species Dasypolia templi. The sequence continues at coordinate 21,466,036 of OY743155.1, read as the reverse complement.
GAATTTTCGTCGCGGCCGGTGTAGTAAATGGCCGTGTCGTCTGCGAACAGAGCCAACTGCGCCTAACTGCACTTGGGCATATCACTGGTGAATAGCGTGAATGCGAGAGGAGAAATCACAGAGCCCTTAGGGACTCCTGCGCGAATGTGGTGGGGCGAGGATAGCACTCCTTCGATGCGATAACGGAAGGTGCGGTTCGACAAAAAGTCCCGTAAGATGAGCACGAGACGATCTGGCACACCGAGTTGGTATAGGTTATATAATAAGCCGTTGTGTCAGACTTTGTCGAACGCTTTCGCTATGTCGAAGAAAATAGCACCCGTCATCAAACCTCATTGGAAACCGAAGTTGATGTGTTCGACGTATGGTGGACCTGTTGTACGCACGAGTGTTGGGTTCTAAAACCAAACTGTTCGTTGGGGATGAGGCCTTTTGTCTCGGCGTAGTCTCTGAGGCGCTTATAAATAAGCCTCTCATAGATTTTGCCGAGGACATTGAGCCAACTGATGGGGCGGCAACTCGTAGGCTCCGACTTTGGCTTGCCGAGCTTCGGGATACCGATGACGGTGGCTTCTTTGAATGCCTGTGTGCCTGTGGCAGTCAGTCATCAAGTCACAGGTCGTCACGTTCCCCGTCTAGAGGCAGGTACAGCCAGAATCGGCGCTGGTCGCAATCCCGTTCCAGAGATAACAGGTACTCCTTCTACCATAGCCGATTTGGGGATAATGCCCTCAGATGCACACAACCGTGTGCTTATACAAAGAAGCCGACAAACTACCAAGGCAGACAGTAAAGGCGGTTTACACCTGCCATGCAATAAGTAGCCGCCTGTTCATTACGGATTGCACCACTAAAATACAATATTAAATAGATACGGGTTCGGACCTGTGTGTCTTCCCACGATCTGCTGTTCGGGAGCCACGCATAAAGACAAAATATGAGCTGTTTGCGGCAAACGGATCAGTCATCAGCACATACGGTTTTCTGCCTCTCACACTGGACTTGGGACTTCGCCGCGCATTCACATGGAGATTCATAATTGCCGATGTCACCAAGCCTATAATCGGAGTCGACTTTTTAGCTTACTACAATCTGATTGTCGACTGCCGAAACCAGCGTCTCAAAGATAACCTAACGTCACTTGCAATCCTGACACCACAGTTCCAAACAGTAGAAGCCATTTCGTCTGTCCGCACAATAGCGGAAGACAGTAATTACCATCGTATCTTGAAGGAGTACCCTGACCTCACTCGCCCCGCTGGTAAGCCAAGGATACCAAAACTCAATACGGTGCACCACATACGCACCACGCCTGGTCCTCCGGTCTCTAGCCGTCCTCGTCGTTTGGATTCACAGCGCCTCAGGATAGCGAAGCAGGAGTGAGGGCAGCGGCACAGGTCTCTGCGGTGATGTCTTGCAGTGGGTACGCCTCAGGCCAACGCGTTGCGCGGTCGACGATCGTGAGGCAATACCTGTTGTAAGAGGACAACGGTAAGGGACCAATCAAATTAAGGTGGATGTGGCGAAATCGGGCCGATGGTGGTTTGAATGCCTGTAATGGGGCCGAGGTGTGTCGTGCTACCTTACTCTTATGACACGCTTCACATTCCCTTGCCATCTGCCTGCAGTCCTTTCTGACTCCTGGCCAAACGGACCTTTTGGTGACCAATCACTTGCTGTTCGGCCCGGATGGCTAAGGTTAGGTAGGGAAGTGAATACCTGTTTCCGGAATGATCTTGTTATAAATGGGCCTGGGGTTCGCGTCACGTCGCAGTAGATCTCGACATTCGATTCGAGTATTTACCTTTCTAAGCTTCAAAGATGACCCATCTCTCAGCACGTTCTGCAGTTCGGGGTCGTTTTGCTGTTCCTTGGCCAGGGACTGGTAATCCAAAGACGTTTGAAGCTCATTAACGCGCGAAAGGGTGTCTGCGACCACATTGTCCTTACCGGGTATGTACCTGATATCAGTCGTAAAATGACCTATATAATCCAGGTACTTTTTTTTTGTTTCCGGTTTGGAAAATCCTCATCGATGTCCTCCGCCCTGGGGCGGACGGAGGGGTCTGTCAGACTCTTACTGACTAAAAACCACCATCTCACACCTACGCCGGGGTCGTGGGAACACATAATTTTTCCGTAACCCCGGCTGGTGCCGGCCCGCTTGCGTGGGCCCCGTCTCGGGCGGGGGGAGTGAGGTGTACTCTCCCCGCAACGCGCGCCGCCTTCTCGGGTCCTGATGTTGGGGGGCGACGGATGTCCCCGAATTCGTCGCCCCTGGACCCATTTAGGGGGGCCGGAAGAGGGCGTTGTCCGCCCTCCTCCGACGCCCGGTGCGTCTGCTGCGGGCCGGGTCGAGAGTCGAAATCTCTCTCTCCCTTTCCGCAGCCTCCTTCTGCGAGATGACCGTTTCGCAAAAGGAGACCACTGCGTCCCAGGACTCTGCGCCGCCGACCATCGCGTTCACGACGGCCGGCAGCGACAGGTCGTTGCCTACTTCGGTGATGAGGGCACGGCGCGGCTCCTCCCAAGCGGCACACTCTGCCAGCGTGTGCCACGTCGTGTCCTCCCGGCAGTCGACGCAGTGGTGACACCGGGCGTCCGGCTCCCTGTTTATGCGACACAGGTACTTCCCGAAGCAAACATGCCCCGAGAGCACCTGCGTCGCCCGAAATGTCAGGGAGCCGTGCCTTCTCCCGAGCCAGTGGTCGAGCACTGGCCGGATCACCTCGATGGTGCAGAGGCCGGCGGTGACAGCCGCACCCGCCACCGACTCGCGGAGCTGCAACCGACGCTGCTCAATATGTTGCTGCATCGGTCGCTCGCCCCGCTCCCGCGCTGCCTCGCGCCACCGGTACAGTGACGCGAGCACTTTCGCCTCCAGGTCCCAGGGCGGTGATCCGGCCAGCGCACAACCCGCCTCGAAGGAGATCGTGCGATACCCCCGAATGACTGACGGGCATCGCCCGCTGCGGCTTGCGCAGGGCAGCTATGCTGCCAGCCGTCAGGTCAGACGCCCAGATCGGCGCTCCGTAGAGCGCCATGGATCGCATGATCCCCATGTAGAGCCGCCTACAGGCGGCGTTCGGGCCCCCCAGATTATATAATCCAGGTACCTAAATTGACGAGGAGGACAGTTCGAGTTTGGTTGTGCGAATGCGTACGTCAACGGCTTGTGATCTGTTGTGACATGGAATACGCGTGCTTCCATGGAGCGAAAATATCTGATCGCCTCGTAAATTGCCAACAGCTCTCGATCATACGGGCTGTATTTATTCTGAGATGGGCTGAGCTTCCTTGAAAAGAATGCCAGCGGCTGCCATTTCATCTTGCTCCGTTGCTGCAGTACAGCTCCGATTGCTGTGTCAGAAGCATCCGTCAAGATGTTCAGTTCTGCGCCAGGGCCTGGATGCACTAAGAGTGTGGCTTCCGAAAGGCTCAGTTTTCAGCTGTTGAAAGCTTCCAGCAGCTGGAAGCTTAACATATTCTCGGAAGCGCTCAATCATTGCCAAATCGTATACCCTAGGCGATCAAGTTCTACCTAGATTAAACTCCATCCGTGATCTGGGGGTTCATCATGATTCCAAGCTCAGTTTCGAAATACACGTTGATGCAATAGTCGCTAAGGCCTCAAAATCCCTGGGTTTCATAATGCGGTTATCCAAGTGCTTCACTCAAGCCAAAACATAAAAAATCCTATACTGTACTTTTGTTAGAAGCCACTTGGAATATGCGTCTGAAATATGGAACCCATGTTACCTCAAATATATTAACCGCATTCAGAGCGTCCAAAAAAGGTTCATAAGGTTTCTATGTTACCATCAAAAAGTATCGCATCATTCGGAAAACTACCATAACCTATGTAAAAAAAATCATATATTACCTTTACACAACCGCCGCGAGATTTCTGACGTGTGTGTTTGTTAAAAATCTTTAATAACAATATAAACAGTTCCGATATTTTGACAAAATTTTATTTCAACATTCCCATGAAGTCTAAGCGGTACAATCCACCTTTGCGCGTGCCATTTGCCTCAACGAATTTTAGGCAAAATTCGTACATTGTGCGTGCTAGCAGAAGTTGAAACAAGCTTTGTAAACAGTACGATATAGATCCATTCCTAACTAGTATTTTGTCAGCCAGTAAGTGCTTAAGCCGTGACTTTTTCATGTGATTTATTTTGTTATGATGTTTGTTAAGCAGTGCAAGCAACATAGTATTTATGCTGTAGTTTATGTATAGTAACTTGGTGTGAATGTCCTTAGAATTTACTTTTTTTTTTTCCGTATTTTATAAGTGGAGACCTGTAATTGGCTTTCAAGTTAATGTAATGTCCTTGATCTGTTTGTTTTAGCTGTAAGTCTCCCATATTGTTTATATAAATAAATAAAATTAATAAATAGTTATCTAAATGACGGTGTAATCCGCATCCGGTGTTCATTAACTTTGTTTTATTATAAGTAAAGATTTTTATTTTACTGTACCGACTTCTGTTTTATTTGATTATTTTAAAGTTCCTACTTATTGCAAAACATCATCTGAAAATCCGAATACTATTATTTAACACCAGAAGTTTAATAATAAACAAAAATTAAGCGTAGATAATAATATAATAAATTCTGTATATTGTACACACAGTAATTTAAACCAATTTACAGGAAAAAAACGATTATATTTGATTAATTATGGAATAAAACAAAATATAAACCGTAACATCACAAAATTCTCAATAGGTTGTCTTACTACTAACTTATACAAAGTAAATCATTATTTATGAAAACACAGTTTACCTGTGTAAACTGTGTTATAAGGTAGGTAACTGTTTACCTACCTTATAACACATTGCGAGGTAGTTAGGAAATAATAACTAACAAAGCACAAAATGACGGCGGTCCAGGCATGCCGTCAATAGATGTAGAAAAAATACCCCAGGGCGGTACCGGCTGCGCAGCAGCCGGAGAATCCGCCACGTTCCCTTCGGAAACGTCAAGCCCCCATTCGAATTCTGGGGGGGGCAACAAAAGTCTTCCGAGCCGAGGAGGCTCGTCGAGTGATGCGCGGTCAGAGTCTGACGCGGCATCTGGCGCGGAGGGCTCATTTAAGAGCCCGGAGCGCGTAGTGGTGGGCGCTGTTGGGAAGAACAAACGGTTCTTCCTGAAGCGGCACACTCGGATGGCGGGATGGCCTCGGCCCGAAAAATCGGTCGACGCTGTGGGCCGAAAAAAAGAGGCGGAGAGCTCACCACCCAGGAGGGCAGGGAGGCCAGTCCGGCCGAGCCAGCCCAGCGAGCCGTGAGTCTCGCCACGAAGGGGCGCCACACTGAAGTGGACGGCCGTAGGGTGGCCCTGTCGGAGTCGTCAGGTGGTGGACGGGATGCTGCTGGCGGCTCAAAGACTGAGCAAGCGGCCAGGTTTGCGGAGGTCGTGGTTGCCGCGATAAAGGGTGTGGCCTTGAAGAGGACTCAGTCCTCAAAAGACAAGGCCATATCTGCAGCCACGGCCTCCATTATAGAGGCAGCGGAGGCCATTCATTTCGGGCCTTCACCGGACGGCATGTCCAAGATGCGGGCGGAGGTCGCCCGCTTGACAGCCGCCATGGAGCGTCTCCGAAAAGAGAATGTGGAGCTCCGAGCAGACCTGGCAAAGGTTCAAGGAGCTGGCCACCGGGAGGCGGTAACAGGAAGGGCGCAGCATGGGCAAGGCCAGCCCGTGTCTGCCGAGGACCGGGTTTTGACCCTGGTGCGGCATGAGCTGGCTGCTTTTCAGAGTCGGTTCTCCACTCTGGAGGCTATTGTCCTGCGCCCTCCGCTGGCGGCGAGCCATTCGGCCTCGGGCCAGCGAAAGGCGGCGTCGTATGCCGCCACCGCGGCCAAACCAGGATCCTCGGGGCGGACCCATAGTGGCGCCGTGGCGGGCCCGCCCCTGGCGAAACCTGCGTCGCCCCAGACCAGGAAAGGTGGAGTGACTGCACAGACGGCGAAGGCCCCAGCCGTGACGGAGAGACGGCCACCCCCGCCTTCTAAACCGCCTTCAAAATCTCCTCCGGCCGACGCCGAATGGCAAATTGTCGGGGAGAAGGGGAAGGTGGGTAAGGCAGCAAGGGCGGCCAGAAGAAGGCAGAGGCGGCAGCGGCGCAAGGAGCGAAACGTCGCGGCTAGGCTCCGTGCCCCGAAGTCCGCAGCTGTAGTTATCACACGACAGCCGGAAGCGGAAAAGAAGGGCATGACCTACCGCGAGGTGCTCGGCAAGGCGAGGACGGCGGTGAACCTCCAGGAGATCGGCGTCACCAATGGCCTTCGGTTAAGGGTCACTGCGACTGGGGCCCGGATGCTGGAGGTCCCCGGTGCGGCCAGCGGCCCGACCGCAGACGCTCTAGCTGAAAAGCTTAGGGCGTCCCTGAATGCGGACGAGGTCCGAGTATCCAGGCCCACCAAGTGCGCTGACATGCGTATACTGGGCCTGGACGACTCCGTGACGGAGGAAGAGGTCGTGGCTGCCATTGTTAGGACGGGGGGGTGCTCTGCCCAGCAGGATCTGTTGCTCCAGAGCATGGCGCAGTGGTCGATTAACATCGCCGTGGTCGCTGAGCCGTACTTTGTCCCGCCCAGGGATGACTGGGTGGAGGACCTGAGCGGCTCAGTGGCCCTAATTTCGTCGGCCGCCGACGGTACCCTGTCCCTCGAGGCCGTCAAGAGGGGACGGGGTTGCGTGGCAGCACGGTTCGGGGAGATAGTCGGGGTAGGGGTGTTCTTCTCTCCGAACCGAACTCTCGCCGAGTTCCACAACTCCCTAGCGGAGTTGAGAGTCGTCGTCGTCGGATTTCGTTCCCTCCCCGTGCTCGTCCTCGGGGACTTCAATGCCAAGAACTTGGCTTGCGGTTCCCGGCTCACGGACACGCGGGGCAGGATGGTGGAAGACTGGGCTCTGGAGACAGGCCTGGTCATCCTAAACCGGGGTTCTGTCCCAACGTGTGTGCGTATGCGGGGTGAATCAGTGGTGGACATTTCGTTCGCCAGCCCCGCTCTGTCGCCGCACGTCATTGACTGGCGCGTCATGGAGGGTAGGGCACCTATTCCGACCACTGGTACATCCGGTTCGACGTCTCCGCCCAGACCTCGAGCGCGCCGGTCCGACAGGCCCCGAGTGGTCCGCGGTGGGCGCTAAAGCAGCTGGACCGGGAGCTCCTCCTGGAAGCCTCGATCGTGCAGGCTTGGGTGTCACCACCGGACAGCCCTGCTGACATCAACGACGAGGCGGAGTGGTTCCGGGAGGCCATGTCCGAAAAATGTGACGTGGCAATGCCCCGGGTCCAGCCCGGACGGGCTTGGCACCAGGTGTGCTGGTGGTCGCCGGAACTGACGGCTTTTCGCAAGGCGTGCGTGGCTGCGCGACACCTGTACACCAGGCACCGCAGGCTACGTATTCGCCCTCCGAATACGGAAGCCATTCAGGCGGAGCTGTACGAGGGGTACAGAGCGGCGAAGACCGCCCTCCAAGCGGAGATCCTGCGGGCCAGGGCCCTGGCCCGCGAGGAGTCGCTGTAGACTCTGAACAGGGACCCGTGGGGACGCCCCTACAGAATGGTGCGGGATAAACTCCGCCCATGGGCTCCCCCACTGACGCAGAGTCTCCGGCCCCAGCTCATGGAGGAGGTGGTGAGCACTTTGTTCCCTTCGCGGGGGGAGCATACTCCACCGCCCATGACTCCGCCTACTGCGGTGCCGGATGCGGACCACACTGCCGACGACGACGACGATGCTTCGGAGGTGACCGAGGTAGAGCTGAGAGTGGCGGTACATTGGCTTAGTGCCAAAAATACCGCCCCAGGACCCGACGGCTTACCTGGAAGAGCCTGGGTTCTGGCCATGGAGGCTCTCGGGCCTCGACTTATGGGGCTCCTAAGCGCATGCTTGGAGGAGGGCCAGTTCCCACTTCGCTGGAAGACGGGGAAACTGGTCCTTATTAAGAAGCCGGGGCGCCCTGCGGACTCTCCGTCCGCTTACCGGCCCATCGTGCTGCTCGACGAGGTGGGCAAGCTCTTTGAAAGAGTTACTGCAAACCGCCTCATCGGGCGGCTGGTGCGGGTGGGGCCGGATTTGGCGGAGAGCCAGTTTGGTTTCCGCAGGGGGCGCTCTACGGTTGACGCCGTCATGCGCGTGCGAGCCCTCACGACGGAGGATGCTGTTGCCCGGGGTGGGGTCGTCTTGCCTTCAATGCCTTCAACACCCTGCCCTGGAGTTGCATCAGGGAGGCATTGCGGTATCACCGGATGCCGACCTACCTCTGTCGTGTGGTCGAGGCCTATTTGACGGACAGGGCCGTCATCTACCCCGTCCCCCGTCCCACAGGGATCGGTCCTGGGGCCGCTTCTGTGGGATATCGGTTACGACTGGGTGCTGCGCGCCGACCTCCCGAATGGCGTCAGCGTGGTGTGCTACGCTGACGACACGCTGGTCCTGGCACAAGGGAGGTCGCACCAGGAGGCGGCCGAACAAGCGACACTTGGGGTTGCGACAATCGTCGATAGGATCCGGCAGTTGGGACTCGAAGTGGCCCTGCACAAGTCCGAGGCCATGTGTTTTCATGGTCCTCGGAACGCGCCACTGTCGGGTTCCCAGATAACGGCGGGAGGGGTTCACATCGGTGTCGAGTCGACGATGAAGTACCTGGGACTCGTCCTCGACAGCCGGTGGAACTTCGTGGAGCATTTCCGACGTTTGGCTCCCAGACTGGAGCGGGCTGGGGCTGCCTTGAGGCGGCTCCTGCCCAATCTAGGGGGTCCAAACGCCTCCTGCCGGAGGCTCTACGCGGGAGTCGTGCGGTCCATGGCCCTTTACGGGGCACCGGTGTGGGCGCGTTCTTTGAGGTGCCGACCGGCCCGCAGGTTGAACGCGTCCCAAAGGGTCATGGCCATCCGGCTGGTCCGGGGATACCGCACGGTCTCATGCGAGGCGGCGAGCCTCCTTGCCGGATTGCCGCCATGGGATCTGGAGGCAAAAGCCCTCGCGCACGTATGGGAGTGGCGCGAGGAGGCAAAACGCCGGGGTGTAACTCCGCTGCCGCGAGAAATCACGGTACAGCGGACAGAGCTCCGGCGGGATCTCATGGCGACATGGAGGGTGCGATTGTCGCAACCCAGTGCTGGGCACGCCACAATAGCGGCGGTAAGTCCCCTCTTTGAGGAGTGGTTGGAGAGGCGCCACGGCGTCCTCACCTTCCGCCTGACACAGGTCCTCACCGGACACGGTTGTTTCGGGAGGTTCCTGTTTCGCATAAGTCGGGAGGAAACGCTGGGTGTCACCATTGTGTGGATCGCCCGGAGGACACGGTGGAGCATACGGTAGAGGTATGCCCAGCTTGGGCGGAGCACCGCAGTGTCCTCGCGGAGGCGATTGGCGGCGGCGATCTCTCGCGTCCGGCCCTGGTCCAGGCCATGGTACGGAGCGAGAGGGAATGAAAAGCCGTCACCTCCTTCTGCGAAGCAGTAATGCTCGCAAAGGAGGAGGCGGAGCGCGTGAGGGAGAGAGCCTTGCGCCCTCACGCCCCTAGTCGCCGCAGGAGACGCCCTGGGCGTCGGGAATCGCAAGCAGATTCCCGGCCACCGTAGGCGCGGGCTTGCGGACGGCGAGCCATGGGTAGCTCGCCGTCCGGTAAGGACCAAGCCGGGTCGACGGCGCGTTGTGTTCCACGCGCGCCTCAAAGAGATGTCAGCACAAAATGACGGGGTCCGATAGGGCCGACGCCTCAGGGTCGCGGGTTATTCCACAGAGAAAACCGTGGCCCTGGCACAGGCAACTGAAGGAACACGGGTGGGTTTTAGTCAGTAAAAGTCTGACACGCCCTCCCGCTCCACTAAGCGTTTGTTCGCTTCCCATAATAGTTCTTGTATCTCGGTACTACCAGTTTTGATTGGGCTGCCATCCTAATAGAGGTCGAGCCTTTTACCTTCAACCCGTCACCAATCCGGACTACGGGCTTCTTCTGAGAATATCCTGATGGAAAAAACCGATAACAGTTCCCTTCCCCACCCGGGAATCGAACGCAGGACCTCATGCTCAGTAGGTAGCGCTTGCGACCACTAGCCCAAAGAGGCTGATTAAGTAAGTTATAAGATTTATTCACAGAAATCTCGAGTTTTCATGTCTCGCCATATAAGTGGGTACCTATATCGAATCCGCGCGAGACAAGGGTGGGTTACTAGTAAAGATATGAAATTATGAGCGCGAATTGACATGATAAAAAAGGGCGGGGTTCACGGCTATCACGGCTAGAGTAGATTTGAGTTTGATTCATTTCTTTTCCATACTAATATTAAAAAGAGGAGATTTGATTGTTTGTTTGTATTGCATAGGCTCCGAAACTACTGGACCGATTTGAAAAATTGCTTTACCATTATAAGCCGAAATTATGTCTGATGAACATTGGCAATTTTTTATTCTTTTCTTTTTCTTTTTCGAAATCCACGCGGACGAAGTCGCGAGCGAAGTGCGCGTCTTCAATAAAATATGCCAAAAATTGCCGCAAATTCTTTGTTTTAAATGTTTAAAATAGTCAGTTTTAAATGGTCTTCTTTCACTTAATTCTATAAATCTGACATCTATCATAACTATAAAGGTGGTTTTATTTGTTATGTTATGACATAGTCTAATAAGACGCCTTTTAACAGGGAAATTAATACACACACATATATTATAAATACTTTTCAGGGGTTAGGGAGAAATATCAGAACGGTGCCATCTACGATCCTTTCATACTCCTTTTGCTACGTTTACGTTCATACATAACGCACGCCGGTTGCGAGTACTATGCACCTGACCTTTCTGAAAATATCTACAACGTGGTCACAGTATAGAACATACAGTGAATATAGTGATGATTACATATCTAACCGGAAACAGCAAGTTAGAGTTGATAGTAGGGTGAATGACGAACTTTCAGTGACTTTTGGAGTGCCCTAGGGCAGCATACCTACTTGACTCGACCCTCTTCTAGATCTACATCAACGACCTCTGTTAACTCCACCTTAGTAAAGGTCAAATTTTCATCTGTCGATGACACGGCACTCTTTTTAGTGGTGATAGCTGGAATGAGGTATTTGATGTGGCTCAGCAGTGGTGACTCTCAATGTCTTATAAACCAAATACACTTCAATCTAACGCGCAACCGTCACGTTCACTTTCTATAACGGCCCACACGTGCTTGCCAATCTACCATCCATGTGTATGTCAGGCTCTTTAAAGAACCGATCACATTTAAAATCTTGGAGTTCTCGTACATCTTTAAGAGTCTAAAACACGTAGGTGACCTTTGTACCATCAAGATGGTCTACTTCGCCTTGTGCCAGTTGCTTAAAGAACCTCAATGTGTCTAGACAATAGTCTTTGGTGCTGAGTGACATTTGGTGCACAGTGCAAAAGACAAAATTGTAAAACTTTTTATATGCTGAATACGAGGCCTTTGGCTACTTTGTATGTCGTAATTAATGTATTAATTTTGTAATGTGCGGTTTGATTGTGCAGAATAAACAATTTTTTTTTCTTTCTTTCTGGTTCTTTCTTTTTTACTTTCATATCCTGGGGACGTGCTGCTAAAACGCACTTCGGCAGAAAGAGCTCAGCGTGCTATGCTTAAGGTTGCTGCGGGCCAGTGCGAGCATTCCCTTCCGCTGTTCTACAGTCGACATGTACAGTAATCGTTGAAAAGTGCATAGGCACGTTAGGAGTCGTATTGCTGTGGTACGACTGTATGTGTTTCAACGACACACACCACAAAGATCGCAGTTTTGCACGGCACACACTATCGTATCGTCGCGTACTAGCGTCGCTCTGCACGAAACAAAAATATATTTCCGTCGCTTTTGTTAGACACGCATCATGCGTGTGACCTGGCTGGTTTATGGCATTGCTAAAATTCGAGTAAAAGTGATACGAGCTGGTAGCAGTAGGCGCCAAGCGTTGGACTGAGAAGTCGCCGGCTTAGGTTCTGAGCTCATAAGATGCAGTGCAGTTTTATTGCCAATTTTTTATTTTGTTTTAAAATAATAAATTCAAAAAAATTGCTGCTTTTTATGTTTTTGTTGATATTGCAATACAGGGTTGAAAATAAAAAAAATTAAACATTTTCATTTGTTATAATTTTTTACATAAAGATAACCGCTACGATTATTTATAATAACTTATTTAGCTAAATAGGATATGCAATACTATGTCAAGGAACTTAGAAGCAATTTGTTTTATTTAAACAAGTGAGATGTTAAAAAAAATTGATAGGTAGATTTATTTCACCATAAACATGAAGCTTCGACCACGAATTTTTAGAACAAATGATTTTATTAAGTGGTTTTGAAGGGCAGTGTGTTAACATTAAGTATTTCACATTATATTTGGCTTTTGTGAATATAGGTAAGATATTGAGGATAGCTCAAGTTTTCATTTTCTTTAAGAAAAAAATCTTTTAACTAAACCTAAACTTTTTATAATTAAGTATACAGGGGGTCTACTCTCTTACTCCGTCAACGACGATAACGGTCCGTCCGAAGGTACTTCGAAACTAAGCACTAAACCCTACTCACGATTGAATTCGGTTGGATGAGTTTCTAACGGAATCATAGACAATTTTTGTGAACGAATGACGCATGACGACAGAGCTGCGCTATTTTACCGGTCGATTACCGGTTTACTTACTATGAAGTTTTCTAGCTTATTGGACAAAAAATACTATTCGTATTCTTAGAAAAAGACCACATTTCTAACAATATAGTTTTTATTATATCTATAATTAAATAATTGAACCATTTTTGCCATTTTAATCCGTATCATGGCCTTATCCTGTTAATACCTTTGCCCTTTTTCTTTCTGACGGCAATTTTCAAATGAAATGTCACTTTTTTTCAAACACTTTTTTTCAAAATATTTGTTAACAGTAGGTGTATTTTCCCCAACCGCTCCAGCAGCAATTCATGCACAAATTGAGGCCCTTCTCGATTTTATGAGTGAGCATAATGAGTTGGCTCGCGGACTATTTGAGGGGTGCCGACGGGAGAATCCGATCAAAACGGCTGTGGGAAAGCTTGTGCAACTCCCTTAATTCAATGAGGAGTTGCACAAAGTCCGTGGAGCAGTGGCAAAGGGTAAGTTAACTCGTATTAATATGATTTTAAGGTCTTGCCATCATTAAAGTGCATACAATGATAAAAAAAAAACGTTTGGCCGAAAAAGCTGCTGGATCTGCCAGACGTTCAGCATGTGCTACAGGTGGAGGTCCATCGGTAGCACCAACCCTCTCGCAAGTTGAATTGAGGATACTGTCAATTATGGGAGAGGGTTTTAGAGAGCCGCAAACTGAGGCAAGAGTGCCAGCTTTTCCATAGATAATAATTAAATGTATAATTGAACATAGGTAGTAAATTTTTCTGATGGTAAAAAAACAAGAAACAACAGCACTAATGTATTTATAATTATTTTGCATGGAATCTTTCCCGTGACTTTTAAATTAAATAATTATACTCAACAGATACAAAATTATACATTTCTTGTATCCGTCAATGATATTCAGTTTTCGTTGTACAGGGTCCACGTGTAAGACAAGTCCCAGCAGTCATCACACCCACACAAAATATCTGCTGCTACACCTGCCAACCCACTTTCCCAGGAGCAACAGCAGTGATCACTGAGGCACTGGTAAAAGGAACTGCCCATTCATAATCAGCGAAGTAAGTATTATTGATCACTAGTAAATAGATCATATAAATCATGTTGATAAAATACTAAGCTAATACTGTGTATTTTTTTTTTCATTTGTTTACAGCGTAGTTTCTCTTCGTGCACGTCCACGAGTTCGGCGACTCCTACCTGCCGATTCAGCAAGAAGCGGAGTTGTGTTGATTGATACTCAATAAAAAATGGTTACGAAAAACAATACTTTTATCGTGTAAAATGTTTTTTTAACAGTATTTGCCGCCTCTCCTAACACCCAATAATACCCTAATAAGTCCTGTTAGCAAAATATCAAGTTTGAAAATTATATAAGTAACCTAATCAATAATATAAATGCAAATACCCAATTTATTGTCATTTTTCAATATGAGGCAATCGGCGACGCCTCCGTTCTACCTGTAAAGCTTCTTCGAGCATTAAAAAAGCAGCCATATTTTCAATTTATTAACTTTCGTCAGCAGCACGATAACTATTTTGATGTCGTATCAAATGACATAACGTTCCGTCAAAACAAGTGTCAAATCCAACTTTTCGGACGGGCAAAAACGCATCGGGAGTAGGGACAGCTGTCAAATCGTGTTGTCATTCATTCTTAGTTCGAGTTCGGGACTAATCGTAAGTGCGTAGGTGATACGGAGTAGGAAACGTCCGTAACGAAGGCCGAAACAACGGACTTCGTGCTTAGAGAGTAGACCCCCAGGATAAACTATTCCGGAACTTAAACGTTCTTGTTTATTACGTTATTGTTTGCAGACCTTCGGTGATGCAACTTTTTTTAGCGTGGAGTACACGGCGAACAGTTTTTTTACGCTTTTAATTAATTCAGCAAAATGTCCGGTTGGTATGAAACCATTTGTTTCATATTTATTCACCATGTGAGGGCTGATTTAAATAAGCATCCACTTCATAAATAAGCACTCCGACTAGCAAGAATTCCTTCTTCCTCACATCTCTTAACCTATGTTTTCAATAGGATGTTTATAACACAAACGTGCTATAATGAGTGTTGTTGATATTATCTTGAGTGGCTCCATTCTCCACGAACCCGAAACTGTTTACATAATGTAAATAGCGGCAACATAATCGCAGATACATCGTTTTTTGTGAGCGAGGTCAGAGCGGGGTCAAATTACATCGCGATAAGCGCATGCGTCTACTTACGGTGGTCTCGCGAATTTCGTAAACAAGTATTGAGAGGTACAAATAATAATTTAAATTTAGTAAAATATGAAATATTTAAGTGATAACACTCACACTTAGTCCGGTTTCAATATATATTTGTGTTATTACATCATTTACATCCTCATTTACGCAGCGCAATAATATTTGCCAGTGCTTTAATATTTACGTTTCACTGCAATTTGGAAATTATAACCACACCACCGCTAATTAACAGATTTAAACATTGATCACTAACCAACAACGTTCAATTAGGTGAATAGTCGTAACGAACTGCATCTACCTCACAGAAATCGAAATAATTTACTCAGTTTTCTGTGGCCTACCCACAAAAATTATTCTATAAGTAAACAAGATGAAAGGGTATCGAATGATTATCGAACCACTTCAAGTAATTTCATTAAAACAAACAAAAATTGATCATTTTAGGTATTATTAATACCAGTGTCCGGAATAGGTAGAGTATAAATACCTAAACTTGGCGGGAAGTTATAACATAGAGTGGTTAAAACCATCAAAAATTTGATTTAATTTTTATTGCATCCCGCAATCCCGGGAACTGGTATTAAGTAGCTTAAACGGACTTGCCTGTGGTTGCCCTAATAAATTAAGGCCTCCGGCCAGGACTTAAACTTAAATACTAACTAAAACTAAGCGACAACGCTAAGGGCACCCCCTGTGGGGTACGGGCCTCGGCTTAGGGCGTCGCTGGAAGAGGGCAGCAAGGGACTAGCTGGATCAGGATTTATTTGATTTAGGGACGAATTTAAAGCTACAGGCTCAGCGGCGCGGGCTGGCTCGAGCAAGGGTCGGGAGGGGGCGTGTATTTGGGCGTCGCGGCGGGCCTCGGCGGCGAGGACGGTAGGACGGCGATCGGGTTTTGGGCTTATGTAGTGTGCTGGTGGCCTTACTACTCTCCTGGAGGAGGGTAGTGTCGTCGTCGGGGGCGATTAAAGTATGCCTTGGTTGGCGAATACTGCTAATGTGGGAGGGAGTGTAGCGGGCGGCCGCTGAGACCAAGGGGTTGGAGTATTTGATGCCACAGTCAAAGAAACGCTTCCATAAGCGTTTCATGAACTGGTTTATGGTAGGCTTTTTAAGGTCGATGTGGAGATTTATATTGCGGACATAGAAGGGGGCACCCGTGACCTTTCTGAGGAAACGGTTCGACTAACGCTCCGACACGACGCGCGCTATTTATATCGCGACCAAAAGTGACCTGCTCGTCTGCGATTGGTCGTCGTAAATATTAGTAGCTGTCTCCTACCTACCTGTAAATAGCAAATTGTATATATTAACCAGCTCTTAAAATATAAGTTATGGAATCGGAACATTGTTTAATTTTATCTCCTGACAACTGGTAAAGTGGTGACCCCAACATACAACGTTAAAATGGCAACCAACGAAGAAGTAGCGACCGTCTCCTTGAAGTCACACATAGCAACGTTTTGGCGCGACAAACCACTTCTCTGGTTTGCATAATTTGAAACGGTAGTCAACCCGCAGAAACCCGGCGATGAAGCGAAGTTCAGGCTCCTAGTAGCTCACCTTGAGAAGACGGACGTCGAACAAATAAGCGACATCATTATGAGCAAGACACGCGCTGGCCGCTACGAGGATGCTAAGAAGAGACTGCTGTCCGTTTATGAAGAGTCAGAGACAAAGCAACTACAAAAACTGCTCACCGAGATGGAGTTAGGAGACCAAAAGCCATCCCAGCTTCTGCGTAGCATGACAGAGCCAGCAAGTGACAAGATGCCCGATACCACCCTGAAGTTACTGTGGATGAGACATCTGCCTGCCTCCACGCGTGCAGTACTATCAGTCAGCGAAGAACCCACACTTGACGTGCTGGCAGCTATGGCCGATAAGATGCACGAGCAAAACCGAGAAGTCCATTCGGTGTGTGCATGCAAACAACCGTCAGCGTTTACATCACGACACGACAACAATCACTCGCAGCCAGAGCCAGACCTTCGAGAAGCCATTATGCAACTCACACGGGAAATTGCAGCAATGAAAACAGATAGATCAAGGCAAAGAAGACCGTCATTCTGATCATTCTGTTACAAACTCCCGAGGCCGACCCGATACTTACTACCAGACGTCAGGCGATATCTGTCTTTACCACACACGCTACGGCAAAGAAGCACGCAACTGCAGATCTCCGTGCAAGTTCAAGCGTCAGGAAAACTAGTCGCGACCTTGGCTGCGAAGGGACCCGAGGTTAACGAAGTATCACCATACCGTCTACACGTTTGTGATAACCTCAATCATTTAAGATTCCTTGTGGACACCGGAGCCAACGTGTCGGTCATTCCCAACACAAAAGGAATGAAACAGGCGGAAGAAGTGTTGTATGCAGCGAACGGCACCCAGATACACACATACGGCGAGAGGAAGCTGGAACTCAACCTTGGTCTGCGCCGCCCCCTACCATGGCAGTTTATCGTAGCTGCCATGAAACGACCGATCTTGGGCGCCGATTTCTTGCACCATCACGACCTTCTCGTTGACCTACGTGCCAGGAAACTTGTTGATAAGAAAACAGGACTGGCAAACAGTGTGACTACCCCCACTGTGCTCACTATAAACCTCACCGACCCGTACCACAACCTTCGTCAACAGTACGCCGAGATAACTTCCCCGAACTTCAACAACATGAAGAACAGCGAAGTCGAACATTATATTGTCACGCACGGACCGCCCGTTTTCAATAAAGCACGACCGTTGCCGCCACATAAATATCAAGCAGCGAAGAAGGAGTTTCAAGCCATGCTCGAACAAGGAATATGCCGACCATCAAAGTCACCTTGGGCAAGTCCACTCCACCTCGTTGAGAAGAAAAGTGGCGAAATCAGACCGTGTGGCGATTACCGAAGATTAAACGCCGTCACCAAACCGGATCGGTACCCCATACCCCGACTTCGTGATTTCACGTACCATCACGAAGGAATGAAGATTTTCTCGAAAATTGATTTACGGAAAGCATATAATTAACTGCGAATACGGGAAGAAGACATCGAAAAGACGGCAGTCATTACGCCGTTTGGGCTATTTGAATTCCCACGGATGTGTTTCGGTCTATGCAACGCTGGGCAAACCTTCCAACGACACATCAACAATGTTCTCGGTGACATGGACCACGTTTTCCCATTCGTCGACGATATTATTGTTGCCTCACCAGACCAAGAAACCCACAGAAGTCACAGTCACTGGGTATGTCGGAAGCGTTAGGCATCAACGTTATTAACATGAAGCAATCGTTGAAGGAGCGCTTCTTTGGCCGCCTGAGGAAGGTATTAATTAGTCTTCTTTCGGGCGGAAACAAGGTGCGCGTTCAACGGTTGGGTCATGCCGATTTTGATGTACTCTTTCGGCATACTCAAATGGACCGAAACCGAACTTGACGCCCTGGATAGGCGGGTCCGTACACTTCTGACCGCAAACCGGATGCATCAACCACGATCATCGGTGATGAGACTGTACATCCCGCGAAAGTGCGGGGGTCGAGGCTTTTTAAATGCGAAAACCCTCCACAACCGCGAGGTGTGCAGTCTCAGGGAATATTTTTTAAATGCCGAAGTGGGTATGCACCGTGATGTGGTTGCAGTGGACAAGGGGCTTACCCCGCTCTCCATGGCTAAAGAGAACTGGCACACACCTGTAGTACTTACTACCGATGACCGCAAGGCGGTATGGCAAAGCAAGGAGCTTCACGGGCGCTTCTATCGGGCTCTTCATGAGCCTGGTGTAGATTTCCTAGCGTCCGTATCCTGGCTACGTTTTGGTGACCTTTTCGGGGAAACTGAAGGTTTCGTCTGTGCAATTATGGACGAAGTTATCTTGACGAATAACTACCGGAGACATATTATGAAGGACTGGACGGTTGACGTGTGTCGGGCATGCCACCGTCCAGGTGAGTCCATCAGACATATTATCTCTGGTTGCTCTCGTCTGGCTAACGGCGAGTAATTGCACAGGCATAACCAAGTAGCCAGGATTATTCACCAGCAACTTGCTTTGCAATACAAACTTGTGGATTCTGAGTTACCGTATTACAAGTATGTGCCCGACCCAGTTCTCGAAAATGACCTTGTCACGTTGTACTGGGATCGATCTATTATTACTGACAGGACTATTATCGCTAATAAGCCTGACATAGTAGTGATAGATCGATTAGCGCGCCGCACAATGATTATCGATGTTACCATTCCACATGATGAGAACCTCGTGAAAGCTGAGAAAGAGAAACAAATTAAATATCTCGACTTAGCACACGAGGTTGTTGACATGTGGAATGTGAGCTCGGCTGTCATTGTGCCGATTGTCGTATCGGCCAATGGCCTGATGGCAAAAAGCCTCGGCCAACATCTCTCGAGGCTTTCGTTAGGCGGTTGGATCAAGGGCCTGATTCAGAAGGCAGTACTCCTCGATACGGCTCGCATTGTGAGGAGGTTCCTGTCTCTGGAGCCCTAACCACCAGTAGCTTGGACCCTGCTCCCGCTACCGGCGGACCACAATTTTTTATATTTTTAAATGTTTTTTTTTTAAAGTTGTTTTATAAAAATATTTAAAAATGTATTAGAATAAGGATAAGAATAAATAAACGACATATTAATAATAATAAAATTTTATTTATTTCGAATAAGTTACAGACGAAAAATACATATGTAGTTTAAAATAAAAATAGGTAAAAGAGAAGTTATAATTCGTTAGCATATGAGTAAAGACAGGTATTACATCATTACTTTGTATTCACAAGGTCTGTACAAAAAAAAAGGGTGAGCCCTGCCTCTTAAACTAGGGCGACCTGTATCTTATGAGACAGTGATCAGCTATAAGGTATCTAAAATAAACAGGAACTTGTGAAGTGTGTCAGTTGCTGTGGATGTTTATTAATATTGTCTCACTTTTGTATGTATCTTACTTGTATGTAATATGTATCTTTCCTAAACATATAATAACGATTGTGCAGCGTGTGAGAGTGTAATTATGAGTGTGCAGCGATAAATAGTTGTTATTATTATTATTAAGCAATATATGTAAGTAGGGACTCGGCTTGTAAATGGTCTTGTTGAAGTGACCATTCTGTCACCTTAGACTTTACTTGATATTTATTGAGGTCGCGGATGTTGAGGCCTTTGTGAGTTTTTTTGTAAATATATGCGTTAAGTGTGTGGTATTGGTGTCTGGCGAACGACGTTTTATGCTGAGTGCCTGGGGGAATGTTGGTACGTTTGTTTGGATCAGAAGGAGGGACGCAAGCGTGTCTTTTAAGTACCGATCGGAGCACAAAGAGCTGACAGACAGTAAGCACCTTACGTTCCGAGTACAGTTGTGTTGTAGGATAGCGGTACGGCTTACGTAGCATTACTTTTGATATAGCTCTCTGTGCCCTTTCAACTTTTATCAAACTCGTTTTAGTTGCGCCACCCCATACCGTGATACAATACCCAATTACGGATTGATACAGAGCATAGAATACCATTTTCAGAGTGTCAGGGTTAGCCGACTCTCGAAGAGACTTAAAAATGTGTATCGGTCTCATAGTCCTGGAGCTCAAGGCATTAATCTGTTTATCCCACCGTAACCCCGCGTCAATTTGTACACCAAGATATTTTACATTCTCGGTTCTTGTAAGTATTAAACAGTGAGACGGAGATGATAGCCGTGAGCAGGTGTGGGCTATTATCGAGAATGTAAAGTCTGGAGCGGTATTCTGGCGAATAGAGAAAGGCATATAGGACGTCTTGTCAAAGTTAAGCGTTAGCAGATTTAGGTTAAGCCATGTTATTACTTTGGTAAGTGCTGATTCTGCGCTATTTTTAACGCTATCCCACGTTGACCCATCAACTATAATAACGGTGTCATCAGCATATGCAAAGATTTTAGTATCAGGTAGGGTCATTCTGCATAAATCATTTACGTAGATGAGAAATAAAATGGGACCTAAGATGCCTTCCTGTGGCACTCCGTGAGAGATCAGTTCCTCATCACTGAGGAGGTTACCTATTTTAGTGATTTGGGTTCGATTGGTGAGATAATCCTTAAAGATTTGAAGAGCGATGCCTCTTATACCAATCTGTTCCAATTTAGAGAAAAGTAAGGGAACAGAGACTGTGTCGAATGCCTTCGAAAGATCTAGGAATATACCAAGAGATTTAGTTTTATTGTCCAGGTTCCCAGCAACCAACTGCGTCAAGTCCAGGACTGCATCTTCGGTTGAGACTCCAGCACGAAAACCGTATTGGTTATTGGCTATGATCTGGTACTTGTCCAAGAAATTATTCAGACGGTGGATAAGAATCCTTTCAAGTATCTTGGAGAGAGCTATCAGAACCGAGATGGGTCTGTAGTTGTTGACACAACCTCTGTTCCCCGCCTTATGGATTGGATGGATGATAGCTCTTTTAAGTGCATCAGGAAACACACCCTTTTGTAGACAAAGATTGAAGATGTGCGTTAAAGGCTGTGTTAGTGTCTGACGGCACATTTTTAATAATAAGGGCGATATACCATCCCAGCCCAATGCACAGTCATTGCGTAATTGCATAATTAGGGATTCCACTTCAGTTTCATCAACCTCTAGTAACGCTAGGGAATTGACAGTGGAGAGCGAGGCGTTGTCACTGATTATTGAAACTTCACTGCTAGGCTGATTGTAGGAGATTTGGCACTGAGATATGATGTTAGCGGCCATACTTTTCCCTACAATAACTTTTACCCTATCAGACCTTAAGAAGTCAGAGGGAGAGGTTTAGGCTGCCTGTCCACTGGAGCGGAGCGAAGTGGCGGACCGGTGAGCGAGGTAAAAATCCACCAAATGATTTGCACAAAATCTCCGCTCCTCTTCAGTGCACAAAGTCACCGCTCTGCTCCGGTGGACAGACAGCCTAAGGGTCGGAATTCATCGAAAATTCTATCACATGCGCATACTCCAGAGTAAAAATCTTAAAATCCTACTCCTTTTTCAGTAATCTTAATCAGCATTAAACATCAGCCAATACTGATTGAACTGCCAGTCCTCAAGCGTAATCTGACACTCACACTTTGCAAAGGCTATGTCCAGTTAGCAAAGCTAGTCCCAGCCTAATTTCGTAATTATAGTAGCATTATTTTACTTTACAACGCACTAGTAATGAGCTCCTTGGAGTACTGTTTCACTATTTGGTCTTCCTAATAAGTAACATAATAATATATAAATAATGTTGAATCTGTTCAGTCCCGTTTTGATAGGTATTTATGTATGAAGAATGGGATTCGAAAAGACAGGTTAAGGCACTTAAAAATGATTAGCTTAAAAGAAAGACGTAACTTACGTCTTTCTTTTAAGCTAATCATTTTAAAGTGCCATTCTACTAAGACTTACTTATATAAGTACCATAAAATATTAAATGGCTCCATAGATGCTCAATTGGTAAACTGAAATGAAACAGAATTGCTCAGTGGCAGCTCGGAGTTTGTTTTGTGCCCGGTTGATGGCAATAGGGTCGCCCCCGATTACATGGGGCTTAAGCAAAACTGGCGTAATGTGGGTGTACTATAGGTACACTTCTACCTAACCCTTCTGGGATTACGGACGTGATGTAATATTATTATATGTTGTTGTATTCAAAACACGTTTTTGAAAAGTTTTCTCTATGCAAAAAAACGGTTTACTAACCTCTTGAAACTATCTTCCAACAAAATTATCTGTATTACATATCAAAGCACGTTGGTAAAATTAATGAAAATAACGTATCATATCTTAATGGAACATGGTCGGTTGTTATGTTCGATTACTCAGCAAATTTTTAGAGTAAATAGATAATTGCTTCCTATTGTGCAATAAATTACGAGCGTTGTGGTCATCGCGCATCTCTTTTTTTCTATGCAGTCTGATAGTGACCGCGTTTTATCTCTTGTCAGTGTCTTATAATAAATACTGTATCTAAACAGATTCATTCACGAGCTAAAAATTTAATAGTCATTCTGACTGCTCATATCTCATAGTTTAGCAATTAATGTAAACAAACAACATTTTCAAACAAAAGTAATTGTTATGGTGAATGCCAACTATTGTGCTATTTAACTTTGTTTTTAATGTTTACATTTAATTTTGATGTTAATGTTCTTGTTCCTTGTTTGCAATAAGTAGCGACTTTAAAAATAATCAAATGAAACAGAAGTCGGTTTAGTAAAATAAAAAACTTTACATATAATAAATAAAACAAAGTTTTGAAAGGTTCATGTACATCATGCATTTATTTTATCATAACTTCACGCCTGTATTCCCCGAATAGGTAAACCTCTGCCTTTGAGGTTTACCTATAGGTAGTACAACCACATTTTGCACGTTAAGATTAAGTCCGATGTACCTAATAGGGGGCGAGCCATCAACCGGTCACAAATCCGGACTACGGGCTTCTTTTGAGAAATTCCAGATGGGAAAACCCGATAACGCTTCCCTTCTCCACCCGGGAATCGAACCCAGGACATGGTGCTCAGTAGGTAGCACTTGCGACCACTAGCCCAAACAGGCTGATTAATTAAGTTATGAGATATAGTCACAGAAATCTCGAATTTTGATATCTCGCCACATAAGGTACCTACATCGAATTCGCGCGACGCAAGGGCGGGTTGGCTAGTAAAGTTATGAAATTACGAGCGCGAATTGACACGATAAAAAGGGCAGGGTTCACGGCTGTCATGATCAGAAGTATAGCGCTAGCGCAGATTTGAGTTTGATTCATTTCTTTTCTTCAATAAAATATGCCAAAAACTGCCTCAAATTCTTATAAATCTGACTTGTCTCAAACTTTAAAGTAGGTTTTATTTGTCATGTTATAACAATATATATAACATAGTCTAATAAGACGCATTATAGCAGGGACATTAATACACATACACACAAAATATAAACATTTCAGAGGTTAGGCAGAAATAACAGAACGATGCCTTCTACGATCCTTTCATACTCCTTTTGCTAAGTTTACGTTCATACATCTGGTCAGAAACGCACGCCGGTTGCGAGTACTACCCACCTGACCTTTCTGAAGAATCTACAACGAAGTCACAGTTTAGGACATGCAGTGACCAGGGCTGAAGGGTGTCATCTCCCGGAGATGACACCCTTCAGCCCCGTTTCCACTCACATCTGACTTGTAAATACTATGACTAAACCATCCTTTCCTCTTCATTCCTTGGCCATGATTTCTATGGAAGACTCTGAATTCCTATAACTCATTGAAGGTTTAAGAGATTGTTATGCTGTCGGAATTGAATAGATCCCGGGCCGGTTACTGAAGAGATATGCTCACATTCTGTTCTCCGCTAAAACCCACATTTGTAACCTCGCCATATTAATTGTTTTTTTTTTTTCATAATCACCTTGTATAAGGAAAGAAAATATTCCGTAGTGTTCCTGGACTTTGCAAAGGTATTTGACACGGTTTCTATCCCACACTTATTGCGTAATCTGGTAAAAAATGGAGTAAGAGGTCTTCCCCTAAAATTAGTTTTAAGACTACATATCTAACCGGAAACAGCAAGTTAGATTTGATAGTAGGGTGAAAGAAGAACTTACTGGGAAACTTCCAAAGGTTTAAGCGCAGTTTTTGTGGCGACCCCCAGCAGCTAACACAATAAGTAGGTAATAACAGATTGACATAAGGCGTAATATACATTGCGAATAAGAGACTACTTAGCGACGTTTCGAAGAGTTTAAAAAATATATATCAGTTTTCTGACTCTGCCTGTTTCCAAGTTTAAATGTATTTTATAATTCAGATATCGATCTAAAGTTATACCTAGGTACTTAATATTATCAACTGTATCAATAATTGAACATTGGCATGTGTACATGTGTACTGTTACAGGAGTGAGCCTTTAAAGTGATAGGAATATCTGGTTGTGAGGTCGGTGAGATAGAGAACGTCATCAGTTTTGTCTTGGATGTGTTAACTGTTAAAGCGTGGGATCAAAGTCAGTCGAAGGTAGAATAAAAGCCATTCCGTGCAATTATCTGAAGTTCTGACAATGAATTGTCGAAAAAAGTACGAGCTGTATCATCAGCAAAAGACACAATTTTTGCATTTGAGATGTTAGTATGACTTACGGTTGTGATTGCAATTTTAGGTTCTTAAAAAATTGGTGTAGAAACACATAAAAAAACATTGTTGCTAATTTGTGTTTAAAAATACGATACGGAAAAAAAATCGACCTTCAGCTTGACAGTTTGTCAACTATTATTTTTGTTAATTCTTTTCAGAGAGAGATATGTGTGCGGGCTTGTGTCGGGAAACTCTTCAATGATGTACGTCTTTTTTTGGTTTAGAAATATATTTGAAAGTTCACAAAACGTCACATTTAAAATATAAAATAGATGTCTTATTAGTTAGGTTTAATGTTTCAATGTCCGTTCCCACCGAAGTAAAAACAACGGAATAAAGACGATGAAAATCGTCGGTGCCGTGGGAAGCGCGGTGTCGTAATGTAAACGGTCACTTTATCGGTACGATTTGCTGAGCTTGCAGGTTGGGCTCGTAACATCTCCCATGCCCAATGAGCAACTATATGGTGACCTGGACGCCAAAAGTTGCGGCTCTTAAATCATCCTCTGTCAGCTCGGTATTAGCTGTTTCAGTTGTGATATTGTTATATGTTTACGGCGGCAGGGAATGATATAAAAGATTCTCAGTACACCTGCACCGAATAGTATGAGTGTATATAATGGAATAGTGGTATGGTATATTCCAAATGTCTCTAATGATTCAACTTCTATTTCTTCTTGCATGGTAATTTGGTTCTGAATTTTGCGAAGTCTGCTTAGATCTGTAGTCTGCAAATGGTAGCTGCGTGTCTTCGCTAAAATGTCATAGTGTGGTAGAGCCATGAGCTCTTATTGTTGCCCGACTAATTTGTTATCCAAATTGGTTATACTGATCTCTGGGGTTTTATATTGCAACCTTGAGCGACGGTGGCCAAAAAGCTTCCTCGTAACATCTGATATCGTTCTTTGCCACAGGATAGTTTAACTTTTGCACTCTTGGGGAAAGCAATTATGTAGTGGTATCTGTCTAACTCAATGAGAGCAGGTCAGAGAGATAGGCGTGGTTCTGCACGTTACATCTATCTCCTAAGACTGTATGAGTTTTTTAATACAGTCAATTTTTGAAATAATTGTAAAATATTAAGCTTAGTTTAAGCCTGCGCCGACCAAACTAGACGGGTGGAAAATCGGTTTAAGAACAACTTTATTTCTCATAAAGAATTGCATTCATAATTAACTCACTGAGAAACAACATCTAAAACTTAGATTATAATTAGAGCGCACAGATGTTCGTTTATGAAATAACAAAATAGCATAGAAAAAATAAAAATAAATAAAAAATGTGGGTAAACAGATAACATAAACTCGATCGTAAGATAACCAAGTACAGCATGGATGTATGAATTTGATGTGGCACTGATGGAATATTCTGGATTTAGCAAGTTTATTGATGGACAATTTTATTTTCAGTTTAATGTTCAATTAATACGTTTTGTATGTACCACATGGTTTATAAAACATTTTGAGTATTGGATTTTATTGGTTTTTGTTTAATTTGAGTAATCACAAATGAAGAAATTTAATTAAGAGGTATATAATTCATCAATTCATATATATAATGTTGTATTGTATTTGTGTTTGTATATATGTTTTTTTTTCTTTTCCCTATTAATTCATTAATTTTTACGTATTAATTGTGTGAGTTTTTAGTAGCTTTTTGAACCGGGGATAACTTTGTTCTTCTTTTATTACAGATGGTAATTTATTATAAATTGTAACCCCCTCAAACTCTAGGAGGGCGGGTCACTAAGTAACTAGCACGCCTTAAGTTAATTTTTCGTGTTTCTCGTTTTGTTACAAATCTTATATTGGAATGGATTGTCTTATTTAATATTTTACGTATTAGAATACATGTGTAGTATATATACGTTTGTTTTATATTAATTATTTTTGTATCCGCGTATATTTTTTCAGTTGGTGTCCGAAACTTATAGTTAAATAAAACTTTAATTAATCTATTCTGAACTCGTTGAATTGGATCTATATTAGTCTTCACTGCAGTACCCCAGATTTAAATGAGGTAGTCGATATGAGGCTTAACCAGAATTATTTAAAAGATATCGCACTTTTCGAGGGAGACAACTTGTTATATTGCGTAGTGCCCCTATGAGTGGACTTAGTTTAAGTTTAATTTTTTCCAGGTGTGGCTTCCAAGTTAGGTTAATATCCAAGATAAGTCCGAGATATTTTTCTTTAGATTTTCGTTCTAGTAGTTGGCCGTCTATTTTAAGTTCGAAGTTGTGATTTTTTTTTTTTTTTGCTGCAAACACTACATAATTTGTTTTTGTAATATTAATAGTTAAAAGATTTGACTGAAACCACTCATTTAACAGATTAAGATCATTCTGTGCGTCGGCTATTATAGCTTCGACTGAGTGTCCAAAGTAAAAGAGACTTGTGTCGTCTGCATAAAGGGAAATGTCTCCTTTAAGATCCAATTCACTGATACTGTTAATATAAATAAGGAACATGAGGGGGCCCAATATTGATCCCTGGGGGACGCCAAAATTCAAGACACAGGGATTGCTTTCATATTTTCCTATTTTTACTATTTGTTTGCGGTTCTCCATATATGATTTAAAAATTTCAAGTGCTTTGCCTTTAACACCGTTAAGTTCTAATTTTTGTAATAATTTGTCATGACTGATGTTGTCAAAGGCTTTTTTGAGAAAAATAAATATACCTAAGACTACTTGTTTTTGATCAATTTAATTTTTAATTTGGGTTTCGAGGTCAATTGTAGCAGCGAGAGTATTTGATTGAGCTCTAAATCCATACTGTTTGTGGTAAAAGAAACCTTTTCAATTAAGGAATGATTCCAATCGGTTATAAAGAATCTTCTCAATTACTTTAGAAATCACCGGGAGAACTGATATAGGGCGGTAATTGCACGGGTCAAATTTACTTCCGGATTTATGAATTGGTACAACTTTTGCAACTTTTAAATCGTTGGGAAAAATACCTCGTGCCAAACCATTGTTAAAGCAGGCTGTTAGTTCCGTAGCAATAATGTCTTTTACGCATTTAATTGATTTTGTACTAATGCCATCAATACCAGATGCAGTATTACGGTCCAAATTTTTAATTATAGTAATAACTTCCTTTGTAGTTACTGGTTTCAGAAACTGCAATTCCGTTTTATCAGTTAGTCTACACTCTTATAAAATTTTACTTACTTTTGATTTTTCAGAAATCATTTTTGCTAGGGTTGAGCCAATAGTCGAAAAATATGAGTTAAAGCTTTTGCATATTTCTTTTTGGTCCGTAATAGTACCAGCCGCCGTTTCAAGTCTGTCCGGTCCAGTTCTGTCATGCAGTTTGTTTTTCGACAAATCGTTTATAAGTTGCCACATATTTCTTGGTTTACTTGAATTTTCCTCAAACCTCTTTAGGTAATAATCACTTTTCGCTTTTCTTATGTTGTGTGATACTTTGGCTTTTATATGTTCGTACTCTACTTTTAATTCCGTGTCCACCGCATTTGTTTTATATTTTTGCCACTGTATGTTCTTGTTATTTATCTCTTCCAATAATTCTTTTTTAATCCAGTTATGCCGCGGAGGATTCAAAAGCTTAAATTTTGTGATTCTGCACTTATTTAAACAAGATTGTAGTTTGTCTGCCAATTTATCATACTCTACGTCTTCATGATTTTTAGGATATTCATCAAGGCATCGATAAAGTTTATTCAAGTCTACTGCGTTGTATTTCTGTTTTATTATAGGTGGTGGTTGGTATTGCTTGATCTCTAAAAGTATTTGTTTGTGATCAGACATTGAAGATTCCATTGTGACAAAATGAAAATTATTTTCACTTAAGTCACAAGAAACATGGTCTAACATTGTTTTGGTTGAGGTTGTTTCGCGGGTACAGTGTTTTGTATTAGTATGTGTATTTACTGCGGCTCGCTAGTTGTGTGCGTGGTATCGCACACAATGAAAAGTTTTATTGAGGCCGTTTGCAATTGTAGGAAAAAAGGAGATAACTCAGGATTTGAAAAATTTTAATGGTTGTGTTGAGTGATTTAAAAGTCGAATATTGTTTCTTTAGATGTAACTCGCAAAACAAAATCGAATGATCTAAAACAGCAATGTTTCTTTGTGCGTTATGTGTGCCTATACCATTCATCCGTTTGCAATTAAATATTGGCGTTGTTGAGTGCGCGCCGAGAAATGGTCTGGGTAGGTAGCTAGGAAGTAAGTGTAAATAAGGTAGGTAGATGGTTATGGTAGGTAAGCAGTGTAGGTAGATAGGTATTATAAGTAAGTAGGGAGGTAGATGGTTATGGTAGGTAAGGAGTATAGGTAGATAGGTATTGTATGTAAATAGGGTAGGTAGATGGTTATGGTGGGTAAGTAGGGTAGGTAGATAGGTATTGTAAGTTAGTAGGGTGGGTGAATGGTTACGGTAGGTAAGTAGAGTAGGTAGATAGGTATTGTAAGTAAGTCGGGTAGGTAGATGGTTTTGGCAGGTAAGTAGGGTAGGTCGATAGGCATGGTAAGTAAGTAGGGTAGGTAGATAGGTATGGTAGGTATGTAGGGTAGTTAGGTAGGGTAGGTGGGTAGTTAGGTAGGTGAATTGGTAAAGCTAGTATGTAATAAAAATCCAATAGTTTATTAACTTGTTTATTTAATCATTTATGTAGGTACATGCAAAAAGCTTACAGTAAAACAAAATTTATACGTGTGTTATATTGTACTTTTGCTTTGCGTTTTGCGTTCCAGTTTCAACTATGTTTCGTTCATTATATTTATTTATGGTTCCTTTTGATTGATGGCTTCAAGTATATAGTTTCCTTAATTTCCATTGGCATAACTAATCGAAAATCAATAATTCCCGGGAGTAATTAATCAAAACAAAACAATTTAAATTTTTCTTCAATTTTACACCAACATTCATTAATTTCCTCTGTTAGTTCAACCTTCATGTCCACTTCAGTCTAAACAGCAAATATGCATGTTTTTCTTTGTGCTATGTGTTATGTGTAGTCCTTGTTCCTGGTAATACCAATCATGTATTTCATTTACTTATATTGATATTACCATCCTTTTCTCTATTGCAGAAATTACTTTTTTTTTCTCGTTTATACCATCGTCAACACTCATGCCTCTGGCTGAGCTAGGACGTTTTATTTCTAAAATTTTGTCATCGTCTTCTACAATGCCATCTGGATAAAAAAAAAAAAAACTTGTTGTGAAGACCAAAACTACGAACATTATAAAACATGACTTAGAATAAAACTAAATAGTTAACAAATCGAAGAGCACCACATTGCATCCGCCATCTTGTATTTAAAAAAAAAATTAGAATTGGCAACGGCATCCAAACCTATTCAATGATACCCATATCGATTATTTGAGAAAAACTTTCATCCGCCATCTTGGACTGTACTCAAAGTTTCAATTGGCACCTTCAAAAACCTAATAAACGATAACTTTATCTTATATTTGAGAAAAGATTGCATCCGCCATCTTGGATTTTGAAATGAAAGTCTTAGAGAAAAAAATAACACAAAAATAAAATACACATAAATATTACGAGAAACGGTTTTTTTCGGAATAGAGTTCCACTATTCTTCTTGTAATACTTTTCCTTGCGCTTACCCATTTTTGCTAGAAACAAATTTTATAAATAAGGTAGGCACCTACACATACATAAATAAGTTTAGAACAGTAAAAATTAAAGATAAATGTTAGATATGCGTAATAAGTAAAACAAAAAAAAAATTATAACTACCTTTTAGCTGTTTGGAGCAGATATGCGTACACGAAAGGTCTCGAATG
Organism: Dasypolia templi; assembly: GCA_963555695.1. Lineage (NCBI taxonomy): Eukaryota > Metazoa > Arthropoda > Insecta > Lepidoptera > Noctuidae > Dasypolia > Dasypolia templi. The sequence continues at coordinate 21,435,266 of OY743155.1, read as the reverse complement.
CGTTTTCCCTTCGCGTCGCTCCGCAATGAGACGTGACCACTTTCTGAGCTCCCGTGGTCGACTGGATTGCCGAGTTTTTTTTTTTTTTGGGAATGCCATCTCGCAGGTCAACCTATGAGGTTATCGTCTGCTTAGGCGGACTTGCCTGTGGTTGCCCTAATAAATTATGGCCTCCAGCCAGGACTTACACTTAAATACTAACTAAAAACTAAGCTACTACACGCTAAGGGCACCCCCTGTGGGGTACGACCCTCGGCTTAGGGCGTCGCTGGTAGAGGGCAGCAAGGGACTAGCTGGATCAGGATTTCAGTGATTTTGGCACGAATTTAAAGGTACAGGCTCAGCGGCGCGGGCTGACTCGAGCAAGGGTCGGGAGGGGCGTGCATTTGGGCGTCGAGGCAGCCCTCGGCGGCGATGACGGTCGGACGGCGATCGGGTTTTGCGCTTGTGTAAAGTGTTGGTGGCGTCGTCGGGGGCGATTAGGGTATGCCGGGAGGGAGTATAGCGGGCGGCCGCTGAAATTCCTGATTTCAGCGGCCGCCCGCTATACTCCCTCCGATTTAGGTATCTCGGTATTTAGGTAATCAGGCTCACCGATTTAGGTGTTTTATGCCACAGTCGAAGAAACGCTTAGATAAGCTTTTCATAAACTAGTTTATGGTTGGCATTTTAAGGCACCTTTCTGAGGAGACGGTTCTGAAGGGTCTGCATCTTATGATCATGACGTGGGTGAGCCGTGCGCACATACAACCCAGGCATAGGTCTTGATGGGACGGATGACTGCGGTATAGATGCGCAGCTTGCAGTATGAAATGGAGTCTACCAAGAGCGAAGAAGGCGCGCGCGCGAATCGCTATGATGTGCTGCTTAAAGGTGAGGTTTTGGTCTAGGGTCACGCCGAGGTACTTAGCTTGCTTCTCCCAAGAGATCGGCTTGCCGTACATAGTGATCGGGCTGGAAAGGGGGGGGGGGTGGGAGTCGACGACGTTTTGAGAAGAGAACCGCCTGACTCTTATCGGGGTTAGAGGTCTCTAGTCTCCATTTCCGGATCCAAGCGCCTTAAACGTTTGCGGAGGTTTGGAGAATACGAGCTATAGCTTTGGGACAATGACCGGTATAGTAAACGGCATTGTCGTCGGCGAAGAGAGCCAACTGAGCCTTTTTACTCTTTGGGATATCGCTGGTGTACATTGTGAAGACTAGAGGCCATATAACGGAACCCTGAGGGACACCGGTGCGAATAGGTTGAGGGGACGAGAGTGCACCCTCGATGCGATAGCGGAAGGTGCGATTCGACAAAAAGTTTCGTAATATGAGTACGAGACGATCTGGCACTCCTAGTTGGTAAAGCTTGTTTAACAAGCCGTTGTGCCAGACTTTGTCGAAGGCTTTCGCTATGTCGGAGAATAGTACACCCGTCGTCGCGTTACGCTGCAGACCAGCGCACACGTGCTCTACGATACGGTGGACCTGGTGGATACTCGAGTGTTGGGATCGGAAACCAAACTGCTCGTTGGTTGAATGAGGCTCTTTGCTTCGGCATAGTCTTTGAGACGCTTATAAATATGCCTCTCGTAGATTTTGCTGGGACCAATGAGTAAGCTAATAGGGTGGTAGCTAGAGGGCTCAGACTTTGGCTTGCCTGGCTTTGGGATACCGATGATTGTTGCTTTTTTCCACGCTTGTGGGAAGATGTTGTTGCTCAAGGCGCCATTGAAGATGGCGGTAATAAGCATTATTAGAGGGGCTGAAAGGAGTTTGTATACCTTATTGGTAATACCGTCCGAACCGGGGGCTTTACGAGCGTGGAGCCCTTTAATGATGTCGTGCACTTCGTCTGGAGTGACGGGAGGCAGAGGATCATCAGGGTCTTCGACGGGTAGGAGGTCGTCTCTCCATTCGACTTCAGCGTCGACCTTGTTCAGGTGAGCTTGGTCTACTGGTTGAGAGCTGGGAGAACATTGGGACTATAGGCTGTCGGCAAGACATTCGGCCTTGTCGGTGCTGTCAAAAGCAACGCTCTTGTCGGGGCGGATGAGAGGAGGCATAGAGACCTCTTCAGAGGAACGCAATTTCCTCTGCAATTGCCAGAAGGCTTGATGGGTGGGCTCGAGTTCACTTAGCATCTTGTTCCAGCCTTCAGAGTGAACCTCTCCTATGCGTTTATTTACAGCATGCTGTAAATGGCACATGTGGGCTTTGTTTGCGTCACAAGGGAAGGAGTCGTATGCACTAATAGCCGCGTTCTTCTCGGTTATCAAGTCACGTACAGTCAGTAGGTAGTTTCCAGCGACGGTCTTCCATCACTGGAACTTCCCGTGAACAATCCGTCAATTCGGATTGGACGTGCTCTGTAAACGAGTCGATTGCGGCCGTCGTGTCGGCGATTAACACGATGGTGTCAAAGTGAGGTGACGTAGTGGATTTAAGTCTTTCGCTTACTTTCCTCCAGTCGGTTATCATCTGCGTCTGAGGCGGTTGGGATCGATCGGCCTGGATTCCCGAGCGGTGTTACGCGTATTATATTCAACACCGCGGATCCATATAAATAATGTATGGCGGATTTGAGAAAATTAATTAAAGAAAAACTAAAATAGCCAGGCGACATTATGAAAATGTAGATTAAACATTTGAGATTAATATAAATTGAAGTTTGTTAAAACATTCAGAAGTTTATTTACAAAACAAAACAAAACACGAGTATGATATTTTTAGGTTTTGGACCAAATTTTTTTTTTTACAGTATTTTTTTTTCTCGCTACAATCTTAGATATATTCTTTGTGATATTCTTTACTTAATTTTTATGTTCATATTTGTAAAAGTATTGATTACATCGACATAACACTGACCACCGTTTAGATTATTCTGCACGACGCTGTCTTAAGAATCTCGTAATAATTTCTAATATTTAAATCAATTTCGTCGGAACTCTACGTACGTTTTAATTGGCTTTTCATATTTTTAAGATCTTTGACAAAAAGTATAGAATGATGAACTGATTTATCTCGACTAAAAACTGATATATTTTCCATTCTATTAGTTTCACTCAGTAGTTCTTGTAAATTTTCGGTCAGAATCACGAAGATGTGCGTAATTAATTTTTCGCTCATTATCTTAATTAGTCATATTCATGACTTATGAAAGAGCTTTCTCCAGTTTTCTCTGATTAATTTAAAGATTATCTGGTTTTGCTGAATCATCATTTCTTTATGCAAAGTAAAATGTTTATTAAATGACTAGCACTTCGTCCGCGACTACGTCCGCGTAGATTACGAAAAAAATAATCCTACGTTCATCAGACATAATTTCGGCTTCTAATGGTAAAACAATTTTTCAAATCAGTCCAGTAGTAACGGAGCCTGTTCAATACAAACAAAGAATCGAATCTTTCTTCTTTATAATATTAGTATAGATTGTGACAAAGTTTTTTTTTTTAAGATACGTTATGCATTTTCAAATTTCAGAGCATCATGGTTTTCTAAATTTGCAGAAATACTTTTGATGATTCTGTGTGATAGTTTATGTGTAGTGACAGCGAGTTGTGATAGTGTTTACATGTGACTCAATTTCTTCGAGGCTAATATCTTGTAAGAAAATCTTTTCTTCGGTTGTCTATTTAACCGTGATTTTGCGACCGGACCACGACTTTTTGTGGAGTATAAATGTACAGGTAAGTTCTTAACTGCTTTGTCCTGAATAAATTGACGATTTCGTACATGAATGACTTGATTTTGTTCACAATCTAAAACGGGTACCCTATCCGCGTTACGCGGCGTCGTAATATGATTTCGAGGATCTAAATGTCCAGAAATTCCAACAAAATATGTTCTACAGTTAGTTAAACTGTGCGATTAGCACCTACGGTATAAGACTTCGAATTGGTTCGTTTTTATGCTGAATTTTAAATAATTGTAAGTGTTCCAAAAGCGTGCTGTGGAAACGTTCTATGATGCCATTTTCGTTTGGTGCATAGGCACTAGTCATAAGGTGTTCTATTTTAGCAAACGGAGAAATTCTGACACTACTTGATTTCTACATTCGGTACCTTGATCCGCAGTTATATTTAAAGGGAAACCGTGATGAGTACTATAAGTTAAAAGCGCTTCTATTATATTGGGTGCAGTACAATCGGGTAAAAGATACGCCTGTGCGCATTTTAAGAATGAGTCTATGATATTTAAGTATTTGTCGTGGTCAATAGTCAGAACGTCTGCGTGTGCTAATTCGAACGGTTGAGTTGGTGAAGGTACAACTCTGAACTGCGGGTGTATCGGATTTCGATCATATTTCGCACATCAGCATATATTGCATTCATTTATAAATTGAGTAATATCCATTTTAGTTTTTGGCAAAAAGTAACGTTGTCAAAGTCAAAGCATTTATTTCCCATAATAATAGGCCCATAAAACGGCACTTTTGAACGTCAAAATTTACATTAAAAATAGAACTGATTCTAGGCGCCACTTCCAAAAAGTAGTTTCGTATGGAGAAGAAGTGGCAAGAAACTCCACCGTTACTCTTTTAAAATGTTTAACAATATTTTGTATATATTAATTATATTTCTATATGTGAAGACGATGCACCAAGAATAAAAATACTATACCACTATTGGTACAAAAAAATTAAAAATAAAGCAAAGGCATATAAATTAATCACGTGATAGGTACATTGTGCTCACATATGTACAAACAATTGTAAAAATATATGATTTTGCTAAAATATTAACTAGGAATAAGTCAGTGTGTGAGTAAAGTAAAAATAACCAAATGTGCAACACAATAAGCAAATAGTATGATTTTGTCTAGCCTCTAGATTGTCTTATGGAGCAGGACCAGCATGTTTCCAAGCATTCTTATCTAGGATATAATCTTCTAATTTGTAATATGCTTTATTACAAAGTGTTTTTTTAACATGAGTTTCAAACTTTCTTTCATTTAATTGCAATATTTCACCAGGTATTTTGTTGTAACATTTAACACAGTACCCCATAAAAGATCTATGTACTTTAGATAGTCTGAAAAATTGTTGATCTATTTTATTTTTATTTCTAGTGTTAATATTATGTCTATCACTTATTTTATTAAATAGATGCAGATTTTTTCTAACATACATAATTTTTTCATAAATTAACTGGCAAGGTACAGTCATTATATTAATCTTCTTAAATAGTTCCCTAAGAGATTCGCGGCGACGTAGATTGTAAATGGCTCTGACAGCTCTCTTTTGCAAAATAAAAATGCATTCAATGTCAGCAGCCCGACCCCACAGTAAAATGCCGTTTGACAAAATGCTGTGGAAGTAGCTAAATTAAACCAAACGCGCGGTTTCAACGTCTGTTAACTGTCTTATCTTTCTAACAGCATACGCTGCCGAGCTTAGTCGCCCCGCGAGAGATGTTATATGGGGTCCCCATTGTAACTTCTCGTCTAGCGTGATTCCTAGGAAAACCGTCTGATTACTAAATTCCAGTTTTTCTCCTTTCAATATGATGTCACATTCGCTACTTCTAACATTAGGTAATTGAAATCGAATGCATTTGGTTTTTTTCTCATTTAGTACCAAATTATTTACCGTAAACCAATCACGGACCTGAAGAATAGAGTTGTTCACGTCGTCAATATTTTGTGACCTTCGATCTATTTTAAAGATCAATGAAGTGTTATCTGCAAATAACACCATCTTCGGTTGATTTTGAAGTAACTGGGGTAAATCATTAATGTAGACTAAAAAGAGGAATGGACCCTTCGAACCTTGAGGAACGCCCATTGATATTTCAGACTCTAATGAGTTTGTGCCGTTTATTTGTACTTTTTAACCTTTCTGTCTTTCAAGTATGATCTTAGCAAATCAAGAGTTTCATTCCTAATCCCATAGTGCTCCAGTTTCAGCAGAAGTGTCTCATGGTTTACGCAATCGAACGCCTTAGAGAGATCGCAAAAGATTCCAATGGCATCTTGTGATTCCTCCCAGGCGCTAAAAATTTTCTTTCTTCTACAACGTCCTTTAGTGAAACCGTACTGATGTTCATGCAAGATGGAGTTTTTATTAAAGTGACGTAACATTTGATTGAGCATCAACTTTTCAAACACCTTACTGAAACTGGCAGAATTGACACGGGCCTATAATTATTGAGCTCTTTACTATCACCGGATTTGAACAATGGGATCACTTTACTATGTTTCATAAGATCCGGAAAGACTCCTTGGTCTACACTGGTGTTAAATATGAAAGCTAAATAGGGCGCAAGGGTTTCGATGAGAGATCTACAGACTTTTACAGACATTCCCCAGAGATCTTCTGTTGATTTAATTTTAAGATCTTTAAAAGCTTTTATAACAGCTTGGGGGTTTGTATGCTGAAACCTAAACGCCAAAGGGCATGGTTTTATATTATTTTTAAGTAAGGCAGCAGAAAGCGCGGGTGAGGAATTTAAATCTTCAGTAGTTTTAAGTGGAACATTAACAAAAAAGTTTTCAAATTCCTGAGCTATATCTACATTTGAGTTGATGGGGCCACGTGCAGTCTCTAAATTAAATTCAATATTACGCTGTTTTTTCCTACCTGTTTCATTATTTATTATTTGCCAGGTAGTTTTTATTTTATCATCAGCTGATTTTATTTTATTACTAATATATAGAGCTTTAGCTATTTTGTCTATATATAAAAGTCAGTTGGTCATATTAATAACCAACTGACTTTTATATTTATGTAAAGGTTCTTCCGATATTGGAATTTCCAGAATAGGGCTTTCTAAACTCGTGTGTATACCTTCGTATTACTAGATACCGACGATACTGAAGTAGGTGGTAATCTGATGAATCTGAAATCTGACAGTGCTCCAGGTTGGGATAATGTCACGACAAGATTCTTAAAATACATAAGAAAGGAAGCTGTTCTCATATTGGCTCACCTTGCTAATCTCTGTTTTCAAAAGGGTATATTCCCAGCTACAATAAAACAGTCCGTTATTACTCCAGTTTACAAGGAAGGGGACAGCGTCGATGCCTGCAACTACAGGTCTATTTCCGTCACGTAATTTTTCAATCACTTTTGATCTCCAGATAAATATACCTTCTAATACAGGCATTGTATGCTTAAAAGGAGGCTCCAAACACGTTAAATGTAATGAAATTTTCTATTTGGCATAATAGTTTAAATATTCTATGCGCAAGTGCGATAAGACTTGCCGAGTTCGCATATCGGTATTCACAGTCGTGTCTAATGCTCGAATAACTGGCATTGTTTGTTCGTTAAAAATATGTGCAAAGATGGGTTTTGTTATAGAAATTACAATGTCTTTATCGGTCGGATTAGAAATTTGAACATTAGCATGATGATTTTCAGCGGATGGTGAGCATTCGCTGATGTAGCAATCCGAAATTGATTGTTCTTCAACGAAAATGTCTCCATGCGCAATATTGATTTGATTTAATGATTTTTAAAGGTCTTTATTACTATAAAGGTTGTTACAAATGAGTTTACAAATGATCTTATTCTATTTGTACACAAATCGTGATTAATTTTGTTACATAGGCTACATTTCGCCTTTACAAACATTTAAACATGTTATTATTATATTTTGCGTTGACATGTATTAGCATATGTTAAATGTACATCATATTATCTACTAGATATGTGCAAGTCTTAGTAGGGACCCACATAATATTAAATGTTTAATTAAGGTACAAAATGTACGCATTCAAAATAAATGATAATAACATGCGGTAAGTAGCGGGTAGTCCGCGCAAAAATCTTACATGCACGGCCGGTCAAGTGGCGACGTCTAGCAAGCGAGCTATCGTCATGATACGTCACGGAGGGAGTAGTGATGGGGCAGTCGGTATCGATTGTATGTGCGAGCGTAAGATAATGTACTTAGTCTACTTTTACCAATTGCTGAAATTTGTGTATTAGAGTGTGATGGGTTTTTAAGCAAGTAAAATTTGTGTGAAAGTTTGAATATAAAATCTTTAAAAATGGATACTTTATACGCTTGTGTAATGTTTTGAGGTTTGTGCGAAATGGTGTGTTATAGGATAATTGTAATGCTTTATTTTGAATCGTTTGGAGTTTGTTATATTTGCTTTCTGCCAGACTGGACCAGACAGGTGCTGCGTAAGTTAAGCATGGTCTTACTAAAGTGGAATAGATAAGCAATTTTGTTGAAGGACTAAGAATGGATTTGCGATTTAAAATGAGTGTTAATGAATTTAAGGCTTTTGCACCCTTCCTTATAGTTAGTTGATTGTTTTTGTTCCAGTTAAGGGTCGTATATGTGGATTGCGCCGTGGTGGTTTTGGGGTGACACAGACAGACCTGGATGTCGAAGCGGATCCACCTGTGATCGGAGCAGGAGGCCTCCTTAGAGACCCCCGTGGCAATTTCCGCAGCGCCCTCTGTTGCCAGAGTGAGATCTATGATTGTGCGGCTTCGCCTGGTTAAGAATGTTGGTTCGGAGCCAGTGTTTAGTAGGGATAGGTTAGTCGTGAATAAGTAGTCAACCAAGGCCTTACCCCTCTCGTTTTGTGTGTCCATATCCCAAAGTTGGTGGTGAGCATTGGCGTCGGCCCCGACGACGGCCTCGAACCCGCTTCTCTAGCATTCATGTAGGCTGAGGCGAAAACGATCACCATCTCCTCGGCTACCGCACCACAGTTTCAGTACACCCCCGGTGAACAGCCGCTTGGCGTTGAATGTCGGCCCTGGAGTGTCTTACTTGGGGGAGCAGGCCTCGAGAATGATCTGCTTCTGGATATCAGCGAGTACCTGGTCCGAAACGTCCTTGCTGAGGATGCCCGTGCGGTCGCAAGTGATCGCGACGTAGAGGTTAGCGCTGGCAGCTTGGGCGCAGCTGCGTTGGGCGACCCGTTTGGATTGATCAAGGTACGGCCGCTTATGCTCTCATCGAGGTGTCAAAGTCTCGTTGAGGGCTCGCTTGGCCGCGGCGTGATCCATCCGACCGGTTCGCTGTGATTTATTGCACCTTCAGCTCTCTCCGGGACACTGGCTGGCGGTTGACTGGGCGCTAGTTGGCTAGTGCCGGCCTCTGCCTGCGACCGCTTACCGGCGTAGAAGTTTAGCTGACCGCTAGTCGATTTGGCTGACTCAGCGGCAGCAGCCTGTTTGTTGCGGGAGCCTTTTCCCTGGTTCCAGCGTGTTTGCCGACGCTCCTTCCTTGTGATTGTAGCCCTCTGCTTGCCTTGTACTGAGGCAGCCGGTGGACCTGAAGGGTCAGTGCAAGGGCAACGGGCTTGTTGAGTGGATTTATCCTTGCCCTTGCGTTTCTGCACTTGCCAGGCGCGTGAAAACGCGTCCTCGGTGCACTTGGCCGTCGCCGTTTGACCTTCTGGTTGAGGGGAGGCTAGAATAGCTACAGGAGGAGGAGGTGGTTTGGTAGGATAACCGCTGCCAACATTACCCAGCGCCGGGGTCTGTGTGGAGAGGGTCGGACCGGCAGTGGTATAAGTCGTTGCCGTCTTCGCCTCAGTGTAATAAGGGTCGGTACTGGTCCCAATCAGCGCCGACGTCCTTTGTTTAAGTTGACACTTTTGCTTTTTGGTCTTAGCTGCGGTTTTCGCCACAGCCGGACCGGCGCCCGCGCTGGTACCAGCGGCGTTAGCCGCATGGCCACCAGGGCAAGCACCTCCCTTGGGAGTCTCATTGGCTTTCGCCTCCACTCCGCTGTGTTTGTTTTTTAATTGGCCTTTTTTGTCCATATTAAAAATTAATTTATAATTCGTCTCTCTGGCTCCCACCCTCCATGGAGCCCGCAACTGGGAACGTCTCACTGTAAAAAAAGCTCGAACGTTAGGACTACCAGAGAGATATAGGGGCGAAAGGCTGGCTTACAGTGCGACATCGGGCGCGCGATCGGGTTGGCATAGGGGCCACCCCCCCCCCCCCCCCAATGGGTTCCCGCATTGACGAGGCGGGGGGGCTCAGTAGCCGTGGTTTGGACCCCACGGTGAAGCTAAGAGGAACCCGAGGAGGGGCCGCTCGTCAGGGCTTTAGTATACAAGCCGACGACGTAGCGGCCAAGGTTGCGGTGTTGTTGGGCGACATCGCAACTGTGGTGGGGCCGCGGCGGGAGAGGAGTGCCGGTATTGCGGTGCGCCGCTCTCCCTACCTTCCGCGGCCTTAACGGGGTCGCCACCGTACGATGGCTGACGCGGTGGGGCCGCAGGGGAAGAGGAGTGACGGTATGTCGTTGGCCGCTCTCCCTATCCTCTGCGGCCGAAAAATGGTAGGCGACGGGGCCATTCATCAGACCCGTCGCAAGGGGCAAGGGGTTGGTCGTAGGCTGAGGGCGAACAACGCCCTCTTCCAGCCCCTCTAAATGGGTCCAGGGACGGCGGACTCGGGGACGTCCACCGCCCGACCCGAGGTGGCGGCGCGTAGTGTTCCACGCGCGCCCCTCTTAGACGTCGCGGGGGGAGTCTAACACCTCACTCCCCCTCCCAACACGAGGAGGCCCGCCGAGGCAGGCCAGCACCAGCCGGGGTTGTGGAAGAATAATGTGTTCCCGCGACCCCGGCGTAGGTGTGAGATGGAACACCGGGGTGGTTTTTAGTCAGTAAGAGTCTGACAGACCCCTCCGCCCGCCCCAGGGCGGAGGACATCCATGAGGATTTTCCACCCCGGGAACAAAAAAAAAAAAAAAAAAAAGGGGCCACCCCCCGGACACGGCGTGGCACACGCTGGCAGAGTGTGCCGCTTGGGAGGAGCCGCGCCGTGCCCTCATCACCGAAGTAGGCAACGACCTGTCGCTGCCGGCCGTCGTGAACGCGATGGTCGGCGGCGCAGAGTCCTGGGACGCAGTGGTCTCCTTTTGCGAAACGGTCATCTCGCAGAAGGAGGCTGCGGAAAGGGAGAGAGAGATCTCGACTCTCGACCCGGCCCGCAGCAGACGCACCGGGCGTCGGCCTCTTCCGGCCCCCCTAAATGGGTCCAGGGGCGACGGATTCGGGGACATCCGTCGCCCCCCAACATCAGGACCCGAGAAGGCGGCGCGCGTAGTGTTCCTCGCGCGCCGACCACAGACGTTGCGGGGGGAGTGCACCTCACTCCCCCCGCCCGAGACGGGGCCCGCGCAAGCGGGCCGGCACCAGCCGGGGTTGTGGAAGAATAATGTGTTCCCGCGACGCCGGCGTAGGTGTGAGATGGAACACCGGGGTGGTTTTTAGTCAGTTAGAGTCTGACAGACCCCTCCGCCCGCCCCAGGGCGGAGGACATCCATGAGGATTTTCCACCCCGGGAACAAAAAAAAAAAAAGGGGCCACCCCTCACGAACTGATCAACCCTCACTTATACCGCCAGCATGACCTTTACCTACTGCTTCGGCCGTCCGAGGACGACCTCAGCGGACCTCAGCAGCTCGCCTGTGGCCCTCTGACGGGACACTATGACCATTTCCCTACCCCTGGCTAATGGGTAGGGCCACCGTTTCGCTTGAAATCCAGACCAAAGGGGGCGTATTGCCTTACGGGCTGTATGAGCTACCTTTGTGGGAGTTCGTACGTCACACTCAATAATGCAGATCGATATTGTTTAGGTGTGCATTTCTCTAACATAGTATTTAAGTGAAACAATTGTGTAATTATATTCAGTAACAATACATCCATCAAGGGAATCGTTAGTCTACTCATTTACATGACATAACTTATCATACCTAACAAGTAAATAACATTTTCACTGTTGGGCATTACACCCCAACATTTGGTCCTTCGAGCAATTAAGGGTTGTGTGATTTATATCTTTTACGGTCGCGAATCGGTTGAACTGGTCTCTCACAAGCGAGTCGCCCCAGTAATCAATTGAGAAGGCGCATTTCGTAGAAGAGAAAGGTTGCACAAAACCAAGAACCAGGAGTGTGGAGCAACAGCCTACTTTTCAAAGCAATGGTTCGTCAAATTGTCGGAAAGTTTGGCAACAATCAAGAAAATACATGACGTCACAATAGAAAGTTTGCACGCTATCAAGGACTTAGAAGTGGATGTCAGAACCTGGGACATACTCAGATTACATTGAATCACTGAAGAACTCGCGAGAATTACCGGTGTTAAAGGATTTCTTAAACTACCTAGAGGCGAAGTTTACTTCAATGGAATCATCGCAGCGTAAACAAGACAACTATAAGAAGTCAAGTTCTGCAACAAACCAGAATCAAGAAGCATCTCATTTCAAGAAATACTGCTATCATAACAACAAGAATCAAACGGCTAGTAACAACAAGGTTACGAAATCGTTCCATGCGTCAACGTTTACTTGTCCACTCTGCAACGACGAGCATGGCCTCTATTTTTGTGCCAAGTTTTTAGAAATGTCGAATAACGTAAAACTTAGCACAATTAACAAATTGCAAGTCTGCATTAATTGCCTGTACAACCATAAAGGCAAAAAATGTACGTCAAACAACCGATGCCGCAAGTGCGAAGCTAAGCACAATACTTTATTGCACGAGGCTGCATCAAAAAACAACGAACAAAACCAAACGGATTCATCACCTCATGTCTCTCGAAATCCTATTCATCATCAGCCTATTTTAGTCCACTGCTGGACATAGGCCTCCCCTAATGAGCGCCATAGCGCCCTGTCTTTAGCTTGACGCATCCAGCATCTGCCTGCAATCTTTCGCAGCTCGTAATCCCACCTGGCCGGAGGGCGTCCTACACTACGTTTGCCGAGTCGTGGTCTCCACTCAAGAACTCGTTTACCCCAGCGGTTGTCGGTTCTTCGCGAGATATGGCCGGCCCACTGCCACTTCAGCTTGCTAATTCTTAGACCTATGTCGATAACTTTGGTTCTCTGTCGGATGCATTCGTTGCGAATTCTAACCTTCAGAGAGACTCCGAGCATAGCTCTTTCCATAGCTCGCTGAGCGACTTTGAACAGGTGGACCAGCCCTATCGTGAGTGTCCACGTCTCAGCTCCGTAGGTCATGACGGGTAGGACGCAGTGATTGAAAACTTTGGTTTTCAAGCATTGCGGTGTGGATGACGAGAAGACTCGGCGTAGTTTCCCAAACGCTGCCCAGCCTAGCTGGATCCTCCTCTTGGCCTACCTCTCAAAATTGTTTTTGCCTAACTGCAGAATTTGCCCAAGGTAAGTGTACTCGGAAACAATTTCGAGAGGGTGGCCATGTACGACGACCGGTCCCGGATCAATGAGACCATTGATCATGACTTTGGTTTTATCCAAATTCATGCCGAGACCGATGCGTCGCGAGGCTGAAGCTAGGCCGTCCAGCATATGGTTCAGCTCCTCCAACGACTCCGCCATTAAAACTATGTCATCAGCGAATCGCAGGTGTGAGATGTAATCCCCGTTTATGTTAATGACCTTACCTTTCCGGTCCGTCAGTCAGTCGTCTTAAACATATCTTCCAACGCGCTCGTGAACAGTTTCGGGGATATAACATCCCCCTGTCTCACTCCTCTGCGCAGTTGGATGGGTTTGGACTGCTGGTCCTGTACTTGGACACTCATGGTGGCGGCGTCGTAAAGACATCTCAGTACCTCGATATAATGACAGTCTACTTGGCATCGCTGAAAGGATTCCAGAACAGCCCAGGTTTCGACATAATCAAAGGCCTTCTCATAGTCCACAAAGGCCAGACACAGGGGCTGATTATACTCTTCGGACTTCTATATAATCTGCCTCACTGTGGTATGTGGTCTATGGTGCCATATCCTCCGCGAAACCCGGCCTGTTCCGGTGGCTGGAACTCGTCGAGTCTCCTGGCGAGACGGTTCGTGACCACTCGTGAGAACAGCTTATAGACGTGGCTCAGGAGTGAGATGGGTCTGTAGTTTTTAAGAGTTTTTAAAAAAGAGCACCACCAAACTCCCGCTCCACGCCTTTGGAGTTCTCCAACTGTGAAGGACAGCGTTGAAGAGGTTCAGTAGTTCCTGTATAACAGGAGCTCCTCCGGCTTTCAAAAGCTCTGACGTTATGCCGTCCTCACCGGGTGCTTTTCCATTTTTAAGCTGTCTCAGAGCTAACACGATCTCGTCTTGACTGATGTCTGGCAGTTCGTCGGTATAGTGGCGTGTCAGGGTGGCTCTGGAATCGTGGTCGTCTCGTTGGGCATAAAAATCCTCTATAAGCTAATATCTCCGGCTTCGACAATACAGTCCTCCCGTCGTGCGTTTTAAGCTTCGTCAGGTGGCTCTTGCCAAGCTGCTGAGTGAATACTTTGGACCCTCGGTTTCGCTCTATTGCCTCTTCAATGAGGCGTGTGTTGGAGCTCCGAAGATCGCGCTGCACCATCTTCGCAATTCGCTTGTTCAGGTCTGACCTATCTGACGAAGTCGCTTGGGTGGTTTCCCATCTTTTTGCCAGCAGCCTGAGAGTCTCATCCGAGAGTTTGGATTTCCTGCCAGTGCGCTGCTTTTGGCAGAACTTGATGCCCTCGTCTCTCAACGTTTTCTCAACCAGATTGAGTAGGGTCTCGTCGGCGTCATCAGTGGGATCCAAGGCAACGAATCTATTTCCGAGAGCCTGCTGGAACTTCTCGGTGCCCGCCATGATTTGGGTTGGGTTAGGTCGGAGCGTGGACTTCAGCAGACGGTTTCTTTCAAGCTTTAAGTTGATATTCAGAGAGCCTCGGAGCAGTCGGTGATCAGATCCGGTATTGAACCTGTTGATCACTGAGACATCTCTGAATATGTGCTTGCTATCCGTCATGATGAAGTCGATCTCATTTTTTGTCACAGTGTCGGGACTTCGCCACGTCCACTTCCTTTGGGGCTGTTTCTTAAAGAAGGAGTTCATTAAGAACAGCCCCTCCTTCTCAAGGAAGTTGACAAGCGTTTGGCCTATTCGGGATTCGTTGCCAGTCCGGGTTCCCACCTTGCCGTTAAAGTCCCCCATAACAACGTTGAAGTGAGCCTTAGTGGTGTTGTGTAAGGCTTTGGATATGTCTTCATACATATCCTCCACTTCGTCATCCGAGTATGCCGAGGTCGGTGCGTAGACCTGAATTGCCTTCATGATATACCGCTTGGATAGCCGAAGGATCAGGTACGCTACCCTGTTCGACACACTGGAGATTTCTTGAAAGTTGTTAGTGAGGGCCTTATTAACGAGAAAACCTACGCCACCCTGAGATGTTTTATCGCCCTCGCGAAAGTAGAGAAGATAACCCGAGTCTAGGGTTACGGTGTCCTCTCCCTCTCTACGGACTTCACATAACCCCAGAACATGCCATTTAATGTTCTCTAACTTCACTTCCAATTGCGCTAGATGATGGTCGAGCCTCAGAGTTCGTCCGTTATACGTCGCCAGGGTCAATTTTTTCAGTAGTGAATGGTAGCCTACCGTAGTCCGGGGATTCCTAGCACCCCCTGCCCCGCCGTTACCATAGCCGCTACCATGGCCAGGAATAGCGAGGCGGCCGGGAACTGGGGGCCATTTTTTGGCTTGTAACTTCATTTTGGGGTAATGCTCATAATCCCCACGCTGGGCATGCGGGATTGGGATCGCAGTTTGGTGATGGAATTGTTCTGCAGGGGGCGCTGCTGCCCGCCCCCCGGTGTATGTCCCTTAGTCGCCTCTTACGACACCCACGGGAAGAGTTGGGGTGGTGCAATTCTAGGCCGGCACCACACGGCACACGGGATCGGAGATCCTATTGGCGACCGCCATAGTTGAGGTTGAGGGAGCTGATGGAACTCAGTACAACATGCGAGCTCTGGTAGATCAAGGGTCTCAAATATCACTGATAACAGAACGAGCACCTCAACTTCTTGGGATCAAACGCCAGAAATTTAAAGGAGTTGTCTTTGGAGTTGGAGAGAAGAAGAGCAGTTGCAAGGGCATGATAAAAACTTCATGCAGCTCTGTCTGCAGCGACTTCACGTTCAGAAAATCAGTTTACATAATGAAAAACTTAATCAAGAATCTACCGAACAAAACCTTTACGAAACGGTCATGGCCTCAAATACAAAATGTCAACTTGGCGGATCCGGAATTCAACACCAGCTGACCAGTAGATCTGCTATTTGGAGCAGACATTTACTCCCAGATCATGCTAGGAGGAATTATCAAAGGCGATGACGTCACACGGCCCATCGCACAGCAAACATACTTAGGCTGGGTACTATGCGGACACGTCAATTCTACAAAATTACAATGTAACGTGGTATTGAACAATCTGGAGGATATGAGACAGTTTTGGGATTCCGAAGATATCAAAGACCAAGGCGACTTCTCAGTGGAAGGTCAGAAATGCGTTGAGTCCTACAACAACTCCACACAACGTTAGGAAAATTGACGATACGAAGTTCGACTTCCAATGATAAACGACTGGGAATGCAAGCTCGTCCAAACAGATGGCTATTGCCCAATTCAAAACTTTAGAACAAAGATTCGGAAAACACCAACACTTGGCAAAAGCCTATAAAGAATTGATAGCAGAGTACATTGACTTAAACCTACAGCAAGATTTACAAGCAATATTAATACAGTGGAGGCAGTACAAGTATGCTTACCCAGCTGATATTGAATAGACGTATAGGGGAAAAAATTTGAAGCCCACTGTGACCAAAGCCAACAACAGATTGTCAGGCGCGAATCACCGGAACAACCGTTACTTTCATATCAGCTCGCCACAGTTACTTATGACACCAAAGCAGCCCCGTTTCTGGCCATAATGACACTACGAAGACTGGCGGAGGACGAGCGTCAAAATTTCCCGGAAGCTTCAAAGGTAGTGGAGGAGTCATTTTACGGCGATGATCTCGTTCACGGATCGCATACCATTGAACAAGGACAGAAGCTAATTTCGGACCTAAAACAATTACTCATGAGTGGAGGGTTCAATCTTAGAAAATAGTCATCAAACGCACCGGCAGTCTTGGAAAATGCAACAACCCAACATAACAATGAAAACACTGTCTTCAACTTCAAAACGGATCAAACATCAAAACATTGGGCCAATGCTGGAATTCGACAGAGGACAAATTTCAATCAATCAATTTATTTAAACAAAACAAAGGACTGTAGTACACGTTTAAAATACCGTTTTACTAAATAAGTACTATTTCTACAAACGTGTGGGTGAGCACTGCTCTCCTAGCTAGGTTATGGTAACCTGTGTTAAGGAGAAGCAGTCCGGTCTCCTAAGGTACAATGACGTAAAAGTTACATAGTGCTTCTGATGTTCTCAATACAATTTCGAAGAATTTCGATTTCAAGCCTCAACAAGAAACATACAAAACGCAGCTTATTAGCTGAAATATCAAAATTGTTGATAAGCAAAATTAAAGTTACTATTCCAAAAAATGTGGGAGGTCAAATTACAATGGGACGTCGAAGTTCCCGACAACATACACAAGGAATGATGCAAAATACAAGCGGACATAACGGCGATAAACTTGTGTGAAGTTGCAAGATGGCTCAGATGTGACGGAAGACAAGCTATAGAACTACATGGCTTCAGTGATGCCTCCCTGGATGCCTATGCGTGTGTTATTTACGCACGAGTTCGCACATCAACAGACGTTATACCTTTCCGCGGCTAAATCTAAAATTGTACCACACAGAAAAACAGCAACATTGCCTAAATTAGAATTAAATGGAGCGCACCTATTATGCAAATTAATGCAAATGGTTAAGAAATCCTTACGTCAACATGACATTCGAGTCTATGGCTGGACTGATTCTATGGTGGTCCTGGGTTGGATACAAGATACAGATCGAGATACAGATCCATCACAATGGAAATCAAATGTAGAGAATCGAGTTAAACAAATCAACACTGTAATACCACGCTCGGTTTTCATTTGACCAACTCAAATGAAAACCCCGCTGATGCCGCGAGCCGAGGCCAGTACGCCGGTCAATTGAAAGGAAATAAACTATGGTGGCAAGGTCCTACTTGGCTATCATCTGTTGAAATGAGGACTCTAGTGAAACAGGTCTAAAAGTCAGACCAAGAGGTAAAAACAACGGCAATGAAACAAGTCACTGCCGTCCAAACCAAGACAGAAACCATCAACATTATCGAACAATTATTGCAAAAACATAGCTTTATTAATTAGGTCATTCGAATAGTCGCATGGATACACAGAGCATTGAACTTAACATTTCGAACATTGGACTCGAAACATCGCAATTTACCGAGTTACCTTACGTTGCAAGAACTGAACAGTGCAACTAAGGCAATTGTGAAACAAACACAAAAAAAGGTATTTGAAACGGATTTAAGTCAATTACATAAACACAGAGTGACATCAAATAGCAAGTTATTGCCTCTCAACCCTTACATTGATCAAGAAGGCTTGCTAAGAGTCGGGGGAAGATTGAACAACGCCCCGTTAACTGAAGAGATGAAGAATCCAATGATCATCCCTCACGACGCATTTGCTCATCGATCAAGCTCACCAAATGACGTTTCACGGTGGACCTCGACTCACCTTGTCTCGGTCCACCGTGTCCGGTGACCGGTCCACCTTCGCCAAAAACATTGGATCATCGGTGTTGTGCGAGTCACTAAAATACAACTCAGAAAATGCGTAACGTGCCGAAAAATCAGTCCAACAAAACTACAGAAGGAAGTCGCTGAGAGGTTCATACAGTGGTATTTCGACGCTCCTGCATGGCCTTCGGCAGGCGGATTGTGGGAACGAGCCGTAAGAAGCTTGAAACACCATTTAAAACGAGTGGTGGGTGAGCAGAAGTTAACATTCAAGGAGTACACCACAATCTTAAAAAAACTAGAAGCTTGTCTAAACTTCAGGCCCCTGTGCGCGCTGAGTGAAAATGTGGAAGACCTAGACTGTCTGACGCCAGCAAACTTTCTTACAGGGCGGTCAGGTTTGACCGTAATCGAAAAAGAAAAGACGCCCGAACAAGATGGGAGCTTACTAGAAAAATATACACAGAAATCTGGAAGAAGTGGAAAAACGAGTACTTGTGCCAACTGTTAGCAAGAACAAAGTGGCAGAAGCCTCAGAACAACGTGAAGATTGGGGACTTGGATGTTGTGCATGATGACCAGCGGCCCGCTGGAAAATGGTTGATGGGCAGAGTAACAGATCTTCACCCAGGGAACGACGGATATGTTCGTGTCGTCACCCTAAAAACAAGAAATGGCTCAATAAACCCATAACAAAGCTATCTACTTTACCAATAGACAGGGAACAAAACTCTGGTCCACGAAACCACGAAAAGGGACACATACAACCAATTAAATACGAGACCGCAACAAAACGTCAACAAACAGCCAAGACAAACAAAATCAACTTGATCGGATTAGTAATGACCCTGCTGTACCTACTGAGTCCAGCAAGCGCGACAACAAACACAACAAACTTTATCGAATTGCAACAAGGCCTATATTTTGATAAAGCCACCAACATGAAATTGATTCGCGACGAGTGGAAGATAGTGGTTTACTACGTTACACCCTACTGGCATGGAACAGCAGTTTTCACCAACTTCAACGATCATCTTGAAACCATATGTTCAAAACTAAAACAGAAAACTCAATGTGACGTCATCTCATTACAATTACATCATGCGTTCGCTGAACTCGAACACTATAACCGTATGTTGCTGAATCCGCAAGGTCGGGTGAATATGAGACGCAAACGCGGCCTTATCAACGGTGTCGGGTCAATCGCACGTTCCCTGTTCGGAGTATTCGATGACCAATTCGCCGAACAATATCAACGAGATATAGGACTCATTAAACATAATGAGAAACATCTGATCCTATTGTCTAAAAATCAGACAACTATAATAGAAGCCGAATACAACGTACTAAGAAGATCGGAAGAAACAATTGCAAAACAATACAAATTTTTCAATCAACATCTGTTAAGCCTAGACAAGCTAACGAACAAAAATCATCAAGAAATTGAATCTCAAGAACTATCAATCGAGTTTCTGATGTCTGCTATCTCTGCAAACAGCTTAATAGAGCATCTATGAAACGTTCAAGAGATTCTGTTGGACGGTATCCAACATTTACAACGGCAAGATGAACTTACACCTCATTGCGCCAGAACAACTTCGGGACGAATTGAATGTCATATCCGGTCAGCTCTCAAAGGATGTGGCACTTCCCATCACCAGCATTCAAGAGGATTTCTTCCGCCTACATCACCTTCTACAAGTGAAGGCAAAAATGACAGAGAGCTATCTAATCATTGAGATACGATCATTGAGATACTGATACGTGCCGTTAATCAGTAGAGAAAACTACCAAGTTTATCACGTCATTCCTGTCCCAAGAAAGAATGGCTTCGACATGGTCACCCTACTGCCGATAGCGGAACTATTAGCCATTAACATACAGAATAACTCATACATAATAACTCGATGACTGGAACCGACCTACATCAATACATGCATTACGACAGCACGACTATGTTGCGCCCCATGAGGTCACCAATTTACCACATGCAGTCTGACGAGAGCCTTTGTAAGAAGAGGCAAAACTCGTCTACCTGCAAAACAAAACATGAGAGTTGTCAAAACAAGTGGTTGGAACTTAGCAACATAAACAGCTATCTATACTTTTGCTGTGACGCTTGCAAAATACGCGTCATATGCGGGAATCAAGTTTCAACTGCACTACTTAACAACGCAGGGGTAACGACACCTGGTAGCGACTGCAATATCAATAGTGACACGTTCACGGTACATTCCCAAAGGCAACTGATGGACATTATGCATGCCCAGGTTGAAGAACTCATGCTGGAAATCCCTCCAATTCTTCGGATGATCGACTTCGCGAACATTGCACGAGTCAAGAGAATACTGAGGCAGCACCTGTTCCTCATCCCGCGCCCAGATGGAGGTCGACTGCAAGCATCATGGACACCGCAGCTGTGGTTGACGTCACAGACGACTGCAGCGTAGTGCACTTATCGAGTGCACGTACTTTCAACATAGCAACGTCGCCTATTGCGCGTTGTGATTTAATTGTATAAGGCTCGGATTAGATTATTCTGGTTTACAATTCATTTACATTTTAATATTTAACATAACACTTAAATTTTTATTGTTTCCAGTTACCTTTTGTGAGTGGACAATATGTACTAGCTACGCTGAACATTGACCTTTTTGGGAGTTCGTAAGTCACACTCAATAATGCACATCGATATTGTTTAGGTGTGCATTTCTCTAACATACTATTTAAGTGAAACAATTGTGACTACCTATAGATACACCTCTTAACCCTTCGGGGAATATAGGCGTGAAATTATGTTATATAAATGTTATGTTATTTTATATGTATGATGTACATAAACCTTCCAGAATAAATAGTTCTCTAAATGACGATGTAATCCGCATCAAAATCTATCGAACACGATAGATTTTGTAACAGTTTTCACTCACTTTGTTTTAATATATGTAAAGATTTTTATTTTGCTGTACCGTCTTCTGTTTTTATTTGATTATTTTTAACGTCAATAACTAATAACTAGTATTGCAAAATATCATCTGAAAATCCGAAAAGTATTATTTAACACCAAAAGTTTAAAAAATCAACATGAAGCGTAGAGTATGTGGAAAAGAAAGAAACCTTATAAGTACTGAACAACTTACCATTTTCCCCTTCGACTTATACACATAGAACGTGATGAATAAGTATAAAAATTACAAAATAAATTATTATTCAAAGAAAAGTGGACCAAAATTAAGCTCATCATTTTATTATCTCATTGACCTTATCAACTACGAAGGAGGAACAAGGACGTTATCATCAAACGATAACATGAAAAATAAAGGTGTATAGCATAATAGTTGGCATTCACAATGACTATTTCTTTTGTTTGAAAATATTGTTTGTTTACATTCATTGCTAAAATATGAGCTATATGCAGTTAGAATGACCATTAAATTTTTAGCTCGTGAAAAAATCTGGTTAGATACGGTATTTATTTTACGACACTGACAAGAGATAAAACGTGGTCACTATCAGACTGCATAGAAAAGCAAGCGTAGCTCGATGACCACAACGCTTGGATTTTATTGCATAATATGAAGCAATTGTATATTTACTCAAAAAATTTGCTGAGTAATAGTAAGTTGTATTTAGACATGACAAGTTATTGTTATTAATTTATCCAACGTGTACGTTGATAAGTACGAGCTAATTTTGGTTGGAAGATCATTTCAAGAGATAGTTTACCGTTTTTTTGTATCGAGAAAACTTTTCAAAAACGTGTTTTGAATACAATAACAAATAATGATATAATATCACGTCTGTAAACCCAGAAGGGTTGGGCAGAGGTGTACCTATACTATACCCACATTTCGTCAGTTTAGCTTAAGTCCCATGAAATCTGGGGCGAGCCTATTGCCATCAACCGGGCACAAATTCTGTAAAAAGTTCACCCTGAAAACTTGTTGAGCGACGTATAAGCATCGATAAAGCTCATCGTTGGTAAGTGCACATGAGCGAAGAAAAGTGCGATGTCATAGGATACGAACGAACTCTGTCACCACACTTATTGTACGTTTCGGGACTTTCCCAAAAATAAGCGAGCTCCCATTTAAATATGTTAAAGTTAGACTGCGTCAATTGATAAATAACGACCTAATTGTTATTATTATGAGGTTTATTTCAGATAATCAGTAAAAAAAATTTTTTTTTGTAACTTGGTCCTAGTTTTAATAACACTTAAATTATTTCATGTTTTTGTTATAAATACGAGGGAAACTCAGAAAGTTTTGAGAAAATAAAAATATATGTTATTTTTTCTCTATTAAAACTTTTCAAAGTACTCTATATTAGCCTATATCTATACAAAGTTTCATGCGTCTGAAACACTTTTTCCAGTCCGCCGTAGACACCTAGTTTACAGCCTGCGCGAACGCTGACAGAGCATCTTCCGGCGACGAAAATTGTACCCGTTTAGCAGATTTTTTATTTTCGGGAATAAAAAGAAGTCACACGGTGCTAGGTCAGGGCCTGAAGGAGGGTGACCCAGGAGTTTGACCGGCATGCTGTCCGGGAAGTCCCTCATTTTGAGCGCGGTGTGCGAAGGCGCGTTGTCGTGGTGGAGCAGTAGCTCGCGGAGCCCTGTGTTTGCTCGCTTGTTGCTCACAACAGAGAAAACTTCTGCCTAGCATTTGGTAGTAAACCATTCAGCGTTGATGCTTCTTTGGTTCCGTAGTGGAATTGACACCGAGGAGCTATTCAAGTGAAAAAGCTCGCGATCGACATCTTCCCCCCGATTTTAGATCGCTTCACTTTGGTAGGCGTTGATTCGTTTTGAAATACCCAAACCGTCGACTGGCGCTTTGTTTCTGGATCGTATTGATGAATCCAAGACTCATCACCTGTAATGATGTCGTAAACATGCCCGCTTTAAATTTGTATTTCATATCACGGCACAATTCCTCCCTACTTCTCAGCATCAGTGAGGTTGTGCGGCACCCAGTGTAAAACTTATCTCCTCACGCGAAGATGCACGTGGAGAATTTCGTGAAGGCTTCCGATCCAAAATCGTAAAAATCATAGCGCGAAAATGTTCCCGGCGCAGATCCATTTATTGATGAGACACGATAATTTAAATGTGAAGGGAACTTTGGAATTGGGACGTACCTATTTTTACTGACAAATAATCATATTTTCAAAATAGACTTTAGCTAGCCAGACTCATACGTACATAAAACTATTTCTCGCAATACTTTCTGAGTGGCCTGGCCTTTACCTATGAATTTGCCGTTAAGTATTCAGAAAGTTTCTGCCAGCGCAGTGGTAATTTTTCAATGCCCTTCTTGAAGAAGTCAGGTGTATGAGACCCAATAAACTCTTCGAAATTTTTTTTTTTGTTGAAGTCTGTCTGCAAAATTTCACGCAAAACTTCCAACCAGCTAGGGTCGGAAGTTTTGCGTCACCCACTGTACGCACTTGTAGCTTAGAGACCGTCTGTTGTGCCGGACGAGCGATTAACCAAGGCTGGCCGGAGGTTTCGAGCTTCAGCTTCTCCATCATTGTGTCCAGTTCCTCACAGTACACATCCGCAGTAATGTTTGTAAGCTGTGATGAATTATATCGGCACTAGACCAACAAACAGTGACCATGACTTTTTTGGGATAAGTTTTCGTTTGGGGCATTGCCTAAGCGCTGAACCAGGGGTCTAACCAACAGGATGACCGTTGCGATGAAAAATGGATTCTTTTTGATGCTACGAGCATCAAAAAGAATCCATTTTCCATCGCAGGTGACAATGTTCAAAATCTCTTCGTTTCTGTGTCTATTAAGCATCGCAAGGCATATCTCAACGCGTTCGTTGCGCTGGCGATCGTTCGGTTCGTGCGGCACCTACTTATCAAGTTTTTTTTTATCTTGCTAATTTTACGCAAATGGACCAATATTGTATTGATGCTAACGTTGAAAAGCTCCTGAAACTCAGCCGTAGATTGAGTATCGTCAGCCACTATCGCTTCCAGTTTTGCTTTTAAAACGGGCTAAGACCTGTTTGTCATGCAAAGAAGTTATTATTCTTGAATAAATCTTAATGTTTTTCTAACCCTGATGTTTATCTACTGTACTAGTTGTTAATAATAGTAGAGAGCCACCATAAGATGCCAACAGCCTTCGTGCAATTACACGTCAGCGGTAACACTTTAACTACGAAAATCATCCGTTTCAATACCGAAGAACTGTTGGTTTGTTTGTGTAAGTTGTTGGAAGGAAAACAAGCCGACGTCAGCTGACGGTAAGTAGTCACCCCTGCTCATAGACATCTGTAATAAAAGGCAACTAGATGCACTTCAGGAAAATACTTGTATTTTGTACCACTTTGGGGTTGAAGTATCACTTAATTTTTTCCAAGTACATCGATACCTATCAACATTTTGTACAACAATCACTAACGGGAAATTCCTTAAAATTTCAGAATACATTGTCAACCTCAAGTTCGCTGAGCTCGTTATCTTTAGAACTATAAATAAGCAAACATACTTCTCGCATAATCAGATTCCTCGCTACATCAATATGATCGCGTTACTATTGCTCGCCGCGATACCTCTGATCTTCTACGCGGTCTACCTCATCTCCAAGCGAAAGTTCCAATATTGGGAGAATAAGAAAGTGCCACATTCACCACCGGTCGCGTTTTTCGGAAATTATGCCGATTATATTTTACAGAAGACGTACATAGGTCAGCTCGCACAGAAAATATGTCAGAAATATCCGAACGTGCCGTACATTGGAGCCTTTTACGGCACAGAACCCACCCTCGTCGTACAAGATCCAGAACTCATCAAGCTCGTACTGACGAAGGATTTCTATTTCTTCAGCGGCCGTGAATCCTCCAACCACTCCCACAGGGAGCTGTTCACACAAAACCTGTTCTTCTCCTACGGCGACAGATGGAAGGTTCTACGTCAGAACCTGACTCCACTGTTTTCCTCCGCCAAGATGAAGAACATGTTTTATTTGATCGCGAAGTGTTCTCACGTGTTCGAGAAGATGATCGACCAAGACGTGCAGAAATGCAACGAGATCGAAGCGAGGATGCTCATGGCGAGGTACACGATGGACTGCATTGGATCCTGTGCGTTTGGTGTTGAGACAAACACAATGGAAAAGAAAGAAAACAATCCATTCAGACAAATTGGTGATGTAATCTTTGATACCCATAAATTCAGAGCATTCAAGACACTTGCGCGAGCTATCTGGCCGGGCATCTTCTACGCACTGGGATTCAAATCAATGCCGACAGAAGTTTCACATTTCTTCAATAATTTGTTGACAGGAATTTTCAAAAAACGCAATTATACGCCGACGTCGAGGCACGACTTTGTTGATCTCGTGCTGAAATTGAAGGCCAACCATTCGATGACTGGCGACAGTTTGAAAAATATGAAATCTGATTCAGGAAAGAAAGTTAATTTGGAAGTGGACGACGATCTGTTGGTGGCGCAGTGCGTGTTGTTTTTCTTAGCAGGATACGAGACTTCAGCAACCACTTTGAGTTTCACTTTGTTTGAGTTGGCGAAACATCCTGAAGCTCAAGAACGACTGTTGGAAGAGGTGGATGATTACCTGCGTCGTCATAACAACGTGCTGACGTATGAGTGCATCGTGGAGACACCTTACATGGAAGCGTGTATTGACGAAGCACTTCGTCTGTACCCAGTGCTAGGCGTAATAACTCGCGAGGTGATAGAAGACTACATGTTCCCATCAGGACTGAAGCTAGATAAGGGTGTCCGGGTGCACCTGCCTGTGTACCACATACACCGTAACCCGGAGTTCTTCCCGGAACCGGAACAGTACCGTCCGGAGCGGTTGCTGGCTGAGAACAAGCAGAACATCAAGCCATACACTTTCATGCCATTTGGTGACGGGCCCAGAATCTGTTTAGGTGAGTGCTAAATGTATAATTTTTCGTTTACCTTTGTAAAATGATTGTATTCTGTTTATATATAAGTAAAGATAGCTCACGCCATACAGTGTGTCACTCTACCTAGGCATTTCCCAAGTATCCTTGGGTCGGCTTCCAATCTAACCATATGCAGCTGAATACAGTCTAAACAGTCTAAGTCAAAGATCGACAGACACGAGGTTTTTCAATTGATTACTGACTAGTAAAGTTTTGTTGTTGCCATTTATAACAAACAAAACTTAGAGAGCACATAGCCAAGCATGGGGAGCTAAGATTTACCTTTATGTAGGTATTCACAGTATGTTGTCAATTCTCATCCATGTGAGACCACTCGTACCGTAGTAATTAAATACTCCAAACTCACTTTTACTGAGAAGCTGCGCCCTGTTCTTTCACCCGCATGAGTCTCGATCCCGTGGGAATATTGAAATAAAAACTGTCCTATTTCCTAGTCCAGGTCATGTTCTACTTGTGTACCAAATTTCATTTGTGATTTTCGTGTAAAATCGTAACAAACATACACACAAACAAATTTTCTCTTTATAATATTAGTTTTGAAAAGCGAACCCGACAGACGTTGTCCTGTCCAAATTTCAATAAATCATACAAAAACCCGTAGAAAACACCAATCAGTTTTATAGAATTCTACATTTCCCGGGATAATAAAAAAAAAACTCAAATTCTTTTTGATGTTTGAAGAAAATTTAAAAACGACAACAATCATATCGTCTTGGATT
Source organism: Dasypolia templi (assembly GCA_963555695.1). Lineage (NCBI taxonomy): Eukaryota > Metazoa > Arthropoda > Insecta > Lepidoptera > Noctuidae > Dasypolia > Dasypolia templi. The sequence goes on along the minus strand of OY743155.1, from coordinate 21,408,171 downwards.
TGATTGTTGTTGCCAGATAGTCATCACTAAACGCGAATAAATAATATCGGTACGAGGTGTCATTAAAATGATGTTGAACCTGAAATGAGGTCATTATGTAAAACTTTTACTAAGGAAACAAACCGGAAATCGCGAGAAAATATTACTTTACTGTTTGACATCGTAAATCCAAAGTTAAATGATATCTGTATCGATTCAAATAATTCACAATCGTTGTCTCTTTCAGGTATGAGATTCGCAAGAATGCAAATGGCGTCCGCTCTGATAACACTACTGAAGAAGTATCGCGTGGAGCTGGCTCCAGGCATGCAGAAACAACTGACGTTCGAACCCGGAGCCTTAGTGACGCAGCCTGTTGGGGGAATCAGACTGAAGTTTATTGAAAGAGAGGGTTGGGAGCAAAGGCTATTGAAGTCACCGTGAATTTGTCGTAGATTTTATTTTCTTTGCAGACCACTGTAATGAAATAAATGAAGGATATACTTCCTAAATTATTAGCATGTGCAAGAGTTCATCAATAGTTATTTTTTCAATGGACTGCAAATAAGTAATTAAATAGTTTACTGAAATCATTTATCCTATTTTAATGTAGTTATAAAAATGTAATTGAATTTTGTAACAAGATGAAAGAATTGTATGTGCAATTTAGGTAACTATCCATAACTTGACATGCGGATTTTTAAGATTATTTGCAGACAACCTAATAAAATTTTCTTTTTAGGCAGTCGGGTTTTTTTGTTATTTCAAACTTCCCCTTCAAAGTTTACACTTTTTACTCAATAATAATAAACACGTTAATATGACCTGTTATTATACGACTATATAAGAACTTTATCAGAGCTTTGTTTTGAAAAAACGGAGAATGTTTGCTATCCAAATTTAATTCGTTATAAATCCCAAATGATCAGTCAAAATGAAAAATTACAATAAAAGCCTCATTCACGGTTTTCAAAGACCTTTTCAATGATGCTCCACTGGACACAGATCGTAGACTTTTTTTTATTGTTTTTACAAAATGGCGTCTGGTTGTCGCCATATTTAATTTTGAGTTTTGTCAAGTCTTTAGTGTGACAAAATCAAAATCAAAAGTCATTTATTCAAACTAGGCTGAGAGTCAGCACTTTTCGAATGTCAAAATTACATAAGACAGTCCCCCAAAACGCCCGCCCTTCACCACTTCCTAGTGCTTTAGCTGGGAAGAAGAAGTGGCGCAACAAACTCCCCAGCAGCACAGCTGTCTGTTTAGTTAGAAAACCATTGAATTATATAATTATAAGGTAATCAAAGAATAAAAACCGAAACACAATAAAAAACATATTAAATTATCTGCCATATTTAAGCTAGCCACGCCAATATACCCAAAACAGAAACCAATAAAAAAATCAATGAAAAAAAAAAAAAAAACATAACTTAATACACAAATAAAAGCCTCCAGGCATAAGGGGCGTGACATCTTACATATGCATTATTGGATTATTTTCTAAGTAAACACAAATGATAAACTAGGACCATCGAAGTACAATAAGTTAACAGAACAATTACTTTAACAATATCAAAACCATAGACAGCAAGACGACCAGTCACCACAAGCAGCACCCGTTCACGAGCATAACGCAAAGATCAGCCATTGCCCCCCTCGCCATATTTGAGGGAAAGAGGCAACCCGATCCCCGACGCTACCGCAAGCAGTGACATCTACGGGAGCATGACGAACTCGCTGCCGGTTGCTCAGGCAAGAATAATTTAAGATCAATTGTCGAGGTCGCTAGCTAACCACTTATTGCAATACAACTCATTGAAAAACATTGTAATGAGCGGATCATGTCAATAATAAATGAATAAATGAAGGTAACTAAAACTAAATGACTTATACAGTCAAATAAAATTAACATAAATATACGAACTCGTATACCCTGTCAGAAGGTAAGCTGATTCTGGAGAAAGAACATAAACATTGTCTTGAGTTAATTACAGCGACCAGCTATTCTTATCGTTTAAGTAGTCGTTAATTGAATAATATGCCTTTGAACAAAGGTTGGATTTTACTTGAGCTTTAAACGCATTAAATGGCAAATCTAGCAAAGAAGAGGGTAGCTTGTTATAAAAGGTTATGCCTAGCCCAACAAATGAGTTATGAACCTTATGAAGCCGGTGAAAGGGAGCACGTAGTTTGTTCTTATTTCTAGTATTAACATTGTGAAAATCACTGTTTTTAGTGTATAAGTGTATATTTTGCCTAATGTATAAGATGTTGGCGAAGATGAATTGTGATGCTACCGTAAGAATACCAATATCTTTAAAAAAATCTCTAAGAGAAACTCTGGCTCCTAGTTGATAAATTGCTCGGACAGCTCGTTTTTGAAGGACGAATATATTATGAATATCAGCAGCTTTGCCCCACAGCAGAATACCGTAGGACATAACGCTGTGGAAATAACTAAAATAGACTAACCGTGCTGTATCAACGTCAGTGTATTGTCTTACTTTCCTGACAGCGTACGCGGCTGAACTGAGCCAATTAGTAGCCAATTAGTAGTATTAGGGCAGGAAACTCCATGGTTACTCTTTTAACAATAATTTACTTTTACAATGTTTTCAAATTACAGTGTTAATAGGTATGGGGCAGGCCAATATAGGCCTGTCAGTAAATAGACAATGGTCTTGTGACGATACCTAAAAAACCCTAGGCTGATAAAATTTTCGTTTTTCCTAATTATGTTAATATTATTGTTAGGGTCGGTTTCCCCCTAAGGGGAAAAGGCACTCCAACCCCGTGCGGCCCTGTAGAGCTCGTCACCAGACTTGATCACCCTCCCACCGATAATAGAGATGAATTCCCAAATTTATAGAAGTCAAATGCCATGATATTATTAATAAGGCAAGGAATTTATTGTAACAAATAGGTGTTACTTAGGAATTCATAGTTATGAAATATATTGGACGTCGTTTTAGAAAGATAAATAATAGAGGGATGCAGAGTAAATTATATACTTGTGAGTAACCCAAACATCTCATTTACAAACACTCACACATACTACGTTTAATACTAGTTTATAGAATAAAAATAAACTAAATCTGTGCTTCAACACAACTATATTTAACTTATTTAATATTAACTCGCTCTCCTACAACAGCTCACTTGGACAAGGCCTCTTGCTCTCGGGACGTGATGGCGGAAACCAGCGCCAAGTGTCGTGCGGTGTTCCACAGGGATCGGTCGTGGGACCGCTCCTGTGGAACATCGGGTACGACTGGGTGCTGAGGGGCGAGCTCCCGCCGGGCGCGGACCTGACGTGTTACGCGGATGACACGCTGGTCACGGCCCGGGGGAGTTCGCACAGGGAGGCAGCGTTGCTCGCGACGGCGGCGGTCTCACTCACGGTGAGCCGCATACGGCGCCTCGGCCTGGAGGTGGCCCTCAACAAGTCGGAGGCCATGGTGTTTCATGGCCCCCGGCGGGCGCCGCCGGCCGGATCACACATTGTGGTCGGGGGGGTCCGGATCGCTGTCGAGCCCACCATGAAATATCTGGGATTGGTGCTCGACAGCCGGTGGGACTTCGGACCCCACTTCCGGCGGCTGGCGCCCAAGTTGTTGGGCGCGGCTGGGGCGCTGGCAACGCTGCTTCCCAATCTGGGGGGCCCGAGCGCCGCCTGTAGGCGGCTCTATATGGGGATCGTGCGATCCATGGCGCTCTACGGAGCGCCGATCTGGGCGTCTGACCTGACGGCCGGCAGCATAGCTGTCCTGCGCAAGCCGCAGCGGGCGATGGCCGTCAGAGTCATTCGGGGGTATCGCACGATCTCCTTCGAGGCGGGTTGTGCACTGGCCGGATCACCGCCCTGGGACCTGGAGGCGAGAGTGCTCGCGTCACTGTACCGGTGGCGCGAGGCAGCGCGGGAGCGGGGCGAGCGACCGATGCAGCGCCATATCGAGCAGCGTCGGTTGCAGCTCCGCGAGGTCCTGGTGGCGGAATGGCGGGTGAGGCTGTCACGCCCTACCGCCGGCCTCAGCACCATCGAGGCGATCCGGCCAGTGCTCGACCGCTGGCTCGGGAGAAGGCACGGCTCCCTGTCGTTTCGGGCGACGCAGGTGCTCTCGGGGCATGGTTGCTTCGGGAAGTACCTGTGTCGCATAAACAGGGAGCCGGACGCCCGGTGTCACCACTGCGTCGACTGCCGGGAGGACACGGCGTGGCACACGCTGGCAGAGTGTGCCGCTTGGGAGGAGCCGCGCCGTGCCCTCATCTCAGAAGTAGGCAGTGACCTGTCGCTGCCGACCGTAGTGAGTTCGATGGTCGGCAGCGTCGAGTCCTGGGACGCGGTGGTTTCCTTCTGCGAGACGGTCATCTCGCGGAAGGAGGCTGCGGAAAGGGAGAGAGTGATCTCGACTCTCGACCCGGCCCGCAGCAGACGCACCGGGCGTCGGAGGAGGGCGGACAACGCCCTCTTCCGGCCCCCCTAAATGGGTCCAGGGGCGACGGATTCGGGGACATCCGTCGCCCCCCAACATCAGGACCCGAGACGGCGGCGCGCGTAGTGTTCCTCGCGCGCCGACAACAGACGTTGCGGGGGGAGTAGACCTCACTCCCCCCGCCCGAGACGGGGCCCGTGCAAGCGGGCCGGCACCAGCCGGGGTTGTGGAAGAATAATGTGTTCCCGCGACCCCGGCGTAGGTGTGAGATGGAACACCGGGGTGGTTTTTAGTCAGTAAGAGTCTGACAGACCCCTCCGCCCGCCCCAGGGCGGAGGATATCCATGAGGATTTTCCAACACGGGAACAAAAAAAAAAAAAAAAAAGGCCTCTTGCTCTCAATAATTCTCCTAACTTCCTTAGCCTAGCCTTACACCGATCGCTTCCTACCGCGGTCTATCTCCCTTCTTGAAGGTAGCGCTAATAATACCTGTAATAGAATATTCATAATGTGAAGGGGTAACGGGATCGCTACGCTTGCGCTTTAATCAATCAACAATAGCTACGTTAATGTATCTGCGTATGATGTACCCATTTCAGTGAGACGGGGAACCGTTTTGCAACGTTTACCTACCCTACTTTTTACCTACGTTTTATCTACCTATCCTACTTACTTACAATACCTTTCTACCTACACTACTTACCTACAGTAACCATCTACCTACCTTACTTAATTACCATACTTATCCACTAACCTAGCATAGCCATTTACCTACCCTATTTATACTTACTTACTATCTACCTACCCAGACCAATTCCCAGCGCGCACTCTACAACGCCAATATTTAATTGCAATCGGATGAATAGTATAGGAACACATAACGCACAAAGAAACATTACTTTTTATATCATTCGATTTTGTTTTGCAAGTTACATATAAAGAAACAATATTCGTCTTTTAAATCACTCAACACAACAATTCAAATTTTTTAAATCCTGAGTGATCTCCTTTTTTCGTACAATTGCAAACGGCCTCAATAAAACTTGTCATTGTGTGCGATACGACGCGCACAACTGGCGAGCCGCAGTAAATACCTATTTGCCGCCCGCCTAGTTTGGTCGGTGCAGGCTAAGCTAATTTTTTTACAATTATGTAAAAAATCAACTGTATTAAAAAAACTCATACAATCTCAGGAGAAAGATGCAACGTGCAGAACCACGCATATCTCTCTGACCAAGGAAGCTCTGTTTGAGCTAGACAGCTACCAGTACATAATTGCTTTCCCCAACAGTGCAAAAGTTAAACTATCCTGTGGCAAAGATCAAATCATCAGATGTTACAAGGAAGTTTTTGGCCACCGTCGCTCTAGGTTGCAAGATAAAGCCCCAGAAATCAGTTTAATCAATTTGGATAACAAATTAGTCGGGCAACCATTATTATACACACTCATAATATTCGGTGCAGGTGCACTGAGAATCTTATAAATCATTCGCCGCCGCCGTAAAGCTGCGAAAATCACAACTCAACAGTTAATACCGAGCTGACAGAAGATGATTAAAGAGCCGCAACTTTTGGCGTCAAGGTCACCAAATAGTTGCTCATTTGGCATGGGAGATGTTACGAGCCCAACCTGCAAGCTCAGCACGTCGTACCGATAAAGTGAGAGTTTAGATTACGACACCGCACTTCCCAAGGCACCGACGATGGTCATCGTCTTTCTTTACCGGAACGTCGTCATGCCCAACAGATGTCAACCGTATCGTCCTTTTTTTTGGATTGGAAATCATTAAATGACAAGAACTGGCTTTGAACCATATTTCAGAACTTAAACAGAAATTATGTGAAGCACATAAGGCCTTATCTCTCTCAGAGTCTGCCAAGGTCAGTGAACAGGTTGCAAACACCATTAACCAATTTTATGAACTGGTAGGCAGTAAGCCAAAATCAGTGTGTAAGCTAGCTGTAACAATAGATTTGACTGTTGACGATACCATACCACTGTGTCCTATTGTTATGAGTCACAATAAATTCAAAAAAAATATTAAAATTAAGAAAATAATTCAGAGGTCACAAAGAGCCATTAAAAACATAATCATTTAAAATTAAATCTTTCCCTTAGAAAGGAACGTGTTATTCTTAAAAAAGTTTAAAGAGTTGTACTGTTGAGTTAAATGAATGCAGGGAAAAGTACGATATTGATACTAAGCTCCTTTATAATGATATTCTACACAAGTAGCACTTGCTGATGGTTATTTTAGATAAATATGAGACGTTACAACACCAACTGAGTGAGCGATTGTTTGAGGCTGGGGAATTGCTAGAATTGGTGAAGTGCAATGCTGAGAGATATGAGTCTCTGACTAATAATCTCTCATGCAGCTGTGCCAACCAACTACCACCCTCAGACTGAGCTTGACTTGTCTCCACCGGTGTTGGCTCTTCCAGCAGAGCCCCGTGTTAATACAAAGAAAAATAAGTTGTTCGCATTCTCTTAACGCTTTATTGTATAATAATGCCCTACTAGTTACGATTTCGTTAGTAATTATGACCATATTCTATAGAGTTTTCCGCTATAATGGCGGATAACTTAGTTGTATATTACCAAAATTGCAGGGGATTCCGCACAAAATTAAATATTTTGTTTATGAATATTCATTTTAACTGAGACCTGGCTGACGCCCGAGATATCAGATAGCGAGTGTATTGATGAGCGTTATGTAGTATATCGGTATGATCGTGACCGTATTGCCACCAATAAAAAAGACGGAGGCGGTGTTCTCGTGGCTGTACTGAAGGGTTTGCATTCAGTGAGATTGGCCTCGCAAGTTGCAACTCATGCCAGCATTGAGCACATCTTAGTGCAATTGCAATTTTTTTTTTTTTTTTGTTCCCGGGGTGGAAAATCCTCATGGATGTCCTCCGCCCTGGGGCGGGTGGAGGGGTCTGTCAGACTCTTACTGACTAAAAACCACCCCGGTGTTCCATCTCACACCTACGCCGGGGTCGCGGGAACACATAACTCGTCCGCATCCCCGGCTGGTGCCGGCCCGCTTGCGCGGGCCCCGTCTCGGGCGGGGGGAGTGAGGTGTACTGCCCCCGCAACGTCTGTGAGCGGCGCGCGCGGAACACTACGCGCGCCGCCTACTCGGGTCCTGATGTTGGGTGGCGACGGATGTCCCCGAATCCGTCGCCCCTGAACCCATTTAGGGGGGCTGGAAGAGGGCGTTGTCCGCCCTCCGCCTGCGCCCGGTGCGCCTGCTGCGGATCGGGAGAGTGGACGAGATCTCTCTCTCCCTTTCCGCAGCCTCCTTCTGCGAGATGACTGTTTCGCAGAAGGAAACCACCGCGTCCCAGGACTCGGCGCTGCCGACCATCGAACTCACTACGGTCGGCAGCGACAGGTCACTGCCTACTTCTGAGACGAGGGCACGGCGCGACTCCTCCCAAGCGGCACACTCTGCCAGCGTATGCCACGCCGTGTCCTCCCGGCAGTCGACGCAGTGGTGACACCGAGCGTCCGGCTCCCTGTTTATGCGACACAGGTACTTTCCGAAGCAACCATGCCCCGAGAGCACCTGCGTCGCCCGAAACGACAGGGAGCCGTGCCTCCTCCCGAGCCAGAGGTCGAGCACTGGCCGGACCGCCTCGATGGTAACGAGGCCGGCGGTAGGGCGTGAAAGCTTGTCCCGCCATTCCGCCACCAGGACCTCGCGAAGCTGCGACCGACGCTGCTCCATATGGCGCTGCATCGGCCGCTCGCCCCGCGCCTTGGCTTCCTCGCGCCACCGATATAGTGACGCGAGCACCTTCGCATCTAGGTCCCATGGCGAGGATCCGGCCAGTGCACAAGCCGCCTCGTAGGAGATCGTGCGATACCCCCTTATGACTCTGACGGCCATTGCTCTCTGCGGCTTTCGCAGCACAGAGATGCTGGCGGCCGTCAGGTCAGCCGCCCAGATCGGGGCCCCGTAAAGGGCCATCGATCGCACGATCCCCACGTAGAGCCGCCTACAAGCGGCGCTCGGGCCCCCCAGATTGGGAAGCAGCGTTGACAGCGCCCCAGCCGCGCCCAACAACTTGGGCGCCAGCCGCCAGAAGTGGGGTCCGAAGTCCCACCGGCTGTCGAGCACCAATCCCAGATATTTCATGGTGGGCTCGACAGCGATCCGGACCCCCCGACCACAATGTGTGATCCGACCGGCGGCGCCCGCTGGGGACCATGAAACACCATGGCCTCCGACTTGTTGAGGGCCACCTCCAGGCCGAGGTGCCGTATGCGGCTCACCGTCAGTGAGACCACCGCCGTCGCGAGCAACGCTGCCTCCCTGTGGGAACTCCCCCGGGCCGTGACCAGCGTGTCATCCGCGTAACACGTCAGGTCCGCGCCCGGCGGGAGCTCGCCCCTCAGCACCCAGTCGTACCCGATGTTCCACAGGAGCGGTCCCACGACCGATCCCTGCGGAACACCGCCCGACACTTGGCGCTGGTTTCCGCCATCACGTCCCATGTAGGTGACACACCTCCCCGCCAGATAAGCCCCAACGATGCGGCGGAGGTAGAGAGGCACCCGATGATAACGCAGTGCCTCCCGTATGCAGCTCCAGGGCAGGGTGTTGAAGGATTTGGAGATGTCCAAGGACACCGCCACCACCACCCCGCCCCGGGACACTGTTTCCTCCGCCAGGACTCTCACCCTCGACACAGCGTGGATGGTAGAGCGCCCATGTCGAAAACCGAACTGGCTCTCGTCCAGGTCCGGCCCCTCTCTGCACAAGTGGCCGACGAGGCGGGCTGCGAGTATGCGCTCGAACAGCTTGCCCACCTCGTCGAGCAGCACTATGGGCCGGTACGCAGACGGCGAGTCGGCAGGGCGTCCCGCCTTCCTGAGCAGGACCAGACGTCCAATCTTCCACAGACTGGGAAACTGGCCCCGCTCAAGGCACGCTGTGTAGAGTCCTCTCAGTTGGGGCTCCAACTCCTTCAGAGCGAGGGCCAAAGCAAGGCCGTGAATCCCGTCGGGCCCCGGAGCCACGTTCTTGACCCGGAGCCGCATCACGGCCGCCCTCATCTCTGCCTGTGTCACCTCTGGGACGCTGATGGCGTTCTCCTCTGTAGACTCTGCGGCTGTGGGCAAAGCCATCGGCGGCGGAGTATGCTCCGCTCTTGCCGGGAAGAGGGCTGCGACTACCTCCTCCAGTAGCTCGGGTTGGAGACTCTCCGTAAGTGGAGGCGCCGCGGCTCGAAGTTTCCCTCGAACCGCTCGATAGGGGCGCCCCCACGGATCCCCGTCAAGAGTCTCCAACATCTCCTCCCTGGTAGTGCAATTGCCAAGCTCAACTCGTGGCAAGTGCCAAATTATGCTGAATATTTTGAACTTCTGCAAGCACTGCTTGGCGACACAAACTTTACTAATTTATATGTGGTAGGAGACTTTAACCTACCAGAAATCGACTGGACCGCTTGTACAGATAGCGCTTCGCTATCTGCTCATATTTGCAGAGGTAAGTCCCCCGTTTGTGATCGCATGAGTGAGCTTATGTCGTTCCTCAACGCTCATCAATTTAATATAATACGGAATCTAGGTGGGAGAATATTGGACTTGGTTATTGGTAACGGTGATTGCAATGTTTCTAGAGCCACAGACTATTTACTACAGCCTGATAGCCACCATCCTCCACTTAATGTTTTTATTACTCTAAGTGTACCCTAAAATTTGATGGCTCGCAAGATGATTAGTAGATATAATTATTACAAGGCAAATTATGATAACATAAATGGGGATTTAAAAAAGATTAATTGGGAGGAAGTTTTAGTGAACCAAACCATTGACGATACCTTAAGCACGTTTTATAACATTGTTTTCTGCATTATTAAAAGACATGTTCCATTGATAAGATGTAGATCATCAAAATTTCCGGTCTGGTTTTCAAAATCGCTTATTCATATTTACAAGAATAAAGCCAAGGCTTGGCTAAAATGGAAAATGTCTCAAAACATTTCAGACAACGAGCTGTTTTCCATTTACCGCTCTAGATTCCAAGTTGAGTGCAAAAACTGTTACAGAAAGTACATTGCCTCCGTAGAAGATGGTATCCGGACTAATGTTAAGCATTTTTGGTCGTTCATTTCTTCCCGCAAATCCTCTACAAGCTTACCTTCTATTATGCATTACAGTGACCATTCAGCCAATAACCCTGAAGACATCTGTAATCTGTTCTCAAACTTCTTTAATTCGGTATACGAGCCATCCGTCTCAATTGATGGTATTTCATCGCAGTGCGGAGATTATTCTGAAACCTGTTCTCTCCTTGGTAACATTCAGTTTACTGCTGATGAAATATTAAGTGAGCTAAGAGCATTAGATTCATCTAAAGGCCCGGGTCCAGACGGTCTACCGGTTGTGTTCATTAAACAGACCGCCGTAAATCTATGTGTGCCACTACAAATTATTTTTAAGTTATCTATTTTACAAGGAGTCTTTCCACAAGCATGGAAACTCGCAAACATAACTCCTGTTCACAAGTCGGGACCAAAACAGGATATCGAGAATTATCGTCCTATATCTATATTGTCGGTTTTGTCAAAGCTTTTTGAGAGACTTGTTCATGATAAAGTTTATCCTCTTCTACATAATAACATAATTCCACAACAACATGGTTTCGTCAAAAAAAGATCAACTACCACTAACCTGATAGCTTTTGTTGACTATTTATTTAATAGTATGGACTCTCGTATTCAAGTTGATACTATATACACGGACTTCCAGAAAGCTTTTGACAAGGTGGACCATCAATTGCTGTTAAGTAAAATTGCCTTTAATGGCATACGTGGCAACCTGTTGAGATGGTTCTCTTCTTACGTTCTTAATAGATATCAGAAAGTTGTGATACACGGTTTTAATTCTGCGACCTTACATGTTACTTCTAGTGTTCCTCAGGGCTCTATACTGGGTCCTCTTTTGTTTATTATGTTTATTAATGATATAGATACGTGTTTCCAAAATTCTAAGGCAAATATAGGCTATACGCAAACGATCTAAAAATATTTAGGCCGATTATTAATTTACGTGACTGTTTACTTTTACAAGAAGATTTATATAGATTCTCTGAATATTGTGTAAAAAATAAACTTAAATTGAGCATATCCAAATGCCATTGCATTAGTTTTACTAAAAATAGAAACGTAATTAAATATGCATATTCATTGAACAATATAGATCTAGCAAGAGAAACAGTGGTTCGTGATCTTGGTGTTCTATTAGATAATAAACTCCATCTTGATGCTCATATTGATAGAATTGTGAACAATGCTTTTCGTATGTACGGTTTTGTGATGAGATCGGCTCAGAAATTTAAACGCCCTGGTACTTTTTTGTACCTATACAAAACTTTGGTCAGGTCTCAGTTGGAGTACGCGGTCCCGGTGTGGAATCCCTTCTATGGAAAATATTCTCCTGTGATCGAAAATGTACAACGCAATTTTTTAAAGACTATGCATTTCCGTTGTTTTCGTACGTATGCATCTTACACCGACTTGCTGAATTACTATAAGCTTCAAAACCTTAAATCTAGACGTATAATGTTGGAATCGATGTTTTTGTTTGATTTATGTAACAACTCATATGATTGTATAGACATAAGCAATAGAATAAGTTATGTAGAACCCAGAACTACTATATGTCGAGGTGTGCGCGTGCGACCGCTTTTTGCTGTAACCTCCTGTCGATCAAACGCAGGATCGCGAGCACCCCTACGACGTCTTACAACTCAATTCAATAAGGTTTTTCGGGATATAGAATTCTTTTCTGTTTCCGCCGGAAAATTTAGAAGTCTTGCACTTAAAATTATAGCAGAATTAAGTACATAAAACCCTAAATCATAATTTCTATTTTCAATATTTTATTAGGTATATCTTCTTATATTTTTATTACATCTTTTTTTATATTTTTATTTAACCATACTGTGCATCCAATGTATTCATATCGTATGCCGTTCGTGTTTATTTAACTTTTTTGTATTATGTGGAAAATGTTGTTGGTTATACATTTATGCTACCATTTTAGTTTTAAGTTCTATACCATACATTTTAATGTGTAACCGTTTATTTTCCCAAATAAAATAAAATAAAATAAAAGTCCGTATTCTTTTGTGACGAATTACGCTCAGGCTTTGGAAAATGTTACACAATTACCTAAGCCACAGTTTTACCAACCATAGTTATCATAACATAAGTTTTGAAACTAATGCTGTGTGCTTTACCTTATTCTGATACTTAACCAGAAAATGAAAACAATTATATTAATAAGTTGAATAGTACTATTCACATGCTGATATGTTGTCATAGTGAGAAATTATAGTTTTTTGACACTAACAAGTTTGTTAGTAGTTTTAAGTTAACTCATAGAACTTTATCTCTGTCTTGGAGATGTAGACATATGATTGCTATGTTGATAGCATATAATATTAATGAGTCTGTGTTGTCCACTTATTCTAACAACATAGTGAGCAATCCTGAATCTTCATATTACAACATGAAGATCCACCTATAATAACAACATCCTTGGAGGCAACTACTAGTCAGGAAAGGTATTCTCTCGGAAAACACAACAAACGTATCAGAGGGAAACGGGTAGGAAAAGACAGCGTAATACTCAATTTAATTTAGAAACTTCACATGGCCCATCAACTCAGATGTAGAAGTGGCTCAGGAATTTGAAAACTTTTTTGCGAATATCCCACTAAAAACTTGACAAAACTTGAACCAACCCGAGTGACAGCTTCTTCTGCCACTTGCATAGATAATATTTTTTGTAATTGCGATTACTTACACAAAAAAATATATAAATAAATTGCCATCTGATCACAGCTGACAAACAGTAACATTTTGCTCCTACATGCCTTTACAAAAAAAATCAAATAAGGTTTAGGCCAATTACAGATAAAAAAATTAGAGAAATTGAAAAACTTTTTGGCCAGCAAATTATTTGTCCAAAGTTTTAATAATATATGTGACTCAAATGAGTTCTATGCCGAGTTCATTTCACTATTAAACACACAATTTAATGAAATTGTTCCACTAAAAACCAAAAGTATTTACACAAAGTTCTTATTTAGTGATTGGGCGACTCCAGGCATTCGTAAAAGCAGGGAAAAACTTTTTTGAACTTTATGGTCTAAAGCAACATATTAAGCAAAAGATATTCTAAAACTTTTAAAAATGTTGCACACATTTTTAAAAGTTTTAGAATATTTTGCAAATTGATAAAGCTCTTTTTATTATCAATAAAATAAAATCTGCTGATGATAAAATAAAAACAACCTGGCAAATTATAAATAATTTTATTTATTTATTTATTTATATTTCTACAATCACTGCTATCATTACAGGAATATTCCTAATGCGGTAGCGTGGTCCTTATTATACTATCTTAAATAACATAAAACATACAATATTATTTTTGTGAATTCATTCATAATGAAACAGGTAGGAAAAGACAGCGTAATACTCAATTTACTGAAGCTTTAAATTCGTCACCAGAGCTCTCTGCTGCCTAACTTGCCTAACTTAGAAAGAATGTAAAGGCAAGCCCTTTGGAGTTTAGGTTTCAGCATACAAACCCCCAGGCTGTTATAAAAGCTTTTAAAGATCTTTAAATTAAATTAACAGAAGATCTCTGGGTAATATCTGTAAAGGTCTGTAGATCTATCATCGAAACCATTGCGCCCTGTCTAGCTGTCATATTTAACACAAGTGTAGACCAAGGTGTCTTTCCGGATCTCATGAAACACAGTAAAGTAGTTCCTTTGTTCAAGTCCGGTAATAGTGAAGAACTCAACAATTATAGGCCTGTATCAATTTTACCAGTTCTCAGTAAGGTGTTTAATAAGTTGATGCTGAATCAAATGTTACGTCACTTTAATAAAAACTCCATCTTTCACAAACAACAGTATGGTTTTACCAAAGGGCGTTGTACCAGTGACGCTGGTGTCACTCTAATAAAGAACATTTTTAACGCCTGGGAAGAAGCACAAGATGCCATTGGAATCTTTTGCGACCTCTCTAAGACGTTTGATTGCGTAAACCATGAAACCCTTCTGCTGAAACTGGAGCATTATGGGGTTAGGAATACAGCTCTTGATTTACTTAGATCATACCTGAAAGATAGAAAGGTTAGGTTAGGTTAGGTAAGATTAGGCGGCTCTACGTCCCCCCCAATGGGTTCCCGCATTGACGAGGCGGGGGGGCTCAGTAGCCGTGGTTTGGACCCCACGGTGAAGCTAAGAGGAACCCGAGGAGGGGCCGCTCGTCAGGGCTTTAGTAGACAAGCCGACGACGTAGCGGCCAAGGTTGCGGTGTTGTTGGGCGACATCGCAACTGTGGTGGGGCCGCGGCGGGAGAGGAGTGCCGGTATTGCGGTGCGCCGCTCTCCCTACCTTCCGCGGCCTTAATGGGGTCGCCACCGTACGATGGCTGACGCGGTGGGGCCGCAGGGGAAGAGGAGTGACGGTATGTCATTGGCCGCTCTCCCTATCCTCTGCGGCCGAAAAATGGTAGGCGACGGGGCCATTCATCAGACCCGTCGCAAGGGGCAAGGGGTTGGTCGTAGGCTGAGGGCGAACAACGCCCTCTTCCAGCCCCTCTAAATGGGTCCAGGTACGGCGGACTCGGGGACGTCCACCGCCCGACCCGAGGTGGCGGCGCGTAGTGTTCCACGCGCGCCCCTCTTAGACGTTGCGGGGGGAGTCTAACACCTCACTCCCCCTCCCAACACGAGGAGGCCCGCCGAGGCAGGCCAGCACCAGCCGGGGTTGTGGAAGAATAATGTGTTCCCGCGACCCCGGCGTAGGTGTGAGATGGAACAGCGGGGTGGTTTTTAGTCAGTAAGAGTCTGACAGACCCCTCCGCCCGCCCCAGGGCGGAGGACATCCATGAGGATTTTCCACCCCGGGAACAAAAAAAAAAAAAAAAGGCGGCTCTACGTGGGGATCGTGCGATCGATGGCCCTTTACGGGGCCCCGATCTGGGCGGCTGACCTGACGGCCGCCAGCATCTCTGTGCTGCGAAAGCCGCAGAGAGCAATGGCCGTCAGAGTCATAAGGGGATATCGCACGATCTCCTACGAGGCGGTTTGTGCACTGGCCGGGTCCCCGCCATGGGACCTAGACGCGAAGGTGCTCGCGTCACTTTATCGGTGGCGCGAGGAAGCGAGGGTGCGGGGCGAGCGGCCGATGCAGCGCCATATGGAGCAGCGTCGGTCGCAGCTTCGCGAGGTCCTGGTGGCGGAATGGCGGGACAGGCTTTCACGCCCTACCGCCGGCCTCGTCACCATCGAGGCGGTCCGGCCAGTGCTCGACGTCTGGCTCGGGAGGAGGCACGGCTCCCTTTCGTTTCGGGCGACGCAGGTGCTCTCGGGGCATGGCTGCTTCGGGAAGTACCTGTGTGTCATAAACAGGGAGCCGGACGCTCGGTGTCACCACTGCGTCGACTGCCGGGAGGACACGGCGTGGCATACGCTGGCAGAGTGTGCCGCTTGGGAGGAGCCGCGCCGTGCCCTCATCTCAGAAGTAGGCAGTGACTTGTCGCTGCCGACCGTAGTGAGTTCGATGGTCGGCAGAGCCGAGTCCTGGGACGCGGTGGTTTCCTTCTGCGAAACTGCTGCGAGGCTGCGGAAAGGGAGAGAGAGATCTCGTCCACTCTCCCGATCCGCAGCAGGCGCACCGGGCGCAGGCGGAGGGCGGACAACGCCCTCTTCCTGCCCCCCTAAATGGGTCCAGGGGCGACGGATTCGGGGACATCCGTCGCCCCCCAACATCAGGACCCGAGAAGGCGGCGCGCGTAGTGTTTCTTGCGCGCCGACCACAGACGTTGCGGGGGGAGTACACCTCACTCCCCCCGCCCGAGACGGGGCCCGCGCAAGCGGGCCTGCACCAGCCGGGGTTGTGGAAGAATAATGTGTTCCCGCGACCCCGGCGTAGGTGTGAGAAGGAACACCGGGGTGGTTTTTAGTCAGTAAGAGTCTGACAGACCCCTCCGCCCGCCCCAGGGCGGAGGACATCCATGAGGATTTTCCACCCCGGGAACAAAAAAAAAAAAAAAAAAAGGTTAGGTAAGATTGGCCTGGAGGTGGCCCTCAACAAGTCGGAGGCCATGGTGTTTCATGGCCCCCGGCGGGCGCCGCTGGCCGGATCACACATTGTGGTCGGGGGGGTCCGGATCGCTGTCGAGCCCACCATGAAATATCTGGGATTGGTGCTCGACAGCCGGTGGGACTTCGGACCCCACTTCCGGCGGCTGGCGCCCAAGTAATTGGGCGCGGCCGGGACGCTGGCAACGCTGCTTCCCAATCTGGGGGGCCCGAGTGCCGCTTGTAGGCGGCTCTATATGGGGATCGTGCGATCCATGGCGCTCTACGGAGCGCCGATCTGGCCGTCAGAGTCATTCGGGGGTATCGCACGATCTCCTTCGAGGCGGGTTGTGCACTGGCCGGATCACCGCCCTGGGACCTGGAGGCGAAGGTGCTCGCGTCACTGTACCAGTGGCGCGAGGCAGCGCGGGAGCGGGGCGAGCGACCGATGCAGCGCCATATCGAGCAGCATCGGTTGCAGCTCCGCGAGGTCCTGGTGGCGGAATGGCGGGTGAGGCTGTCACGCCCTATCGCCGGCCTCAGCACCATCGAGGCGATAAGGCCAGTGCTCGACCGCTGGCTCGGGAGAAGGCACGGCTCCCTGACGTTTCGGGCGACGCAGGTGCTCTCGGGGCATGGTTGCTTCGGGAAGTACCTGTGTCGCATAAACAGGGATCCGGACGCCCGGTGTCACCACTGCGTCGACTGCCGGGAGGACACGGCGTGGCACACGCTGGCAGAGTGTGCCGCTTGGGAGGAGCCGCGCCGTGCCCTCATCACCGAAGTAGGCAACGACCTGTCACTGCCGGCCGTCGTGAACGCGATGGTCGGCGGCGCAGAGTCCTGGGACGCAGTGGTCTCCTTTTGCGAAACGGTCATCTCGCAGAAGGAGGCTGCGGAAAGGGAGAGAGAGATCTCGACTCTCGACCCGGCCCGCAGCAGACGCACCGGGCGTCGGAGGAGGGCGGACAACGCCCTCTTCCGGCCCCCCTAAATGGGTCCAGGGGCGACGGATTCGGGGACATCCGTCGCCCCCCAACATCAGGACCCGAGTAGGCGGCGCGCGTAGTGTTCCGCGCGCGCCGCTCACAGACGTTGCGGGGGGAGTACACCTCACTCCCCCCGCCCGAGACGGGGCCCGCGCAAGCGGGCCGGCACCAACCGGGGATGCGGACGAATTATGCGTTCCACGCGACCCCGGCGTAGGTGTGAGATGGAACACCGGGATGGTTTTTAGTCAGTAAGAGTCTGACAGACCCCTCCGCCCGCCCCAGGGCGGAGGACATCCATGAGGATTTTCCACCCCGGAAACAAAAAAAAAAAAAAAAGGTTAGGTAAGATAGAAGTTCAAGTAAACGGCATAAACTCATTAGGGTATGAAATGGTAATGGGCGTTCCTCATGGTTCGATATTGGGTCCATTCCTCTTCTTAGTTTACATTAACGATTTACCACAATTACTTAAAAATCAACCGAAGATAACTTGCAGATGACACATCACTGATCTTTAAAATAGACCGACAGCCACAAAATCTGGACGAAGTGAATAACTCGATTCTTCAAGTCCAAGATTGGTTTACGGTAAATAATTTGTTACTAAATGAAAAACAAAACCAAATGCATTAGATTTAAATAACCTAGAGTTAGAAGTAGCGAATGTGACCTCATATTGAATGGAGCAAAACTGGAATTTATTAATCAGACTGTTTTCCTAGGAATCACGCTGGACGAGAAATTACAATAGGAACCACATATAACATCTCTTGCGGGGCGGCTAAGCTCGGCCGCTTATGCTGTTAGAAAGATAAGACAGTTAACAGATGTAGAAACCGCGCGTTTGGTCTATTTTAGCTACTTCCATAGCATTATGTAGTATGGCATTTTACTGTGGGGTCGGGCTGCTGACATTGAATCCATTTTTTTTGCAAAAGAGAGCTGTCAGAGCCATGTACAATCTTCCTCGTCGCGAATCTCTCAGGGAACTATTTAAAGGGATTAATATTGTGACAGTACCTTGCCAATTCATTTATGAAAATATCATGTATGTAAGGAAAAATCTACATCTTTTTAATAAAACAAGTGATGGACATAATTTTAATACTAGAAATAAAGACAAAATAGATCAACCATTTTTCTGATTAGCTAAGTACATACATAATTTATGGGGTACTGTGTTAAATGTCATAACAAAATACCTTGTGATATATTACAATTAAATGAAAGAAAATTTTAAATTCATATAAAAGTACACACTGTAAACAAGCTTATTACAAATTGGAGGATTATATACCAGATAGGAATGCTTGGAAACATGATGGTCTAGCTCCATAGGACAATCCAGTCTGGACAAAATCATTCTGTTTGCTAATTTAATTGTATGATTTGTTGTTTTTACTCAACTCACACACTGACTTATTCCTAGTTAATATTTTAGGAAAATCATATACTTTTACTGTTTGTAAATATGTGAGCACCATGTACCTATCACGTGATTAATTTATTTGTCTTTGCTTAATTATAACTTTTTACCAATTGTGGTATAGTATTTTTATTCTTGGTGCATCGTCTTCACATTTACAAATATAATTAATGTATAAAAATATTGTAAAACATTTTAAAAGAGTAACGGTGGAGTTTCTTGCCCCTTCTTCTCTATACGAAACTACCTTTTGGAAGGGGCGCCTAGAATCAACCCTATTATAATGTAAAATTTGACGTTCAAAAGTACCTTTCTATGTGCCTATTTGAAATAAATGCTTTGACTTTGACTTCTTTCGAATTTTCCGCGACCCTGAGGCGTCGGCCCTAGCGGACTCCGTCATTTTGTGCTGACATCTCTTTGAGGCGCGCATGGAACGCGCGTGGACGCGCCGTCGTCCCGGGCCTGGTCCTTACCGAACGGCGAGCTACCCATTTCTCGCCGTCCGCAACCCGCGCCTACGGTGGCCGGGAATCTGCAGGCGACTCCCGACGCCAAGGTCGTCTCCTGCAGTGACTAGTGGGAGCGTGAGTGCACAAGGCACTCCCCCTTACGCATTCCGCCTCCTGCTTCGCAGAAGGAGGTGACGGCTTTCCATTCTCTCTCGCTCCGTACCATGGCCTGGACCAGGGATAGACGCGAGTGATCGCCACCGCCGATCGCCTCCGCGAGGACACTGTGGTGCTCCACCCAAGCATGGGCAGACATGCACCGTATGCTCCACCGTGTCCTCCGGGTGATCCACACAATGGTGACACCCGGGCGTTTACTCCCTCCTTATGCGAAACAGGAACCTCCCGAAACAACCGTGTCCAGTGAGGACCTGTGTCAGACGGAAGATGAGTACGCCTTGGGGCCTCTTCAACCACTCCTCAAAGAGGGGACTTACCGCCTCTATTGTGGCGTGCCCAGCACTGGGTTGCGAAAATCGCACCCTCCATGTCGCCATGAGATCCCGCCGGAGCTCTGTCCGCTGTAGCGTGATTTCTCGGGGTAGCGGAGTTCCACCCCGGCGTTTTACCTCCTCGCGCCACTCCCATACGTGTGCGAGGGCTTTTGCCTCCTGTGCCGTCCTTGACAATGTAATTCCGATAATTATTACAAAGAGCCATACAACATGTCAGCATGTGAATAGTACTATTCAACTTATTAATATAATTGTTTTCATTTTCTGGTTAAGTATCAGAATAAGGTAAAGCACACAGCATTAGTTTCAAAACTTATGTTATGATAACTATGGTTGGTAAAACTGTTACTTGCTTAGGTAATTGTGTAACATTTTCCAAAGCCTGAGCCTAATTCGTCACAAAAGAATACGGACTTATTTTTCTTTGTATTAACACGGGGCTCTGCTGGAAGAGCCAACACCGGTGGAGACAAGTCAAGCTCAGTCTGAGGGTGGTAGTTGGTTGGAACAGCTGCATGAGAGATTATTAGTCAGAGACTCATATCTCTCAGCATTGCACTTAACCAATTCTAGCAATTCCCCAGCCTCAAACAATCGCTCACTCAGTTGGTGTTGTAACGTCTCATATTTATCAAAAATAACCTTCAGCAAGTGCTCCTTGTGTAGAATTATAAAGGAGCTTAGTATCAATATCGTACTTTTCCCTGCATTCATTTAACTCAACAGTACAACTCTTTAAACTTTTTTAAGAATAACACGTTCCTTTCTAAGGGAAAGATTTAATTTTAAATGATTATGTTTTTAATGGCTCTTTGTGACCGCTGAATTATTTTCTTAATTTTAATATATTTTTTTAATTCATTGTGACTCAAAACAATAGGACACAGTGGTATGGTATCGTCAACAGTCAAATCTATTATAAAGATTTTGGCTTACTGCCTACCAGTTCATAAAATTGGTTATTGGTGTTTGCAACCTGTTCACTGACCTTGGCAGACTCTGAGAGAGATAAGGCCTTATGTGCTTCACATAATTTCTGTTTAAGTTCTGAAATATGGTTCAAAGCCAGTTCTTGTCATTTAATGATTTCCAATCCAAAAAAAAAAGGACGATACGGTTGACATCTGTTGGGCATGACGCCGTTACGGTGAATCTATCTGACATATTGTTTCCGGTCGTTCTCGTCTTGCTGACGGTGAGTACTTGCGCAGAAACAATCTAGTGGCTAGGATTATTCTCCAGCAACTCGCCTTGCAGTACAGCCTTGTGGAATCGGAAGTGCCGTATTACAAGTAGGTGCCCGACCCAGTTCCCGAAAATGACCATGTCACGTTGTACTGGAACGGTCTACCATTTCAGACAGGACTATTGTTGAAAAAATTAGCCTGATATAGTGCCTATAGTGTATTAGCGTGTGGCACAATGGTTATCGATGTTACCATCCCACATGACATGAACCTCGTGAAAACTGAGAAAGAGAAACAAAATATCTCGGCACACGAGGTTGTTGACATGTGAAATGTGAGCTCGGCTGTCATTGTGCCGATTGTTGTATCGGCCAATGACCTGATGGCCAAAAACCTCGATCAACATCTCTCGGGGCTCTCGTTAAGCAATTGGATCAAGGGCCTTGATTCTGAACGCAGTACTCCTCGATACGGCTCACATCGTGAGGAGGGTCCTGTCTCAGGAGCCTAACCATCGGTAGCTTGAACCCTGCCCCCGATACCGGAGGACCAGTTTTTTTTTTTCAATAATTTTAATTGTGTTTTACAATGTTTAAAAAAAAATATGTTGCGTATATATTTTCGCGATCTTAATAAAGATCGCGAAAATATATACGCAATCTTGATCTTCTGCCATCTTCTTTTTAAATGCCAATGTTAGCGGGGCAGCAAAAGGACAAAAAAACTCTTCAACTAGTCCTTTTTCTAATAATTTAGATATATCATTTCTTTTTATCATCAATAGTGCAACTATAAGGCGTTTGCATTTTTCTAAAGTCAATTATCTCGAATTTATTAAAGACACATTTGATCCCGAATCATAAATTCCGATCATTTCTAAGATATAATTTATTAATAATTTTATTCCATTTCTAATTGAGATTTATTAACACTTCTAATTTGATTCTTTTTGGTCCATCACTATTTTTGTTCTTTAACTAACAGGGTGATGTTAGTATCTTTTACTTTCTTTTTTACAGATGATTCTGCGTGATATTCCGCCTTTTTTTTTACTTTACTTTCAAAACCTACCATCTTTTTTTCATAATTAGTTTTATAACATTTAGACATATCCTTCTTCATTTCAGCAAAACTGTCCATAAGCCTTGTGAAAACCTCTTCTGAAATGCGAGCAGTCGCAGCCTAAATAAATATCCTGCTAACCTCATTTAATTTTGGTGTCACGGAAACATATTTACTCCCACACTCATCATTTCTCATGTTTCCTTTGCAGTGTCAAAATCAAAAGTAATTTATACAAATAAGGCTGAGAATCACCACTTTTCAAACGTCAAAATTGCTTAAGACAGTCCACCAAAGCGCCCGCCTTTCACCACTTCCTAGTGCTTTAGCTGAAAAGAAGACGTGGCGCAACAAACCCTCCAGCGCTGCCAGCTCAGCTGACAGACTTTGGTAGTATAACTTGAGTTGTAAAACTGGTTCGTGCCATGCATCAGGTTGCAGTTGTTCCGGGATTGAAAAGGGATGAATGATGATGTGCATCGGTTATCGAAGTTAAGCAAATTATTTTTGTTTTTGCATCATCAGTAGGTTTCACAATAAACATGAATTTTTCCATCGTGTTGTAAAACAGCTGTGGAAATGTTGTTTTATAATATGTTTAGTTATATTGACAAATGCGTGCACTGACTGGACAGGTCCACTCAAATCATTGTGGTTCTTTCCTCAAAAGACCACTTCAGACACCAATCTACAGGGTCCTCATATGATCTGACGAAGTTTATTCTCGGATTTTTATACACTTTGACATACTATACAATGACATGAAAATTTACTTTGTAAAGTATTATAATATTTTAATTATTGTGAATGTGAAGGCAGTGTGAATTTGTGTTTTTTTTATTTCTCAGTTTATTTTTAATTTTTAAAATTAGTTTTAATCATGGTCTGGCAGTTTGAGTAATTTATGCGGCCTACCCAAATGTCCTTTCTTTGATAAAGTTCGTCGAATCGTTGAGCTCCTTAAGTTTTGTGTTGAGCTGCATGATTACTGACAAATGCGTGCACTGACTGGACAGGTCCACTCATTCTGTGTGTTTCTTTCCTCAAAAGACCATTTCAGACATCAATCTAAATGGTCTTTACATGACCTGACCAAGATTATGTCTGGACTTTAAAAGAGACTGTGAGCTCTGAGTTTGTTTCGGCCTTTCTTCTCAGAGTAGTCAGATAGGAAACGCCGATCTCATCTAGTTTTTAAAATATGTTTGACTTGTAAAAGTGTTTTTAAAAACCTCCTTACAGAAATAAAATCATTTATCATTTATTGCAATTATAAACTAAATTGTGTTGTTCTGAAAAGTGAATTGATTTATTAATCTCAATGTCTGACATCAACATTATGTTAAATAGAAAACCAAATGTATAAACCTTACCTAAAAAAAGAAAAAATATTGAAAGCCATTATTTACAATTTCTTTTTTTTTTTTATTTAACAAGATTCATTGTTAAGTTCTAAAGCTAGGTACTAAACATACACTTGGGAGCAAATAAATCGAGCCACTTCCTTTTTCACGCATTATGGTTATTATTTTTGGTATTATGGAACGCATCGATTCGAAACATATATCGCCTAAAAGGGTATTTAATAACCTTTACAATGAGGGTAGTTAGTTGTCAAAATTTCATTTTAATTAAAGTTTAAAGTTTAGAATAAAATTATCGCATTTAATTTGCTTATGACATTTTTATTGTACTCTGTTAAGAAAAGATTAAATTTGAGGTTTTTGTTAATCATACCCATATTACTTGTTATTGTTGTCTTTATCTGTGTCTGTGTAATCAAAATAACCTGATAAAATGGATACTACAGCGACGGAAGCTGCCCAAGTTGTAGCTTTACTTGAGGTTGGACACGGACAACGTGAAGTGGCACGCAGACTTCATTTGAGTCGTTCAAAGGTACAGCGGGTATACCGCAGGTATCTGGAGACTGGTGCTTTTGTTCGGCGACCTGGAACTGGCCGACCACGGGCAACAACAGAACGTGACGACCGCTTTATTGCAACCAATTCGTTGCGCGACCGTGGACTTAATGCTGTTCAGCTACAGCAATCGTTACGTGACGTTCGAGGTGTCGCAATCAGTAGGTGGACAGTGAGACGAAGACTAAAGGAACGAAATTTAACATCACACAAACCAGCAACTGGCCCAAAATTGACTGTAGCTCATCGCCGATCTCGCTTGGAGTTTGCTCGAGAACACATTAATTGGACGTTAGAAGACTGGAGGTCAGTTTTGTTTTCTGACGAGTCAAGAATCTGTCTTTTTAGCAATGACGGGAGAAACCGAGTGTATAGACGTCCTGGTGAAAGATTTGCCCAACGTTGCATTCGAGAAACTGTGAGTTTTGGTGGTGGTTCTTGTATGGTGTGGGGAGGAATTTCTCTAGACGGAAAAACGGAACTTGTCTTCGTCGACCCCGCCAACGATGGCAGTGGTAGACGTGGATTAACAGCTGACCGATACATAACTGACATTCTTGAAGACCACGTAATGCCGTATGCTGGTTTTGTCGGAGAAAATTTCTTGTTTATGCATGACAATGCGAGACCTAATACCGCGCAGATCGTTACGGAATACTTGTCTGCGATCGGGATTCAACAAATGGTATGGCCAGCACGATGTCCCGATTTGAACCCGATCGAACACCTATGGGACGAGCTAAAACGGAGAGTCCGAGCCAGGGTTCCCGCTGTTTCATCCATTCCCGAGCTTAAACTCGCTGTGCTTGAAGAGTGGGAGAACATACCACAATATGTCATCGTAACTCTGATCAGATCGATGACTAATAGGCTACAAGAATGCATCAGGGCACGGGGGGGTAATACCAGTTATTAAGAATAATTTTTTTGCAATAATTTTGTTTTTTATTGTTTTTATGGACTGTTTTAGCCCTACTAAATTTTCTATCAAAATTACCATTTTTCTTGCAGAGCCAATAATTTATCATTCAATAAGGTTATTATTCAATAATTTACCCTCATTGTTAAGGTTATTAACTTAACTTTTAGGCGATATATAGTTCGAATTGATACGTTCCATATTCCCAAAAATATTTACCATTTTACGTGAAAAAAGGTAGTGGCTCGATTTATTTGCTCCCAAGTGTAGTTTGTACTTTGTATACTACAATTTGTAAATGAAGGTTTACTTCATTCGCATAGTCATAGACTAATGAAGTAAACCTTCATTTACAAATTTTAAAATGTATAAAATATGTATAAAAATGAATAAACGACATACTATTAAAAACAATTAGAATATTGAAAAAATCTGTTATATCGATGTAAATATGTAGGAGATACACGCTTTAAAAGTTTTTGGAATGGATTATTCCCATCCTTGTCGCACGGTACGGACAATGAACGGCGCTAGTAGGTATGAAGTTACATAGTCGTGACGTCACTTCTACTATAGTGGTGTTCATGTTTATAACTTGGCAACTTTTTAAGCTTTTACACTTTTTGTAATATTCCTTGCACTATTTGAAAACAAACATTTTTTTGAGATAAAATAAAAAAAACTGTCATGGTGTGTGATGAATATGAAGGTAAAATGTGGTCAATGTGTAGGTGAATTGTGGCGAACGTGTAGGTGAATGGTAGTGAATATGTAGGTGAATGGTGGTGAATGTGTAGGTGAATGGTGGAAAACATGTCTGTGAATTGTGGTGAATGTGTAGGTGAATGGTGGTGAATATTTATGTAAATTGTAGTGAATATGGTAAATGGTGGTGAAAGTGTAGGTAACTGGTGGTGAAAGTGTAGGTGAATGTTGGTGACTGTGTAGGTGATTGGTATTGAATATGTAGGTGAATGGTGGTCAACGTGTAGGTGAAGTGTGGTGAATGTGTAGGTTTCTAGTGGTGAAAGTGTAGGTGAAGAGTGGTAAACGGGTAGGTGAATTGTGGTGAATGTGTAGGGGAATGGTAATTATTTAAGTACAAATATTTGCGTGAACGTTGGAAATTAGACTTAAGGAACCATAAGAACACACAATGTCGAAATTCATAACAAAGTTGCGGAAGATGCGGATCGGATTTTTTAAATTTAGAAACACTGCTCAACACGAGCAGTTTTTCTGTGTCATCATAGCAAAGGGTTTTCAAGTATTCAGTCACTTTTTGCTTACAACTGGGTTTATGTTATGGATTGGATGGACTTCTACTACAGACTCTTGTTAATAATATTATTAAGGTGTTTCCCCAGGTAACCGAAACACGTGTGGGCCAGACTTGTTCGGAAACATTCTGTTCTGCATACAGTACAAGGGTACTGTTCTCTTCGTTTATCTTTCAATTAAACCGAATAATAAACCAACTGCGACTGCTTTTTGAGAACTGTGTGTATAAAGAAAGTTTGTCTAATTGACAGTACCTTCCACTTCTTCTACATGTCGACTGTAGAACAGCGGTAGGGAAGGCCCGCAGCAACCTTAGTATAGCACGCTGCGCACTTTCTGCCTGTATGAAGTGCGTTTTAGCAGCACGTCCCCAGGATAATAAAGAAAAAAAAGAAAGAAAAATGGTTAATTCTGCAGAAACAAAACGCACATTACAGACGCGCATTTAAAAAGTTTCACAATTATGTCTAATGCTTGATGTCACTCAGCACCACAATATCTCAAACAATACACATTGCTCTGTGTGTGTTGAGACACTGGCAAATGACAATTAAACAAACAATATAAACAATAACAAGATGCCGAATGTAAAGTGGAAGGATAACTATATCGGGATAGGCCCTCATCAGCGATATTATACTTGCACTTTGTAAGTAGGCGTGGATTGTCGGGTGAAGAAAATAGAGATACTAGTTATATCACAATCACTTTATTTCACTCACAATTTCTTATAAAATAATCACCATGAAATAACATGAAGGCAGAGGTCCGACATATTATGGAAAGTATGAAATATAGCAGTAACCAACTCTTTTATTCCAATTAATTAAATAGATCGCTATAATAGCTCTAGGCGCTACAGTAGGTGCACCGGGCCGAGCCTGCCACAAGAATGATCCCCCTCTTCGTTTGTTTGTTTGTTTGGCATCTCGTAGGTCAACCTATTGGGTTGTCGTCTGTTTAAGCGGACTTGCCTGTGGTTGCCCTAATAAATTAAGGCCTCCAGCCAGGACTTAAACTTAAATACTAACTAAAAACTAAGCGACTACACGCTGTGGGGTACGAACCTCGGCTTAGGGCGTCGCTGGAAGACGGCAGCAAATGACTAGCTGGATCAGGATTGATGTTATTTTGGGACGAATTTAAAGCTACAGGCTCAGCGACGCGGGCTGGCTCGAGCAAGGGTCGGGAGGGGCGTGGATTTGGGCGTCGTGGTGGGCCTCGGCGGCGAGGTCGGTAGGACGGCGATCGGGTTTTGGGCTTAATTAGGGTGCTGGTGGCCTTACTACTCTCCTGGAGGAGGGTAGTGGCGTCATCGGGGGCGACTAAGATATGCTTTGGTCGGCGAATACTACTAATGCGGGAGGGAGTATAGCGGGCAGCCGCTGAAATCAGGGGGCTTGAATGTTTGATGCCACAGTCGAAGAAACGCTTAGATAAGCGTTTCATGAACTGGTTTATGGTTGGCATTTTAAGGTCGATGTAGAGATCTATGTTTCGGACATAGTAAGGGGCACCCGTAACCCTTCTGAGGAAACGCATCTTATGGAGATGACGTGAGTGCGCAAATACAACGCAGGCATAGGTCATGATGGGACGGATGACTGCGGTACAGATGCGCAGTTTGCATTTTAACGACAGTTTGCTTCGGGCTGTCAGTATGAACTGGAGTCTACTGAGAGCGAAGGAGGCGCGCGTGCGAACCGCCTTGATATGTTCCTTAAAGGTAAGGTTCTGATCTAGGATCACGCCTAGGTACCAGGCTTGCTTTTCCCAAGGGATCGGCTTGCCGTACATAGTGATCGGGCTGGGAAGGGGGAGGGGGAATAGACGACGTCTCGAGAAGAGAACCGCCTGACTTTTATCGGGGTTGACCTCGATTCTCCATTTCCGGAACCAAGCGCCTAAAACGTTTGCGGACGTTTGGAGAGTACGAGCTATAGCGTTGGGACAGTGACCGGTATAGTAAACGGCAGTGTCGTCGGCGAAGAGAGCCAACTGAGCCTTTTTACTTTTTGGGATATCGCTGGTGAACAGCGTGAAGACGAGAGGAGATAGTACGGAACCCTGAGGGACACCGGCGCGAATAGGATGAGGGTCCCCCTCTTCGCTGCGCACTGGCTTAATTTAAGTTGCTTGAGAAGTGGGGAGAGTGGGGAGGCGAACGTCCCGCTTTGCACAGCGTAACTCGGCCCGCTGCACCTACCGCTAAGGGTGACGCCGACAACTACATACTTTTGTAACAAAAAATCAACAATATTATGAACAATAAATAAGCCGTGCGTCGTGTTGTATCAGTGCAAGAATAGGTCGTTGCTCAGCAAAATGCTGTGACTTCGGATGAACCTATCATCACCAGCGCTGATTTTCAGCGACTGCCTCTCGAGTGACATTATAAATCGGGGTTCTATAAGCAACTGGCACAAGGCGAAGTAGACCATCTTGATGGTACAAAGGTCGGCTACGTGTTTAAGACTCATAAAGATGTACGAGTAAATGAGTTTGCGTAATCTCGTTACCAAGACGTTTATATGTGGTTTGAAACTGAGTTGTTGGTCCAATATAACTCCAAGATATTTAACGTGATCGGTTCTTTAAAGAGAATTGTAGATTGACAAGCAAGTGTGGGCCGTTATAAAAAGTGAAGGTGAGGGTAGCGCGTTAGATTGAAGTGCAAATACTTTGTATTTGGTTTACGTGACATTGAGAGCCACCACCGTTGAGCCCCGTTGAGCCACATCAAAAACCTCATTCCAGCTATCACCACTGAAAAAGAGTGCCGTGTCATCGACAGAAGAAAATTTGACCATTACTAAGGTGGAGTTAAAAGAGGTCGTTGATGTAGATCTAGAACAGGGTCGGGTGAAGTAGATATGCTGCCCTGAGGCACTTCAAAAGTTACTGAAAGTTCGTCATTCACCCTACTATCAACTCTAACTTGCTTTTTCCGGTTAGTTATGTACTTTTAAAACTAATTTTAGGGGAAGACCTCATACTCCAATTTTTACCAGATTACACCATAAGTGTGGGACAGAAACCGTGTCAAATACCTTTGCCAAATCCAGGAACACTATGGGATATTTTCTTTCCTTTTACAAGGTGATTATGAAAATAAAACAAGTTAATATGGCGAGGTTACAAATGTAGTTTATATAGCGGAGGAGAGAATATGAGAATATCTCTTCAGTAACCGGCCCGGGATCTGTTCAATTCCAACAGCACAATTACCTCTTAAACCTTCAATGAGTTATAGGAATTCAGAGTCGTCCATAGAAAGCGTGGCCAAGGAATGAAGAGGAAAGGATGGTTTACCCTGAAGAATCTACAACGAGGTCACTGTAATTCCTATACTGTGACCTCGTTGTAGATTCTTCAGAAAGGTCAGGTGCGTAGCACTCGCAACCGGCGTACGTGTATGACCAGATGAATGAACGTAAACGTAGCAAAAGGAGTATGCAAGGATCTTAGAAGGTATCTTTCTGTAATTTCTGCCTAACCCCTTAAATGTATTTATAATATATGTATGTGTATTAATTTCCCTGTCAGAATGCGTCTTATTAGACTATGTTATGAGAGAAGACAGATTTATAGAATTAAGTGAAAGAAGACCATTTATATAAGGATTTCATCGGGGGAAGACATTCTTAGGTTTATTGGTCCATACACGGACATTCACATTTTTTTTAAACTATTTAATATTATTTCTATTTGTAATCGTTTAATAATCATGGTGTCTGTGTGTCGTAGCTGTCGAGATCTGAGTAGGTGGGAACATCATAGTGAGTATTGCCATAAAACGAGGGACATAATTACTTTATTTACACATATTTTTATCTTCACACTTATAACAAAAAATAATTATAAGCAATATTCCAATTCACAATGATTGGGAGCATTGTTTACTACCTAAACTACAACTTATGCACAAACATTACTTTCACAGAATAAATAAACATAATTACTATTTTACACACATGAAAATATACTATCTTTACTATATAAATACACTTACACAGACATAACCTTTTACATAACATGATTAAGTCAAAATTATTAAAGTTTGGATTATTCAATGCAGGCTCTCTGGCAACTAATCAGGACGAGTTTCTAATTGCAATGTGACAACACTCAGTGGATATAATGGCAATCAACTAAACGGGCTGTGGCAATGGCTGAGACCTGGCGAGGACGGACGCGCGCCTAAAGTTCCGGGCTATAAGTTAAAGCATGTGCCGCGCCCTGCGACTATACGTGGGAGGCGAGGTGGCGGAGTAGCATTTTACATTAAAACGGGAGTTAGGGCGCGCGTACGGCCACTCTCCGAGCAGTCTGAAGTGGAACAGATGTACCTATGAACCTAACTATTAATGGTAGAAAGTTGTTGATTGGTACTGCATACAGGCCACCCTGGTTTGAAGTGGCAAAATTTCTGGATGGATTAACTGACAGTATAAGCGCATTGGCACTTTACGATCATTTGATATTACTGGGGGATTTCAATGTTATTCTATTGGATACAAACAATACAAAATTTAAAGATATGATGGAATTCCTAAATAATACCAACCGTTATCAGGTAGTAAAGTCACCAACTCATTTTGTAGGGGATAGTAGTACTCTCATAGACGTGTGCTGTACCGATATAGGGGTCGTAATGTGCTAGTCAGTCATATCAGTGAACTTGGTCATCATTCGTTTATTGTATGTGATACTGTCATTAGGACAGTAAAAAGCAAACCTAGGCTAGTTGTATATCGACCTATGAGTGACATATTGGAAGATTACTTTGCAGTAGACCTGAAATTAATGCCATGGTTGGAAATTGGCTCATTGCCACATGTTAACAGCATGATCGAACATTTCAATTTCTGTATAACCCAATTATTTGACTTACATGCCCCCATATAAAGTAAGATATTTAGACACCGTCCCACGCCGTGGATAACAGATAATGTTAAATTGATGATTAAGCTGCGAGATGAGGCAAAAAATAATTATCATAAGGACAAGCTAGATACCACAAAAAAATATGCACCTTCCTTTCTTGTACTTTGATTTTGACTTTGAAGGTGTACTTTGATAGACACATTAATAGTCAGATAAAAAACCCCAAAAAACTTTGGAAAAATCTCAAATCTGATGTGTTCTCAGAATATAGTGAACGTATGCTTCCAGAACATTTTAATGACCCAGATGAGATAAATAAGGCATTTCTAAATGTACCAGGACAGTGCATACTGCCCGCATCGCAGCTTTCATATTTTAATACGAATAGGTTTGGTGAAACTCAATTTAAGCTGAGAAATATTAATGAGGAAGAAATTTCCAAAATTATTAAGAGCTGGGGGTCAAATGCTAAAGGAATTGATGGAGTGGGTCTGGATATAATAATGTTCACATTATCAACCACCCTCCAGGCTATCACCACAATAATAAATAAGTCAATAGATACCCACACATTCCCTGACTTATGGAAGTGTGCTATTGTGCGTCCTCTACCTAAAAGCAGTAACCCAAGTACTTCTATAGATCTACGACCTGTTAGCATTTTGACATGCTTGTCGAAAGTCTTGGAGAGGGTGGTTTATAACCAAATGTTGGAATACTTAGAAGCAAGCAACATGCTTCCCGACCTTTAGTCTGGTTTTAGGATCGGCCGTGGGACGGCCACAGCCCTTTCTGACGTATTATGGAATATTCTAGAAGCACGGGACAAGGGGGAGGGAACAATCCTTGCACTTCTTGATTTTTCACGGCCCTTCGATGCAATAAACACCGCACTGTTACTTTCCAAGTTGGCTTATTATGGTTTTACTGCGGAAACAATACAGTGGTTTGCTAGCTACTTGCAAAATAGGTCACAGCTTATTGAAATTCAGAAGGAGGATGGATCAAAGATGTCATACACCCTTCGTCAGGTGCCACGTGGTGTGCCTTAGGGATCCATTTTAGGACCCCTTTTGTATATCCTTTACAGTGCAGACATTCAACTATATATAACTTTTAAACCAGCTGATACATTGGAGGCAGTGGAAAAAATCAAATATGATCTTGACAGAGTAGTGGTATGGTCAGAAAATAACTCACTATTATAAAACCCACTAAAATCTAAATTTATGGTTTTGGGTAGTAAGAAAATGATCAGTGCGATACTGTCAGCCAATCCAGAAGTTGTAATCAGGGGTGAAAAAATAGATAGAGTGGAGATAGCATGCAACCTTGGGTTAACAATGGATCCGGAACTAAGATTTGAGAAACACATCAGTAACTCCATGAGGCGTTGTGTTTATAGATTGTAACTTCTATATTCAATTAGAGACTACCAGAGTGTTGACCTACGTAAGCATTTAGTGAATAGCCTTATTTTATCGAGACTTAACTACTGCGATTCCGTGTATGGACCATGCCTGTTAGCAAGAACAGAAAAGCTGATACAACGCATTCAAAATGCGTGTACACGGTTCTGTGTAAAGATACCTCGTAGAAGTCATGTCACTCCTTTCATAAATGAAAATAATATTTTAAAAATGGCTTCTAGAAGAAGGTTGCATATGGCTGGTTTACTTTTTGGAGTAGTCAATACACAAAAACCGCACTATTTGTTTGAAAAGTTAAGTTGGAGGCAGAGCAAATACGAACCACGTTTTTCCACTGTGACTGTCTGTCACTTATTCCTATTTAATAACAAAATATTATATTTATTCTAAAACCATGCACGTGGTTCGGCCCACTTTAGAAACACATAAAATCTAAATTTTATGGTCTGACAGCTTGACGCGTTACCCTAATAAATAACAAGATATCCTAATTCTTTGCACTTGTAAAATAGTTTAGAACTTCTTAGAGCTCGGAGCTATATCGCGGCGCCCCCGTAAGGGGGCGTTGCGTGCGGTGCCGGGGCTTCGCCCCCTGCCCGCGGAAGCCATACGGCGACCCGTAAATACGGGCCTCTCCTTGGGTCTGCTACATGGCAGTGGATTTTCGGGCGCGCGCGGGCAACGCGCGCCCGTGTGAGTGATTGCTATTTTGTTTCTGTAGGAGCGCCGCGACGCTTATAGTGAAGCGCCGCTTTCTTCACGACATCTCGGCGGTCTGCCGCCGCCAGGTGAGACCCCTAGTTACCTAGGGGAGGCCCGGCGGCGACGACCAGCGACGGAGATGTCGACTCGACGCGCCTACAGAGTAGGTGAGTGGCCCCCGCCCGTCCAGATCACAGAGCTAGCCGTTACTGTCCGGGCTAAGGGGCCGAATGTGGGTGTGAACGGCATTGTAATTGTGTAACACCGTTCAGTGTTTGCGCGCCTCGCGGCCCGCGCCGCGCGTGCACGCGTGAGTTTGGGTGCCTGTATAGACATGTATGTCTGTCTGTATTTACGTAACGTGCCTATATTAACCTAGAACACGTTACGCAAAGGGTGTGTGTGTTGTGAGTGTGGAGTCTTTTTGTCACAGATAAGTCGCGTGTAACTTGGCTGCGGCTTATCTGGAAGTCAGTCCAGGTTTCAAGTGCCGTCTTCATGTCCCGAGGGAGGTGGCGGAGGGGGGGGCGGCCTTGTGCCAGAAGGCCGCCGGCGTCCCATTTTGGGCCGCCCTGGGTGGCCTAGCCGCGGTACAGAGTCAGTAGTGCGGCCAAGCCATCCAGGATGACCAACTCGACATCCTGTCCCTGCCTGATGGCCTTTATCAGGTCCATCAGTAGTTTGATGGCACAGGTTGTGAAATCCGACTTTTCGGTGGCTGTTCTGGCGTCGGTGGCGCCGCCACTGGATTCTTTTAGGAACTCCTTCTTGGGTAGTTCCTTTGTTGTCCGCTGCGCCGTGGCGGCGCTAGCGGTAGTTTGCTGCTTAATCACAACCTGTGCCTCGTTGAAGGCAGGGGTGGCAATTGGGTTTTCTTGGGTCGCCTGGGGTGGGTCGGGTTTCTTCCCCTTGCCCTTTCCCCCGCGTCTCTTGTTTTTCCTCCGCCCAGAGGAGGTAGCTGGTTTGTCTGAGGGCCCGTTGGCCGCCGCCATAAGCGTCGTGCCTTGGGCCTCTTCTGGCATCACTTGTGGCCTCTCAAAGGACACTTTGGGACGGCGTGATGTGGCCGTTATGGCGGCGGTGCCCGCCCGCTTGTTCCGGGTCTCTCTCTGGAACACCGGACACTTGATGTTGCACGCCGGGTGCGGGCCACCGCAGTTCACGCAGGTGGCCGGCTCTTCCCTCGGGCGCGGGCAGTCTCTCGCCGCGTGCTCCCCTCCACAGCGCACGCAGGCGAGCGGGCGGTGACACTGATGCGAGCTGTGTCTGAACAGTTGGCATCGGTGGCACTGGGCGGGTCCTCGTTTTCCGCGCCAGGCCTCTATCTTGACACCACGCATCAACATGAACGTCGTGGTGTCATAAATGGCCCGGACGTCCGGAGTCTTCTTTAAGATTGCGTGGAATACGCAACCGGGTCGTCCTTGTGCGGCCTTGATATGGCGCACATACTCCGGCTGGTATCCCAGCGTTTGGAGCTCCTCCTCTATCTCCTTCGGGTCCGTATCCGCCGGTAGTCCCCGTATGGCGATCTTCAGGCTCTTCTCTGCTGGCAGCGAGTAAGCGAACCAGCTGACGCCGCTATCCTTCTCTAGGCCAGTCAGGTATCGCTGGACCAGCCTATACTCCTCCTCGCTGTCTGGGGTGAAGCGGACTCCACCTCCGTATGGACGAGCGTTAGGAGGCCGGCCCAGTTTCTCCCTGATGGCCCGGAAATGGGCGGCCCAGTTTGGCAGCTTCTCAACTACCAGCGGCGGGTACCTGGGCTTCTTTTGTCCCGGCTTTTGTTGCCACGTTCTTGTCGCGGCGCCGGGGGTTGCATCGGGGGTGTTGGCAGCGGTGGCGGGGGCGGGGGGTGGCCTGACCCCCGCGGTCGGTGACGGTGGCGGCGATGGTGACGCAGGTGGCGGGGGTGAGCGGCGCGCCGCGTCGGCAAAAGTAGGCGACGCTGGCGGGTCCGGACTCCGCGGCGCGCTTTCGCGCGGTGGCCGCGGCGAGTCGGGGCAGAGCCGCTTCCCCTCCGCCGCTGCGGTCTCGCTTGAGCTCCTGCGTCGACGTTGTCGTTGGCCTCTGGGTTCTGGCCGGGACTCGATATAGCCGCGCGCACAGCCATCGCCGGTCGAGCCCGCGGATGCCAGCGACATGTTCGATCCGATGGACGAACACGGCGACATAACCGCGGGCGAGTCGTAGGCTGAGGCACGAGGAGGCGCCGGCGAGTCGGGCGTATGGGTGGCGCTTGGTACTGACCTTGCTGACGTCATGGTGGTTGCGGAATTTTTTGCTGGCCGCTCACGCTCAGCCATTGCCGGTCCCGCCAGCGAGAGGCGGGCGCCGGTCACGGCGGTGCGCGGAGCTGGCGCAGCTTTGGTCTTCGGTTGCGCGGTCACAGTAGTCGCTGCGGCAGGCGCGGGCGGAGTCGCGAATCGCGGCAGCGCGTCGGTGCGTGCAGGGGGCGCGCGGGGGGGCGCGGGCGGTGTGCGGGGGCGCGCGGGGTAGTCGCGCGGCGTGGCGGGGCGCGCGGCGTAAGCGGCGGCGTACGCGGCGGCATATGCGGCGCAGCGCACGGGCGCGGGTGCGGGAGCAAGCGCGGGCGGTGCCACGGCGCGCGCATGCGGCGCGCGACTGGGGTTAGCGGCAGGCCCCGGGGCCTGGCTGGGTACCGGGCGGAACGCAGCGGGGCGGATCGCTACCGCGTGCGGTCGGCTCGACGACGGCGAAGGCGCAGCGCGCGCAGGCGCCAGTGGCGTCGGTGGGCCGGCAGCAGCAGCGGCGCTCGATCCCCCTCCTCTTCTTTCTTCCTTCTTCTTCTTGTTGGACGTCTTCTTTTCTTCGCTCCTTGTGGAGCCGGCCGGCGGTGCACAGGACGACGCAACACCGATGATCGGCATCGACGACGTCCTATCCAGCGCCGGGCGGGACTCCGGTGAGCCGGCATCGCAGCCCAACGAGCCGCGCGTGCCGGGCTTCGGCATCGCTGGGGTATGGTCTCCGCGACCGCGTCGGTACAAAAAACCGGGTAGTCAGAAATTTTTTTGAAAAAATTTTTAACGGTCCGCGCGGAACAAACTCAACGGAATGGAAAATTCCGTAGGACGAGCTTGCGTGACGACCACAAGCCAATCCGCACTTCTTAGAAGTCCATTCCATTTCTATTTAATGCCACACGCAAACGGCCACTTATGGCAGCCTTCGTCGCTTGAAAGAAATGTATAGACAATCGAAATCCATAGTTCTTTACAAATTCTGAGAAAGTTAAAGCGAGGGCGCGTTATTGCAACCAGCTGTGAATCGTAAAAGCAATTAAGAAATAGAAAAATGTGTTTTAAGTCGAAGTTTACAAAAAAATAGTGTGGGAAAGTACCAGACGCCGATTTTGGATAGTTGGCGGGGGTGTTGAGGAAGGATAGTTAGTCTTAGGACATGACAGGGTTCGGTCGTGATAGTCTGAAGAGGCAAAGCTAGTTAAGTTAGGAGGTTGGTGAGTGTTGTGAGCTGGGAGGAGCTGTGTTCGAGGTGAAGTTGGTACTACGTGCGGCATTTCGTGAGTAATAATCTAATTCCCTACAAAGATATCATTGGTAAGTGTTAAACTCTTTACTAATAATGTGTCTTTTCCATTGTATTGTTCTCGTAGGCTGATTTGTTTTATGATTTGTAGGTAACATTTAGATATTATCGCTGCAGAGCTATTAATAATCATTTATTCCAGCATAGCGACATTGCGCTATTAATTAACTCTATTTTCTATTGTATTACGTGTCCATCTCCTAATCCATACCCTGACAGATATTTGTCATTTGCGTTTGATTATAGGGAAACGGAGAAGGCCTTCCACTTTATTTGACACTGAGCACTGACGCTCGACTTTTGACGACTTTGACCTGTAACATGCGCAACCACATACGGAAGGCAGAACCGTAAATACTCTCAGTTCATTTAAAACAACATATGCTATAAAGTCGATCTAAATCGGCATTATAAAACGATCAAACGTTAGTGATAATTACTGCTTCCAAAAAGGTTTGGCCACACAACTCTTTACGAAAGGCTCGTTATACGCACGTCTCCGGGGAGAGGGGGTAGGCTTCACACACTTCCCCAAACTGGATTGGTAGTCGTTCTAAGAACGCTAGGGACCGTGTCTCGATAAAACCTACACCAATTTCTATGGTACGCCAATTTCTAAATCGACACTATTTATCGAAACACGTCAATTTGAACGCTTTGCCGCTTACAGCCGCACTGTATCCACGAAATGGGGAAGGTTAACGAGATGTGAGGTGACGAAATAACCACCTCGGCAAACACCGGGTACGATCGCATTGAGTTTTGCTACAGACTGAGTCTACGGTACGCTTGTGCGATATTTTCTGTTATTCTAGAAATGGGGCTAGGCTGCCTTAAAGATGATATTAACATTAGCACGCGTTTAGAACTTTATACTCAATACTTGTCTCACTCAATGGCAGTTGGGCTTCGTAGTTCACTGTCTCTAGAATTGAGTAAGACATTTATATTGTGCTTAGGGAACATGTTCTACTAAAATCGTAAATTGTCCTCAGAGGTTTTATGCGTTAGGTTTAGTAGAACACGTACAATGAGACACACGTTGTAAAACGGTTCCCCGTCTCACTGAAATGGGTACATCATACACAGATACATTAACGTAGCTATTATTGATTGATTAAAGCGCAAGCGTAACGATTCCCTTACCCCTTCACATTATGAAGATTCTATTACAGGTATTATCAGCGCTACCAGCGAGAAGGGAGACAGACCGCGGTAGGAAGCGGTCGGTGTAAGGCTAGGCTAAGGAAGTTAGGAGAATTATTGAGTGCCAGAGGCCTTGTCCAAGTGGGCTGTTGTAGGAGAACGAGTTAATATTAAATAAGTAAAATATAGTTATGTTGAAGCACAGATTTAGTTTATTTTTATTCTATCATCTAGTTTTAACGTAGTATGTGTTAGTGTTTGTAGGTGAGACTGGGTGAGCCTTTAGTTATTATAGTTATCCTAGGCTGATGGAGGTGATAGTCATTATAACGAATCAGACAGACACGTGTTGCTGGGGAGTTTGTTGCGCCACTTCTTCTCCCCAGCATAAGCACTAGGAAGTGGTGACGGGTGGGCTCTTTGGGGCTGTCTATAGACTTTAAAGTGAGTTGATTCACAACTCTATTAATTATGCTTGAGTTTGATTCTCTACTCTCATAACTAGTAATTCTAGAATGTCGTATTCGTTGCCTTGGGCCGATACTATAACTCTAAACTCTATTTAATAATGATCCTTGATTCTCTACTTCTCAACTAAAATTATCGAATAATTCAAAGAATATTATATTCTTTATCATAGACTAATAACTCGGTCAGACTGACATGAGCACGTGTCTTGCAAATATGCTTGTTGTGCAAAGAGTGAACTTCCGGGGGTTTGGGTGACCACAACTATCTCATATCCAGTCTAAGGACTGATAGGGACCATGTCTCCTTAAGAGCATGATACAGACGCAATGCCGCTAGAACTAGCCGCTCCGTTGCTAGACAAGGACAGTCGCACGGTTGCCGCAGGAAAAGCCGCTTCGTCACGTTTATCAGTTCGAGAGAACTGCTAGGGGCCATGACTCCAAAAGAGCATGATGTCGACGCTATGCCGCTGTAAAGCCGCTTGCGTCACTTTATGGAAGTGTATCTCTGAGTACTCCGAGTGTAGATGCGAGGTATTGTGTGAGTTACGACTGATCAAATACCTGTTACGCGCTAGCGTTTGGGTTACTCACAAGTTTATATAATAATTTACTCTGCATCCCGCTATTATTAAGCTTTCTAAAATCACTTCCAATATATTTCATAACTATGAATTCCCAAGTATCATCTAATATTGATCTCCTTGCCTCATTAATAATATCAAGGCATTTGGCTTCTATAAAGGAGAATGCCAAAGTTTCCCACAAGACTCGGCCAGAACCGACAAAGATGAACTATATGTCAAAAAAAGGAAAATAATTATAGAATTACATGGTATAATTAGTTTTCTATTAGAAGAACACCAAACAAAGTTAAAGATCTGTAAAGTTGACCACTTAATACATCTGATTTTAGCAATGAATAATACAGGTTCGGGTACCGTTTTAAAAGCCAAATACGACTACGTATTTAGTAGAAAATCGGAGTCCTGAAACACAGCAATAAACAATACAAAACTCAAAAAAACACGGAAACTCTTCTTCGCTGGTGATATCACGCGGGAGAAGTAAATACAACTTTTTGACAGTGACAGATTCAAGTTAAAGTTTGACATCTGGTGCTGCCAGCATTATAGGAATAAACTATGCGAAACGGTATCGATAATCGAATTGAATCTTTTTTAATTATTACTTTATTGTAAAATATATATTTAAAAATGTAACTAAATGCTATTTATTGATATAATAATATGTTTAGTGACATAAGTAAGTAATTAATTCACTTACATAGTCCTATATTGATATTTTCGCAATCGATTTGCAAGAGCAGTTTCGTATCGATATAAATATTTTGGTATTGGCAACATTTCTAATTGAAATGGTAGATTATGAAATGTGTTGATATATTGAATAACTATTTAAAATGAGTTTTCAACGGTGGGCTTCTACAGATTTTATTTATATTGTATAATTCTTACTGTTTTTTATTATCAATTATCATTATTATAGAAAGTCTGTCGGACGCTACCCATGTTTCGAGCCTAATCTTGGCATTGTCCTTTGGGAATTCACTTCTATTATCGGTGGGAGAGTGACCAAGTCTGGTGACGAGCTCTACAGGGCCGCACGGGGTTGGAGTGCGGCCTTTTCCCCTTCGGGGGAAACCGACCTTAACGCTAATATTAACATAATTAGGAAAAACTAAAATTTTATCAGCCTAGGGTAATTTAGGTACTGTCACACCACCAAACCCCTATGTACACCACAACATAGGACCGCAGCATTCAGGGGGAGTTTCAGATATGCCGCCACACACTGTTGGAATAACATTCCTCCACCAGTAAGAGTCCTGAGGATAAAAAAGCATTTTTTGAGTACTTTAAAGAAATATTTCATGCAGATACAGCAATCCACAGGATTGTAAAACTAGTCTAGTAACAATAGCTGACCTTTTTGTACTTACATCATGGGTCTACGGGCAATGGGTATGGATTTCCAGCAGTGTGAGTTGCCTCTGTCTGAATCCTCCCTGTTTGGGTCCAGTCTGTGTCATTGTTGCAGGAGTGGTAGTCCTCAATTATCTGTGTTGTTTGTTGGAAGTCTTTCCAAAGCTTCATTATCTGGATGGGACAGTAGGTAGGTATAACATTTCATAAAGTATCACTTTAGGTACTTGCCAATTTTGTTTTGTGTTGGGCTGGGTTTCTGTCTCAATTTAGTTAAGTAATGCAACACCTACTACTACCTACAGTCATGCTTACCATGAAGATTAAGAGAACACTATCAAGCTGTACCACTTGGCTAACTTATCGCTTTGATCTAAAGAGCGTAGTCGTCGTTTGCCAACGCCATGCCTCGAAGCATGTCGTTATGCAGATGGCCGCTGTCGCAATTCCCATGGTCCATAGAAATAAATTTTATGTTGTATCAATGAATTCACTTCACTTTCTATTTAATAATTGAATATTGATAGTATCGAAATTATAGCTATTACAGAGTTAATTAATAGTAGGCATTTATGTTTTCATTGTACCTAGACTTAATCTTAACGTGCGAAACTTAGTTGTACTACCTATAGGTACACCTCTGCCTAACCCTTCGGGGAACATAGGCGTGAAGTTATGTAAAAATAAATGCACAATGTACATAAAGCTATCAGAATTATTAGTTTTCTAAATAACATTGTAATCCGCATCGAAATCTATTGATCACTAAAGGTCATGTAACGGTTTTAATTAATTTTTTTTTTTTTTGTAAAGTTTTTTATTTTACTAAACCGACTTCTGTTTTTATTTGATTATTTTTAAAGTCGCTACTTATTGCAAACAAGGAACAAGAACATTAACATCAAAATTAAATGTTAACATTAAAAAACAATGATATACAGCATAATAGTTGGCATTCACTGTAACTATTACTTTTGTCTGAAAATATTGTTCGTTTAAATTAATTGCTAAAATATGAGATATGAGCAGTCAGAATGACTATTAACTTTTAGCTCGTAAATAAATCTGGTTACATTCGGTATTTATTATAAGATATTGACAAGAGATAAAACGCGGTCACTATCAGACTGCCTAAAAAAAAAAGAGAAGCGCGATGACCACAACAACGCTTGTAATTTATTGCACAATATGAAGTAATTATCTATTTACTCAAAAAACTTGCTGAGTAATCGAACATAACAACCGACCATGTCGTATTAAGATATGATACGTTATTTTTATTAATTTTACCAACGTAATTTGATAATGAATACAGATAATTTTGTTGGAAGATCGTTTCAATAGGTTAGTAAACCGTTTTTTGTATCGAGAAAAGTTTTCAAAAACGTGTTTGGAATACAACAACAAATAATAATATAACATCACGTCGTTACCCCAGAAGGGTTAGGCAGAGGTGTACCTATAGTACACCCACATTACGCCAGTTATGTTTAAGCCCCATGTAATCGGGGGCGAGCCTATTACCATCAACCGGGCACAAATTCAAAATCCGGGCTGCTTGAAAAATCCAATAACACTTTGCTCGAACTGGGAACCGAACCCAGGACGTCATGCTCATCAGTAGCTCTTGCGACCACTAGACCAAAGAGGCAGTCAACTATTTTGACAGCAATTTTGTCGAAAATGAGTTATATATATAATTCGATTCGGATTTTTTTGCATGTCCTTTACATCACATATTTTTTGCAGGCATAGACCATTTTTGTTCTACAAACTGGCTGTATATAACATTTCAAATGAATATTTTATAAAAAATACTGTCAGTCTCTTTCCTCGCAGTATTTGGTATTTACGTTTAAACAAAATCGAGTAAATTTTACATAAATTATTCCATAATTTGAAATGTTTAAGCATTGTCTTATACATTAGTGTTTCCTGAGTAGGTACAAATACCATGTCCCTTACATTATATTGCGACTCAAATAACAATAATAATATTGACCCTTACGTTAATTTGTCAGCACCAAAAATAATTGACCTGTCCTTTACATCACGCTGGCCTGCGTGAACCGTGAAATTTCTCAAAACTTATATATACGATTAGTCGTCGTTAACATTGTTTACGAGCTTCTAAAAGTAACATTGACACGGTTTGTGACACTACAAATGTTTATTTCAGTAATACATTATCGTTTTCATTGGTATAACTGCAAGTAGTGAAAGTTTTATCTGGATTTCAAATATAAGTTATGAAAAGTTATCTTTACTTCTAACCCGCACGCAAAATTTTATAAAAATTTGAAACCACATAAACAGGTAATTATTTCTTAATAAGTACTTTCGGTAATTATTGCTTAGGCACGAATGGAGATAAAAATAGTCTTTTTAGATAATCCTAATAAAAACAAACCTTCCATTAGGCGAAATATTTGTAAGTTTAATGTATAATTTTGTGCAGTAAGTAGGACATGTAAAAATTACAACTTATTAAGCAGTTAACGCAGGATGAATGAGTGTAGAAAGCATTTTTATGATCGATCAAGGTTATCGCTTGCCACGGGTTTTCCGTGGATAGGTAAGTCGTCGGTTCTAAATGTAGAATGAGAAGTGTGGTTTGTAGATCTTTGACAGTCGTAGCCACAAGACATTAAATTGTTTTTTTTTTGTAAGGGACTTTCTGGCTTACATTTCCTAGATAAGTAAAGTTAACGTTATCCCTTACGTTAAGTTTTGATGTTATAAATGCAAATATTTAGTTAAAAAAATGGCATTAAACACTATTCATTTCATAACGATAAAATGTTGCACTTTTGTTGAAGTTACTTTAAATCATTTGAAACTCACAATAATAAATAAGGTCCCT
Organism: Dasypolia templi; assembly: GCA_963555695.1. NCBI lineage: Eukaryota > Metazoa > Arthropoda > Insecta > Lepidoptera > Noctuidae > Dasypolia > Dasypolia templi. The sequence continues at coordinate 21,364,863 of OY743155.1, read as the reverse complement.
AACATTAAAATGTTATCGTCCTTTACGTTTTAAATCACGCTTTTAGACAATGGACATAAATCATGGTATAATTTTTCTGCAAACATGATAAACGTGCAGTAAATTCATTGAAGTGTATAATAGAGAATAACAATACAGAAATGGAGACAAAACCAACAAAAGCAAATGTTGTTATCCCGAATAGTAGTAATGAGATGAGTGTAAAATATGAATTATAAATACGTCAACTCTTTCTCTTTGAAAATTGTGACAGTTTTGGATCTTTTTTTTTTTTTGGAAAAAGGTATGTATCAAATAGTTCTACGTGTGGTTCTAAAATAACCTATTCTTACAAATCAGATGTTAATACCAATATTAAAAAGGAACCTTTTAACATTAGCAAAATATTAGTAACAGACATAACATCCGATACTTTTTTTAATCCGAAAATTCGAGATTTACATTAACAGGATAAAGACGCGGCTCCTGACATAGCGTTGACATTGATATCGCTTGAAAATCATATTCCATTTCAACTACCATACTATACATAAAACTCTGCAGTATCTTTTCAATGCAATGTGAATGAAACGAATCATAGCGTTACTTCAGAAGCAGCCATATTGGCTTCGTCGCATACTTTTGAACCTGATGCAACTCATCTTCTGCTCATTTGATTCAGGAAGATGATATTTTAGGAAACGAAGATGTAGATGTTAGACCGAAGAAAAAACGTTGTGAGACCTCAAAATTTACAAAATCATGCATGGATTTTAAATTTCAGGAAGGATAAAACGATTTTTCTTCAAGAAGCTCAGACCTTTGGTCAGAAAATGAAAGAAGGAGGTTAAAGAAAGCTTTGAAAACAAATAGTAATAATAGTCAAGAAGATATAGTACTGAAGAAGAAAACAAAACCAGAAAAATAAACGATAAAACACAAAAAAAAATGATATTAAATGGTCTTTCTTATGTAACACAAAGGTGGCAAACAAGAAACAGGTCAGAAGTTACAGGATAATCTGTGTGCACAGGACAAGAGACAAGAAAATGTGGACAGGTAAGACATTGTTACGAAATATCTGATGAAAGAAGGTCCGTCCATATTTGATTATTGCTGGTCGTTAAGTAATGTATGTATCTATTAATAAAATGATGAAACGGATAAAGATATGACTAAATTTTGATTTCTTTCTATTGAGGAAGAAGTTAATTTGTTTTTGTTTGAATATTTATTATTTACTTAGGAACACTGATTTGTTGATTTAGTTATTTTTTTTATGTGTATTTTACTTTTTATTTGGACAATAAGTCTATTTTTAGTAAGCCAAAATAGCATTTTTTTTTGTTTTCGATTTAAAAAAGAAATTAATAACGTAATTAATATAATTTGTGAGAGTAATTTCGTATATAAAAGAGGATTATTAAATATAAATAAAAGTTTTGATCTATTTTAATACTGTATTTTTCAACTATATTGTTTTGGTCTAGTATGTCATGAATGTAATAAATTCTATTTTTTTATTTGGTTAACAGTATAAGCTGTATAGAGTACACCATTAGGAGACCTTTACTTTGAAAAACTCTTAATGTTTATTTCCTATAATACCCTATCAGAATACCAGCGCTGTGACACTTATTTTTAAGGGTTGCAGCATTATGCTGAGAGGGCATTTTGGCCTCGTACAGGACTTTGTTTATTTTTACTTTTTATTTCTTTGTTTTATTATTAGTATAAATTAATTTTAAAAGAGTGTCTATAATTAAGTTTTAACTATGTACTGTGCGAGTCCCAATAAATGCTTTTTCTTTCGTTGTTTTTTTTTCTATAATATCCCTTACATCAATGCAGTTCATTATCATCTAAAAATTTTTTAACGTATGCCAAAACGTATTCATTATTTTTTAACGTAAGGGACATGCTATCTTTAAAACTAGAGGATTTATGGGTTTTTAGCTATTTTAGCTTAAAAGAGAAAAAAATCTAAGAAACTTTGTCCTAGACACTTTCTCCATAAAACATATAGTTAAAAAATTATATTCAGTTTAGTTAAGAAAAAAACTTATTTTTGCTCTCCTAAAACCTTAGTTTTGTCCCTTACATTATTTCATATTTCCAGTATCGTTATATTAATTATTAGATATCACACATTTTAATTATTACATTATGAAAATTTATAATAATGATATATTTAATTTGTAATATATCTGAAAACAAATTGCTCAGAAGAATAGCTCAGTAGCAGCCCGAAGTCTGGATTTGTGCCCGGTTGGTGGCAAAAGGCTGACCTAAGTATAACTGGCGAAATGTGGGTGTAGTATGGTACACCTCTGCCTATCCCTTCTGGGATTACAGGCGTGAATGTACCTAGATTATAAGTAAATCATGTAATTTAAACATGTTCCCTTTATTGTAATTTATTGTCAATGTCATTAAGATGTAAATATCATTTTGTTTAGTGTATTTTAGTTTGGATAATATGATATAATGTATTTATTCGTTACGATTTGTATTTATTTATTTAGATTAAGCACACCAACAGCACATTCACTTACAATTACAATTAAATAACACTTAAAATTAGCATTTCAGTAAGCATGCAAATAACAGGTATACATGACATTGACATCATGAATATTATTAGAGACAAAAGATATTATAAAGTGTGTCTAGAAGACCCAAATCTAGAACACTACCAAAACAAACCTCATTGAGCTACATGGACGAGCACTGTTCGCACTTTTTAAATAGGGAGCGTCTGTATGATGCGAAACTCATGCAGAAAATTTCAATAGGGTAATCTGTCAAGTTGGATCTTTCATTAAATTGCTTTGCCATACGTGTTAAGGGGCTATTAAATGTGATATTTAAGGTGTATGTGGGCAATTCAAAAATACGATGATGACGCTTACTACGTTGGCTGGACCTAAAGTTAAAATAGTTTACCAATTGAGCATCTATGGAGCCATTTATTATTTTATGTTATATTAGTAAGTCAGAATGGACACGACTTTATTTTAAGCTAATCATTTTAAAGTGCCTTAACCTGTCATTGTAATCAGGTAACATTATTTGCATATGTTGAATAATAGGGAGACCGAATAGTGGAACAGTACTCCAAGGACCTCCATACTAATGCGTTGTAAAGTAAAATAATGCTACTACAAAATTACGAAACGGTTTCGACATACGGATTATAAAGCCAAGCATTATTTTAGCTTTACGCACAATACTATCTATATGGTCGCGGAAAGATAGGGATGTATCGAAGAGGACCCCTAGGTCACGGATGACCGATACTCTGTTCAGTACCGAACCATCAATTTGACAGTCAATAGTCTGGCATTTTTAACATTGAGCATCATTCTGTTGTTCCAGCACCATTATTGAAGGACATCAAGATCCCTCTGAAGCTTCATACAATCACTTAGGTCCGATATCCTACAGTATATTTTTAAATCATCAGCATACGCTAAACAATCGCAATTATTACACGCTTATTCGATTTTATTACATGTCTTGGGCAACAAAAATCGGACGCAGCCGGGATCGTGTAAACACACCTCGCAGCGCTAAGAGTTCCGAGGGATTGGACCAACACACGTCGTGGGTCTTCGTCTTCAATAATCAGATTTAGATTTGCTGAGATAAAACATACTCCAAAAATGTAGTAATGAAGTTCAGAGAGGGAACTTGTTTTTATAAACGTCATATATTTTCGGTCAAGGCTGGGACCAGCTTTGCTAACTGGGCATAGCCTTTGCAAAGTGTGTTTAGTTGACATTATTGGTTCAGATTACGCTTGAGGACTGGCAGTTCAATCAGTATTGGCTGATGTTTAATGCTGATTAAGATTACTTAAAAAGGAGTAGGATTATAAGATTTTTACTCTGGAGTATGCTCATGTGATAGGATTTTCCAAGAATTCCGACCCTTAGGCTGCCTGTCCACCGAAGCGGAGCGGTTACTTTGTCCACTGAAGAGGAGGGGAGATTTTGTGCAAATCTATAGGTGGATTTTTACCTCTTGAATGAAAACGTTGATAAGTAGATTGCCGAATCACGAGAAAATCATTAAATTAGTTAATGAATCGAAGGAAATAATCGTAGGAGTCAACTCTTTGCTGACAAGCCATCGAACAAGGATCAAATATATTATAATAATTATAATGTATTTACCGATAAGTTTTTAGCAATAAGACCGCCGATTGTGCCACCATAATATGTAAAATTTATACATTTAAACCTGTTATGTATGAGGTGTACAGAATAAACAGTATTCTATCTTCTATCTAACGAATATCTTCTAGGAATGATTACCGACTTTATACGCCGACACTTTGTTTTATTTGTCCGTCCCGGTACAGAGAGCTCGTATGGCTCTCACAGTACCTACCATTTTTAACAGAAATAAAGTTCAATTTGTGAATCATAATTAGCAATAAGCACATAAACTTAAAACCATACATCTAACATGTAGTATTTAAAACACCGGTCATCTAAAAAATATTTTTGTGTTAAAAGTTATTGATGAAGAAACTGGCCGCTATACAGCAAAAGTGTCAGCCAATATGTCATAGACTTTTATTTGAAAAATATAGTACACGCGTCATTCTGACGGCTCATATTTTGTGTAATAGTAAAACGGGGTGAATAGGGATGCAGGGGTGAATCGAAACGAAACTTTAAAAAGGATTTTAACATTGAAATAATATAGTTTGTTGCCAATAGGGGCACTTAATCGTTAATTATAATACAGTCAATAGATACGAGACATTTTTGGCAACAACCATTATCATTATAATATTAAAATCCCTTTTAAAGTTTCGTTTCGATTCACCCCTGCATCCCTATTCACCCCGTTTTACGGTACACAACATTGCAAAAAAAATTGAGAAGTCAGAAGAACTATTCATAAAGAAATCTGGCATAGCTAGGGTATTTATTTTCTTAATTAAAGTAAGGTTGCGTAATAGTTTACAAGACCTTTTTCGTCTGCAAATATTTTTATACAAACATTTTCTGTCATAAAACTACTGTACTATTTGCAGTTTGGTCTAAAAATCCTAGAACAGCCGGTCTATTCTGTAAAAAAGGTCAAAATGAAAAAAAATTGTTGTGCGACGTATAAGCATTGATAAAGCTCATCGTTGACAATTGCACATGAGCGAAGAAAAGTGCGACGTCATAGGACACGAACCAACTCTGTAACCACACTTATTGTACGTTTCCGGACGTTCCCAAAAATAAGCAAGCTCAGATTTAAATATTTTAGAACTAGACAGCGTCAATTACAACTGACAAATAAGTCCCTAATTGTTTTTATTATGAGGTTTCATTTATTAAATCAGTAAAAAATAGTTTATTTTTTTGTAATTTGGTCCTAGTTTTACTAATACATACGTATGTAATGTTTTTATTATAAATACTTGGGACACTCAGTTTTGAGAAAATAAAAATAAATGGTAATTTTTATTAAATCTTTTCAAAGTACTCTCTACTAGCCTATAAACAAAGTTTCATGCGTCTGAACCAGTTTTCGTCTGAAAAGCTTTTTCCAGTCCGCCGTAGACCCCTCGTTTACAGCCTGCTCGAACGCTGGCAGAGCAGTCACACGGTACTAGGTGAGGGCTGTAAGGAGGTTGACCCAGGAGTTTGACCGGCGTGCTGTCCAGGAAGTCCCTCGTTTTGAGCGTGTTGTGCGAAGGCGCGTTGTCGTGGTGGAACAGTAGCCCGTGGAGCCCTGTGTTTGGTCGCTTGTTACTCACAATAGAGAAAACTTCTGCCAAGCATTTGGGAGTAAACCATTCACCGTTAACGCTTCTTTGGTTCCGTAAAGGAATTAACACCAAGTAGCTAGTCAAGTAAAAAAGCTCGCGTTCGACATCTTCCCCCCGATTTTAGATCGATTCACTTCGGTAGGCGTTGATTCGTTTTGAAACACCCAAACCGTCGACTGGCGCTTCGTTTCTGGATCGTATTGATGAATCCAAGACTCATCACCACCATCAGAAAGTGCCACATTCACCGCCGGTCGCGTTTTTCGGAAATTATGCTGATTATATTTTACAGAAGACGTACATAGGTCAGCTCGCACAGAAAATATGTCAGAAATATCCGAACGTGCCGTACATTGGAGCCTTCTACGGCACAGAACCCACCCTCATCGTACAAGATCCAGAACTCATCAAGCTCGTACTGACGAAGGATTTCTATTTCTTCAGCGGCCGTGAATCCTCCTACCACTCCCACAGGGAGCTGTTCACACAAAACCTGTTCTTCTCCTACGGCGACAGATGGAAGGTTCTACGTCAGAACCTGACTCCACTGTTTTCCTCCGCTAAGATGAAGAACATGTTTTATTTGATCGAGAAGTGTTCTCACGTGTTCGAGAAGATGATCGACCAAGACGTGCAGAAATGTAACGAGATCGAAGCGAGGATGCTCATGGCGAGGTACACGATGGACTGCATTGGATCCTGTGCGTTTGGCGTTGAGACAAACACAATGGAAAAGAAAGAAAACAATCCATTCAGACAAATTGGTGATGTAATCTTTGATACCCATAAATTCAGAGCATTCAAGACACTTGCGCGAGCTATCTGGCCGGGCATCTTCTACGCACTGGGATTCAAATCAATGCCGACAGAAGTTTCACATTTCTTCAATAATTTGTTGACAGGAATTTTCAAAAAACGCAATTATACGCCGACGTCGAGGCACGACTTTGTTGATCTCGTGCTGAAATTGAAGGCCAACCATTCGATGACTGGCGACAGTTTGAAAAATATGAAAGCTGATTCAGGAAAGAAAGTTAATTTGGAAGTGGACGACGATCTGTTGGTGGCGCAGTGCGTGTTGTTTTTCTTAGCAGGATACGAGACTTCAGCAACCACTTTGAGTTTCACTTTGTTTGAGTTGGCGAAACATCCTGAAGCTCAAGAACGACTGTTGGAAGAGGTGGATGATTACCTGCGTCGTCATAACAACGTGCTGACGTATGAGTGCATCGTGGAGACACCTTACATGGAAGCGTGTATTGATGAAGCACTTCGTCTGTACCCAGTGCTAGGCGTAATAACTCGCGAGGTGATAGAAGACTACATGTTCCCATCAGGACTGAAGCTAGATAAGGGTGTCCGGGTGCACCTGCCTGTGTACCACATACACCGTAACCCGGAGTTCTTCCCGGAACCGGAACAGTACCGTCCAGAGCGGTTGCTGGCTGAGAACAAGCAGAACATCAAGCCATACACTTTCATGCCATTTGGTGACGGGCCCAGAATCTGTTTAGGTAAGTGCTAAATGTATCATTTTTGTTTACCTTTGTAAAATGGTTCTATTCTGTTTATATATAAGTAAAGATAGCTCACGCCATACAGTGTGTCACTCTACCTAGGCTTTTCCCAAGTATCCTTGGGTTGGCTTCCAATCTAACCATATGCGGCTGAATACAGTCTATACAGTCTAAGTCAAAGATCGACAGAGACACGAGGTTTATCAATTGATTACTGACTATTAAGTAAAGTTTTGTTGTTGCCATTTATAACAAACAAAACTTAGAGAGCACATAGCCAAGCATGGGGAGCTAAGATTTATCTTCATTTAGGTATTCACAGTATATTGTCAATTCTCATCCATGTGAGACCACTCGGGACCGGCGTGATTACATCCAAACTCACTTTTACCAAGAAGCTGCGCCCTTCGGTTTTACTCGCATGAGTCTCGATCCCGGGGGAATATTGAAATAAAAGTATCCTATTTCCTAGTCCAGGTCGTGTTCTACTTGTGTGCCAAATTTCATTTGTGGTTTTCGTGAGAAATCGTAACAGACACACACACAAACAAATTTTCTCTTTATAATATTAGTTTAGAATAGCGAACCCGACAGTCGTTGTCCTGTCCAAATTTCAATAAATCATACAAAAACCCGTAGAAAACACTAATCTGTTTTATAGAATTCTACATTTTCCGGGATTATAAATAAAGATCCGTTAAATCCTTATTCGGTCTATAACGAACACTTTAAGGATGTTTGAAGAAAATGTTCAGGTCAGTGTCAGGTTGTATGTTGAACAAAATATGATTCGCGACCATAGTAAGAAACTCGACAACAATCATAACGTCTTGGATTTGATTGTTCTTGCCAGATTGTCATCACTAAACGCGAATAAATATAATCGGTACGAGGTGTCGTTAAAATGATGTTGAACCTGAGATGAGGTCATTATGTAAAACTTTTACTAAGGAAATCGCGAGAAAAAAATCAGCTGTTCCTTACCTTCTCCCCAATTATGAGAACATAAATGTATAAAGCAACTGACTTTTTTTCGGGATTGGTTGGTTGGTCCTATACACCTTGCATAGAATTAGCAAGCTGCTATCAATGCGCTAATTAAGGATTCAACACGAAATACCGTGACTCAGTTGTCTCGGCCACTTTTATCCATACAAACATTATCGGGCGTTATATTACTTTACTGTTTGACATCGTAAATCCAAAGTTAAATGATATCTGTATCGATTCAAATAATTCACAATCGTTGTCTCTTTCAGGTATGAGATTCGCAAGAATGCAAATGGCGTCCGCTCTGATAACACTACTGAAGAAGTATCGCGTGGAGCTGGCTCCAGGCATGCAGAAACAACTGACGTTCGAACCCGGAGCCTTAGTGACGCAGCCTGTTGGGGGAATCAGACTGAAGTTTATTGAAAGAGAGGGTTGGGAGCAAAGGCTATTGAAGTCACCGTAAATTTGTAGTAGATTTTAGTTTTAAGTCACTGGTGTCTCTTATTCATACTAAGCAGACCACTGTTATGAAATAAATAAAGGATATTATATATATATATATTATACTTCCTAAATTATTGGCATTTGCAAGAGTTCATTGGTTATTTTTTTTAAGGACTGCAAATAAGTAATTAAATAGTTCACTGACATTATCATATTACATATATTTTAATCTAGTTATAAACAATGTAATGTGAGTTTTGTAACAAGATGAAAAAATTGTATTTGCAATTTAGGTAACTATCCATAACTCGACACTCGATTTTTTAAGACTATTTGTAGTCAACCTAATAAAGTATTTTTCAAAATTTACTTTTAAGCAATCGCGTTTTTTTGTTATTTCAAACTTCGCCTTCAAAGTTAACACTCTTTAGTCAATAATAATAAACACGTTAATATGACCGGTTATTATACGACTATATAAGAACTTTATCACAGCTTTGTTTTGAAAAAACTGAGAATGTTTGTTAACCAAATTTTAATCGTTATTAATCCCAAATGGTCACTCAAAACGAAAAATTACAATGAAAGCTTAATTCATGGTTTTCAAAGACCTATTCAATGATGCCCCACTGGACTCAGTTCGTAGACATTTTTTATTCTTTTTACAATATAGCGTCTGGTTGTCGCCATATTGAGTGTTGAGTTCTGTCTAGTCTTTAGTGACACTGTCTAGTCATTAAGACAAATCGATTGTCGTAAGAATCATCAATAACGCTGACACGCGTTTGGTCTCTAGAGTGCCACAACGGAAAAAACATACACACATACATAGGCTGACAAACACGTTTCTCTCATTTGACAGCCGTAGGTACATACAGCGAATGCACACAGGAAAGTCTTCCGTACCATGTGTAAGGTAGTATAAAGTACATTTTTTGCTTAAAGATGACTTACCAGCTTGCTTGCTGATGCTTAAGTTAAGTCATTTCAAATGCTTATAATATTTCAGCACTTCAAACCGACACTCAGATAATCGAAATGGTTATTATAACTAATTTATGTAATAAACCATTATTAAATTTTTAAATAACCGTTTTCGTCACTTGAAATCAAATTACCGTTAATTGCTCTAAAGAGGTGGTAATCGTAAAAACACAGTCGGCGTTCTGTAGTTTCTGCCTACCCCATGGAAAAAAGTATTGGTATGAGTGTGTTGCTGCCCGTGACTTCTATTGAGTTCCAGGACGAAAAGTACCCTATGTCCTTACTCAGGGCAGAAGTACTGTGCCAAATTCCTTCCAAAGCCGTTCGCGCTTATGGCGTAAAAGCGTAACAAACAGGCATACTTACTTTTGCATGTTTAATATTAATTAGAATGTATTCCTCGTCATTTACTTGTTTTAACTTACTTTTTATATCGACATAGACAAGTTTAGTTGCCCAAAACTCAGCCCGCCTTTTTATTATCTAATTGACAGTAGCAACATTAACGTTATGTAAATTATGTAAGTCCAGGCCGTTCACAGTTGTTTTACCTCTGACAGCAGCAATCCTATAGCAACCATTATATAGATCATTCTAAATTTAGCAGACTTGTCAATGGCAGCAACCCAAGAGCAACCCTTTTGCAACGGCAATAAAGATCACTGTTATTCTGACAGTGATTCAAACGGGATCTCTTTTTTTTCCTAATATTCTTTTACATATATCTTCATGGGTATATTTTTATTTAGTGTAATATTGCTTCGCTTAAATTGTTTTTTGGCTTAAAGTTTATGTTGACATAATTATCGTGTAGGCTAAATTGTTTTGGTATAATTTTAATTCGCATAAAATTATTAGGCGTAATGACTATTAGTATAATTGTGTGAAGGCATAAAATTAATAGGAAAAATGGAAACTTATGAAAGTTGTACTGGTTGCAAGAGCGAGCGAAGCGAGCTCGGCACTTTGGGCAACCCGACTTAGGCAGGTTAGGTTCGAAGGGGATGGCGAACAGACCCCGCCATCCCCTTCGTGGTTATTTTTTTAAACTACTCAGAAGTAGGAGGCCTGCGGAGCGGCTTTCCGTCGACTACACCTTGTTATTATTGCTTGCTTCCCCTCCCCGTCTATAAAGGCGATTTTTCTCAGAACTCATTAAAACATTTTTTAAATTTTAACATTAAACATAAAAAAACGTACACACCTCGGGTTGGGGGAAAGGTGGGCGGCGACTATAACGGTGTCTTCAAATGTCAATGGAGCAAAATAGTATAAACCGTGTATTGGTGTCTTACATTTTAGGAGTTAATTATTATGCGTATTTATTATGCCTTTATAAAATACGTTTTAATATCAGTTAAGCGTAAATAAATTTATGCTTTAGAATGTTAGGCTTGAACATTGTTATGATTAGTGTAAGTATGCTTAAAAAAAACTGCGTAAGCTTTTATGTGTTATTAATGTCATGCATAAATATAATTGTGATGAACAAATCTATGCTTTGTTATATTACATCTTATAATTTTATGCAAATAGAACGGGAATCGACTCAAACTCAGAGGTAAAAAAACTGTGAACGAACTCTACCTACTCTAGCGACCTCTCCCTGCTTCGCATAGGTGCACATGTACATAGTTAGTGAACGGACTGTACCTATTCTAGCGACCCCTCCCTGCTTCGCACAGGTGCACATGTACTTAGTTAGTGAACGGACTGTACCTACTCTAGCGACCCCTCCCTGCCCCTGTTAAGGGAGACTGGGGCGCGAATTAACAAAACTTATATTTCCAAGACGACTAAACATTTTGATATGACTTTTGTGTTAAATGAGTCCAAACTATTCAATAACCGTATCGTTGGTTTTAATTTGACAAGAAATATTAATAATTTTCATAAAGTTGAATTTACTCAGAAAAGTCAGAAGTCATACTTACCCAGCAATCGGGGCTAGCATTAAAGGTTGAGTCTTGAATTGAGTGCAGAGGCTGAGTCCCGGACATGTTTGAGCACCACATTCAATTCCTCCAAAGTAAATGGTGCATCAAAGGGGTCCTCTGAGACATTTTTCAGGGAATTACAGAGACATTCAGAAGGGAGTGGAAATATGGTGGAGCAATCTTGTCAAAAAATCATATCACCTACTATAAGTCAAAGCTATAATCATGTCCTGGTACCGGGTCAAGAATGGGACAAACCATGTGTGATACATACATATCATACATACATACATAAAATCACGCCTTCTTTCCATGGGGGTAGGCAGAAACCGCTGCGATCCTTACATACTCCTTTTGCCTCGTTTACGTTCATACATCTGGTCATACACGAACGCCAGTTGCGAGTACTACGCACCTGACCTTTCTGAAGAACATCACCAGTTAGGTCAATATATTTTTGTTAGTCCCCTTTCATTCATCCGCTCAACATGACGAATACTTCTAATCATACTCTTTTCAATTTATGTCCCTACTGCTTCTTTTAAACCGCACCGTTGCCTTATCACATCATTCCTCAGCCTATCATTCAAAGTCACACCACACATGCTCCGCAAGGAACGCATTTCCACAGCATTTGTACGGGAATTTAAGGGATATGCCGGATGAATTAAACCAGGATGCTCGATGCAAGTAAAATAACTTTTTAATTAGGTGTTAACAACATGGGTTCTGAGGTACAAGTGAATGTCATCAAGACCGGCGCACATAAGTAGCAGTATGTGCTAATTAGGTGTATCTGCTATGCGAAATTGATTAGGCTACAACATTTCCCCGGGCGTTGAAACCAACATTTTCAACCAGATTCCGTATACACAGGCAATGGGCAGATTCTCTCAAATGCCCGCCGAACGACTCCAGTGGATGTCCGAATGTCAGCTACACGTGCGACGCCATCTGTTCCTGGGTGAACTGCCATAATTCGTCCAAGTCTCCACTTCAGAGGAGGAAGGCAAAATGGCGTTCCTGCAAGGAAACCATCCTTGCAGGAACGCCATTTTGAACGCAGTTGTAACTCTGCAACATACTCCTTGCTCCATCTGCTCCAAAAATGCTGGCGGAGTTGCTCAATCCTTTGATAGCGAGACAGATGGTTGGTAGAGAGATGCTGGTAGTCAGGTTGAGGCAAGGAAGTCAGAGGCCGCCCAACAAGAAAATGTCCCGGCGTGAGCGGTGTATAATCTGCAGGATCTGAAAACAACGGCGTCAGTGGACGAGAGTTCAATATGGCTTCAATCTTGGTTAGTGCGGTGTACAGCTCCTCGAAAATCAAATTAAAATTTCCCAACACTCTTTGAAGATTGTACTTTGTTGCCTTCACACCCGCCTCCCAGAGTCCACCGAAATGCGGGGTGTATGCGTGTATAAAGTGAAACCTTATTCCGTCGTTCGCTGCACCTTCACCCAAGGACGAACTATTACATTTTAAATATTTGGATAAGTATTTTCACGCACCAACCAATGAGGTACCGTTATCAGAAAAAAATATCAACGGGCTTACCTCACCGAGCAATAATTCGGTACAAAGTCAGTAAATAACTATTGCTAGTTAGATCGCCAACGAGCTCCAAATAAATGGCCTAGGTTGTAAAGCAAATAAAAATAGTGACGTACACCTTGACTAACCTACACCCACGACCTTGATGACTTGCAAACATAATCGGGCCTGCATAATTCACGCCTGTGCTCTCAAAGGGATAACCTGGACGAAGGCGTTCTTGTGGTAAGTTACCCATTGAGGGAGGTACAATCTTACCCCTCATACGGTGACACAGAACACACTTATGAAAACAGGCCTTCAAGTTGCGACCTCCTATTGGCTAATTAGTTAATTAATACTAGTAAGATTCCCTAATAGAAGCTAGTAATAATTGTGGGCCAGCGTGTTTCAGCCTTTTATGCTCAAAGTTAAATAGTAATTTTGTAAATTCATGAGTGGACTGTAATAAAATCGGGTGCTTTTTATTAAAAACAAAACTAGAATTATCGAGTCGCCCTCCTACTCGCATTATATTTTTATCGTAAAAAAACATATAACTTAAGAAGGGTGCTTTTTTGAGATAAACTCTTTTTATGTGAAAGTAATTGGTACTCGGGAAATAACTGAATCTGACATTATTTCGTCATTTGACAAATAATTGGTTACTGGAAAACGTTTTTTACACGACTTAACAAATCGCAATAAGTAAGCAACAGAACGTACAAGCCGTGAGTAGTTGGAATAACGACTAAAATCTATCAAAACTTCAGTTTTAGAATCGTTGATAACAGTGTGTAACACAACATTGGTTCGAATCTCTGGTAACGACTGTAGTCCTGGACTCGAAACTTGAGAAGGCCATTCAGACTGGTCTAGTCCTAAAAACTCTGGTCCATGCCTCCAAACCATGTCACGACAGGTCCATGTCTTAAAACTTCAGTTTCAGAATCGTGGATAACAGTGTGTAACACAACATTGGTTCGAATCTCTGGTAACGACTGTAGTCCTGGACTCGAAACTTGAGAAGGCCATTCAGACGGGTCTAGTCCTAAAAACTCTGGTCCATGCCACCACAGATCTGAACCCTGCAGAACGCCAATATCCACACCATGAGATATTAAGTCTGCTGGATTTTGAGCCGTTGGGACATGCCTCCAAGTGCAGTTATCCGCCTTATCCAATACTTCAGCAACGCGGTTGCGTACAAACGGCTGAAGTTTGGTAGGCATTGTCTGTAACCATTCCAGCACGATGGTCGAATCACTCCAATAATAAACCCGACTGATCTTCACATGAAGTGAGCTCATCACCTTCTCATAAAGACGAGAACCAACTACCGCGCCACACAACTCCAGTCGCGGGATTGTTGTAGGCTTGATGGGAGCCACTCGACTCTTGGCTATTGACAAACGAGTCATATACTCACCCTTACCAGTAGTACTCCAAATGTAGTCGCAAGCACCGTATGCGGACTCAGATGCATCCGTGAAAATATGGAGTTCTAGCTCCATATATAAATTATATACTATAATTCGAGGAATGCGAATATGATTTAAAAGTGGCAAAGACTTAATTATAATCTCCCATTGTTTACGAATCTCATTGGGTAATGGTTGATAATTGTTTAACCAAATTTTCTGCAACAGTATCTTCATAGTGATGACAATAGGACCCAGCAGACCTAAGGGGTCGAATATGCGCGAAATCACGGACAACAAATCACGCTTCACACACACACTGCACTGCACACTTCGTCAGACTTATAGGAAACCCTAGCTCATCAGTGCTGATATAACAACGACGACCAAGCAATTTGTCAGGCTCATTAGATCCAATGAGAATGACTAATTGAGGGTCATTTGACTTCCACTTTTCTAATAACATACATGCTGACGCAAGCGCCTTGGTGACTTCAGTACGAATGAATTTTGCTTCGTCTAAGTCATTTCCGCCGGTCAGTAGGTCATCGACGTAGAAGTCATGTCTGACGATCTCAGATATTTTAGGGTTCTTACAGTCGAGTCCTATTTGTTTGAGGCATCGTGTCGCAAGGAACGGCGCACTGGCAGAACCGTACGTGACGGTGTTTAATTCATAAACATTAATAGGCTCACTTATATTATCACGCCTAACAATTGGTTGCAAATACCTATCCGACGGGTGGACAACTATTTGTCTATACATCTTTCCACATCTGCAGATAATACATACTTGTGAAATCTATAGCGAGTAAGTGTAGACAATAAATCGTCCTGTACAGTCGGCCCAACCATCTGTAGGTCATTAGACGACACTCCCGTCGAAGTAGGACAACTTGCGTTGAATACAATGCGGAGTTTGGTCGTGCTACTCGACTCACGTAGAATTCCATGATGCGGGATAAAATAACCAAAACACAAATTAGGTTTATTAAGTTTTGTCTTATGAACAAGTGAATCGTATTCTAATAAAAAATCATGATATAGTTTACTAAAGTCTGGCTTAACCTTTAATCTATGCTCTAAATATTGTAAAGAATGTGTAGCTCTCTTAAATGAATTTCCTAGAATTAGCCTCTTAGTCGACGTTCGGACGGACGTAATAAAATCGCGGTGGGATTTTTCTGCGCACTGGATTTTCAACTTTCGGTGTTCAACCGAGCATTGAGAATCCAACAGGGTGCATACATTCAACATTGTTTTTTTTTTGTAAACGTTTTGTTGATAGGAAAGCTAATAATATGTACCTATGATTTACCTGTCTGCTAAATTTTCTCTACAAGATTAGATCTTGAGATATCTTAGTGTGTTGAGATACGGACGTTTTTAAGACATTTCCAAAAAACGCATTACTAGTCTGTACATTTACTAACGATTCCCTAAAGTAATCAACAAAAATAAAGTAAATAATTAACATCCCTAATCGATACTAATATCGATAAAATTCGAAAATAATGGGATAATGGATCCCTTTTTTACAGACCGGTTGACTGAGGCCGCATTCCGATTTAGACCATAATCGGTGACAGCGCTCACATCGATTATTTGCGTTCCGATTTAGTTATCACGATTATGACAGATGAGAGCTGTTAACAATTCATTCACAGTGATATTATTAAAGGGCATGGTCGGCGTTATCGCAAGACGGCGTTTGTCATGACGTCATCTATTACGATTCACGGGACATCGTTATCGCGCCGACGCTGACTCGGAACGGGTGTAAGTGCGCTTAAATCGATAAAAGCTCAATTCGGAATGCGCCCTGAATGTCACTACAGCTGCTGACAGATCGATGACGGATTCACGATTTTACTTTTACTCAATCAATCAATCAGCTGTCTAACTTTTCGACAGCTCAAGATACGACGAAACTGAAAACCTATTCGCGGGGTACACCAAAATTTCGTAACGAAGCCGCAGCCGGCCGCTATAGCTGAAATGCAGTTGAATCTGTATCAGAGCAAGCAGAGACTATTGATATTGATTGGCCACAACCCGATCCAGCCACTGAAGCTTATCAACTAACTGTGGAAAGAACTTCAATTGACCACTTATCTGGTTTGTCAGGGAACCGTATTGTTGACTTGAAACATGTGATCCAATGGGCATTTCAAATGGAAGAATATCGCCAGTCTTGTGAATCATCACAAATTGAGTATGTTTGTGAACATCGGAAAGGATTCAACAGTGTGTTAACATTTAAATGTAGCATGTGTAATAAAACATAGCAACAATGCACAGAGAAGGACCAGAATATTAACACCGCATTTGTATGGGCCACTTGACTGGAAGTTATAACTCGCAGGCTGAAATTCATTTGGAAAATGATGTTTTAGTTACGAACAAAAAGCATAATTATTATTATCAAGTAAGTAACAAATATTATTATTTCTTTGGTAATGTATTAATAAAAATGTTTCTCGGATTATTTGTTTCTAATTGTCATTATTATTTTAATTCTAGGTCCAGGGTCAATTACGAATTACCAAAATGAATAAATTTTACTTAATTTGCTTTAATAATAATAATAATCCATTTATTTTCAGGCGACACAGGCCCATAGATAAATACCTTAACCTAAACATATTATCTTATACAAAACATGTGTTAATGAAAAAGACTTATGACTATTTTAGTAGCACTTCACTATTGCACTAGCTAGACTTTGTGCTGTCTTGTGGTACTTGTCCGCGGAAGCGACGGAACACCACGTCCTGCGGCCAAAAGCCTTCTTCCATGACGGGGCAGGATGGGGAATGAAGGGGCAGGTAACAATTTGGTACGCGCACCACGAACGCCTTAAAATTGACGTTGCGGCGCGACTCCAGTAACTGCACTCTCGGCATGTACCTTATCTTCTGGCGCACGTACTCAATGATATCCTCCGCCTTAGTAGTGTAGTGCAGGCGGGAGATGTACACCGGAGTGTTCGGCTTTGCGGCACGCAGGTCTACTTCGGGACCCGTAGGTGCTTTCCCGTGGCAGTTCTTGTTAGTTTGCGATCGGTGCTTCTTCTTTTGCACCGTCACAAAACCCTCATCATCATTACCTCTTTTCGGTGCCTTTTCTGGCATAGGCTTTGTGTTTGGAGCGCCAGGGGCACTCGCGGTGACGCTAGCGTAATCCTTTCGAAGGGGTTTCGCCGGCGCTGCAGACACTGGCTGCGGGACGTGACGAGGGGCTCGGGCGGCGCTGCTCGGTGAAACTGCTGACGCGGACTTTGACGACGATCTATCGAGGCCGGCTCCGCGAAACGTGTTTACATTAGACGCTTCGGCTGATAACCTAATTTCCGTCACACTGTTGCGCAACTCGCCAACTTCTTGACGCAAATCGGCGACGGTGTTTTGGGATGCATCTAATGTCGATAGCACATCCGCGAGGCGGGCCTTCAGAAAGACAATGTCCTTCAGAAGGCTTGTTACATCGACGTGGTCGAAGGTGACGGGAGGAAGCTTGTGCAGCTCCTTCGCCACAAACGTTGGCACGTCGTCAGGGTCGGTCTCCTTGAACAGCGTGATTATGTCTTGCAGGCTTCTCTTAGTCGCGTCACGCCGGCGGGACACCATCTGGTCGCGCTTGTTCAGCACACTGAACAACATCAGCTTGGCAGCAGCGATGTCATCCTCGCTGAAGTTCGTTGCGCCGATCTGGTCAGCGGACACTTCATCCATCACATCCAGCTTCTGCTGCAGGAACGCCAGCAGCTCATTCACCACAAGGTTATTACTCATGTCGAGTAAACTACGAGCGACAGCTTGCGCCGCGCTAATCGATATTAATAATATGCAAACGCGTCCGCATCGGACCCAACTATTGACTGTCCCAGAAGTCAACCGGGATAAGGAATTTATCAGCGCTATGATGCCGAAGATGGTTACTTTTTTAAAGCATGTGTACTGCCGGAAATTATTTTGAGACGAGTTCGGAAAAATGTATGAAAAATATTACTCTTACTCATTTACTAATAGACCAAATTATTTCTCAGGTCTCTGAGGTTTGGATTCAGTATAGTACAGTCTAACAAAAAAGTGTATTTAATTAATTTTTTGAAGAGAAAACTGCGGCTTCCAGCAGTTCATTTTACTGTAGGAGATGCGAAAGGAAAGGATATAATATACGATAAAAGTAAACAGTGACAAGCAGAAGATTGTTCCGGCAGCGGATTCATAAGATTTTTGTTAGTAGATATTTATCACTGTATGTAAGAGCCTAACAGTTATATGAAAATATTTATTGAAGTTCAAAATTGTATGCCTAAGTAATTCTTGAAACTATGTTAGGTTAGCAACCTACTTTTGTGTTATTGTGTAAGATACTTACGTGTGTCGACGTGTGACGATAATTATTTTCTTATCTACCTACATAATTCAGAATAATAATTGGAAATTAAAAATATTTGAAATAGTAGGTCTCAATGTAATTTCCAGTCTATTATTTTATGAGAAGCCATCATTCTGTGAAAATCATGTCGTTATTTTGGCAATGTTAAGTAATCGTAATATATTTATATTACAAAAAACTGAAGGCTATTTAAAAAACTGCTGACACTAGTTTTTTGACAAACCCTCCTAAAACTGTTTGTATGGTTTGCTGTAATGATGCGCGGAATGTATTTCTTGCTTATTTTCCATCTTATACCTAAGTATATATTTTTTGGTTTTTATATTTATGTATGCAAATAGGTTTAGTAGATTATTTTACTTATATATTCTATAGATTTTTTATATTTTGTGAATGTGAGAACGTTATAGGCTTTTAGAGTTCTAAACCATTTTCTATTTTGTTAATAATAACCTGGTACTTGTTGACCGGCCTACATGGGCCTCCCATAATTATTAACACTAATATTAAAATATTGTTAAAGCCAATTACTTTTAAAGCTACGGTTTCCTAGAACACCGTATCCGTTACATACATAGTGGAAGTCACGAATACTGACATTTTCATCAGTATATGACAATAAGGTATCCAAAAATGCTCTGTATTTAGCTATTACGTCTGCGTGTGGCGGTCACCGCTTTTCTAGGAGACCTTAGGTCGGAACCAAATTTAGTTTGTCAGTAAAATATACACAATAAAGCCAATTACAATTTACGATAGAAAAGTCCTAATGGGATTATTTAGTTCATTAGACCTTTTTTTTAAATTAACCCCATCTGATTATTTTAATTCCCAACCAAGTATTTGAAAACAAACGCAATCTAGTGATATTAAAATTAAAGCTATTTAGCGTTCATGTGTGTGTATAGAATAAAGTGAAGACTGCTAAATGTTTCTTGTAACAAATCTTTGTAAGAGACGAGTTAACAAGCAAAGAGAATATCTAAAAAAATTAGTCAATACGTTAGTTCCCGCTTTTAACAAAGTTGTCTCTCAATGATTTATAAGATAGGCGTATAAATAGAAAATGTGCTAATTTGCAACTGTGCTGCCATCTATTGATAAAGTGGCTGAGAGATGATCTTCGCCTTACCCTTAACCAGCCTAATTTAGAATGTTGCAACGTGGGTTTGTTTCGACCAAGCTTAATTAGCCTTGGGTTTACAATATCCCAAAAGATATCTGCACCCAACAAAATCTCGATGTCAGAAGGACTGAAGAACTCAGGATCAGCCAGCTGAAGATTGTGAGGTAAGTTAAGTTGCGATGGGTCAATGCTGACGCTTGGAAGTTTCCTTGTAATTTGTGGTATGACAAGACATAACACATTGACACAAAATTCGTTTAATCGAGATTTTACTTGTAAATCACAATATTGAGCCGTATTTACAACAGCATTATTGATGCCAATAACAGTTACTGCATTTTTATTAGTGAAATCTAATTTTTAATTTATTTTGTACGTTTTTTGTAATGAAAGAAGACTGACTGCCGTTGTCAAGCAGCGCCTTCGCAAGGTAAGTATTAGTTTTGTCGATCGACTATCTCGACTAGGGCCGTGCATAACAACACATGGCTCGCCATCACGACGGATAACGACACTGCAGGAGCATCGCTGGAATTCGACCCCGAAGTTGATGATAAGTTTGAATTTTCAATATTGTTAATTTGCTTTGATTCTTTAATTTCATGTAACAATGTACTATGTTTTTTCTGACAGAATTTGCAAGGACTCCTTGCTAAAATCTTGACAGATGTTTGTTATAGGAACATCCTTTAAAATGTCTGGAGCATTAGTCCGGAATTTATGCAAAGGAAAACAGGCTTCTGAAAGTTTATTAATGACTTCATGAACAACATTTCTCAAATCTTGTTTTGAATTATTAGAACCCGTATTCAAATCGTCGACGTAAAAATCATGCTCAATAACATGCTGTACGTCGGGTTTATCAGCGCATTCACGCGACCACTCTAACAAACATCTTGTGCTTAAAAATGGAGCTGAAGCCAAATTGTATCAGCGATCCTGTTGTCGTAGAAATTCGTCCAGGTCCAGCACTCACTGGTCACGTTGTTTAAGTTAGCAGGCGGCGCGCAAATGAGTTTGCAGAATTCTTCGAACTGAACACGTTGTTTCTCGTCGGTATTGTAATACGCTTCTCGCCTTAGTTATCACGTCGGGATCACCATGTTATGTGCAGTGTGTTTGCAATGGCGGCGCGTGGTGGGCGCGGGCGCCGGGCGGCCATACTGCCGTGTTAGCGCTAGTTCAAGCGTCTCCATTTCTCAGTTCCATTCGCCCACAGAGTATGTATTGTTAACACCCAATATTGTTGCCAAAAAAGTCAACTTAACCAATTTGATCATGGCAGACTCTCATAATAAAACTTTGCACGGGGCCCTCAACTCATGTTGGCATATTTGAGGACTAAATTTGGGGCCAAGGAACTGGTCAAATCACACGTTCATAAATGCGTTACATGTGTTAGACATTCGGCATCTATATCAAATCAATTGATGGGGCAACTACCAGCTGCGAGAGTAACGCCTACTAGACCCTTTAAATGTACCGGAATAGATTACGCGGGTCCTATAAACATAAGGACTTCCAAAGGTCGGGGTCATCATGCTCACAAAGGTTACATTTGCTTTGACCACAAAAGCCGTACACATCGAAGCTGTGAGTGATATGACCACTCCAGGCTTTTTAGCAGCTTTCAGGAGATTTGTCTCTCGCAGAGGCCATTGTTCAGACATTTGGTCAGACAATGGTACTAACTTTGTAGGAGCATCAAGGGAGTTAAAGAAGCTATTCTCTGCGGAGCAAGCTAATCTAACAAAGGAGGTTGCTGACTGTCTAGCGTCTCAGGGTACAAAGTGGCATTTTATCCCTCCGTACTGGCCTAACTTTGGTGCTCTTTGGGAGGCCGGAATTAAATCGATAAAATTCCACCTACGGCGAGTAGTTGGAGAATCAACTCTTACCTACGAGGAGTTGTCAACAGTCTTGACACAAATTGAGGCTTGCCTCAACTCGCGACCACTGTCGGGGATGGACGACGATCCGGACGGCTTAGACGCATTGACACCAAGTCACTTCCTGGTAGGTGAGCCCTTGGTAGCCGTGCCGGAGTATAATTTCGAATCTTCCACTTTAAGTAGTCTACGCCGCCGCGCCGGTGGCAACTGACCCAACGGATGACGCAACAATTTTGGCGACGATGGTCGCAGGAATATTTAGTAATGTTTTTAAATAGGTATAAGTGGAGACAACAAACTCCTGAACCATGTATAGGTAATTTAGTGTTAGTAAAAGAGGACGATTTGCCGCCTTCTCGATGGCTTCTTGGTCAAGTGGTTGCAAAACACCCTGGTAACGATGGCATCACTAGAGTTGGATCTCTACGTACCAAAAATGCTGTAATAATAAGGTCTATTTCTAAGATTTGTATCTTACCTGTGATGTCCACGTAGGCAAACAAGTGTATTATTTAAGATAGTAAGACTTTATGTAATTCATTAAAATAACTATGAAGTGTCAGGGTGGGCGGTATTATACCTGAACAATGTAACGAAAGGCCAAATTGAAAAAAATTGACCTTGGTGGGCGGAATGTTTTATCAATTTGTTAACTTTTGAGCCGATAGATGGCGTTGTTAGTTGAGCGGCGAATTCTCAATCGCGGTGTTGAGAGTCTCCGGCGATTAACTAGGACCAATGTTTTGTTGTCAATATACGGGGATTCGCCCGTGGCTTATCCTAGATAGTATTTCCAACCGTCTTTGGAAGTAGTATCCCCGTTCGGACCGCCAAGTTAGGTTTCTTCTGTGTTTGTACAAGTGCAACAAGTGAGCACTGGTGCGAACACAGAGGGCACCACCGCCGCGCTACCCGTTGTTTGTGTCACCGATGCGGTCGCGGAAGCCACGCCACCAGCGATGCCGAAGCCTGGCGCCCGCGGCTCCCTCGGCTGCAGCGACGCCGGCTCCAAGGAGCTCCATCCGGTGCTGGACCGGGCCACGTCGCTGCCGAACATCGGCCGCACGTCAATCGGTGCGTCATCAGCTGGAGCCCCACCACCATCAAGGCCAACACCTACCAGCCCACCGACGTCACAGACTACAGTGCGCGTTTCGCCGACACCGACGTCGAGCCGACCGCTGCCGGCAGTGTCCATCCGCCCCTCGGCATTTCCCCCCGTGCTACAGGCCCCGGGGCCGCCGCGCGTCACTAACGCGCGCCACCGCGCCCGCAGTGCGCTCCTCTGCGCAAACGGTACGAACAACCGCGCGCCACACCGCGCTGCCCGCGTGCCCACCTGCGCGCCCCGCTGCACCGCACACTCGTCCTGCGGCGCAATCTGCCGTGTCCGCACCAGGGTACTCCTCTGCGCCCCTGCGTTCGGCCTCACCACCCGCGTCCACCTCCGCTGACAGAGCCACGCGCTCCGCGTCACCTGCACCCCGCCGCTCGCTGGCAGACCCGACACCGATGGAAGTGTCAACAGCTGGCGTGATGCAGTCGCCACCCCCACCGAGAAACTCAGCCCAGGATACACCTGCTATACTATCAGCATGCTCATCAAGAGAGGGGTCTGACCTCTCGATAGCTTCGGGGGCTTCAGCGGCTGGTCGCCGAGGCGTGTCTGGAGATACGCCCGCGCTAACCAGTCCAACGGAAATGGAGCGCCTCGGTTTCAAGACTCAGCTCGACGCCAAAGCCCAGCGCCGACCAAGAAGAAGCTCTGATGAAGAGGCCGCTAAAGAGGCAAAGCGGCACTGCACCGACATCCCACTCACGCAGCGTGAACCACGCAGTCAAGGCGGGAACGGGTCGCCGACATTTGCCGAAGCTGCGCGCCACTCGCCGCAACCCACTGGACCTGACTCCACCCCGGACCCGACATCTTCCTCTGCAGCCCCCGCACAAGACATAAGCTCAGCCACAAGCAAGAAGAAGCCACGCTACCCTCCGCTGGTAGTGGAGAGGCTGCCTGACTGGGCGACCCACTTTAAAGCCTTAAGTGCTAAACTGGGCTACCCACCAAATGCCCGCCCCTACCAGGGCGGAATTCGATTCTTGCCCGAGAGTGCAAACGAGTACCGGGTCGTCCAGAGGTACCTCACTTGCCTAGAGAAGACTACCGGCCTATCCTGGTTCGCTTACTCATTGCCAGCCGAGCGCAGCCTGAAAGTGGCGATCAGGGGGCTGCCTGCGGACACCGACCCCGCCGAAATAGAAGAAGAACTCCAACTGCTGGGATATCAGCCGGAGTACGTGCGCCACATAAAGGCACGCGAAGGGAGGCCCGGCTGCATATTTCATACAGTTCTGAAGAGGACGCCTGACATCAGGAGGATCTTCGACACCACGGCGTTCCTATACATGCGTGGTGTCAGGATCGAGGCATGGAGGGGCAAGCGTGGGCCCGCTCAGTGCCATCGATGCCAAAAGTTCCGACACAGCTCACATCACTGCCACCGCCGGCTCGCTTGCCTGAGATGCGGGATGAGCACGCCGCCCGGGACTGCCCGCGCCCAAGGTCGGAGCCGGCCACCTGCGCCAACTGCGCGGGAGAACACCCGGCGTGTAATACAAGATGCCCCGTATTCCAGCAGGAGATGCGAAACAAGCGGGCGGGCACTGTCGCCATCTCGCGGCAACAACGCCGGCTAGCGAACGCCACCCAGAGGCCCAGCACAGAGGACCACGAAGCCCCAAGTGCGTCACTGATGGCGGCAGCTAACGATCCCACAAACCGGGAAGCCCCCTCCTCGGGGCGGAGGAAAAACAAGCGCGGGGGCAAGAAAAGGAAGAAGCCTCAGCCCACAGCTAAGCAGCCTATACAACCGGACCTTGCTCCTACCTCTGCGCAGGCGACGACGCACTCCACTGGCGCTGCTACTGGCACCAGCAAAAAGAAGGGCCAACAGACAGCAAAGCCCCGCCCAGAAACCGCAAGCGCCGCCCCAGAGACGGCGCTTAAGCAAGGCGCATTGGGATCCAACACAACCCGCGACCAGCAGCGGCGTCGCGTACCACCACAGACTGCCGCCTTAAAACAAGAGCGCCAGAAGGAATTTACCGCCTGCGCCATCCAACTGCTGATGGACCTAATCAAGGCCATCAGACAAGGGCAAGACGCGGAGTTAGTTATCCTCGATGGCCTGGCCGCTCTGCTCACGCTATGCCATGGCTAGGCCGTTGAGGATTCTACACTGGAATGCACGCGGCCTCCGGAGCAAGGTCGCCCCTCTCCGCCTCCTCCTCAAGGAGCAGAAGATCGACGTGGCGCTAATTAGCGAAACTCTCTTGGGACCAGCGGACCAAATCAGGTTCCCAGGATATCTGCTCTACAAGAAGGATGAGAAGTCTGCACTCGGCATCATATACCGTGGTCTGGCGGTTTTGGTGAAGCGAAGAGTCGTATATCAAGCTCTCCCTCTGACGTCATTAGCCTCATTTTACGCGCTGGTTGTCCAGCTGCACTTGGCTGGCGAGGAAATCGATATCTACGCGTGCTACAGCCCGCCCGCAGCTCCGCCGGACTTAGCGGAGCTGCAGGCGCTCCTGCATCGGTCGCCGCACCCGACAGTCCTCGCCGGCGACATGAACTGCAAGCACCCGGGGTGGAATAGCAACACCACGAATCCCGGGGGGAGACGGCTCTTCGCAGACGCGGAGGCCTGTGGGTACACGGTGTCCGGCCCTGAGACACCCACCCACTATCCAGACATACAGGCCCATTCACCGGATGTGCTGGACATCGTAATCCATAGAGGCTTGAGCTGCCAGATTACCCAACAGGTGATAGACGACGAGATGCACTCGGACTATCAACCTGTTCTCGTCGTCTTATCGGAAATGCCTACCCGACTCTCCTCCAGCGCCACGTCGAAAAACTGACTGGAACAAGTTTCAGGAAGTGATTGAGACCACCACACCGACTTGGCCCATCGTCACCGGAGCGGATGTTGACGGACTGGCAGAAGAGATCACCGTTTGCATCCAACGCGCATGCGACGCGGCGACAACCATGGTGTCGCAACCTCAGGGGTCCCTATTTAAACCCCTGCCCACCCACCTACAAGAATTGGTCGCCAAAAAGAAGCGCCTACGCAAACGGTGGCAAAGCACAGGTTGCCCTACTATGAAGTCCGAACTCAACCGTTTCGCGGAAAAGGTTAGGGCCAAGCTGCAAGATTTTAACGCCGAGCGCTGGGAGTCACACATCGAAGCTGTCGAAGGAGACTGGCCGTCGATACACAGACTGTGCAGGCACCACTCGAATACCCCAGCTACGGTGCGCCCACTACTACATAGCGACGGGGCCCCAAGATACATCGCAGCAGACCGTGCGGAGATCTTTGCCGAGCACCTGGATCGTCAATTTCAGCCGAACCCGACCGACAACAACGAGCATGTTGCAGCAGTCGAAAGGCACCTTGTAGAATACTTCGCCTCGCCGATGGCCCCAGAGGAAGACCCTATTTTCTTCTCGCCTTGCGCAGTCAGACGCGCCTTCCTGAAGACCAAGCCAGGAAAGGCCCCTGGAGCGGACGGTATCACCAACACAGCGCTGCGCCACCTGCCATACCGCACCGTAGCGGCACTGGCGCGCCTGTATACGGGGATACTGCGCACGGGGGTCTTCCCGACCAGCTGGAAGGAAGGGCGTGTCATAATATTGCCCAAGGCGAATAAAGATGTGCTGAAGCCTGGGAGCTATCGGCCTATCACTTTGCTGCCAACCATGTACAAGATGTTTGAACAACTCCTGCTGCGACACCTAGCACCTCATCTCACGCCGCGACCGCAACAGTTCGGGTTCCGCTAGGAACACAGCAAGACGCTCCAGGTGTCGAGGGTACTGCACCTACTCACGGCGTCACTGAACAAGAAAGAACACGCAGTTGCAGTATTCCTCGACATGGAAAAAGCTTTTGATCGTGTTTGGCACGCCGGTCTGCTTTTTAAAATGACGAAGTCAGACGCACCCCGTCGCGTCGTAATGGTGGTCTCCTCCTTCCTTTCTCACAGGACTTTTAGGGTGGTGGTCGACGGTGCGCTGTCAGGCGCGCGCCAGATAGCGGCAGGTGTACCGCAGGGAGCTGTGTCTCACCGCTGTGCTACTCATGTTATACCGACGACATCCCCACGACGCAGGACACCACGCTCGCTCTGTATGCTGATGACGCCGCGTACATCTCGACCTCTATCAGGCCAAGACACGCGGCCGTTAAAATGCAGCGAGCCCTAAATTTGCTTCCCGACTGGCTGTCGAAGTGGCGGTTGTCGGTTAACGTGGGTAAGACACAAGCGCTGCTCGCTGGAGGCGCTCACCTCCCACCACCCTTACAGCTGCAAGGAGTCGACATCGCATGGTCGCCACAGGTCAAGTACGTAGGGGTCACCATCGATCGTCGGCTCACCATGGGAAGTCACGTCCGCAAGGTCGCCGCGAAGGGCAGAACAGCCCGCGCTTTGCTCCACCCGGTGCTCTCATCCCGCCTCCCGCTGCGTACCAAGCTGGGTGTGTACAAAACGTACATCCGCCCACTCCTTACGTACGACGCCCCAGCTTGGCTCGTACTCACTAGCGAGACTAACAAGAAGATCCTCCGCGCACAGCAGAACCTGACGCTGCGGAAAATCACCGCTGCCACTCGCTATGTGAGGAATAGCGTAATCCAGCGGGATCTTAGGATCGAGAGCCTGGACGACCACTGCTGGCGCCTCGCGTCAAACATGTTCGCGCGTGCCGACGCATCTGCTTGGCCTCACGTCAAGCACATAGCTCCCTGGCATGCGCGCCCACCTGACAGGAGGCGCCTCCCCCGCGACCTATTGCCGGACGCTGACGACCCCAACCCACCGGACTGACGCTTGAGTAAGACGCCTTCACTTACACGCGACTTACTCACACAATAATACTCCACACACATCACATGCACCTGGAGTGCGTCGTGTGCTAAGTTAATATAGGCATGACGTACGCCGAACCCTACACACAAACAACTCCACAAGCGCATAAACTCACGCGTTGAATGTGCGGCGCGGGCTCGCAACTCAATCGCTGACATGAGCAGTGTAACACAACACAATGCCGCTCACACACACATAACGGCCCTTTAGTCTGGAGCGTGACCGGCTCGACCTGGAAGCGTCTGCAGACGGGGGACTACACCCTCAGCAGGGAGCGCCTTAAGCCGGCACCTCTGTCGCTGGTCGTCTCCCGCCGGGCCTCCTCCGGGGAACCGGAGGTCTCATCTGGCGGAGACAGACCGCCGGGGCGGCGTGAAGAAAACGGTACTGTGGAACAGTGCCGTGGCGCTCCTGCTGAACAACAATTGCATCCACACACATTGGCAAGTTGCGCTACAGCCGCACTTGCCCCGTGCCAGGCCTACATGGCTCCCCAACGAACGTGCCCGTATTGACGGGCACCGTATGAAACCGCGGGGCTTTAAGGGCCATGCCCGAAACCCGCCTGCCGCGCCCCCTGACGGGGACGTAGCGATTATCCACAGGCAATATACGGTTGAAAGATAGTAATCGAGTTGTTTCACTATATCTTCGTCCTTGCCAACGAGTTGAGTGCTGCAGAAGTCTTTCTGTGAAAGTTGTGACGCCTATTATCGGGTTGTTCACTTAAATACTGGCTTTTTGTTTGAAAGCTAATGTAACCGATACCTTTGAACTGGCAACGCGCGCCTGATAAAAAATTTGAGCTTATTTAGAGCATTTGGCCGAAGCTTTGGAAATTGGGCAACTATTAGGCGCTTTATTTTTTTAAAGAGAAAGTAACTTTTAGAATTGATTTAATTGAGTCTAATCAATTATTTTATTTATAGTTGAGTGGTTTGTTTTGGGGAAAATTGGGGAATCCTAAGTTAACAGTGGTCAATGTAGTCATCTTTTGTTCATAAAAGTATATGCATAATATTTTCCTTAGCATTTTCTGTATAATCTACACATTTCCTAAGCAATCTGCCTTCTTGTCTCATAAGGTATATACTTTTACGTGGAGTAAAATAATTTGAATTTGAAGTTGTCAAACACAGTACATTTCATGTTAGTTCTCTATTTCGCCGCTTGCATTAAGAAGTATGTCGGTTTGTAGAACAGCCGCGACCGACACGAGGGTCTCACCAGACACCTGTCTTGGCGGCCCAAACTTCTACACGTCCAAGTGACACGGGACGCCACTACAAATTTTGTAACCTTGCCGTATATAGTCAAAGAGGTTCGGCCCGCGACCTCACTAGAATAAATTGTGGTTAAAGACACATAAATTATAGGTAGAGAAGGCTGGCTCCATGCAACGAGCGAGAACAGGCGCAGGCACACAAAGTCGCGGATGTACGGTGATCTCAAACGAATGTAAAAAGAATGTAAGCGGGCACGCCCTTTATGCCTGGAGGCTTTTTGCTGGGTATTAGTTTTCTATATTTTGTTGGGATATTAGCGTGTGCTAGCTGACATATGGCAAATAATTTAGTTAAATAATTCATGTTTCTTTACTTTGTTATGTATTAATTAGTTTGCAAATTATTGTATAAAGTGAAGAACAGACAGATGAGCGATTAGGAAGTTTGCTGCGCCACTTCTTCTTCCCAGCCAAGACATTGGGAAGTGATAAGGGTTGCGCGTTTTCAAGGACAGTCTTTTGTAACTTTGAGGTGTTGATTATCAGCCTAAATGAAATAAATGACTTTTGATTTTGAATGCAAGTCGCGACTGCGTTAGCACTCGCTGCACGAGACGCGTGTCTGTGTGTGCGTGCGTTTTCGCTCTCTTTTTAATAAATTATAAATGATTTTATTTCTGTAAGTAGGTTTGTACAAACACTTTTACTCTACAAACATATTTTAAAAACTAGTTGAGATCGGCGTGTCATATCTGACTACTCTGAGAAGAAAGGCCGAAACAAACTAAGAGGTCACAGTCTCTTTTAAAGTCCAGACATAATCTTGGTCAGATCATGTGAAGCCCATGTAGGTTGGTGTCTGAAATGGTCTTTTGAGAAAAGAACCAAACAGAATGAGAGGACCTGTTCAGTCAGTGCACGCATTTGTCACAAAAAATTGCTTCAAAAACAACATGTCGATTGTGTCAAAAAAATTACTTTAAAAACAAGCTTTCAGTGTCATCCCGTCTTGGTCAATCCATAGCATCAGCTGCACTGACAGCATGGTTACAGAATAGTACTACAGTAGTACTTATGTGAGTCCCGACGTGTATCAGTGTAGCTTGCTACTTACTACATTATGACAAGAACAAAGAGAGAAATTTTACCTCATTGCAAAGTAATCTAAATGCAATAAAAGCCCAAAACGTAGAGTTACAAACGTCTGTTGAAAAAATTTGTAATTTCTATGATGACCTAATGGTTAAGGTGGTTCTACTGGAAAAGATAAGGAAGACAGAGTTGAGAGCCTGGAAAGGTGTGCAAAGTTTGGAAGTAGGTAATGTCCCAAAGTTACCTGAAGAAACCAAGGAAGACCTGATGAACATAGTGAAATCTGTTGGTGTGGCAATGAATACCCATATTCAATCTCACGATATGGCGGATGTGTACATGTTAAGTAACAAATATTCGAAAGCCAATGGACCAATTACAGCTGATGTCACTAGTATTATCACTAAAGGTGCACTACCATTAAGAAACATAACAGAAGAAACAAGGACAACAGACTATATGTCCCACATCAACATGAACGGAAAATCACCAATCTACATATCCGAAAGCCTTACTACCAGGACTAAAAAGCTATTCTACCAGGCACGAGAGTTCACCAAAGCAAATGGCAATGCCTACAGATGGACTGCTAAAGGTAAAATCTTTATTAAAAAGAAAGAAGGTGATCCTGCAAAGAGATTTTTTAATTAATCGGATTTCTAAGATCTGAAAAAACTAGTAATATTAGGTTGGGAGAAAAGTCTTTTCGCATTATAGTATGTATGAACTTGTAATAAAATCTCTTTGGCTATACTATTTGTATCAGGCATATTTTGGTATCATGGTTTATGGTATCATTGAAAGTTTAAATTTTAAAGAACATAATTCCAAATTCAGTTTTTCGTACTGTCAAGATGAGTGAATCTAATGAAGAAATTCGAGACATTAAAAAAAATGACTACAAAAAAGGTAAAAATGAAACGCAAGCCGCAAAAAAAAATTGCGATGTTTATGGACCTAGTGCAGTGTCTGTGAGAGTAGCACAAATTTGGTTTAAGCGTTTTCAATCCGGAAATTTTGATGTCAAATATGCACGTCGCTCTGGTCGCCCTATTGCGGAAAAAATGGATGCCATTTTTGAAAAAGTGCAGCAAGATATAGTTACGACGTAGCTGAAGAACTGGGAATTGACCATAAAACAGTTTTGGCGCATTTGAAAAAATCTGGGTACACAAAAAAGCTATATATTTGGGTACCTCACGAAGCTCACTGAAAGAAACCTAATGAACCGTGTACTCATTTGTGATTCTTTATTACGACGTTATGAAACTGAACCATTTTTGAAGAAGCTGATAACTGGTGACGAAAAGTGGATCACGTACGACAAGAACGTGCGAAAAAGGTCGCAGTCAAAGGCCTGTCAGGCTTCACAGACTGTGGCGAAACCCGGGTTAACTCGCAACAAGGTGCATCACCTTGTTTGTGTGGTGGGATTGGAAGGGAATTATTCATTATGAGCTGTTACCACCAGGCAGTACCATCGATTCTGAACTCTACTGCGAAGAACTGATGAGATTAAAGCAAGAAGTTGAGAGAAAGCGACCGGAATTAATCAACAGAAGGGGTGTGGTTTTTCATCATGATAACGCTAGAACTCACACATCTTTAACCACTCAGCAAAAATTAAGAGAGTTTGGCTGGGAGGTGTTAATACATCCGATGTATAGTCCTGACCTTGCACCTACAGATTTCCACCTGTTTCGGTCTATTCAGTATTCTTTAGGCAGTGTCAGGTTAACATTACGAGAGGACTGCCAAAACCACTTGTCGCGGTATTTTGATCAGAAGTCCAAAAATTTCTAAAGCAATGGGATCATGTCCCTACCTACAAGATGGCAAAAAGTTATCGAACAAAATGGTACCTTCATACTTTAGTTAAATGTAAATGAACTATGTTAAAAAATGTTTTGAATTTTCTTAAAAAATGCGAAGAAACTTTTTCCCCAACCTGTTATTTTGACTGAATTCACTTGTGTTGCCACAAAATCGAACCCTAATCAATGCTGAGCTTGTGTGACGGTACCTAAATTATCCTAGGCTGATAAATTTTTCGTTTTTCCTAATTATGTTAATATTAGCTAATATTTCCTAATTAAGGGGAAAAGGCCGCACTCCAACCCCGTGCGGCCTTGTAGAGCTCGTCCTTGGTCACTCACCCACCGATAATAGAAATGAATTCCGAAATTTATAGAAGCCAAATTCCTTGATATTACTAATGAGGCAAGAAAATAATTGTACCAAATGTTAAATGATGCTTAGGAATTCATAGTTATGAAATTTATGAAAATATTGGATGTGATTTTAGAAAGCTAAATAATATAATATAATATATTATATTATAATCTTTATTTGGAATAAAAAATAATAATAGAGGGATACAGAATAAATTATTATATAAACTTGTGAGTAACAAACCAAACGCTAGTGCGTAATAGGTATTTGATCAGTCGTAACTCACACGATACCTCGCATCTACACTCGGAGTACACAGAGATACACTTCCATAAAGTGACGTAAGCGGCTTTACAGCGGCATAGCGTTGACATCATGCTCTTTTGGAGTCATGGCCCCTAGCCCCTAGCAGTTCTCTCGAACTGATAAACGTGACGAAGCGGCTTTTCCTGCGGTAACCGTGCGACTGTCCTTGTCTACCAACGGAGCGGCTAGTTCTGGCGGCTTTGCGTCTGCATCATGCTCTTAAGGAGACATGGTCCCTATCAGTCCTTAGACTGGATAAGAGATAGATGTGGTCACCCAAACCCCTGGAAGTTCACTCTTTGCACAACAAGCATATTTGCAAGAGACATGCTCATGTCAGTCTGACCGAGTTATTAGTCTAAGATAAAGAATATAATATTCTTTGAATTATTAGATAATTTGAGTTGAGAAGTAGAGAATCAAGGATCATTTTTAAACAGAGTTTAGAGTTATAGTATCGGCCCAACGCAACGAATACAACATTCAAGAATAACTAGTTATGAGAGTAGAGAATCAAACTCAAGCATAATTAATAGAGTTGTGAATCGACTCTCTTGAAAGTCTATAGACAGCCCCAAAGAGCCCACCCTTCACCACTTCCTAGTGCTTAGGCTGGGGAGAAGAAGAAGCGCAACAAACTCCCCAGCAACACATTTCTGTCTGATTAGTTATAATGACTATCAACTCCATCAGCCTAGGATAATTATAATAACTAAAGACTCACCCAGTCTCACCAAGATACACTCACACACACTACGTTAAAAACTAGATAATAGAATAATAATAAACTAAATCTGTGCTTCAACACAACTATATTTAACTTATTTAATATTAACTCGCTCTCCTACAACAGCCCACTTGGACAAGGCCTCTGACACTCAATAATTCTCCTAACTGTCTTAGCCTAGCCTTACACCGACCGCTTCCTACCGTGGTCTATCTCCCTTCCTTCAGGCAGCGCTAATAATACCTGTAATAGAATCTTCATAATGTGAAGGGGTAATGGGATCGCTACGCTTGCGCTTTAATCAATCAATATTAGCTACGTTAATGTATCTGTGTGTGATGTACCCAATTCAGTGAGACGGGGAACCATTTTACAACGTTTGTCTCATTGTACTTGCTCTACTAAACCTAACACATAAAACCTTTGAGGACAATATACGATTTTAGTAGCACACGTTTCCTAAGAACTATATAAATGTATTACTCAATCCTTGAGACAGTGCACTACGAATCCCAACTGCCATTGAGGGAGACAAGTATTGAGTATAAAATTCTAAACGCGTACGCCCCATTTCTTATTATGATAACAGAAAATATCGCACACCGTAGACGCAGTCTGTAGCAAAACACAATGCGATCGTACTCGGTGCCTGCCGAAGTGGTATTTCGTCACCTCACATGTAGATAAACTTCCCCATTTCGAGGATACAGTGCGGCTATCAGGGGCAAAGCGTCCAAATTGACGTGTTTCGATAAATAGTGTTGATTTAGAAATTGTCGTACCATATGACGGGTGTAGGTTTTATCGAGACACGGTCCCTAGCGTTCTTAGAACGACTACCAATCCAGTTTGGGGAGCTTTGTGAAGTCTACCCCCTCTCCCGGTGATGTGCCTACAACGAGCCTTTCGTAAAGAGTTGTGTGGCCAAACCTTTTTGGAAGCAGTAATTATCACTAACGTTTCATTGTTTAATCATGCCGATTTAGATCGGCTTTATTGCATATTTTGGTGTAAATGAACTGAGAGTATTTACGGTTCTGCCTTCCATATGTGGTTGCGCAAGTTACGGGTCAAAGTCGTCAAACGTCGAGCGTCAGTGCTCTGTGTCAAATAAAGTGGAAGGCCTTCTCCGTTTCCCTATAATCAAACGTAAATGACAAAAATCTGTCAGGGTACGGATTTGGAGATGGACACGTAATACACGAGAAAATAGCGTTAATTAATAGCGCAATTTCGCTATGCTGGAATAAATAATCATAAACAGTTCTGCAGCGATATTATCTAACTGTTACCTGTATATCATAATACAAATCAACCTACAAGAATAATACAATGGAAAAGTCACATTATTAGTAAAGTTTAGCACTTACCAATTATCTCTTTGTAGGGAATTAGATTACTACTCACGAAATGCAGCACTTACTCCCAATTTCACCTCGAACACAGCTCCTCACAGCTCACAACACTCACCAACCTCCTACATAAACTAGCCTGCCCTCGTGACATCCCGACCGACTCTTCTAGCGACCTAAGACCAACTGTCATTCCTCACCACCCCCACCAGCCTCCTAAATCTGAGCTTGGTACTTTCCCACGCGATTTTTTTTTAAACTTCGATTTAAAACACATTTTTCTATTTCTTAATTGTTTTTCAATTGCCTATACGATTCACAGCTGGCTGACATAACGCGCCCTCGCTTTAAATATCCTCATTCTCAGAATTTCCAAAGAACTCTGGATTTCGATTGTCTAAAATATTTCTTTCGAGCGACGACGGCTGCCAAAAGTGGCCATTTGTGTGTGCCATAAAATAGAAATGTAATGGATTTCCGAGAGGCCAATATTATTTTACAAGTACAAAGAATTAGGATATCTTGTTATTTATTAGGGTAACGAGTCAAGCTGTCAGACCATAAAATTAAGATTTAATGTGGGCCGAACCATGTGCATGTTTTTATTATAAATATAATATTTTGTTATTAAATAGGAATAGGTGACAGACAGTCACACCGGTATTTTAAATTGAATATTTTTAATGTAATCTATTGACATGCCACCTTAATTGTAATTGATTGTTTATGTTATTTTTGTACGCCATACATTGGCAAAACATAGTGCACATAGTTCTTATTTTCTGTAACCATACCTTTGTTCAACATAATAAATGCTTGATTGAGTTAAACAGTACATAGATGGGTGTATCTGCGTGATGTAAGTGACAGACAGTCACACTTGCATATTTTGCAAGAAATTATCATATGTTTCATTGCTGTATTTGTTACTTTTTTATAACAGTTTCAATTTATTTTTACTTAAACTTTTGTTGTGGTGAACTGCGCACACTCTACTCTCTCAATCATATATATTCATATAACTTCTTATTGTAGTGATTGTATATGTTGTAGTATTGCACAAAAACTACAACATATACAAAAAATCACACACAATCTTAGCTTCACTATGCACAACATAAACTTACCTTCTATGTAAACATAGCAGCATAGGGTATGTGATCATTAACGTATCGCTCAAACGATCATAGGTAATGGAATGTTCTGTCACAACTGGCGTAATTAAAGAAAAACATTACTGGTTTGTTTTTTTTTTACATCACTGGGCATCTTCGATGCTATTTACTTACTTACCAACTATTGTTTGATGTTAAAGAACATTGGCAAGATCCCGAACAAATTTTTGTTGACATTTTTTTTGCGTCTACTGATGAAAAAATTGTTAAAATACAGAGTTTGTATTCCTGAACAGTTTTGTCTTTAGTTATACTTTTATAAGAGGTCGGGAATTAAAGGTATTCAAGTTCGAAGTTCAAGAGGTTATGTTTTGTCAACAACAGATCCTAATCGAAAAATAAATATAGGAACACCTACCTAACAGTTTTAATATCATTGATAGATGTATATGTAGAGTAAAATAAACTACGGACAACGTATTAAGTATAAGCCTAGCTGACCGCGACGTGCGTAGGTAAATCCCCCCGGTGGGTTCCCGCATTGACTAGGCGGGGGGGGACTCAGTAACCGTGGCTGGATCCCCACGGTGAAGCTAAGAGGAACTCGAGCAGGGGCTGCTCGTCAGGGCTTTTGCCGAAAAGCCGACGACGTAGCAACCAAGGTTGCGGTGCCGCTTGGGCTACATCGCAACTGATGCCGCAGTGGGAGAGGAGTGCCGGTATTGCGGGTCGCCACCGTTAGATGGCGGACGCAGTGGGACCGCAGGGTAAGAGGAGTGTCGGTATGTTGTTGGCCGTTCACCCTATCCTTTGCGGCCGAAAAATGGTAGGCGACGGGGCCATTTATCTGACTCGTCGCAAGGGGTTGGTCCCCTTGGTTGCCCAGACAGAACCGGGGTTGTCTGGTGCCCAGGGTTGTGTTGGTCCCTAGGCTGGTCACAGCGTGCCATGTGTTCTGGTGCGCCGGTGATGTGATGCGATGGTGATGGTATTCCCCAGAGGAGGGTCCGGTGACGAACAGCCGCGGCGGGTTTGCGGATGAATGATAACGCGTGCCCGTGTTCCCGCCTAAAGCGGAGAGGAGGACACCGTGGAGTTTTAGTGAGTTGCAGTCCCACAATCTAAACTATCTCTCCTTGATAGTGCAGTATGCATGAGCATTTCTCAACGCAAAAAATAAAATAAAATAAATAAAGTACCTACGTAAATAAATGTTCAAAGGTATATTTATTTAATAAACTTAGCTAACTTTGTTAGGACAGTTATACATATATTTGATTAATTATGTTGGCTGAGTTAGCTTTCAATGAAATAAGACATCATTGTAACACAGTGGTTTAATAAAGTTATTTACATTTTAAATAAAAATTAACTTCATCTTACACATAGGATGACATAACAGAATAACAGTTGCTAGGCAACAACCAAAGAATACTCTACTCCTAGAACATAGTGCATTATAACCTTCATGGTACAACACCCCCACTTAATCCACTATGCTGTGTGCAAAACACATGTTTCTGCTTACCAACTCCCTTTGTCAACATATCAGCAGGCATTAGGGCAGTCTCACAATATTCAACACAAATTACCCTTTGCTCTGCTAACTCCCTCACGAAATGATATCTTATATTTATATGTTTGGAACGTTTTCCAATAGCAGGAGTATAAACTAGCTTACTGGCACTTTGACTATCACTAAAAATAGTAACAGCAGTGTTATGCGAGCCAGTCAGTTCAGTATATAAACCATTTACTGATATCACTTCCTTAGCGACCTCACAGATTGCGATGTACTCAGCTTCAGCAGTACATAACGCAACAAAACGCTGTTTTAAAGATTGCCAAGACACCGCAGCACCACCGAAAACTAGGGTATAACCAGAGAAAGATTTCCCATCAAGCCCATTTCCCCAATCTGCATCTGCATAGGCAACCAAAGGCTTATTACATTTTTTGTAACACAGCGATAGTTCCGCTGTTCCCTTTAGATACCTAAGCACTCGTTTCAGTGCCGCCATGTGAGTAGAATCATTGCAGTTATTAAATTGACTTAGCATCGTAACTGCATACGATATATCAGGTCTTGTACAACATGCCAGGTACATTAGTGAACCGATAATTTCCTGATACCGAGTGTTGTCATTCTTTCCACCAGATTTCAGGCGAAGATTTAGTTCAACTGGTGTACTAACTGGTTTGCAGTCCAACATTCCATATTTCTCCAGGATTTTTGAAACGTATTTCTTTTGAGACAACTGTATTTCACTTACACTCTTCCGCTCGATCCGGATTCCAAGACATTCTCTTGCCTCGCCCAAATCCTTTATTTTGAAGGATCTTCCAATATTATGTATCACCATCCTGGCTTCTACAGCTTTATTTGTGAATATATAAAAATCATCGACATACAGAGCAATGACAATAAAAAATCCTTTAATATTCTTTGTGTAGACACACTGGTCATATTTAGACCGAGCAAAACCCATCTTTATTATATGCTCATGAATTTTTTGGTTCCAACACCTGGCAGCTTGCTTGAGGCCATATATGGCCTTCTTCAATTTGCAAACCTTGCGTTCATTCCCCTCTTCAACGAAAGATTGCGGCTGTTCTATATAAATCTCTTCATACAGATCCCCATTCAGAAAAGCGGTGGTAACATCAATATGATGAATGCTCAAGTTCTTCTCAACTGACAGTGCTAGTAGAAGACGAATCGACGACATCTTGACAACCGGTGCAAATGTTTCAAAATAGTCTTCACCAGGTTTTTGCGAATAACCCTTAGCAACCAGCCTTGCCTTATGGCGCTGAGTGCTGCCATCAGCTCCAACCTTCAACTTGAAAACCCATTTCGTTTTGATAACATTAGCGTCTAATGGTCGATCAACCAATTCCCAGGTTCCATTCACCTTCAAGGAATTAAACTCATCCTTCATCGCTTCCACCCATAACTTCTTGTCAGAACGCTTCATTGCATCTTTAACTGAAATAGGATCAGGATCATCTGACACATGGAAGTTATATACCATGTCTTTCTCCCGCTTCGGAACCCTGTTTCGAGCAGGGTAACGTCTCGAACTTTGCAAATCTTCTGCCACAGGACACTCTAAGTCGGCAGAAGCTGAACTTTGCAAATCCTCTGTCATAGGATCTTCTACGTCGACAGAATCGAAAAAATTCTCTCCAGAATCCGATCTCGTCAGTGAACTAGCCCTCGCTGTACTAGATGCACTTCCAGATTCTTCTTCATTTACATTCGAACTAGCCACCGGAACCCCTACTGCAACTGGACCAGCAATCCTTGGAATCTCTGGTTGAGTAGTGGAACGACTAACTCCAGGAATGTCATACTTTAAATCTATGGTCACAGCATCCTTCTTAGAAACAGGAACAGCTACATTTTGTTTTTCTTTAGTAGTAACGGAAACATTTTCCATAAATGTAGCATCTCGAGCGATGATAATCCTCGTTGGATCATCCTCCAAATTAATAAATCGGTACGCCTTCGA
The DNA here is from genome assembly GCA_963555695.1 of Dasypolia templi. Classification (NCBI taxonomy): domain Eukaryota; kingdom Metazoa; phylum Arthropoda; class Insecta; order Lepidoptera; family Noctuidae; genus Dasypolia; species Dasypolia templi. The sequence goes on along the minus strand of OY743155.1, from coordinate 21,325,403 downwards.
ATTTGTCGAATACCCAGTCATTATCATTTGGACTGTCTTTGGATCAAACTTCTTGCGACTATGATCCTTTACTAGAACCTGAGCTCTACATCCGAATATTTTCAGATTCGATAGATCAACTCTCTCTCCTGTAAAAGCTTCCTCTGGAACTTTATCCTTGAGGGCCATTGTTGGAGATCGGTTCTTTAGGTACACGGCACAACCAACAGCTTCTCCCCAGAATCTCTTGTCCAAACCAGCCTCATGCACCATACATCTAGCCTTCTCAGTTATTGTACGTATTGTTAGTTCCGCCACTCCGTTCTGTTGAGGAGTGTAAGGTACTGATCTCTGGTGTTGGATCCCATGTTTCTTTAAGAAACCTTGAAACTCCGCGTTCGTATACTCAGTGCCATTATCGCTCCGAAATTTCTTAATCTTCTTTCCCGTCTGATTTTCAACAAGTGCCTTGAATTCCATGAATTTAGCGAAAACTTCGGTCTTTGATTTTAACAAATAGCCAAATGTTTTTCGGCTGTAGTCATCCACAAAAATCAGGTAGTACCTATTACCGCCCCAGGATTCCACCTCCATAGGGCCCGCTAAATCCGAATGCACGAGTTCAAGAAAGTCTTTTGCTCTCTTGGTTTTACCTTTTGGAAACATTTTGACGCATTCCTTTCCTTTACAGCACCCTTCACATGGTTCCGTGCTCACTTCTCTAAAAGTCAGACCATCTGCCAAACTTTTCAGCTTCACCATCAGAGGTCCACTCAGGTGACCTAGTCTTCTGTGCCACAAATTAAAACATGCGCGAGAAGAATCTTCTGGAGGACACGTCAGAACCATGGCTGCTTCTCTATCTAAAACATATAACCCCTGTTTCAGTGGTGCTGTGAAAAATGGCTTTCCAATTACTTTTACTTTGTAATCCTTTTGGTAAACCTTACAAGAAGCCTCATCGAAAACAACAGTGCAACCCTTAGTACACATTTTACTTACCGACAGCAAGTTTGTCGTCAAACCTGGAAGCATAAGCACATCCTCAAACCTCACAGAGCGCCCCATGGCATACACATCCCCTTGTTCACTAGACACAATTTTATCATTGTTCGCGGTTGTCACTAACTTAGAACTAATGTCCTGTCTATCTTCAAGAATGTGCACGTCAGACGTCATGTGTGATGTAGCTCCGGAATCTACGACCCAATGGCCCTCACCAACCGTCATAGATAGAGCGGCCATTAGACCCGAGGTCTCCTTACTGTCTTCCTTCTTATATAAACATCTGTCTTTGTTGTATCTAGTCTTGTCTCCCGTCTTACGTCGTTGGCACTGCCATTTATAATGCCCATTCTTTTTACACAAATGGCATATAACACCCTTCTTCGACCTTGACATCAGTGCCGTTGCCGTGTCATCTTCAGTTGTGTTCATTGTGCTGCTTTTTCTCGAGCTTTCTTTGAGCAACGCTGCCTGCACAGATTCTGTGGTAATCTTCATACCTGAATGCTCCAATGTCATCACCAGAGGATTGTATACATCGGTTAAACCTGCCAACATAATAATCCCAACAAATTCATCATCTAGACCTGCCTTTATGCTAAGTAATGACTGACTGGTTGACTGGATATCATTGAGATATTCCTCCATTGATGAAAACATTGCCAATTTAACGTTGAACAACTTCCGCAACAGATATAGCCGTCGCAGTAACCCGCCGTCAGCATATGATTTTTGCAACGCTTGCCAAGTATCTCTCGCTGTCTTGAGATGCATGATCATGGGATAAATATTTTCCTTACACATGAGGCAAATCTTACTCCGAGCTTTGGCATCCTTCCTTTTAGCCTCAGCCGAGTCTGCCACGAAGTTCTCGTTCACACAATCCCACAGATCGAGGTCGGTCAGGAACATTTCCATAGCAAAAGCACATGTACCATAATTAGCTTGGCCTGCCAACCTCTCAAAACTGTTTACAGCTTGTTCCATAATGGAAATTGAGATCAGATACTTCTTCGCTCAGATATCACACCAGATCACATCTGGGCCCATAACCTGTTGGCTGAGCTAGCTTTCAATTAAATAAGACATCATTGTAACACAGTGGTTTAATAAAGTTATTTACATTTTAAATAAAAATTAACTTCATCTTACACATAGGATGACATAACAGAATAACAGTTGCTAGGCAACAACCAAAGAATACTCTACTCCTAGAACATAGTGCATTATAACCTTCATGGTACAACAAATTATATGGTAGGGGTAGGACATAGGTAGGTTAGATTAAAAAATACAAAATATATTTTTTAATATTTATTCCGCATCATCCCTATCACAATGTCATCAAGAAAACCTGCGGGTGCTAAAATATTTGTTTGATGTCTGGCCCATCCTAGATACCATACTACAGTCATTGTATGAGCGCAACATCCAACAGTTCGTAGTCCAACTAAACACATAAAAACTTGAACAGCCACATAAAAGGCACACATTTGAATGCCACATTGTACTTGGTCCAGCTTCTTCACTGCCCAAAACTTCTCTTTGCAAGTTAACTGCAGCCATTGCAAGATCTCTACCATATACGCCACGCAGACATAGTCATCTTCCAAAATCTAGAAAAAAAAAGTATAATACTCTTAATAAAATATAATGTTTATTCATTGAAACTTGCAAATTCTTTTTCATGATATTTATTGTAGAAGCGCAATATGTTGTTCGTCACCTATTTAGTACAAAGCTTTAGATGTCTACATATTAAATTATTTTAAAATCATGATTTTTTACAACATTGATTGCAACTAACAGAAATCAGACAATGTTTTCAACGAGGGTAAATTATTTTGTTCTATGCTTGCTATAAAGGAATAAGCAATGAAGATAATCACTATCTTGTAACTTGACTAGTCGCCAGAAATACTTACAATTTGTGGATATACCCAGCTGCAGATTAAATCAGTGGCTCCCATGTTAAGTGCCAATGCTGGGTATCGGCGCAATGTATTGACACATATATGTTGCAGTTGACACACATGATGCGTGTAGGCCTTACACAGCTTCCAATCGTTTTAACAAATGGATTCACACACAACAAAGTCCAAGGTATCAGGCAGAATCGTAACCCAGAGTGTCAGAAAAAATGTCGCCGTAAAATAAAATAATCAGAATCCCTAGGCAAGCACTAGTCACACAGAAAACAGTTAATCTCAGAGTCCATAAGCAGAAGCAGTTAATAAAGTAGAAAATCAAGGATAATCGATGGAATGAAACACAAAATACGAGATAAACGCGCAAGCAACGAACGACAAGTTGTGTTATGTTGTCTAATTATAGTACTCTTTGTTATGTTGTCAGTAGGCCGGTAGGTTGACTGATAAAATGTCATGTTTTTTTTTTCGGTAACGTAGTTGCCATACTGGAATTATACTGCGATTTCATTTATGTATTCAAAATGATGACCGCTATATTCTTACCACAAACAATTATTTTTATTTTCACATTTATTAAATTCTGACGCAGAAATGTATTTCCTAAGTATATTATTGCAATACGAAAAGCAAAGCTTTTTATGTTACTTGCCCAAGATTTTTAATACATGGCAACATTAAAGGTCCAGTCAAGCCAGAAAAAGATAAATAGCCATAAGTATTTTATGTCATCAATAAAATAGTCAATAGAATTTTCATTAATGACGATTTTTTTGCCCGGCCTCCATAGGCCATACTCTTGATTTCATAAAACTTAGTAAATTATTTCGTCAGTATCTATCACGGTGCCATATGTAGACGCTTACTAATTCCATTAACAATTTCGTCGCCTTTGTTCTTTGCAACGTTGTTGTAAAGATAGTGAAGGAAAAACCATTTGGGGAGATTGCCTATATGTTTTCCTACGTACTTTGTGTACACACACATTTTTGACTTGTGATTTTGACCCTGAATTTCTAATAATTGGGATTACTACACCAAGTGTATTAATATAGATCATAAGTCTTCCATGAGGTCACGACGCCGTATTTTTTCAATTCGATCGTAACGGTAAATGTGTTGCGGCGGAGATTTATACAACAGGACATACATACTAATATCATAAAATTAATCACTAACTTGTAAGAGTTCCGTGCTTTGGGAACAAAAAATTTGGGTTTTAAAGTTATTCATCAAACTAGCAGTATTTTAGAGGAAGCGATGCGACTGGTTATGAAATCAGTTGTACCTAATAGAAGAAAACATCGCTTTCTATTCCGTATAAACTTTAAATATTCTGGTCCATCAAATACAGGGTGGCGATTATGTCAACATCTGGAGTGGATTTTGTATATGAATTCATCTCCCGGCTGAGCCTTTAGAGTGGTGAGTTTACTCCTATATTTGTGTTGGATGAAACTCAAAAAACTCAAAGAATTTATTTCAAATAAACCAATTACAGGCACTTTTGAATTGTTAAGGGGTCGATCAGTCAGAAAGATAAGACAAGTTGCCCATTGCAAAGCGTAGTAGGTAACTATGGAGAAAAAAGGGCAAGAAACTCCATGGAGACTCTTTTAAATATTATTGTTACATAAATTGTTGATGCTTTAGTGTGTAGAATCTTCATTCGAAATTTTCAGTGATGGATTTGGACAGTTATGTCTTTAATAAAGAGCAAAAATATAACCGGTGCAAGGTGAGAACCCTGAGGAACTCCTGAGTCGTCATAGTATGGGTAAGATTCGTAACCATTAACAACAAGAATTTGCGATCTATGCAATAAATAAGATGATAACCGGTTTAAATGTGAGCCATGCACATCATATTATTCTATCAGCAACAGCAACTAACTTTGTCAAACGCACTGCTGAAGTCCGTAACGGCATCTAATTCCAGTTTGTTGTCAAGAGCTAGGGTCACATCTGGCACAAAATCGACGAGGTTATTTTCTACGCTGCGTCCAGCTCTGTAGCCATGCTGACTTGGTGAAACAATTTTATCAATTTGGCGAGTAATGACAATTAAATAAATATAATTTATTTATTTGACTAGACAACAATGATCCGTATTATGTTAATTACTTAGGTACAATAAAATAATATGGCTTCGAAGGCACACCTGCCCACCGAACATTGTTGGCCAGGTTTCCATAGCATTGAAGATGCTTATAAGCTCGAGATAGATAAGCTTATAGCTTCAAGTTTCTTCAATAATATATATCGTAGGAAACCAGATCACAGATCGGAGAAGCAAGCGATAACAGGTGCTCTTCTTTGTGTGTAGTACCTGACGGTCTCCTTGAGACACAGAACTGCCGTTTCTGCAGAAATTCCTGGCCGCAACCCGAACTGATTGTCGTCCAGCACGAACCGTTCGTTTAGCTGCTTATCAAGCAGGCTACCAAGCACACTAGCGACTGTCTTCACTAGAGAAATAGGTATATAGTTAGTGTAGTTAGGTTATAGTTTAGTTGTTGAAATACCTACGTGGTCAAAATGTATGGAACAACTAGTAAAAAAATACAGACGAGAAATTTTAACGCCCCTGCGTTAAAATCTTTCTAGAATGATTTGTTTTTCAAAATCTGTAAATGCAGATCTAAATGTAAAAAAAATAAGAACTTCTAAGACGTTTTGTTTTGGCGCCAACAGTTAAGGTTGCCAAGGTGCCTTATTTCAAAAATCCATCCCGTGTATGTTGTGATTGACTGCTTAGCTCCATAAAGGTATAGCGTGATGATAATCATTTAAAAGGTTAGATCTGAAACTATCTGCAATATTAAACACTGACAAGGAGAAGATTGATAGGCAAAAAAGCAAAAAGCAGCGCATAGGAGAGAAGATGCATAGTTTTATTGTGTTATTTGTTACTTCATAAGATTTTTGTTAGTTGATATTTTTCACTGTATGTACCAGCATAACAATTGTGTGAAAATATTTATTGAAGTTCTGAATTGTACACCTAAGTAATTCTGGAAACTATGTTAGGTTAGCAACCTACTTTTGTGTTATTGTGTAAGATACTTACGTGTGTCGACGGGTGATGATAATTATATTATTATCAACCTACATCATTCAGAATAAAAATTGGAAATTTAAAATATTTGAAAAAGTTGGTCTCAATGTAATTTCCAGTCTATTATTTTCTACAATTTATGGCTTCTGTGAAAATTATGTCACTATTTTGCCAATGTCAAGTAATAAAAGTAATAATATACGTATATCACTAAAAATTTAATGGCTATTTAGAAAATTGCTGACACTAGTTTTTTGACAAACCCTCCTGAAACTGTTCTTATGGTTTTTCTGTAATGATGCGCGGAATGTATTTCTTGCTTATTTTCCATCTTATACCTATATATTTTTTGGTTTTTATATTTGTCGCATCAGGAGTGGCCGAGATGAAAAACATCGAGTCTTCTTCATGATCCGACACATTTTAGTGTGGGCACTGTAGTGGGTACTCGAAAGAAAAGATAATTCGAATTAAAATAACTTTAATACACTGGCTAACGAAATAAACACGTGCAACGGAAACAGACACGTGCGTTGGTAATAAGTGTTTGCCAATACTGTAAAAGCTCGTCCGTATTCTGTTGACTGCCGCAGCACTCGTCTCTCCGCCCAAGTCCTCGCTGCATCCCCTCCACCGACGATCGTGTCCAAGCGGTACGGCTAGCTTGAGTTTCCGATCACATGATCATTTGTTTATGAATCAAATTTTTAGATGCCGCTGTCCGCTGCATCCATCCACGACATATTTATGTATGCAAATAGGTTTAGTAGATTATTTTATTATATTACATATTCTATAGTTTTTTTTTATATATTTTGTGAATCGGCATACACGGACGTTTTTTTTTTGTTCCCGGGGTGAAAATCCTCATGGATGTCCTCCGCCCTCGGGCGGGCGGAGGGGTCTGTCAGACTCTTACTGACTAAAAACCACCCCGGTGTTCCATCTCACACCTACAACATATGATTCTTCCGCGACCCCGCCTGGTGCCGCCCGCCTCTGCGGGCCTCTTCGGGTTGGGGGGGCGGAGGGGAGAGTGAGGTGTTTGACTCCCCTCGCAACGTCTAAGAGGGGCGTGCGTGGAACACTACGCGCCGACACCTCGGGTCCTGATGTATGGAGGGCGGCGGACGTCCCCGAGTCCGTCGTCCCTGGACCCGTTTAGGGGGGCTGAAAGAGGGCGTTGTCCGCCCCCCGCCTGCGCCCGGTGCGCCTGCTGCGGATCGGGAGAGTGGACAGAGATCTCTCTCTTCTTTTCCGCAGCCTCCTTCTGCGAGATCACTGTTTCGCAGAAGGAAACCACCGCATCCCAAGACTCGACGCTGCTGACCATCGCACTCACTACGGCCGGCAGCGACAGGTCACTGCCTACTTCAGAGATGAGGGACGGCGCGGCTCCTCCCAAGCGGCACAATCTGCCAGCGTATGCCACGCCGTGTCCTCCCTTAACTTTTAACACTAATTTTAAACAGCAAATTACTTTTAAAAGAGTAACTGTAAAGTTTCTAGCCGGCTCTTCTCCATAGGAAACAACCAATTGGAACCGTGCACCTAGCTTCTGACGTTGCATATGTGTCCCATGTAGGTTTATGTGAAATAAAATATTTTGATTTGATTTGAGTAGTCTATTATTTATTTAGTGCTACGGTTTCCTAGAAGACCGTATCCGTTACATTAATAGTGGAAGTCATGAATTCTGACATTTTCATCAGTATTTGACTCTAACGTGTCCAAAAATGCTATGAATTTGGCTATTACGGCTGCGTGTGGCGGTTACCGATTTTCTAGGAAACCTTAGTTCGGAACCAAATTTAGTTTCTGTCAGTAAAATGCAGATACAGTTTATGATAGTTAAGTCCAAATTGGATTATTTAGTTCGTTAGACCTACATTTAATTAACGCCATCTGCATATTTTAATTACCAACCAATCTTTTAAAACGCCATCTAGTGCTATGCCTATGCCAGATGAGGATAAATCAGCGGGGAAATTGCGTAACACACTTTCTATGGCAATGCCTGTTGACAGTTCAACAATATTCATTGCGTTATTTACGCCGTTGAGATGACGAACTTTTCAAACGCATGAAGCATTGGATTAGGTATTTCTTTCAAAATCCTTCGGGTTGTGATTGGAAGTGTGTTACGCACCAAGCGTGCTGCTGTAAATTTTTGAACTAGAAAAATTGCGAAACGACATTATTCAAATTCAAAAATCATTTATTTCATTCCATTTGGATCATAAATTGGACACATTATAAAAATCTAAATTGCAATTAATATAAAAATAACTAAATTTAAATTTAAAAATAAATTAAATAAAATTAAAAATACCATTACTTATTACGCCTGCCTCTGAGTCATTTGCTTGTTTATCATTACATTAATCATATAACAGTGGTTAATGTAATGACAATCAAACCTGTTCGCAAATACGCTCAGGATGGTGTTGGAGGTGGTCCGGAGCCTGCGCCCCAGAGATGTGCACCGCTTTCGCATCGTCGTGTAGAAACAGTCGACACGGGCGGCGAACATTCCTGAGGTACTGCAGTGCCGGGGCAGCCCCAACAACACCCTGAACGCATTGTTGTACTGAACACGGAGTGCGTTGTACTGCTTCTGGGTATATGACCCCCACAGGCTGGCTGTGTACAGGGACGTACAAAACTGCATCGTCCCTCAGGTTAGAGGTCACGAAATGCCCGAGGTATTTAAACTGATTAACTCTGTTTAGGTTGACACCGTTTAACCTAATAGGTGGAACAGAATCCGGGCAGCTCCGACCCCTGGCCCGAAAGACCATGCATTCACTATTTTTTGCGTTATATAGCAAACCGTGATCCTGTGCGTAACGCTCGCAGATGCCCAGCAACTTGGACAAACCACACACCCAGGCGCTCAGCAGCACCATGTCGTCCGCATAACTAATATTGTAGACAAAAAACCCCGTCAATATGGCAGCCGACACGAGTGCTGCTGAGCTCCTCTATCAGTGCGTTCACGTACAGGTGATAAAAAATAACAAATAACTCCATTTGCAGATCAACTCGCTGTCCCCAACACACTGAAGAACAACGCCGCGCTCTCCGCAACAGTGTTCTAGAAACTTCGACCCCAGAGTCCCAGACCATGGGCCTCACAGCCGAAGAGGCTGGTTCCCCCCCTGACTCCAGCCCTTCATCTTCATGCTCCTCATCCAGCCGCAAACGAGACCGCCACCGAGCCCCACCCAAGACAAAAAACAAGAGAGACCGGAATATATCCCCTAACACAAGAGATTAAGGACTAATTTTGTGTGAGATGAACCTTGTAGGAACACATTTTGTTTTACTTAGCCACTAAGGTACAGTCAACCGTTCGTTTGTGGTATCAATTTGACATTGCGCCTTCTCTCAATTATTTCTAAGTTAGGCATAAAAATTTAAAATGTGCTAATTTGCAACTGTGCTGCCATCTAGTGAAAAAATGTGTACGCGGCAACACTGAATGGCGTATAGGGTTCATGTTATTTTATGTTGAAATTTCGAAATTATACGATACTTAATGATACTGAATGATAGTATTTGTTGCCTCATTTAACAAGTACGCCTGCGGTATCAAGTCGAGCGCAGCGAGACTAATCATTTATCTATGCCCAATGCAATATAATTTATTTACAATGTGTTCATTGATTGCTTTGTGGAGATTCTCGAAACGTTGCAGGTTTTTGCAACACTCCTCAGTTTAAGTTTTTTATTTCTTTCCATTTCCATAGATAACTTAAATATCGTTATGAAATAATATTTTAAAAGAAAATCATAATGTTCACAGTCACAAGAATATACACACACACAGAGTCTAAATACCTATTTAACCCTAATTCTATTAATTACTTTGACTTGCTAAACTACTAACTTTTTCTATAGTAGTATAGTTATTTCATAAAGTTGTCTCCAGTTATCTGAAAATATTAATACGATGGTTAAAAAAACACTAAGTACTTTTACGAGTTTAAGCTATAATCATGTCCTAGTACCGGATGAAGAACGTGAGCACCCCGTGCAATGCTACCAAACCATGTGTTATACAGGCACCCGTATTGAGTAGCTTAAAGGATAGACTACCTAAAATCACCACGCATCAGTATAATAAACTAGTAGTGTGATTATACAAAAAAAAAAAAAACCAACTAATGAGCCCTGACCATCAGTAGCTTGGGTCCTGATACCGGTGCATTTTGTTTTTAAATGTGTTTCATTTCATTTTTAGGAAATATTTTAAAATGTTATTATACGGTTCTAAATAAATAAAGGATAGACAAGTTCGATTGTGATATACCTACTCCTAATCATTAGAATGGCAGTAATCTGCAGTATTATACAATACTTAAGACTGTTGTCATACCTATTCAGAAGATTAATTCGGTAAGGTACACCTAAAGATTTACACCACCCATCGTTTTAGCGGAATAAAGAATTATTCATGAAAGTCTGGACATAACAGGTACAGACCCTTGGCTCCTGGTTAAGTGAGCAGGAGGACCATATTTATGAAAAGATTATACGAGACTACTTATGTAAAACTAACACCTAAAAGAAATCTCCACTTTTGCTCGCTCCCTGTGTTTTATCTCTGATATGATTAATGTGTTTATGAAATTAAACAAATTAGTTTACGACTATACTAACATCGAATACACCTATCTCTGCCTCTCTAACTATCTGATCACTTTCGTCAGACAAACGATGTCTCCAACAATGCATTTCAACAGTTGCCAAAGTCCAAATCAGTTACATGTCGTTATCCAGAAGTAAATGCCGTAGTCTAGGTTGGTGTGCAGAATAGTCAGCCCAAAGGTAAACCCAAGTCGTTAAGAATACACAAAATCGCAAAAATAGCATTACATCCCACGATAACAACGGTGTTCAACGGAATGAATGATACCGATAACACATGAAACAATTTATATATTTATAGAAGCGGTCTGTTTACATTGTAAGTAATTTTCATATTTCATTTTACATGTTTTTAAAATTTTATTGTTTATTAATATGCAATTAATATTAATATATGTATTAATGTTCTATTTAAGCCTTAAGTGATTTAAAGTCATGGTTTACATAAATTATCCATTTATTAAAATCACAACTGTTATTCTTTGACAGTTGCATGAAATGGTTACAACATTAGAAATAGAAGTAGGATACATTTTAATTTCCTTAGCAATTATTTACCCTGACTGTACAACATAAAATTTGTAACGAACTGTAACAGTAACAGCTGCAAAAGTCGAACAACACTTGACATTTTGAAATACGCCGTCAGCGAATTTGGGCACCAAACGCCATTCAACGGCAAGACGATTCCCACATTTGAACACAGTATGGGTACTTCGTACAGTTGGAAATATATCCTTAAGTTCTTTCATTACAGAAGTCTGCTTAAAATCGAAAAAGAGACATACTTGTAGATGGGATGATACAATGACGACTTAAAAATAAATTTACAACAAATTCAAGGTGACTTCAACAGCCTTTGCTCCCAACCCTCTCTTTCAATAAACTTCAGTCCGATTCCCCCAACAGGCTGCGTCACTAAGCCAAAGGGCTCGAACGTCATTTGTTTCTCCGTGCCTGGAGCCAGCTCCACGCGATACTTCTTCAGTAGTGTTATCAGAGCGGCCGCCATTTGCATTCTTGCGAATCTCATACCTGGACAAGACAATGATTGTAAATTAATTGAAATTTTGAACAAACAGGATAGATTAAAGACGTAGTTGGTGCCTTCGGAGTTTAAGTATTGGGTTGTGAATTCAAAACTTGGCAAGCAATGTGTCTTCTTGGGTTTTCGATTTGTAGACACCACAAAGCAGCAGCAGTGTGAAATAACACTATTAAGACAAATTAACGTAGGGTGATAATTTACTTATCAAGTAATTTTTCAGACTCTGTAGTAATAGTAACTAGTGTCACCGTGTTAAAGGTTTTCGTGTAAGGTTTTACGTATTTAAAAACATGGGCGTATCTTCTTTATTACGCATCCACTTTTTTTTTGTCGTCATCAAAAGATAATAAAAAATGAGATAAAACTGCAAACATTACACAATTAAAAGTTATATTTTGAATATAAGTAGGTCCAATGTCCAGAACCAATCAAAACAGCTTCTTATCTTGTAACTTTTTCAGTTCGTATGTACTTACTACTAAATCACGCCGGTACTAACTGATTGCGTTTGGATGAGAATAACATACTCTGCAGTAGGTTAAAAGTACTAGGTAAGCTCCCCATGCTTGGCTTAGTGCTCCATAATTTTTAACCGACTTCAACTCAACCTCAGAACTCTTTTATGAACTGATTTGAAAAATTCTTCTTTTGATTGAAAGGGTATACTTATCGAGTGATCCCATCCGTTGGTCAAGCTTTCTCAAAAAACAAACTCTTCAAAGTGAAAAATAAGTCGGTGGCAAAAACCGAAAATACAAAACAAAAGGCAACGTCTTCTGACATTAAAGTTGTTTTATTTTTCGAATTTCGTGTCAGTCGGTCTAAAGTGGCAAAACTCTTTAAAAAAACTTTACATAAGATGAAGAAGCCCGTCTCTCTCTTTCAATTTTGACTCTGACTGTAGGAATGGATTCAGCTGCATGTGGTTAGATTGGAAGCCGACCCTAAGATAGTTAGGAAAAGGCTAGGTGGATTGACTCACTGTATGGTGTGAGCGATCTATACTTATATATTAATGGAATACAACCATTTTACAAAGGTCAACGAAAAATAATACATTTAGAACTTACCTATACAGATTCTTGGCCCATCACCAAAAGGCATATAAGTGTATGGCCTGATGTTCTGCTTGTTCTCAGCCAGGAACCGCTCCGGACGGTACTTTTCAGGTTCCGGGAAGAACTCCGGGTTATGTTGCAAGTGGTACACAGGCAGGTGCACCCGGAGACCCTTCTCTAGCTTCAGTCCTGATGGGAACGTGTAGTCTTCCATCACCTCGCGAGTTAGTATGCCTAGCACTGGATACAGACGAAGTGCTTCATCAATACACGCTTCCATGTAAGGTGTCTCTGCGACGCACTCGTACTTCAGCACGTTGTTATGACGACGCAGGTAATCATCCACCTCTTCCAACAGTCGTTCTTGAGCTTCAGGATGTTTCGCTAACTCAAACAAAGTGAAACTCAAAGTGGTTGCTGAAGTCTCGTATCCTGCTGAGAAAATCAACACGCACTGCGACACCAACAGATCGTCGTCTACAACTAAATTAACTTTCTTTCCTGAATCAGATTTCATATTTTTAATACAGTCGCCAGTCATCGAATGGTTGTTCTTAAATTTCAGCACGAGATCAACAAAGTCGTTCCTTGACGTAGGCGTATAATTGCGGCCTTTAAAAGTTCCTGTCAACAAATTATTGAAGAAACTATCAACTTCTTCCGGCATCACTTTGAATCCCAGTGCGTAGAAGATGGCCGGCCAGATAGATCGCAGAATAATCTTGAATGCTCTGAATTTATGGGAATCAAAGATCATATCACCAACGAGTATGAATGGATTGTTTTCTTTCTTTACCATCGTGTCTGTGTTAACGCCGAACGCACAGGATCCAAAGCAGTCCATCGTGTACCTCGCCATGAGCATCCTCGCTTCGATCTCGTTGCATTTCTGCACTTCATGATCGAGCATCTTCTCGAACACATGAGAACACTTCTCGATCAAATGAAACATGTTCTTCATCTTGGCAGAGGAGAACAGTGGAGTCAGGTTCTGACGTAGCACCTTCCATCTATCGCCGGAGGTTAAGAACAGGCTTTGTGTGAACATCTCCCTCTGGGAGTATTTGGAGACTTCACGGCCGTTGAAGAAATAGAAATCCTTCGTCATTACGAGCTTGATGAGTTCTGGATCTTGTAAGATGAGGGTGGGTTCCGTGCCGTAGTAGGCGCCTATGTACGGCACGTTCGGAAATTTTTGGCATAATTTCTGTGTGATCTCTCCTATGTACGTCTTCTGTAAAATATATCCGCCATAATTTCCCAAAAACGCGGCCGGTGGTAAATGCGGCACTTTCTTATCCTCCCAATATTGGAACTTTCGCTTGGAAGTGAGGTAGACCGCGTAGAAGATCAAAGTTATCGTGGCGAGCAATAGTAATGTGATCATGTTGATGTAGCGAGAAATCTGATTATGTGAGAAGTATGTTTGGGTATTTATAGTTCTAAAGATAAATAGCTCAACGTACTTGAGGTCGACAATGTTATCTGAAGTTTTAAGGAATTTCCCGTTAGTGATTGTTGTACAAAAAGTTGATAGGTGTGGACGTACTAATTAAGTGATACTTCTACCCCAAAGTGGAACAAAATACAAGTGATATCCTGAAATTCGTTTTTTTTGCCTTCTATTGCAGATGTCTACAGGCAGGTGTGTCTACAGGAACTTACCGTCAGTTCGTGGGCTTGTTTTATTTCCAACAAATTACACATACTAACAATCAGTTCTTCGGTATTAAAACGGATAATTTTCGTAGTTTAAGTGTTACCGCTGACGTGTAATTGCACGAAGGCTGTAGGTATCATACGGTGGCCCTCTACTATTATTAACAACAAGTACAATAAACATCAGGGTTAGATAAAACATTAAGATTTTTTCAAGAATAATAACTTCTTAGCATAAAATACAAAAGCGGTCGTTTGTCAAACATGTCAATGTTCTGAAATGTCGTTAATATTGTTGATATGGTAGACCTTTACCTATGAAGTTGTCGTTTTACAATACTGGCCATTTGAAAAGTAATGTATGTATGGCTAGCTATACATTCTAAACTCAAATGAAAATTGTAAAAAAAGGAATTCTATTATTTTAATTCAGTCATTTGTTTATTGATTAGTGTTTTGTTTTCACTACATTTGTATCTTTTTCGTCAATATGGACGAGATAAAAAATACGAGTAATTATGGAATACGAGTACCATCGTGGTAGCAATGCCTTACAAACGCCTCACAACATTAATTACGTGTACGGAGTGAACACTACAAACGAACGTACGAATTAAACGTTATTGCTTTAAACGCTTGCTATAAATAACCCTGTTGTCACCCAAAAACTAAAGTCAACATTGACGACTAAAGGCGATAGTGGAAGCTGACGATACTCAATCTACGGCTCAGTTAGCAGCAGCTTTTCAACGTTGGCATCTGTTCGGGCGCCATCGGCTATCTTCGTGCCAGACGTCGGGCGACTGGGCGGGCGCGCGGGTCGGGCTACGCGGAGGCATGAGAGGGCAGAGAGGGGCGATGGCCCGCCCGACACTTGATCAACGCTCGCTACTGACGACACGCGGGCACTAAATTCTTCTGTACCATTCATAACTCCCTTCAATATAAGTTAGTTTTTACAGTCCACTGCTTTTCATTTAAAGTCCGAGTTAGGTCTTTACAATTTGAAGTCAATACAATATTGTTCCATTTGCGTCAAATTGGCAATATAAAAAAACAGCAGCTCGGCGAACGCGTTGAGGTATGCCTTGCGTTGCTAAACAGACACAGAAACGAAGGCATTTTGAACCGCAACACGGTTAAAAAAGTACTTACAATTTAACAGCCTACGAATTTAAGGTCAGTGGCCAATTACACTAACGACAAGAAGCCATACGTATCAGAGGCTCCCAGCTGAAACTTTTTAAGAGCTCTCTAGAAGACCAATGTGTGAGGATTGGTAACGCTCTCAGCGATGTAAAAAAAACACGTCCTTCGGAGTTCTCCAAGGAAGTAGTTTAGGGCCTACGCTATTTTTGATATACATAAACGATCTTTGTAATCTAAATCTAAATCACGGCCAAATTATTTCGATTGCTGACGACACTGCCCTACTATTTTCAGGTGACTCAGAAAAAATTGTCTACAAGCTTGCGCAACACGGATTCAATGTTGTTATTAAATGGCATCAACATAATTCGCTAACACTAAATGCAGACAAGACAAATTACAGTAAGTTTACGATGCGCAAGCAAACAGCAACTAGCACCTCGACACTAGTTGTACTAAGCCTGTGGATAACCAATGTGTTTGTCCCAACATTTAAATGGCAATTACAACAAAATACCTTGGTGTTTTGAAACACGTTCGTTCAAAAAACATATATAAGCTTTAAATAAGAGAATTCGCAAGTTAATATTGGTTATTAAAAAGTAACGCTATATTGCTGACCCAAAAATAGCTAGACAAGTTTACTTTGCTCTATGTCAATCGATTATAACTTACTGTATTACCACATGGGGTGGAGCGAGTTCGTTAGCGAGCGGTTCTTAAAGTGTCTACTTTTCTCCCTTTCCTTTTTCCTTCTAACCTTCTATACAAATCTTGTGAAGTAAAGTTCGGCAACTATTTATTATTGGGCACTGTTCTAAAACAACACACAGTTCTACCCTACAGCACTGAATATACTAATAAAAGACGTAAAGTTAGAGTTTGTTCACAAAATACAACAAAACATGCATTTATATCCAAATTTTACCTGTACCTCAGTCCTCTCCTTTATAATAGACTGAAGCCATTTAATAACAACATTGAATCCGTGTTGCGAAAGCAAACATTTATTCTGTAGACTACACAAATTATAAAAGAATTCTCGGGAAGGCTCTTCAATCTTCTCTCTCTTCGATCTTGCGCCGACAACTTCTACTTTCCCAAAATTTGAACAACTTCTTGGCAGGGAAACAATTAAATACCCGAAAAGCGGTACAAAATGCCTTTGAAGAGTTTGTTCGGTCTCGTACACTTGAATAATTAACGGAAATTTCATAGGTAGAAAAGATTGCAAAAAAAAGTTTTTATGTACCCTTTGAAAGACTGGCTGGCTAGTTATAGTAAATTTTGAAAATATGATTATTTGTAAGTAAAAATAGGTAAGTTCCGATTCCTTAATTTCCATTCATATTGATTACGAGCTAATTTAAATTATCGTGTCTCATTAATAAATGGATCTGCGCCGGCCCTATGATTTTTTAGGATTTCAAGTGTCTTCTGAAACCGGACAAATCGTACGTTAGACTTCAAATGGCATTCATGGATGAAGGCAATTCTAAGCCAATCGTGTATCGCTGGTATAACGAATGCAAGCGCGTTCGGCTAACTTTGGGGGATGAAGAAATAAGTGGTCGCCCTTTGACGGCCGTTACGGAAGAAAACATGCTAGCAGTGCAAAATTTAATCCAAGACGATAGGCGAGTTACGTATCAAGAGATTCCTGGGTTACCCTCCTTACAGCTAGCACTCTGTGACTTCTTTTTATTGCCTAAAATAAAAAACCAGCTCAAATGGATACAATTTTCGTTGCCGGAAGCTGCGATGTTAGCGTTCGAGCAGGCTGTAAGCGAGGTGTCTACGGCAGACTGGAAAAAGTGTTTCGAACTGGTTCAGACGCCTGCAACTTTGTATAGCGGCTAGTGGAGAGTACTTTGAAAAGATTTAATTAAAAATATATTTATCCATAGAACATTAATTTATATTATCTGAATGTTCCACGTATGTAAGAAAAAACAGAGAAATATACATGAATTGGAAAAACTAGGACCAAATTACAAAATAAATTACCTTTATTTTTTATACTGATTTAATATAAAAAACCTCAGAACAAAAACAATTACGTACTTATTTATCAATTGTAATTGACGCAGTCTAATTCCAAAATGTTTAAATTGGAGCTCTCTTATTTTTGGGAATGTCCCGAAACGTACAATAAGTGTAGTGACAGAGTTCGTGCGTGTCCTATGTCGTCGCACTTTACTTCGCTCATGTGCGGTTATCAACTATAAGCTTTTTCGATGCTTGTACGTAACAAAACCATGTAATCAGTATAAATACAGGCTGACTTATAAAAGGGATGTATTGAAGGATATAGGTACGCGATATTCCATTCTTGTTCCAAATTTTATGTTAAAATAAGAAGGTAATATTTGAAAAACAATCCTATTTATTTTATATATTTTATAATATGTTAGTTAAGTTTGGTTCCCGTGGTTATAAGTGGCTTATAAGTATTATACCGAAGCCATGCTTTGTACTAACCTAAATTCTGATACTCATAAAAGTTTAACCAGTGTGCGCAGTTTTATTTAAAATTTGTGAATATGTTTTTTTTAATGAGTATTTTACAAAGTTTTTTTTTAATGTGTTTAAAATGCTGTGTCCTTCGACATGCCTCTCGTTAAACTTTTGAAATCGCAGTTAAACTGCTTTTGCTAACGTGTGTTTTAATTTTAGTCAATTGTCGTTCACTTCTGTAGAAATATCGGCGTAATCAATTGGGCGAAGTGAACTTGAAGGACAGCTCACTTCACCTAAGTTTTCAAGGTGACCGTTTTACAGAAAAGACCAGCTGTATTAGGATTTTTAGGCCAAACTGCAAAAAGTAGTTTTTATATTTTTCAAATAAAAGTATACGACATAGGGACTGACACTTTTGCTGTATAGCGGCCAGTTTCTTCATCAATAACTAAAGTTATCAGTACAAGTATTGACTTTAACTTGACCTTTACTGATACCACGGCAAATGTGTTTCATCATTCAAGTAACAACTAAAGTATAAGTCAAAAGATTTGCCAGTACACAAACTTAATAATTTCCTCCAAAGATCGTTGGGAGGTTTTTAGAGCCTGCCAAATGTCGAAGTGAAAGTTTTTCCTTGAGTTACTTAGTAATACATATTTTTACACTAACATAAGTTTCAGGTGACCTGTGTTTTATGTTACAGATGTTAGAGCTTATGTGCTTATTGCTAATAATGTTTCACAAATAGACATTTATTTCTGTTTAAAATGGAAAGCCATTGGAGCTCTCTGTACCGGGACGGGCAATTGAAACTAAGTCTCGGCGTATAAGCTCGGTAATCATTCCTAGCAGATATTCGTTAGATAGATAGATAGAAGATATAATACTTTTTATTACATAACGCCTGTAATCCCAGAAGGGTTAGGAAGAGGTGTACCTATAGTGCACCCGCATTTCGCCAATTATGCTTAAGTCCCATGTACAGGGGGCGAGCCTATTGCCATCAACCGGGCACAAGTCCGGACTCCGGTCTGCTACTGAAATTTTCTAGATAGAAAAACCCAATAACACTGTACCCGACCTGGGAATCGAACCCAGGAACTCGTACTCAGCAGTAGCTGTTTCGGACACTAGACCAACGAGGCAGTCTATTAGCAATACTGTTTGTTTTGTACACCTTATAAATTACAGATATAAATGTGGAAACTTTACATATGGTGACACGATGAGCGGTCTTTTTGCTGCAAGCTTATCGCTTATCTTTAATACATTATATTATATATTTGATCCTTGTTCGATGGCTTGACTGCCAAGAATTGACACCTACGTATTGTTTACTTCTATTCCATGACTAAATTAATGATTGTCTCGTTAATCGGCCATCTATTTATCAACATTTTCATTCACTCACCAAATAGTCTATAATCTCAGCTATGATCCTAACGAATAAAATAGACCAATCAAATTTTGTCCCTCTGAGACAAACATTAAATTAACCTGCCTATCCCTATCAGAACGATTACCTTACGCGAGAAATAGATGATAACAATATGAGATATGTCTCTTAAAAGTTAGGGCTTAGGGTCAGGACGAATGAATGACAATGCGATAAGTGTCAGGTAAGTTAAACTTTAAAGTGTGCACCATGCACGTATACAAACTAACTTTGTCATGTTTAAACCTCATCGTGCCAAAACATGCCGACAAGATGCGACGAATCCTCCTAACAATGAACAAATTGACGTTACAACTCACATCAGCCCAGAAGAGGTTTAATGAATAAAATGAAATTCAACAACATATAATTTTACCCCATCGGACCATGAAAAGTCGAAGGGAGGGAGAGGTTAAGGCTGCCTGTCTACTAGAGCGCAGCGAGGTGGCGGACCGGTGAGCGAGGTAAAATCCAGCAATAGATTTGCACAAAATCTCCGCTCCTCTTTAGTGGACCAAGTAACCGCTCCGCTGGACAGGCAGCCTAAGGGTTGGAACTCATCGAAAACTCCTTTTTCACTTATTTTAATATGGAACTTACGAGTCCTCAAGCGTAGGCTAAACCAATAGTGGCAACTAAACAGACTTTGCAAAGGCTATGCCCAATTAGGAAAGCTGGTCCCAGCCTTAAACCAAGTATCACCCCCCCCCTCTATGAGGTACCAAATCTATAAAAACCCTCTGAATTCGCATTACTACATTCTGGAGTAAGTTTATGCTATCTCAGCCTATCTAAATCTGATTATTGAAGACGAAGACCAACGACGTGTGTTTGTCCACTCCCTCAGAACTCTTAGCGCTGCGAGGTGTGTCACCTCCCGGCTGTATCCGATGTTTGTTCCCCAAGACATGTAATAAATAGAAATCGTAACGCATAAATACATTATAACATATTTTCCAAACTGATGAACAAAATGCTATGTACATCTAAATTTCACTTACAATAAATTATGTATGTCGGCGTCATCGTTAGCGGTAGGTCCAGCGGGCCGAGTTACGCTGTGCAAAGCGGGACGTTCGCCTCCCCACTCTCCCCACTTTTCAAGCAACTTTATGTAAGCTAGTGCGCAGCGA
This sequence comes from Dasypolia templi, assembly GCA_963555695.1. Taxonomy (NCBI): domain Eukaryota; kingdom Metazoa; phylum Arthropoda; class Insecta; order Lepidoptera; family Noctuidae; genus Dasypolia; species Dasypolia templi. Next base: position 21,304,836 of record OY743155.1, on the reverse strand, counting down.
AGAGGGGGATCATTGTTGTGGCAGGCTCGGCCCGGTGCGCCTGCTGTAGCGCCTTGAGCTATTATAGCGATCTATTTAATTAATTAACAAGCTGTTGGAATAAATAAGTTGGTTACTGCTATATTTCATACTTTCATTTAATATGTCGGACCTCTGCCTTCAGGTTATTTCATAGTGATTATTTTATAAGAAATTGTGAGTGAAATAAAGTGATTGTGCTGTAACTAGTATCTCTATTTTCTTCGCCCGACAATCCACGCCTACTTACAAAGTGCAAGTGTAATATCGCTGATGAGGGCCTATCCCGATATGTACATTAATGGTAACATGTTTACATGACAACGAAAGACAATAAAAAAATACGTCCTAATACGGAAAGGTTTTAATGTTTTTTTAATTATTAGATCTCAAACAGAGGCTACACAATTACATGCAAGTATACATAGAACAGGGATAAATACAAGTGTGCGCTTCCAATATTAGGAGACCACAAAAATCTCTACCTTGAAACAAATTTTAAGCATCTCGTAATTAAATCAAATCATTTATTTTTGCAAACATGGTTAATTTGTACATAGACGTTTTCTTAAAGTAAAGTCCTCCATGTTCTACCGTCTCAAGGGCATGCAAATAAACAGAGATTCTATTGATGTTGAATAAATATGAATGACAAACCATTAAAATTACAATAAAATAATGTAGCAGCTAGCATCAACGTTCACGCGCCGTGCGTGCGGGCATACGACTAACGCTCCAACACGACGCGCGCTATTTATATCACCAGCTCTTAAAATATAAGTTATGGTCCCCTCATCCGCCCTGACAAGAGCGTCGCGTTCGACAGCACCGACAAGGCCGAATGCCTTGCTGACAGCCTAGAGTCCCAGTGTTCTCCCAGCTCCCAACCAGTAGACCAAGCTCAACTGAACAAGGTCGACGCTGAAGTCGAACGGAGAGCCTCCCTTCCACCGGTTGAAGACCCTGATGATCCTCTGCCTCCCGTCACTCCAGACGAAGTGCACGACATCATAAAAGGGCTCAAAGCTCGTAAAGCCCCCGGTTCGGACGGTATTACCAACAAGGTATACAAACTCCTACCTGCCCCTCTAATAATGCTCATGACCGCCATCTTCAATGGCGCCTTGAGCAACAACATCTTCCCACAAGCGTGGAAAGAAGCAACAGTCATCGGTATCCCAAAGCCAGGCAAGCCAAAGTCTGAGCCCTCCAGCTACCGTCCCATTAGCTTACTCAACGTTCTCGGCAAAATCTACGAGAGGCTTATTTATAAGCGTCTCAAAGACTACGCCGAAGCAAAGAGCCTCATTCCCAACGAGCAGTTTGGTTTCCGTCCACAACACTCGAGTATCCACCAGGTCCACCGTATCGTAGAGCACTTGTGCGCCGGTATGCAGCGTAACGCGACGACGGGTGTGCTATTCTTCGACATAGCGAAAGCCTTCGACAAAGTCTGGCACAACGGCTTGTTATACAAGCTTTACCAACTAGGAGTGCCAGATTGTCTCGTGCTCATCTTACGAGACTTTTTGTCGAATCGCACCTTCCGCTATCGCATCGAGGGTGCACTCTCGTCCCCTCACCCTATTCGCGCCGGTGTCCCTCAGGGTTCCGTCATATCTCCTCTAGTTTTCACGCTGTTCACCAGCGATATCCCACAGAGTAAAAAGGCTCAGTTGGCTCTCTTCGCCGACGACACTGCCGTTTACTATACCGGTCATTGTCCCAATGCTATAAGCTCGTACTCTCCAAACCTCCGCAAACGTCTTAGGCGCTTGGTTCCGGAAATGGAGAATCGAGGTCAACCCCGATAAGAGTCAGGCGGTTCTCTTCTCGAGACGTCGTCGAGTCCCACCCCCCCTTCCCAGCCCGATCACTATGTACGGCAAGCCAATCCCTTGGGAGAAGCAAGCCAAATACCTAGGCGTGATCCTTGATCAAAACTTAACGTTTAAACAGCACAATTAAGGCTGTTCGCGCGCGCGCCGCTTTCGCTCTTGGTAGACTCCACTTTATTCTGACAGCCCGTTGCAAACTGTCACTTAAATGCAAGCTGCGCATCTACACCGCAGTCATCCGTCCCATCATGACCTATGCCTGCGTTGTATTCGCGCACGCTCACCCACGTCATCTCCATAAGATGCAGACCCTCCAGAACCGTTTCCTCAGAAAGGTCACGGGTGCCCCCTTCTATGTCCGTAATATAAATCTCCACATCGATCTTAAAATGCCTACCATAAACCAGTTCATGAAACGCTTATCGAAGCGCTTCTTTGACTGTGGCATAAAACACTCCAACCCCTTGATCTCAGCGGCCGCCCGCTACACTCCCTCCCGCATTAGCAGTATTCGCCGACCAAGGCATACTTTAATCGCCCCCGACGACGCCACTACCCTCCTCCAGGAGAGTAGTAAGGCCACCAGCACACTACATAAGCCCAAAACCCGATCGTCCTACCGTCCTCGCCGCCGAGGCCCGCCGCGACGCCCAAATCCACGCCCCTCCCGACCCTTGCTCGAGCCAGCCCGCGCCGCTGAGCCTGTAGCTTTAAATTCGTCCCTAAATCACTCAAATCCTGATCCAGCTAGTCCCTTGCTGCCCTCTCCCAGCGACGCCCTAAGCCGAGGTTCGTACCCCGAAGGGGGTGCCCTTAGCGTTGTCGCTTAGTTTTTAAGTTAGTACATAAGTTTAAGTCCTGGCTGGAGGCCTTAATTTATTAGGGCAACCACAGGCAAGTCCGTCTAAGCAGACGACAACCTCATAGGTTGACCTGCGAGATGCCATTTATAAAAAAAAAAAAATATAAGTTATGGAATCGGAACATTGTTTAATTTTATCTCCTGACAACTGGTAAAATAAAAATACAGACTAGTAACAATAGTAACATTTTATAGTAATGTCAATAAATAATTAAGAATGTCAAAGTTGCAATGAGAATAAAACGTGAATAGGAACATGTATGTATTAAAATAGTTTAACAATCAGTGCAGAGATTTATCATTTAAGGAAGTCGTCAATTGTGTAATAGCTTTTCTCAATTAATATTTGGTTTAATGCCCTTTAAATTTTTATTACAGTCATATTTTTTATTACATCAGGTACCTTGTTATAAATGTGTGGGGCAATCCCAAAAAAACTTTTCTGCATAAGTGCGGTTTTGCATTTCACTTGGCATAGTTTGTTTACATATTAAGTCCGTATCGGATTTTTCCGAATTGCTGACAGTTTTTCAAATAAAAAGTTTAAAAAAAAAATTAAATTTTTATAGACTGAAAATAGGAAAGACAGCCATCTGTTGTTTAAAGACCGCACATTGACCTTATACATCGCTTTTGCATTCCAAATACTAGTTCCTTATCGGTAGACTGCCCCCAAAAAATAATGCAAAACGGAAAAGCGAGGCAACCAGTCCATGGTACGCTGATAAAAAAACCTGACGGTTGAGTTTTTTAGAAAGTTGATGGAGAGCGTAAGCGAATTTGCTAAGTTTTTTGCACAGAACTTCAATATGAGGTTTCCAAGTCAGTTTGCTGTCTATCACTATACTTAAAAACTTCACCTGACTCTCTTCCTCAATATTACAGCCTTGGTAAGCAATTCTAACGTTTGGGTTTTCGCTGCGTTGATGAAATTGCATTATTTTTGTCTTACTTAGGCTTATTACTAAATTATTATTACTTAACCAATTAATTATGTCATGCAAATAAGTATTTATGTCTTACTTGTAATTATTATGATTTGTACACTTAATTACAGCTGTACTGTCATCCGCAAAGAGAACCATTTTGTTCGATGTTACTTTCGGGAGATCGTTCATGTATATTAAAAAAACTGGCGGCCCCAGTACGCTACCCTGTGGAACCCCTTATTTTACATGCTGTAACGAAACGTTTAGCCGACTGGTCAAACGTGGTTACATAAAAAGATATTAAGAATAAGAAATTAAGTCGATTAGTAGTAGCTTGCGTAGGCCGCTCCTCCAGCCCACAGTCTGACACGAGGGAGCTCACGGCCGTGCAGCAGCTCGAGGTTGAAGCAGCATGCGTCGGCCGCTCCTCCGGCCCGCAGTCTGTCGAGTGGAAGCTCGCAGCAGCCTCTCCATGCTCACGGTCGCGAAGCAGCTCGAGGTTGAAGCAGCTCGCGTCGGCCGCTCCTCCGACCCGCAGTCTGTCGAGTAGGAGCTCGCAGCAGTCTCTCCATCAGCCCGCAGCCAGTTGCGAAGGAGCTCGCGTCGGTTTTTGTTTCTTCAGGCGGCGGCGTCTCACGCCACGTTTTAGATCTCTCCAATACCTTTCGAATTCCTCGCGAAGACCCAAGTGGAAAGATCGGAAATGATCGAGTGAGTCGAACACCTTCACGCACACAAGATGTTAATAATAAATTCACTGAGATTCACTTTTTGAAATAATGTTTATATTTAAGGAGCTTTTAGAAAAACATAGACTGGTGAGTAAGAAAAAGTATGAAAGGAAAGAAGCCAAAAGAGCGAGCCAAAAGAGCGAGTCAAAAGAAGGAGTCAAAATAACCTAGTAGCTATATCGCGGCGCCCCCGCAAGGGGGCGTTGCGTGCGGTACCGGGGCTTCACCCCCCGACCGCGGATGCCATACGGCGACCCGTAAATACGGGCCTCTCATTTGGCCTGCTTCATGGCAGTGGATTTTCGTGTGAGTGATTGCTATTTTGTTTCTGTAGGAGCGCCGCGACGCTTATAGTGAAGCGCCGCTTTCTTCACGACATCTCGGCGGTCTGCCGCCGCCAGGTGAGACCCCTAGTTACCTAGGGGAGGCCCGGCGACGACGACCAGCGACGGAGATGCCGACTCGACGCGCCTACAGAGTAGGTGAGTGGCCCCCGCCCGTCCAGATCACAGAGCTAGCCGTTACTGTCCGGGCTAAGGGGCCGTAATGTGGGTGTGAACGGTATTGTAATTGTGTAACACCGTTCAGTGTCTGCGTGACTCGCAGCCCGCGCCGCGCGTACACGCGTGAGTTTGGGTGCCTGTATAGACATGTATGTCTGTCTGCATTTACGTAACGTGCCCATATTAACCTAGAACACGTTACGCAATGGGTGTGTGTGTTGTGAGTGTGGAGTCTTTTTGTCACAGATAAGTCGCGTGTACCTTGGCTGCGGCTTATCTGGAAGTCAGTCCGGGTTTCTAGTGACATCTTCTTCATATCCCGTGGGAGGTGGCGAGAGAGGAGGGGGATCGAGCGCCGCTGCTGCTACCGGCCCACCGACGTCACTGGCGCCTGCGCGCGCTGCGCCTACGCCGTTGTCGAGCCGACCGCACGCGGTAGTGATCCGCCCCGCCGCGTTCCGCCCGGTACCCATCCAGGCCCCGGGGCCTGCCGCTAACCCAAGTCGCGCGCCGCAAGCGCGCGCCGCGGCTTGGGCAAAAAAATATTTTTTATATAATGTCGTCAGTTGTAACAGGTTGCATGAACAGGGAATTTTATGTCTGATTGTTTAAATGAATATTATTTAACGTGATGTCAGTTATAGTATTGTTTTGAATTTCGATAAAATAATTATTAAATTCGTTTGCAATGTCTCTGAGTTGTGTAAACGACAGATTACCTCTATTTACGCACATGGTTGACTCCTGTGGCAAACACGTTTTTTTAAAATTATTATTTGCCAGGTAGCCTTCGATTTGTTTTCAGCGGTGTTTATAAAATGATTATTTAGTGCTTTTTGTGTTAGCTTGATAATTTTTCTATTAAGTATTGTATAGCTTTAAGAACTTTTCTATTCAGTGAGTCCGAATTTAAGCTATAGTAATATGCCTTTGCTTTTTGCTACATATTTTTATTCGTTGATTTCGTTTCTTTGTTGGTTTTGATGGTTACATTTTTGTCCGGAAAACATATTATAAAAAGACAAAAATCATCCATGAAATTATCAAAAGCTTTATTTGCGTCTTGTGCATCAAAAACTTGAACAAAAGACAAACAACTTAATTTGTGTTTTAAAATGTATTAAATTGTTCATGCATATGTCCTGCTTTTTAGTTTTCCAATCCTGTAGTTTACATGTTTTAATAAACAGGTATTTTAATTATTTGAGATGTATGATCCGAAAGAACCAGATCTACAACATCAGCCTTGCAGTCTTTCCTGTAGTTGTATGCAAAATGATCAGTACAGGTGTGACTACTTCGCCATGAGATCTGGAGGCAAAAGCCCTCGCGCACGTATGGGAGTAGCCCGAGGAGGCAAAACGACGGGGTGTAACTCCGCTGCCGCGAGAAATCACGGTGCACCGGACAGAGCTCCAGCGGGATCTCATGGCGACATGGAGTTTGCGATTGTCCCAACCCAGTGCTGGGCACGCCACAATAGCGGCGGTAAGTCCCCTCTTTGAGGAGTAGTTGGAGAGGTGCCACGGCGCCCTCACCTTCCGCCTGACACTGGTCCTCACCGGACACGGTTGTTTGGGGAGGTCCCTGTTACGCATAAGGAGGGAGGAAACGCCCGGGTGTCACCATTGTGTGGATCGCCCGGAGGACACGGTGGAGCATACGGTGGAGGTCTGCCCAGCTTGGGCGGAGCACCGCAGTGCTCTACTCGTGGAGGCGATCGGCGGCGGCGATCTCACGCGTCCGGCCCTGGTCCAGGCCATGGTACGGAGCGAGAGATAATGGAAAGCCGTCACCTCCTTCTGCGAAGCAGTAATGCTTGCGAAGTAGGAGGTGGAGCGCGTGAGGGAGAGAGCCTTGCGCCCTCACGTCCACACTAGTCGCTGCAGGAGACGCCCTGGGCGTCAGGAGTCGCCTGCAGATTCTCGAGCAATGGGCAGCTCGCCGTCCGGTAAACAGGACCAGGCCCGAGTCGACAGCGCGTCGTGTTTCATGCGCGCCTCAAAGAGATGTCAGCACAAAATAACGGGGTCCGATAGGGCCGACGCCTCAGGGTCGCGGGTAATTAGAAAGAGTAACCGTGGCCCTGGCACAGGCAATTGAAGGAACGGGTGGGCAGCAACAGCGGGAGAAGTCATATGATGATTTCCCATAAAAAAAAAAAGGTGTGTCTACTTAACCTTGTGGGTGTATAAAGTGCTAGTTTTAGGTTGTACTTCATAAGAAAAAAAATCAAAGTCTAATGTAGCCTTGTTTCTTTTCAACACATCTATATTGATATCTCGACACAAGATAACTTTTTTTTTTGATCAAATACTAAGTACGCTTAGGAATTCTGTATATACAAATAATAATAATTTTATGAGCTATTATCTCTACAGCGCAGCATTCAAAAATCCCCGGAACTGATTGTTTCGATATGTCCGTTACTTTTTTGAACTGCAATGCTACTCTAACGAAAATACACGCTCCTCCTCTCTTTATATTTCTAGAGAAGAAGCAGCTGTACAAAAATTTGGAATGTGTTATAAATCCTCATAACCAGTTTGTATGAAGTGCTCTGTAATACAAATAACATCTATGTATAATAGATTCTGTGTCATATAATTCCACTAGCTTTACAGTCAGACAGTCTGCTTTATTCATCAGCCCAGCTATGTTCTGATGTAGAATGGTAAGGTATTTAAAGAGAAAACTGAGAATTTACTTGTTGTGAATCTGTTGATAAATTATTTTACGGGAGGCAGTTAACTTCTATGTGCGTGGTAGTCAGGTTTCTTAGGCCAAATATATGGTCTCGCAAATCTGATACAACAGTCTCTGAACCACAGCTATTTAAAGTTCCAAATTTTTTATTAAAGATTTCGTAATCCTATGGTAGATTAATATTTGAGTCTATTATGTATGCATAATTACATGTATTTCTATCTAATAAAGAAGGTTATTAAACGTTCCCATACGGCTGTTAAACATTATGTTGGCATCTGTCATATATTTAAAGGTGGGTATACAAACTATAAAGTTTGTGTGATTCAATGGTAACAATTTTTCCCTCACAAACATGACAAGTTCTAAATAGTTATTCGTTTTGCGGAAGTCTTCCTCGCTAATGTAGATAACACAATAGTCCGCGTAGTATAGTACTTGTCTTTAAATTTTGACAAGAATTTGCCACAATCCACATGTAGGTTTACTATGACATGACAGATTTCAAAGTTACACGGGTTAGTTCTTTCGGCAATTGTGTATATAGCCTGTTTGACGTTTCGCTGCTTATTAGGCATATTTTGTGTTTCGTAGATGGATGCTCATGCTCTAAAGCTGTTTTGGTTTGCGTGTTAAAACATTCGTTTTCTTTTTTCTACATCAAATTATTCGTGAATTTCCACCAAAAACAATATTTTTTTCAACAAATAGTATTTTTTGTTTAAATTTTCACAAAACAAAACACGAACGGACATTTTTGTAAAACTGTAAATCCGTAAGATTTTGCAGAACATATTTTGGTAGGTATTATGTTGTTTTGGTAGATATTGACTCAAGCTATCACCCACGGAATAGAAAAAACAAGTAGAAGTGCCCTTAAACTTACCAAGTACGGGAACCAATGTCGCCAAACTCACACATTTACAAATTAAAATGTATTTGCAATACACAGATAACGTTGATATAATTGGCTAGAAATCATAAATGCAATTTTGACGAAAATCTTATTTATTGTTATTAAAAATTAAGTCTTATTACAACTACTGAATGTTGTTATTATTTTACATGTCAAAATCAATAAGGACATTTTTTCAACTCACAAAAAAATCCGAGCTATCCACAATGAGTTCAACTACTCAACACTAGAGGGCGCTGTAACCAAATTACACAATTTAGCACGCTAACGTCTTTGAAATAGATGTCATATTCACATAAAACTGTCATCTATATTTCTACTCAGATAGAGATGTGAACAAGATGTTGATAATTTAATGACGATGTTTGTACAATTTATAATCTTCAAAAAGATAAAATAATATAAGGTGAGTAATGTACCAAAGTCAGATTAGAATAAAAGGTAAAATAGTTAAACGAAATTACATTTAGTCATTAAAATTATTTTTACTGTCCTTGAAATAGAACATATTTGTTCAATAATTGTCGTTTTGACTGTTTTATATTTATTTTTAACAAATAATGCATGCGTACATCAACATATTTTTCCGTGATGGCTTTCATTAAGTCCGTAATATGATTAGATATAGGAAATTCTCCTAACTGATGGTAATTGATATTTTGAAATATTGATGTTCCAATGAATTGTCGCATTATTTTAGAGACGAGAACTTCTTTTTTAAATACGTGACAGTCTTTTAAAAATGTCTCTGACGTCTGGCATATCTTAATGACATCCTCTGATGGGTATAACAATCCTCCTTTATCCTTTGCTATTATAAATCTATGTAGTAAGTGATTTTTTTCTGTTACTAGAGAATTAACGCATATATCACACTTAATTTTTTGAATGAGTTTTTTGACAATGTAACCAGCAATGTGAGCTATCGTTTGCTTGCTAAAATCGGACAGATCCAGATCAATTTCATCGAAGTCGTCATCCTCCTTTTCATCATTTTCCTTGTCTTGTCGCACTGTACTTAGATTAATTCTTTCTACTGCAGATGAACAATTTAAAATTGAGATTTGCTCCAATGCCGAACAATTTCCTCTGTCAGTGTCTTTCAGTTCCACGTGCACCAACATTTTTTTATATGCAGATACGAACTGCCTGGTCGTGGGATTGTTGTTCGACCCACCATGTGCCCTAATATTACAAAAAAAATGTTCTATGTGGTCCTGACTTAATTTATAGAAGGGTAGATAAATCAAAATCTTTGTCTGTATTAAAGTGGCAAATAAATCTTTTATCGCTTCTATGCAACCCAGAAAACCCAAATAACCAACTTTTCGTGGACTGTTTACTAAAAGTGTGCCATTCTCAAGTTTCAAATTCTTTATATAATCTGCAGCTTTGTTTAAATAATCAAAAATTTGAGAAGCGTTTTTATTATTTAGTGCTTTTTTAAAACCATAAAAATGTAAATTTCTGGAGTTAAAAATGTCAAAAATATTGTTTACTAATTTTAAAAAGTTTTCGGTAGGCTCACTATATTTAAATGATTCAATTGCCAAATCTACTCTGCAAAATTGCATTGCTTCCGCCACACTAAGGCTAAACAGTTGCGAAGCCAATTTTATTTTCATCCTTTCATTTTTAAAGTTGATATGTCGATCTTTAATTTTATTTGCTAAATGAAAGGTTTCCTGTTTCTGCAAGCTATTTAAATCTACTACATACTGCCACAAGATTTCGTTACCGTCTTTGTCAATAAATGTTTTGTAATTTTCAAAAGAATTTCTCAATAATTTTAACATATGGCACGGGTCAAGTATAGCAACAAGAGGATCTTTGGTCACAGGATGCTCAAATTTCATATTACCTGTTAAAAAAGAACAGCCTAAATGTCCAGCCATAGAAATATTTGCTGCACATCCATCAAATGTCAGTGCAACTATTTTTATGCCAGCGTCATGACTCATTTCCAAGCATTTTTTAACTAATTCAGCGCGTTGTAAGCCGGTAATACCATCGATAAGAAAATAAGCAACGGGGACTTTAAAATTTTGGTTTATAGCAGTAACTAAAAAAACCAAAGCTTCTTTTGCTTCTGATAAGTGATCCCCGTCTAAACCTGTTCCCATATCTACATACCCATGTAGCTTACTCCCATCCCATTCAATACGGCGACGAATGTTCATTTCGTCTATGACTAATGTAGCTATAATTCCATGGTTTAATGAAGCTGCTTTACGTTTTAAAGCAGTAAAGGATTCACTTGTAAAACCAGGATCTCCACCCACTTTTGAGTACCACTTTTTTAAAGTTCGTGGATGAGGTAAACAAGTATTAAATGTTCTACGCACGTAGTCATACGCTCGGGGCGAATAATAGTTTAAGGTTAGTGCAAAACTGCGAAGTGCTGGTGAATACTTTCGGACTTTAAGTTTGTTTCCAGTCATGCGAGTAATCAATTCGTTAACCTGCAAGAAGAAAAAAATAGTTTGTGCATGGAGAGGGTAGTTACTGTTGAAAGTAGTGGCGTAACTAAACAACGTGGTGTAACACCTGGCAGTTTTATTTGCCTAGGGCTTTTACAGAATTGTGCTCATACTTGTTTTCTCGGCTTATAGTCAATTTTAAACAATAATAGTAGGTAATCTAGTAGTAGGTAGGGGAAATCAAAATAATAATAGGTAACCTTTAAATTTGTGTTTTGTAAGCTAACAAGGTCTTCACTTCTCATTGCAAATTTATCTTCTAATGATTTTAGAAGTCCTTCCATATTCTTAATTTTGCTTTTTAATCTACGACTCCGAGTTTGTAACATTTTTATTTTTAGATTTTGTTTCCTTATTTTACTTTGAGTCCATCGTAACATCTTTCCTAATGTTCTTTTTCTTGGAGTTGAATACGCGGGACTGTTCGTCAACTCAGAGTATTTATCTTTACGGGCTTTCTTTGTTGGTGTCACTGAAATGAAGCTAGGCAATGGTGGCATTTCCAGGAGTCGCTTCCTGGATGGACCTGACTCACTTTTCTCAGAATCAATTTGACCCTGTTAAATAATAAATTAAACGGTACTGAAACATAAGGGCAGGATCAAATAAGTAATTTAGAGTTGCTGGTTGTGGAATTAAAGCCTCGTTGAACTTGATGATAATTTATTGCCAACTTAAATTACAATTAACTTTAACTTAACTTATATTACACGTTACAATAATTAATCTATCATGTGGCAACCCTAAGTGGAGGGATGAAAGGGACTACGTGGCTATCGCCCTTCAGACCTCCCCTAGCCGACTAGTTTTCTGAAGACTGCTAAGCTATTGAATCAGGAAACTATTCGTAATAAGGATCAGAGCTAGCTGCGTGGCTACCGGGCTCAGAACCTCTAGCTAGTGACTAATGTTTTTTTTTGTGGTCATCTGTAGTTGTGGTGCACATAACTAGCGGGGTAGCGCTGGCGCAGAATGTCGCACACGACGATTGTAGATGGCGTCACTTGTCCACAGATATCGTTTGTAGTTACCGTCTTCTATTTTATGAAGCCGCTCATTGTAGTGCTTCAGATGAGTTACACTATATGGCGCTGTATGTTTGTTACAGTAATAACGAATAATATGTAATTAATTGTACGTACTTGAAAAATTAAAATTTTATGAATAGGGAACTTGTTTTAGTCGGCATCCAGTTTTGTCTTCCCGTAGCTTCTATCCATTTCTCCTTGATAAAAGGATCTTTGGGAAAACTGAGATATTTACATACTTTATTACTGTTACTTAAATACTTATTTTAACTTTAATATTTGTCCAGCCGCGAATAAATGAATGATTGATTTATTTACCAGAATTTAAGTACATACATATGTCATGAAGTTATGGTTTCACTCAATTCGACTTTGGACCACTTTCGGCTGACGTGTGTATACTTATGGCTGATATATATAATAACTATAATTTTTAAGCATAATTTGATACTAATTTCTCGTACATTTATTTAATTGCGATAAAGTTAGATAAACATATTTTATCGATACCGAAATATGGATTTACTGTATTTGTGTCCCATCCCTAAACGAGTAGCGTCGAAAGTTCTAGAATAAATGCGATGAAATTCATCACAGCAAGCAAGTTGATTTAGACTTTAAGGAATGGACACACGATAGTTTTTAGTTCGCATCAAAGTAATAAATATGATTTTTTCAACAAAAAACAATTTATTGAAATATATCAAAGTTTTATACTTACCGGTGATAGGATACACCTCCGTGAGATACATTTTTTGTCCTGCTATCATTTTTGCACGTAAAAATTGCACAATTGGGCATGTTTATAATATTTTTCGGTTTTCTCGAGACGTCGTGACACAGCGAGTAGCAAAACGCGACTGAGCCGGTTTTGCGAACCAGCGCATAATTGTGACACACGTACGATAGCTGTGTGGCACTTCCATTTTCTATTCCGTGCTATCACCCCCTGCAGTATGTCGTGTTATTTACTGGACACCTTGTATAAAATTCTCTCGCAATGTTTGTTACCAAACTCCTCCGAAATGGCTGGACCGATTTGTATGAAATTTTGTGTGCATATCGGGTAGGTCTGAGAATCGCCCAATGTATATTTAAAAAAAGGAAGCAAAACAAGGTTTGCGGGGTCAGCTAGTAAAAAATATATTATTATCATTTTAAATTATCATTATTTTCTAAATTAATTATTATATGTATATGTCGCCGCGGAAGCGTCTGTAAAGATATATATAACATAATCTAATGCGTTACTATTTACTGAAGAAATTATTATTTCACCATAAAGTAAGTTTACAACTAATTGCATGCATCTGAAAATGTGTATGGATGTCTTTGACGTCAACGGCATCTATTGTCCACCTTGTGAAATCAAACTAGCAGACTAAGGAAGAGTAATTATGAAATTAATTACGATATTTTAGTTAAAACTATAGTTCAAATTGGGTTTTTATTCATATTAATAGTTTGGTCTTTTGACACTGTAAATTTGTTTATGTCACAGCGCTAACGAATGTGCCGAAAATGGCGCGGATCGCAAGCTTTATAATCAATCACTGAATTTAATAATTTAATACGCGAACTAAATAACTTTCAATACTAGAATACCAGCCATAAAGTAAAAAGTTTATTTTACAGAACAATTTACTAATGAATACCTGTTGTACAGGAAGTGTTATAAAATAATAACAATTAAGTTATAGAAAGTAATGAAGCTTATAACACCTTTGTATTTGTGAATATTAGTATTGTTTAATTATAAAAGAATTAACTGATAAGCATTTGAGCACTGTTTACAATTTTTATTGAACTAACTAAGTAATAAGATTCTGTATTGGAATACGCGGTACGTCCGCCCATGTTTTCGAGAACTTTTAGAAGGAGAGTCACGTTTTATGATGGCGGATTGTATCGCGATAAAAGTTAAAAGTTGTCCTTTGTTAAAAGGACTGAAAATAACTGTCGAACAAGAAACTTATGCAATATAATGTTTTTATTTAAAAGAGTGTCCATGGAGTTTCTTGCCCGTTCTTCTCCATAAGGAACCTACCTCTTGGAATGGGTAAATAGCTTCACTTACTAACTCAAACTTAGGTTGCTTTCCGAATTGGGATGTAATCGATTTGAGCGCGCTTACACCCGTTCCGAGTTGGCGTGAATCGTCATAGGTGACGTCATGACATGCGCCATCTTGCGATAACGCCGACCATGCCATAAAGAAATATCACTGTGAGCGAATTCTCAGCTGTCATAATCGTGATTTCTAAATCGGAATGCTAATTATCGATGTGAGCGCTGTCAGCGATTATGGTCTAACTCGGAATGCGGCGTTAACAAGTCCTTGTTCAATGATAATTCAAAAGTGTCTGCAAAAGCTTTAGCCGAAATAAATGCTTCGTGTTTGAGTTATGTGTTGTGTGTGATTGAAAACCAACTACCTACCTCTTAACCATCAACGAAAGAATGCGCCAGAGTCTGGTTAGAGACTACTTCTCTACACAATGGGCTCCCTTACTCTGTCATCAGAAGTGGGATGCGCTCACGCGATCCCTTTCTGCTCATGCCCTTGGCGGACATCCAGAACAACCACGCGGAACCGCAAAACCTACATCAGTGACCATGGCCAAAGGTGTGCCAAAGGGTTGAATGAGTTCCATGAATAAGCGACTTATTGCCCAGCCAAAGCCGAGACAACTGAAATATTTCTCTCTTGCTACGAGCCTGATGGCAACATGACGACTGATCACTTTAGTGATGATGGCCACAAGTGCTGGCAGTGGCAATGAAATAATTTAAAGGACGTTATTGCACAGAACAATTTATGTGAAGACGCACATAGTTAACTTAATAGTTCTGATGCCAGTAGAAGTTGCATACATTCTCATAAATCTACTTGGCTGGTAGTTGGCAACATGCTTTGGCCTGCAGTATGATTAGAACTGACGTAGAAAACTCAATATGGCAATACCTGTCATATCAACACTATCCTCAGGGGTGAAACAATCGATAATCCATGAAACAAACGATGGAATTCTAGATGAGCTATAGTTCACTCAATCTAAACAACCTGTACAGCACAGAATGACCGAAGCAGCAGAATAAACAAAGCTAACAAATAGTCCATCAATGGATTTCAACATTGATCCCGGGAAGAATTTTAGGTTAAAGTTTAGTATCGTTTGGCAGTAGGAAGGGGTGGGGAGGTGGTGGGTGGGATGGAGGGGGGTAATCCGTCCTCCCTGGTACCACTCCCATAAAAAGGTAACGCACCATTCTTGAGAAAAACTAATTATTGTAACCTAACCGCAAAACACTTAAATGTCGTTTTTCTAACGTCTCCGGCGCTGCGGGAAGTGCAACCCCTTCGCCCTTGCGTAACAAAAGGATAGGCACCCATGCTCACCTACGCAGTTTCGGCTTACTAGTCGCCTCCGGCGACCAGCCTCAGCCGCTACGGTTCGCACGGGTGCCTATGCTTTGTTACAGCTGGCGGGGGTTGCCCTCCCTTCGTGCCTCCGGATGTTTATAAACACACTAGGGGTAGGAGCCAAAAGACGTGGAGTCGGGGTGCCCCGATTCGGTTTTGGAACAATGTCGACCTATTTTAACCATGAAGTGGGGGTACACTAACTTCTCACAACTCTGGGAGAAACGGAATGAACGTAAACAAATGACACTGACACATGACGCAAATAGCGTTATTTTTTTACGTTCCGTTTCATCGATTTTGCACGACAGTTTACACCACAGACAATATACTAGTACAGATTTGGTTGTCAATCGCCGATTTTAACGTTTCGTTACGCTGTAATCTAATTTGAGGTTAGAAACATTTATTATTAATTTCTCGAAAAATACGCATTACCTTGTAATAAGAGTGGTAGCGTTATAATCAGGGAACCCACCCCTACCATCTTCAACCCTTTTTACCCCAAAACTCCTGCCAAACGATACTAGACTCAAGCCAAGTTAATGTGCCTTAAAGGCCCTTTTGCTTGGCAACTTGTGAAAGGAAAATAACAACACAAGGTAAATTACTCTACAAGATAGGCTCATTACAAGATCAATGTCATTATAACATGTTATGTGTCATAAACTTCTCTGAACAAATATTTTCGAACCTATTGAACTTGTGGTTGCACTACCTTTAGTACTTTTAGACAAATTTCAAGATTTATTGTTTGAAAAATATTCAGTAGACAGGTTTGTATATAGACTTGTCGTGTTTGAAATTTGCACTGCTGTTCAGGGCCTCGTTCACCATCTCCAGGTAAAGCGTTGATTAGTTACTTCCCAATTAATATTAATTGGCAATGTTGAAGTGTAATGTCCAACATTGAAAACGGTATGTAACTACTTGATAAGTAAACTTGTACGTTATGCTACGTAAATGAGTAGACAAATGATTCCTTTGATGGAGTTATGGTACTGAATATTACACAATTATTACACTTAGATGCTATGTTATAAAAATGCACAGCTATACAATTTTGTGTGTATAAGTGTCACATACAAACTACCACAAAATTCAAATGTAGAGCGTCGCTGCTGCAGACAAGTACAAGAAATGAATACCATCTGTAAATTTCAAAAGCAAAAACAATGCTTCAAGTAAACTTATTAGTTAGGTGAATGACGTAACAAATCATAAGTTACATTCTTTCAATATTACGTCAATGTCCCTAGTCAAATGTCAGGATTTGTTGTCATGTGTTTTTGTATCTTGCTTATTTGTTTGTTGAATCAAGTAGTGTGCAAATTTAATTTGTTGTTAAGCACCTAAATATCTTTTCATCAACTTATTCTCATGGATAAATAAATAAGATGAGATAGAAGTGCAAACTTTTATTTATACAAGAGGGACAAATACAGAAATACAAGGTGTGCTAGTAAATAAACAAAGTGACACTACAATGTGATAAATGATAAATGATTTTTATTTCTGTAAGTGGGTTTGTACAAACACTATAACACGTCAAACATTTTTTTTAAACTAGATGAGGTCGGCGTTTCCTATCTGACTACTCTGAGAAGAAAGGCCGAAACAAACTCAGAGGTCACAGTCTCTTTTAAAGTCCAGACATAATCTTGGTCAGATCATGTTAAGACCGTGTGGATTGATGTCTGAAATGGTCTTTTGAGGTGAGAACCACACAGATTGAGTGGCCCTGTCGACTCAGTACACGCATTTGTCAGTAATCGTACAGCTCAACTCAAAACATAAGGAGCTCAACGATTCGACGAACAATACCATAGAAAGGACATTGGGTAGGCCGCATAATTACTCAAACCGCCAGACCAAGATAACGATTAAAACTAACTGAGATAATATTAAAAAAAACAAAAGTAAAAAAAAAATACCCGCATAGTCTTAACATTCACAATAATAACAATAAAATAATACCTAGGTAAGTATTCATGTCATTGTTTAGTTTACAGATCAAATGAGGTCCCTATTGGTAGGTGTCTGAAATGGTCTTGTGAGTAAAGAACCATACAGATTTGAGTGGGCCTGTCCAGTCAGTGCACGCATTTGTTATTAATCGTGCAGCTCAACTCAAAACACAAGGAGCTCAACGATTCGACGAACAATACCAAAGAAAGGACAATTGGGTAGGCCGCTTTAAGTACTCAAACTGCCAGATATAAAAAATTAAAGAAATAACTGAGATATACAAAAAATATATAAAAATATTACCCACTAAGTAAGTCCTCACACGAAATTAAAATAATAATAATATTGTTGGGTACTACTCGGAAGGGAGGGGCGCGGTCACTATAAAACTACCGCAGGCAACGAGTCAGACTCACTCAAGTCCGTCTAAGCAGACGACAACCTCATAGGTTGACCTGCGAGATGCCATTTATAAAAAAAAAAAAGAGTCAGACTCACTTTTCGTTTGGACTGCGTTGCGTGCGGAGTGCGCTGTCCGTCAGCCGTTCGGTGCAATCTGGTATCTCTGTATCTATTATTGATTTTCTTGATTTGATGGATGATGATTTTGTTCCTCTGATTGTAATTTGTTAAGTTTGTTTATTATTTTCATGAAAACACATGTGATTAGTTTTTAGGTTAATAAATATTTCTTTATTTAATTGTGATTTCACTTCTGTCCTAACATCAGAAGTGGGATAACAATCCAACCCCAATTTAGGCCCCTTGACCAATTTGAATTTCATAAAAGAGGAACTTTGTCGTTACCCACGTGTTTTGTTTTTTTTTCATCTTCTATTTGTTTTGGTGTTTGTTGTTTTGTAATCTAAACTTGTTTTGGAGGGTGAATATGCCTAACACGCATGGTTCACGGAGCAGATCGCACCGACGGAATCGTAGGCATGATCGGTCGCGAAATAGCTCACGAAATTCTCGAAATAAGTCACGTAGTCGTCGCGAACGGACTCCCTCTAGAGTACGGTCGAGCAGGACGCCGCCGCTTGCGTCATACATTAGCCAGACACCGCGGTCTAACCCCGTTGAAACGCAAACCCTAGATACAATCTTATCTCGTCTGGAAAAGATCGAAAACAAATTCACGTCTACCCCCATTCCGCAACCGGACCCAACGGCGCCGTCTGTGGCTCAAGCTATAGTAGATGCGATTCACTCCATAAATCCGGGACGTTCCCATTACTTCGTGTCGAACTTTGACCCGTCGGTCCATGACGTGGACTCTTGGTGTGATGAAGTTGATCGCGCACAAATAGCCAATCGCTGGGGCGACAAAGAATGCCTGTCACGCGTAGCCGGATGTTTAAAAGGCGACGCGAGAACTTGGTTAAATGAATGGGTAACCGCTGATAGATCGTGGAGTAGCTTTAAACGCGAATTCAAACCACTTTGCCCTCGAAAATTAGATTACGCGACGATACTTTTTGAAACTATGAATAGGACGTCTAACAGATTCATGTCGTACGCTGAATACGTGAGACGTACTCTGCTCCGCTTGCGCATTGTCAAAGGCCTTAGTGAGGAATTAATGACGCAAATAGTGGTCCGCGGCATAGACGATGCACAAGTACGGGCAGCGGCGGTAAATGCAGAACTAACATCAGAAAATCTGGTGTCCTTTCTATCTATATATGCGAAACCAGATCAAACGAAAGGTGGCTCAGCTAAAACTACGGCATACCCTTTGTCACGAAAACGCGGTACAGAACATGCAGATTCGAATCAGCATAAGACCTGTTTTAACTGTAAGGGCCGAGGTCACATGTCTCACAACTGTCCAAAAAAATCGAAACCGTCCGAGCCAGTATCCAAAGTACGTCCCAACGTTTCAACCTGCACGTTCTGTAAAAAGATAGGGCACAGGGAGGACGTTTGTTTTGCCAAAGAAAGATCGTTTGGACCACAGGGTCAGCAGAACAAACGAAATGTAAATTTTTGTCAGGATCCTGCGGAAAAAACAGCGACATAACCACCGCAGTAGTACATGGTATACCGGTCGATGTGTTAATAGACAGCGGCGCGCTTAATGTTTCTCTCATATCGTCCGACGTAGTAAAACATTTGGCTTGCGCAGTAAAACCTACTCAGTGTGTGTTGAAGGGTATCAGTAACCACGAAATTGTATCCACGTCTTATGCAACCCTTTAGAGTTCGCTAATATCACGCTAGAGGCTGATTTTGTCGTAGTACCAGCCGCATTTATGAGTACACCCCTAATAATTGGAACTGACATTTTAATTAGGGACGGCATAACGTACATCAGAACCAAATACCGACAATATCTCACACGCGCACCTGACAGCCAAAACACGTCTCATGTGTTCGCAGTATCTAAAGAAACTGACATACCTATAGTTACACCACTGCAGGGTGCAGAGCGGGAATCTCTTAAGAGGGTAATTGGCGATTTTGCTGAGTTTTTTTTATAACAGGCACTGCGAAAACTACTGTCACTACGGGTGAAATGCATATCAATGTAATTAGCGACGTACCCGTTACCTACCGCCCTTATAAACTTTCAATTGCTGAGAAAACTAGAGTCCGCGAAATCATCTATGACCTTCTACAGAAGTGTATTATCCGAGAGTCCGAATCCGAGTATTCTAGTCCGGTAGTTTTAGTGAAGAAAAAGGACGGATCGGACCGGCTTTGCGTTGATTTTCGCGCTTTGAACAGGGTGACTGTTAAAGAGCGGTATCCACTCCCGTTAATAGATGACCATATCGATCGTTTAGGTGACAAAAACATAACGAGATACTCGTCTCTTGACATGGCCTCTGGCTTCCACCAGATAAAAATAAGCGACGAGTCAATCCATCGCACCGCATTTGTTACGCCCGAGGGGCATTATGAGTACTTAAAAATGCCATACGGTCTGACGAATTCGCCCATTGTATGTCAACGCATCATCAACAATACGCTGCGCAAATTTATCGACGCGGGGCAAGTTCTGGTTTATATAGACGATGTACTGCTGATGAGCGCCACAGTGGTCGAAGGCGTCGATCTGTTGCGACAGGTACTTACGACGTTGACCAAAGCAGGGTTTTCGATAAATGTACGCAAGTGTGTCTTTCTCACCACCGAGATTGAATATCTTGGCCGAATAATAAGTCAAGGTCAGGTTAGGCCGAGCCTTCACAAGATCCAGGCATTAGTAAACTCGCCTGCCCCGGAAAATACCAAACAGGTTAGGCAGTTTCTAGGACTGGCCGGTTACTTCCGGAAGTACATTGAGAGCTATGCAACGAAAACGTTCCCACTCTCACAATTGACCAAAAAAGATGTTCAGTTCAAGTGGGGTCCCGAACAGGAAAAAGTACGACAGGAAATAATTTCAATTTTGACCAATGAGCCGGTATTAGCAATCTTTGACCCGAGTCTTCTCACAGAGGTTCATACTGATGCGAGCAGCATCGGATATGGCGCAATTCTTTTGCAAACCCATCCGGATAGTAGTAAAAGAGTTGTGGCTTACTTCAGCCGGACCACTCAAGGCGCAGAGAGTAGATACCCACTCTTATGAGTTAGAGACGTTGGCGGTTGTGAAGGCATTGCAGAATTTCCGACACTACTTGATTGGACTCCAGTTTAAATTAATTACAGACTGCAATGCTCTCAAATCCACGGAACGTAAAAAGGATCTGCTGCCGAGAGTTGCCCGCTGGTGGATATACCTCCAAGATTTTACCTTCGAGATGGAGTACCGAAAAGGGGCTATGATGTCGCACGCCGATTACTTGAGCAGAAATCCCCCTCGTAAGCTGCTTCATGTCACTCAGCATCGCAATTGGGCTCAGATAGCGCAAGCTGCAGACGAAGAGACACGGGAGCTTCTCCAAAGACTTAGAGAAGGCAGCCTAGATCCTAATCGCTATGTTGAGAAAAATTACCTTTTGTACTATAAGTACACTCCGATTGGTGAGCAACCACGATTCCTTTGCTTTATTCCCCGAGGTCACAGACTTAGTCTGCTTCGAGTATTCCATGACGAGCACAATCATATTGGCTATGACAAGACCTTGGATTTAATCCTAAGGCACTTTTGGTTCCCAGGCCTTAGGCAATTCGTTAAAAAGTACCTCGAACATTGCTTGATTTGCATCTCGAAGAAACGTGTGCCTAGGGCTCCACAACAAAATATAACATCGTGGGTAAAACCTGATCAACCTTTTTCAGTTGTACACTCAGATGTACTAGGTCCACTTCCCGAGTCAAACGGCTTCAAGTTTGTTCTTCTTATTGTGGATGCGTTCACCAAGTACACTCTCCTATATCCCATTTATAGGCAGGATGTAGAAGAACTTCTAAGAGTGTTCACAAACGCAGTTTCACTTTTTGGTGTACCAAAAATGATTGTAACCGACAGAGGCAGAATGTATCAGTCCGCTAGGTTCCTAGGTTTTGTTAAAGATATGGGATCGGAGATACATTTGGTTACTACAGAGATGCACCAATCAAACGGCCAGGTCGAGAGGTACGCCCGCACCGTTCTGAACCTTCTTCGCATCGAGACCAATCACAAAGGGAAAGCCTGGTCCGAGACGCTGTGGAGACTCCAACTGACCCTCAACGTGACCAAGCAGAAGACTACTCAGTCATCACCATTAAATCTGCTAGTGGGCACCGACGCGGCGACCCCCGTCATCAAGTCACTGGTCCGTGATGTCACTTTGGAAGGCGGACAGCCGAATCGTGAAGCACAAAGAGAGTTACGCAGGGCCCGCGCAACTGATCTATTAAAACAAAACCAGTCTCGACAGGACGATTATGTAAATCGACACCGACGCCCCCCTAAAGTTTTTAATGTAAATGACTTGGTTTTCGTCGTTAAGTTTTCGCAGGCAACTGGAAAGATGGACCACGGGATGCGAGGGCCGTACAGGGTCACACGCGCGCTGCCGAGTGGGCGGTATGAACTGCGCTTATTGACCGGCTCCTATGGCAAGACGACGCAAGCTGCCGCTCAGTACATGGTGCTCTGGAAAGGGGAGTGGTGTCCTGAGACTTGCGCTGCATTCTTTGAGCGTGAGTGTACTTGCGAATTAGTAGGGGTCTGCATTACCAGAGAGGGTTGTGCAGATCTTGTGGTGAGACAGTAGACGGACTGCGAGACGTCTACGTCAGGTAAACTGCGAGGTACCTGACCTGTCTCACAAAGAGTGGCCTTGCTACCCACGTATAACGGATGTCGTTCCCGTATAACGTGTTTTAACGTGTAGAGGACGGACTGCGAGACGATCCTTTCGGCGATAAACGCCCTACATGACAGTGAATGAACATGGATCCATGTGGGTTGAATGATGTATGAATGTCGATGACACGAGTTATGATGTTTATGTGTGATGAATGGAACTCTATGGAGTACTAAGATGACGTCTTGGTACCCCATAGACTATTTAGCTAGTCAGTTTATATGTCGGATGAATGAAAGAAAAAGGCCACGTAAGATGAACTGAGTGCAAGCAAAAGAATAGGCAAATGGGTTTGCTCTCCGAGAGACGTAATTCTTCCTTCTTGGATTCACAGAAGGTGACCTGACTGAAGACACTACTCCTGCTCATCATTGTGCAGAGCCAGTCGCTGGGCCTTCCCGTCTAGCTGACGAAACCCATGGAGGACCGGACCTTTCTGATGCTGTCGAGGTCGACGCATGATCAGGATGGCCGTGTTGGGTACTACTCGGATGGGAGGGGCGCGGTCACTATAAAACTACCGCAGGCAACAAGTCAGACTATCAACCGATCACCATAGTTTCGGCCTACCTCCCCCCCATTAATACTTCGGAGAACTTCCAACTCCTTACTGAAGATCTTTCTGTCCTTTTTAGCCTGAGTGACTCCGTTATCATAGCGGGTGATCTCAACGCCAAACATCCCTCCTGGAATAGCACCAGGACCTCTTCCAGAGGGAGACACTTGTTCAACCTCTCCTCCTCTCAGAATTTCGATGTCATCGCGCCGATGACTCCCACTCATTTTCCCCCCGATCCCAATCACACCGCCGATGTACTCGACGTGGCGCTCCTACAGAATGTCAACCTACGGTTGGACTCTATAGAAGTGGTACAAGAGCTCGCTTCCGATCACCGTCCAGTAGTCATTAAACTGGTCCCCCGCATAGGTCTGCCCGATTCCACCCAACCCCTTCCCAACAAAGTGGTAACGGACTGGAGGAGAGTAAGCGATCGCTTAAAATCCACCACGTCCCCCCACTTGGACCCAATCCCCGATCATTTTGACTCTATCGCTGACACGACGGCCGCGATCGACTCATTCACAGCTCACGTACAATCAGTCCTGAACGATTGTTCAAGGGAAATTCCAGCGACGGATGACCGTCGCTGGAAGTTGCCGGACGATGTACGCGAACTGTTGAATGAGAAGAACGCGGCTGTCCGTGCCTACAGCAACTTCCCCTGCGACACGAACAAAGCCCATATGCGTTACTTACAGCGTACTGTAAGAACACGCATAGAGGAGCTGCGTACCGCCGGCTGGGACAAGATGTTGAGCGAACTAGAGCCCACCCACCTAGCCTTCTGGCAACTCCAGAGGAAGCTCAGATCCGGAGAAATAGTCTCCATGCCCCCCCTGATCCGTCCCGACAAGACCATCGCCTTCGATGATGTCGACAAGGCTGAGCTTCTAGCCGACACTCTAGAAGTCCAATGCTCGCCTAGCTCTCAACCAGTAGACCAAGCTCACCTCTCTGAGGTCGACGCTGAAGTCGAACATAGAGCCTCCCTCCCTCCCGTCGAAGACCCAGAGTATCCACTGCCCCCAGTCACGCCCGACGAAGTGCACGACCTCATCAAAGGTCTTAAGGCTCGTAAAGCCCCCGGCTCAGATGGAATCACCAATAGGGTATTCCAACTTTTCCCTGCCCACCTGATAATGCTACTGACCACCATCTTCAATGGTGCTCTGAGCAACAACATCTTCCCACAGGCATTCAAAGAAGCCACCGTCATCGGTATCCCGAAGCTCGGCAAGCCAAAGTCAGAGCCTAGTAGTTACCGCCCCATCAGTCTGCTCAATGTCCTCGGCAAAATCTATGAGAGGCTTATTTATAAGCGCCTCAGAGACTACGCCGAGACAAAGGGCCTCATCCCCAACGAACAGTTTGGTTTTAGAACCCAACACTCGTGCGTACAACAGGTCCACCGTATAGTCGAACACATCAACTTCGGTTTCCAACGAGGTTTGATGACCGGTGCTGTCTTCTTCGACATAGCGAAAGCGTTCGACAAAGTCTGGCACAACGGCTTATTATATAAGCTGTACCAACTCGGCGTGCCAGATCGTCTCGTGCTCATCTTACGGGACTTTTTGTCGAACCGCACCTTCCGTTATCGCATCGAAGGAGCGCTATCCTCCCCCCACCCTATTCGCGCAGGAGTCCCTCAGGGCTCTGTGATCTCTCCTCTAGCTTTCACGCTATTCACCAGCGACATGCCAAAGTCCAGCAAGGCGCAGTTGGCCCTGTTCGCAGACGACACGGCCATCTACTACACCGGCCGTGATGAAAATTCGATAGCTCGCATTCTCCAAACCCAAGTGAACAAGCTTGGCGCTTGGTTTAGAAAATGGCGAATCGAAGTCAATCCCGACAAAAGTCAAGCGGTTCTTTTCTCAAAGCCGCGTCGCAACCCCTCACCCCCTCGACCGATCACCATGTTCGGCAAGCCGATCCCTTGGGAGAAGCGAGCCAAATACCTGGGTGTCGTACTAGACGAACACCTCTCTTTTTCAGAGCACATTAAGGCGGCTCGTTCGCGCGCCGCCTTCGCTCTAGGTAGACTTCACTTTGTCCTCAATGCACGTAGCAAATTGTCACCGAAGTGCAAAATGCGTATCTACACAGCGTGCATCCGCCCGATCATGACCTATGCCAGTGCAGTCTTCGCACACGCCAAGCCCGTTCGCTTCAACAGAATGCAGACCCTCCAGAACAAGTTCCTCCGTAGGATAACAGGCTCCCCCTGGTACGTTCGTAACGAAATCCTCCACGTTGACCTCAGGATTCCCACTATCCGTCAGTTCATGAAACGCATTTCAAAGCGTTTCTTCGAGACCGCCGCGAATCACCGCAACCCTCTGGTTGTGAAAGCCGCTAGTTATATTCCCTCCTCCATTAGTCATGTCCGCCGTCCCAAGCATGTCCTCACCGATCCCGATGACCACATAACTCTCATTCAGGAGAGCAGTAGGGCCACCAGTACAGTGCACAAACACAGACCGATATTCCGACCTCGCCGCCGAGGTTCCTCGCGAAGATCCCGAAGTAATTGTCCCCCCCGACCCTTGCTCGACGAAGTGCCAGCCCGCGCCGTAGCTGAGCCTGTAGCTTTAAATTCCCCGATTAATAATAATCAACAAAACTCGATCCAGCCTGTCCCATCTTGCTGTCCTCCCGTCAGCGACGCCCTAAGCCGAGGTCCGTACCCCACAGGGGGTGCCCTTAGCGAGCGTTCGCTTAATAATATAAGTAGTTTTACGCCCCTGGCTGGAGGCTTTGAGTCCGCTGAAGGCAGCCACAGGATAGTCCGGTTAAGTAGTCACGACCTCTCAAGGTCAACTACGAGATGCCATTTAAAAAAAAAAAAAAAGAGTCAGACTCACTTTTCGTTTGGACTGCGTTGCGTGCGGAGTGCGCTGTCCGTCAGCCGTTCGGTGCAATCTGGTATCTCTGTATCTATTATTGATTTTCTTGATTTGATGGATGATGATTTTGTTCCTCTGATTGTAATTTGTTAAGTTTGTTTATTATTTTCATGAAAACACATGTGATTAGTTTTTAGGTTAATAAATATTTCTTTATTTAATTGTGATTTCACTTCTGTCCTAACATCAGAAGTGGGATAACAATCCAACCCCAATTTAGGCCCCTTGACCAATTTGAATTTCATAAAAGAGGAACTTTGTCGTTACCCACGTGTTTTGTTTTTTTTTCATCTTCTATTTGTTTTGGTGTTTGTTGTTTTGTAATCTAAACTTGTTTTGGAGGGTGAATATGCCTAACACGCATGGTTCACGGAGCAGATCGCACCGACGGAATCGTAGGCATGATCGGTCGCGAAATAGCTCACGAAATTCTCGAAATAAGTCACGTAGTCGTCGCGAACGGACTCCCTCTAGAGTACGGTCGAGCAGGACGCCGCCGCTTGCGTCATACATTAGCCAGACACCGCGGTCTAACCCCGTTGAAACGCAAACCCTAGATACAATCTTATCTCGTCTGGAAAAGATCGAAAACAAATTCACGTCTACCCCCATTCCGCAACCGGACCCAACGGCGCCGTCTGTGGCTCAAGCTATAGTAGATGCGATTCACTCCATAAATCCGGGACGTTCCCATTACTTCGTGTCGAACTTTGACCCGTCGGTCCATGACGTGGACTCTTGGTGTGATGAAGTTGATCGCGCACAAATAGCCAATCGCTGGGGCGACAAAGAATGCCTGTCACGCGTAGCCGGATGTTTAAAAGGCGACGCGAGAACTTGGTTAAATGAATGGGTAACCGCTGATAGATCGTGGAGTAGCTTTAAACGCGAATTCAAACCACTTTGCCCTCGAAAATTAGATTACGCGACGATACTTTTTGAAACTATGAATAGGACGTCTAACAGATTCATGTCGTACGCTGAATACGTGAGACGTACTCTGCTCCGCTTGCGCATTGTCAAAGGCCTTAGTGAGGAATTAATGACGCAAATAGTGGTCCGCGGCATAGACGATGCACAAGTACGGGCAGCGGCGGTAAATGCAGAACTAACATCAGAAAATCTGTCCTAACAATATTATATAAAATAAATATTCATGTCATTATGTATATAATAATCATGAAATGTCAAAGTGTATACAAAATAAAACAAAAATTTGGTACCAAACAAAAAAAAAAAACCATACTCAGTATGCAAAAATTGGAGCAGGTCAGTCCCAAGCCTTTTTGTCTCAAAATAGACTTTGACTGTATAAAAAGCTTTCTGGCACAACTTACGTTTAATAAATGATTTGAATTTATTAAGCCTTAGATCTTGAACGTGGCTTGGAAGTTTATTATAAAAGCGTATACATTGACATCTGAACGAACCACCTATTTTCTTGAGCCTTGTTGTAGGTACAACAAATTTGTGTTAGTTCCTAGTATTTATAATAGAGGATATCACTGTATTTTTTTAACAATTTTATGTTAATGTAAAAGATTTTCATATAACAGACTTTCATAAATATACTGAGAAAGCACAGTCATTACATTAATTTCCTTAAATTTCTCTCTGTGAGAGTGTGGAAAATAAACAAATGAATACACAAATCCTTGGCAAACGTGAAATTTATAGTTATGGGAATTTTGACAAGCAATTAGTTTTCCAAATAAATCTGTTAACATTTAAACATACTATGGAGAAAAAATTGTAAGATTCGTACTGAAACATTTTGTTAAGAAATTGGTTTATAAAATATGTCAAGAAATAATTATGAAATATCAAACAAAAACCAATTGTATGACAATACAAACACAGTTTGATACATTGAAAGAAAGCGTTGCTTTCAACATGTTTTTATGCACACACAGTAAAAACAATCAAGGCACTGTTTTCAAAGTACTTCCCTTCTGTTTAACTTTCTCATCTAATTGTAACTAACTTCATCCCGCTGGAATGACTATTACAAACATAACAATAGACTTGTTATCTAAATGTAAGTAGGAATATCTTTTCTTGCACTATTATTTAGCTTCATAACTTCTCACATTCCATGTTCCAGGTGATTGTCAAATCAAAAAGAAAATACTAACCCGCAGACTACTCTCAAGGATATCATAACAAAATTAGTACTTAAAAATGACCGCTACCCCAGCGAACCAACCACTTCAACCACTGTAGCCTGTTGAACAAGTGACCGTGTCGCCAGCCCTGGATCAACAAAGTGATATTCTACTAAATGAAGGCCAGCTTGAGGACAGCCAACCAGAAATGACTGTACCAGTTCTTCCACACAACATAGCTAAAATAAAAGGTGAGGAGTTTTCAAACTACTTTCCACTCACCTTGCCAACACTGCTACAATGTTGTACCAAAGGCTCAATACAATAGCCAAGTCAACAAGTACCTGCCCACATGATGCTCACATATGATGTGTACCATTCACCAAAGTACTTTTTGCATAATTTTTACCAGCTTTATATTTTACAATTCTACCTGTAACAATTAATTCTAGTCTATTGTAAAGTACTATTAGTGTCTATTGAGGTAACTGATAAATTACAAACTAAGTGATACTCACAACAAACTATTAGTAAGCCCTTGAGGTACTAATAATGAAAACAATAAACTGAAGTCATAAAAAAACTAAACTATTAGTAAGCCCTTGGGGTACCAATAATGAAAACAATAAACTTGTAAGCCCTGGAGGTAACTAGTAATGAAAACTAAACTATTAGTAAGCCCTTGAGGTAATTAATTGACAATACTCTCATGTTATCCCGCTGGGTCCACGGCGTACAAGACCGTCTGAGTTAGAGCCTGGTTCCTTATATCCTGTCAAATACAAGACTTCGTGCCTGCCACGGAGCAATGTTCCTAAACTCCTTATCCTTTATTCCTATCAAATCAAAGACTTTGCGTCCATCACAGAGCGGTGTTCCTGATCCTATCCTCTTATCCTATCAAATCCAAGACTTTGTGTCCATCACAGAGCATTACCTACCCACGAGAACGAGCTAACGAAAAAGATGTATTTAAATTTAATACACCGTCGCACCACTGACACGACGAAGAAGAATGCATGAATGCATTCAATACTTGAACACAACATAACATCACGCCTTGTTTCCCCGAAGGGTTGGGCAGAGGTGTACCTATAGTACACTAATATTTAAATTTAAGACAAATGTAGTAGAGAGCTGTTCATAAAAGCTTTTCATGACTAATACCAAATCCTACAACTCAATGAATATCAAAAATCATTATCATAAATCTTTATTTATTCATAATGTTACAGGCAGTGCCTTCCAGTGTGTTAATAAAACGCACAATCTTTAATATAGACAGGTAAAGGAAGTAGAAAGGTCCTGAGTTATAGAGCAACAGGCTCTCTTAGATAGAACATGTTGAAATTGAAAGTTAATGCAAGCAACAACATCTTGCTTACATGTGAAAGTGAAACTAATAATCTAACAGTTAACCATAGAATGTCAATAAACTTAAATACAAATTGTACGCCGTCATTTATTTATTTAAAACTTACACACACTATCTTTACAGGATGACCCCAATACAATAGTGGTTTGTAACTATCGCCAAATAAATTGAAAAATCAACTTACAGCTAATACTTAAACATCTAAACTTTAACAATACAAACATAAAACTCTATTTACAACTGAAGTAAGACTAAAGAATTTTACAATTATGTGAACCTACATATGTAAAAATTATCGAAAAAAAAAAACTGACTTAACCCAGAATATCAATATTTAAATATAACTTACAAAATTCAACAACACTCTTGCGAATTCACTCAGATTGCACGAAAATATGTCAATTCTTTCATGCACTTCGTTTAGTACACATATTGTGCGGGTGAGGGGTGTTTTTGACAGCAGGTTAGTTTTGGCAGTAGGCACTGCCAGCAGTAGCGGTCGCCGCCGCCTCCACACGTACCGGTATGGTACGCACAGCTTCAGGTGACGAAACACACCCGGGTTATGAGCTACTCCACGCAGGAGCTTAAGCTCATACGCCGCAAGTGTAAACTCCCGGCGCACTCTGAGTTCGTTGTACCCCACCATACCCAGTACAAACAGTGTAGGATACATCAGCGGGTAAAATGGGTATACCCCATAAAGTTTAAAATATAAGTATCTTGTAAATTTATTCTGTACTCGCTCCAGCATTACATTGTATTTCGCTTCATGAGTAGCCCAAATCACCGCACTGTGTTCCAAGTGAAGCCTTACCAAAGCGTCATACAACACCCTCAGCGCGGTAACGTTTGTGAATCCATGCGACTGTCTCAGCACAAAACCCAGGTTTCTGTACACCTTCTTGCAAATCTTAACTATATGATCCCGGAAAGTTAAATCCGGGGTAAGCAGTACTCCTAGATCTCGTACCTGAGACACTCGCAGCATCGGCGCATCCTCAACTTTGTATTCGTAGGCTAATGCAGTCTTCGCGCGCGTAAATGTCATCACTGAGCATTTCGCTGTGTTGAACTAAAGTTTATTTTTATGGCTCCACTCCACCACTCTCTCTATGTCATCCTGCAATCTCTCACAGTCCGACTCACCCTTGACCTCGAGCAGCAATTTGAGGTCATCCGCAAACAATAAACATAATCTATGTTTGACTACGTCTGGTAAGTCATTTATCATTAAAATAAATTCAAGAGGCCCCACATTGCTGCCCTGGCTCACGCCTGACCTGGTGTAGTATGGCTCGGATTCGAACCCGTTGTAGTCAACGTACTGCTGTCGGTCTTTCAAGTAGCTGGCGAAGAACTGTAGTAGGTGCGGAGTGCAGCCAATTTTTGCCAGCTTCATTAGCAGTACATCGTTGTCGACGGTATCAAACGCCTTTTTAAAATCAAAATTCGCCGCGTCTTCTTGCACACCAGCATCGACGGCCGGCACTACCCTCGCCATGACGTTAAGCAGATTAGTGGCAGTGCTGCGCGCCGGCCGGAACCCGTGCTGCGCGTCCGATAGCTGTACGCTCACTTGAGCCTGCACGCAGCGTTGGATGGCAGACTCGAAAACTTTTGCAGATGTCGACAATACTGCCAACGGTCTGTAGCCACTGACATCCGGACCTGACTTACCCTTGGGAACCGGAATCACTCGCGTGATTCCGGTTCCCACCGGTTTTCCACCTAGGCGGAAACGTTGCTTGTTTTAAACAAGTATTAAATATATGATGCAGGGGCTCAGCCAGCACCCTGCTACAGTCTCGGAACAGAAAAGCTGGAATGCCATCGGGGCCTGATGAGCGCTTCGGCTTGAGATTTATGAGCGCCTCCCTTACGTCTTGAAGACTGAGGGTCTCGATGTGAACTCGCGCACTGCTAGCTTCCGCCTCCGCCCCGCGGCGGGGCGGACGCGGGGCGGGTGCGAAAAAGCGCGTCCACAGGGAACGCTGACCGCCAGCAGCGGGTGATGCGCGTCGACGGGCACGAACGTGTCGTCGGCCGCCACAACCGACACCTTCCCGCTAAAACCTGTGCTCAGAACCAAATCCAACTGACGACCTAGATAGTTTGGTACCGTTACATTGAGTGAATTCGCAATAGGACACAAAACATTCGAAATAATTTTTAACATTTACTGGACACGAATACAAATTAAAACCACCAAAAACAATTACTTCTCCATATCTATCAGATAAGTTTTCTATTAATCTAAATAAAGTCAACTAGTCATTTTCAGAACTCCCTGGAGGTATGTAAACAACACAACATAAAAACAAAAATCTATTTTTTAAATAAACCGTTGCACTTACCAACTCAGAAACATAGGTGTCTATCGACGCGTCCGCGATTTGTACTTGCCGCAGCTCATATCGGTGTGCGGCCACTAAAAACACTCCTCCCTGCTTCCGACCATCCGCTCGATCACAACGTATTATTTGATATCCCGGAGGGATTATTTCAGAATCTTCAATGGAGTTATTGCAACCAGATTCCGTTATTGCCCATAAATCAAAATTGAATGCCTCAATGTTGGTTCGGAATTCATCTAGTTTAGTTCGTAGACCTCGTACATTTTGCTAGAATATATCGATGTTATGGCTATAATATGTCTGGTTTTGTTCTGTTTGAGTTCCGAAACCAAATCCACTCACTGAATTCTGCATTCACTGGCCAGATTTCAGCCTGGTTCAACTTATAGAAAAACTTTTCCGGTACTCCAATAACAAACGACGAATAATCTCTCTCGATTTTGTGTTTGATTTTGTCTATTTTAATTTGAACATCTGAGCCACTTACATTTTTCACGTGATCGGAGGACATAACCATTTATTTTTATATGTCTGGGTGAATTTCTTAAACGCCTCACTGATTATTTCGAGACAGACTATATCATACCTTTTCATGCATTTATCATTGGCACATTCCATGTAATCATCAATTATGAGCGAACCACAAGCGCCGCAATTATTAGGCATGGCATGACATAAAGCATTCCTTATTGGTAACACCATTGCATGTAAATCTTTGTATTGTAATATACTCAGGTTATTACAAATTTAGTAACAGATCAGACTGCAGATCTATTAAAAGATTTCAATGTTAACAAAATTAATTGAATATTGTAGGACAATAATAAAAGCAACAATAATCTGCCGACAAAATGTTTCTCCACTATTACAGAAAACAACCACCAAACTACACGGAGGGTATTCGGCAGCTGCAGAGCGCGCAGCACCGTGTCGTCGCGGAAGCGTCTGTAAAGATTATAACATAATCTAATGCGTTACTATTTACTGAAGTAATTGTTATTTCACCATAAAGTAAAGTTTACAACTAATTGCATGCATCTGAAAATGTACTAATGTTTAAAAGAAGAACACTGAGCGTCGCGAAGGTTTCACGAAACGCTAAAAAAAATTACCCATAAGTGAAACACAACAATTTTCACCACACTACGAGAAACTTGCAAAAAAGAAAGAAATCCAGTAAAATAAGTATAGAATCTGTTTATTAAAATAAATAAAAAAGCGGATATTTTCGGTTCCGAATAACCAGGTATTTTCGGTTGACAGGTTTTGAACGTTCCTAACTTTTGTCTTAAAAACGTTTTTGTTCCTAACTATTTGGTTTGATTTAAAACTTCGAGTAAATGTTGAATCGGAAGCCTTCGAATTTTAAAACACTTTTACACTCTAGATAACAAAAAAGGACCCTCGGAAATCGACGGGTAAAAATTGCAAATAGTAGGTAGTGTGATGAAAAATTAATTACGATGTTTTAGTTAAAACCATAGTTCAAATTGAGTTTTTATTCATATTAACAGTTTGGTCTTTATAATGCCACTGTCCAGAAAAAACTCCACCTTTTTAATTTTTTTGTCAACTTAGACCCGAACAAGAATAACAAAGCAGTTAAAAAATTGAGCATATCCACCACCAACAAGTCACAATAGAAGACCCTCGAAAGGCAAAAATAACTGTCGAATGGCAATGCTGCCAGTAAGTTGGTAATTCCTACAATAACTGCATGCGACCCTATAGATGCATCAAATGCGGAGAAGGACATAAAACTGCAGACTAAAAGAAAGATCGCAACACTCCTGCCAAGTGCGCTCTGTGCTTGTGTGACCATTCTGCTAACTATTAAGGCTGTCAGGTGACCATTCTGCTAACTATTAAGGCTGTCAGGTCTACTTAGAAATCTCGTCCAGAAAGGCAACCAGAATAAAAAACATCCTCTTCATCCCCCTAAGAACGAGTTAAATGAAACTAAACCAACTGAACCACGAGGTCACCCCAGCAGAATCTTACTACCACCCAATACCACTCAACTCCGCGACAAGAGAAGCTACTCTGATATTGCAGCAGATAGACGCAGTACTGACATTGACTCTGACACTGAAAACAAACCGCAACAAAGTCGCATTGTACAAGTTCTAATAAAACAATCCGAAAAGATAGACCAACTCATTCAATAGATAGGTATCCTGCTGAACCTATTGACTACCGTCGTCTCTAATTTACATTCATACCTACCATTCATTCCTAGTACCCTTACGTATTGCAACGTGGAACATCAATGGATTATCTTCGAACATAATTGAGATTGAAGAAGTGATCAAGATTAATAAATTTGACGTAGTTAGTAGTAGGTTACTGAGTCTCATGCCTCCAAAAGAAGTTGTTACCGAATGAAAAGTTTCACTATTTATTTCACGCCCCATCCTGACGATGGCAAAGCTCATGCGGGTCTGTAATTAATCAGATCTGTAAGTAATCAGGTCTGTAAGTAATCAGATCAAACCTTAAGCACACCGTTATAGAGCAATACGCCACACAACATATCCAGGTTACTACTATCCAATTAGACGATCGAGCAGGCGCGATTACATTGTCTGCCGTTTACTGCCCACCTAACCGCAAAATCACTCAGCAAATTAATGTTTGATAACTACTTTTCTCAACTTGAAAACAAATTCATATCAGGAGGAGACTGGAACGCAAAGCATACATATTGGGGGTTAAATACGACTTAAATAAATATAATATAATCTTAATACGACTTCATGGCAATACGACTCTTAAAGTGCCTATGCACTTTAGAACGCTTATTGTACAATGAAAAAAGCTCCAACTTTTTATTTTAGAGAACTTATAGCATGTAAAAGTTTCAAAACCTTTTGAAAACTTATCTGATGGTACGAGTATGTAGTTACGGCTACATTATCGAAGTTTATATGCCACTATGTACTCTGATGCATCAATAATGAACAATACATTACACAAAAATCCTTTCTACTGGATGTTTCACTAGAATGATGTGTTTATCTTGGACAGGGCCTTTCGAGATAAAGCCTAGAAAAATTGTAGGCATTGGGATATGTATGATAAATGATAAATGATTTTATTTCTGTAAGTAGGTTTTTAAAAACACTTTTACACGTCAAACATATTTTAAAAACTAGATGAGATCGGCGTTTCCTATCTGACTACTCTGAGAAGAAAGGCCGAAACAAACTCAGAGGTCACAGTCTCTTTTAAAGTCCAGACATAATCTTGGTCAGGTCATGTGAAGACCATGAAGATTGATGTCAGAAATGGTCTAATGAGGAAAGAACCACACAAAATGAGTGGACCTGTCCAGTCAGTGCACGCATTTGTCAGTAATCATGCAGCTCAACACAAAACTTATGGAGCTCAACGATTCGACGAACATTACCAAAGAAAGGACATTTGGGTAGGCCGCATAAATTACTCAAACTGCCAGACCATGATTAAAACTAATTTAAAAAATTAAAAATAGACTGAGATATATAAAAAAAACAACAAATCCACACTGCCTTCACATTCACAATAATTTAAATATTATAATACTTTACAAAGTAAATTTTTATGTCATTGTATAGTATGTCAAAGTGTAAAAATCCGAGAATAAACTTGGTCAGATCATATGAGGACAAATCAAGCGAACAAATCACGATTAATAACATTGTATCGGTAGGTTGTAGGAGCCCTAAAAGTTAAAAAGAAAGTTAATTCTTCTGTTGCAGGACTATTTTAATAGAGCTTTACCTCATTTATTTGTTGACTTTAAAATGGCTTTTACCAGGCAGCTGTTGGTAAGGAACATGCAAATGACATTTTAAGAATAGCCAATGAAAGGCTCCATACACCTAATTTGTTGAACGACTATGTACAACTAAGGAACCTTAATAGACAAAAAGCTGTTTTTTTTTACAAAGGCAGCAAATCAGTTAGAAGACTTTCCTCGGCTAACAATCAATGTTTTTTTTGTCATATCCCTTGCGTCTTATCAAATTGAACTTGCTAAAGCATATTGCAGGGAACTTTTACGCAATAGTTTATATAAGGTAGAAATATATCGTGATATTGAAAAACATGGTTTAGCGGCATGTCCAATACCAACAAGTGTGGCTATTAAGAATCAAGA
The DNA here is from genome assembly GCA_963555695.1 of Dasypolia templi. Taxonomy (NCBI): domain Eukaryota; kingdom Metazoa; phylum Arthropoda; class Insecta; order Lepidoptera; family Noctuidae; genus Dasypolia; species Dasypolia templi. Next base: position 21,268,735 of record OY743155.1, on the reverse strand, counting down.
ATACAGTCAAGACATGTTCGAGCACGTATATGTTACGTATATATTCTGGTCCACAGAAATGAAATAGTTCCAGATGCCATTGATCAATATCACTGCTCGTGTCTAATAGGTAGACACACAGTAGCAAGTTGTGTACATACCGTTTCAATAATATGGTATCAAGGGTTATGTAGACCCATACAATTTAATCCGCCGGTAGGCCATGCAAACGTTATTATTACTGATATTGATTGAAATGTTAATAAAAATATTTTAAACTAATAACACCTGTTTTTTCTTTTCTTGACACATCCATTGAGGTAGAAAACCCATACTTCAGCTATTATGTACATTTGAATGAAGAGATGACAATATGCCCAAACCATTAAATAACATAAGAATAAGAGAGAGACCAAGGAAGATACTGATAAGAGACTGATCCTGGTACTCTGTCGGAATTACCGTAGAGTACCAGAGGGGGAGAATATAACAAACATGCAGCGCCATCTAGTGTAACTTACCCAAAGCACTATGATGAGCGGCGACATAAATTAGAAAACAGCAACTACAAACGATATCTGTGGACTAGTGACGCCATCTACAATCGTCGTGTGCGACAATCTGCGCCAGTGCGTCCCCGTTATTAATCTGCAACACAACTACAGACGACTACGTGTAGATACTAGTATTGTGCACAAATATAAACCTTCCGCCTTTATAAACAGAGCTGCCTTCGAACAAATCGTCCAGTCCCGACCAGGCAGAATGTGACTGACTGCCTAGAGTGCCAATGTTCTCCCAGCTCTCAACCACTAGAACAAGCTCATCTAAACAAGGTCGACGCTGAAGTTGCGACGAGAGAGTCCCTCCCACCCGTCGAAGACCCCGATGATCCTCTGCCTCCCGTCACTCCAGACGAAGTGCATGACATCATAAAAGGGCTCCACGCACGGAAAGCCCCCGGTTCGGACAGTATTACCAATAAGGTGTACAAACTCCTTCCTTCTCCTCCAATAATGCTTTTGACCGCCATCTTCAATGGCGGCTTGTGCAACAACATCTACCCACAAGCGTGGAAAGAAGCAACAGTTATCAGATCCGATAGCCAGGCAAGCCTAATTCTGAGCCCTCTAGTTACCGCCCCATAAGCTTAATCAATGTTCTCGGCAAAATCTACGAGAGGCTTATGTATAAGCGTCTCAAAGACTATGCCGAAGCAAAGAACCTCATACCCAACTAGCAGTTTGGTTTTCGAACCCAACACCCGGGTCCACCCGGTCCACCGTATCGTAGAGCACTTATTCGGTGGTCTGCAGCGAAACGCGACGAGGGTGTGCTATTCTTCGACATAGCGAAAGCCTTCGACAAAGTCTGGCACAATGGCTTGTTGTACAAACTTGACCAACTTGGAGCGCCAGATCGTCTCATCCTCATCTTACGAGACTTTTTGTCGAATCGCACCTTCCGATATCACATCGAGGGTGCACTCTCGTTCCCTCACCATATTCACGCCGGTGTCCCTCAGGGTTCCGTAATATTTCCCCTTGTCTTCACGCTGTTCACTAGCGATATCCCAAAAAGTAAAAGGCTCAGTTGGCACTCTTCGCCGACCACCATTGCCATTTACTATAGCGGTAACTGTCCCAACGCTATAGCTCGTACTCTACATACCTTCGCAAACGTCTCAGGCACTTGGTTCCGGAAATGGAGAATCAAGGTCAACGCCGATAAGAATCGGCGGTTCTCGGTCGTCAATTCCTCCTCCCCCTTCCCAGCCCGATCACTATGTACGGCAAGCCGATCCCTAAGGAGAAGCAATCTAAATACCTTGGCGTGATCCTAGACTAATCTTACCTTCAAGGAGCACATTGAGAGGGTTTGCGCGCGCGCCTCCTTCGCTCTTATTAGACTCCAGTTTATACTGACAGCCGGTAGCAAACTGTCCAGAATTGTTTCCTCAGAAAGATCATAGGAGCCCCCTACTATGTCCATAATATAGATCTCCACGTCGACCTTAAATGCCCACCATAAACGAATTCATGAAATGCTTATCCAAGCGTTTCTTCGACTGTGGCATCAAACACCCAAAACTCTTAAGTTCAGCTGCCGCCCGCTATATTCCCTCCCGAATTAGCAGTATTCGCCGATCAAAAAATTTATGTAGAATCGACGCCTTCAACTCCGCTACGTCTTTCCGAAGCTCCATGACCTCAAATCGCAAGCTGCGTAGCTCCTCCACTACCAATTTTAGAGCAGAGCCTACATCCTGTGGGAACTCGGGAGACTTCTTCGAAGAAGCTTTTGTTGTCTGTGTCCACAGCCACGGTCGAGATTGCATGAGGCGTCGACACGTGCCTGAGTGCCTCCTCCATCACTGGCAGCAATTGCCTGAGGCGTCACTGGTACGGAAGTTGACAGACGTGTCGGCGATGCGGCTGCTGACAGAGGCGTCGTCGTTGCTGCAGTTGGCACAGGCGTTGTCGGATCGCGACGGCGGCGGTCTCACTCACGGTGAGCCGCATACGGCGCCTCGGCCTGGAGGTGGCCCTCAACAAGTCGGAGGCCATGGTGTTTCATGACCCCCGGCGGACGCCGCCGGCCGGATCACACATTGTGGTCGGGGGGTCCGGATCGCTGTCGAGCCCACCATGAAATATCTGGGATTGGTGCTCGACAGCCGGTGGGACTTCGGACCCCACTTCCGCCCAACAATCTGGGGGGCCCGAGCGCCGCCTGTAGGCGGCTCTATATGGGGATCGTGCAATCCATGGCGCTCTATGGAGCGGCGATCTGGGTGTCTGACCTGACGGCCGGCAGCATAGCTGTCCTGCGCAAGCCGCAGCGGGCGATGGCCGTCAGAGTCATTCGGGGGTTTCGCTCGATCTCCTTCGAGGCGGGTTGTGCGCTGGCCGGATCACCGCCCTGGGCCCTGGAGGCGAAAGTGCTCGCGTCACTATACCGGTGGCGCGAGGCAGCGCGGGAGCGGGGCGAGCGACCGATGCAGCAACATATTGAGCAGCGTGGCAATTGCTGCCAGTGATGGTGGCGGAATGGCGGGTGCGGCTGTCACGCCCTACCGCCGGCCTTAGCACCATCGAGGCGATCCGACCAGTGCTCGACCGCTGGCTCGGGAGAAGGCACGGCTCCCTGAAATTTCGGGCGACGCAGGTGCTCTCGGGGCATGGTTGCTTCGGGAAGTACCTATGTCGCATAAACAGGAATCTGGACGCCCGGTGTCACCACTGCGTCGACTGCCGGGAGGTCACGGCGTGGCACACGCTGGCAGAGTGTGTCGCTTGGGAGGAGCCGCGCCGTGCCCTCATCACTGAAGTAGGCAACGACCTGCCGCTGCCGGCCGTCGTGAACGCGATGGTCGGCGGCGCAGAGTCCTGGGACGCAGTGGTCTCCTTTTGCGAAACGGTCATCTCGCAGAAGGAGACTGCCGAAAGGGAGAGAGAGATTATATATTACAAGGCAAAACTAGATTATTCCATACATATTCCGTTAGCCAATTTCATAACAATTCCAACGACATAACTTCTAAGCAGCTCCCATACAAAGTTTAGGAGATATCGTCGTTATAATCAGAGGCGTAATTTTCACGCCGGACCACCCAGAAGTAGCGTGACGTATGCGAATTTTTCGCCAAAATGGCCGCGACACATGAATGGTTAAATCTCAATTGAAGTGGTGTCAGGATAACGAGCAAAACATTAAAATGGATATTATTGCAAACCACCACTTCAAGAAGGATTTTAAAGGTTTCTGGAAATAGATAGATAAGTTAAATCCAAAGCTTGGTCATCCTGCGAGTGTTGCTGGCGTGCATGAACCACCGAAAATTGCCAACCTGTTCCAAGAGCTTTTTAAGGTTGAGTCGCCTTTGGGTACGGCTTCGCGGACGCTCGATGTTGACTGTGAAACCACAGATATTAAAGTCAGGTTTTCAGCCAAAGATGTGGCAAAAGTTATTAAAGTCATGGTGAGAGGTAAATCTCCTGGTCATGACAGCTTAAGCATCGAGCATTCGGAAAATGCGGGCTGTCACTTGCCGCGGGTTTTGGCAATGTTTTTCAATTTTATGTGTGATGCATTCTTACATAACTGAGAGATTAATGTTCACGACATTGTACCAATAACTAAAAACAGGACCGGAGATACTTCCGATTTCGTTAGCCACTGTTATAGCGTAAGTACTGGACAGTCTGCTTGACCAATAGCTGGCCAAGCATATCAAGCTCCATGATGCGCAATTTGGTTTTAGATCCGGTTTGTCCACGGAAAGTGCATAGCATTGATGGAGTTTGTGTAAACAGCATAAGCTACGCAGACGAGATGGTATTACTGAGTCCATCGATTGGAGGTTTGCGGAAGTTGGTACAGGTTTGTGAGTCTTATGCGGAGGCCCATAGGCTCAGATACAATGCAAAGAAAAGCAAGCTGTTAGTTTTAAGGGGTGACCCTCAGTCACCTTAGCAGGAACCGCTTTAAATAGAGTCGCACAGTTCAAGTATCTGGGCCACTGGGTCTCCGAAGACCTTAAAGACGGTGTAATATGTTGGCCCACAGGTTCGCACGTAACAGTAATGAAGTGAACTTTTTAAGTCTTACTGCCAAACACTTTATACGTGCTGACTGTGGAATAACTACACACTGGGAGCATACAATGCCTTGCGTGTTCAACACAACAACGCGTTCAGGGTGCTGCTGCGGCTACCACGATTCTACAGTGCGTCGGCGATGTTCGCGGAGGCGCACACTGATGGCTTTCATGCTGTTATAAGGAAGCAATGGGCGTCGCTGCTAAGTCGTGTTAGGTCCAGTAGCAACATCTTACTAAGCATGTTCGCGGACAGGTGGGATACTCTACTTCTGCCCCACTTGATGCACCTGCCACACAGCAGTGGACATTTTCCTCCACGTCAAATTTAAAGTGTTGTTTGCTTCTGTGTTGTCACTGGTATTTTATTGTTTATTGTTTTGTATCATTTTATGTGTTTTTTTTTTTGTGTTGTGTATTTTGAAATTTTGATATAATGTGTGTTTTATTGTGTTTCAATTGTATGTTTTGAAAGTGTACCTATGCACAGAAAGTCTAAGATAAACGTTTATTATTATACTCCTTTATTACATTGAAAAACACATAAATTACATTTTAAAACATTAGAATAACAAAATATAAAACATAAAAATATACAAAAAATTGTAGCCCATCTGTATCGGGAACAGGGTCTAAGCTACCGGCGGTCAGGGCTCCAGAGAGAGGAACCTCCTGACAATGCGAGCCGTGTCCAGAAGTACCGCTTTTTGAATCAAGCCCATGATCAAGCTGCCCAACGAGAGCCTCCTCAGGTGTTGGTCGAGGCTCTTGGCTATTAATATATTGGCTGTTACGACTATCGGCACAATGATTGCTGAGTCCACATTTCACATGTCAACAACCTCGCGAGCCAAGTCATGATACTTGATATGTTAAACTTTCTCGGCTTTCACGAAGTTCCCGTTATGCGGGACCATTATGTCAACAATCACTGCGCGCCGCTCTAATCCGTCCACCACCACTATATCAGGTTTATTGGTAATAATAGTCCTGTCAGTGATGATGGATCGATCCCAGTGCAATGTGATATTTGCATTTTTGAGAACTGGGTCGGGCACATACCTGTAACACGGCACTTCTGACTCCACAAGGCTGTATTTGAGAGCAAATTGCTGATGGATAATCCTGGCTACAAGATTGTCTCTATGCAAGTCCTCTTCGTTAGCTAGACGAGAACACCCAGAGATAATGTGTCTTATTGATTCACCCGGACGGTAGCATGCACGACAGATGTCAACGGTGCTGTCTTTCACAATAAATCTCCGGTAATATTGTGCGTCATCAGAATTTCGTCCATAATTGCACAGACAAAACCTTCGGTTTCTCCAAAGAGGTCATCGAAACGCAGCCAGGGCATGGACGCTAGTTGATCTACATCCGGTCCATGTAGGGCCCGGAAAAAGCGTCCGTAACGCTTCTTACTCTGCCATACCTCCATGCGATCATTAGTGTCAAGCACTACTATCTGTACTGTTCTCTTTACCCAAGGAGAGCGGGGTGAAGCCCTTGTCCACTGCAACCACATCTCGATGCATCCCCACGTCGGCTTCTAGGAAATATTCCCTGATACTGCATATCTCGCCATTGTGGAGGGTCTTACCGTTTAAAAAACCTCGACCTCCACACTTTCGCGGGATTTACAATCTCATTACTGATGACCGTGGGTGATGCATTCGATTTTCAGTCAGCAGTGTACGGACCCTCCTATCAAGTCAAGTTCGTCAAGTTCGGTCTAAGTCATCAAAACCGGCATGACCCTACCGTTGAAGGCTAAAGAAGCGCTCCTTCAACGATTTCTTCGTGTCAGTCCCATTGATGCCCAACGCTTCCGACATACCTTAATACTTATAGGTATCAGATGCGAAGAGGGTTCATAGGTTTATGGAATACGAGATTTGGGTTCCCACGGATTCCACAATACCCCCTCGCTTTACACGCATGACCGCACATTTGTCCACACCAAATTGCATCCTGATAGCGCTACTGAAAGTTTCAGTTACTTTCAGTAGCTCCATCAGTTGCAAATTGTTTGGGGCAAAGGGTTTTAGGTCATCCATGTACAGACGGTCTCTCCTCAGCCGATAGCCTAGACCTGAATCCTCCAGCAGTGTACTTAGAGGATTCAAGGCTAAGCAGACATTATAAAATAAATATGTTTTTAATTCTGTTATCACTTGTCAAGCTTTTTTATTCTAAACCCTTTATAAAGTCAAATAAAAACAATAAAAAAGCAGCATTTTTTTTAAATATTGTTATTGTTCCAAACAAAAAAAAAATTGGCAATACTGTAATACTGCGCTATATGTTACAAGATCAGAGTCTAAGCCGACTGCTTCTCAGTACAACGCTTGGCGCCTACTGCTACCAGTTCATATTAGATTAACTCGAATTTTAGCAATGCCATAAACCGGCCCGGTCATGAGCATGATGCGTGTCATACAAAGGCGACGAAAATATATTTATGTTTCGTGCAGTGCGATGCGAGTACGCGACTTTACGTCAGTGTGTGCCGTGCAAAACTGCGACCTTCGGGGTGTGTGTCGTTTAAACACATACAGTCGTACCGCGAGTTCACGGCAATACGACTCTTAACGTGGCTATGCATTTTTGAACGCTTACTGTACATCGAAAAAAGCTCCAACTTTTTATTTTAGACAACTTATAGCTTGTAAAAGTTTCAAAACCTTTTAAAAACTTATCTGATGGTATGTAGTTACGGCTACATTATCGAAGTTTATATGCCACCATGTACTCTGACGCATCAATAATGAACAATACATTACACAACGAGGAAAATCCTTTCTACTGGATGTTTCACTAGAATGATGTGTTTATCTTGGACAGGGCCTTTCGAGATAGAGCCTGGAAAACTTGTAGGCATTGGGATATGTATGATAAATGATAAATGATTTTATTTCTGTAAGTAGACTCTGGCATCAAACACCCAAATCTCTTAAGTTCAGCTGCCGCCCGCTATAAAAAATATTATGTAGAATTGTGAGTGCACAGGTTTCAGCTGTGGCTTCTGTTATAGCAAAAAGTTCAACCCATCATCGGGAAGCTGTATCTTCAACAATAAATATCAACTTTTCTCCTGTTGTTTATTTTGGTAAGGGAACGAATAAATCAATAGATAGTACTTTGAACCAGTGATTATTGTCACTTTATTGATTATTATAAGGTAAATATAGAGGGTTATACCATCAAATAAAAAACCAGCGGGCTTCTGACATTCTACACAAGTCTTCACATAATTTATTTGTCTGTAATACGTTGAACTGTACGATCTACTCCTAAATGACCCTACATGATATGCCTTTAATATATTTCCTCTTTCTTGAATAGATATTATCAATTTTACATTTTCGGCTCCATGTTCTGATGTATACCGGTATAACACATTTTTATTTAATATGAAACCTTTTTAGACCATTCCACATAATTTTCTGATTGTTTTTCCTATATCTTCATATCACCCCTCGAGATGGAGAACCAGTTCGTGTATGCCCCATTTATCCTAACACAAGCACTGAAGTCCTTGTGTAATACAGGCACCAATATTGAGTATCTAAAAGTTCAGACCATCTAAAATCTCCACGCATCAGGTTATTAAGCTAGTATTGCGGCTATACAAAATAATAATGTTCAACTAATCAAGTTGCTTGACTCGACTAGCGAGGTTGAACTCCATCAGCAGAAAGACAAGTCACACAACATTGTTAGGAGGTTCTGTTCCCTGGAGCCCTGACCATCAGTAGCTTGGGACCTGATAATGGTGCATAAATATATTAAAATGTAATTTTTATGGTTCTAAATAAATAAAGGACAGACAAATACTCGATTGCGATAATATGCCTACTCCAAACCATTAGACTATCAGTAGTCACACCAAAAGCAGTAATCTGCAGTATTATAAACTACGTAAGACTGTTTGTTATACCTACTCAGAAGATTAAGTGATGGTCAACACTTAAAAACGAACAAGAGGAGCATTTTAATGAAAAGAGTATACAAGACTACTTGAGTAAAAGCTAACATCTAAAAGAAATCTCTACGTTTGCTCGCTTCCTTTGTTTTGTGTGTTCACTTTTTCAAATTCAATTTTTTTTTACGAATAAACTACATCACGCAGATACACTCATCTATGTACTCTTTAACTCAATCAATGAAGCATTTATTTTGTTAAACATAGGGATGATTACAGATAACAAGATGTTTAAAATATGTGCACTATGTTTTGCCAATGTATGGCGTGCAAAATAACATAAACAATACCTAAATTATAATTAAGGTGGCATGTCAATAGATTACATTATAAAATTATTCAATTTAAAAATATGCCAGTTAGGCGAACAGGTCATTACAAATATATATAAATAAACACATTCAAACTTAATCAATCAAATTAAATCATAAATGACTTTGTGACCGATATACAAGTAGCGTCCTCTGTTGTCACGTAGCGGGAGCAGGAGGCTAAGGTTGAGACATCTTTGTTTGATTCGCCACTAGAGGGCGCGAGGTATAATGAATGGCTTAGGCATACATATCGACCGATGCCCGCTTCTCGACACCAGGAGGCGCTGTTTTATGAATGAGTATTGTAATAATTATGAATGAATGTCGTAGTACTCTCCTGTCGACACTACGAGGCAGCACTGAGAAACTGTTTGAACATTCTGGAAGCTTCTAGAACCGGATGTTGGTTTAAAACAAAGGGTTTCCGCCCACGCTTCGATGGGCACTGGTTCTGTTCGCTTCAAGACTCGAGAGAGTGCACTAGGTTTTCATTAGACGTAAGATTGAACTGTAGCGATACTAGCCCGAAACTAGTGAATAATAGTTGTAATAATATTAGTAAACATAATAGTTTTAACCTGTGGATATACCGATAATAAATCTTAGTAATGATCGCGCGTGTTTTCATTGCTAGATTTGTCCTCTGTCCTCAACATTGGTCCATTCGAGCCGGATTCGGGCAGGTATAGCTTTGGTTCAATATTACGTGAAAGTGTTAGTGTGGTGTATGCAATACCGTCGACATGGTGAAGACACGCGGTATGCATGAACCCGTTACATTGGCAACAGGAGGGGACGAGTCCGTCTCCACGGAATTGGCGACAGTGGTGGAACCGACAGACCCGCCCAACTATTCCGTCACAGTTTCGGACCAACCCCAATCTCACAGCCCTGGGGCGACGACACCTCCACACAGACAACCACGAGCCGACGGACGTGCAAGTGACAGAAAGGCGTTGGCGCGAGCGAGATTGGAACTCGCCGCCGCTAGGTTAGCGCTCCTTGAAGCAGAATCAGCAGACGCAGAATTATTGGAGGGAAGCTCAACTGCGACATCGAAACGTCAGACGGACGCCGCGGACATACTTAGCGAACTCCGCGGCCACAACCGCTCGCCGCAGTTACAACCCTTGGCGTCAAACGCCGAGCTGCCAACCTTGCCGCAACGTGGCGACGAGGGGAGCCTGCTGCATGGACTGACTCAGGCATTGGTAGAGGTAGCGCGGGGCAAACCCGCTGCCAGCAGGTATGAATTTGATTTACCTATCTATAGTGGCCATCCCGGCGAATGGCTGCATTTTAAAGCAGCGTATAATGAGTCTGCGTCAACTCACACAGAGGCAGGGAATTTGGCCCGTCTCAGAAAATCCTTGAGAAGGACAGCGTTAGAGGCAGTTAAATGCCTGTTCCTAGGATCCTCGGCCGTTCAAATTATGCAAAGGTTAGAATCTAGATTTAGACGACCCAACGCATTAATAACCTACGAATTAAATAAATTACGTCAGTTACCTAAAGTATCAGATAACCCGACAGATATATGTGTGTTTGCATCGAAGGTCACAAACGCTATTGCAGCGGTGCAAGCTCTGAAAAGAACAGAATTTTTATATAGCCCAGAGATGATTTCCGCCATCTCAGAAAAGTTGTCAGTTACGCTAAGGAGCCGGTGGTACGATTATGAGATGGCTGCGGGTGACGCAGAGCCTGGCTTAGTAGTGTTGGGACGATTTCTCGATAGAGTGGCCGATCTTAATGCGCGTCATGCCTCAGCACAGGTGGAACATAAACGAGACCGTACACAACAACCTGCTCACAAGACGTTTAAAATAATAGAAAGCCATAAAACACCGTGTGTGGTATGCAACGGTAATTGTAGTAGCGTGGCTATCTGCTCTAACTTTAAAAAAATGTTAATAACTGATAGATGGGAAACTGCTCGTAAAAATAAATTATGTTTCAGGTGCCTAAACAGACGGACGTGGAAGCATCAATGCAAAAGCAAGCGGTGTGAAATGCAAGACTGCGAGCATTATCATCACAAGCTACTGCACAGTGACAGTAGACGGGGTACGAACACCGCAAGCGACCCAGAAGAGCATCCTCGTGTCACAGCGACCGCGTCGCGGGACGACTCAGCGCCATGCGGTGACATCGCGCTGCACGCCGTCATCAATAACACGAGCACGCCACGCACATACAACCAAGTATTGTTGAAAGTAGTACCAGTAACACTATCGGGACCAAAAGGTAAAGTAGACACTTTCGCTTTGTTAGACGATGGATCGACAATAACTCTACTTACTACAGACGTCGCGCAGAGAATAGGCGCAGAAGGTGTCCAAATGAGCCATTTTATATCGAGGCCGTAGCAGGCACGCGGATTGACGCTACGAACTCGCAACGAGTCAAGGTAAACATACGAGGAAAATACACAACCAAAGGCATTGACATCGAAGCCAGAACCATCGACAGACTTGAATTATCTGGCCAATCGATACGCGTTAATGACCTGGCAGGCTTCGAGCACCTGACACCTATAGTCGAGCAGCTAGCATATGACGCGGGTGTACCAACTGTCTTGCTAGGCCAGGACAATTGGGCACTCCTGCTCGCTTCTGAGGCACGAGTAGGTACAAAAGGTCAACCAGTAGCGTCACACACACCGCTCGGCTGGGTTTTACATGGTAAAACCTGCAGCCTGACAAAAGTACATGTATTACCACAGATTGGAGAACGTTGCGGTCATGTAAGTACAGTCGAATCTATTGAAAAGCTCATACAAGAACATTTTAGCCTGGAATCACTAGGAGTGCAGCCACGACGCCCGCAAGCAGACCCAGAGGTGAGAGCATTGAAAATACTAGAGGAAACTACACGCGCTCTGCCCGAAGGCGGTTACGAGACGGGCTTATTATGGAAGAATAAGGATAGGTGTTTTCCAGACAACTACGCCTCCGCTCTCAGTCGACTACAAAACACTGAATCCCGTTTACGCAAAGACCAAACTCTAAAACAAAAATATTCAGAGCAAATGAAGGCACTGGTATCAAATGGGTATGCAGAACCGGCACCAACGCCATCTAACGAGAACAAGTGGTACTTACCACATTTTCCAGTAATTAACTCATCTAAACCGGGTAAGGTCAGAATTGTGTATGACGCAGCGGCACGCACACATGGAGTGTGCCTCAATGATTATCTTCTGACAGGCCCTGATCTCTTACAATCACTCCTTGGCGTATTAATGCGATTCAGACAAAAACCTGTCGCCGTTTCAGCAGATATAAAAGATATGTTTCTACGCATAACGGTAAGAGTGGAAGATAGAGACGCACTTCGTTTTCTGTGGCGCGACGATACGACTTTAACGCCCATCGAATATAGAATGAAAGCGGTAGTGTTTGGTGCGACCTCTTCACCGAGCACTGCGATTTATGTTAAAAATCATAACGCACAGGTTCATGAGGCTGACTACCCCGAGGCAGTGAATTCTATAGTACGTAATCATTATATGGACGATTTTTAACAGAGTTTTGACAACGCAGAAGAAGCGAACCGAGTGTCTAAAGCAGCCGACGCGGTACATCGGCGAGGTAACTTCGTGTTACAGAAATGGGCGTCCAACGAGCCGGCCACTGTCGCTGATCTCGCGACCGAGCCCGTGGTTGAGAACACTGTGCTCAACAAGGAGGAGAAAATTCTCGGTCTCATCTGGCAACACCAGAGTGATACTTTAGGATTCAACTTCAGGAAAGTAGACCCTTCTTCTTTGAGCAAGCAGGTTACGAAACGTCAGTTATTAAAAACGGCAATGTCTTTATATGACCCGCTGGGACTAGCCGCGCCGTTTACGACACAAGCAAAGTGCATATTGCAAGACGCTTGGCGTTTAAAAATCGGTTGGGACGAGCGCCTACCTAAAAGACTAGAGCGTAAATGGCACGACTGGTTGATTGCTCTACAGATACTAAAAGGCGTTCGTATTCCACGCTGTCACCTGGGTTATAATGACTAGATTCGACTAGAATTGCATATATTCGTGGACGCGAGCGAACGAGCCTATGCCGCGGCAGCATATTGGCGTTCAGTGAACGGCATAGGGCAAGTAAATGTATCGCTCGCGGCAGCGAAAGGGCGCGTTGCGCCCCTTAAGGTCACATCTATACCTAGACTTGAATTACAGGCTGCTGTTCTCGGCGGGCGACTAGCACGCTGCGTGGAAGAAGAGCACGATCGTCGCGCCGACCGTCGAGTCTTCTGGTCTGACTCACGCACAGTGCTAGCGTGGCTGCGCGCCGGCGCACGCGCTTTCAAACCGTTCGTTGCGCACCGAGTAGCGGAATTAGAAGAAAACACTGAGCGAAGAGAATGGCGCTGGGTCCCCACCGCTCACAATGTCGCCGACGACTCGACTCGCGATACACCGACTCACTTCACTGCCCGCCACCGCTGGTACTTCGGCCCTTCTTTTCTCTATGACAACGAAAACACCTGGCCGCAGGAAACAGACTCACACCCCTACATAGACACGGGTGAGGAGCGTGTCGGCATTGCTGCTGCTCACGAACGGTCGAACTTAACAGAGGGACTACCTGACGTCACACGTTTCTCTTCCTGGCTACGACTCATCCGGGCCACAGCCCGCGTTATTCAATTCATCGACCGACTTCGAGTTCACACGACAACAGCTACCACCCGCAAACGTGACAAAGGCGTCAGTGTAGACGACCCGAAATGGACGGTGAAGGCGGGTACAAAGAAGCGACCTGGAGTGCAGAGCCGCAACCTCAGCGTAACACCGACGGTGTACATACCCCTTGGCATCCAGTACACACGTCAGGCCGAGCTCCTGTGGACTCGTGCTATACAGGAAGAAAGTTTCGCAAATGAATTGCGTCTTGTCACCGGCGGGAGAACGGTACCAACTGACAGCCGGTTGAAGCGATTATCTCTGACAGTCGACGAGCACAAGATAATGAGAATACGCTCGCGCATCGCAGCAGCAGCTGAAATATCACGAGAAACACAGTCACCAGCAGTACTAGACGGCGATCACCGTTACAGCCGCTTGTACATACACTGGATTCATCGAAGGTTACACCACAGCGGCGTGGAATGCGTAGTTAACGAAATACGACAGCGCTATTGGATTCTACGTTTAAGGCCGTCCGTCCGAGCAGTAATCAGGCTCTGCCAACCCTGTAGATTACATCGAGCCGTGCCGCCAGAGCCACTGACAGGCGACTTACCACCCTGTCGACTAGCACACCATCAACGTCCATTCACACACACAGGACTGGACTACTTCGGGCCACTCTCCGTCACAGTAGCGAGACATCACGAGAAGCGCTATGTTGCATTGTTCACATGCCTAACTACGCGTGCTGTCCATTTAGAAGTTGCCGCATCGCTTTCAACGGATGCCGCTATACTTGCGTTAAGGCGTATGATGGCACGTCGTGGATGTCCTGAAGTCATTTGGAGTGATAACGGCACCAATTTCCACGGGGCTGATGCTGAGCTCCGTAAGGCTGCCCTAGAATCTCTTTACCATGAAGCAGAAGTACGCCACATAGCCTGGCGCTACATTCCACCAGGAGCGCCATTCATGGGCGGCGCCTGGGAACGGTTGGTACGCACGGTAAAGACCGCATTGAATGCTACACTTATCGAGCGGCATCCGTATGAAGACGTACTTCACACACTTCTGACAGAGGTAGAACACACGGTCAATTCCCGACCCTTGACCCATGTATCGGTTAACCCCGACGACGAAGAAGCTTTGACGCCTAACCACTTTCTGCTCGGCACGCCCTCTAAAGTCCCGTTGCCAGGGATTTTCACAAAGCCGGATGAACTACGCCGTTCACATTGGAGAGCGTCACAACGACTAGCGGACGTGTTTTGGCAACGATGGGTATGCGAAGTACTGCCTACGCTTCAAAACCGGCGAGAGCCGCGTGGACGCGGCGACACGGTCAAGGTGGGCGATTTGGTTGTCATAGGGGACCCAAACTTACCAAGAAACATATGGCCAAAGGGGAGAGTCGAACGCATGTACCCAGGTGCAGATGGTGTCGTAAGAGTCGTCGACGTCAAAACCAAGAACGGTGTCATGCGCCGTCCTGTTAAACGTCTCGTCGTCATACCAGTAGAAACTTAGTTGTTATCATGTATTGTATTGGTAGACACTTATTTAGAGTAGAATAAGTTCTTATATATGTGTCCCCTTTTCTTGGCGTCACTCCAGGATTCTGCTACCAGTAGGAGATTTTTTATATTTCTATTTGATTTAATATATAGCAGAGCAGGGATTCTGGAGTGGCTACCCTTAACTATAAATGTATATGTACTAAAGTGTTATCTTATAAGTCAGCGAATTGTTAATTGTATTCAATTGTTGATATTGTGAAGTATATACCAGTCACTAGTGGTATTAATTATGTACATTATTGTATGTACACGGCGGGAGTAATGTGACCGATATACAAGTAGCGTCCTCTGTTGTCACGTAGCGGGAGCAGGAGGCTAAGGTTGAGACATCTTTGTTTGATTCGCCACTAGAGGGCGCGAGGTATAATGAATGGCTTAGGCATACATATCGACCGATGCCCGCTTCTCGACACCAGGAGGCGCTGTTTTATGAATGAGTATTGTAATAATTATGAATGAATGTCGTAGTACTCTCCTGTCGACACTACGAGGCAGCACTGAGAAACTGTTTGAACATTCTGGAAGCTTCTAGAACCGGATGTTGGTTTAAAACAAAGGGTTTCCGCCCACGCTTCGATGGGCACTGGTTCTGTTCGCTTCAAGACTCGAGAGAGTGCACTAGGTTTTCATTAGACGTAAGATTGAACTGTAGCGATACTAGCCCGAAACTAGTGAATAATAGTTGTAATAATATTAGTAAACATAATAGTTTTAACCTGTGGATATACCGATAATAAATCTTAGTAATGATCGCGCGTGTTTTCATTGCTAGATTTGTCCTCTGTCCTCAACAGACTTATTAGCAAGCCGGAATCGTCATTACTCCGAGTATCAGTGGTAAATTCTGTGATGGAGTAGTAACATCTGTCAATAAGGAATTTAAACAAAGACTTCTTAAAGGGCCCCAGGCCCTCTTTATTTCTTATAGCTGCTTGTATACTATTATATATTTTTGGGGCGATACCAAAATAATTCCGTACGTAACTCTAGAAGCCACATAAGCATTATAAGCTCCTCTTTATTAGTAGTATAGCGTTTGTCCGACTTTATTACGTATCGTTTTTTTTTTAATAGATGAATCAATAATAAAAATGGTAATAGCAATATTTAAGAAAAAACATAACAAAATAAACAATTATTCAAAATCCTTTATTTTTATTTTTCTTAGCTCAGGACGGTGTTATTGGGGTCGCATGTTGAAGAGCCTCCACGTGGCGCACCCTGGGCAACGTCAGCTCCAACTGTCCACCTGCTTTTGGTGGACAGTTGGGGTTGGCGGCCAATCTTCAACAAACGGGGAAGGGTCATGGTTCCCATCTTCGATCATACCTAATGGTCGATGAAGGGAACCGGGCTATGGTTGGAGTGGCCAGTCCGTCGTCGGATAGGACTGGTTGCCATTTCACGTCCACACCCCCTCTGTTTGCAGAGGGTGAGTTTTGTGGGCGTAGAGTGTGAAGGGGAGAGGAAGACAACCTCTTTAAAAAATTACCCCAATTCCAAGGTCGAGCGTGCTGAGGGGATGAATGGCCGGAGGGAATCCGGTCACTAGCGCTGGGGAGGGTTATCAGGGGGAAAAGGGACCACACCCTTCAAAGGAAAAACAAAAATGGATCAGACAAATGAAAAAAAACTACCCTAGGGCGGTACCAGCTGCTCAGCAGCCGGAGAATCCGATACGTTCCCTTTGGGAACGTCAAGCCCCCATTCGTATTCTGGGGGGGGGGGCAACAAATGTCTGCCGAGCCGAGGAGGCTCATCACGTTCTCGGTCATTCGAGGACCTGATAAATTTTAGTTTGTCAGGTTCTCGAATGACCGGCACCACCGGCCAGCTCGAAACGGAGCCGCGCGTGGTCTCACCGCTTGCCGTCGCTGACGGCAACAACCGATCCGAGCTGGAGGAGTCTGGGAGGAAACGCGGTCCCTCCCAGCATGGTCCCTCCCCGGAAGAGGAGAGCTTGTCGGCTCCAAAGGTACTGACGGGTCAGAGTGGGCGAGTCCGCACGGTGTTAGGCAGAGTCTGCGCTTGGCTGCCAGACAAAAATCGCGACAACACTCCCCGTGATGCCCGGTCGGAGTCTGACCAGCCGAGCCTGCCCAGTGAGTCCACCTGTCCAGCCAAGCCAGCCCAGCGAGCCGGGAAGCTCGCAACGAAGGGACGCCGCCCTGAAGTAGCCAGCCGCAGCATGGCGTTTTCAGAGTCGTCAGGTGGTGAGCCGGATGCCGCTGGGGGCTACAAATCGGAGCGATCGGCAAGGTTGCGGAGGTCGTGGTTCCTGCAATCAAGGGTGTGGCCTTGAAGAGGGTTCAGTCCTCTAAAGACAAGGCCATATCCGCAGCCACGGCCTCCATCTTCCAGCGACGAAAGTTGGATCTATTTGAGCAGTTTTTTTATTTTCGGGAATAAAAAGCAGTCACACGGTGCTAGGTCAGGGCTGTCAGATAATTTAACATTATCTATAAAAAATATTTACTTTATCTAAATACTAACGAAAATAAATCGTAGTTAACTCGTTTTACGACTACGAGATTAGCAATGCCAGAAAGTAAAAATCGCTATTTTCTTCGAAAATAAAAAACTCGCTTTCGGCCTGGCATTAACTTGCCAAGCCACTGACTTTGAGGAGGTTGTAGCCAGCCGTTCCACCGCCCTCTCAGATCACAGTCATTATTATTAACGTTTTGGAGGGATTTGGAAACCCAAATCCCTCCAAAACGTACGCAGTCATGCGCCTTCCACCTTCGTAACAAACAAGCGGGTTGAACACTCAATATCGAATGGCAAGGGGATCCAATCATCCACAGTACTCACCCGAAGTTTGTCTGCATCACTTTGTACAGGTCCCTCAACTTCCGGAGAAAATGCGAATCAGAAAGTGCGCTCCAGAAACAACTTACTCCGTCGCATGAGATTCCCCTCCCCCAGATGGGGGCATCTACTTACGTCCTGCGAACAACTGGAAAGGCGCTTTGTTTCTCCGCAGGTGATATACCCAGTATGGAGCCGATCTGCCCACGCTAAGTTATTGGATACAGTTCCAAATGACACATTACTGAATTATTACAGGTTGCTTAAAACCGACCCCGTTGCAAATGCTGCGTCCACTGACTGGCATCGCGACTCTAGGGATTCGCCGGACTATAGGCAGCCAAATTGAGACAGCGAAGCTACAGGATGACCCACGCCACCCCATGCACAACTATAATCCAGTGCCACAAAGGCTTAAAAGCCGCATAATTTTCTTGGGCCAGCCGATGGCAACCCCGCCACGGGAAGATATGATTTTTGGCAACAATTGTTTAAACATCCTGATATCTTTATTGGAACATCAGAGAGCCCCCCATCTGGGCAAAAGTTACCGTGTTCTACTTGGAACACCTTAAATAGACTTCGTACCCATGCAGTTCAGCTAGGACAACCTCCAAAAGTGGGGGTTCATAGATGGCTCAGACCCCCGGTGTATGTGGCGTCTCTTTACAGACAATGGCTCACCTCCCAATCTTACGCCACATGTCCGCCCTGGCACCTGCACACGTGAGGACCTAATGGCTGCGTCAGCGAACGATGTTCGCGTCAAAATATTGGTAGTTTTGAGCCAAACTTTAAAAAAGTTATAATTTGTTTCGTGTTAATATTGCCATAAACATGCTAAAAATAAATAAAATTACGTACAAAAAATGTATAGCTTGATATGTAGCCGTGTATACACATATCAAAAGTGTCTAGAGATCAAGGTATTTTTAAAAATATTTTATTGCATTATTCAAATTAAATAAAAATGTCTGTTTACATCGATAAAAAATAAGTTTGGGCGACCACGTCAGTTCCAACAGGCGAAAGAGAAATTCGGCAGAGCTCTTCTTTGAAGAATATCCCAAGCGTGCTCAATGGGATTCAAGTCTGGTGATTGAGCAGACCATAGTAGGACGTTGATATTGGCTGCGACAAGTGTGTTTGCAACTACTCTGTCTATTTGTGGACTTGCATTATCATGCATAAGCAGAAACGAAACACAAAATTGGGTCCGCAATAGAATGACAACACCTGATTCAATCGTTTCAGCGAACATCTGTGCATTGAGATTGCCTCTGCTCCAGTTCAGTTCTTCCGCCGATCCAAATACCCGGCCATATTATGATCGTTCCACCATTGAATGCATGGACTTCCTGGCATGATTTTAAACGTTTTTGGCGTTCAGCGGTCCTCCGATACCGTGAAGGTCTAGTATCTGGCCTCATAACAAAGCGAGATTGGTCAGAAAAACACACGAAACGCCACTCTTCTTCAGCCCACTTTCTGTGTTTCCGATTTCATTGTAAACTGGATCAGCGATTGCGGAGCTAAATAGGTGGTACACGTAGCAGTATTCGGGAACGGAGATTGACTTCATGCAAACGATTTCTTAAGGCTTGATCGCTGATTAACATCCCTGAAGAGCTCTGAAGCCTTGTAGCCAACATCAACTCAGTCATTGTACGATTTCGTCGAGCACCAGTTAGTATGGATCGATCGTCCTCCATGTCGCTCTGCCAAGCTGCCAGTGATGCGGTAACGCGTCCAAAGTCGACTTGTAACACTCTGCGCAGTGCCCGAAGAGCTTGCCATAGCACGTTGCCGAGAACCATTCCCACGCTTGTAATGTTCCCACGGCTCTGATCTTTTCTTCTCGGCTCAAATTACGTCTTCTCTCCATAATAACGTTCTTTTGTATTGATTCCACTCAGAAGTGTAGCAGAAATTTGTAAATTAATAAATGAAGACGATTTGACACAAGATTTTAAATGAATACGATTTGACTAGAAAGTATCCTGTAAAGTACTTTGGTAACTAGCAAAAACGTGCTTGACCTAGACACTTTTCATGTTCGTAGATAACTAGTTTCAAATACCCTCATTATTGACGGCTCATTTGCCGCAAACTTTGTGTGTATATAACTAACAAACAAGTTAATGTTATTTTAACGGAGCTCAATGAGGACCGGAGATGAGTTCTCAATGTTTTATTTGCATACTTTTGTGGGTTTATGCGTTACAATTTATGTGCTGTATGGACCATGAACAGAGTTCTAAGATTCCTGCTTCGGTATGTTATAAAAGAAACATCTTTTTTTTTCTCGTTTTCTGTTGACAACCGGGTACTGAAAGGCTTTGAATTACTTCAATTTCCTGAAAGACTGTCAATGCTTCGTTGACAGTTATGATGAGCTGATTGCAGTAACACTAACCTATAAAATGACTGACCTACCTACCATATACGTACCAAAAAGTACAAAGAAAAATATTACGCTATAATTTTACTTAATATAACTCAAACCTATACCACCAACAACGTTTAAATTTGACTACAAGCCGGCACTTTTGTCTTTATAATTTCATGTTGTTTGTTACTGAAATAAAGTTCCTTGTGTGATAAAAGTGCATATTTGTAACTCAAGCATGATTTAGGGCCCTTTCAAGGCTTCGATCACCAGCATCAAAGACTGCAATAAACCCAGCAAGCCTTACGTGAAGAATCGTCCGGTTATCTACCAATGGACAACTCACAACACCACGATGAGTGGAAGCGTTACCATCTTAAATGATGTAAAGAATTTGAAGGTAAAGTTTTCATTAGTCTGAAGGTTCTATCTTTAATATATAATGTATATAGTGTATCTATTCATACACGAAATATTTTAAGAGGGACCTCTATAGGTCGTTTAGAAGCTATAGAAACGAAAAAGATTTTTTTATGTAAATGTTTTTTTTATTTTACGTAATTATCATAATTTAAAACTGCTTGAGATGTTTTGCATAAAACCGGCCTGCTCTATGAATCAAAGACGCGGCGGCGGGGAGAGGCGCGGGGCGGTGCCTTTCCG
The DNA here is from genome assembly GCA_963555695.1 of Dasypolia templi. Taxonomy (NCBI): domain Eukaryota; kingdom Metazoa; phylum Arthropoda; class Insecta; order Lepidoptera; family Noctuidae; genus Dasypolia; species Dasypolia templi. The sequence continues at coordinate 21,247,781 of OY743155.1, read as the reverse complement.
TATGTAGCGGCGGGGCGCGTGCCGTCTCTCTGTTTAACACATCACTGGTGAACTGTAATGAACATTCGACAATACACCTCTGCCTATCTCTACGGGGAATGCAGGCGTGATGATGTTCACAATAAACCAACTTAGGTAGACTTCGTAACTCGACCTCGTCTTATTTTGATAACAGAGTTATCGCTTACAATAAAAATAAATGTGAATTTAAAATACAAAACGACCTAAATCTAAGTAGGATAGATATTGAATTCCCTCCTCGCAGTTTTACAAAAACAGTACCTTCTGTAAACCAGGTACTTACATCTAAATAAGCAGCTAATGACCTCTGTGGGGTTACGACTTTTACGAGCGAGCATCGAAACGTTTCAATAATTTTCTTATTTTTTTTTACGAAAAGGATCCTAGATTCGATTAAAACATTCATATTCTACAGTGTTACACATCTTTAAGATAATAATAATAGAAAAATAAACAGCTGACGCAACGCGAATTCGCGTAAGGTAATGACTTCTGTTAGGTTACGAACTGTGCGTCGAGTCGTATCTGTCAGCTGATTGATAGGTTGTGTACCTACCTATTTGTACAGATGTAAACTGTAAGAAGTGCATAGCGCGAACAATTTAAAATGTACATACCTCATAACGACGTAGTTTTTATTTACTATTTACACCAAAATTGCTGTACATATTCACCCTGCAGTTGCACGTTAAATAATGTGTCGTTGCACTTTTAACAATGTCTCTCTAGCTATCACTGCGTAAACAATCGTTCACGATTCACGTTTTGTTGTTCCGCACTAGAAATGGTCTGGCCGTCATTATCATAAATCAGGTCTATCCCTACCCCACACATGGAAATCCAACGGCGTAAGATCAGGCCTGCCTCCGTCTGCAGCTGGGGGCATGTAGACCCCGTAGTCCCGTTGCCGCTGTCGAGCTTCTAGGATCTCTAGGAAGGGGGCTTGTGCTGTGATAAAAATAAGACCACCCTCATTGTAGCAGTCCACCATGTATGGTACTCCTAGTTGGAATATTTCGGCATCGTTGCGTTTGTTGCACGAAGCGTTCCACGTTAGTTAAGCCGCGTGCAGTGCAACATGCAGTTCGCGCGAGACTGAACACGGCGGCGGATGGCGCGGCGGGCGCGGGGCGAGGCAACTGAAGCCGGCGCCGGCGGCGCGACGGCGCCGCGAGTCGGGTCTCTTTTGATCATTCATAAAAGCCACGCGACATCTAAGGGCGCCGCCATGACCTCGCCCGCTTCAATGAAAGTAGTTTCTACGTAGTATTTTCGTAGAAAATAGCGTAATGGATGTTACAAAATATGAAAGAGCCAGTATTTTTATGTGTGTTTAAGTAATATATTTTTTTTTTTTTTTAATTTAGATGTTTAGATAAAAAACTCTTTTTCATTTCTATAGCCCAAGTTCGACCTATAGATGCACCTCTTCAAATATTTCGTGTATGAATAGATACACCTTATACATAATAAATCTCTCAAGTGCAATTGAATCTAGAGGGAAGTGACATACTATCAGATTTAGCGAAGATGCAAAGTCAAAAATGGTTTGACATTTATAGCAACCGAAAAAGTTATATTAATCCTCGGCCCTTAGCTCAGCCACAATAATCTTTATTTCTTCGAAATTAAATACTGGCTCACAGTATCAGTAGTAGAGTTTCAAAACGAGATTGTCAAATAGGGACTACTGAAGAATTTTTATCCGAAGAACTTTATTTACTACTCGATGTGCAAAATGTATGCATATATTTATTGGCAGACTACAGTCAGGATATAATACTTCTATTATAATGTGATTTTACTTCCATCAATAGTTGCAACTACTGGTAGAAGCATGAAATACATTAAAAACTAAACAAGAAGCAATCACTTGCAAAAGACATAGACAGAGTGGACAGGTCCACTCAACCTGTGTGGTTCTTTCCTCAAAAGACCATTTCAGAAATCAATCTATTTGGTCTTCACATGATCTGACCAAGGTTACGTCTGAACTTTAAAAGAGACTGTCACTTCTGTGTTTGCAGTCAGATAAAAAAGCCGGCTTCATCTAGTTTTTAAAATGTGTGTAAAAGTGTTTGTACGTACCTACTTATAGAAATAAAATACTTTTACAACGACTTTCGACAAGATCGAGATAAGCTTTTCGGAAACTCATGTCAATCCAATATGTTTTTGAGTTTCTCATCATGGTGATCGCTTATAAAATGATATGTTGTCTTGGCCCTATTGTACCAGAAGTTGATATACTAGAAATTTTACAAACCGAACTTTAGTAAGAACTTATGATCATCATTTTTCAGCTCAGAATCAGAGGATTCATAAGTCGCAATGATAAATGGGAGCCTGTCTACCTAATAAACAACATGGACTGCCACGACATGGTGCTGCACTTCGAGTATGCTGCCATGAAAATCAAGTATGACAGAAAAAAGTGCCTCTACTTCAAGGTGAGACGGAGTAAGATCGAGTTGAGTATGACGTCACTACTTAGTTCCTCAAAGACTGCTCTTTTAACCAGAAATGTAGTTAAAAAAACCCATGACAGTAGCTGGAATTTAGAAGGCGAGCATACGACGTGTAGTTTAATCTCAAAGCTCCCAGGACAAGGTCTGCCTGGAAGCAGCTGAAAAAATAACAACCGTGTTTGTAGATCTCGAACAATTATTAAAAAACTAGCTGGAGTATAAGAAAAATACTGGAGACCATACTGGAACCAAGAATACTCTGGTACAGATAAAAAAAAAACGATAATTACAGTTAACCAACAAAAAGTATATAGTTGTAACCGTTGAACAAACAGAGTTAAACCATAAATCTGTCTCCCAGTACTTTTTGCGGTGTCAATTTCTCTCTCTCTCACTTTAAATGTTAGCAGTGAGCATCAGTGAAGGTTTACACTGACTAAACATTTCTTTCAGGGATCCTACTCCTTCGAAAACGTGGACGTGAATCAATATCTGCACCTCTGGACTTCTAAAGTAAAGTATGGGCATATCTTGTGGCGATCAGAAATATATTCACAAGCTGGGACATTTACCTGCATGGAATTTGACACTTTTATTGAACCTGCTTAGATGTCATCATGTTCTTAGCCTTATCCTTTCCTTCCTCCTTTCATCAATCTCTATTAACCGTCATCTGTGTTATCATCCCCTTAACAGCTCTATCATATCTATAAATAATATAATAATAATAATAATAATTGTATATCCCGCGAAAGTGTGGAGGTCGAGGCTTTTTAAACGCTAAGACCCTACACAATCGCGAGATATGCAGTCTCAGGGAATATTTCCTAGAAGCCGACGTGGGGATGCATCGTGATGTGGTCGCGGTGGACAAGGGCCTCACCCCGCTCTCCTTGGCTAAAGAGAACTGGCGCAAACCTGTAGTGCTTGACACTAATGATCGCATGGAAGTATGGCAGAGTAAGGAGCTTCACGGACGCTTTTTCCGGGCCCTACATGGACCCGATGTAGATCTTCTAGCGTCCGTGACCTGGCTACGTTTCGGTGACCTCTTTGGAGAAACCGAAGGTTTTATTTGTGCAATTATGGACGAAGTTATGATGACGAACAATTACCGGAGATTTATTGTGAAAGACGGCACGGTTGACATCTGTCGGGCATGTCACCGTCCGGGGGAATCAATAAGACACATTATCTCCGGATGTTCTCGTCTAGCTAACGAAGAGTACTTGCATAGACACAACCTTGTAGCTAGGATTATCCATCAGCAACTTGCTCTGAAATACAGCCTTGTGGAATCGGAAGTGCCGTACTACAGGTACGTGCCCGACCCAGTTCTCGAAAATGGAAATATCACATTGTACTGGGATCGATCCATCATCACTGACAGGACTATTGTTGCCAATAAGCCTGATATAGTGGTGGTGGATCGAGTAGAGCGGCGCACAATGATTGTTGACATAACGGTCCCGCATGACGGTAACCTCGTGAAAGCCGAGAAAGATAAAGAAATAAAGTATCTTGATTTGGCTCGCGAGGTTGTCGACATGTGGGATGTGGACTCAGCAATCATTGTGCCGATAGTCGTGACAGCCAATGGCTTAATAGCCAAGAGCCTCGACAAACACCTGAGGAGGCTCTCGTTGGGCAGCTGGATCAAGGGCTTGATTCAGAAAGCGGTACTTCTGGACACGGCTCGCATTGTTAGGAGGTTCCTCTCTCTGGAGCCCTGACCGCCGGTAGCTTGGACCCTGTTCCCGATACCGGTGGGATACTATTTTTTATATTTTTAAATGTATTTTTTTTTCAGAGTTTTGAAAGTATATTTAAAAATGTAATTTATAAGGTTTTAAATGTAATAAAGGAGATAATAATAATAAAAAAAATAGCTGGCAACACCAACGTCAACACGTCTCGAAATTTGTTAAAATTATTTTCAATTACTTATATTCATTTTAGACACAGTTTTTATATTTTCATAGTACCCCTACAAGCCTGAAGTCCAAAAAACAATATAAAAAATATAATGAACCAGAATAAAACAGAATTTCACGCCATAAACTGCCGAATCGGAGGTGACATCTGTCATGTCACCTCGGAACATTTAAATAATTAATAAGTATGAAAATGAACAAATGTTGACGAGATCAGCCGCACGTCAAGCACGCCCACCACCTCCGGACTCTTCGCCCAGCTCCGCCTCGCCGCCGCCGGTATCCAGCCCCACCGTGAGTGCTGTGACGACACCGGCCGCGGTAGTTGCGTCGAGCTCGAGCGACGAGTATTTTTCCCCGCCGACGTCACCAACACCTGTTCGTCGGCAGGGGAGAGGCCGGCCACCGAGGAGCTTGGGACTTAGGGGCCATCCGGCCCCGAGCCGGGTCCCCGCTGCCGGTGGTTGTGTGCAGCGCATGAGATGGACTCAGTCTATGAACGAGAACGTCATGCGCGCATATTATGGGTCTACAGAGGGGGGAACTCACCTCACTGCGTACCGTGATAGGATGCTGTCTCTTTTTCAGGAACTAGAACCAACCGTCAGCGTCTCGGCCCAACGACTGTCGGATCAGGTGCGGGTCATCCAACGCAATCATAGGTTGGACGCTGCCGCACTTGATAGGCTGCGCTCAGAGATACTGAGCAACCTTATCGTCTCGACTCCGGCACAAACCGCGGTACAAGCGTCAACGATTGATCTACCGCGGTCCAATCATGGTGTTGAAGAGGAAGATGATAGGGTTACCACAGTAAGTAGCCAATACAACGACCGATTGAGGAGCGCACTGGAGGATGCGTTTCGCGAATATAGATCCACTCCGACCGAACTTAGACCACGATTACCACGCCTACCTATGCACAAAAAAAATAGGGCGCTGGTGTGTGCCCTGGACTCGCAACTTAAGAATGTGTTCGAGAGCAGCGAGGATCTCGTTGATACACACTCGATCCTGTATTGCGCGGCTGTTGCGGCATGTCGTTTAGCTAACGTCAAGTTTCCAAACTGTGACGGAGCTGCTCGACCAAAACCATCCGTACCAGCCTGGCAATACAGGATCGAGCGTCGTATCGATGAGGCCAGGGTACTCATAGGCAAACTATACTGTTTCAGGGAGGGCAATACAAGACCACGAGTGATGCGCTTTGTGAGGCGGGCATTTTCGGGGACTGAAGTAAGCCCTCGAGAATACATGTCCCGTGTCACAGAGCGCATCGACTTCCTGAAACAGAAAGTTTGTGCATGGGCGAGCCGTATTCGGCGGTATAAGCGGCGGGTTGATCGATACACGCAGAATCGCATGTTCCAGAGCGATGAAAGGTGGGTATATAGAGCTTGGGAGCGACCTGAACAAAATTTGACAGACGTGTGCCGCCCAGATGATGCCGCCACAAGTGCATTCTGGCGCAGCATCTGGACAGTACCCGTCTGTCACATTGAGGCTGACTGGATGCAGGATGTCGAGCGAGTGTGTGAAACTATACCAGAAATGGAAAAAGTCCTAATTACGCCATCAGACGTTGCCAGAGCAGTCCGTCCCTTACCGAACTGGAAATCGCCAGGGCCGGATGGATTGCACAACTTTTGGTTGAAATGGCTAATTAGTTCGCACACTAGCCTGGCATCTCAGTTCCAGTCAGCCTTAGAGTCTGGGTCGCTACCGCAGTTTCTATTAACAGGCGTTACCCACCTGCTCCATAAGTCAGGTAGTCCCACGGAACCCAAGAATTATAGACCGATCACGTGTTTGTCGACGATCTATAAACTTCTTACATCCATTTTGAGAGTAAAAATTAATACACACATTGACAGTAACTCTATTATGTCTGCCTCTCAAAATGGATGTAGGAACGGGTCCCGGGGTACTAAGGAGCTACTCCTCATCGACATGGCCATTAGCCAACAGGTTCGTCGCTCCCGCAAGGATCTGTCGACATGCTGGATAGATTATACGAAGGCCTACGACTCGGTGCCACATACATGGCTTGTGAGGGTGCTGGAGTTGTACAAGATAGATGCAACTCTACGCACCTTCCTTAGTTCCTGTATGGGGCAATGGAGGACAGTCCGTCGCTATCCGGGGTGTCAACAGATCCAGGGGAATGACGAGCCTGTCTGGATTAAACGGGGAATATTTCAGGGCGACAGTTTGAGTCCACTTTGGTTCTGCTTGGCTCTGAATCCTCTAAGCACACTGCTGGAGGATTCAGGTCTAGGCTATCGGTTGAAGAGAGGTGGTGAGGTCATATCTCACCTTCTGTTCATGGATGACTTGAAAATCTTTGCCCCCAACAAATTGCAACTGATGGAGCTACTGAAGGTAACTGAAACATTCAGTAGCGCCATCAGGATGGAATTTGGTGTGGACAAATGTGCAATCATGCATGTTAAGCGAGGTGAGATTATGGAATCCGAAGGTATTCAACTTTCGGATTCCATACACCTCAGATCCCTCTCTTCATCCGAAAGCTACAAGTATTTGGGTATGTCGGAAGCGTTAGGCATCAACGTTATTAACATGAAGCAATCGTTGAAGGAGCGCTTCTTTGGCCGCCTGAAGAAGGTATTAATTAGTCTTCTTTCGGGCGGAAACAAGGTGCGCGCCTTCAACGGTTGGGTCATGCCGATTTTGCTGTACTCTTTCGGCGTACTCAAATGGACCCAAACCGAACTCGACGCCCTGGATAGGCGGGTCCGTACACTTCTGACCGCAAATCGGATGCATCACCCACGATCATCGGTGATGAGATTGTACATCCCGCGAAAGTGCGGGGGTCGAGGCTTTTTAAATGCGAAGACCCTCCACAATCGCGAGGTGTGCAGTCTCAGGGAATATTTTTTAAAAACCGAAATGGGTATGCACCGTGATGTGGTCGCAGTGGACAAGGGGCTCACCCCGCTCTCCATGGCTAAAGAGAACTGGCACAAACCTGTAGTACTTACTTCCGATGACCGCAAGGCGGTATGGCAAAGCAAGGAGCTTCACGGGCGCTTCTATCGGGCTCTTCATGAGCCTGATGTAGATTTCCTAGCGTCCGTATCCTGGCTACGTTTTGGTGACCTTTTCGGGGAAACTGAAGGTTTCGTCTGCGCAATTATGGACGAAGTTATCTTGACGAATAACTACCGGAGACATATTATGAAGGACGGGACGGTTGACGTGTGTCGGGCATGCCACCGTCCAGGTGAGTCCATCAGACATATTATCTCTGGTTGTTCTCGTCTGGCTAACGGCGAGTACTTGCACAGGCATAACCAAGTAGCCAGGATTATTCACCAGCAACTTGCTTTGAAATATAAACTTGTGGATTCTGAGGTACCGTATTACAAGTATGTGCCCGACCCAGTTCTCGAAAATGACCTTGTCACGTTGTATTGGGATCGGTCTATCATTACTGACAGGACTATTATCGCTAATAAGCCTGACATAGTAGTGATAGATCGATTAGCGCGCCGCACAATGATTATCGATGTTACCATTCCACATGACGGGAACCTCGTGAAAGCTGAGAAAGATAAACAAATTAAATATCTCGACTTAGCACACGAGGTTGTTGACATGTGGAATGTGAGCTCGGCTGTCATTGTGCCGATTGTCGTATCGGCCAATGGCCTGATGGCAAAAAGCCTCGACCAACATCTCTCGAGGCTTTCGTTAGGCGGTTGGATCAAGGGCCTGATTCAGAAGGCAGTACTCCTTGATACGGCCCGCATTGTGAGGAGGTTCCTGTCTCTGGAGCCCTAACCACCAGTAGCTTGGACCCTGCTCCCGCTACCGGCGGACCACTATTTTTTATATTTTTAAATGTTTTTTTTTTAAGTTGTTTTATAAAAATATTTAAAAATATAGCAAAATAAGGATAAAAATAAATAAAAGGCATAATAATAATAATAATATATGGCAACACCGTGTCAACAAAACGTCTGAATTTCAAATTTTAACTAATAATATTACTGAAAATAATTTTGACCAAGTCTTACAATAGTCTTTCAATAGAAACGAATCCTGAAAATTGAAAATTACTTTAAAACCAAAAATTAGACCATAACACATCAAAATGTAACAAATTTATTCAAAAACTACAGAATCGGAGGTGACATGACAGATGTCACCTCCGATAAAAATAACATGAACAAGATCTAACGAAATTGGAATGATGAAACTATGTTGACAAGATCAGCCGCACGTCAAGCACGCCCACCACCTCCGGACTCATCGCTCAGCTCCGCCTCGCCGCCGCCGGTACCCAGCGCTACTGTGAGCGCTGTGACGACACCAGCCGCGGTAGTTGCGTCGAGCTCGAGCGACGAGTATTTCTCCCCGCCCACGACGCCACCACCTGCTCGTCGACGAGGAGGACGCCGGCCGCCGGACGGCTTAGGACCTCGAGGCCCACCGGCCTCTGATAGGGTCCCAGCTCCCGGCGGAAGTGTGCAGCGCATGAGATGGACACGATCCATCAATGAAAACGTCATGCGCTCATACTATGGGGCTACAGAGGGGAGAAATAATCTGACCGCGTATCGTGTTCGGATGCTCTCTCTTTTTCAGGTGCTTGAGCCAGCTGTCAACGTTTCGGCACAACGACTGTCGGATCAGGTGCGGGTCATCCAACGTAATCATATGTTGGATGACACTGTGCTTGATCACCTGCGAAGTGAAATGCAGAGTAGCCGTGTCATCGCCCCCCCGTCGCAGACTGTTGTGGTACTACCACAGTCCAACACTGATCAAGCTGACGAAGGAAGTGATGGGCTACAAATGTAAGTACCCAGTGCAATGAGGAATTGAGGAATGCTTTGGAGTGTGCGATTCGGGAATATCGGTTCATGTCGCCCGAACTTAGACCACGCTTACCTCGTTTGCCCATGCATAACAAAAATAGGGCGCTGGTGGCGCTCCTGGATTCGCAGTTATCAAACTATTTTGATGATTGCGAAGACCTCACCGATACTCATTCGATTCTGTACTGCGCGGCTGTAGCGGCATGTCGTGTAGCTCACGTCAAATTTCCCAATGACTCTAGAGCTACGCGACCGAAACCAACCGTACCAGCCTGGCAGTGCAGAATTGAACACCGTATTGGTGGGGCCAGAGCGCTCATCGGCAAACTAATCTGCTTCAGAGACGGCAATACTCGTCCAAGAGTGATGCGCTTTGTGAGGCGGGCGTTCTCAGGGACTGATATAAGCTCCCAGAACTATCTGTCCTGCGTCACAGAGCGCATCGACTTCCTGAAGCAGAAAGTGTATGCATGGGCTAACCGTATTCGTAGGTATAAGCGGCGAGTAGAGCGATACACTCAGAATCGCACCTTCCAGAGCGATGAAAGGTGGGTTTATAGGGGTTGGGAGCGACCGAACCAAGGTGTGGCTGACACGTGCCTGCCAGATGATGATGCCATGTGTTCTTTCTGGCGCAGCATCTGGTCGGTGCCTGTCAGTCACACCGAAGGTGACTGGACTCGGGAAGTCGAGCGAGCCGGCAATCCAATACCAGAAATGGGGGCTATTACCATCTGCCCCCAAGATGTAGCTCGTGCAGTCCGTCCGTTGCCTAACTGGAAGTCTCCAGGGCCAGACGGACTGCAGAACTTTTGGATCAAATGGATCACAAGATCGCACGCTCGCTTGGCGGCTCAGTACCAGACGGCTTTGGAGTTTGGTTCGCTACCCCAGTTCCTAACAACAGGAGTTACCCACCTGCTCCATAAATCAGGTAGCACCGCGGAACCCAAAAATTATAGGCCGATCACGTGTTTACCGACGGTCTATAAAGTGCTTACATCCATTTTGAGAGCTAAAATTAACAAACATATAGACACCAACTTCATCATGTCTGCCTCTCAAAATGGATGTAGGAACGGGTCCCGCGGTACTAAGGAGCTACTCCTCATTGGTATGGCCATTAGCCAACAGGTTCGTCGTTCCCGAAAGGATCTGTCGACATGTTGGATAGATTACAAGAAGGCCTATGACTCGGTGCCACATACGTGGCTCATGAGGGTGCTGGAGTTGTATAAAGTAGATGCAACTCTGCGCACCTTCTTGATGTCATGTATGGGGCGATGGAGGACGGTCCTTCGCTATCCAGGATGTCGGAATATCCTGAGGAATAGCGAGCCGATAAGGATCGAGCGAGGCATATTTCAGGGCGATAGTTTGAGCCCGCTTTGGTTCTGCTTAGCCTTGAATCCTCTAAGCACACTGCTGGAGGATTCAGGTCTAGGCTATCGGCTGAGGAGAGGTGGTCAGGTTATATCTCACCTTCTGTACATGGATGATCTAAAAATCTTTGCCTCCAACAATTTGCAACTAATGGAGCTACTGAAAGTAACTGAAACTTTCAGTAGCGCCATCAGGATGGAATTTGGTATGGACAAATGTGTGGTCATGCATGTAAAGCGAGGGGAGATTGTGGAATCCGTGGGAACCCAACTCTCGGATTCCATAAACGTCAGAGCCCTCTCCGCATCCGAAACCTATAAGTATTTGGGTATGTCGGAAGCGTTGGGCATCAATGGTACTGACATGAAGCAATCGTTGAAGGAGCGCTTCTTTGGCCGCCTGAAGAAAGTGTTAAATAGTCTTCTGTCAGGCGGAAACAAGGTGCGCGCCGTTAACGGTTGGGTCATGCCAGTTTTGATGTACTCTTTCGGCATACTCAAATGGACTCAAACCGAACTCGACGCCCTGGATAGGAGGGTCCGTACACTGCTGACTGCAAACCGAATGCATCACCCACGGTCATAGGTAATGAGACTGTATATCCCGCGAAAGTGTGGTGGTCGAGGCTTTTTAAACGCTAAGACCCTACACAATCGCGAGATATGCAGTCTCAGGGAATATTTCCTAGAAGCCGACGTGGGGATGCATCGTGATGTGGTCGCGGTGGACAAGGGCCTCACCCCGCTCTCCTTGGCTAAAGAGAACTGGCGCAAACCTGTAGTGCTTGACACTAATGATCGCATGGAAGTATGGCAGAGTAAGGAGCTTCACGGACGCTTTTTCCGGGCCCTACATGGACCCGATGTAGATCTTTTAGCGTCCGTAGCCTGGCTGCGTTTCGGTGACCTCTTTGGAGAAACCGAAGGTTTTGTCTGTGCAATTATGGACGAAGTTATGATGACGAACAATTACCGGAGATTTATTGTGAAAGACGGCACGGTTGACATCTGTCGGGCATGTCACCGTCCGGGGGAATCAATAAGACACATTATCTCCGGTTGTTCTCGTCTGGCTAACGAAGAGTACTTGCATAGACACAACCTTGTAGCCAGGATTATCCATCAGCAACTTGCTCTGAAATACAGCCTTGTGGAATCGGAAGTGCCGTACTACAGGTACGTGCCCGACCCAGTTCTCGAAAATGGAAATATCACATTGTACTGGGATCGATCCATCATCACTGACAGGACTATTGTTGCCAATAAGCCTGATATAGTGGTGGTGGATCGAGTACAGCGGCGCACAATGATTGTTGACATAACGGTCCCGCATGACTGTAACCTCGTGAAAGCCGAGAAAGATAAAGAAATCAAGTATCTTGATTTGGCTCGCGAGGTTGTCGACATGTGGGATGTGGACTCAGCAATCATTGTGCCGATAGTCTTGACAGCCAATGGCTTAATAGCCAAGAGCCTCGACAAACACCTGAGGAGGCTCTCGTTGGGCAGCTGGATCAAGGGCGTGATTCAGAAAGCGGTACTTCTGGACACGGCTCGCATTGTCAGGAGGTTCCTCTCTCTGGAGCCCTGACCGCCGGTAGCTTGGACCCTGTTCCCGATACCGGTGGGATACTATTTTTTATATTTTTAAATGTTTTTTAATTATTTTTTTTCAGATTTTTTAAAAAATATTTAAAAATGTAATTTATAAGTTTGTAAAATATAATAAAGGAGATAATAATAATATGTTTATTCAAAAAATTAAAAGGCATAAAAATAATTACAGTTTTGCTTAAATGTAAATTGTATTCCTAAGACTTACGTGCCTGAACTAGGTAATCCTGTTTTTCAGGCGAAGAGTGCTAAAATAGTCGGATAAAATTTATAAACAATCAAAAAAGTTGACACTAGACAAATAAATTAAATGTAGAGTAGCTTAAAACCTAGTTTCTAAATTTAACAAATACTTGTTGTAGGTGAGGATCTATGTTTACTTTAACACAGTTAATAAATTCTCTGTATCTTCATAAGACATACTTTGGAGAGCCTCCTTGAGAATTCTCTTACAATTTGTGTAGTTCAGGGAATAAATGTTTGCTTTTAAGTTTAGTCTATTATAAAGGAGAGGACCGAGGTACAGGTAAAATTTGGATATAAAAACATGTTTTGTTGTATTTTGTGGACAGACTATATCTTTACGTCTTTTTTTTGTATATTCCGTGCTGTAGGGTAGAGCCCTGTGTTGTTTTAGTACAATGCCCATGATAAATAGTTGCCGAACTGTTAATACTTCACAAGATTTGTATAGGAGGTTAGTAGGAAAAAGGAAAGGGCGGAAAGTAGACACTTTAAGAACCGCCCTCTGAGCTCTCTCGATGGTTAGTAACACTGTTTTACCCGCGCCACCCCATGTGGTAATACAGTACGTTATAATCGATTGACATAAAGCAAAGTAAACTTGTCTAACAATTTTTGTGTCAGCAATATAGCGTAGCCTTTTAAAAACAAATATTAACTTGCGAATTCTATTATTTAAAGCTGATATATGTTGCTTGAACGAGAGTGTTTCATCTATTATAACACCAAGGTATTTTGTTTTATTTGCCATTTTAATGTTTGGACATACACATTGGTTATCAGTGGGATTTGTGCAATAATGAGCATATAATGTCGAGTTGCTAGTTGATGTTTGCTTGCGCATCGAAAACTTAATGTAATTTGTCTTGTCTGCATTTAGTGTTAGTGAATTATGTTGAAGCCATTTATTAACAACATTGAATCCGTGTTGCGCAAGCTTGTAGACATTTTTTTCTGAGTCAGCCGAGAAAAGAAGGGCAGTGTCGTCAGCATATGAAACAATTTGGCCGTGATTTAGATTTAGATTACAAAGATCGTTTATGTATATCAAAAAAAGGGTAGGCCCTAAAATACTTCCTTGGGGAACTCCGAAGGACGTGTTTTTTTTAACATCGCTGAGAACATTACCAATCCTTACACATTGGGTACGGTCTTCTAGATAGCTCTTAAATAGTTTAAGCTGGGTGCCTCTGATACCTATGGCTTCAAGCTTATGCAACAGAATAGGAATAGAAACCGTGTCAAAAGCTTTTGCGAGGTCCAGGAAGATTCCAACAGTGTGGTTACCTTTATCAAGTTCTTGGGCTAGATAGTCAGTCAGATGATGTACGGCATCGTCTGTTGACATTTTAGGCCTAAATCCAAACTGCCGTTTAGATAAAATTAATTTATCCTCCAAGTATTTGTAAAGCCTTTTATTTATAATTTTTTCTAATATTTTAGACATAGAAGGCAGCAAGGAAATAGGTCTATAATTTGTAACTTGATCTTTACTGCCTGATTTGTAAACAGGGACAACTACTGCTTTTTTTAGGCACTCGGGAAAAAGACCTGTAGATAAACATTTTTGGAAAATATAAGTCAGCGGCTGTATCAAAATGTGTCTGAACTGTTTAATAATTTTATTTGATATGTTATCCCAGCCAACTGCACAGTCGTCCTTTAAACTCATAATTATCGTATCCACTTCAGTCTCGTCAGTGTCTAGCAACGCAAAGGATGATAGAATAGTGCTACACGTAAATGGTGTGCTTGTTAGATATTGTGATTCGCCCCGAACTTTTTCAGCCAGGCACTTTCCAACATTAACATAAAAACAATTTGCAATGTTGGCAGATGTTAACTGTGATGAGTGTGCTTGCAGTAAACTTGAAGATGACTGATTTTGTTTAGAGCTATACGTTACACTTTTAATAAAATTCCAAATTTTTTTACTATCAGTACCAGCCTTTTCTAGTGCAATTTTATCGTAGTTGCTTTTAACCTTTCTTATAAGATCATTACAAAAATTACGGTACCGTTTATATGACAGTTGCAAAATTAAGTTATCTGGATTGGATTTAGCTTTCATATGCAGTTTATCTCTATTTTTCATACAGCGAATGAGTCCTGTCGTGATCCATGGTTTTATGTTGTAATTTTTGTTATTTAGCCGAGTTAAGACTGTGTTCTTTTGAATTGCATGTTGTACACTTTTGATTAGGTACAACATACAAAACTGCGGATCAGCGGAATAGTAGACTGGGTCAAAGTCGATATTACGTAAGTCTTCTTCAAGTTTATTGACATTTAAACTCGAAATGATGCGAGTCACTGCTTTAGGTAATTTACAATTTAAAATAAGCAGGGTAGCACTGTGATCGGTTATTGTTGAGTTAGTTACAAGGGCAAGAGCAGGGAAATTCGACTTGAGCATTATATGGTCCAAGCAGGAGCCACTTTGATGTGTAGGAAGCGTGTGAGCGGGAAGCAAACCATGGAAGGCGCATAGGTTAAGGTATTCCTCAGCGGATGCGTCAGCATTTTCTGGAAGAATATTGATATTAATATCTCCAATTAAAATGGTATTTTTGAGAGATGACAGGTTCTGCATGGTGTCGTTTAGAGAGTCAGTGAAATTGTTTATATTTCTAAAAGAGGGGGGTCGATATAAGGCAAGTATCGCTAATTCTGACCCAATTTTAATTAACAATCTGTTACAGTCTTGCATATCTGGTTCCTCGACAGACACATTGAGATGATTTCTTGCATAAACTATCACCCCATCGTTCTGATTGTAGTTAACATTACTTTTATACATATTATATCCCGGAATTATTGGTATGTTATACTGTTTGGAAAGCCAACATTCGGTTAAGACAATAACGTCACAGTCAAAGTCTAGACGTTTTAACAAAATGCTAAAATTGTCGAAATTCTTAAAAATACTGCGTATATTTTGGGTTAGTACGGTAAGTGGATTAGTGTAGGAGGAGAGATATTGCTTACAGTGTTCAACTTCACAAACATGGGATTCAGATACAGAGAAATTATCTAGGTCATTGAATAAATTATTAATCATAACTATAAAATGTAATAACAAGGGCCAGAAAAATACGTGATTAACGGCGCTCTTAGGCGCCTCCATAATCAACTGAATTTATGTACCTCTTTTCAGCCATTATTTTCGCTGGACAGTCAGCATCACTTGTCTTGTGATTGCTCGGCTTTTTGAAGTGCAAGCAAGTAGCGCATTTTGGTTCCTCAGCCTTCTTTGTGCATTCTTTTATGGAGTGACCCTGATCTCCACAGTGGCCACATGTATGGGTAGTCTCCCGACATGATTTCGCCGCATGTCCGTACTGCTGGCACTTATAACAGCGTGTGACTAGAGTAAAGTCTCTCACAGGGCATGACGACCAATTTATAAACACTCTGTCTTTAGATATCAGGGCTTTACGTATGTCTGCAGATACTTCAATAATATAATTACAGGTCTCAGCGTCCTTCTTACCTGACTTATGACTTAACTTAATGGAGGTCAAAAAGGTTTCGAGGCTGCAATCCTGGAGGTTCTCGGCTAGGTTTTGGTGGAACAAACAAGTAAAAACTTCCATATCTTGCATTGATGAGGGTACTCCGATAACTACTACTCTGGGCTTTCTTTTTTGGGGCTCGTCTACTGTAAGTCCTGAATTTGATAAGTGCATCGTTTTTTTCACTTTCTCAATATCGTCCTTCGTTTCAGTGCTGATAATGACACCGCCATTTTTCGTCTTACGTAGTCCTCTTACTTGAAGTTTCATTTGCTCGGGGCATATAATTTTTTGGACAAGTGTTTTTGTCTCCTCACTAGACTTCAGTTTGTCGTTAGGGTATATGGCCACAGAGCTTAAATTCATAGGCTGTATAAAACTATTCGTACCTTTTTTAACCATCTCAGCAAAAGAAGTTCCCGTGACTGGTTTCCTTGAAGCTCCGATTGACAGCTTAAGGTCTTGTAGTTGCTGCGACAGATCAATTTGGTCTTCGAGTGTCCGGACTGTGGAGTGGGCCCGGACGGCTTTCATCTTAAGGGACTGGTACTGCACGGCCATCTGCGACGTGCCGTGACTAACTTTTCGGCATAAAGTGCTGATACGCAGTTTTTGCTCCATGTTTAATTTGCCCTCTGATGCATCGTTTTTTTTTGCTGTGGTCATCCTATACTCTAAAAACATTCCTCACGATATGTCCTTCCTCCCATTGACTTGTTTAGATGTAATCAATAAATTGTAATTTTCCTTGGTTACATAATAATTGTTTGATTCTATATAAAACCTCATTATTTGCCTAATTTGCTTTAGTCATACTGGCTCAGGTACAAGGTCCAACAAAAGGTAATGTGATTTTAACTGACTAGATTGTATGTCGGGCGGACATTATTGTTCAATGTTTTCTTTTTATATTTTTATCATATTTATTACCAAAATGCAATTCTGAAATTGAACCGACGCCAACTTCGGTATTTTTTTTTTGTTTATACAATGTTATTATACTTTTTTTACGCTTTTGAATTTTAGTCATTGGAAGCCATGGTTTTTCATATATAAATAAGTTGTTCAGATAAAATTAATTGTCATGGCCCTTTTAAAACTTCAATCGTCAGTATCAAGGCCTGCATAAATCCTCGCAGACCATACTTGATGAAGCCAATGTTCTACCATCCACCTATTAAGAATATCAACGGGAAAAATTAAGAATATCAATCGCAAAGCGACCTTTCATGTGGGACGTATGACAAGAAAGATAGAACTAGACTGAGCGGAGATTGTTAATGGCAAGTATGATGTTGTTCGCTTCATACCGTCATTTAAATGTTTTTGATTCGATGTGACATAATAATTTACGTCCTCATCGGTACCAGGCCCAAATATGGCACTTAGTATGTTTCTAGTTATTCATAGTGTATAACCTTAAAATTCACAAACAGCTTTTCTAATTTCTATATTGAGTATGTGACAGTACCTAAATTACCCTAGGCTGATAAATTTTTCGTTTTTCCTAATTATGTTAATATTAGCGTTAAGGTCGGTTTCCCCCTAAGGGGAAAAGGCCGCACTCCAACCCCGTGCGGCCCTGTAGAGCTTGTCACCAGACTTGGTCACTCTCCCACCGATAATAGAAGTGAATTCCCAAATTTATAGAAGCCAAATGCCTTGATATTATTAATGAGGAAAGGAAACAATGTTTCAATATTAGATGATACTTGGGAATTCATAGTTATGAAATATATTGGAAGTGATTTTAGAAAGCTTAATAATAGCGGGATGCAGAGTAAATTATTATATAAACTTGTGAGTAACCCAAACGCTAGCGCGTAACAGGTATTTGATCAGTCGTAACTCACACAATACCTCGCATCTACACTCGGAGTACTCAGAGATACACTTCCATAAAGTGACGCAAGCAGCTTTACAGCGGCAAAGCGTCGACATCATGCTCTTTTGGAGTCATGGCCCCTGCAGTTCTCTCGAACTGATAAACGTGACAAAGCGGCTTTTCCTGCGGCAACCGTGCGACTGTCCTTGTCTAGCAACGGAGCGGCTAGTTCTAGCGGCATTGCGTCTGCATCATGCTCTTAAGGAAACATGGTCCCTATCAGTCCTTAGACTGGATATGAGATAGTTGTGGTCACCCAAACCCCTGGAAGTTCACTCTTTGCACAACAAGCATATTTGCAAGGCACGTGCTCATGTCAGTCTGACCGAGTTATTAGTATAAGATAAAAAATATAATATTCTTTGAATTACTAGTTAATTTGAGTTGAGAAATCAAAACTCGAGGATTATTACTAAATAAAGTTTAAGAGTTCTAGTATCGGCCAAAGGCAACGAATACAACATTCAATAATTACTAGTTATGAGAGTAGAGAATCAAACTCAAGCACTATTAATAGAGTTGTGAATCAACTCACTTTAAAGTCTATAGACAGCCCCAAAGAGCCCACCCGTCACCACTTCCTAGTGTTTATGCTGGGGAGAAGAAGTGGCGCAACAAACTCCCCAGCAACACGTGTCTGTCTGATTAGTTATAATGACTATCAACTCCATCAGCCTAGGATAACTATAATAACTAAAGGCTCACCCAGTCTCACCAACAGACACTAACACATACTAAGTTAAAACTAGATGATAGAATAATAATAAACTAAATCTGTGCTTCAACACAACTATATTTTACTTATTTAATATTAACTCGTTCTCCTACAACAGCCCACTTGGACAAGGCCTCTGGCACTTAATAATTCTCTTAGCTTTCTTAGCCTAGCCTTACACCGACCGTTTCCTACCGGGGTCTGTCTTCCTTCTCGCAGGTAGCGCTAATAATACCTGTAATAGAATCTTCATAATGTGAAGAGGTAAGGGAATCGTTACGCTTGCGCTTTAATCAATCAATAATAACTGCGTTAATGTATCTGTGTATGATGTACCCATTTCAGTGAGACGGGGAACCGTTTTACAACGTTTGTCTCTTTGTACGTGTTCTACTAAACCTAACGCATAAAACCTCTGAGACAATATACGATTTTAGTAGAACATGTTCCCTAAGCACAATATAAATGTCTTACTCAATCCTAGAGACAGTGAACTACGAAGCCCAACTGCCATTGAGTGAGACAAGTATTGAGTATAAAGTTCTAAACGCGTATTTATGTTAATATCACCTTTACGGCAGCCTAGCCCCATTTCTAAAATAACAGAAAATATTGCACAAGCGTACCGTAGACTCAGTCTGTAGCAAAACTCAATGCGATCGTACTCGGTGTCTGCCGAGGTGGTAATTTCGTCACCTCACATCTCGTTAATTTTCCCAATTTCGAGGATACAGTGCGGCTGTAAGCGGCAAAGCGTCCAAATTGACGTGTTTCGATAAATAGTGTCGATTTAGAAATTGGCGTACCATATGCTGGGTGTAGGTTTTATCGAGACACGGTCCCTAGCGTTCTTAGAACGACTACCAATCCAGCTTGGGGAAGTGTGTGAAGCCTACCCCCTCTCCCCGGAGACGCGCGTACAACGAGCCTTTCATAAAGAGTTGTGTGGCCAAACCTTTTTGGAAGCAGTAATTATCACTAACGTTTGATTGTTTTATAATGCCGATTTAGATCGACTTTATAGCATATGTTGTTTTAAATGAACTGAGAGTATTTACGGTTCTGCCTTCCGTATGTGGTTGCGCATATTACAGGTCAAAGTCGTCAAAAGTCGAGCGTCAGTGCCCAGTGTCAAATAAAGTGGAAGGCCTTCTCCGTTTCCCTATAATCAAACGCAAATGACAAATATCTGTCAGGGTATGGATTAGGAGATGGACACGTAATACAATAGAAAATAGAGTTAATTAATAGCGCAATGTCGCTATGCTGAAATAAATGATTATTAATAGCTCTGCAGCGATATTATCTAAATGATACCTACAAATCATAAAACAAATCAGCCTACGAGAACAATACAATGGAAAAGGCACATTATTAGTAAAGAGTTTAACACTTACCAATGATATCTTTGTAGGGAATTAGATTACTACTCACGAAATGCCGCACGTAGTACCAACTTCACCTCGAACACAGCTCCTCCCAGCTCACAACACTCACCAACCTCCTAACTTAACTAGCTTTCCTTCTTGAGACTATAACGACCGAACCCTGTCATGTCCTAAGACCAACTGTCCTTCCTCAACACCCCCGCCAACTATCCAAAATCTGGGCTCGGTACTTTCCCACACTGTTTTTTTGTAAACTTCGACTTAAAACACATTTTTCTATTTCTTAATTGCTTTTACGATTCACAGCTGGTTGCAATAACGCGCCCTCGCTTTAACTTTCTCAGAATTTGTAAAGAACTATGGGTTTCGATTGTCTAAACATTTCTTTCAAGCGACGACGGCTGCCATAAGTGGCCATTTGCGTGTGCCATTAAATAGAAATGGAATGGACTTCTAAGAGGTTCGAAACTATTTTAAAATTGCAAAGAATTAGGATATCTTGTTATTTATTAGGGTAACGCGTCAAGCTGTCAGACCATAAAATTAAGATTTAATGTGTTTCGTAAAGTGGGCCGAACCACGTTCATGGTTTTAGAATAAATATAATATTTTGTTATTAAATAGGAATAAGTGACAGACAGTCACAAGTAATTCTAAAAATGATAAATTTTTGATGTAAAACTGCCAATATCCACCCTCATACGCACCATGTGCAAGCGCACTACAGAGTGATATTTCGTAGTTTTAAGTAATGATGACAAACAGGAAGGCTTGGGATTGAGCTGCACCAATAAATTTACACAGACAATCTTGATGTTTAATATTATTTTTTATTATTTTTATTAAAATGATTTTTTCAATATTTTGTACCTTTTTACATACACAATGACATGTATATATCGGGATAGGCCCTCATCAGCGATATTACACTTGCACTTTGTAAGTAGGCGTGGATTGTCGGGCGAAGAAAATAGAGATACTAGTTACAGCACAATCACTTTATTTCACACACAATTCCTTATAAAATAATCACCATGAAATAACCGGAAGGCAGAGGTCCGTATATTAAATGAAAGCATGAAATATAGCAGTAACCAACTCTTTTATTCCAACAGCTTGTTAATTAATTAAATAGATCGCTATAATAGCTCTAGCCGCTACAACAGGCGCACCGGGCCAAGCCTGCCACAAGAATGATCCCCGTCTTCGCTGCGCACTAGCTTACATTAAGTTGCTTGATAAGTGGGGAGAGTGGGGAGGCGAACTTCCCGCTTTGCACAGCGTAACTCGGCCCGCTGCACCTATCGCTAACGGTGACGCCGACACGGCTATACTGACGTGCGGACGTCCTCGTACGCGTAGACTTATCAAGCATTGTCTAAAAAGACATAACGTTATTATTAACGTTCGTTCATCCTGACTAGCAATCTCGATGAGCAAAAAGTCCAGGTCATCCCTACTGACTGTGCAACCAACTCTGGACCGCTCAATATTGAGCCTTCAGGACTTATACTAGTAATCTGGTCCGGTTCAGCCCTGCAAAGTTTACTACTAATTCTGGACCGCTCGTTATTGAGCCTTCAGAACTTTAGCAATCTGGTCCGGTTTACCCCTTCAGAGTCATAATCTTCTGGCCCGGTCTAGCGACCCATCAGAATTATAACCACCTGGACCGGTCAAATTACCCTTCAGAATTATAACCTCCTGGTCCGGTCTTACGGCCCTACAGAGTTATAATCTCCTGGTTCGGTTTTTAACAAACCCTTCAGGATTGTTACTGCTTGGTCCGATCATAAATGACCCTTCAAGATCACTCCAGTTTATACAGTTTTTTTTCTCTCTTTTTTGCTCTCTTTTTTGTCTCTTTTCATCTCTTTTAGTCTCTTTTTTGTCTATTTTTTAGTCTTTTTTTAGTGTCTTTTTTAGTTTCTTTTTAAGACTCTTTTATTAGTCTCTTTTTTGTCTCTTGTTAGTCCGGACTAAAATGGTCCCTGTAGATTATATAATCAAATGTAAAGTACTTGTTAAAGTACTTGTCTCAACAATCCACACATGCTATGTTCATTGGTAGTTTCACTACCACCAAAGTCATTTACTTTAGAGCCTATAACAGAAACAAATAATTTTAATCTTAAGAATAGACTTGGACTTAGACACTCCACCGAATGCGTAGCACGCCTGTGCGATGCCGACCGAGTCTCATGTCATACAGCCAGCAAAATGTCACTTCAAGGTGCATAAGCGTTCTGTGTTGTGTCAGAGTGTCATGTCATTGAATGTGTCGTAGCAGACACACAATTCATGTTCATAACACTCTAAACTAACAAACGACATCTATGAAAACTAAATAACACTAATTTAAGTATTGAAGCGCCGTCACGGCCAGACTGACATTCGCACGTCCTTGTGCATCTCCATCCCCTTAAAGTCACCGCGGGCCCATTTTTCTGTAAAAAGAATAAAACTGGTAAATACATTACTTTGTACGCTCGTCCATCAGTGACATACATTACAACGTTTTATAACCCACAAAATCAACCTTTACGAGCTGAGCCGGACAACTTAAATAGGCGTCCCTTCAGCCAGTTATCTCTCCAGATAACATGGACCAGGCAACCAATCAGCGTCTCTCCGATCACTCACTAGTACCACACATATCTCCATTGATCTCATAGCCTCTCAGACTGGACGATCACTTTATAATATGACCCAGAACACCGGCCTGCATAAGCCAGTTCTTTAGACTACCCAATAACACACACCATAGGACGTCAACCCGCATGAGTCGATCCCTTACTTTATCTCACAGATTAGTACCAATTGTAACGAGTTTTTTTTACACCGTTACATGTATTGATGATTGTAGTCGATTTCGGAACGATTTCTCAATTGTATTTTTTATCTGTGATACATTTCGGATGACATTTTGGACGTCAAAATTTGACAAGGGACTTTTGCGATCTTTGTTGGTGAATGTGACAGGTCTCTTGATTTTTCCTGAATGGAATCGTAACTAATCTGGTTTATAGTGGCGCTTTAATGCCCTAATCCTAAACCAAAGGACCCGCGGAATGGTCCCGGTGGATATTTCTATCGGATTTTTGGTAAGTTGGACTCTTTTCGAGAGAAAATTTCCTTCGACGATGGCGGTTCGTTTGTGACCATCTTACGGTTTTTCGCAGGTTTCCTCGTCGCCTCCCTACGTCTTTTGATACCAGATATCTTCACGGTACACCGAGGGAGACGCGAGTTTAAATACCTGGAATAAGCGGTAAGTTTTTCGTTGGTCGATGCGTCCCCGCGTGTCCGAGTTCGGAGTGAAATCACATCTCAGAGTTCCTTTTTGTCCACAGCCTACAATTGTGGGTGCTTATTCCACCTTTACTTCAATTCAACCGGGAAATTTCTACTGGCCTTCCACGGGGGCTGATTACCTGAGAGGTACCACCTTCCGGCTCTCGGGGTCACCTTCAAGTTACATTTTTTTATATTTTTTTTCCTTTATAACATAACAGCCTTCAGCTGCGAATTTCAAGTTACAAAAATGCAATGATGATATAGCAACTAAAATTTATATTAATATAATTGTTTTCATTAGGCTAAAGGTATACAATAAACTGGGAACGTTCAAGGTAGTGAGACTTTTAATCACCATTGACATCCACAGGCCCCCATCCTAAGATTAATGGTCCAATCTCTCCAACTTTATCTGCCTATCTATTAATAGTGTGTCGCTCCACGGCGCCCGAAATTTAATTTCTTACATTATCATACTTTTTTAGGAGATCACACACTCAGAAACACACACACACCTATTATTCATTAAATTTTTATTATTACACAATGTTACGTTTAATTACGTTTCTTCACTCTCCGAGGCCGAGAGGTTTCCAGAGCTGGCGGATAACGTACGTGAACTACAAATAGACAAAGCATCACTAAAACCACCCGACGACGCCCACTCCACTCGTCAATAGCGGACTGCCGCCACCTCGGCCTCCTTCAAGCTACCAGTCAAGGTGGTAGCTAAATGCACCAAGCCCTCACTTCCCCCGGGCATTGCACGAAAATGCTTACGACCATATTTGCATTCTCTATTAGACACACAACAAAGGGAAGTCTGTACTCCCTGCGAAGCCCAATTGAACCACCCCCCCTGTCACATTCAATGAACTAGGAATCACCACTGTAGAACGGTCTCATTTTTCCCACTGTGACGCAGCAACTCTCCCAATATTCTCGGATGCTATCTTACGAATTTCACCCAAATCTAACCGAAACCCAGGCTCAGAATATGAAGCCACACTTAAAAACCGCGCCCGAGTCCCGAACACAAGTTCTGTTTGTGTGTACCCTAGACCTTGCACCATCCGTCGCTAGCTGCACTTCGAGAAGGTCGCCGCGCCGCGCTCTACGGAGCGCCGATCTGGGCGTCTGACCTGACGGCCGGCAGCATAGCTATCCTGCGCAAGCCGCAGCGGGCGATGGCCGTCAGAGTCATTCGGGAGTATCGCACGATCTCCTTCGAGGCGGGTTGCGCACTGGCTGGATCACCGCCCTGGGACCTGGAGGCGAAGGTGCTCGCGTCACTGTACCGGTGGCGCGAGGCAGCGCGGGAGCGGGGCGAGCGACCGATGCAGCAACATATTGAGCAGAATCGGTTGCAGCTCCGCGAGGTCCTGGTGGCGGAATGGCGGGTGAGGCTGTCACGCCCTACCGCCGGCCTCAGCACCATCGCCCCCGCCCCATGAAACACCATGGCCCCCGACTTGTTGAGGGCCACCTCCAGGCCGAGGCGCCGTATGCGGCTCACCGTGAGTGAGACCGCCGCCGTCGCGAGCAACGCTGCCTCCCTGTGCGAATTCCCCCGGGCCGTGACCAGCGTGTCGTCCGCGTAACACGTCAGGTCCACGCCCGGCGGGAGCTCGCCCCTCAGCACCCAGTCGTACCCGATGCTCCACAGGAGCAGTCCCACGACCGATCCCTGTGGAACACCGCACGACACTTGGTGCTGGTTTCCGCCATCACGGCCCATGTAGGTGACACACCTCCCCGACAGATAAGCCCCAACGATGCGGCGGAGGTAGAGAGGCACTCGATGATAACGCAGTGCCTCCCGAATACAACTCCAGGGCAGGGTGTTAAAGGCGTTGGAGATGTCCAAAGACACCGCCACCACCACCCCGCCCCGGGACACTGTTTCCTCCGCCAGGACTCTCACCCTCAACACAGCGCGAATGGTAGAGCGCCCATGCCGAAAGCCGAACTGGCTCTCGTCCAGGTCCGTCCCCTCTCTGCACAAGTGGCCACGAGGCGGGCTGCCAGTATGCGCTCGAACAGCTTGCCTACCTCGTCGAGCAGCACTATGGGCCGGTACGCAGACGGCGAGTCGGCAGGGCGCCCCGCCTTCCTGAGCAGGACCAGACGTCCAATCTTCCACAGACTGGGAAACTGGCCCCGCTCAAGGCACGCTGTGTAGAGTCCTCTCAGTTGGGGCTCCAACGCCTTCAGAGCGAGGGCCAAAGCCAGGCCGTGAATTCCGTCGGGCCCTGGAGCCACGTTCTTGGCCCGGAGCCGCATCACGGCCGCCCTCATCTCTGCCTGTGTCACCTCTGGGACGCTGATGGCGTTCTCCTCTGTAGACTCTGCGGCTGTGGGCAAAGCCATCGGCGGCGGAGTATGCTCCGCTCTTGCCGGGAAGAGGGCTGCGATTACCTCCTCCAGCAGCTCGGGTTGGAGACTCTCCGTAAGTGGAGGCGCCGCGGCTCGAAGTTTCCCTCGAACCGCTTTATACGGGCGCCCCCACGGATCCCTGTCAAGAGTCTCCAACATCTCCAGCCACAGTCTCCTTTGCCGCGCGGTACACCTCGTACAGCGCGGCTTCTTCGTCAGGGACCCGACGATGTCTCTTCCGGTAGCGGGTGTACCGGCGTCTCACCGCCACGCATGCGACGCGCAGCTGCGCGATCTCGGCGGATCACCAGTACACCTGGCGCCTTGCACCCTGTGCGTGGGCGCGGGGCATGGACGCGTCGCATATCTGCGTCATTGCCCCGCGGAACCACAGCGCCTCCAGCTCGACGTCATCGGGTCCGGTCGACCCCCGGAACCAGGCCTGAGCAATGGTTGCCTCCTCGAGAAGCTCCCTGTCGATGCGCTTTCGCGCCCAGCGCGGGCCGTCCGAACGCGGGACTGATGTTCTGGGGCCGCCAGCGGTCTGGGCGGAGACGTCGAATCGGATATATCGGTGATCCGACAACGTCTCCACCTCCGCGGCGACACGCCAGTCGCGGACACGGCTCGCGACAGCAGGGCTTGCGAACGACACGTCCACTATGGACCCGCCCCGCTGCCGCACGCACGTGTAGACCGAGCCCCGGTTCAGGACGACCAGGCCAGTTGTGATCGCCCACTCCACCAATGCCTCACCCTTAGCATCGGTCACCGGGGATCCCCACGCCGCAGACTTGGCGTTGAGATCCCCGAGCAACAGCACCGGGCGAGCATGGAACTGGCCCACGACGGCACCCAACTCGACAAGGAACCTCTCGAAGTCCGCGAGACTCATGTTGGGCGAAAAATACGCCCCAACGACGCCAACGCCATCTGCGAGGGCGGCTACCCAGCCGTGCCCCCGAGACGGGCTGACGAGAGCCCTGCCAATGATGGTCACCAAAACGTCCAGGTCTCCCACCCAGTTATCCCTGGGCGGGACCCAGTACGGCTCGGTGACCACGGCCACGTGAATCGACCACTCTGCCATGTTCTGGAGCAAGAGATCCTGAGCTCTGGCAGAGTGGTTGATGTTGCCCTGGAGGAAATGGTAGAGCGCCGTTATGCGCTTGCGCTATTTTTTGGTTAAGCTTTTTAAGGGTGCGGTCCCTGAAGCGCTAGCGACTGGTCACCCACCAGCAACTTATCCTCTCACCACGCTGCCAAGCTTAGGATTAGGTGGTTTTTTAACTATGAGGTGTCCTTCCTCTCCGATGGCGGCATTAGACATGCCTCCGTTTGCTGTCTGGCCAAACCGGCTCAGTGAACCCGCCGCGAGTTTTCTCCTCAAGATTGCTCTTGAGGGAGAAACGCCAGCCACGCTGGTACGCCTGCACCATTGTGGCAGGGTCGCGTCCAGTGTCAATCGACGATCGTCGATCGATCAGGAGCGACCCATCTCCCTTGTTTCTCCACTGTGCCCTCTGCTAATCAAAGGGACACGTAGAAGAACATTACTGAGCACACTGCTCCCCCCCCCCCCCGCAGAAATTCGCCACAGACAATACACACTCCGAAAAAAACCCCCAAATCCTTTTTTCAAAAGAGAATATTGTCCATGCCCAGGGTGCACCGGCCCGAAAACTGTTATTCCCCTCGAACGTATCCGTAAGGAATTAGCAGCTATCAGGCACACGAAGAGGTTTTCTGCACGCACCCCACGCCCTACCGCCTGCCTCAGCACCATCGAGGCGATCCGGCCAGTGCTCGACCGCTGGCTCGAGAGAAGGCGCGGCTCCCTGACGTTTCGGGCGACGCAGGTGCTCTCAGGGCATGGTTGCTTCGGGAAGTACCTGTGTCGCATAAACAGGGAGCCAGACGCCCGGTGTCACCATTGCGTAGACTGCCGGGACGACACGGCGTGGCACACGCTGGCAGAGTGTGCCGCTTGGGAGGAGTCGCGCCGTGCCCTCATCACCGAGGTAGGCAATGACCTGTCGCTGCCGGCCGTCGTGAACGCGATGGTCGGCGGCGCAGAGTCCTGGGACGCAGTGGTCTCCTTTTGCGAAGCGGTCATCTCGCAGAAGGAGGCTGCGGAAAGGGAGAGAGAGATTTCGACTCTCGACCCGGCCCGCAGCAGACGCACCGGGCGTCGGAGGAGGGCGGACAACGCCCTCTTCCGGCCCCCCTAAATGGGTCCAGGGGCGACGCTCACAGAAGTTGCGGGGGGATTACACCTCACTCCCCCCGCCCGAGACGTGGCCCGCGCAAGCGGGCTGGCACCAGCCGGGGTTGCGGAAGAATTATGTGTTCCCACGACTCCGGCGTAGGTGTGAGATGGAACACCGGGGTGGTTTTTAGTCAGTAAGAGTCTGACAGACCCCTCCGCCCGCCCCAGGGCGGAGGACATCCATGAGGATTTTCCACCCCGGGAACAAAAAAAAAACCGAACTCTCGCCGAGTTCCACAACTCCCTAGCGGAGTTGAGAGTCGTCGTCGTCGGGTTTCATTCCCTCCCCGTGCTCGTCCTCGGGGACTTCAATGCCAAGAACGTGGCTTGGGGTTCCCGGTACACGGACACGCGGGGCAGGATGGTGGAGGACTGGGCTCTGGAGACAGGCCCGGTCGTCCTAAACCGGGGTTCTGTCCCAACGTGTGTGCGGATGGAAGTATGTCTAAACTCCCGTCCCATTTCACAGCCAAGTAGCAATAGTCAAGACCAAACTCCTTTAACTCCTGGTCATTTTTTTGTCGGAGAACCTCTTGTGCTTGTACCGGAATTTAACTATGAACAGTCGACCCTGACTAGTCTAAAGCGATGGCAATTGACCCAGCGAATGGATCAAGATTTCTGGCGACGCTGGTCAAAAGAGTATTTAACTCAGTTTATGAATCGATACAAATGGGCATATCAGACTCCGGAACCAGCCATTGGTGATATTGTTCTGGTGAAAGAGGACGATTTACCGCCAGCTAGGTGGCTTTATGGTATCATGACTCAGAAACACCCTGGGTTGGATGAAATTACGCGCGTGGTTAGTTTAAGATGTAAAGGGTCACAAATTAAAAGACCAGTGTCGAAGGTATGTGTGCTTCCAGTTAGCACTTTAAGGAGAGTATTTTTTATAAGAATTGTTTGTTTTTAGTAGCGGCTGCGACCGCGTCTTTAGTTTCTACTTGATTTTTATTGTAATGTACGGTGTTGAAAGTACTTCAATATTCTAGTGTTCTGTAAAGTTGATAACAACAGTCATATTTACTAGTAAACATTGTGTACATTTTGGTCACACTATTGTCTCAGTTAGTTTTGTATCGGTCAGTATTGTATTTCAGTTCATGATAAAGTTTATTATGGACAAAATATTAGGTCAAGATGGGCGGAAAGTTCACATTTTGTCAATGGTGGGCGGAATGTTAAGTCGATAATCGCAAAAGTTTGTCCCATAGCTCGATAGATGGCGTTGCGCTGTTTAAATTTGCGCTATGGTTTCGTTACACACGATTAGATATAAGGTCAGAGATTTTATTAAATGTATACCTCCGTCTAAGCAGACGACAACCTCATAGGTTGACCTGCGAGATGCCATTCCCAAAAAAAAAATTTATGTATACCTAGATCAGCATCGTCTTGTTTTATTGACAAAGTTCCCTGGTGGTGAACTTCTTGGTACGGAATCGTACAATTACCTTATAATAATCAATCAACTGCAAATAATCACTGATTCAAAGTACTATCTATTGATTTATTCGTTCCCTTACCAAAAGCAACAACGGGAGAAAAATTGAAATGTATTATTGAAGATACAGCTTCCCGATGATGGGTTGAACTTTTTGCTATAACAGTAGCCACTGCGGAAACCTGTGCACTCACATTTCTACATAAAATATTTCTGCGGAATTGGTTAACAACGAAAAGTGATAATTGAGTCAATTTATATCAGTAAAAATGCAAAAACTTGCTTATTTTCTAGAAATACAACACATTCAAACACACGTATATCACCCAGAACCAAATTTTGTGGAAAGGAAAAATAGAGACACGAAAACGCAAATCGCAATTATGTTGAAGAATCAACACCCGAAATGGGCAAATACACTGCCTACTATCAGATTTTCAATAAACTCTGCCGTATGGCAAACAACGGGATATTCACCGACCTACTTGACTTTCGGACGTGAATTAAGAACTCCCTCTGATCTAACACATGATTTCAATACAGTTTTAACACAAGTTTTTTTAATTTTTTATCACAAACCACACCTACTTTGAAGCGTTAGCTGAAGATTTATTAATAGCAAAAGACAACATAGAAAACATGCAAAACAGTATTTGGCAAAATTAAAGAAGAACACCAGATCCCAGATAAATAAGAGACTTGGTATTAGTTGAGACACAACCAATAAGCAGTAATGAAAAACAGTTCACATCAAAATTTTGCCACACGCAGAGACGGATTCTGTGGGGTTCGTGGTTGTGAAATTAAAGCCCCGTTTAACTTGATAATAATTTATTGGCAACTTAACTTAGATTTACGTACGAGCTGGATCAGGATTTATGAGATTTTGGGACAAATTTAAAACTACAGGCTCAGCGGCGGGGGCTGAATCGAGCGAGGGTCGGGTGTGGCGTGAGTTTGGGCGTCACGGCGGGCTTAATGCTTTTGTCGTGTACTAGTGGCCTTACTGCTCTCTTGGAGGAGGATAATGGTGTCGTCGGGGGTGACTATGGTATGCCTTGATCGGCGAATACTGCTAATGCGGGAGGGAGTATAGCGGGCGGCAGCTGAGCTTAAGAGATTTGAGTGTTTGATGCCGCAGTCGAAGAAACGCTTAGATAAGCATTTCATGAATTCGTTTATGGTGGGCATTTAAAGTCGACGTGGAGATCTATATTGTGGACATAGTAGGGGGCTCCTATAATCTTTCTTAGGAAACAATTCTGGACAGTTTGCTACCGGCTGTCAGTATAAACTGGAATCTAATAAGAGCGAAGGAGGCGCGCGCGCGAACCGTCTCAATGTACTCCTTGAAGGTGAGATTAGTCTAGGATCACGCCTAGGTATTTAGATTGCTTCTCCTAAGGGATTGGCTTGCCGTACATAGTGATCGGACTGGGATGGGGGAGGAGGAATTGACGACCGAGAACCGCCTGATTCTTTTCGGGGTTGACCTCGATTCTCAATTTCTGGAACCAAGTGCCTGAGACGTTTGCGAAGGTATGTAGAGTACGAGCTAAAGCGTTGGGACAGTTACCGCTATAGTAAATGGCAGTGTCGTCGGCGAAGAGAGCCAACAGCCTTTTACTTTTTGGGATATCGCTGGTGAACAGCGTGAAGACAAGGGGAGATATTACGGAACCCTGAGGGACACCGGCGCGAATATGGTGAGGGAACGAGAGTGCACCCTCAATGTAATAGCGGAAGGTGCGATTCGACAAAAAGTCTCGTAAGATGAGGATGAGACGATCTGGCGCTCCAAGTTGGTAAAGTTTGTACAACATGCCATTGTGCCAGACTTTGTCCCAGACCCGGGTGTTGGGTTCGGAAACCAAACTGCTAGTTGGGTATGAGGTTTTTTGCTTCGGCATAGTCTTTGAGACGCTTATACATAAGCCTCTCGTAGATTTTGCCGAGAACATTGAGTAAGCTTATGGGGCGGTAACTAGAGGGCTCAGACTTTGGCTTGCCTGGCTATCGGATCCGATAACTGTTGCTTCTTTCCACGCTTGTGGGAAGATGTTGTTGCACAAGGCGCACTTGAAGATGGCGGTCAAAAGCATTATTGGAGGAGAAGGAGTTTGTACACCTTATTGGTAATACTGTCCGAACCGGGGGCTTTCCGTGCGTGGAGCCCTTTTATGATGTCATGCACTTCGTCTGGAGTGACGGGAGGCAGAGGATCATCGGGGTCTTCGACGAGTGGGAGGGACTCTCTCCTCGCAACTTCAGCGTCGACCTTGTTTAGATGAGCTTGTTCTAGTGGTTGAGAGCTGGGAGAACATTGGCACTCTTCGGCAGTCAGTCACATTCGGCCTTGTCGGGACTGGACGATTTGTTCGAAGGCAGCTCTGCTTATAAAGGCGGAAGGTTTACATTTGTGCACAATATCTACACGTAGTCGTCTGTAGTTGTGTTGCAGATAAATACCGTGGACGCACTGGTGCAGATTGTCGCACACGACGATTGTAGATGGCGTCACTAGTCCACAGATATCGTTTTTAGTTGCTGTTTTCTAATTTATGTCCACATATATTTTTATTAACATTTCAATCAATATCAGTAATAATATCGTTTGCATGGCCTACCGGCGGATTAAATTGTATGTGTCTACATAACCCTTGATACCATATTATTGAAACGGTATGTACACAACTTGCTACTGTGCGTCTACCTGTTAGATACAAGCAGTGATATTGATCAATGGCATCTGGAACTATTTCATTTCTGTGGACCAGAATATATACGTAACATTTACGTGCTCGAACATGTCTTGATTGTATTCTTCCTCTTAATAGCCACACTTGTTGGTATTGGACATGTCGCTAAACCATGTTATTCATTATCACGATATATTTCTACCTTATATAAACTATTGCGTAAATGTTCGCTGCAATATGCCTTAGCAAGTTCAATTTGATAAGACGCAAGGGATATGACAAAAATATATTTTTTTGTTAGCCGAGGAACGTCTTCTAACTGATTGCTGCCATTGTAAAAATGCAGATTTTTGTGTAATAAGGTTCCTTAGTTGTACATAGTCGTTCAACAAATTAGGTGTATGGAGCCTTTCATTGGCTATTCTTAAAATGTCATTTGCATGTTCCTTACCAACAGCTGCCTGGAAAAATGCATAAACAAGAGCGGCAGCCATTTTAAAGTCAACAAATAAATGCGGCAAAGCTCTATTAAAATAGTCCTGACGCAGGAGAATTAACTTTCTTTTTTAACTTTTAGGGCTCCTACAACCTACCGATACAATGTGATTAATCGTGATTTGTTCGCTTGAATTGTTTACAATTGAGTTCACATTTTTATGGATTCTACAACCTTCCGGCACAATGTTATTAATCGTGATTTGGTAGCTTGAATTGTTTACAATTAAGTTTTAAATCTTTCTTTTGTCGATGGGATGTGTGCCTCATACATATCCCAATCCTACAAGTTTTCCAGGCTCTATCTCGAAAGGCCCTATCCAAGATAAACACATCATTCTAGTGAAAGATCCAGTAGAAAGGATTGTCCTCGTTGTGTAATGTATTGTTCATTATTGATGCATCAGAGTACATAGTGGCATATAAACTTCGATTATGTAGCCGTAACTACATACCATCAGATAAGGTTTCAAAAGGTTTTGAAACTTTTACAAGCTATAAGTTCTCTAAAATAAAAAGTTAGAGCTTTTTTCGATGTACAGTAAGCGTTCAAAAGTGCATAGGCACTAATAATCTAATATGAGCTGGTGGAGCAGTAGGCGCTAATCGTTGGACTGAGAAGCAGTCGGCTTAGATTCTGATCTTATTTGGTTGGAACATTATCATCAATGGGACTGACATGAAGAAATCGTTGAAGGAGCGCTTCTTTAGCCTTCAGCGGTAGGGTCATGCCGGTTTTGATGACTCAGACCGAACTTGACGAACTTGACTTGATAGGAGGGTCCGTACACTGCTGACTGAAAATCGAATGCTTCACCCACGGTCATCAGTAATAAGATTGTAAATCCTGCGAAAGTGTGAAAGTCGAGGTTTTTTAAACGGTAAGACCTTCCACAATGGCGAGATATGCAGTAGTATCAGGGAATATTTCCTAGAAGCCGACGTGGGGATGTATCGAGATGTGGTTGCAGTGGACAAGGGCCTCACCCCGCTCTCCTTGGGTAAAGAGAACAGTACAGCTAGTAGTGCTTGACACTAATGATCGCATGGAGGTATGGCAGAGTAAGAAGCTTCACGGATGCTTTTTCCGGGCCCTACATGGACCGGATGTAGATCAACTAGCGTCCGTACCCTGGCTGCGTTTCGATGACCTCTTTGGGGAAACCGAAGGTTTTGTCTGTGCAATTATGGACGAAGTTATGATGACGCACAATAATACCGGAGATTTATTGTGAAAGACAGCACAGTTGACATCTGTCGGGCATGCTACCGTCCGGGTGAATCAATAAGACACATTATCTCTGGGTGTTCTCGTCTAGCTAACGAAGAGTGAGAACTTGCATAGAGACAATCTTGTGAGAAGAAGTGCCGTGTTACAGGTATGTGCCCGACCCAGTTCTCGAAAATGAAAATATCACATTGCACTGGGATCGATCCATCATCACTGACAGGACTATTATTGCCAATAAACCTGATATAGTGGTGGTGGAACGATTAGAGCGGCGCGCAGTGTGTACGGTCTCATCAACCGCACATTTACTTTGCGAACGCAGCAACCTACTTGGATGTCGTGCGTCATAAATATTATGCTTAAATTATAACGTTTTAAGCAATGGACATCGAGTCACACACTAACTTTGGAGTTAACCACTTATCAAGAGAAAGAATCGCTAACTCCATTTAACCGTCTACCTTTTAATTAATATAACGTTAAACTCAACTTGTGGTTCTTTCTGTGTATTCCATAACTAAACCAACATTAACAAAGTGATAGTGTACGGTGCCTAAAGCCATTGGCTCCTACATTAAATGGTCCTTCGAGCCGGATTTTTTTTTGTGAGTAGTGTCTCTATTTACGGTAGCGAATCGGTTCAGCTGGTCTCCCACAAGCGGGTCGCCCCAGTTGGATTGAGAAGGCGCATAATATCGTACATAGAGTGCGAACGCAATAAAAGGAAACTTGTCTCTGTTCGACAACTAGAGAAGAGAGCTCAATATGGAGAAGCTACAACTCCAACAACCCTGCTTTGAAAACATCAAAGCTCTGTGCGCTAACTATAAATAGGATAGCCCTTCACGGAAAACTGAAGAATACTTAATCAAATGTCTAGAATCTCTCGAAGCACAGTGGAACGACTTCAAGGAACGACATGCGATTCTGGAGCAAATCTTAGAAGACAAAAACATCAACTACTTTGCGGATAACGTGCACAACAAAACTCAATCTCAATACAAATCTACAAAAGGAGACATGCTTACCTTACTGGATCATTTACAGGGAAAAAGTTTGTGAAGTTCGACTTAACTGGGATGCTGGATCGAGATACTGACGATACCACCAAAACATTGCTGAGCAAGCCAGAGTGCAACTTTAAAACCCTCGACCGCGCCATGTCGAAAATTGACAAAGAAACTGTCACAGAGAAATGTAAACTAGAAGACCATCTCTCCATCCTAAAGTCGAAATGGAATGTCATCGACAGACAACACTGGAAACTGGAAGCGTTACTCAAGGCTTCAACGGTAATTACTACAACATGTTCGTCGATATGGAGGACAAGTACGACGAGCTAAGCAAAAGCTTGAAAAGTAAGATCTGGTCGACAGTACACTACGAAAAGTCGACGCCAAAGGTTGAGGTTCCTGAATTTTCGGGTAGCTATACACAAAGGATTTCCTTCAAGGATCTTTTCAGGAAAACCATTCACAACAACCCGATGATTAACAAAGCGCAAAAGATGCAGCTTCTGAAAACAAGGTTGAGATGTGAAGCTGAAAGATTGGTGCAACATATCAGTATTAGCGCAAAAAACTACACATCCTGTTGGGAAATACTGACTCAACGTTTCGACAACCGAAGGCTTCAATTTACGTCATTCCTGGACACCATGCTCAACCTTCCTGTCATTCAACAACCCGACAGCTTTAACCTCAAGAAGATGCACGACGTCATAACTGAATGTACGAACGGACTATCAAATATTGGTTTAGACATCGCAACTTGGGACCCAATTATCGTACACTTGATGTCGCAGAAACTTGACACAACTACCTACAGCGAGTACATAAAGGAATTGCGAGATCCTAGAGATGTACCAAACTTGAACGAGCTATTATACTTCCTGGAAAACAAGTTCATGGCTTATGAAACCATGAAGAATACGAAGAAAGAAGTACCTAACCAGCAGAAGCAAGTCTCATCCAAGCCGTTTAACAAACATCATTCTGAAAACCTGCATGGCTACGAACGACAAAACTCTTTCAAGAGAACTTATCACACAGCATATGGACACTGCCCACACTGTGAGGGAAATCATGTATTGATAAAATGTCCAAAGTTCATCAATATGGACTCATTCCAACGGAATAACACGGTCGCAAAATTACAAGTGTGTAAAAACTGCTTGACTGTACAAGCAGTTTTTTTCAACACAGATTGTGCATCAGCAAAAACGTGCAAAGAATGCAGTATGAAGCATCACACTTTATTGCACAACGCAGACAAGAAAAATACCGTCAATTCAACGAATACGGAAAGAAACAACGACAATTTAGGTCAACGACCAACCACATTAACACATAAACAAAGCTCCAACCATATATCCACTAACGAGAGACTTAAGATACAATCTGTAAATGGGGATTATGTTACGCTTCGAGCACGACTAGACCAAGGTTCGCAAGTAAACTTGATCACCGAGAACGCCGCACAGACGCTACGACTACCAAGAAAACGGCGACGTGAGAAACTGTGACGTAAATAAGGTTAATTTACGTCAACGGTGGCAGCTAACACAGCACATGCTGCACCGATTTTGGAAGAGTTGGTCGAGTGAATACTTAACACAACTACAGATCAGGGGGAAATGGAACAAACCGAAAAAGAACATCCAGGAAGGCGATATAGTCTTGATCAATGACAACAACTTGCCACCAGGAAAGTGGGCCATGGGACGCGTACTTGAACTGCATCCCGGTTCCGACGGCTATGTTCGAGTGACCACGGTTAAAACTCAATCTGGTATTATTAAACGTCCAGTCGTGAAACTGTCACCACTTCTTATCGAGAACGGCGTCCAAGATCACTCAGAAAAGAAGTCTCCAACCATGTCAAAGACGGGCGGAAATAAAGGTTATTCCACCCTTCTCACATTGTTACTAATTGTATTAACGTTATTATCTGGATCATATGGCGAAATCGTGACGTCTGGCGGTCAAATTACTAACTTCGAACTTGAGCGGCCGATTTATTACGACACAATAGGAAACGTACAAGTGATTCATGACGAATGGACAACACCTGAGGAGACTCTCGTTGGGCAGCTTGATCATGGGCTTGATTCAAAAAGCGGTACTTTTGGACACGGCTCGCATTGTCAGGAGGTTCCTCTCTCTGGAGCCCTGACCGCCGATAGCTTAGACCCTGTTCCCGATACAGGTGGGCTACAATTTTTTGTATATTTTTATGTTTTATATTTTGTTATTCTAATATTTTAAAATGTAATTTATATGTTTTTCAATGTAATAAAGGAGTATAAAAATAAACGTTTATTTTAGACTTTCTGTCCATAGCTGTACACTTACAAAACATACAATTGAAACACAATAAAACACGCATTGTATCAAAATTTCAAAATACACAACACACAATAAAATAACACATAAAATGATACAAAACAATTAACAACACATTAAATTTGACGTGGAGGAAACTGTCCACTGCTCACAAGGTAGTGTGGCAGGTGCACCTAGTGGCGCAGAAGTGGAGTATCCCACCTGTCCGCGAACACGCTTAGTAAGATGTTGCTACACTTAGCAGCGACGCACATTGCTTCCTTATAACAGCATGGATGCCATCAGTGTGCGCCTGCGCGAACACCTTCGACGCACTGCAGAATCGTGGTAGCCGCAGCAGCACCCTGAACACGTTGTTGTGTTGAACACGCAAGGCGTTGTATGCTCCCAGTGTGTAGTTATTCCACCGTCTGCACGTATAAAGTGTTTGGCAGTAAGACTTAAAAAGTTCACTTCATTACTGCTACGTGCGAACCTGTGGCCAACATATTACACCGAATAGCCAACGCCCTACGTGCTCTTCCCACATCTGTGTCGTCTTTAAGGTCTTCGGATACCCACTAGCCCAGATACTTGAACTGTGCGACTCTATTTAAAGCGGTTCCTGCTAAGGTGACTGAGGGTACGGTCACGTAGTTCTTGCCACGGCCTTTAAAAACGAACAGCTAGCTTTTCTTAGCATTTCATCTGAGCCCATGGGCCTCCGCATAAGACTCACAAACCTATACCAACTTCCGCAAACCTTCAATCGATGGACTCAGTAATACCATGTCGTCTGCGTAGCTTATGTTGTTTACACAAACTCCATCAATGCTACACCCGACATTGGTACCACTGAGTTCACAAGCCAGTTAATGTATAGGTTGAAAAGCATAGGCAAGGTCAGTCCACCCTATCTCACCCCGCACTGCAACCTATACAAGTCCGAGAAAGAGTTTGCCCATCGTACACTATTTTTCTGGTTGTTATTCCAATATTTGAAAACAGAAATAACTTCCGGATCACATTCTGTCTCAGTTTCCAGCTTCTCCCTTAGCTTATCATATGAAACTAGGTCGAAAGCTTTCGACAGATCCAGAAAGCAAACAAAGACAGGACTTTTCCGGTCACTGTAGTAGTATTGCACTGTATGCTTGAGAGACATGATGGCACTCTCCGTGGACAAACCGGATCTAAAACCAAATTGCGCATCATGGAGCTTGATATGCTTGGCCAGCTATTGGTCAAGGAGACTATCCAGTACTTTCGCTATAACAGTGGCTAACGAAATCGGAAGTATCTCCGGTCCTATCTTTAGTTATTGGTACAATTTCGTGAACATTAATCTCTCAGGTAGGTAAGAATGCATCACACATAAATTGAAAAACATTGCCAAAACCCGCGGCAAGTGACAGCCCGCATTTTGCAAATGCTCTATGCTGAGGCTGTCATGTCCAGGAGATTTACCTATCACCATGACTTTAAGAACTTTTCGCCGTACCCAAAGGCGACTCAACCTTAAAAAGCTGTTGGAACAGGTTGGCAATTTTCTGTGGTTCATGCACGCCAGCAACACTCGCAGGGTGACCAAGCTTCGGATTTAACTTATCTATCTATTTCCAAAAATCTTTAAAATCCTTCTTGAAGTGGTGGTCTGCAATAATATCCATTTTAATGTTTTGCTCGTTATCCTGACACCACTTAAATTGAGATTTAAAAAGCTTCCTGGGGTTCACACATACTATCGCACACATACCTGATAGTGGGTTTACCATGTAGTAACCACATCTGAAAACAATACCTGGCCCTCACGTGAGCGTCCCTGACATATCTGTTCCACCCAGTAATGTTACCTTTCCTGCGCTTATTTTTTTTTTTATGTACATTTAGCCGCATCTGCCAGTATCCAAACTATTTCATCGTATATTTTATTTAAACTATGTCTATGTTCTGTGTTAAAACTGGTCATTTCCGCCAGAAAATCAATATTCCTCAGTTTAGCTTGACAGCTCACTATACGCACGGATTTGATTTTTGTCCTCGTCACCTCAGACCACGTTATTTCTACAAATGTCAGTAAGCACTTTGGGTTTTATTAAACCTAAATCACGCTCCAATTGAACAGGATAATGGTCGGACCAGTAAATGTCATAAAGAACCGACGCGCCAACAACGGCAAGACGCGCAGCACTAGTTAGCCACACAGTGGTCAAGCCAGCGCTCATGCGCGTCACTCACAAAAGTATATGTGTCCGACGGTAAAAGTTCCCTGTCGACGCACGACCGCAACCGTTCATCACAAAAGTGCGTTAAAAAAAGTTAATAGACTGTTAACTTACACAAATGCCGAATCAAAAAGCTCACAACTGTGTGCGTTGAAGTCCTCCAGCATAAACACAGATTCTACATTATTACTTTCAATAATAACATTAATTTCACACAAACACTCAGTAAATTCTAATAAATTATCTCTTGTGTCTAACTATAATAGTGCGATCACTGAGTTTGACTTTTATAGCCACTAGACGCACACTGGTGCATTTTAACACTGTCACCGTAGGGAATAAACTTTTCCGCCAGAGTATGGCCACACCTCCGCACTATAGGACCAAATGGTATTTTCCATCTCAAAAATGACGCGATATATGTGCTCAGATAATAAGCGGTAAAAGTACTTCAGATATTGAACAACATTTGTTGGACAAATTCCATTTATCAACAACAGATGTGAATTTACGGTTATGCAAAGTATACAAAGAAATTTGATAACAATTTGTAACCAAAAATGGGTGAAAGCTCAAAGAAAACAAGATCGTTTCGAGAACCAAAACAAAGGTTGGTTAAATGGCGAGTTTAAAGTACCATTGAATCCCTGCAGTACCTCAACATCTGCAAATTCTGACTTGAATACATCTGCAGATCGTGGTAGACCAATAAAACAAAATGACTCGTGTTCGGAGACTATAAAAAAGAGTAAAAACTTGGAATTGCTCCAGGAATATGGAATGGGGCATGTGCACGCTGTGTTACGCTTATGTACAAGGTTTGCGATCTATGGGTGAAAATGACGAAGCTTCGATTGTGAGTATTGTTAGAAATACAGAAAAGGAGGAGAAAAAACTCATTCTTCGAAACATTTTACGGAGTCCAGATGGTGTACCTTCCTATACCAAAGAAGAAGCATTATGTATATATATATTGAAACCGATCTATCCAAAGCTCAATATTTCTACGTGAGGCTGAGGCTTGTTAAGAAAAACTAAGCTTCTGTATTTCCATCATAAAAAACTTTGGCTGAAGCAAAGAAAGGCGCTATCCTCTTACGTCAAGCATAACCGTAACGAATAAAAGTGCCAAAGTGAACCTTCAAGATCTCTTAGACCATACTGCCTGTCGTACTCGTATTATAAAAATAGACTCGGTATCAAAAAAATCAGCCGTCTCAAGCTGTTTAGCAAATGGGGTTGCGATGGATCCTCGGGACAAAGTGAATATAAACAAGTTTTACCTGAAGAAAATGAACAAATTTCGGACGCTAATATGTTTAGAGTTTCACTTGTACCATTGAAACTAGTGTATAAAGAAAGTAAAGCAGTAATATAGCAAAATCCGACATGCTGTTCAGTCAGATATTGTAGACCCATTTCTCTGGAATTAGCAAAAGAAACTCCAGAAA
Source organism: Dasypolia templi (assembly GCA_963555695.1). Taxonomy (NCBI): domain Eukaryota; kingdom Metazoa; phylum Arthropoda; class Insecta; order Lepidoptera; family Noctuidae; genus Dasypolia; species Dasypolia templi. The sequence continues at coordinate 21,206,956 of OY743155.1, read as the reverse complement.
AATTACAGCTGTTGTAAGTGAACTCGAAGCAAAAATTAATTAATTAACTCCAACGCAAACGCCTGCAGCAATAGAAGGTAATATTATAGAAGTAAGTCATGAGCTGTTCATGACTATGATCGACGAGAAAGTTGCTCAAGTCTTAACGCAGACACCATCGAGTGCTTCATGCACTGTTTGTGCAGCAACTCCTAGACAGATGAACGATCTAACAAAAGTAACTGCATAAATTGAGCAATGAAGAAGCGTGTAAATACGGACTGTCTACCTTACATGCGTGGATAAGATGTATGGAAATGATTCTGCATATTTCTTATAACCTAGGATTTTAAAAATGGACTGCATCGACTCCAGAGAACAAAAAGATTCAAGAAGAAAAAAAGAAGTACATTCAAACTCGTTTCCGGGAATTACTTGGTTTACACATTGATAAACCTCGTCAAGGTTCCGGAAACAGCAATGATGGAAATAAAAAAACTGTCAATGTTCTGCAGAAATCACGGGTATTGATGAAAAGTTGATCGAGAGATTATACATAATTCAGCAAACCATGTCATCGGGATTTTCTGTAAACGCAGTAAAGTTTGGTGAATATTCGCTGGGGACTGCACAGTTATATGTGAGTAAATATAACTGGTACTATATGCCATCTTCAGTCCATAAAATTCTTATACATGGTGCCAAAATAATCGAACATTTTGCAGTTTTGCCAATATGCCAATTATCTGAAGATGCTCAAGAAGCTCGTAATAAAGACTATAAGAAATATAGGTTAAACCACGTTCTGCATAACCTGTTGTATACTTCTGATCTACATATACTCGTATCTAGCTTAAATAGAACAAGTATTGTGACACCAAAAGAACGACTTGACGAAGCTAAAGAGCTTTTAGTATTGAAAAGTGATAAATAGAATAGTTTCTTTTTCAAAAATGGAGTGTTTTTTTAGTTTAAAATTATGTTATTACGTAGATATTAACTTATTAATAATTTTCATTTAACTTCATGTAAGCAAACAATTAATTTTAATAAAATATTTTCTATTTGTAATTATTTTACTTAATACACGTAATTTTCTAAAGTAGCAGTGTTTTAATAATCCAATAGCAAAAGTATTCAGAAGTACGTACACAAAATTTCAATTCAAAATGTCAAGTAACAAAAAAGTTAAAGATTGAGATGGAACGCACCGTTTGGTCCCATAGTGCTCCGTACGGTCTACCACGAAGTATGACGGCGGAGGCATCCACAGCTGAGTTACCGACGAATTTAAAATCATTATCGATGCTACCGAGATACGAGACGTCGTGGGGCAGTTACCAAGTTTCCTGTAATGCGAATACATCTGCCATTTTGCAAAGCCGTCTTATACAATCCACCGAACGGGTAACACTTTTGCAGTTGTAACTTATTAACGTAGTTCGCCTTATAATGATTTGGGTTGGAACGAACGAAGATCATTTTTCAAGGTACCCTCTTTGCCTTTATTATGCCGTACAAAGTTTATAAAACGACGAAAATCTACTGGCCAAAAGTTGGATTCCATAAATATGTTCAGCTTATATTTTGGCACAAATACTTTATAGACGTTATAATCTTTAGCATTTTATTTATCATTTTTTCTAGGGTGACAGTAATATCTTATCTCTGATGTAATTTACTATGTCACACACAGTCACCTCCTTCGCCACATTACAACTGTACATCGGGATTTGTGCATCAGCCCCCTTAAATTTCACAGCGGGGTCAGTCACAGCCTTCCTTGTGTTCCCAATAAACTGATCCATCTCTCTCCATCCACCCTTCATCAGTTTCCATTGCCCATCGCATACGATATCCGCAAAAAAAACATTTTGAGTGACGAGATGTTGTTCATACGTTCTATTTTCTTCACTATATTTTATAACTTAGTTAAACAGCCTCTTTGGGCTAGTGGTCGCAAGCGCTACCTAACTGAGCATGAGGTCCTGGGTTCGATTCCCGGGTGGGGACGGGAAGTGTTATCGGGTTTGAAATTTCTCAGAAGAAGCCCGTATGTATCTCGCCTCAAGAAGTAGAAAAAGAAGAAGCTCGCCTCGCCCCCTATTACGTACATGGGAGTTAACCGTAACTGGCGAAATGTGTGGGTACACCTCTCACTAACCCTTCGGGGAATATAGGCGTGAAATTATGTTAAATCTAAATTTATGATGTATACAATGTGGGGAGGACAATGTGATCATAAATGAAAACACTGGCAATACTGGTTTATAGAAACATTTGTAAACTATCAAATAAATCCGAACATCGAAATAAAAAAACAATTTTTTATAACAAACTAAATAGCTTAAAATTGCAAACAAAATAAAACACCGTTTATAAAATAGGTACACTGACCTGCGATAAGAATGGCAACGCAGCTTGGTTTCATTCATGATAAAGCTGTGGCCGACGCGATGCAGCGACGTAATTAAATAAAAATAAAACTTTATTTCAGACCTTAAGTCCATATTTTGTTAGTATATTGATGTTAGTGACAATAGTGCTTAGGTTACTAGGTTAGTATTGTTAGTTTTTACAAAATTAAGTATTTATTAAGGCCTACTACTGTGGCCACCCAGTGCCCCTGAAAGGGACAGTCCGCTCTGGACGCGATCATTTTCAGAATGCTGTTGTCACTACCATGCAGGCGCTGTAGTAACGAGGCCGCTTTCTTTCGCATGATGGCATGAAAACCATCTGTGCGAGCATCTGCGAACATTCCAGAAGCGCTACAACGCCATGGCAGTCCCAACAGCATCCTAAAATCATTATTAAATTGAACACGCAGGACGTTGTATGCTCGGCGCGTGTATGACACCCACAGACCACTCGTGTAAAATGATTGATTGATTTTAATTCCTCAACGGTGGTAACTTCTGTTGAGTATACCTCATTCTTTATGTGACCCCACAGAAAGAAATCTAGGGGCGTGAGATCTGGTGACCTCGCTGGCCACCGCACTGGTCCAAAACGGCCAATCCACTGCTGTCCGAACATTTGAGTCAACCGCTCTCTTGCAGACACCACTGAATGAGCTGGTGCTCCATCTAACTGGTACCACATCTGCCTGTACACGTCCAGCGAAAGTTCGTCCGTGTACTCGGAAACGGATCCGTCGAGGAGTTCAATGAACTTTACAGCATTTAAATTGCCCTCAATAAATACCGGACCAATAATGGTATTTCTGTGTATGCCAGCCCACACATTGACCGCAAATCTGTACTGGTGCGAAGACTCCCGTACTAGATGCGGATTCACGCGGCTCCAGTACCGAAGGTTCTGTCGGTTCCATAAACCATTCCTTGTGAATGTACTCTCGTCAGTCCACAGCACATTGTACAGGAAGTTAGGATTATCGAGATGTTTGGTTTCCAACCAGCGACAGAAAGTTTCTCTTATTGGCTTATCTCTCTGTAACAATGGTTGTACTTTCTTGTACTTATAAGGTCTGCGTTTGTCACGTTTCAAAACTTTTTGAACAGTTTTGTGATTTACACGAAAATGTCGACCTGCATTACGCAAACTGGACGTCGGATTGCGATTATAATAATTCATAACTCTTTCGTCTGAAATCACATTTGCACGTGGAGGAGCACCATCTACGTGCGGGATCAAGGATTGATTTTCCTGTATCCTCTGGACAGTTTGTACAATAGTGCGCCCGTGGGTCGGACACATACGCGTGTTCCCATACCTCTCACGGTATGTCCGTACAGCTAAAGCGGCATTACCGTGACACTCCCCATAAATTAAAATCATATCGGTGTACCCCAAAGCGGTATAATTGTAACGAGGCATGATTATTTAATAATAAAACCTTGAAACACCAAGTATTAAGCGTCTAATTTCGCAAAGTTTACTTAGCTATTTAACTAAGTACCTATAATATGTTTATGTGTCCTGTCACTATTAAAACAAAGCGTCAAATTTCGCACAACACAACAACAAAGATACGATAACACTCGCGCGGCGACTTCAAACGGGCGCGGGCGCATCCGAAATTCCAGAGAAAAGCAAAACGCGTCACAGGCAGGAAGGACGTCCGGTGACACACTGACCGCGTAACCTAGACACGTCGACAAGTAAGCAAAGTAGAAACAGGCAAACTTACCTATCTCTTTCGCACATACATATTTTGCGATTGACATGATTGCGTAACAGGAAAGTAATAACTTTCGCATGCATTTTTTCTTATCTAGCTGTGATGACACGCTTTGTGACTCTTATGGCTCGGGCATAAAGTATAATTTGCATTGAGAAAATAAATTTGAAAGAAAAAGCGTAGGTTTTTAAAGTAGCGAGCTGGCAACGTGTGTCGTTAACCTGTCGCGTGCTCTCCTGTTTACAATACATCATGTAGAAAATACTTAAAATGAAAAGTAATGTCCTGTGGCTAAACTACTGAATAAATTCATTTGATTTATTTGTGTGACGGTTGGAAATACCATGACATAAACGAAGTTTCATTTATGATCATATTGTCCTCCCCACATTGTATAAGCCTTCCAGAATAAATAGTTTTCTAAATGACGGTGAAATCCGCATCTAAATCTATCGAACACTATAGATTTTGTAACCGTTTTCGTTAACTTCGTTTTATTATATGTGTCGTCGCATGCAATTTCAAGACGACAACATTATCAAATTACTTCCCGTTAATTTCATAATATTGGTCAAACTGTAACTTAATTCTTATTGTTTGATCGTTTAGTACAGTGAACGCCGTGAGGTGGCGCTAAGATTTCCAGCCATACCTACACGTGGACAGAGTCGATCAAGAAGGCTAGATTCGCATTGCTGCGACTGACGCCATAGTGTTAAAATCATACGATCGAAACCATAATAAAAATACTCTGTGATCGAAACTGTCAAGTTCACCGTATAAACCTTTATTCCTTTTAAATTATCGAATAAAACGTGACTGTGATTTGTACTTGAATCTACGTTTTACTGGTTTGCCCGAGTACCCACCTATAGCATGGAACCCGTACCAAGAATCGATGACGATAGTCCTGTTATCGATACGCTCACGCTTCCGCCGTCATCAGAAGTGGGATCAGCTCGGGCGCCTACCACAGATATTTATTGGCTCCAGCTCCTCGAGCAGCAAAACCAGATTACCATGCGCATGATTGAAGCCATGCGAGGATCAACGCCGACGCACTCTTCAATCAAGTTGCCTGAGTTTAACCCGGACCTACCAGACGTCGATCCACGTTCTTGGAGCTCAACGGTGGACATTTGTCTCACAGAACATCCCATGGAAGGAGGCGCGCTGAGTATTGCGCTTAGCAAATCTCTGAAAGGAAGTGCATCGACGTGGCTCTCACAAGTATCGCATACTGGTATGACGTGGAGCCAGTTCAAGACTCTGTTCCTAGCACGATATGATTATGCGGAAACCTGTGCAGCGACTATAATTAACGCCAACAATAGCCAACAAAAGGAGGGTGAAAATTTTGCTGCGTACGCGAGCCGTTTGATGACGTTACTCCTAGCTAAATGGAAGGACATGAGCTGCGATGAGATAGCCATATCGTATGTACTTGCTCACTTATCGGAAATCGATAGTTGAATCAACCGACTAGCCTTCACAACGGAAATCAAAACGAGAACGAAGTTGATTCAAGAACTAAACGCATTTTCGTTGATGAGAAAACATGATCGATACGTCGACAACTCCACTTTGGACGCTAAACGAACAAAAGCAAGCAACACGCTGTTCCAATGCAATCATTGCCATAAAATTGGACACAAAGCAATTGACTGTCGTTCACGTAAAAGTAATCAGGCGCTTGCCACTCAAAGGACTTCTGCCACTACGCCTACGTCATCGGATCCTATGAAGAATGTCACCTGCTTCCGCTGTGGAGAACGAGGCCACTTCGCACCGCGCTGTCCGAAGAAGAGCAACGCTGCAGCCATTAGCAACACCAGCAGCAGCAGCAGCAAAGGCACAGCCCTGGAACGAAGAGTCAACTACTGCCAAGTCCAAGGTGTACGCGGAGAGCTAACACATTCCGGTGAGTCGTACATTTTTTATTTCGATAGTGGCGCTGAGTGTTCTCTCGTAAAGCAAAGTATTGCGGATAAATTCTTAGGAGAGCGTTCCGTTGCTAACATACGATTAACAGGCGTTGGTAACGCTCATGTTTACTGTACCGAACAAATTTTATGTGACGTAGTTATTGGCGGACATAGTTTACATTTGTCATTTATTATCGTTCCAGATGAATTTATGTCGCATAACATAATAATAGGCTCTGATATTTTAAATTATGGTTTGAGTGTTACCTTATCGAGAGGGCGTCTAGTGATAACAAAACCGGTTTCTTGTTTTGCCGCGGTGACAGACATTCATTCAAATGAAATTAAAACCTTTTTTTTTTTTTTTTGTGTATGGCATCTCGTAGTTGACCTTGAGAGGTCGTGACTACTTAACCGGACTATCCTGTGGCTGCCTTAAGCGGACTCAAAGCCTCCAGCCAGGGGCGTAAAACTACTACTTATATTATTAAGCGAACGCTCGCTAAGGGCACCCCCTGTGGGGTACGGACCTCGGCTTAGGGCGTCGCTGACGGGAGGACAGCAAGATGGGACAGGCTGGATCAAGTTTAGTTGATTATTATTAATCGGGGAATTTAAAGCTACAGGCTCAGCTACGGCGCGGGCTGGCACTTCGTCGAGCAAGGGTCGGGGGGGACAATTACGTCGGGATCTTCGCGAGGAACCTCGGCGGCGAGGTCGGAATGTCGGTCTGTGTTTGTGCACTGTACTGGTGGCCCTACTGCTCTCCTGAATGAGAGTTATGTGGTCATCGGGATCGGTGAGGACATGCTTGGGACGGCGGACCTGACTAATGGAGGAGGGTATATAACTAGCGGCTTTCACAACCAGAGGGTTGCGGTGATTCGCGGCGGTCTCGAAGAAACGCTTTGAAATACGTTTCATGAACTGGCGGATAGTGGGAATCTTTAGGTCAACGTGAAGGATCTCGTTGCGAACGTACCAGGGGGAGCCTGTTATCCTACGGAGGAACTTGTTCTGGAGGGTCTGCATTCTATTGAAGCGAACGGGCTTGGCGTGTGCAAAGACTGCACTGGCATATGTCATGATCGGGCGGATGCACGCTGTGTAGATACGCATTTTGCACTTAAGTGACAATTTGCTACGAGCATTGAGGACAAAGTGAAGTCTACCTAGAGCGAAGGCGGCGCGCGAACGAGCCGCCTTAATGTGCTCTGAAAACGAAAGGTGTTCATCTAGAACTACACCCAGGTATTTGGCTCGCTTCTCCCAAGGGATCGGCTTGCCGAACATGGTGATCGGTCGAGGGGGGCAGGGGGTATGACGCGGCTTCGAGAATAGAACCGCTTGACTTTTGTCGGGATTTACTTCAATTCTCCATTTCCTAAACCAGGCGCCAAGCTTGTTGACTTGGGTTTGGAGAATGCGAGATATCGAGTCTGGATCGCGGCCGGTGTAGTAGATGGCCGTGTCGTCTGCGAACAGGGCCAACTGCGCCTTGCTGCACTTTGGCATGTCGCTGGTGAATAGCGTGAAAGCTAGAGGAGAGATCACAGAGCCCTGAGGGACTCCTGCGCGAATAGGGTGGGAGGAGGATAGCGCTCCTTCGATGCGATAACGGAAGGTGCGGTTCGACAAAAAGTCCCGTAAGATGAGCACGAGACGATCTGGCACGCCGAGTTGGTACAGCTTATATAATAAGCCGTTGTGCCAGACTTTGTCGAACGCTTTCGCTATGTCGAAGAAAACAGCACCGGTCATCAAACCTCGTTGGAAACCGAAGTTGATGTGTTCGACTATACGGTGGACCTGTTGTACGCACGAGTGTTGGGTTCTAAAACCAAACTGTTCGTTGGGGATGAGGCCCTTTGTCTCGGCGTAGTCTCTAAGGCGCTTATAAATAAGCCTCTCATAGATTTTGCCGAGGACATTGAGCAGACTGATGGGGCGGTAACTACTAGGCTCTGACTTTGGCTTGCCGAGCTTCGGGATACCGATGACGGTGGCTTCTTTGAATGCCTGTGGGAAGATGTTGTTGCTCAGAGCACCATTGAAGATGGTGGTCAGTAGCATTATCAGGTGGGCAGGGAAAAGTTGGAATACCCTATTGGTGATTCCATCTGAGCCGGGGGCTTTACGAGCCTTAAGACCTTTGATGAGGTCGTGCACTTCGTCGGGCGTGACTGGGGGCAGTGGATACTCTGGGTCTTCGACGGGAGGGAGGGAGGCTCTATGTTCGACTTCAGCGTCGACCTCAGAGAGGTGAGCTTGGTCTACTGGTTGAGAGCTAGGCGAGCATTGGACTTCTAGAGTGTCGGCTAGAAGCTCAGCCTTGTCGACATCATCGAAGGCGATGGTCTTGTCGGGACGGATCAGGGGGGGCATGGAGACTATTTCTCCGGATCTGAGCTTCCTCTGGAGTTGCCAGAAGGCTAGGTGGGTGGGCTCTAGTTCGCTCAACATCTTGTCCCAGCCGGCGGTACGCAGCTCCTCTATGCGTGTTCTTACAGTACGCTGTAAGTAACGCATATGGGCTTTGTTCGCGTCGCAGGGGAAGTTGCTGTAGGCACGGACAGCCGCGTTCTTCTCATTCAACAGTTCGCGTACATCGTCCGGCAACTTCCAGCGACGGTCATCCGTCGCTGGAATTTCCCTTGAACAATCGTTCAGGACTGATTGTACGTGAGCTGTGAATGAGTCGATCGCGGCCGTCGTGTCAGCGATAGACTCAAAATGATCGGGGATTGGGTCCAAGTGGGGGGACGTGGTGGATTTTAAGCGATCGCTTACTCTCCTCCAGTCCGTTACCACTTTGTTGGGAAGGGGTTGGGTGGAATCGGGCAGACCTATGCGGGGGACCAGTTTCATGACTACTGGACGGTGATCGGAAGCGAGCTCTTGTACCACTTCTATAGAGTCCAACCGTAGGTTGACGTTCTGTAGGAGCGCCACGTCGAGTACATCGGCGGTGTGATTGGGATCGGGGGGAAAATGAGTGGGAGTCATCGGCGCGATGACATCGAAATTCTGAGAGGAGGAGAGGTTGAACAAGTGTCTCCCTCTGGAAGAGGTCCTGGTGCTATTCCAGGAGGGATGTTTTGCGTTGAGATCACCCGCTATGATAACGGAGTCACTCAGGCTAAAAAGGACAGAAAGATCTTCAGTAAGGAGTTGGAAGTTCTCCGAAGTATTAATGGGGGGGAGGTAGGCCGAAACTATGGTGATCGGTTGATGACCTGTCATGCCAAGCCGGCAGCAAGACACTTCTAATCGTGAGAGTGTGGGAGGGTCTATGGGAATGCAGTATAGCTCCTTTTTGTAATAGATAAGGGTACCGCCCTTATGGCAACGCGTCCTGTCATTGCGAACTGTACGATAGTTTGCAATTGACGGATTTCGGTAACTCGGTTTAAGGAAAGTTTCCTGAACAAGGAGGATGTCGATGTGATGGTCGCGGAGGAACTCGCTGATTTCAGCGCGTTGTCGCAGGATGCCATTGGCATTGAAATAACCTAACTTTAGGGATCGGGGTTTGGTTCGCGCGAGAATTCCTTTATCCATGATTGGGGTTGGGTTGGTTGTTGAAGGACATCAGGGCTTGCGTAATGTCCGGGTACGCATTGTATATATTTTGGATCATATAAATGTTGCCGGCATTTCTGGCGGCAACAATTTCACTTGCCATTTTCCTGGCGCGAGGGGAAAGGAAGGCCGTGAACGTGCTCGAGATCACGTTGAAGGCGTCCATTGGATTCTGGCCGACCATACGGGTGGCTGCGGGTGGAGCTGAAGCGGCGGGAGCGGCTTTATTTAGAGGCACAGGAATGCCTGGGGGCGCGTTGACGCGGATGCGGGGGTCCATAAGTGGAGGAGGGATGGCCGCAGGAACGGGTCTAGGTGCTAAGGCTGGAAAAGCCTGCTGATGGTGGAGGTAGTTCCAGGGCGAGGGCCTCTGAGGACTGAGTCGCTCCTGATGTTGAGTGGTAGGCCACGCGTGGGCGTAGCGGGGGCTTTCCCTTTGCTGACGGGCGTCTGCACGCTTCGTCAGCTTGGGAGATGATGTCTTAGGGGCCTTGGGGCACCCACGATAATTGGCCGGGTGGCCAGAGTCGCCGCATAGCACACAGCTAGGCGGCTCTGTGCATAAGGTGCGGTCCTTTGGACGACTGCAGTCAGCAGTGCCGTGATCGCCCAGGCACTTGACGCACCTGGGTTTCGCGTGGCAGTGCATCTGCGAATGCCCGTAGAGTTGGCAGCGGTGACACTGCCCTATGACACCGGTCTTAAAAGGCTTCTCGATCTGCAAGCCGGTGAGGTTGCAGACGGAACGGACGTTAAAGATTGGGTGGTGACCCTCAGTAGGAGGGCAGACGACGAGGACCATATCGAATGGTACCCTGCCTCGGGCGCGGTGCATGCGGTGGACTTCCGCAACGGGGACGTTTTGCGACAGAAGGTCGGCTTTTATCTCTTCCGCGGGTATCTCCTTCGGGATCCTACGGATCACGACGCGGACTTGACGGTCTTCGGGGAGGGCGTAGGTGTGGAAGGACACACCTCTAAGGCGGAGAGTCTTTGTGAGCTCTCTATAATCGTTAGATGTCGGGACTGTTACCTTAATACCCTGTTGGGTAGATTTCGCGCTGGTGTAGCCAATGCGCAGGTCGGCGCACCATTTGGACACGTCTGTCCACTTCCCCTTGTCCTGGATGTACACAGGGGGAGGGGGGGCGATTTTCTTTGCCGCAGAAGGCTGGGCAGCGGGCTTGGCAGCACTGTGGCTGAGTGAAGAGGTTGAGGCCGAGGCGGCCTGAGAGGGGGCGGTGGCGGATGGAGCCACGGGAGCGGAGGTGGCTTCTATAGCCGGCTTCTTCGTCCTTGTGTCAGGACTCTGTTTGAGGCTCCTTTTTTTGGTGCCGACCGTCTTAAAGACGCCTTCGTCGGAAGAGGGGGAGGAGCTCTGGTCGTCGCTCGAGACCACGTACGGCGAGGTCGGGCGAGGGGAAGGCTCGCTGGTGTCCATGTGGACAGCCGGCGGCGAGCAACTTAGAAGTTGCGACTGAGAGGGCTCGAGGGCATCGCTAAACGTAGCGATATCAGAGCTGTCGTCGGTGCCTACTAGGTCAGAGGGACCGGGGACGGACTGCTGCAGTGCAGCGAATTTAGCGCCATACTTGGCGAGGAAGTCGGGGTCCTTAAATAGGACCTCCTTGAAGAACGCCACTATAAGGGCGTCCTCCATGGTCGGAGTGGGGGGAAGGCCTAAGGGAGGGAATGGTGGAAATTAAGTTTCCACTTAGAGCCTATCAACCCTATACCTAACTCCCCGGGTGGATTGGCCCGGGGATGAGTTCCCTCCCTGTCGGGTGCAGACAGGGAGGTGTGTACCTAATGGTGAGCCCTAAGCTTGTATACCCGTCGCCAGTCTTATTGTGCGAACGGGGCCCTGACCAGTCTAGCGCGAAGGGTGTAGACACACCCTAGAGACACTAGGTGAGTAGCTGAAAAGCAAAACTGTCACCAGAGCCGACTAGGAGATCCCCCAAGGCCGGTTATCTGGGACCCGTCCAACTAACTGCCTCGCCCTGAAGGGGTTCGGCGGGTGCGAATTGGGTCAACACCCCACTCGGCTTCGTTGACACCGTAAGGTTTCAACCGAGGACCACGAAACTGTGGTTTTACCCAGAAGGGGCCTAGTGAAGCTACACACGAAAATCTGATGAAGAAATAAGATTTGCCTTGAAAAAGGCACTTTTTAATTGATTAAAAATAAAATCAATTGCTTGATTTTATTTTAATCGGAGTAGTCGGGGCGACTACGATGACGTCACGTGGTAGCGACGAGTAGAAATTCGAAACACAACACTGGAGCGGGAGAGCGCACAAACACGTCCGTCCGCGGCGAGAGTCGAGCGTCGATTGTGAAATTAAAACCGAAGATCCGCCCGCTTTTATAGATAGTCTTGTGCGTGTGTTGACTGAGTTTTCTTTTGAGTTTGGCGAAATGAAAATTCGTTTAAAAGACCCAACCCGTACTGTTTATCGCCGCCCTTACCGACTCAGTCCCCGCGAACGAGAGGTAGTGCGTAACAAAATAAACGAATTGAATGCGAACATAATCCGACCGAGTAGTTCCCCATTTGCTAGCCCGATTCTACTTGTGGCAAAGCGTGATGGTTCGGAGCGTATGGTAATAGATTATCGAGAGTTAAATTCGAATACGGTGCCAGATAGATTTCCACTCCCGCGTATAGACGATCAAATTGCTAGACTGAATGGCGCCAACTATTTTACTTGCCTTGATTGTGCAAGTGGTTTCAATCAGATCTCTATCCTAGACCCTGAAAGCATTGAGCGCACGGCATTTGTGACACCGGACGGGCAGTTTGAGTACCTTGCCATGCCTTTCGGATTGCGCAATGCGCTCAGTGTTTTTCAGCTAGCAGTATCTAACGCTCTGGGTCCTTTGGCTTTTTCATACGCGATCCTGTATTTAGATGACGTTTTAATACCATCAACCAACGTAGAAGAAGGAATTACTAGGCTACGTGAAGTGTTAACTGTGTTGACCGATGCTGGTTTTTCACTAAACCTCTCGAAGTGTTCTTTCCTCAAACAAAGAGACGAGTTTTTGGGTTATGATATTTCTTCCGGACAGATACGACCAAACTCTCGTAAAGTAGAGGCACTTAGTAAGCTCCCCCCTCCTGAAAATAGTTCTCAATTGAGGCAATTTATAGGCCTGGCTTCCTATTTTGAAAATTCGTGAATAATTTTTCACACATTATGCTCCCATTGTTTCATTTGAACACCTGTACCCAATTCAACTGGAAACCTGAGCATGAAAAGGTCAGACAGACAATTATTTCTGTTTTAACTGATAAACCCGTACTTACAATTTTTGACCCAGACCTCCCGGTTGAATTACACACTGATGCGAGTGCTATCGGTTATGGAGGTATTTTATTTCAACAAGTTGATGGCCGTTGCGCGTTGTTGAGTACTACAGCCGAAGAACCACGGACACCGAGTCGAGATACCACTCTTATGAGTTGGAAACTCTAGCGGTAGTGAAAGCTGTAATACGTTTCCATCATTACCTTCAGGGACGTCACTTTGTAGTAATTACTGATTGTAACTCTCTAAAAGCATCTCACAACAAGGTCGATCTTTCCCCGCGAGTCCATCGCTATTGGGCTTTCCTACAGGCATATGATTTTGAGATTGTCTACAGGGACGGTAAACGGATGAGCCATTTTGATTTCTTATCTCGCAACCCTTTGCCCGAACCACCCGCATTACCTAAGAATGCGTCAAAGATCGAGAGGGTAGAACAAAAACAAATTAATCTTACAAATCTGTCAGAAAATTGGCTATTGGCTGAACAGTTCCGAGATAACGAAGTTCACTCTATTGTCATAAATCTCAAAGAAAATCAACTACGCGGATAAAACATTAGAGAAGATGTATGAACATTACTGGTTTGACGGTATAGCCAAGTACGTACGTAAATTCGTAGACAATTGCATAACGTGCAAAGTTTCAAAGTCTCATTTCGGACGTGTCCAAACAGAACTTCACCCCATACCCAAAATTACTGTCCCCTGGCATACAGTGCATGCCGGATATTACCGGCAAATTAAGCGGAAAAAACTATCAAAAGGAATACGTGACAGTGTTGGTAGACGCATTCACAAAATACGCGCTTCTTCATCATACTCTTCGTATTGACACAACTAGTTTTGTCAAGGCGCTCAAATCTAGTGTCGCTCTCTTTGGTACACCCACACGCGTAATAGCAGACCAAGGTCGTTGCTTTGCTAGTAAAGAATTGAAAGAATACTGTAGTTCGCATAAAATTCACCTACACAGGACAGGTTCCAGGCGAGCAAACGGCCAGGTAGAACGCGTGATGAGTACACTAAAGAGCATGCTTACTGCAGTAGAAACATCGCATAGGTCGTGGCAAGAAGCTCTTGACGAGGTACAACTGGCGTTAAATTGCACTGTAAATAGAGTAACAAAGGCGAGCCCCCTCGAACTTATGATAGGTCGCGTATCTAGGCCATTAAATCTTTTGACAGCTGACGATACTGAAGTTGAGGTAGATATTTCTGAAACTAGAGAACACGCAGCCCACAACATCGAACGAAGTTCTAATTATGAAAAGTCTCGTTTTGACAGTAATAAGGCTAAATTAGTTAAATTTAATGTCGGTGACCTGGTTCTTATTCAAAACGAAGAGCGAAACCAAAAAAAAATAGATCCGAAATATAAAGGTCCATTTCAAATAATTGATGTACTTGAAGGCGATCGTTACACTTTGAAATCGTTGACCAGTAACAGAACCTATAAGTATGCCCACGATCGTCTTAGAAAGATGCCTCAATGTGAAGTTCCGTCTGAACTGATTGTTGACATAGAATCTAATGCAGATGAATCTAGTGAAAGCACTTAGGCTATTGTTTAAATATGACGCACACTAAAATGACTAAGTAACTACCTACCCTTTCTTAATCAAACTGTACAGTCTGGTCGTAGTTGTAACTGCGATTCTAGAGTGGTTCAGGGTGCAATGCGCGGCTAGATGTATGGTGGCTGGGTCTGAATATGACTACTGTATGGGTCTGAATAAGACTACTGTTTGGGTCTGAATAAGACTACTGTTTGGGTCTGACTAAGACTACTGTTTGGGTCTGAGTAAGACTACTGTTTGGGTCTGAATAAGACTACTGTTTTGGGTCTCAATGAGACTACGCTGCCGAGCAGCCGGGTCAAATTAGTGTTGTGTGTTTTTGTATTGTTCACTGTATACAAGTTTGTTCTCAATACGCTTACTTGTGAGGTATCTTTCGAACTTTCTTTGAAATGTTAACCATTGTAGTCAGGTTAAGCCGAGCAAGAGTTTTGCTACAAATGATAATTTTGTTACAGATACACACGAGGACGTGTGACTCATCAGTTTGGCCGTGTCGTCGCAAGCAATTTCAAGACTACAACATTATCAAATTACTTCCCATTAATTTCATAATATTGGTCAAACGGTAACTTAATTCTTATTGGTTTATACAGTGAACTCCGTGAGGTGGCGCTTTGATTTCCAGCCATACCTACACGTGGACAGAGTCGATCAAGAAGGCTAGATTCGCATTGCTGCGACTGACTGACGCCATAGTGTTAAAATCATACGATCGAAACTGTCAAGTTCACCGTAAAAACCTTTATTCCTTTTAAATTATCGAATAAAACGTGACTGTGATTTGTACTTGAATCTACGTTTTACTGGTTTGCCCGAGTACCCACCTATATCATGGAACCCGTACCAAGAAACGATGACGATAGTCCTGTTATCGATACGTTCACGCTTCCGCCGTCACATGTAAAGATTTTTATTTTACTATACCGACTTCTGCTTTTATTTGATTATTTTTAAATTCCCTACTTAGTGCAAAATATCATCAAAAAATCCGAATAACGTTATTAACACCATAATATGGTGTTAAATAACGTTATTCGGATTATGTTAATAAAATAAACTAAAATGATGCATAGAGTATGTGGAAAAAAAAAAGCTCATATGTGCTGAACAATTTAAGCTTTCCCTTTCGACTTATCCACATAGAACGCGCTGAAAAAGTATAAATATTGCAAAAAAAACATTATTTAAAGAAAAGTCCCTAGACTAAAATTAAACTATTATTTTTTATTATTTCATTGATCTTATCAACTACGAAGTAGGAAAAAGAAACATTAACATCCAATTATTATATTTTTTATTAATTTAATGTGCATTCAGTCGTAAGACTTTATGCAGATCGGTCGGAGTCATTAGGGCGACGAGACCAGTGTCTCGACTGCCTCATTAGAGCACATCCTTCCTTTTCAGCCATTTCACCGTTAGGGAAGGTTTTAAGAGATCATTGGCCAGGGTATTTGGATGAACCGAGACCCGCTCAGCATATTTCCTTTTGAATTTGTCAATTTCAGTCTGAATAGTGGGAACGACAAGATAATTCTAAATGTCGCCATTTCTGGAGAACCACTCGTGATGGTACGCAGAAATTTGTTTTGAACACGTTGGATGTACATGACATTGCTCTTACTGGCAGAGCCCCACAGTGGGATTCCGTAGGTCCAGATGGGCTTCAACACGGCATTGTGAAGTCTCCAAATACTCCCAGAGGGAGATGTTCACACAAAGCCTGTTCTTCACCTACGGCGATAGATGGAAGGTGCTACGTCAGAACCTGACTCCACTGTTCTCCTCTGCCAAGATGAAGAACATGTTTCATTTGATAGAGAAGTGCTCTCATGTGTTCGAGAAGATACTCGACCAAGAAGTGCAGAAATGCAACGAGATCGAAGCGAGGACGCTCATGGCGAGGTACACGATGGACTGCTTTGGATCCTGTGCGTTCGGCGTTGACACAGAGACGATGGTAAAGAAAGAAAACAATCCATTCACACTCATTGGTGATGTGATCTTTAATACCGATAAATTCAGAGCATTCAAGGTTATTGTGCGAGCTATCTGGCCGGCCATCTTCTACGCACTGGGATTCAAAGTGATGCCGAAAGAAGTTGATAATTTCTTCAATCATTTGTTGACAGGAACTTTTAAAGGCCGCAATTATACGCCTACGTCAAGGAACGACTTTATTGATCTCGTGCTGAAATTTAAGACCAACCATTCGATGACTGGCGACTGTATTAAAAATATGAAATCTGATTCAGGAACGAAAGTAAATTTAGATGTAGACGACGATCTGTTGGTGTCGCAGTGCGTGTTGGTTTTCTCAGCAGGATACGAGACTTCAGCAACCACTTTGAGTTTCACTTTGTTTGAGTTGGCGAAACATCCTGAAGCTCAAGAACGACTGTTGGAAGAGGTGGATGATTACCTGCGTCGTCATAACAACGTGCTGAAGTACGAGTGCGTCGCAGAGACACCTTACATGGAAGCGTGTATTGATGAAGCACTTCGTCTGTATCCAGTGCTAGGTGTACTAACTCGCGAGGTGGTAGAAGATTACACGTTTCCATCAGGTCTGAAGCTAGAGAAGGGTCTCCGTGTGCACCTGCCTGTGTACCACTTGCAACATAACCCGGAGTTCTTCCCGGAACCTGAAAAGTACCGTCCGGAGCGGTTCCTGGCTGAGAACAAGCAGAACATCAGGCCATACACTTATATGCCTTTTGGTGATGGGCCCAGAATCTGTATAGGTAAGTTCTAAATGTATCATTTTTCGTTGACCTTTGTAAAATGGTTGTATTCCATTTATATATAAGTATAGATCGCTCACACCATACAGTGAGTCAATCCACCTAGCCTTTTCCCAACTATCTTAGGGTCGGCTTACAATCTAACCACATGCAGCTGAATCCATACCTACAGTCAGAGTCAAAATTGAAAGAGAGAGACGGGCTTTTTCATCTTATGTTAAGTTTTGTTTAAAGAGTTTTGCCACTTAAGACCGACTGTAAAAGAAACCACCCGACTAAAAAAAAACTCTGATAACTAAATTAACTTTGATATTTTCAGAAGACGTTGCCTTTTGTTTTGTATTTTCGGTTTTTGCCACCGACTTATTTTTCAATTCGAAGAGTTTTTTTTTTGAGAAAGCTTGACCAACGGATGGGACCACTCGATAAGTGTACCCTTTCAATCAAAAGAAGAATATTTCAAATCAGTTCATAAAAGAGTTCTGAGATTGAGTTGAAGTCGGTTAAAAATTATGGAGCACTAAGCCAAGCATGGGGAGCTTACCTAGTACTTTTAACATACTGCAGAGTATGTTATTCTAATCCTAACGCAATCAGTTAGTACCGGCGTGATTTAGTAGTAAGTACATACAAACTGAAAAAAGTTACAAGATAAGAAGCTGTTTTGATTGGTTCTGGACATTGGACCTACTCATATTCAAAATATAACTTTTAATTGTGTAATGTTTGAAGTTTTAATTATTTTTTTTATTTTCTTATGATGACGACAAAAAAAGTGGATGCGTAATAAAGAAGATACGCCCATGTTTTCAAATACGTAAAACCTTACACGAAAACCTTTAACATGGTGACACTAGTTAATATTACTACAGAGTCTGAAAAATTAGTTGATAAGTAAATTGTCACCCTACGTTAATTTGTCTTAATAGTGTTATTTCACACTGCTGCTGCTTTGTGGTGTCTACAAATCGAAAACCCAAGAAGACACATTGCTTGCCAAGTTTTGAATTCGCAACCCAATACTTAAACTCCGAAGGCACCACGTCTTTAATCTATCCTGTTTGTTCAAAATTTCAAATAATAAACAATCATTGTCTTGTCCAGGTATGAGATTCGCAAGAATGCAAATGGCGGCCGCTCTGATAACACTACTGAAGAAGTATCGCGTGGAGCTGGCTCCAGGTATGGAGAAACAAGTGACGTTCGAGCCCGGAGCTGTAGTGACGCAGCCTATTGGGGGAATCTGACTGAAGTTTATTGAAAGAAAGGGTTGGGAGCAAAGGCTGTTGCAGTCACCTTGAATTTGTTGTAAATTTTAGTTTTAAGTCGTCATTGTATCATCCCATCTACATGTATGTCTCTTTTTGTATTTTAAGCAGACTTCTGTAATGAAAAGTTCGTCATCTCAAAGAAAGCAAAGTTTCGTCTAAAATTATATTGAAATCGCAAACTAAAAAATAAGAAAAAAAAACATTTTTTTCCCCTAACTAGATGCTTATTTGAAATTATCAAGTTAGATTCTTATGAGCCCTTAAAAACGCTAATAAACTGGGTTTTTTTTTGTAGGTCTTACAGTTTTTGTATAAATCGACTTAAATTGTACATCTAGATTTAGCGGTTAATTGTGTAAGTGAAGGTAGATACTTTTAGTTTTTTTTAAATATTTTCTTCCATAATTATTACGGATTTTGTTAAAAAGTACAAATAGGTAACAATCTAGTTTTTAAAAAATATGTTAAACTTGAACCTAACGCGCAATTTTTTTCACAATAACACGATAAGAGACTCAAACCGGCAAAATATGATGGACCTTGAATTTGGTCTCACATAAAATATCATTATTACACACAACGCTCTCCACAATAACAAACGTTACTTTATTCCTTATCTTATCTTCTACTCTAAACATTAAACAAAAGAACGCTAGGCCACTTGGAGCGAACGTAAATCAAGTTTTATCGCGCCCGGCCGCTCGGGTGTCAAGTGTCTTATTTTAATGGCCACTTAACTTTTCTATTAATCGAAAGCATGTCAGCGGTAGCGAAAAATAAACGTACAATTATATTTAACACCCTAGTAAAATCAAACCTTGAATACGTAATCGAACTATGGGGATCAGCTGCAAAATCTAATCTAAACTCACTACAAAGAATACAAAACAAAATTATTAAAGTGTAATTCCACTATGACTATATCTATATCCAACAAAAAAAATACGAGAAACCTAATCTACTAAATCTCACGCAACTTTACACATATGACACCTGCATTCTCATTAAAAAATCACCATGAATTCCGTACAATCAAATATACAACTTTATAAAAAAACATTAACATACAGCACAAGAAGTAAAAACAAGTTTCAACTAAAGACCACACGTGCACGGACTAATTACGGCAAAATATATAAAACAAAACATTTATAAATAAAGTTTCGAATAGATCAAGACCCAAAACATCACCGACTGAGTTAATAAGCCCGCAGGATCAGCCAGTTCATTGCTTAAACAAAGTAAACCACTTTTTTGCCAGTATTGGCTCAAACCTGGCCAGTAAAATAACCGCCCAACAGCAGGGTCATGATGATTCCCTGACTTGTACCCACCTACCAACCTCTGCCAATTCCATGGTTCTCCTGCCTACTGATGAAGATGAGGTAGCTACCATTGTTTCCTCTCTCAAGCGCGACTGCGCCGTGGGCTGTGACAACATTTCGTCAAACTTTCTCATTGCACATAAGAATCTTTTAGTACCATCGATTACACATGTCTGCAACTTGGCGATAGAATCTGGTACCTTTCCACTTGCGTTTAAAAAGGCACTTATCCATCCAATTCACAAGAGCGGGGACCGACACTGTGTTAATAATTATAGACCCATAGCAATTCTGCCTGCCTTATCAAAAATTCTGGAACGGCTATTGAAATATCTAGAATCAAATAACCTGCTGTCCCAGTTTCAGTTCGGTTTTCGTGCAGGGAAATCGACAGGAATGGCAGTGCACGAATTGACAAACTTTATTGTTTCTAACATGGATGATAGAAAGAAGTCGTTAGCCATCTTTTTAGACATAGCAAAAGCCTTTGATACAGCGTCGGTCCCGATCTTGCTTCGTAAGCTTGAAAACCTCGGCATACGTGGAAATCATTTGTCACTTTTCAAAGATTACTTAACTAACCGCACACAATTTGTTAAAATTGATAACCACTTTAGTGATACTCTTCCCGTAGCTTTTGGAGTTCCACAGGGTAGCACCCTTGGGCCCACATTATTCCTGGTGTATATTAACGACCTCTGCGATCTCTCCCTTAAAAATCATCGTATTATTAACTTTGCGGATGACACTGTGCTTCTTTTCAGTGCAGACTCATGGGAAGAGGTTCATAACTACGCTCAGGTTGGGTTTAATGCTGTGAATGATTGGCTGAGAACCAATATACTCACCTTAAACGCCACTAAAACCAAGTATGTTGCATTTTCTCTGAGATACAGTCCGCAGTCATATTTCCAACCATTCTACATCGTCGCTCACACATGTTTATCCCCCCATAACGGTGATTGCTCTTGTCCCAAATTGCAGAGAGTAAACCATATTAAATACTTGGGTATCACCTTAGACTCTAAATTAAACTTTGCGGAACATATAAATTGTCTGACTGGCAAAATACGGAAATTTATCTATGTGGTTAAGAATCTTCGGTCGATCTTAAACTCCAAGCAACTACTATCTGTTTATTGTGCTTTGTGCCAATCGCTCCTGACGTACTGCATCACTTCATGGGGTGGACCGTTTAAAACTAACCTTGTAGCACTGGAGAGGGCTCAAAGGGCAGTCCTTAAAGTTGCACTATTTCTTCCTTTCCGTCATCCCACTGTAGAAGTTTATAAGTCTGCTAAAGTCCTCTCAATTCGTCAGCTTTTTGTTCTCCATGTGGCTTTGAAACAACGATCTCTTATTCTTTTTGTAAATACCGATAATAATTACGATATGAGAAGAAGAAGGAATATATGCCAACCTAAATCAGTAAAATCCAAATTTTCCCAAAATTTCTTTTCTTTTCTTGGCCCATTTCTATATAACAGACTGAATCATTTACTCTCTGTTGATAACCTAAACAAAGCAGTTTTTAAAAGGAAAATAACTGACTGGCTTATCACATTAGATTATATACAAATTGAAGATCTTTTTAAAACTATATCTTGACATAAAAATTGACAAAAATCCCTTCGCAAAACACACATCCAAGCACCCCAAACTACGCACACACTCACTCCACATCTCACACACTCACCAACACGCTTTCACACACATTCACGTACATCCTCCCTTGCATGTATTCTTAATTAATTAATTAATAAATTACTTTATTTCAATAATTTTATAAATCATGTTTAATGAGCAGTATTGCAATATTATAATGTGTTATGTTTTTATTTCTATAAGATATACGAATCAGATCGTGTCCAGTGCAACGAAAATAATGTGAAACTTTGTTATGGGGGCCTGGTGACCTGACATCCAGGTTTTGTAAAAAAACTTAGTTTAGGCACCAGTCTTCCACAAATAACTATGAAACTGTGTCTGTAGACTATTAAATACTATATCTGTAATTTGTGGAAAGAAATAAATAATTATTATTATAAAAAAATATTATTATTTATGTACCCGGTAACTGCACCAACACCCCAGAGGCAAACATAATGTTTTATTTTTTATAATCACTTTGTACCTATCTCATTTTATGTGAACTATTACTGTTCTTATGAGAAATAAAACTCTTTAAACCTAATACGAGTAGCTTATCAGAGTCTGATTTGGAAGTACTGGAGTTTTTTTTAATATATCGGTACCCAGAAACTTAAGACGTAGGAGGAATCCGTTCGAAATGTTTACGGATGAAGAATTCAAATCGAGAAATGGCTTTGATAAGAACACTGTGATACATATAAGTAAAGTTATCGGCCCGAATATCCATTGTCTGTTTTGGAAAAATGTTTTATCGCATTACGATTTTACGCCACAGGTACTTTCCAAGTCGTAATTGGTGATGACATTATCTTTCACAAACCCACTGTGTCAAGAGTGGTTTATAAAGTAAGCAAGAAAATAGTAAAGCTGGCTACATGTTATATAGGTATGCCAAATTAGGAAGACCTGAGAGAATTCAAGACTCATTTTTTTTATATAGCTGGATTTCCAAATGTAATTGGTTGTGTAGATGTATCGCACATACCAATTCAATCTCCTGGAGGTGAGCAAGCAGAACACATCCGTGATATAGATACTCGCTGGCATGGATCAACACATGACAGTACCGTGTTTGATAATTCATTCCTGCGAGTTCGACTGGATAACAATGAGACAGTTTGTCACCTCATGGGAGACAGTGCTTATCCTTGTGGAAGATTCATGATGACACCATTTTTTAATTCAGCTACAAATGCGGAAAAACTATACATTGAAGCACAAATCATGACCAGAAACACTGTGGAAAGGACGAAGAAGAAGGGGAAAGAAGGAGGGTGGAGGAAGAAGATTTGCATGCCTTTCTCAAAAATTAAGGTTAAATTTAGATCACACATAATATGTAATTGTTGCAACAGCTGTGTTACACAATATATCTCTACAGCAAAATGATTCTATGATAATGGATTCTGCTCCTGAAGAAGATATTGTTACAGAACCTATTGAACAACCTCTTTCTTCTGAAGGAAACCATTTTCGTCGGTTATTGTAGGAACAATATTTGAGGTTGGTTAAGGTTCCTTTTAACAAAATTTTCATGTTTTATATACTATGATCACACAAATTAAAACACAAATTACCCTGTGGTTGTTTATTTTAATTGTATTTCAAGTAAAAAAATAAGATGAGATAACAACTTAAAGGATACAAACATGGAAGATGATACATATCAAATTTAAGATAACTCTTTTAGAAGTTATGAAATTAGAAAGAAAAAAATTTGGAACATTCAAATTGCTTGCTAGAAGTTGCTTGTGTTTCAGACACTCAATCTTCCTTTGTATTTGGATACAAAGAAAAGGAAAGGAAGATTTGGTACTATGATGATGTTTGAGAAGTACTAGGATGTGCATCATTACTTAGTACTTGTGTTTCTTCAATATCTGTAACTAATAAATTGTACTGTATAAACCCATAACACTGAATTATATGTGTAATATAAATATAAAACAATTCAAAGAAGAAACTCTTTGGACTTACCTTAGCTGTAATATGGTGCGGATGAGTCAAATTCGTTAGTTAATGGTTTGAATTGAGTAGTTAATGAAGCCAAAATTTTCTAATCAATTGCGGTTGTCTCCCCGACAATGATGTCGTTCATACATCCGCCCATAAATAGCGACCTAACATATTTTTAAACTAAATAGTGTAATGGCACTTAATAAACCTCGAATAGCAATATTTTATTGCTATTAATAAAACTAATAATAAAAACTAATTATGCTAATAAAATCAATTTTACACAAGATCTCTTATACAGACTTATACAGACCCATCTAGCGGCCACTAAGAAACTGGTAATAGGTTACATGGTTATTAAATTATTTGTTGCGTATTCAGAAACCAGTGACAGTTAACCGACCAACCGTTTATCGTACGCATAACTTTATTGAATCAATAGCTAATGAGAGTTTATCTGGAATCTTCAGAAACCGGGCATCAGACCGTTACCTGTCACCCTTACCCTGTCTGCAGTTTTTGGCTTATGGCTCGTTAAGCTTAAATTTAACAACTGGAGATCACTTCGTAAAAGCAGACCTTAATGACACTTGTTCGGGATGCTGTTAACTTTCGATAAAATTGACAACTTTGTTTCGTGTGTCCACTGCGAGCGAAGGATGAGAAAAAAATGTATGCTACATCAGCATCATAGTGAAGAGATATGAGGAACAGGGTGTAAAGTTCACTTATACTCTTCGGAAAAGGGAGGATCCGCCGACCAGATGGATGTCGTATCTGGTGGGCAACCGCCCCATTATTTTTTAATATTTTATTTTTATGTATGGCATCTCGTAGTTGACCTTGAGAGGTCGTGACACTTCACCGGACTATAACCCCATGATTGTTGTCGGGAAGTTGTACCCCCCCTCCCGACCCTTGCTCGAGCCAGCCCGCGCCGCTGAGCCTGTAGCTTTAAATTCGTCCCTAATTAATATCAATCCTGATCCAGCTAGTCCCTTGCTGCCCTCTTCCAGCGACGCCCTAAGCCGAGGTCCGTACCCCACAGGGGGTGCCCTTAGCGTTGTCGCTTAGTTTTAATTAGTATTTAAGTTTAAGTCCTGGCTGGAGGCCTTAATTTATTAGGGCAACCACAGGCAAGTCCGTCTAAGTAGACGACAACCTCATAGGTTGACCTGCGAGATGCCATTTATAAAAAAAAAGGGAAGTTGTATATGTATATGCTAGCTGCGCGGTAAACTCTGATTGCGCGGTGCAGGATTTGTGTGACGTCAGTGTGATGCGTTGTTCGCATGTGGCGGTATTGACGATTAAGAGATGTTTACTTTTCTGATAACTGTGATCCTTTTCGAAGGCTCACAGTTCTCACAAAAGTCGAGAAGGATCACAGTTCTCAAATACACCGAGTATTTATCTAGGATGAGACCTACTTCGCTAACGGGGCATAACCTTCGCAAAATGTGTTTGTTGACACAATTGGTATCTGCTGATGATTGACCCACAGTTCAGTCAATATGGACTAGTAGCAATATTTGGGGTTTAACGTTGACTCTAGATGATTTCAATCCTCTAAGATTTTGGATTGATCTTTTTAAATTTAAATGGAAAAAAAACAGGCAAAAGTGAATCGTGCCCGTCCATTCGGCTCGCCCCCTGTTACATGGGACACCTCTGCCTAACCCTTCAGGGAATACTAGCGTGACGTTATATTTATGCAGTAAGTTTTGTGATTCGTATTATATACCTTTTGCTTTCTCACAGAGCGCATATTGGATCCACCTAGCAACAACTTAGACATAGGGCAAGTTAGTCAAATATCTTGTAGGTCACGTCATCTGTAATGCTTAATAATAGTTATTTCGGCACTGCAAACCGACACTCAGATAGTAAAAACGACTTGGTAGGAAAACTAATATAAGAATCGTCTGGGCAGTAAAAACTGATACTGGTAAGTTATTGTTCGTTTTCCTCATAAGAAATAATAAATTACCCCTAAATGGCCTAAAGTAGTAATCGTAAATAATAATAATAAAAATTGCTTTATTTTCAGGTAACTAAGGCCCATAGATAAAATACACAAAATAATCTTGCAAAATAATAACAATACATAATAAAAAAACATTTACAATCTTTTTACTACGAGTCTTTGTGTCGTGTAGCCTTTCACGAAAACGCCGATACACGACACCCCTCGGCCGAAATAACATAACAGTGTATTTTTTCGCCGCGCTGTTTGTAACACGACGCTCTCTGATAAATAATCAATGCTCGGTTCAACACCGAGATTTGAGAATCCAGTGCAATCTACTAGCAAATAATGGTATAGATCACGCCAAACTTCTAGACGCCTCTGATACAAAATGGGTTTTTTTGGGAAAAATCGCATATACATCCCGAAGACCAAGTCAAGACTAGCTTCGTCTCACCGTTTGGAACGTTCCGTTTGAAACACATGCCATTTGGATAACGGAACAAGCCCGCTACGTTCCAGAGACTCATAGATAAATTCATTCAAAGTTTAGGAACGAGACCAAAGTGTGTACTGTCGTATTTAGATGATTTGATCATACGATCTGTCACAGTGACACAACACATTGAGGATTTATAGGAAATATTTGCAAAACTCAGAGAATTTAACCTAAAGGCTAATTGGAAAAAGCTTTAATTTATTTGCTCCGAGATAAAGTGTTTGGGATAAGTATCTAATAGTTCCAGAAGGATTTAAGAGCAGGGCGATGTCTGAATTGCCCATACAAACGTAATACTCAAACCATTTGCAATTTAAGCATATTTCTACCATAGTATGCTTATATTCGGATTAAGACAGTGTTTATCTAGGTTCCTACAGCTTTTTGCATTTCGCACGTTTTTACAGCGTTAGTGACATGTTTTTTTATGGTTTTTTCTGTACTATAAATAACAATATCTGTAATTTTGTTGTATTAGAAACATAGCCTATATTATCTAGTTGCAAAGATTCGAAATAAAAAGAAAAAAGATTAAGTTTTCATTCATTATTTTTGGTATTACATATCACATCAAAATTTATCACAATTTTTCAATAGCTAGTATTACTATCGCGTCAAGAAAATGTTTGTGTGCATGGTCGTACTGCTCAGGGTAGTAGGTGTGTATCGCTCGGACAAGCACACACATTACCGCAACGTTTTGCCCGCCGGGGTGTTCCGTGATTGTTGTCCGTGTTAGACGATTACTTTATTGTCCTGTGCGTACGTATTTATTTGCTTTCTAAATTGTATTGTAATATTTTTGACACTATTGACTTACAAATGCTGTGAACTTGGATTTAGATTTGCCTTATATTTGGTATCGAGTAACCTAACCATTCTTACGAACTTTAGCTTTGCTTGCGGATTTATTATAAGTCAAGATATTTTTTTCGATATGGTTTGGTTGCCGATATGGACTCCGAACGTTGGGATGTATTTAACAGTATTACCCAATGACATATTATAAGTTACCTACCTTCTATCTTCTTAGTTACTAAGTGTTTTTCATAGGCATCCAAGCAATAGGTCGGTAATCTGTTATTTTTCATTTTTTATATGTATCTTTTCAAGGAGTCGAAGTACTGCGTTCATTGATCCATCAACTGAAAGCACTTTCTTGGTATAATTCAAGAATTTGAGAATTTTAGAGAATAAATATTGCAAAAAAAAAAAAACAAGTAAATTGTTTTAGTACACATATTGCAGTAAATTTGATAAAAATGTTAATACGTAACATTATATTACGGACTTTTCTAACGTTATTTCTTACTAGCTTCCGCTCGCGGCTTCGCCCATGTGGAGTGTTGCTGAAAAGTAGCCTATATACTTCCTCAGGCTTTAAACACAGTTCAGCGGATTAGCCGTTAAACCTCACAGCCCCGCTCTGCTCGCTGTGTCCGCCGTTCAGATAGTGGTAACTTTTGAACAATCCATCCAAATTAATAAATGCAAAAGACGAAAGTTTATCAACATCAAACACCAAAAGCGATTTAGGTATTAATTTTAATGAGAATTAACTAAATACTCTAAAATGTGTATTGTAAAAACAAAAAAGCAATTTATTTATGGCTCACTATTTTGGCTATAATAGCTTCCACATCAACTATAGATGTATGCTGCCGCGGACTTTTATTTAGAATTGTTATGACCATCAATCCCACGATACATTATCATCCTGTAGGTACTACGTCTACACGAACACCATACGGCTTAGACAGCGCACGACAAGATAGCTCTCAGAGGGGGCTGGATTTTTTCCGACTTACTTTATACTTATCAATATAATATGTACTTGCACTTCGCCCGCGACTTCGTCCGCGTGGATTTCGAAAAAAATAACATAAGTAGCATAGCTTCATCAGACATAATCTCGGCTTCTAATGGTTAAACAATTTTATAAATCTGTCCAGTAGTTTCGGAGCCTATTCAATACAAACAAACAATCAAATCTTTCTTCATAATCACATTTGTATAAATTAGTATTTACCTACCTATCTACCTACCTATAGAGCTTTATTTGTTCCGTTTCTTTAGACCATGTTCGCATGGATGAAAATATCTCGAGGCGGGATTTTATCGGGTACTGCATTTCCAACTTTCGATGTTGAACCGAGCATTGAGAATTCCAGCAGAGTGCTACACACTGTTGGATTTTCAACTCTCGGAGCTAAACAGTGTTGAAGATCCAGTGCGCGAAAAAAATATCTCAAGGACCTGCTCCTCTTTAAGTTTAGTTTCTTTTTTATAGATGAATCAATAATAATAACGGTAATAGCAATATTTATGAAGAACATAACAAAATAAATATTTATTCAAAATCCTTTATTTTTATTGTTCTAAGCACAGGACGGTGTAATTGATGTACTCTTATCCCGTAAGTAAGTATACATTATTGGAATATTTTTATTTAAGAATTTTATTATTTGACTTGTATTTATGATTTATACATTTAGTAACAATTTTTAACCTTTCTCGGCCCCGGAAATGGCGTACGTAATGTGGTAATACGCTCGCGAAATTTCGCGATATCGCGGAAATTCGCCGTTTACGCGGTTTTGATTAAAAAAAAAACTTTTTCATAAATTTTTGGTAGATTCCACCCACTATAAGTAAATTATTTTGGGTTCTTGAATAAACATACCATATTACAAAATAAAAACAGTTTTCGTAATACGAGAGTTGAATATTGTAAATAAATGGCGAAATAATACTTACAATTTTCAAAAACGGTTTGTTTACGTAAAACATTTTTGCACACAAAAACTTTTTTTTATGATTTTTCGCTCAAATAACTATCCACAACAATGAAATAACTATTCACAAGTAAATATCAATCCACTCACAGTCAATTTAAACACAAAAACACTTAAGTTCACTAAAAAACGAACATGCGTCATTGACAGACCACCCACGGCGACAAACTACGCGACTTTAACATTTTTTAAAAAAATATTCCGACAAAATTTATGGTTTCGAACGACTGATTTGAATAGAGTAACTATCTGGCTCGACCCTGACACAAACCACAGACTAATGTAACCTTTATTTATTTTACTGTTAGAGATAAAACCGCGCGAAACGGTTGGATCCCAAATGGGACCAGCGGGGCTTGAGAGAATTTTCGATTACCGAACCCAAATGGGACCAGCGGGACTTGAGCGGTAGTTTAGTAAAAGTAATAAGTACATAATTAAGACAGAAGAAGCCTTGGTTTTTTTAAAGAGGAGACCAAGGGAATAAATTAACTTATATATACGGGCTTAAAACTAACAAAGACAATATCCCTATAATTTGTATTTACTCGACGTACAACGTCGGCCGAGTCCCCCTTAATCTCCGACCGCGCGTGATGACGATGTTTATGTACCACAAGTACTACCTTATCTAATTTATTTAAAAACACCAACAGCTTAAAGGTACTTTTCTTTATTTTCTCTACAAGGCCTGGATGTCGAAATATTCTTAATCTGAATGCATTAAGGACCACATTATTATCTTTCAAAACTTGTAACATTCATTTAAGTTACTGCCAAACACAATATCATCGCCAACTAGTGCAGGAGTCAGAGAAATCTATCTTATTTTGTACATCTTGTTTTATGTCAATAAATATTTTTAAATTTAATTTAATGAAATTAACGACGCCCTTACAAGGCAGAAGCATCCTTTCCATGATTTTCTGAAAATGTTCGGGTGCACATGGTATACCAAACATCAGGCGCTTTTATCGAAACAGGCCTTTACTGGTTATAAATGTTGTGATATCCCGACAATCTCCTTTTATTTCGACTTGGTGGAATGCGTCTTTAATATCGAGTTTAGAAAAGATACATGGCTTCCTGAGCTTTGGAAGAAGTTGGGTCATTGCAGTTGCACATCTCATGTCGACACATAGCCTTAAGGTGTCATCACTCTTAAGAATGGGTACTACCAGCGAAACCCAGGTTGTGGCTTGATCTACAGGTTCAATGATGTCTTTTTTGACTAACTCATCAATTGTATCAATGATTTTATTTTCGAGCGGAATTGGTACTCGCCTATATGGCTGACATATGGGTGTCACAGATGGATCTATAGCAATAGCCAATTGGATATTTTTGAATTTAGGAAAATTCTCTGTATAATATATTTATACTCACCCCTATTTTACGCACATTGAGACATGTAGCTGTATGATTGCCTAACAAATTACGAGTACCATTTATAATCACATAAAATTTTGCAGTTTTTGTTTCTGGTCCAACTCCGATTGATGCTTTAAATCAGAACCTGGTTGCTGGTTAGACACAACAACAGCTTTTGGTTTTAAATTCCCAGGTTTTATCATTTATTACATTATTTTTACTCCCCGAGTCGATGAGCATATTCTGTCATTTTTTTTGTTTGTCCTAAGTAATAGGTGTTTTACGCTTGAGTTTCCTTGTTCGACATTGACTCATGAAGTGACCTTTAAAGCCACAATTGTCACATACTTTGTCCCCGCCAGGACAACGTGTATCATCACACTTGTGATTTCCACTTCCACATATTGTACCCCGTGTTTGTTCTTGTTCCAATCCTATTGACCTGTTCAGTTTTGATTACTTGGAATTCCTTTAATTGTCTATCTGCGGTTTCGATTGAATTGGCTTCTAAAATAACCTTTTCTATTGTAACGGAATCTCCTAATTGTAGTATTTTCTTTCTAAGGTCTGATGAGGTACATTCCTCCGCAATAGACCAATCTATGAGAGCGTTGTCTTTGTTAGCAAAATCACATTTGGAACATTGACTATGCAATCTAACTAAGAAGTTTTGCAACTTTTCGTCGGGTTCTTGTTTCATGAGTCGGTATAAGTGTCGTTCATAAACAAAACTCTGCTTCGGAAAAAAGTAATCATCTAGTTTTTTTATAGCGGTCTCGAAAACATCGGAGGACGCGCCCTCTTCCACGTGTGCACCGGGAAGGTTATAATAGATATCTTGCAATCCTAAACCCGGTATGTAAAAGTGTTGCTCGTTTTTTTAAGGGCTGGTCTATGCCTAAGACTAGAAGATTTCGAGACCTAGTTTCCATCTTTGCCACCGATGGCCTAATGAGGACGTATCACCGTCGCAGTCGAGAGTTTCTATGGTCGGTAATTGAGACATGTTGCGACAATCTGCAAGAATAAAAAAGTGCTTCAAGTACTACGCAAATTAACCTAGCTAGCGATATGATAAGCACGATATAATACAAATGTATCTAGCTTAATATAATGCTTACGTAGTATTGTGTTTTTTTTTTACTTGCATACGAATTGCATATACGAGTATACTTTTATACCAGTAATATGTGTAACAAGATGGGTATTTACCCAATGGAATAGTATACAGTGTGTGATCTTTCGACTTGGCTAACACTTACAGGCACGATTGGTTGTTGTTGTCGTGGAGTCGGTAGCTTATTGAAAAAGATCAAAGTCAAGACTAAACTAAATAGGTTGTTTTAAAGTAATCCGTGCACTTATAATTACAAAATAGTTTTCTTTCTTAACTATATACGTTTTTTACTTGCATAAAAATAAAAATTCAGATTCTATGAACGATAATAATTATTGTTTAGATAAGTACTTAGGCGTGCGGTATTACTAAGAATGTAAATAGTTTTAATTAAATATAATGTGGGTAGGTCGAGAATGACACGGAGCATATCTCAATCTGTCTTAATTAGTTATCGTTCTGCAGGATTTATAGGCTCGGGTCTAGTATCGTTTGGCAGGAGTTTTGGGGTAAAAGGTTGAAGATGGTAGGGGTGGGTTCCCTGATTATAACGCTACCACTCTTATTACAAGGTAATGCGTATTTTTCGAGAAATTAATAATAAATGTTTCTAACCTCAAGTTAGATTACAGCGTAACGAAACGTTAAAATCGGCGATTGACAAACAAATCTGTACTAGTGTATTGTCTGTGGTGTAAAATATCGTGCAAAATCGATGAAACGGAACGTAAAAAAAAAAACGCTAATTGCGTCATGTGTCAGTGTCATTTGTTTACGTTCATTCCGTTTCTCCCAGAGTTGTGAGTAGTGTACCCCCACTTCATGGTTATTGGATAATTTCCATTGTTCCAAAACCGAATCGTGGCTTATTGGATAATCTCGGTCATTCGCCCTTTTTATTATTATGTTTGATTTACTCGCATTCTTTATTCTCGTCGCCAATGTTATGTCTCATTATTAACTCCTGGGTGGTTTAATAATACACAGATATATTTCTATTTGCGTGCTTGCGACACGTCCGCTCGCCTCGACTGCTGTCAACGTAATACCCCGCGGGCGGGTCGCTGGAGCACAGATTTATTAAATTATTTGACAGTACATCACAGTATCCATAGCTGAGTTCCCGACGAATTCAAAATCATAATCGTTAATGAGATACGAGACGTCGTGGGGCAGTAACCAAGTTTTCTGTAATGCGAATAGATCTGCCTTTTTGCAAAGCCGTCTGTGGCGGCATCTACACCGCCACATGCGAACAAACGCATCAATCCTGCATCGCGCAAGCAGAGTTTACCGCGCAGATAGCATATATACAACTTCCCGACAACAATCATCGGGCAGTTGCCCACCAGATACGACAAGGATCCTCCCTTCTGCTTTCTCAGCGTCCGTTCGTGCCCATGAATTTGAGTATTTGAGGGGATGAAGAAGTTCTTGCGGCCTTCCGATGGTTTTAGTAGCTTTCCAAAGCGACGTTTCTACCTTTCCCTGAGGTGACAAGCTTTCTAAAGTATTTCGGTACGAAGAGTTTGCTGATTCTTGTAGGAGCGTCTTCAGTTGTTTCGCAGCCTGGTTGAAGTCTGTTTTATCTGTAGGATGCTTATATTGATGCCAGATTCTACGTAGTCGCCGTTTTTCCGTAAGGTTTGCTTTAATATCTGCTTGTTAGGTTGACATTGTTGGAAGGCGAGTTAAGCAGGGTGAGTTTTTCCATGCAGATTCCTGAATCAGATTTGTGAGGTACTCGCAAGCGTTGTCGATATCTTCTGGAGTCTTCATGGGAATGGGAGTCTTCATGGGAAATGGGAGTCAGAATTTTTTCATCCAGGAGACTACGAAACCTCTGCCAGTTAGTCTTCCGATTTGATAAGGATTCCGTTGTCTCAGCATATATGACCGAAGTGCTCAAGGTAAGGATGACCGGCGTATGATCAGATGATCCATCAAGGCTCGATTCTATAGAGGAATAAAGATGACTGATTCCTTTCGTTACACAGAAGTCCAATACGTCCGGAATCTTGTTATGATCAGTTGGCCAGTTCGTCGGTTCTCCACAGGATATTGGTGTGAGGTGGTAAGCGTCCAGACAACTTTTAAGTGATCAGCCTCTTTGCAGACTCATATGGGAACCCCAGTATGTATGCTTTGCGTTCCAGTCCCCTCCTGATATGAATTTGTTTCCAAGTTGAGAAAAATAGTCTTCAAAGATTTTCTGAGTGATTTTGTGGTAAGGTGGGCAGTAAACGGCAGACAATGTGATCGGGCCTGCTCGATCGTCTAATCGGATAGTAGTAGCCTGGGTATGTTGTGTGGCGTATTGCTCTAGAACGGTGTGCTTAAGGTTTGATCTGATTACTATTGCAGTTCCGCATCAGCTTTGCCATCATCAGAATGGGGCGTGAAATAAATATTGAAACCTTTCGGTAACAACTACTTTTGGAGGCATGAGACTCAGAAACCAGAAAGTCAATAGTAGAGAGAGAGGAGGAGCGTGTATTTTCGATAGAGTAGGATTGCAGTTCAAAGAAGGAACGGATATATCGAAACAATCAGTTCCGGTGATTTTTGAATGCTGTGCTGTAGAGATAATAGCTGATAAAATTATTATTATTTGTATATACAGAATTCCTAAGCCGAATTACGAAATATTAGAATATATTTTATCAATTAAAAAAGTTATCTTGTGTCGAGATTTCAATGTAGATGTGTTGAAAAGAAACAAGGCTAAATTAGACTTGGAATTTTTTCTAATGAAATACAATCTAAAACTCTTTATACAAGGTTAAGTAGTCCGACTTTTTTTTTTTTGGGTGGGAATTCATTAAATGTCTTCTCCCGCTCTAGGTGGAGCGGGAGGGCGTGTCAGACTTTTACTGACTAAAACCCACCCGTGTTCTTTCAATTGCCTGTGCAGGGCCACGGATACTCTTTCAAATTACCCGCGACCCTGAGGCGTCGGCCCTATCGGACCCCGTTATTTTGTGCTGACATCTCTTTGAGGCGCGCGTGGAACACGACGCGCCATCGACCCGTGCCTGGTCCATACTGGACGGCGCCCATTGCTCGCCGTCCGCAAGCCCGCGCCTACGGTGGTCGGGAATCTGCAGGCGACTCCCGACGCCCAGGGCGTCTCTTGCGGCGACTAGTGGCGGCGTGAGGGCGCAAGGCTCTCTCCCTCACGCGCTCTGCCTCCTCCTTCGCAAGCATTACTGCTTCGCAAAAGGAGGTGACGGCTTTCTATTCTCTCTCGCTCCGTCGAAGGTGAGGACGCCGTGGCACCTCTCCAACCACTCCTCAAAGAGGGGACTTACCGTCGCTATTGTCGTGTGCCCAGCACTGGGTTGGGACAATCGCACCCTCCATGTCGCTATGAGATCCCACCGGAGCTCTGTCCGCTGTATCGTGATTTCTCACGGCAGCGGAGTTACACCCCGGCGTTTTGCCTCCTCGTGCCACTCCCATACGTGCGCGAGGGCTTTTGCCTCCAGATCCCATGGCGAAGTGGTCACACCTGTATTGTATACACTGCGAGGCTGAAGTTGTAGATCTGGTTCTTTCGGATCATACAGCTCAAATAATTAAAATACCTATTTAATAATAATAATAAAATATGTAGCAAAAAGCAAAGGCAGTTGCTTTGAGCATATAGGTTAAATTCGGACTCACTGAATAAAAAAGTTCTTAAAAATTATACAAAACTTTATAGAAAAATTATCAAGCTAACACATAAATCACAAAATAATCATTTTATAAACACCGCTGAAAACAAATCGAAGGCTACCTGGCAAATAATAAATAAAACCAATCTGTGTTTGCCACAGAAGTCAATCATGTGCGTCAATAGAGGTTATCTGTCGTTTAGACACCCCAGAGACATTGCAAACGGATTTAACAATTATTTTATTGACGAATTTGAAAATAATACTATAACTGACATCACGTTACATAATATTAATTTAAACAATCAGACATTAAATTTCCTGTTCATGCAACCTGTTACAACTGACGACATTATAAAAATATTTTTTTGCCTAAAAAACACAAACACTGTTGGGTACGATAGCGTTTCTACAAAAGTCATAAAATTTACTAAAGAAGTGACAGCACCTCCATTAGCGTATTCCCGAAAAAGGTCAAAAAAGTGGTGATAAAACCCTTACACAAAAAAAATGACAAAACTGATTTAAAAAACTATAGACCCATAGCGTTTTTTCCCATTTTTCCAAATTTTTTGAGAAAGTTATCTACAACTTTCTTAACACTTACTTCAAAAAATTTCAATGATTTTGTCACGAACAAAGGGGTTTCCGTAAGAATACTACCGTTAATATGGCACTCTTCGACCTATTAACAAACATCATGCCATCTGTAGATAGGAGAAATCCAGTCTGTGCTATTTATACCGACATGACCAAGGGTTTTTGACTATGTTGACCATAAAATTCTGCTATACAAGCTACATAGTTACGGTGTAAGAGGGAACATCCTTCAGTTACTAGAATAGTACTTAAGTAATAGACTTCAATACACAGAAATTTCTAGAATTTGTACGAAAAGTAAAATAGAAACCATATATACATCTTAACCAAGGCATGCAAAATATGGGGCTCAACAGGGTAGCGTACTGGAGCCGCAACTTTTGTAATATACATGAACGATCTCCCGAAAGTAACATCGAACAGAATGGTTCTCTTTGCGGATGACAGTACAGCTGTAATTAAGTGTACAAATCATAATAATTACGACTAGGACATAAATACTTGTTTGAATGACATAATTAACTGGTTAAGTAATAATAATTTAGTAATAAACTTAAGTTAGACAAAAATAATGCAATTTCATCAACGCAGCGAAAACCTAAACGTTAGAATTGCTTACCAAGGCTGTAATATTGAGGAAGAGAGTCACGTGAAGTTTTTATGTAAAGTGATAGACAGCAAACTCACTTGGAAACCTCATGTTGAAGTTCTGTGCAAAAAACTTAGCAAATCCGCAGCTCTCCATCAACTTTCACAAAAACTCAACCGTCAGGCTCTTTCATCAGCGTACCATGGACTGGTGTCCTCAGTTTTGCGGGACGGCATTATTTTTTTGGGGCAGTCTACCGATAAGGAACTAGTATTTAGAATGCAAAAGCGATGTATAAGGTCAATGTGTGGTCTTAAAGCAACAGATAGCTGTCTTTCCTATTTTCAGTCTTTAAATTTTTTAACTTTTCCTTCTTTATACTCGTACATTTAGGAAACAGCTCTATTTGTAAAAAAAAAACAATCCACAATTATTTGAAAAACTGTCAGCAATTCGGAAAATCCAATACGGACTCATTAAATAAACAAACTATGCCAAGTGAAATGCAAAACCGCACTTATGCAGAAAAAATATATTGGGATTGCCCCACACATTTATAACAAAGTACCTGATGTAATAAAAATATGACAGTAGTAAAATTTAAAAGGGCACTAAACCAAATATTAATTGAGTAAAGATATTACACAATTGACGACTTCCTCAATGATAAATCTCTACACTTATTGATAAACTATTATAATACATACATGTTCCTATTCTGACACTTTTTATTCTGATTGACACTTAGACATTCTTCACAATTTTTTGACATTACTAATAAATGTTACTTTTGTTATTGGTCTGAATTTTTATTTTTTTGTAATTTTAATGATTTGTCATTCATATTTATTCAACATCAATAGAATCTCTGTTTAATTTTATTTGCATGCCTATGAGGCGGTAGAATATGGAGGACTTTACTTTAAGAAAACATCTATGTACGAATTACCCATGTTTGCAAAAATAAATTATTTTACTTGATTATAATTACGAGACGCTTAAAAATCTGTTTCAAGGTAGAGATTTTTGGATATTTAGGTTTTTTTTAAACTGTTAATCAATAAGATTTTGCTGAACATAGATTGTGTTGTTTTGGTAGGTATTGACCCAGGCTATTACTCCCTGCAGTATGTCGTGCTATTTACTGGACAGCCTGTATATTAGATATAATAAGAACATATTTCTCAGAAGAATTGCTCAGTAGCAGCCCAGAATCTGGATTTGGGCCCGGTTGATGGCAATAGGCTCGCCACCTACATGGGACTTAGGCATGACTGGTGAAATGTGGGTGGTACACCTCTGCCTAACCCTTCTGGGATTACAGGCGCGAATGTACCTCGACTATAAGTAAAGTGGTCTCCTAATATTGGAAGCGCACACTTGTATTTATCCCTGTTCTATATATACTTGCATGTAATTGTGTAGCCCCTGTTTGAGATCTAATAAATAAATAAATCAATAAACCTTTCCATATTAGGTTTTTTTTTTGTCTTTTATTGTCATGTAAACACGTTACCATTAAGAGGCCGACGTAACAAGCTCGTAATAATACTTCGAGTCGAGTACAAAATTCTTTCGGAATATTGCTATCTCTGTTTGACAAAAGAAGGAGAACGAGGGACGCCGCGCAGCTGTGTGTGTGTCTGTGTGAGTAGATAGATAGATATTATTAGCTGTACTGTATTTACTGTAACTACTATTCATTCATAACGACTCGGAAGATTTATTTCTATATATTAGTAATTAGTTATGTTCATGATTTGCTTTTTTTTTAATACTTTGGGGAATCGTTTGTAAATCTACGGACTAGTAATGCGTTTTTTTGACATTTCTTTACAATGCCGGTATCTTAACATAGAAGAATATTTGGAGATCTAGGCCTTGTAGAGAAAATCTAGCAGATAAGTCATACATACCTTCCCTAAATACTTTTGTTAACCAATGTTGAACGTACCTATATTTTGTCGGTGTTCTTGAATATACTTGTGGTACCTATGCATCGTAATCGCGCGCGGTCTTTGAGGGGAAGCGGCCGACGATGTGTAAATATAAATTATAGGGATATTTATTATTATTGTCTAATATCATTTTAAGCCGGTGTAAGATTATTTATTCCCTTGGTCTTCACTTTAAAATACTAAGGCATCTTCTGTCTCTCTGATGTGCGCCTGTCTGGGTTCGAACCTTCGACCTACAACTCGTAAGTCGCGGCCATTACCATTGGGCCACCACTGCTCTCTAAGCAATAAGGAATACAAGTACAATATTATTTTACATTTTACATAAAACTTTATTATTTTACAAGTAAAATAATAAAGTTTTATGCAAAATAAAAGACAAATATTCTAAGTACATTTAATAAATAAGCGTACATATAAATAACAGTATTCTGTGCTAAGAATAATAAAAACAAAAAGCAAGGATTTTGTACAAACATTTATTTTGTTATGTTCTTACTTCATAAATATGATTGTTATCATTGATGTGACCATACATTATCGACTAAACGAATAATACAATTATGGTAGTAGGAGTGTCAAAGATCCACACTAAACACTCTGATTTAAATGATTTGACTTTTTATCTGTAGTACCATGAAATGTTTTAGTTCAGAGCCCGATGCAGAATGATTATGTATGTGCTACAGCCAATTTAATGAATATGAATATAATTTATACTATCAGCCATTATAATGTGGCGGCATCTACACCGCCACATGCGAACAAACGCATCAATCCTACATCGCACAAGCAGAGTTTACCGCGCAGATAGTATATATACAACTTGCCGACAACATTCATCGGGCAGTTGCCCACCAGATACGACATCCATCTGGTCGGAGGATCCTCCCTCTTCTAAAAGAGTATGAGTGAACTTTACACCCTGTTCAACATATCTCTTCAATTATATAGGTATTTCGCCATCTTAGATATTACCATCATATCAGGGGCATTGTATGAAACCTGGTTACATCCAGCAAAAATATATTAACAATAATAATGTCTTCCTGGTCCTTACCGATTTCGGTCACAATATAGTAAAGCGTACGAGTGTGTGCGCAGACACAGGTGCACTCCCTATACCCTCAATCTCAAAGTCATGTTATGCGTTAAAAAACTTGAAAAAAAAAGTTCAAGAGTTATTTATGATATTGACTTATTTTAAAGCAAGCAACAAGCATAACTACTGGGATGCTGTTGTAATCACAAAACGATTGTCAATTTATTTTATCCGCTATCGGTTCAATAAGATTACCACGCTATGACCTTTGATTATATGTATAAAGACAATAAATAATCAATGATATATGAAATTACCTATGATCACGTGACCAAAAAATGTATGGGCTTGACATGAGCTATATATATATATTTTTTTTTCCACTAGATTCATCGCTAATCGAATGTTACTTTGTCTAAGTCCTCAGTGATCTTGAGATAATTACCTACAACGTAAAAATATAGCGAAGGGATTGTTTCGCGTACTGTATCTTCAACGCACTGCTTAGCACCGAGAGTTGAAAATCCAACAGTGTTTAGTCGACGCGCTGGGTAGCACGCTGTTGGATTCTCAATGCTTGGTTCAACACAAAGAATTTTTGAACAAAATCTGTAATTCTAATAAGTCTATCATCACTTGTGGTGATTTTAATGTTAATTTGTTAGAAAATTTTGGGTTAAGTACTAGAATTATAAGTTTGTTTCAGTCATACAATCTTGATAACCAATTATTGGAGCCCACTAGAATAACTCCCACTAGTGCCACATGCCTAGATAATGTTTATACAGATGTTATACCAACCCACAAGGAAATTATTAATTTAATAGACTCAGATCATTGCGGACGGTTGGTCACTATTTCCAATATTAACCTCCTCGGGTCTGACCGGTCGCCCGGAATACCACTAAAGTAATTGTCGTCAAGTACCGACGGTATTCCGGAATACCATCAACCCCAGTCGATTTTAAACTTTAATTTACATTATTTTAAGGTTTACTATTGCGTCTGTAAAATTAAACCATAGGGCTGATAATATTCTTAAAACATAGACAAAAACACGAACGAAAACTAAAACTCACAACATTAAAAAATAAAAGTTGAAAACCCGCCATTTCACGCGTCAGTGTCAAGTGGGTCGTGCGATAGTGATTGTGTATTTACTGTGTTTTTTGTGTGTTATTCTTCGGTAAGTAACTTTTTAGATAATCGTTAGCATGAAACAGTATCATAAAATATGTTTTTTGAGCCAATGTTTTTTACGTAAACAGGATTCATTGTCATGAATTTTTTTGTACGAATTTGACGAGTTTGCAATGAATTAGTACCTTTGTGATGTTAGTAATGACGCAAAACCTACTGATAAAACATAATTTCATGTATTCTAGCCGTATTACAACAATTTTATTCGATATTTCGAGAAATATTTGACATAGTTTCCAAGGTTGTCAATGACGACATTGTTTACATTTTGAATTCTGACGATTTTTTATTGAATTAGTGTATTTGTTTGGTAAAACTACTGATAATTCATCATTTACTTTGTTCTTGCTCACTTTCAAATAAGATTCTAACTGAAAACATAAATTAATTGGCCAATAATGAATAAACCAATCAGAATCTTAGTTGAAACTCAGTTCTATGTTTTCAATAGGATGTTTATAATACAAACGTGCTATAATGAGTGTTGTTGATATTATCTTGAGTGGCTCCATTCTTCACGAACCCGAAACTGTTTACATAATGTAAATAGCGGCA
Source organism: Dasypolia templi (assembly GCA_963555695.1). Classification (NCBI taxonomy): domain Eukaryota; kingdom Metazoa; phylum Arthropoda; class Insecta; order Lepidoptera; family Noctuidae; genus Dasypolia; species Dasypolia templi. The sequence continues at coordinate 21,166,126 of OY743155.1, read as the reverse complement.
ATATAATCGCAGCTACATCGTTTTTTGTGAGCGAGGTCAGAGCGGGGTCAAATTACATAGCGATAAGTGCATGCGTCAAGTACTTACGGTATCGCAAATTTCGCAAACAAGTATTGAGAGAGATTAATATAATGACTGTGCCTTCTCAGTATATTTATGAAAATCTTTTATATGCACATAAAAATATTAATCTGTTTAAAAACACAGTGATATCCATAACAAAAATACTAGGAATAAACACAAATTTGTTGTTCCCACTACCAGGCTCCAGAAAATAGGTGGGTCGTTTAAATGTCAATGTATACGTTTTATATAATAAACTACCTAGCCACATTCAAGAACTAAGCCTTAATAAATTTAAATCTTTTATAAAGCGGAAATTATGCCAGAAAGCCTATTATACTTTCAAGGACTATATTGAGGACAAGAAGGCTTGGGATTGAGCTGCTCCAATAAGTTTACACAGACATTGATGTGTAATTTGCTATTTTTACTTTTTTTTCTTTGAACGATTTTTTCTATATACGTACCTTTTTATCTAAACAATGGCATGTATATATTTACTGTATAAAGTATAATATTGTTTTAATTTTTGTGAATGTGAGGACTATGTGGGTCAATGCATTTTTTTATTTCTTCTTTTAATGATGACGGTCTGGCTGTTTGAGTACTTTACGTGGCCTCCCCAAATGTATTGTTCGTCGGATCGTTGAGCTCCTTAGTTCTGAGTTGAGCTGCACGATGATTGACAAATGCGTGCACTGACTGGACTGGTCCACTCAAATCCGTGTGGTTCTTTCCTCAAAAGACCATTTCAGTCACCAGTCTACAGAGTCCTCATATGATTTATGACCAAGATTATTTTCATATTTTTATTTATTTATTAAAACTTTATGCATAAGTAAAAACATACTGTACAAAGGCGGACTTAATGCCTGAGGCATTTTCTACCAATCAACCTTAGGATGATGCAGAGACAAAACATGGCAGGTGCAACAAAGGGGATAGATAACTCGAAAAAGAATACACAACTAAAACATAAATACTTAAATACATACATATAAACAGATTAAACTTTGTCAGGAGAAATAACGATAGGTAGATGAGAAAACGAATCCAGCAAATCAGCGTTGAGATGATTTAACAAACATCTCACGAATATGTTCACGAACCTTCACTTTGAAAGATAACCGACTGGTTGCCATCCTAATGTTCAGAGGGAGCGCATTCCAAAGAAAGACCGCCTGGATAAAGAAAGAAGAGTGAATAAAACCAGAGCGGTGAGAAGGGCATCGTAGAAGACGACATTGGATGAAAAAAAGAGATGCCTAACAATTTTTTTAGATCTGGCAAAGGCCTTTGACACAGTCTCTTCTGATAAACTTTTGGCAAAGCTCGAAAATATGGGTATACGAGGAACGAAACTCCACCTTTTTAAAGACTACCTTAAGAATCGCACGCAAAGGGTACGGATAGGCGATATTGTAAGCGGGAGCAGCTCGGTGAACTTCGGAGTCCCACAAGGCAGTATTTTGGGCCCGCCTCTTTTCCTGTGCTATATAAATAACCTCTGCAAACTTAATCTCCAAAATTGCAAAATTACATCATCCGCTGATGACACAACCCTTACCTTCTATGGAGACACCTGGGACGATGTTTTTAATTATGCCCAAGAAGGTTTCAACACGGTCTGCCGCTGGCTTGCCTCAAACCTGCTAACTCTAAATGCCACAAAAACTTTTTTCTAACTTTTTCATTGCGAAATACTCCAATTCCATCACACAGAATAATCGCACATTCTTGTCCTCAGCAAATAGACTCAATCTGTAACTGTCCACATATTAATAAATCTAAATCAGTTAAATACCTGGGTGTGACAATAGATGACGATTTAAAATTCAACGAACATATTAGTAATGTATCCAAGAGAATCCGTAAGCTCACATATGTCTTTAAAAATCTCCGGCACGTAGCGGATTCTAAAGTTATGCGAACTGTCTACCTGGCGCTCTGTCAGTCTGTCCTTACCTACTGCATCTCCTCATGGGGCGAAGCAGCCAAAACACATCTTATTGAACTAGAAAGAGCTCAAAGACTTGTCCTAAAAATCTGCCTATTCAAACCGCGGCTTTTTTCTACTACAGATCTGTACCAACAGGCTGATGTTTTAACGGTTAGACAATTATACATTCTTGCTGCTATACTTAGGCAACATGTCTCCCTAAACTACAGTAGTCTTAATCCAGTCCTAAAGAGAAGGCGCTTTCATCAAGTCTGTCAAGCTAGAGCAGCTAGGACGAGGTTCAGTCGGCGTTTCTTCCTTTTGCAAGGGCCACGTCTGTATAATATTGCAAACAAACTGCTCACAATTTTTCCATTAACGAAAATTGAATGCAGGCGTAAGGTATCAAAATGGCTCCTAACACTTACCTATGACGACACGGAGAAACTATTATACAGTTACAGAGAAGTATAACACACATGCACAACACAGACTCCCATAACATCACAAGCACAACTCGTATAACACCACCCACAAAACCACTTCACACAATATACGTCCACCAACAAACTCACAAACATACCAGAACACCATTATTTGTTGTAATGTAATTTTTAATTTCAATTTAAATTTAATTTCAATTTTCTTAAATTTTTTAATTTGATATTTTTTGGTTTTAGCTGTAAGCACTCCCTGCTATTTTTATTTATGTCCCCAGCAAAGCTCTCAATATTGTATCCGAGATAAGGAGGCCAGGAGACCCGTAGCACAGGTTTTACATAGTATGGGCTCCTGTCTCCCATCTACAAATGTTGAAATATAAAATGTGTAAAATTTAATAATTGTGGGAGAAAAAAAAAAAAAAAAAAAAAAAAAAACATTTCACTTTGACATTGATGCACTTATACTATTTTAATTATTGTGAATATGAAGACATTGTGGATTTGTTGTTTTTTTTAATGCATTTTTTATTAATTATTAGTTTTAATCATGGTCTGGCAGTTTGAGTAATTTATGCGGCCTACCCAAATGTCCTTTCTTTGGTAATGTTCGTCAAATCGTTTAGCTCCTTTAGTTCTGTGTTGAGCTGCATGACAACTGACAAATGCGTGCACTGACTGGACAGGTCCACTCATTCTGTGTGGTTCTTTCCTCAAAAGCCCATTTCAGATATCAATCCACATGGTCTTCACATGACCTGACCAAGATTATGTCTGGACTTTAAAAGAGACTGTAACCTCTGAGTTTGTTTCGGCGTTTCTTCTCAGAGTAGTCAGATAGGAAATTCCGATCTCACCTAGTTTTTAAAATATGATTGAAGTGTAAAAGTGTTTGTACAAACCTATTTACAGAAATAAAATCATTTATCATTTAAGAGTTGAAAATGGAGTGCGCGATAATATCCCGCCGCGAGATATTTTCGTCAGTGCGAACATGGTCTAAAGAAACGGAACAAACGACACTTCATAGGTAGGTAAATACTAATTTATGCAAAATAAACTTAGGTACCTACCTATTGTGAAACTCAGACCACGAAAAAAAAAACTTTATTTTCTTGGGTTGAGTCGATGCCCTCAAGCAATATGCCAGTAAAATTGGGCTTTTATTGTTATATCAAATTCGGGTTGGGATACATCTTGGTAATTTATTTTTCGTAGTGTGATTTACAAAGATATCATGAATAACACTTTTACTGTAGGGAAAATCAAAACAAAAATTATGACAAGAAAAGTATGTCACGTATCAATACAAAACTGTTTTGCGTAAAATATTGAATTTTCGTAAGCTGCTATTACTGTCGAATTATTTTGAGTAAGCTGAAACTGTTATCGAAACATCCAAGCTTTTAAAAGTAATTATTTGATTTATAAATAATTTTGTTTCCCCCGGTCTCATTTTCGACTACAATGATTTGTAACGATACTGAGACTGTATCAATCTAAAATAATTACAACAAATAAATAAAATACGTTTCGTCTTTGAAATCCTAATATCCTTATAATCTTTTATCCTACCTGCTATCCTATTTCAAACATGAAAGTTTGTGTGGATGGATGGATGGATGGATGTTTGTTACTCTTTCATGCAAAAACTACTGAACAGATTTTGATGAAACTTAACAGAAATATAACTTATACATAAGAATAACACATAGGCTATAATTTATAAAGATTTAGTGTGATTTGTCGATAATTAATAAGTATAAAGTAAGTCGAAAAAATCCAGCCGTCTGAGAGCTATCTTGTCGTCGCTGCCTAAGCCGTATCGTGTAGACGTAGTACACGAAGATAATGTGTCGTGGGATTTTTTGTCATAAACAATTCTAAATAAAAGTCCGCGACGGCATACATCTACCTTTTATGTGGAAGCCACGAGTATTATAGCCAAATAGTGAGCCATAAACGAATTGCTATTTTGTTTTACAATACACATTTTAGAGTATTTCGTTAACATAAACATAGCATAATATCACGCCTTGTTTCCCCGAAGGGTTGGGCAGAGGTGTAGCTATAGTACACCCACATTTCGCCAGTTAGTCAGTTTATTTAGTTTTTTCTCATCACAATGAATACCTTAATCGCCTTTGGCGTTTGATGTAGATAAAATTTGTCTTTAACACTTATTCATTTGGACGGATCCGGATGGTTCAAAAGTTACCAAAATCAAAGTCAAAAGTTTATTGCGAACTAAGTACGTAAACACCGCAGACACCGCGGCTAATCCGCTGAACTGTTGTTTGACCCCTTTTTTTTTTTTTTTGGGTGGGAAATCATCAAATGACTTCTCCCGCTCTGGGTGGAGCGGAGCGGGAGGGCGTGTCAGACTTTTACTGACTAAAACCCACCCGTGTTCCTTCAGTTGCCTGTGCCAGGGCCACGGTTTTCTCTGTAGAATAACCCGCGACCCTGAGGCGTCGGCCCTATCGGACCCCGACACTTTGTGCTGACATCTCTTTGAGGCGCGCGTGGAACACAACGCGCCGGCGACCCGGGCCTGGTCCTTACCGGATGGCGAGCTACCCATTGCTCGCCGTCCGCAAGCCCGCGCCTACGGTGGCCGGGAATCTGCAGGCGACTCCCGAAGCCCAGGGCGTCTTCTGCGGCGGCTAGTGGGGGCGTGACGGCGCAAGGCTCTCTCCCTCACCCGCTCCGCCTCCTCCTTCGCGAGCATTACTGCTTCGCAGAAGGAGGTGACGGCTTTCCATTCCCTCTCGCTCCCTACCATGGCCTGGACCAGGGCCGGACGCGAGAGATCGCCGCCGCCAATCGCCTCCCTGAGGACACTGCGGTGCACCACCCAAGCTGGGCATGCCTCTACCGTATGCTCCACCGTGTCCTCCGGGCGATCCACACAATGGTGACACCCGGGCGTTTCCTCCCGCCTTATGCGAAACAGGAACCTCCCGAAACAACCGTGTCCGGTGAGGACCTGTGTCAGGCGGAAGGTGAGGACGCCGTGGCGCTTCTCCAACCACTCCTCAAAGAGGGGACTTACCGCCGCTATTGTGGCGTGCCCAGCACTGGGTTGCGACAATCGCACCCTCCATGTCGCCATGAGATCCCGCCGGAGCTCTGTCCGCTGTACCGTGATTTCTCGCGGCAGCGGAGTTACACCCCGGCGTTTTGCCTACTCGCACCACTCCCATACGTGCGCGAGGGCTTTTGCCTCCAGATCCCATGGCGGCAATCCGGCAAGGAGGCTCGCCGCCTCGCAGGAAACCGTGCGGTATCCCTGGACCAGCCGGACAGCCATGACCCTCTGGGACGCGTTCAACTGGCGGACTGGTCGACGCCTCAAAGAACGCGCCCACACCGGTGCCCCGTAAAGGGTCATGGAGCGCACGACTCCCGCGTAGAGCCTCCGGCAGGAGGCGTTTGGACCCCCTAGATTGGGCAGGAGCCGCCTCAAGGCAGCGCCAGCCCGCTCCAGTCTGGGGGCCAAACGTCGGAAATGCTCCACGAAGTTCCACCGGCTGTCGAGGAAGAGTCCCAGGTACTTCATTGTCGACTCGACGCCGATGTGAACCCCTCCCGCCGTTATCTGGGAACCCGACAGTGGCGCGGTCCGAGGACCATGAAAACACATGGCCTCGGACTTGTGCAAGGCCACTTCGAGTCCCAACTGCCGGATTCTCTCGACGACTGTCGCAACCCCGAGTGTCGCTTGTTCGGCCGCCTCCTGATGCGACCTCCCCTGTGCCAGGACCAGCGTGTCGTCAGTCTAGCACACCACGCTGACGCCATTCGGGAGGTCGGCGCGCAGCACCCAGTCGTAACCGATATCCCACAGAAGCGGCCCCAGGACCGATCCCTGTGTGACACCTCACGACATCTCTCGCCGGTTCCACTCTCCCCGGTGACCGGGGTAGATGACGGCCCTTTCCGTCAAATAGGCCTCGACAACGCGACAGAGGTAGGTCGGCATCCGGTCATACCGCAGCATCCGGTGATACCGCAGTGTTTGACCCTGGGGAAGAACGTAGTCTACTTTTCATACACACTTCACATGGGCGAAGCCGCGGGCGGAAGCTCTTAAAAATTAAGTTAGAAAAGTCCGTATTGTATTGTTACGTATCAACATTTTCAACAAACTTACTGCATTATGTGTAAATTACTGAAACAATTTACGTGTCTTATTTTTGTAATACGTATTTTCTTAAATTACAAAGTATTTCCCGCACGTAAATTAATGTTGACATCGTGATTGAATTACACAAAGAAAATGCTTTCAGTTGATGTATCAATGAACGTAATACTTCGACTTCTTGAAAAGATACACATTCAATAAACCAAAAATATTTTTTTCCTGTAAAACTTGCCTTTTACGAGAGTAACTAAGAACTTAGTAGATAATGAGATGAGATGGATAATACTAACTAAACCAATACATAAATAAAATATCATGAATAATAAGTCTTACGGACCTATAATAAGTCCGCAAGCAAAGCTAAAGTTCATAAGAATGGTTAGGTTACTCGATACCAAATAACAGGGTAATAAGGCAAATCTTAATCTAAGTGCACGGCATTTATAAGTCAATAGTGTCAGAAATATTACAATACAATTTAGAAAGCAAATAAATACGCACGCACAGGACAATAAATTAATCGTCTAACACTGACAATAAACACGGAACACCCCCGGCGGGCGCAACGTTGCGGTAATGTGTGTGCTTGTCCGAGCGATACACACCTACTACCGCGGTCTCCACTCAAGAACTCGTTTATCCCAACGGTTGTCGGTTCTTCGCGAGATATGGCCGGCCCACTGCCACTTCAGCTTGCTAATCCTTTGAGCTATGTTGATAACTTTGGTTTTCTGTCGGATGTATTCGTTGCGAATCCTATCCTTCAGAGAGACTCCGAGCATAGCTCGCTGAGCGACTTTGAACTGGTGGACCAGCCCTATCGTGAGTGTCCACGTCTCAGCTCCGTAGGTCATGACGGGTAGGACGCACTGATTGAAAACTTTAGTTTTCAAGCATTTCGGTATGGATGACGAGAAGACTCGACGTAGTTTCGCAAACGCTGCCTAGCCCAGCCTTATCCTCCCCTTGGCCTCCCTCTCAAAATAGTTTTTACCTTACTGTAGAATTTGCTCAAGGTAATCCAGCGTCTTAAACATATCTTCCAACGCGCTCGTGAACAGTTTCGGGGATATAACATCCCCCTGTCTCACTCCTCTGCGCAGTTGGATGGGTTTGGACTGTTGGTCCTGTACTTGGACACTCATGGTGGCGGCGTCGTATAGACATCTCAGTACCTCGATATAACGACAGTCTACTTGGCATCGCTGTAAGGATTCCAGAACAGCCCAGGTTTCGACAGTCCACAAAGGCCAGACACAGGGGCTGATTATACTCTTCGGACTTCTGTATAATCTGCCTCACTGTGTGAATGTGGTCTATGGTGCCATATCCTCCGCGAAACCCGGCCTGTTCCGGTGGCTGGAACTCATCGAGTCTCCTGGCGAGACGTTTCGTGACCACTCGTGAGATAGACGTGGCTCAGGAGTGAGATGGGTCTGTAGTTTTTAAGGAGGGCTTTATCTCCCTTCTTAAAAGAGAGCACAACCAAACTCCCGCTCCACGTCTTTGGAGTTCTCCCACTGCGAAGGACAGTGTTAAAGATGTTCTGTAGTTCCTGTTTAACAGGAGCTCCTCCGGCTTTCAAAAGCTCTGACGTTATGCCGTCCTCACCGGGGGCTTTTCCATTCTTAAGCTGCCCTGCTCTTAATGTACCTAATTTATTGTAAATGAAATTTTGATGTAAACATCATTTTGATTAGTGCATTATTTTAGTTGGGATAGTATAATATAATGTATTTATGCGTTACGATTTGTATTTATTACATGTCTTGGGGAACAAAAATCGGACTCAGCCGGGAGGTGACACACCTCGCAGCGCTAAGAGTTCTGAGGGAGTGGACCAACACACGTCGTTGGTCTTCGTCTTCAATAATCAGATTTAGATAGGCTGAGATAAGCGAGTTCAGAGAGGGAACTTGTTTTTATAGATGTGGTACCTCATAGAGGGGGGGGGGTGATACTTGGTTTAGGGCTGGGACCAGCTTTCCAAATTGGGCATAGCCTTTGCCACTATTGGTTCAGCTTACGCTTGAGGACTCGTAAGTTCCATCAGCATTGACTGATGTTTAATGCTTATTAAGATAAGTGAAAAAGGAGTAGCATTTTAAGAATTTAACTCTGGAGTATGCGTATGTGATAAGATTTTCGATGAATTCCGACCCTTAGGGTGCCTGCCCAGCGGAGCGGTTACTTGGTCCACTAAAGAGGAGCAGAGCAGCGGAGATTTTGTGCAAATCTATTGCTGGATTTTTACCTCGCTCACCGGTCCGCCAGCTCGCTGCGCTCTAGTAGACAGGCAGCCAGGCTTAACCTCTCTCTGCCTTCGTCTACACATGGTCCGATGGGGTAAAAGTATATGTTGTTGATTATAATTTTATTCATTATAACTTTTCTGGGCTGATGTGAGTTGTCACGTCAATTTGTTTATTGCTTGTCAGCCTGTTTTGGCACGACGAGGTTTAATCCTGTCCTGAAGCCCTATATTTTAAGAGACATTTCTCATATTGTTATCATCTATTTCTGGCGTAAGGTTATAGTTCTGGTAGGTATAGGTAGGTTAATTTAATGTTTGTCTCAGAGGGATAAAATTGGATAATGCGGTAGCCCTGATTTATTCGGTAGAAGCTTAGTTAATGTAGAAATTATAGACTATTTGGTGAGTGAATGAAAATGTTGATAAGTAGATGGATGATTAACGAGACAATCATTAATTTAGTTAAAGAATAGAAGGAAACAATACGTAGGTGTCAATTCTTAGCTGACAAGCCATCGAACAAGGATAAGATTTTAGCAATAATACCGCTCATTTTGTTAACATATTATGTAAAGTTTCTACATTTATATCTGCAATTAATAAGGTGTACAAAATAAACAGTATTACTAAAAGACTGTCTCGTTGGTCTAGTGTCCGTAACAGCTACTGCTGACCATGAGGTCCTGGGTTCGATTCCCAGGTCGGGCAAAGCGAAATTGGGTTTTTCTATCTAGAAATTTTTATTAGCAGCCCGGAGTCTGGATTTGTGCCCGGTTAATGGCAATAGGCTCGCCTCATATACATGGGCCTTAAGCATAACTGACGAAATGTGGATGCACTATAGGTACACGTCTCCCTAACCCTTCTGGGATTACAGGCGTGATTTTATGTTATAAACAGTATTATATCTTCTATCTATCTATCTAACGAACTTCTGCTAGGAATGATTACATAGCTTATACGCCGTAACTTTGTTTCAATAATCCGTCCCGGTACAGAGAGCTCAAATGGCTTTCACAGTATACAATTTTTAACAGAAATAAAGTTCTATTTGTGAGTCATTATTAGCAATAAGCACATACACTCTAACATGTAGTTAGAACACCGGTCACCAAAAAATTACGTTAGTGTAAAAATGTGTGTTACGAAGTAACTCAAAGAAAAACTATCACTCTGTCATTTGGCAGGCACTAAAAACTCCCAACGATTTTTTGAGGAAATTATGAAGTTTGTGTACTGGCAAATCTTTTGACGTCACTTCAGGCTAAATCTTGTACTTTAGATGTTACTTTAATGATGAAACACATTTGCCGTGGTATCAGTAAAGTTAAGGGAAGAAACTGGCTGCTATACAGCAAAAGTGTCAGTCACTATGTCGTATACTTATATTTGAAAAACATAATTCGTCGTCATTCTGACGGCTCGGCTCGGCATAATTGCAAAAAATGTGAGAAGTCACAATGACTAATTGACTATTCGTTAAGAAATCTGGCATAAATAGTTTTTTTTTTCTTAATTTAAATAAAGGGTAGTAATCATTTACGAGACCTTTTTCGTCTGCAGAGATTTTATACAAATATTTTCTGTCATAAAACTAATTTTTGCAGTTTGGCCAAAAAAATCCTAAAACTGTCTATTCGGCCTATTCTGTAAAAATTTCACCCTGAAAACTTAGGTGAAGTGAGCTGTCCTTCAAGTTCACTTCGCCTAATTGATTACGCTGATATTTCTACAGAAGAGAACGAAAATTGACTAAAATTAAAACACACGTTAGCTAAAACAGTTTAACTGCGATTTCAAAAGCTTAACGAGAGGCATGTCGAAGAACACATGAAATGAATAGGAAGTTGAAAAATGAAATGGCTCATATATATATTCAATACACTGATGCCATAGAAGCCCGGGATAGGCTCCAAGTTGTTGTGGATGGGTTCAGCCAGTGTAGCATAGAGTATGAACAAGCTCTTAGTCACAAACATTTACTTAAAAAGCAGCTACACGAGGCTCAAAGTCAGATTTCACAACTTGAGACTACAAATATTAACATCACTGCCTCGCTGAACCAAAGTCTGTTCAATGAATTGGTGCCTATTGCCCCGTCAATGATTTCGGCCATGAACCCCTCTTACACTATTGATTTGACAGGTGATGATGAATCTAGATCATGTAATTCAGTGAGAGTAGTCACCAGTAAAAACAAACTTAAGAAATACATCAAAATCAATAAATATATTGTGAAAACACAAAAAATGGTAAAAAGACAAAGGTTTTTTATCAAAAATGTTAAACTCAATAGAGAAAGGTTAAACTTATTGAAACAATTAGATATGTATTCTTTTAATTTGGACCAAAGTACTAGGAAATACAACATTGACACACAGGACTTGCAATCTCAACTTGACCTTTTGCAAGAGAAACTTAGTGCAATGACTACTAAATATAATACCTCTGAAGATCTTATGAGGGAATATGTGTTGGCAATGAATGAGCTGGTTAACTCACAATCAAACACCAGCTGTGAGCATTGTCAAATACCATCTAATGTTCCTACACCGGACCATTCATTGTCAACATACAATACCACCTTAGTGCAGCCTTGTGTTGATTTGACTATTCCTGCTACTATTAATAGTTCCAGTAAACAATGTAAACAAATAGTACAAAATGATATAATATTATTTTGCGATGAGATTGGAAAGGACTTAGGCCACTTATTGACAGATGAATATCCAGGACACTCTGTAATAAACTACTGTATGCCTGGTTGTTCCTTATTTGAAATTATGAAAGAAATTATTAAATGTAACTTTAACCAGGACACTACATTACTAATTTTTATGGGTAATAGGGGAAACAAAAAACAAAGGAGAATTGCTACAATATTATAGAACATTGTCTAATCTTAGTTTAAGAAAAATAGTGTTGTTTACATTCCCCTATAGTAACAGTTTGCCACAGGGGGAAAATAACATAAGATTTGAAATAAATATGACATTACATAATTTGACATTTAATAATAATCTATTTCAATTAATTGATACTAACAATTATGTTGGTAATAACTTGTATTTGACAAAAGATAGGTATAATATTATTATGTACTATCTTTCAAACTATCATAAAAGACAGATAGCTGTGTCGCTATCATATTTTTTTTCTATTACAGCCAAGAATTTGGCTAAACAACTTGCTTCTTTTGAGCAATGCAATGACATGATAGACTATTCTGCCAATAATTTGGAACCAATTATTGACATTGACTTTCATTTAAATTAGAAATAAGGACAATAGAGGCAACCTCTTGCAAAAATGTAAGGAAAGCAAATGGTAAACCAAATGTGTGTGTAAATAAATTTAATAATATCAACCTGGTGCATCAAAATATTCAAGGGTTTTTAAACAAAGATTTAGAAGTAGATTTATTCCTGAATTGTAACAATATAGATATTCTTTGTGTGACAGAACATTGGCTTAAAGGCCACCAGTTTATATTCAATTTTAGTAATCACCAGGTTGGTAGTTCGTTCAGCAGAGTAAATGCTATACATGGTGGCTCATTAATATTAGTAAATAACCAGATCAAATTTAAAGACCGTAAGGATATTGTGTGCCTCTCTGTTGAGCGAACAATTGAGATAGCCTGTATTGAATTGGAGCAGTTCATTATATTAAGTGTGTACAGACCGCCTTCAGGATTGTATGATTGTTTTGAAAAGGTTATGGATGAAGTGTTGAACAAAATCTGTAATTCTAATAAGTCTATTATCACTTGTGGTGATTTTAATGTTAATTTGTTAGAAAATTCTGGGTTAAGTACTAGAATTATAAGTTTGTTTCAGTCATACAATCTTGCTAACCAATTTTTGGAGCCCACTAGAATAACTCCCACTAGTGCCACATGCCTAGATAATGTTTTTACAGATGTTATACCAACCCACAAGGAAATTATTAATTTAATAGACTCAGATCATTGTGGACAGTTGGTCACTATTTCAAATATTAACAAAAAAACTAAAAAAAAAGATATCACTGTTAATCCAAAAACTAATAATCGTTTGGAAACATTTAAAACTAAACTTCTAAGTAATTTACCACTTTTTTCAACTAATGATGACTCTAATCAACAATATAATGCTTTTTTCAAAATGTATTGTACACAATTTGATAATACTTTCATTCCGAAGACATTTTCGGTTAACAGTAATGCTTCCTTCAGTGACTGGGCTACCATTGGTATACATAAAAGTAGAAAACGACTTTATGAGTTGTATGATGAACGGACTTGTATAAACACTTCTGAATTTAATTTATATGTTAGGAATTATTCAAAATTATTTAAAAAAGTTTGTTGTATGGCCAAGTCACGTTACTTGAGTTCAAAAATTAAAAATAGTAGTAATGTAATTAAAACGACGTGGAATATTATTAATAGCGAAACGGGAAGGTCATGCAACCGAAGTAGTGACTTCAGCCTTGATCTTGATGGCAACATAATTAAATCAGATTCGCAAGTCGCCGCGGCCTTTGAAAATTTCTTTGCAGAGATTCCCGTATCGACTACTAAATCTCTGAACTCATCGCCCACTACTGCAGAGTCTTTGCTTAAAGAAAACGTTCCAGTTTGTGATTCTCAGTTTAATTTCCAATATGTCACCTGTAGAGATATAATTAAAACCTTTCACACATTAAATGTTAAAAAGACCGCAGATCTATGGGGTAATTCTGTGGACGTTGCTAAGTCAATTATAGATATTGTAGCACCTACTTTAGCTGTTATTTTTAATAATTGTATTGACCGTGGTGAGTTTCCTGATCTTATGAAAAACAGTAAAATAATACCATTGTTTAAATCGGGTAGCACATCTGACCCTACTAATTATAGACCTATTTCAGTGCTACCTACCTTTAGTAAAATTTTTGAAAAACTTATTTTAGATCAAATGCAAAGATTTTTTAATAAACACAAATTACTGCATAACAAACAGTTTGGTTTTACAAAGGGTCGTTCGACTACTGATGCCGGAGTTGAACTTTTAGGACATGTTTATAATGCATGGGAGGACAAGTGCGATGCTTTGGGCATCTTTTGCGATCTGTCCAAGGCATTTGATTGTGTTCTTCATGAAACATTAATCAGGAAACTGCACCACTACGGAATACGGAACGCCTCTCTGGATCTTCTTACTTCTTACTTAAGTGATAGGATTCAAAGAGTAGATGTTAACGGAAAAAGATCACCTGGATCTGTAGTTAGAATGGGGGTCCCCCAGGGCTCAATTCTTGGCCCATTTTTGTTTCTTATTTATATTAATGACTTGCCATACCTCATAAAGGATAATCATGATATAGTATTGTTTGCAGACGACACTTCACTTTTATTTAAACTGAAACGTCAGCAGCTGGTTACTGACATTGTAAATAGCGCCCTCGCTAAGGTAGTTAACTGGTTTAATGTTAATAACCTACTTCTTAACGAGAAAAAAACTAAATGTTTACGATACCTCATGTTAGACAAGTAGAAACTAGTGTTCTTTTAAAGGGTGAAGAGTTGAAACCCGAAAACTCCACAGTGTTCTTAGGCATAACTTTGGATGCCAAGCTTCAATGGGGCCCCCATATAGATAAATTGTAAAAAAAACTAAGCTCTGCAGCATACGCCGTTAGAAAAATTCGTAATTTAACTGATTTAGAGACAGCGCGTTTAGTTTACTTTAGTTATTTTCATAGTGTGATGTCGTACGGTATTCTTTTGTGGGGAAATGCCGCCGACATTCAAACAGTTTTTGTTTTACAAAAAAGGGCAATTCGTTCAATTTATAAATTAAGTCCCAGACACTCCCTCAGAGACAAATTTAAAGAGATTAATATAATGACTGTGCCTTCTCAGTACATTTATGAAAATCTTTTATATGCACATAAAAATATTAATCTGTTTAAAAAATACAGTGATATCCATGACAAAAATACTAGGAATAAACACAAATTTGTTGTTCCCACTACCAGGCTCAAGAAAATAGGTGGCTCGTTTAAATGTCAATGTATACGTTTTTATAATAAACTTCCTAGCCACATTCAAGAACTAAGCCTTAATAAATTTAAAACTTTTATAAAGCGGAAATTATGCCAGAAAGCCTACTATACTGTCAAGGACTATATTGAGGACAAGAAGGCTTGGGATTGAGCTGCTCCAATAAGTTTACACAGACATAATTGATGTGTAATTTGCTATTTTTACCTTTTTTCTTTTTCTTTTACCTTTTATCTAAACAATGACATGTATATATTTACTGTATAAAGTATAATATTGTTTTGATTTTTGTGAATGTGCGGACTGTGTGGGTCTTTGCGTTTTTTTTTTCTTCTCTTCTTTTAGTGATGATGGTCTGGCTGTTTGAGTACTTTACGCGGCCTCCCCAAGTGTCCTTTCTTTTGGTATTGTTCGTCGAGTCGTTGAGCTCCTTAGTTCTGAGTTGAGCTGCACGATGATTGACAAATGCGTGCACTGACTGGACAGGTCCACTCAAATCCGTGTGGTTCTTTCCTCAAAAGACCATTTCAGACACCAGTCTACACAGTCCTCATATGATATGACCAAGATTATTTTAATATTTTATTTACACTTTGACATTGATGCACTTTATATATGCAATGCCATTTACTTTGTAAAGGATTATACTATTTTAATTATTGTGAATGTGAAGACATTGTGGATTTGTTGTTTTTTTTTAATGCATTTTTTTTTTAATTATTAGTTTTAATCATGGTCTGGCAGTTTGAGTAATTTATGCGGCCTACCCAAATGTCCTTTCTTTGGTAATGTTCGTCGAATCGTTTAGCTCCTTTAGTTCTGTGTTGAGCTGCATGACAACTGACAAATGCGTGCACTGACTGGACAGGTCCACTCATTCTGTGTGGTTCTTTCCTCGAAAGACCATTTCAGATATCAATCCACATGGTCTTCACATGACCTGACCAAGATTATGTCTGGACTTTAAAAGAGACTGTGACCTCTAAGTTTGTTTCGGCGTTTCTTCACAGAGTAGTCAGATAGGAAATGCCGATCTCACCTAGTTTTTAAAATATGATTGACGTGTAAAAGTGTTTGTACAAACCTATTTACAGAAATAAAATCATTTATCATTTATCATTTAACATCATTATAATACACGCATTAAAACAAACATTGTAATTTATTAATTAAAAAACATATTCACAAATTTCAAATAAAACTGCGCACAGTGGTTAAACTTTTATGAGTATCAGAATTTAGGTTAGTACAAAAGCATGGCTTCGGTATAATACTTATAAGCCACTTATGGTTATAAACCACCCGTGGTTATAAACCACGGGAACGAAACTTAACTAACATATCCGCTGACTTGTGTCGGCCATTTTGCGCGAATCGAGGTATATGTGTAGGTACTTCTGGGTGGTCCCGCGCGATAATGTCGCGTGTAATTAAAATAACAATAACTCGTTAGTTAATAATGGGAGCTGTTTATAAATAACGTCGTTGGGATTGTTATGAAAGTAGCTAACAGATTATGTATAGATTAGCCCAGTTTTGTCTTGAAATCTATTAGTAATTATAATTTGTAATCAGGATGAGGCATTTTTTCTCAATTACATGTGTAAAGTTGAACATAATTAAAAAAATAAATCATTATTTCAAAAACTGTTTTTTCAATTTACATAAATATACACTATTTCACAATAATCCATTAAAAGTACAAACCTCCCCATACATTTTTTACAAGCTACAAGCTTAACAATAACATTACGTCATTTGGACGACTCGAGCGCGTGCAAAAAAAGGGGTCTGTTCATTGTTCGATTCCCAGAACACTAAAGGTTAAGTAGCTTGGGTTGTTATCTTACAATAACAAATAGTCCACATACTTATCACAAACAGAGTCTCAGCTGTTAGAAGTGTTTATTTTAACAGTATCGACTAACCAAAACAAACACTTGAAAAGAGGCGCAAAAAACATCCACTCAAACATTGCATCATAGTTGAAAATCTGTTGTATTTATTTTAAATGTATACTGACATTCTACTTTTAGAAGATATTTACAAATCGATAAGCACAATAAATAACCATGCTGCATTACAAAAACATTTAAAAATCATTAACCAAAATAAACAATTGCACTACGAAATGCATAAGTACCTAGTACACGGATCACAAGGATGATAGAAATTATGGATACACCCATACTGTCACACCTGAACGTGAAGAAAATAAAAAACGATAATGCAATAGACGAGAATCATTTGGAAAAAAAAATCATGGAAAAAAAAATTGAAAAAAAATAATGGAAAAAAATGAAGCAAAAATGTATTAAAAAAATGTGCAAATAAAAAAAAATATGACAAAAAAAATAACACATGAATACTTGTCGTATTGATTACCTCTTTTTTTTTTTGAAGTCGGTTAAAAACACAAATCAGAAAAATTAAGCCACCAAAAAAATATGTCGTATCCATTAATTCAACCATCCGATAAAAAATCACGAAACTGGCAGTATGAAGTTTATACCTTTGCCCCAACTCGGTCTGTGTCACGGCCAAAAAATGGCTTCATTGTGTTGCGTATTTTTCATTTCAATGTTACGCAAATTTGTTACGTTATTATTCAAATTAAATGCTTAAAAACAATATTACGATACATACCAATACACGTAACAACGACAGTTTGATAACATTAGTGTATTTATTATTCGTAACGGGTGCAAAACAACCGCCTTGCCGCCGGCACGGCGCACAAAATGGCGAACACTAGTTTGTTGAAATAACTATTTCTGTTCAAAATCTTTATCAAACACACAACCTATGTATTAAAAACTGTTTATTACTTACCCATTCATGACGAAACACACCGAAATCCAACACAACACTCTATATCACAAAAAACTGGAGCTTTCGAGTTGGGGCGTCGACTCGCCCGAACGCGCGCGAAATCTGTACTGAGACACGACTCTGGTTCACTCTAGTAACCGTCGTAGGAGTGTTTGAGAGACATGACGTGAGACATTATACCATCCTAGTTCTTTTCCCTACACTTTGTGCAAGTTTGAGCAGGAAAGGTATAGATTAGAAATACTTATTAGCTCAAATAACACGTCAGCGACCCGCCAGCGACCCGCCGCCAAAATATGGCGTCACAACAGACAGATAGATATTTGACAGATCACATATTTTGGTCGCGTAACTCTATAATATAATAATAAACAGGATTGTTTTTCAAATATTACCGTCTTATTTTAACATAAAATTTGGAACAAGAATGGAATGTCGCGTACCTATATCCTTCAATACATCCCTTTTATAAGTCAGCCTGTATTTATACTGATTACATGGTTTTGTTACGTATAAGCATCGATGAAGTTAAGTATAAGCATCGAAAAAGCTTATAGTTGATAACCGCACATGAGCGAAGTAAAGTGCGTCATAGGACACGCACGAACTCTGTCACCACACTTATTGTACGTTTCGGGACATTCTCAAAAATAAGAGAGCTCGCATTTAAACATTTTGGAATTAGACTGCGTTGATTACAATTGATAAATAAGTACGTAATTGTTTTTGTTCTGAGGATTTTATATTAAATCAGTATAAAAAATATTTTTCACACCACCTGCTCGAAAATGTCAAATTATATGTCAAGCAACCTTAACCTAAAATGAGTCATTAGTGGCCGGAGGCACAGCCGGTCAATAATGTTGTACTGGATTTCATTATGACCCGCTGGTCAATAATGTGATTTGAATTTGGAATCTCACATGCTCAGCTAAATTGGCAGTATAGTACTAACAAACACTCTTTAGTGCCAGAAAGAGGAAAGCTATTCTCGATTTCCTACAAAATCATAACGACTGCTTCTTCATATCGTTGCCATGTTTTCGAAGACATAATATTGTAAGAATAACTAGATAACTACAAACCATTTTTTAAAAGGAATGGAATAACATTAAAACTTGCATTACTTACATAATTGGCTGTAACATTGGTGAATTTTTTTTAAGTAAACTGCGCTAAGATTGCTGTGGATTTTGTGAATAAATAAATAAATAATAAAACCTATCTAGACTACATTCGATTTATCACATTTTATAAAAAATACTCTATTTTCACGAGCGTCTCCAATGACGTTCTAAATTCAAAATGCATACAGCCAATCATCCAAAACCATTTTGCATATAACTAACTAGTTCCAAATATGTTATTCTTACTGTTTGTTTATTTAATAAATACTTTGTTTTTCGTACTATGGCTATTATTTTCTCACAGTAGGTGTTAAAAGTAGAGTATCCTCCTCTGGGCTAAAGGTGTATTTGCCTTGGGCTAGCTTGAATCCCTCGCTGCATTCAGGATTCTTGTAGTTACTCCCTCGCTTCGCTCGTGAGTTAAATCCCGAATCCTTCATTGCGCTCGAGATTCAATATGACGCCCGTGACATAAGACACAACTTTAGCCCCTCGGTGCATAATCTACTATTGTAATTTGGTCCTAGTTTTTCCAATTGTTCTATGGATAAATATTTTTTATTAAATCTTTTCAAAGTACTCTCCACTAGCCGCTATACAAAGTTGCATGCGTCTGAACCAGTTCGAAACACTTTTTTCAGTCTGCCTTAGACACCTCGTTTACAGTCTGCTCGAATGCTAACATCGCTAACATTCCTTAAGCCTACTGATGCGATGGAAATATTTCGAACTATTAAAAACCTTAATAACACAAACGCTGCAGGAGTAGATGACATAACAACCAATGTAATTAAATTAAGCGCACCATACATTTGTCAACCGCTGTGCTACTTAATAAATTTATCATTTGAGGAAGGTACTAATGATGATGAAAGGAAGGAGCTAATTTAACTTTAACTGCGATTTCAAAAGTTTAACGAGAGGCATGTCGAAGGACACATCATTATAATATACGCATTAAAAAAAACATTGTAATTTATTCATTAAAAAAACATATTCACAAATTTCAAATAAAACTGCGCACACTGGTTAAACTTTTATGAGTATCAGAATTTAGGTTAGTACAAAAGCATGGCTTCGGAATAATACTTACAAGCCACTTGTAACCACGGTACCCAAACTTAACTAATATATTATAAAAATATAATAATAAATAGGATTGTTTTTCAAATATTACCGTCTTATTTTAACAAGAATGGAATATCGCGTACCTTAATCCTTCAATACATCCCTTTTATAGGTCAGCCTGTATTTATACTGATTACATGGTTTTGTTAGGTAAAAGCATAGATAAAGTTAAGTATCAGCATCAAAAAAGATTATATTTGATAACCGCACATGAGCGAAGTAAAGTGCGTCATAGGACACGCACGAACTCTGTCACCACACTTATTGTACGTTTCGGGACATTCTCAAAAATAAGAGAGCTCGCATTTAAACATTTTGGAATTAGACTGCGTTGATTACAATTGATAAATAAGTACGTAATTGTTTTTGTTCTGAGGATTTTATATTAAATCAGTATAAAAAATATTTTTCACACCACCTGCTCGAAAATGTCAAATTATATGTCAAGCAACCTTAACCTAAAATGAGTCATTAGTGGCCGGAGGCACAGCCGGTCAATAATGTTGTACTGGATTTCATTATGACCCGCTGGTCAATAATGTGATTTGAATTTGGAATCTCACATGCTCAGCTAAATTGGCAGTATAGTACTAACAAACACTCTTTAGTGCCAGAAAGAGGAAAGCTATTCTCGATTTCCTACAAAATCATAACGACTGCTTCTTCATATCGTTGCCATGTTTTCGAAGACATAATATTGTAAGAATAACTAGATAACTACAAACCATTTTTTAAAAGGAATGGAATAACATTAAAACTTGCATTACTTACATAATTGGCTGTAACATTGGTGAATTTTTTTTAAGTAAACTGCGCTAACATTGCTGTGGATTTTGTGAATAAATAAATAAATAATAAAACCTATCTAGACTACATTCGATTTATCACATTTTATAAAAAATACTCTATTTTCACGAGCGTCTCCAATGACGTTCTAAATTCAAAATGCATACAGCCAATCATCCAAAACCATTTTGCATATAACTAACTAGTTCCAAATATGTTATTCTTACTGTTTGTTTATTTAATAAATACTTTGTTTTTCGTACTATGGCTATTATTTTCTCACAGTAGGTGTTAAAAGTAGAGTATCCTCCTATGGGCTAAAGGTGTATTGCCTTGGGCTAGCTTGAATCCCTCGCTGCATTCAGGATTCTTGTATTTACTCCCTCGCTTCGCTCGTGAGTTAAATCCCGAATCCTTCATTGCGCTCGAGATTCAATATGACGCCCGTGACATAAGACACAACTTTAGCCCCTCGGTGCATAATCTACTATTGTAATTTGGTCCTAGTTTTTCCAATTGTTCTATGGATAAATATTTTTTATTAAATCTTTTCAAAGTACTCTCCACTAGCCGCTATACAAAGTTGCATGCGTCTGAACCAGTTCGAAACACTTTTTTCAGTCTGCCTTAGACACCTCGTTTACAGTCTGCTCGAATGCTAACATCGCATCTTCCGGCAAAGAAAATTGTATCCCTTTGAGCTGGTTTTTTATTTTAGGGAATAAAAAGAAGTCACACAGTGCTAGAACAGGGCTGTAAGGAGGGTGACCCAGGAATCTCTTGATACGTAACTCGCCTATCGTCTTGGATTAAATTTTGCACTGCTAGCTTGTTTTCTTCCGTAACGGCCGTCAAAGGGCGACCACTTCTTTCTTCATCCCCCAAAGTTAGTCGAACGCGCTTGCATTCGTTATACCAGCGATACATGGTTGGCTTACAAGGGCCTTCATCCATGAATGCCATTTGAAGTCTAACGTGCGATTCGTCCGGTTTCAGAAGATACTTCAAATCGTAAAAAATCATAGGGCTGAAATATTCCCGGCGCAGATCCATTTATTTATGAGACACGATCATTTAAATTAGCTCGTAATCAATATGAAGGGAAATTAAGGAATTGGAACTTACCTATTTTTACTTACAAATAATCATATTTTCAAAATTTACTAAAACTAGCCATTCTTTCAAATGGTACATAAAACTTTTTTTTGCAATCTTTTCTACCTATGAAATTTCCGTTAAGTATTCAAGTGTACGAGACCCAACAAACTCTTCAAAGGCATTTTGTACCGCCTTTCGGGTATTGAATTGTTTCCCTTCCAAGAAGTTGTTCAAATTTTGAAAGTAGAAGTTGTCGGCGTAAGATTTGCGCTTCTTCCGGAGAAGATTGAAGAGCCTTCTTAAGAATTCTTGTACAATTTGCGTAGTTTATAGAATAAATGTTTGCTTTCGCAACACGGATTCGATTTTGTTATTAAATGGGTTCAGTCTATTATAAAGGAGAGGACTGAGGTACAGGTAAAATTTGGATATAAATGCATGTTTTGTTGTATTTTGTGAACAAACTTTACGTCTATTATTAGTATATTCAGTGCTGTAGGGTAGAGCTGTGTATTGTTTTAGAACAGTGCCCATTATAAATAGTTGCCGAACTATACTTCACAAGATTTGTATAGAAGGTTAGAAGGAAAAAGGAAAGGGAGAAAAGTAGACACTTTAAGAACCGCCCGCTAACGAACTCGCTCCACCCCATGTGGTAATACAGTAAGTTATAATCGATTGACATAGAGATTGACAAAGTAAACTTGTCTAGCTATTTTTGGAACAGCAATATAGCGTAACTTTTTAAAAACGAAGATTAATTTGCGAATTCTATTATTTAAAGCTTCTATACGTTGTTTGAACGGACGAGTTTCAAAACACCAAGGTATTTTGTTGTAATTACCATTTAAATGTTGGAACAAACACATTGGTTTTCCGCGGGATTTGTGCAAATAATGTCGAGGTGCTAGTTGCTGTTTGCTTGCGCATCGTAAACTTACTGTAATTTGTCTTGTATGTATTTAGTATTAGTGAATTATGTTGAAGCCATTTAATAACAACATTGAATCCGTATTGCGCAAACTTGTAGAAATTTTTTTCTGAGTCATCTGAAAATAGTAGGGCAGTGTCGTCAGCATACGAAACAATTTGGCCGTCATTTAGATTTAGATTACAAAGATCGTTTATGTATATCAAAAATTGCGTAGGCCCTAAAATACTTCCTTGGAGAACTCCGAATGACATGCTTTTTTTAAACATCGTCGAGAGCATTACCAATCTGTACACATTGTGTACGGTATTTTAGAGAGCTCTTAATCACTTTCAGCTGATGGACCAATATTGTATTGATGCCAACGTTGAAAAGCTGCTGCTAACTTAGCCACAGATTGAGTATCGTCAGCTTCCACTATCGCCTTTATTCGTCGATGTTGAATTTAGTATTTGGGTGACAACGGGGTTATATATAGCAAGCGTTTAAAGCAATAACGTTTAATTCGTGCGTTCGTTTGTAGTGTTCACTCCGTACACGTAATTAATGTTGCGAGGCGTTTGTAAGGCATTGCTACCACGACGGAACTCGTATTCCATAATTACTCGTATTTTTTATCTCGTCCATATTGACGAAAAAGATACAAATGTAGTGAAAACAAAACACTAATCAATAAACGAATTACTGAATTAAAATAATATAATTCCTACTTTACAATTTTCATTTGAGTTTAGAATGTATAGCTAGCCATACATACATTACTTTTCAAATGGCCAGTATTATAAAACGGCAACTTCATAGGTATAGGTCTTCCATATGTATCGTAATTTTAATGAGCAGGTATGTTAAATCAACAATATTAATGACATTACAGAACATTGACATGTTTGACAAACAAACGCTTTTGAAACGGTCTAAAACCTGTATTTTGTGCTAAGAAGTTATTATTCTTGAATAAATCCTAATGTTTTATCTAACCCTGATGTTTATCTACTGTACTTGTTGTTAATAATAGTAGAGGGCTACCATAAGATACCTACAGCCGTCGTGCAATTACACGTCAGCGGTAACACTTAAACTACGTAAATCATCCGTTTTAACACCGAAGAACTGATTGTTAGTATGTGTTACTTGTTGGAAATAAAACAAGCCCACGACAGCTGACGGTAAGTGGTCACCCCTGCCTGTAGACATCTGCAATAGAAGGCAAAAAACGTATTTCAGGATAACACTTGTAGTTTGTTCCACTTAATTGTTTTCAAGTACATCGACACCTATCAAAATTTTGTACAACAAAAACTAACGGAAAATTTCTTAAAACTGCAGATAACATTGTTGACCTCAAGTACGCTGAGCTCGTTATCTTTAGGACTATAAATTAGCAAACATTTTTCTCAAATAATCAGATTTCTCGCTACATCAACATGATTGCGTTACTATTGCTCGCCACGCTAACTCTGATCTTCTACGCGGTCTACCTCACTTCCAAGCGAAAGTTCCAATATTGGGAGGATAAGCAAGTGCCGCATTTACCACCGGCCGCGTTTTTTGGAAATTATGGCCAATATATTTTACAGAAGACGTACTTAGGACAGCTCACACAGAAATTATGCCAAAATTTTCCGAACGCGCCGTACATAGGCGCCTACTACGGCACGGAACCCACCCTCATCGTACAAGATCCAGAACTCATCAAGCTCGTAATGACGAAGGATTACTATTTCTTCAACGGCCGTGAAGTCTCCAAATATTCCCAGAGGGAGATGTTCACACAAAGCCTGTTCTTCACCTACGGCGATAGATGGAAGGTGCTACGTCAGAACCTGACTCCACTGTTCTCCTCTGCCAAGATGAAGAACATGTTTCATTTGATAGAGAAGTGCTCTCATGTGTTCGAGAAGATACTCGACCAAGAAGTGCAGAAATGCAACGAGATCGAAGCGAGGACGCTCATGGCGAGGTACACGATGGACTGCTTTGGATCCTGTGCGTTCGGCGTTGACACAGAGACGATGGTAAAGAAAGAAAACAATCCATTCATACTCATTGGTGATGTAATCTTTAATACCGATAAATTCAGAGCATTCAAGTTTACTGTGCGAACTATCTGGCCGGCCATCTTCTACGCACTGGGATTCAAAGTGATGCCGAAAGAAGTTGATAATTTCTTCAATAAATTGTTGACAGGAACTTTTAAAGGCCGCAATTATACGCCTACGTCAAGGAACGACTTTATTGATCTCGTGCTGAAATTTAAGACCAACCATTCGATGACTGGCGACTGTATTAAAAATATGAAATCTGATTCAGGAACGAAAGTAAATTTAGATGTAGACGACGATCTGTTGGTGTCGCAGTGCGTGTTGGTTTTCTCAGCAGGATACGAGACTTCAGCAACCACTTTGAGTTTCACTTTGTTTGAGTTGGCGAAACATCCTGAAGCTCAAGAACGACTGTTGGAAGAGGTGGATGATTACCTGCATCGTCATAACAACGTGCTGAAGTACGAGTGCGTCGCAGAGACACCTTACATGGAAGCGTGTATTGATGAAGCACTTCGTCTGTATCCAGTGCTAGGCTTACTAACTCGCGAGGTGATGGAAGACTACACGTTCCCATCAGGACTGAAGCTAGAGAAGGGTCTCCGGGTGCACCTGCCTGTGTACCACTTGCAACATAACCCGGAGTTCTTCCCAGAACCTGAAAAGTACCGTCCGGAGCGGTTCCTGGCTGAGAACAAGCAGAACATCAGGCCATACACTTATATGCCTTTTGGTGATGGGCCCAGAATCTGTATAGGTAAGTGCTGAATGTATTATTTTTCGTTGACCTTTGTAAAATGGTTGTATTCTGTTTATATACTTATATAAGTATAGATCGCTCACACCATGCAGTGAATCACTCTACCTAGCCTTTTCCCAACTATCTTAGGGTCGGCTTCCAATCTAACCACATGCAGCTGAATCCATTCCTACAGTCAGAGTCAAAAATCGAAAGAGAGAGACGGGCTTCTTCACCTTAAGTAAAATTATGTTTAATGTGTATTGCCACTTATGACCGACTGTAAAATAAAACAACCGACTTCCAGAAAAACGCTACAAAGTGAAAAAATACGTTTATTTCAGAAGTCGGTGTCCTTGGTTTTGTATTTTTGTTTTTTTGCCACGGACTTATTTTTCTCTTTGTAGAGTTTTTTTTTTAGAGAAAGCTTGACCAAATTTGTATGGGAACACTCGATAAGCATTATAGCTTTTGAAAGAAAAGAAGAATTTTTCAAATAAGTTGATTTCTGAGGTTGACTTGAAGTCAGTTAAAAATTAAAGAGCATTAAGCTAAGATTGGGGTGCCTACTTAGGTACGAGTACCTTTAAACCTGCTGAACAGTATGTTATTCTCATCCAAAAGCAATCAGTTGGTACCGGCGTGATTTAGTAGTGAGTGCATACAAACTAAAAAAAAATAACACGATAAGAAGCCGTTCTGAATGGTTCTCTGACATTGGAGTAAGATGACTAACTTACTAAAGGATAACTTTTAATTGTGTAATGTTTCCAGTTTTATTTAATTTTTTATTTCATTACGATGACGACAAAAAAAGAGGATGCGTACAAAAGAAGATACGTCCATGTTTTTAAAATACGTTAAACCTTACACGAAAACCTTGGTGACGCTGGTTACTCGTACGAGTATAAATACAGAGTCTGTGAAATTACTTGTTAAGTAAATTGTCACCCTACTTCAGTTTGTCTTTTTCTAGTTATTTCATACTGCTGCTTTGTAGTGTCCATAAATCGAAAACTCAAGAAGACACATTGCTAGCCTATGTTTGAATTCGCAACCTAATACTTAAACTCCGAAGGCACCACGTCTTCTACGTCGTTCACTTCAAATAATTTACAATCATTGTCTTGTCCAGGTATGAGATTCGCAAGAATGCAAATGGCGGCCTCTCTGATAACTCTACTGAAGAAGTATCGCGTGGAGCTGGCTCCAGGCATGGAGAAACAAGTGAAGTTCGAGCCCGGAGCCATGGTGACGCAGGCTGCTGGGGGAATCAGACTGAAGTTTATTGAAAGAGAGGGTTGGCAGCAAAGGCTGTTGAAGTCACCTTGAATTTGTTGTAAAGGACAATGTCAGGTTTCGGCCTACACAACTTTTAAAACTAAATTCACACCGACACAAAGATTTTACTTCCAATCATTAAAATATAAAATTCCAACTTATTAAACAACAAATATTTCTTTTCGAGAATTTTTCGAAAAGAAACTCATTTTAATAAATAATTATTTTAATATTCATGTTCTTGAATAGCAGATTTTTATTTTTTTAAATAAAAAAGTCAAATAGTTGCCTGTCCTGCCACTTTAATCGATATTCTAAATAATTCAAGCGATTTACTCCTTACTTTTTATTTACCACCTCACATTTATTGTATATTTCTTATTATTTTTTTACTTACTAATACTTTTATCGTGTTTAATAAACATTACATATTGTTTTTTTTTAAAGAATATTAAAACAAAATTCAAGAAATCGAATTTCCGGATCTGTGTTCGATAACTTAATCGCCATGCAATGGCAACCCTATTAGGTTATGACTTCTGCAGTTCTGTCAATATCGCGCGCGCTTAAACTGACAGTGGGTTGACAACGACAAGATGTCAAACATCTTTGTTGTTGGTTTTTTTTCGTGGGTAGTGGTGAAGGCTTAGTACGTGCTTTTGTCTGTGTTACGAATTTTTTCGATTTAAGTTTATTTTACAAGTGTGAACTTCAGTCGAGACTGTTCTTTGTGTTTGTATTTTAGTGTAAGGTTTGTATTAACACTTAGTTTATTTTTTAAGATTTAACCCGGCATCCACTATGGATGTCGAAAAACCTCCTGACCCTTTTGATTTCACTCCGGTGTCAACCGTTACTCTCCCCGACGACAATGTACAACCAGATGCTATGGACTCCGAATCTGCAAGCAGGAAATGATCTATCAACTACCCCCCGGCTACTATAATCAACCCTCCTAAGCATGCGAAAAATAAAATTGGAAGACAAATTTATACAAATAGAGACTACCCCCTGTTTATTGTACATGCATCCTTGAAAGAAGTTCAGACCCCTGGTACCGTTCTGCACCCCGTCAAATTTGGTATGTTCTTGACACAAAATAATATCAGCAACATACTCCTGGGCAGTGTCAAACGCTTAGGAAGAAACCGGGTTTCAGTTGAATTCAAGTCTCACCAGGATGCTAACAGTTTTTTAATAAGTCCCACTTTAGTAAAAAATAATTTTGTTGCCTCAATCCCCCGATTTAACATCACTCGCCTGGGTCTTGTCAGAGATGTCCCCACTGAGTGGACTGAGGACGAAGTCATAGAGAACATCAAGGTTCCCACTGGATGCGGCCCTCAGGTCTTTCCTCCAGTTTCAAGATCATATGCTGAAGTGTCAAGATTATCTCAAAATACTAAATCAGAACCCAGTCCATCTCATTCGCCCAGTTCCCTTTCACAAAATCCAAAATCTTACCGTAAATCGGTTTTGCTTATACCAAAATCCCCCACTTTCACCTAGCTATGATAAGCAGGCTCATCAAGCCATCACTAAGAACTACTCCTTCACTCCTTCCTAAAACGGTGGTGTCCCTAAGGAAGGTACAACTATTCCTGAGAACTCAGAAAATATTCTGAATATTATAACCAGTATGCTAATGACTGTATTAGCAAATCCGAAGCAATCCCTACCTGACCACGTTGCCGATAAACTGACATACATTGTTAATTACATTCACAATGCTCCACTACCTGACATTCCTTCAATGGAACGTGAGGAGTATTACTCCCAGGAAATCTGACCTACTCTTCCTAATTAACAAATACAGACCATTGATCTGCGGCATCGCTGAGACATGGCTATGTTCTGAAAGTAATTTCAGGATTCCATGTTTCACTGATGTTCGCCATGACAGATGAGATGGATATGTGTGTGCTTTGTTCATTAATAACAAAGTACCATTCTCCCCGATTCCTCTACCCTTTGTTGGTGACAACATCAATGTTGTTGCTGTTAAGGGTGAGGATATAAATATATTTAGTTTTTATATTGCACACCCACCAATTGAAGATCTTATCTCGATAAAAAGTTTGTTGAGTAATGTACAAGGTCCATTGCTAATTATGGGTGATTTTAATGGCCATCATTATAGATGGGGGTCTGAAACCTGTGACAACTTTGGTGTTGGCCTAGTGGATATTTTTTTTTTTTTTTTTTTTAAAAACGTTGCCCCACACTAGGAATTACTCCTGTATCGTGGGTGCGTTCACAAACATGAAAACTCACATACACAAGACACCCAGACCCGGAACAACTATTTGTAGGTCATACAAATATTTGTTCCGTGCGGGAATCGAACCCGCGACACGCAGCGCAGCAGCCGATCGCTCAACCACTGCGCCAACCGTGCCTATTAGATGAACTGAACCTATGTGTAATTAATGATGGCAGTTCCACACGTAGGTCTGCGCCAGGGCAGATCAGCAGTTGTGTTGACTTAACGTTCTGTTCATCTAGTATAGCCAGCCTTTTTAATTGGAGTCGCTTGAATATGACTTATGGGAGTGATCACTATCCCATCATGGTTGAAATCCCTTCCAAGACTATTCCTGACAAAACTTCCCCTCCTTTGTTAAAATACCAGCTGAACTCAGTGGGTTGGGACCTTTACTCAAAAATCTTAGACTTGCGTGTCTCATCCCTCCCATCCATTAATCCTGAGTCTGCTCAGGAATGCTTTTCCTCATTTTCCAACACAATCTCCTCCACAGCAGATGATTGCTTTCTACCAAAAAAACCGCCAACAGGCAAAATTCCATCCCCGCCGTGGTGGGATAGGGACTGCTCTGCCGTGATCAAGGCCAGGAATGAGGCAGAAATGAATTTCAACTCTGACATGAACCTGGAAAACATCATTGCTTTTCAACATATCTTGGCTAAGTCCAAGAAATTACTCAAAAATAAGAAGAGAGAAGGTTGGCGGAAATATTGTGGCTCACTGAATCCTTCCACTCTAGCGGCAGCTGTGTGGCGTAGTTGAAGTCTTTTAGAAGTAGTTCGAAACCTCCCTCCGGGAGCTCACTATCTGCGGAACTGGGTAACCAGTTTTTTTTCTAAGCTCGCTCCAGCCTATATTCCCGGTACGGATGAGTGTGTTGCTTCGAACTCTCAGCTGATTTCAAATGATCCTCTAGATGGTCCATTTACTCTTAATGAACTTAAATCGGTCCTCACCCATGTTAAGGATTCTGCTCCTGGAGTGGATGGATTTCCTTACTCCTTCATTACTAAAGCTGGTGATAAGACCCACCAATATTATCTGGACTTAGTCAATTATTGTTTTATTTCGAGTTATATTCCCCCTGATTGGAAGGTTCAAATCGTAATCCTCATATTAAAACCCGGTAAATATTCTAGTGATCATTGTTCTTACAGACCGATTGCTCTATTGTCCATTCTTATAAAACTTTTAGAACATTTGATTAAAAACCGCCTAGAATGGTTAGTAGAAAACAGAAAACTGCTCTCAACGACTCAATTCGGCTTTAGGAAAGGTCTGGGTACAGCTGATAGTGTGGGTACCCTTACATCAGAGATCCGGCTGGCCCTTAGTAGAAGTGAGTCTGTGGTAGCCGTTTTTTTAGACATTTCAGCTGCCTATGATTCTGTCCTCCTCCCACTTCTCAGGCAGAAAATGCAAAAGCTGAGAATCCCGGCTAGGATTAGTCAAATCATTTGCAGTATTTTTTCAGATCGTAGTGTTCAACTCAGGATTCCCGGGGAAAGCCCTGAACCGAGGTCGGTTTAGAGAGGTCTCCCTCAGGGATCCGTGCTTAATCCTCCCTTATATAATATTTATACCTCTGATCTTCCTTCTTGCTTGAATTTTAACTGTAAAGTACTTCAGTATGCTGACGACATTGCATTATTGGTCTGTGGCAGTTCATTCCATTAATATCTCGTTGTCCTCTTTAAACCAATGGCTCTTGGATCACGGGTTATCTTTAAGTGCTCCAAAAAGTACCGCAGTTGTCTTTACTCGTAGGCGCCTTATCCCCCAGGTTAACATTAATATTGACGGTCAAGCTATCCCAGTTGAGGAGAAGGCCAGGTTTCTGGGGGTTACCCTGGATTACAAATTGTCGGGAGACGAACACATTAATAACACAGTCAAAAAATGTGAGCGCTCGGTTTCGGTCCTCAAGGCTTTGGCAGGTATATGGTGGGGAGCTCACTCATACACCTTAAAGTTAGTTTACAATGCGCTGGTCAGAAGCGTGTTGGATTATTGCAGCTACCTAATTGAGCCATGCAACAAGGAAGCCTTGCGCAGATTACATTCTGTTCAGTCCAAATGTCTGAGGATCATAAAAGGTGCCATGAAATCCTCCCCCATAAATGCTCTCCAGGTTGAATGTGCAGAACCTCCTCTTAACCTTCGAAGACAATACCTAGCAGATCGTTTCTTGTCAAAAGTTTTAAGTGTGTTTAGAACAAACCTACCTCTCTCTTACCGCGTCTTCCTACTGGAATAATAAATCTATTCCATTGATGAATAGGTACAGAGAGCTTATACAACTCTCCTCACCTGTTTGTCAATACCCCTCTCTTCCAGTTTTTTCTTCCTCCTATGAGGTGGTCCATTTCAGGCCAAAGGTGGTTTTGGGACTTGGTAGCTCCAAAAATTCCCAGGACGTAAAAGGCGACTTTGATCAGGCCATTAAGAGATACTGGGTAGGTTGGAGTTTATTTAATAAGGCCGCATCCAAATTATCGTCAACAGGATGCACAGGTGTTTCAACATATTTCCAGAACTCTAAAATTGCCCTTCTATTCCAATGTCCACCAGAGACTTCAGTATTTACAGGCGAATGCATTGGTATTCTAGAGGCCATCAATTTAATTTTAACCCACAATATTAAAAACTCGGTAATTTTTACAGATTCTCGCAGTAGCATTAAAGCTTTAAGTCAATGTCAACTAAAATCTAAAATTCACAGTAAAATCAATTCGACTACACTTGCACTATACACTTGCTCGAACAATGGTTTAAGCATTGAAATAGCTTGGGTTCCCAGTCACTCGGGTATAGGTGGCATCGAGAGTGCCGACTCACTGGCTAAATTTGCTTCATCTAATCCGGTGGATTGAAAGCACTACATTATACAAAGTTACGACTTACGAACTGACACCAAACACAAGCTGTACAACTCGTGGTCAGCAATGTGGCAGGTAAGTTCGAAACTCAAGGGGGCGTACTACGCTAGTATTCAACCTAACGTACAGCGGAAACCTTGGTTTTTTAAATGTCCCAAATTATCCAAAATAACTGTTACATCCTTGTGTAGACTAAGACTTGGTCACTGCTGCAGTCCAGTATTCCTGAAGAAGATCCGTGTTCGTGACAGCTCCTTGTGCGAATGCGGTCTTGATGATGGTACTTTGGAACACATATTTTTTCTTGTCCTTTAAATTCCCCATCCTTTGACTTGTATCATAAGCTCTCCAAAATGAAAATCCCTCTTCCTACTAACTTCCATTCTCTGTTGACTAACTTTTCTCCTAAACTTATCCAAATCTTATCAAATTTTTTAAATGTAAAAGGAATCAAAATGTAGTTGTTTGTGTAGTGATAATAACTTTGTAAATACATTAGTAGAGTTGTGGTGGTATTTAAGTATATATTCTATGTTTACTAACAAAAATTGTCTTGTCCTTTCAGCTACTAACATAATTTTACTAAAACTACCACGAAGTACAAAGTTCGACGGCTCACCTTGTTGCTCTGCCGTCACTACATGACGCTGGCAGTATAGTCGACATCGGCTCAGTTGCCAGACAAGAAAAAAAAAAAAAAACTTTGTTGTTGTCGGTGTTTTTCTGTGCACGTATCGCTCGAGCCGAAGCCCCCGGCGGCCGCGGCGGCGGGGGCGAGGCGTCGCCGGCGAGGCCAGGCTCTCCGGGCCTACGCTACCTGCCACCGTCTCCAGCTCACTGGATGCCTCTGATGCATAAGCATCATCGTCATAAGCATTACGCTCCCCCTTGTGAGTACCGATGCTCGATCGCGAAAGTGATAACCGCGACTTGTTCCCAACTAGAACTATTTATTAGAATTCGAGGTGTAATCGCGTGCGATTACCGCTTCTCCTACACGGATAGGGGGCTGGGGCGTGCCTCCTGCATGAGCTACCTGACGTTGCTGCGCCGCTTGTGCGACGTCTGGCCGTAACGCATCCAGTCGTGTCCGTTTACGACGCTCGGTGAGCAATACTGCCGGTGGCACGCCCGTAGTTGCATGTTCACAATTGCGGTAATTAAATAGGAATATGTTAAATGCTTGTAGCACATTTACGCCACTGAGAACTGCTCTCTTAATGGCTTTTTTAACAATTTTTAACCTTTCTCGGCCCCGGAAATGGCGTACGTAATGTGGTAATACGCTCGCGAAATTTCGCGATATCGCGGAAATTCGCCGTTTACGCGGTTTTGATTAAAAAAAAAACTTTTTCATAAATTTTTGGTAGATTCCACCCACTATAAGTAAATTATTTTGGGTTCTTGAATAAACATACCATATTACAAAATAAAAACAGTTTTCGTAATACGAGAGTTGAATATTGTAAATAAATGGCGAAATAATACTTACAATTTTCAAAAACGGTTTGTTTACGTAAAACATTTTTGCACACAAAAACTTTTTTTTATGATTTTTCGCTCAAATAACTATCCACAACAATGAAATAACTATTCACAAGTAAATATCAATCCACTCACAGTCAATTTAAACACAAAAACACTTAAGTTCACTAAAAAACGAACATGCGTCATTGACAGACCACCCACGGCGACAAACTACGCGACTTTAACATTTTTTAAAAAAATATTCCGACAAAATTTATGGTTTCGAACGACTGATTTGAATAGAGTAACTATCTGGCTCGACCCTGACACAAACCACAGACTAATGTAACCTTTATTTATTTTACTGTTAGAGATAAAACCGCGCGAAACGGTTGGATCCCAAATGGGACCAGCGGGGCTTGAGAGAATTTTCGATTACCGAACCCAAATGGGACCAGCGGGACTTGAGCGGTAGTTTAGTAAAAGTAATAAGTACATAATTAAGACAGAAGAAGCCTTGGTTTTTTTAAAGAGGAGACCAAGGGAATAAATTAACTTATATATACGGGCTTAAAACTAACAAAGACAATATCCCTATAATTTGTATTTACTCGACGTACAACGTCGGCCGAGTCCCCCTTAATCTCCGACCGCGCGTGATGACGATGTTTATGTACCACAAGTACTACCTTATCTAATTTATTTAAAAACACCAACAGCTTAAAGGTACTTTTCTTTATTTTCTCTACAAGGCCTGGATGTCGAAATATTCTTAATCTGAATGCATTAAGGACCACATTATTATCTTTCAAAACTTGTAACATTCATTTAAGTTACTGCCAAACACAATATCATCGCCAACTAGTGCAGGAGTCAGAGAAATCTATCTTATTTTGTACATCTTGTTTTATGTCAATAAATATTTTTAAATTTAATTTAATGAAATTAACGACGCCCTTACAAGGCAGAAGCATCCTTTCCATGATTTTCTGAAAATGTTCGGGTGCACATGGTATACCAAACATCAGGCGCTTTTATCGAAACAGGCCTTTACTGGTTATAAATGTTGTGATATCCCGACAATCTCCTTTTATTTCGACTTGGTGGAATGCGTCTTTAATATCGAGTTTAGAAAAGATACATGGCTTCCTGAGCTTTGGAAGAAGTTGGGTCATTGCAGTTGCACATCTCATGTCGACACATAGCCTTAAGGTGTCATCACTCTTAAGAATGGGTACTACCAGCGAAACCCAGGTTGTGGCTTGATCTACAGGTTCAATGATGTCTTTTTTGACTAACTCATCAATTGTATCAATGATTTTATTTTCGAGCGGAATTGGTACTCGCCTATATGGCTGACATATGGGTGTCACAGATGGATCTATAGCAATAGCCAATTGGATATTTTTGAATTTAGGAAAATTCTCTGTATAATATATTTATACTCACCCCTATTTTACGCACATTGAGACATGTAGCTGTATGATTGCCTAACAAATTACGAGTACCATTTATAATCACATAAAATTTTGCAGTTTTTGTTTCTGGTCCAACTCCGATTGATGCTTTAAATCAGAACCTGGTTGCTGGTTAGACACAACAACAGCTTTTGGTTTTAAATTCCCAGGTTTTATCATTTATTACATTATTTTTACTCCCCGAGTCGATGAGCATATTCTGTCATTTTTTTTGTTTGTCCTAAGTAATAGGTGTTTTACGCTTGAGTTTCCTTGTTCGACATTGACTCATGAAGTGACCTTTAAAGCCACAATTGTCACATACTTTGTCCCCGCCAGGACAACGTGTATCATCACACTTGTGATTTCCACTTCCACATATTGTACCCCGTGTTTGTTCTTGTTCCAATCCTATTGACCTGTTCAGTTTTGATTACTTGGAATTCCTTTAATTGTCTATCTGCGGTTTCGATTGAATTGGCTTCTAAAATAACCTTTTCTATTGTAACGGAATCTCCTAATTGTAGTATTTTCTTTCTAAGGTCTGATGAGGTACATTCCTCCGCAATAGACCAATCTATGAGAGCGTTGTCTTTGTTAGCAAAATCACATTTGGAACATTGACTATGCAATCTAACTAAGAAGTTTTGCAACTTTTCGTCGGGTTCTTGTTTCATGAGTCGGTATAAGTGTCGTTCATAAACAAAACTCTGCTTCGGAAAAAAGTAATCATCTAGTTTTTTTATAGCGGTCTCGAAAACATCGGAGGACGCGCCCTCTTCCACGTGTGCACCGGGAAGGTTATAATAGATATCTTGCAATCCTAAACCCGGTATGTAAAAGTGTTGCTCGTTTTTTTAAGGGCTGGTCTATGCCTAAGACTAGAAGATTTCGAGACCTAGTTTCCATCTTTGCCACCGATGGCCTAATGAGGACGTATCACCGTCGCAGTCGAGAGTTTCTATGGTCGGTAATTGAGACATGTTGCGACAATCTGCAAGAATAAAAAAGTGCTTCAAGTACTACGCAAATTAACCTAGCTAGCGATATGATAAGCACGATATAATACAAATGTATCTAGCTTAATATAATGCTTACGTAGTATTGTGTTTTTTTTTTACTTGCATACGAATTGCATATACGAGTATACTTTTATACCAGTAATATGTGTAACAAGATGGGTATTTACCCAATGGAATAGTATACAGTGTGTGATCTTTCGACTTGGCTAACACTTACAGGCACGATTGGTTGTTGTTGTCGTGGAGTCGGTAGCTTATTGAAAAAGATCAAAGTCAAGACTAAACTAAATAGGTTGTTTTAAAGTAATCCGTGCACTTATAATTACAAAATAGTTTTCTTTCTTAACTATATACGTTTTTTACTTGCATAAAAATAAAAATTCAGATTCTATGAACGATAATAATTATTGTTTAGATAAGTACTTAGGCGTGCGGTATTACTAAGAATGTAAATAGTTTTAATTAAATATAATGTGGGTAGGTCGAGAATGACACGGAGCATATCTCAATCTGTCTTAATTAGTTATCGTTCTGCAGGATTTATAGGCTCGGGTCTAGTATCGTTTGGCAGGAGTTTTGGGGTAAAAGGTTGAAGATGGTAGGGGTGGGTTCCCTGATTATAACGCTACCACTCTTATTACAAGGTAATGCGTATTTTTCGAGAAATTAATAATAAATGTTTCTAACCTCAAGTTAGATTACAGCGTAACGAAACGTTAAAATCGGCGATTGACAAACAAATCTGTACTAGTGTATTGTCTGTGGTGTAAAATATCGTGCAAAATCGATGAAACGGAACGTAAAAAAAAAAACGCTAATTGCGTCATGTGTCAGTGTCATTTGTTTACGTTCATTCCGTTTCTCCCAGAGTTGTGAGTAGTGTACCCCCACTTCATGGTTATTGGATAATTTCCATTGTTCCAAAACCGAATCGTGGCTTATTGGATAATCTCGGTCATTCGCCCTTTTTATTATTATGTTTGATTTACTCGCATTCTTTATTCTCGTCGCCAATGTTATGTCTCATTATTAACTCCTGGGTGGTTTAATAATACACAGATATATTTCTATTTGCGTGCTTGCGACACGTCCGCTCGCCTCGACTGCTGTCAACGTAATACCCCGCGGGCGGGTCGCTGGAGCACAGATTTATTAAATTATTTGACAGTACATCACAGTATCCATAGCTGAGTTCCCGACGAATTCAAAATCATAATCGTTAATGAGATACGAGACGTCGTGGGGCAGTAACCAAGTTTTCTGTAATGCGAATAGATCTGCCTTTTTGCAAAGCCGTCTGTGGCGGCATCTACACCGCCACATGCGAACAAACGCATCAATCCTGCATCGCGCAAGCAGAGTTTACCGCGCAGATAGCATATATACAACTTCCCGACAACAATCATCGGGCAGTTGCCCACCAGATACGACAAGGATCCTCCCTTCTGCTTTCTCAGCGTCCGTTCGTGCCCATGAATTTGAGTATTTGAGGGGATGAAGAAGTTCTTGCGGCCTTCCGATGGTTTTAGTAGCTTTCCAAAGCGACGTTTCTACCTTTCCCTGAGGTGACAAGCTTTCTAAAGTATTTCGGTACGAAGAGTTTGCTGATTCTTGTAGGAGCGTCTTCAGTTGTTTCGCAGCCTGGTTGAAGTCTGTTTTATCTGTAGGATGCTTATATTGATGCCAGATTCTACGTAGTCGCCGTTTTTCCGTAAGGTTTGCTTTAATATCTGCTTGTTAGGTTGACATTGTTGGAAGGCGAGTTAAGCAGGGTGAGTTTTTCCATGCAGATTCCTGAATCAGATTTGTGAGGTACTCGCAAGCGTTGTCGATATCTTCTGGAGTCTTCATGGGAATGGGAGTCTTCATGGGAAATGGGAGTCAGAATTTTTTCATCCAGGAGACTACGAAACCTCTGCCAGTTAGTCTTCCGATTTGATAAGGATTCCGTTGTCTCAGCATATATGACCGAAGTGCTCAAGGTAAGGATGACCGGCGTATGATCAGATGATCCATCAAGGCTCGATTCTATAGAGGAATAAAGATGACTGATTCCTTTCGTTACACAGAAGTCCAATACGTCCGGAATCTTGTTATGATCAGTTGGCCAGTTCGTCGGTTCTCCACAGGATATTGGTGTGAGGTGGTAAGCGTCCAGACAACTTTTAAGTGATCAGCCTCTTTGCAGACTCATATGGGAACCCCAGTATGTATGCTTTGCGTTCCAGTCCCCTCCTGATATGAATTTGTTTCCAAGTTGAGAAAAATAGTCTTCAAAGATTTTCTGAGTGATTTTGTGGTAAGGTGGGCAGTAAACGGCAGACAATGTGATCGGGCCTGCTCGATCGTCTAATCGGATAGTAGTAGCCTGGGTATGTTGTGTGGCGTATTGCTCTAGAACGGTGTGCTTAAGGTTTGATCTGATTACTATTGCAGTTCCGCATCAGCTTTGCCATCATCAGAATGGGGCGTGAAATAAATATTGAAACCTTTCGGTAACAACTACTTTTGGAGGCATGAGACTCAGAAACCAGAAAGTCAATAGTAGAGAGAGAGGAGGAGCGTGTATTTTCGATAGAGTAGGATTGCAGTTCAAAGAAGGAACGGATATATCGAAACAATCAGTTCCGGTGATTTTTGAATGCTGTGCTGTAGAGATAATAGCTGATAAAATTATTATTATTTGTATATACAGAATTCCTAAGCCGAATTACGAAATATTAGAATATATTTTATCAATTAAAAAAGTTATCTTGTGTCGAGATTTCAATGTAGATGTGTTGAAAAGAAACAAGGCTAAATTAGACTTGGAATTTTTTCTAATGAAATACAATCTAAAACTCTTTATACAAGGTTAAGTAGTCCGACTTTTTTTTTTTTGGGTGGGAATTCATTAAATGTCTTCTCCCGCTCTAGGTGGAGCGGGAGGGCGTGTCAGACTTTTACTGACTAAAACCCACCCGTGTTCTTTCAATTGCCTGTGCAGGGCCACGGATACTCTTTCAAATTACCCGCGACCCTGAGGCGTCGGCCCTATCGGACCCCGTTATTTTGTGCTGACATCTCTTTGAGGCGCGCGTGGAACACGACGCGCCATCGACCCGTGCCTGGTCCATACTGGACGGCGCCCATTGCTCGCCGTCCGCAAGCCCGCGCCTACGGTGGTCGGGAATCTGCAGGCGACTCCCGACGCCCAGGGCGTCTCTTGCGGCGACTAGTGGCGGCGTGAGGGCGCAAGGCTCTCTCCCTCACGCGCTCTGCCTCCTCCTTCGCAAGCATTACTGCTTCGCAAAAGGAGGTGACGGCTTTCTATTCTCTCTCGCTCCGTCGAAGGTGAGGACGCCGTGGCACCTCTCCAACCACTCCTCAAAGAGGGGACTTACCGTCGCTATTGTCGTGTGCCCAGCACTGGGTTGGGACAATCGCACCCTCCATGTCGCTATGAGATCCCACCGGAGCTCTGTCCGCTGTATCGTGATTTCTCACGGCAGCGGAGTTACACCCCGGCGTTTTGCCTCCTCGTGCCACTCCCATACGTGCGCGAGGGCTTTTGCCTCCAGATCCCATGGCGAAGTGGTCACACCTGTATTGTATACACTGCGAGGCTGAAGTTGTAGATCTGGTTCTTTCGGATCATACAGCTCAAATAATTAAAATACCTATTTAATAATAATAATAAAATATGTAGCAAAAAGCAAAGGCAGTTGCTTTGAGCATATAGGTTAAATTCGGACTCACTGAATAAAAAAGTTCTTAAAAATTATACAAAACTTTATAGAAAAATTATCAAGCTAACACATAAATCACAAAATAATCATTTTATAAACACCGCTGAAAACAAATCGAAGGCTACCTGGCAAATAATAAATAAAACCAATCTGTGTTTGCCACAGAAGTCAATCATGTGCGTCAATAGAGGTTATCTGTCGTTTAGACACCCCAGAGACATTGCAAACGGATTTAACAATTATTTTATTGACGAATTTGAAAATAATACTATAACTGACATCACGTTACATAATATTAATTTAAACAATCAGACATTAAATTTCCTGTTCATGCAACCTGTTACAACTGACGACATTATAAAAATATTTTTTTGCCTAAAAAACACAAACACTGTTGGGTACGATAGCGTTTCTACAAAAGTCATAAAATTTACTAAAGAAGTGACAGCACCTCCATTAGCGTATTCCCGAAAAAGGTCAAAAAAGTGGTGATAAAACCCTTACACAAAAAAAATGACAAAACTGATTTAAAAAACTATAGACCCATAGCGTTTTTTCCCATTTTTCCAAATTTTTTGAGAAAGTTATCTACAACTTTCTTAACACTTACTTCAAAAAATTTCAATGATTTTGTCACGAACAAAGGGGTTTCCGTAAGAATACTACCGTTAATATGGCACTCTTCGACCTATTAACAAACATCATGCCATCTGTAGATAGGAGAAATCCAGTCTGTGCTATTTATACCGACATGACCAAGGGTTTTTGACTATGTTGACCATAAAATTCTGCTATACAAGCTACATAGTTACGGTGTAAGAGGGAACATCCTTCAGTTACTAGAATAGTACTTAAGTAATAGACTTCAATACACAGAAATTTCTAGAATTTGTACGAAAAGTAAAATAGAAACCATATATACATCTTAACCAAGGCATGCAAAATATGGGGCTCAACAGGGTAGCGTACTGGAGCCGCAACTTTTGTAATATACATGAACGATCTCCCGAAAGTAACATCGAACAGAATGGTTCTCTTTGCGGATGACAGTACAGCTGTAATTAAGTGTACAAATCATAATAATTACGACTAGGACATAAATACTTGTTTGAATGACATAATTAACTGGTTAAGTAATAATAATTTAGTAATAAACTTAAGTTAGACAAAAATAATGCAATTTCATCAACGCAGCGAAAACCTAAACGTTAGAATTGCTTACCAAGGCTGTAATATTGAGGAAGAGAGTCACGTGAAGTTTTTATGTAAAGTGATAGACAGCAAACTCACTTGGAAACCTCATGTTGAAGTTCTGTGCAAAAAACTTAGCAAATCCGCAGCTCTCCATCAACTTTCACAAAAACTCAACCGTCAGGCTCTTTCATCAGCGTACCATGGACTGGTGTCCTCAGTTTTGCGGGACGGCATTATTTTTTTGGGGCAGTCTACCGATAAGGAACTAGTATTTAGAATGCAAAAGCGATGTATAAGGTCAATGTGTGGTCTTAAAGCAACAGATAGCTGTCTTTCCTATTTTCAGTCTTTAAATTTTTTAACTTTTCCTTCTTTATACTCGTACATTTAGGAAACAGCTCTATTTGTAAAAAAAAAACAATCCACAATTATTTGAAAAACTGTCAGCAATTCGGAAAATCCAATACGGACTCATTAAATAAACAAACTATGCCAAGTGAAATGCAAAACCGCACTTATGCAGAAAAAATATATTGGGATTGCCCCACACATTTATAACAAAGTACCTGATGTAATAAAAATATGACAGTAGTAAAATTTAAAAGGGCACTAAACCAAATATTAATTGAGTAAAGATATTACACAATTGACGACTTCCTCAATGATAAATCTCTACACTTATTGATAAACTATTATAATACATACATGTTCCTATTCTGACACTTTTTATTCTGATTGACACTTAGACATTCTTCACAATTTTTTGACATTACTAATAAATGTTACTTTTGTTATTGGTCTGAATTTTTATTTTTTTGTAATTTTAATGATTTGTCATTCATATTTATTCAACATCAATAGAATCTCTGTTTAATTTTATTTGCATGCCTATGAGGCGGTAGAATATGGAGGACTTTACTTTAAGAAAACATCTATGTACGAATTACCCATGTTTGCAAAAATAAATTATTTTACTTGATTATAATTACGAGACGCTTAAAAATCTGTTTCAAGGTAGAGATTTTTGGATATTTAGGTTTTTTTTAAACTGTTAATCAATAAGATTTTGCTGAACATAGATTGTGTTGTTTTGGTAGGTATTGACCCAGGCTATTACTCCCTGCAGTATGTCGTGCTATTTACTGGACAGCCTGTATATTAGATATAATAAGAACATATTTCTCAGAAGAATTGCTCAGTAGCAGCCCAGAATCTGGATTTGGGCCCGGTTGATGGCAATAGGCTCGCCACCTACATGGGACTTAGGCATGACTGGTGAAATGTGGGTGGTACACCTCTGCCTAACCCTTCTGGGATTACAGGCGCGAATGTACCTCGACTATAAGTAAAGTGGTCTCCTAATATTGGAAGCGCACACTTGTATTTATCCCTGTTCTATATATACTTGCATGTAATTGTGTAGCCCCTGTTTGAGATCTAATAAATAAATAAATCAATAAACCTTTCCATATTAGGTTTTTTTTTTGTCTTTTATTGTCATGTAAACACGTTACCATTAAGAGGCCGACGTAACAAGCTCGTAATAATACTTCGAGTCGAGTACAAAATTCTTTCGGAATATTGCTATCTCTGTTTGACAAAAGAAGGAGAACGAGGGACGCCGCGCAGCTGTGTGTGTGTCTGTGTGAGTAGATAGATAGATATTATTAGCTGTACTGTATTTACTGTAACTACTATTCATTCATAACGACTCGGAAGATTTATTTCTATATATTAGTAATTAGTTATGTTCATGATTTGCTTTTTTTTTAATACTTTGGGGAATCGTTTGTAAATCTACGGACTAGTAATGCGTTTTTTTGACATTTCTTTACAATGCCGGTATCTTAACATAGAAGAATATTTGGAGATCTAGGCCTTGTAGAGAAAATCTAGCAGATAAGTCATACATACCTTCCCTAAATACTTTTGTTAACCAATGTTGAACGTACCTATATTTTGTCGGTGTTCTTGAATATACTTGTGGTACCTATGCATCGTAATCGCGCGCGGTCTTTGAGGGGAAGCGGCCGACGATGTGTAAATATAAATTATAGGGATATTTATTATTATTGTCTAATATCATTTTAAGCCGGTGTAAGATTATTTATTCCCTTGGTCTTCACTTTAAAATACTAAGGCATCTTCTGTCTCTCTGATGTGCGCCTGTCTGGGTTCGAACCTTCGACCTACAACTCGTAAGTCGCGGCCATTACCATTGGGCCACCACTGCTCTCTAAGCAATAAGGAATACAAGTACAATATTATTTTACATTTTACATAAAACTTTATTATTTTACAAGTAAAATAATAAAGTTTTATGCAAAATAAAAGACAAATATTCTAAGTACATTTAATAAATAAGCGTACATATAAATAACAGTATTCTGTGCTAAGAATAATAAAAACAAAAAGCAAGGATTTTGTACAAACATTTATTTTGTTATGTTCTTACTTCATAAATATGATTGTTATCATTGATGTGACCATACATTATCGACTAAACGAATAATACAATTATGGTAGTAGGAGTGTCAAAGATCCACACTAAACACTCTGATTTAAATGATTTGACTTTTTATCTGTAGTACCATGAAATGTTTTAGTTCAGAGCCCGATGCAGAATGATTATGTATGTGCTACAGCCAATTTAATGAATATGAATATAATTTATACTATCAGCCATTATAATGTGGCGGCATCTACACCGCCACATGCGAACAAACGCATCAATCCTACATCGCACAAGCAGAGTTTACCGCGCAGATAGTATATATACAACTTGCCGACAACATTCATCGGGCAGTTGCCCACCAGATACGACATCCATCTGGTCGGAGGATCCTCCCTCTTCTAAAAGAGTATGAGTGAACTTTACACCCTGTTCAACATATCTCTTCAATTATATAGGTATTTCGCCATCTTAGATATTACCATCATATCAGGGGCATTGTATGAAACCTGGTTACATCCAGCAAAAATATATTAACAATAATAATGTCTTCCTGGTCCTTACCGATTTCGGTCACAATATAGTAAAGCGTACGAGTGTGTGCGCAGACACAGGTGCACTCCCTATACCCTCAATCTCAAAGTCATGTTATGCGTTAAAAAACTTGAAAAAAAAAGTTCAAGAGTTATTTATGATATTGACTTATTTTAAAGCAAGCAACAAGCATAACTACTGGGATGCTGTTGTAATCACAAAACGATTGTCAATTTATTTTATCCGCTATCGGTTCAATAAGATTACCACGCTATGACCTTTGATTATATGTATAAAGACAATAAATAATCAATGATATATGAAATTACCTATGATCACGTGACCAAAAAATGTATGGGCTTGACATGAGCTATATATATATATTTTTTTTTCCACTAGATTCATCGCTAATCGAATGTTACTTTGTCTAAGTCCTCAGTGATCTTGAGATAATTACCTACAACGTAAAAATATA
This sequence comes from Dasypolia templi, assembly GCA_963555695.1. NCBI lineage: Eukaryota > Metazoa > Arthropoda > Insecta > Lepidoptera > Noctuidae > Dasypolia > Dasypolia templi. The sequence goes on along the minus strand of OY743155.1, from coordinate 21,121,817 downwards.
GCGAAGGGATTGTTTCGCGTACTGTATCTTCAACGCACTGCTTAGCACCGAGAGTTGAAAATCCAACAGTGTTTAGTCGACGCGCTGGGTAGCACGCTGTTGGATTCTCAATGCTTGGTTCAACACAAAGAATTTTTGAACAAAATCTGTAATTCTAATAAGTCTATCATCACTTGTGGTGATTTTAATGTTAATTTGTTAGAAAATTTTGGGTTAAGTACTAGAATTATAAGTTTGTTTCAGTCATACAATCTTGATAACCAATTATTGGAGCCCACTAGAATAACTCCCACTAGTGCCACATGCCTAGATAATGTTTATACAGATGTTATACCAACCCACAAGGAAATTATTAATTTAATAGACTCAGATCATTGCGGACGGTTGGTCACTATTTCCAATATTAACCTCCTCGGGTCTGACCGGTCGCCCGGAATACCACTAAAGTAATTGTCGTCAAGTACCGACGGTATTCCGGAATACCATCAACCCCAGTCGATTTTAAACTTTAATTTACATTATTTTAAGGTTTACTATTGCGTCTGTAAAATTAAACCATAGGGCTGATAATATTCTTAAAACATAGACAAAAACACGAACGAAAACTAAAACTCACAACATTAAAAAATAAAAGTTGAAAACCCGCCATTTCACGCGTCAGTGTCAAGTGGGTCGTGCGATAGTGATTGTGTATTTACTGTGTTTTTTGTGTGTTATTCTTCGGTAAGTAACTTTTTAGATAATCGTTAGCATGAAACAGTATCATAAAATATGTTTTTTGAGCCAATGTTTTTTACGTAAACAGGATTCATTGTCATGAATTTTTTTGTACGAATTTGACGAGTTTGCAATGAATTAGTACCTTTGTGATGTTAGTAATGACGCAAAACCTACTGATAAAACATAATTTCATGTATTCTAGCCGTATTACAACAATTTTATTCGATATTTCGAGAAATATTTGACATAGTTTCCAAGGTTGTCAATGACGACATTGTTTACATTTTGAATTCTGACGATTTTTTATTGAATTAGTGTATTTGTTTGGTAAAACTACTGATAATTCATCATTTACTTTGTTCTTGCTCACTTTCAAATAAGATTCTAACTGAAAACATAAATTAATTGGCCAATAATGAATAAACCAATCAGAATCTTAGTTGAAACTCAGTTCTATGTTTTCAATAGGATGTTTATAATACAAACGTGCTATAATGAGTGTTGTTGATATTATCTTGAGTGGCTCCATTCTTCACGAACCCGAAACTGTTTACATAATGTAAATAGCGGCAATATAATCGCAGCTACATCGTTTTTTGTGAGCGAGGTCAGAGCGGGGTCAAATTACATAGCGATAAGTGCATGCGTCAAGTACTTACGGTATCGCAAATTTCGCAAACAAGTATTGAGAGAGATTAATATAATGACTGTGCCTTCTCAGTATATTTATGAAAATCTTTTATATGCACATAAAAATATTAATCTGTTTAAAAACACAGTGATATCCATAACAAAAATACTAGGAATAAACACAAATTTGTTGTTCCCACTACCAGGCTCCAGAAAATAGGTGGGTCGTTTAAATGTCAATGTATACGTTTTATATAATAAACTACCTAGCCACATTCAAGAACTAAGCCTTAATAAATTTAAATCTTTTATAAAGCGGAAATTATGCCAGAAAGCCTATTATACTTTCAAGGACTATATTGAGGACAAGAAGGCTTGGGATTGAGCTGCTCCAATAAGTTTACACAGACATTGATGTGTAATTTGCTATTTTTACTTTTTTTTCTTTGAACGATTTTTTCTATATACGTACCTTTTTATCTAAACAATGGCATGTATATATTTACTGTATAAAGTATAATATTGTTTTAATTTTTGTGAATGTGAGGACTATGTGGGTCAATGCATTTTTTTATTTCTTCTTTTAATGATGACGGTCTGGCTGTTTGAGTACTTTACGTGGCCTCCCCAAATGTATTGTTCGTCGGATCGTTGAGCTCCTTAGTTCTGAGTTGAGCTGCACGATGATTGACAAATGCGTGCACTGACTGGACTGGTCCACTCAAATCCGTGTGGTTCTTTCCTCAAAAGACCATTTCAGTCACCAGTCTACAGAGTCCTCATATGATTTATGACCAAGATTATTTTCATATTTTTATTTATTTATTAAAACTTTATGCATAAGTAAAAACATACTGTACAAAGGCGGACTTAATGCCTGAGGCATTTTCTACCAATCAACCTTAGGATGATGCAGAGACAAAACATGGCAGGTGCAACAAAGGGGATAGATAACTCGAAAAAGAATACACAACTAAAACATAAATACTTAAATACATACATATAAACAGATTAAACTTTGTCAGGAGAAATAACGATAGGTAGATGAGAAAACGAATCCAGCAAATCAGCGTTGAGATGATTTAACAAACATCTCACGAATATGTTCACGAACCTTCACTTTGAAAGATAACCGACTGGTTGCCATCCTAATGTTCAGAGGGAGCGCATTCCAAAGAAAGACCGCCTGGATAAAGAAAGAAGAGTGAATAAAACCAGAGCGGTGAGAAGGGCATCGTAGAAGACGACATTGGATGAAAAAAAGAGATGCCTAACAATTTTTTTAGATCTGGCAAAGGCCTTTGACACAGTCTCTTCTGATAAACTTTTGGCAAAGCTCGAAAATATGGGTATACGAGGAACGAAACTCCACCTTTTTAAAGACTACCTTAAGAATCGCACGCAAAGGGTACGGATAGGCGATATTGTAAGCGGGAGCAGCTCGGTGAACTTCGGAGTCCCACAAGGCAGTATTTTGGGCCCGCCTCTTTTCCTGTGCTATATAAATAACCTCTGCAAACTTAATCTCCAAAATTGCAAAATTACATCATCCGCTGATGACACAACCCTTACCTTCTATGGAGACACCTGGGACGATGTTTTTAATTATGCCCAAGAAGGTTTCAACACGGTCTGCCGCTGGCTTGCCTCAAACCTGCTAACTCTAAATGCCACAAAAACTTTTTTCTAACTTTTTCATTGCGAAATACTCCAATTCCATCACACAGAATAATCGCACATTCTTGTCCTCAGCAAATAGACTCAATCTGTAACTGTCCACATATTAATAAATCTAAATCAGTTAAATACCTGGGTGTGACAATAGATGACGATTTAAAATTCAACGAACATATTAGTAATGTATCCAAGAGAATCCGTAAGCTCACATATGTCTTTAAAAATCTCCGGCACGTAGCGGATTCTAAAGTTATGCGAACTGTCTACCTGGCGCTCTGTCAGTCTGTCCTTACCTACTGCATCTCCTCATGGGGCGAAGCAGCCAAAACACATCTTATTGAACTAGAAAGAGCTCAAAGACTTGTCCTAAAAATCTGCCTATTCAAACCGCGGCTTTTTTCTACTACAGATCTGTACCAACAGGCTGATGTTTTAACGGTTAGACAATTATACATTCTTGCTGCTATACTTAGGCAACATGTCTCCCTAAACTACAGTAGTCTTAATCCAGTCCTAAAGAGAAGGCGCTTTCATCAAGTCTGTCAAGCTAGAGCAGCTAGGACGAGGTTCAGTCGGCGTTTCTTCCTTTTGCAAGGGCCACGTCTGTATAATATTGCAAACAAACTGCTCACAATTTTTCCATTAACGAAAATTGAATGCAGGCGTAAGGTATCAAAATGGCTCCTAACACTTACCTATGACGACACGGAGAAACTATTATACAGTTACAGAGAAGTATAACACACATGCACAACACAGACTCCCATAACATCACAAGCACAACTCGTATAACACCACCCACAAAACCACTTCACACAATATACGTCCACCAACAAACTCACAAACATACCAGAACACCATTATTTGTTGTAATGTAATTTTTAATTTCAATTTAAATTTAATTTCAATTTTCTTAAATTTTTTAATTTGATATTTTTTGGTTTTAGCTGTAAGCACTCCCTGCTATTTTTATTTATGTCCCCAGCAAAGCTCTCAATATTGTATCCGAGATAAGGAGGCCAGGAGACCCGTAGCACAGGTTTTACATAGTATGGGCTCCTGTCTCCCATCTACAAATGTTGAAATATAAAATGTGTAAAATTTAATAATTGTGGGAGAAAAAAAAAAAAAAAAAAAAAAAAAAACATTTCACTTTGACATTGATGCACTTATACTATTTTAATTATTGTGAATATGAAGACATTGTGGATTTGTTGTTTTTTTTAATGCATTTTTTATTAATTATTAGTTTTAATCATGGTCTGGCAGTTTGAGTAATTTATGCGGCCTACCCAAATGTCCTTTCTTTGGTAATGTTCGTCAAATCGTTTAGCTCCTTTAGTTCTGTGTTGAGCTGCATGACAACTGACAAATGCGTGCACTGACTGGACAGGTCCACTCATTCTGTGTGGTTCTTTCCTCAAAAGCCCATTTCAGATATCAATCCACATGGTCTTCACATGACCTGACCAAGATTATGTCTGGACTTTAAAAGAGACTGTAACCTCTGAGTTTGTTTCGGCGTTTCTTCTCAGAGTAGTCAGATAGGAAATTCCGATCTCACCTAGTTTTTAAAATATGATTGAAGTGTAAAAGTGTTTGTACAAACCTATTTACAGAAATAAAATCATTTATCATTTAAGAGTTGAAAATGGAGTGCGCGATAATATCCCGCCGCGAGATATTTTCGTCAGTGCGAACATGGTCTAAAGAAACGGAACAAACGACACTTCATAGGTAGGTAAATACTAATTTATGCAAAATAAACTTAGGTACCTACCTATTGTGAAACTCAGACCACGAAAAAAAAAACTTTATTTTCTTGGGTTGAGTCGATGCCCTCAAGCAATATGCCAGTAAAATTGGGCTTTTATTGTTATATCAAATTCGGGTTGGGATACATCTTGGTAATTTATTTTTCGTAGTGTGATTTACAAAGATATCATGAATAACACTTTTACTGTAGGGAAAATCAAAACAAAAATTATGACAAGAAAAGTATGTCACGTATCAATACAAAACTGTTTTGCGTAAAATATTGAATTTTCGTAAGCTGCTATTACTGTCGAATTATTTTGAGTAAGCTGAAACTGTTATCGAAACATCCAAGCTTTTAAAAGTAATTATTTGATTTATAAATAATTTTGTTTCCCCCGGTCTCATTTTCGACTACAATGATTTGTAACGATACTGAGACTGTATCAATCTAAAATAATTACAACAAATAAATAAAATACGTTTCGTCTTTGAAATCCTAATATCCTTATAATCTTTTATCCTACCTGCTATCCTATTTCAAACATGAAAGTTTGTGTGGATGGATGGATGGATGGATGTTTGTTACTCTTTCATGCAAAAACTACTGAACAGATTTTGATGAAACTTAACAGAAATATAACTTATACATAAGAATAACACATAGGCTATAATTTATAAAGATTTAGTGTGATTTGTCGATAATTAATAAGTATAAAGTAAGTCGAAAAAATCCAGCCGTCTGAGAGCTATCTTGTCGTCGCTGCCTAAGCCGTATCGTGTAGACGTAGTACACGAAGATAATGTGTCGTGGGATTTTTTGTCATAAACAATTCTAAATAAAAGTCCGCGACGGCATACATCTACCTTTTATGTGGAAGCCACGAGTATTATAGCCAAATAGTGAGCCATAAACGAATTGCTATTTTGTTTTACAATACACATTTTAGAGTATTTCGTTAACATAAACATAGCATAATATCACGCCTTGTTTCCCCGAAGGGTTGGGCAGAGGTGTAGCTATAGTACACCCACATTTCGCCAGTTAGTCAGTTTATTTAGTTTTTTCTCATCACAATGAATACCTTAATCGCCTTTGGCGTTTGATGTAGATAAAATTTGTCTTTAACACTTATTCATTTGGACGGATCCGGATGGTTCAAAAGTTACCAAAATCAAAGTCAAAAGTTTATTGCGAACTAAGTACGTAAACACCGCAGACACCGCGGCTAATCCGCTGAACTGTTGTTTGACCCCTTTTTTTTTTTTTTTGGGTGGGAAATCATCAAATGACTTCTCCCGCTCTGGGTGGAGCGGAGCGGGAGGGCGTGTCAGACTTTTACTGACTAAAACCCACCCGTGTTCCTTCAGTTGCCTGTGCCAGGGCCACGGTTTTCTCTGTAGAATAACCCGCGACCCTGAGGCGTCGGCCCTATCGGACCCCGACACTTTGTGCTGACATCTCTTTGAGGCGCGCGTGGAACACAACGCGCCGGCGACCCGGGCCTGGTCCTTACCGGATGGCGAGCTACCCATTGCTCGCCGTCCGCAAGCCCGCGCCTACGGTGGCCGGGAATCTGCAGGCGACTCCCGAAGCCCAGGGCGTCTTCTGCGGCGGCTAGTGGGGGCGTGACGGCGCAAGGCTCTCTCCCTCACCCGCTCCGCCTCCTCCTTCGCGAGCATTACTGCTTCGCAGAAGGAGGTGACGGCTTTCCATTCCCTCTCGCTCCCTACCATGGCCTGGACCAGGGCCGGACGCGAGAGATCGCCGCCGCCAATCGCCTCCCTGAGGACACTGCGGTGCACCACCCAAGCTGGGCATGCCTCTACCGTATGCTCCACCGTGTCCTCCGGGCGATCCACACAATGGTGACACCCGGGCGTTTCCTCCCGCCTTATGCGAAACAGGAACCTCCCGAAACAACCGTGTCCGGTGAGGACCTGTGTCAGGCGGAAGGTGAGGACGCCGTGGCGCTTCTCCAACCACTCCTCAAAGAGGGGACTTACCGCCGCTATTGTGGCGTGCCCAGCACTGGGTTGCGACAATCGCACCCTCCATGTCGCCATGAGATCCCGCCGGAGCTCTGTCCGCTGTACCGTGATTTCTCGCGGCAGCGGAGTTACACCCCGGCGTTTTGCCTACTCGCACCACTCCCATACGTGCGCGAGGGCTTTTGCCTCCAGATCCCATGGCGGCAATCCGGCAAGGAGGCTCGCCGCCTCGCAGGAAACCGTGCGGTATCCCTGGACCAGCCGGACAGCCATGACCCTCTGGGACGCGTTCAACTGGCGGACTGGTCGACGCCTCAAAGAACGCGCCCACACCGGTGCCCCGTAAAGGGTCATGGAGCGCACGACTCCCGCGTAGAGCCTCCGGCAGGAGGCGTTTGGACCCCCTAGATTGGGCAGGAGCCGCCTCAAGGCAGCGCCAGCCCGCTCCAGTCTGGGGGCCAAACGTCGGAAATGCTCCACGAAGTTCCACCGGCTGTCGAGGAAGAGTCCCAGGTACTTCATTGTCGACTCGACGCCGATGTGAACCCCTCCCGCCGTTATCTGGGAACCCGACAGTGGCGCGGTCCGAGGACCATGAAAACACATGGCCTCGGACTTGTGCAAGGCCACTTCGAGTCCCAACTGCCGGATTCTCTCGACGACTGTCGCAACCCCGAGTGTCGCTTGTTCGGCCGCCTCCTGATGCGACCTCCCCTGTGCCAGGACCAGCGTGTCGTCAGTCTAGCACACCACGCTGACGCCATTCGGGAGGTCGGCGCGCAGCACCCAGTCGTAACCGATATCCCACAGAAGCGGCCCCAGGACCGATCCCTGTGTGACACCTCACGACATCTCTCGCCGGTTCCACTCTCCCCGGTGACCGGGGTAGATGACGGCCCTTTCCGTCAAATAGGCCTCGACAACGCGACAGAGGTAGGTCGGCATCCGGTCATACCGCAGCATCCGGTGATACCGCAGTGTTTGACCCTGGGGAAGAACGTAGTCTACTTTTCATACACACTTCACATGGGCGAAGCCGCGGGCGGAAGCTCTTAAAAATTAAGTTAGAAAAGTCCGTATTGTATTGTTACGTATCAACATTTTCAACAAACTTACTGCATTATGTGTAAATTACTGAAACAATTTACGTGTCTTATTTTTGTAATACGTATTTTCTTAAATTACAAAGTATTTCCCGCACGTAAATTAATGTTGACATCGTGATTGAATTACACAAAGAAAATGCTTTCAGTTGATGTATCAATGAACGTAATACTTCGACTTCTTGAAAAGATACACATTCAATAAACCAAAAATATTTTTTTCCTGTAAAACTTGCCTTTTACGAGAGTAACTAAGAACTTAGTAGATAATGAGATGAGATGGATAATACTAACTAAACCAATACATAAATAAAATATCATGAATAATAAGTCTTACGGACCTATAATAAGTCCGCAAGCAAAGCTAAAGTTCATAAGAATGGTTAGGTTACTCGATACCAAATAACAGGGTAATAAGGCAAATCTTAATCTAAGTGCACGGCATTTATAAGTCAATAGTGTCAGAAATATTACAATACAATTTAGAAAGCAAATAAATACGCACGCACAGGACAATAAATTAATCGTCTAACACTGACAATAAACACGGAACACCCCCGGCGGGCGCAACGTTGCGGTAATGTGTGTGCTTGTCCGAGCGATACACACCTACTACCGCGGTCTCCACTCAAGAACTCGTTTATCCCAACGGTTGTCGGTTCTTCGCGAGATATGGCCGGCCCACTGCCACTTCAGCTTGCTAATCCTTTGAGCTATGTTGATAACTTTGGTTTTCTGTCGGATGTATTCGTTGCGAATCCTATCCTTCAGAGAGACTCCGAGCATAGCTCGCTGAGCGACTTTGAACTGGTGGACCAGCCCTATCGTGAGTGTCCACGTCTCAGCTCCGTAGGTCATGACGGGTAGGACGCACTGATTGAAAACTTTAGTTTTCAAGCATTTCGGTATGGATGACGAGAAGACTCGACGTAGTTTCGCAAACGCTGCCTAGCCCAGCCTTATCCTCCCCTTGGCCTCCCTCTCAAAATAGTTTTTACCTTACTGTAGAATTTGCTCAAGGTAATCCAGCGTCTTAAACATATCTTCCAACGCGCTCGTGAACAGTTTCGGGGATATAACATCCCCCTGTCTCACTCCTCTGCGCAGTTGGATGGGTTTGGACTGTTGGTCCTGTACTTGGACACTCATGGTGGCGGCGTCGTATAGACATCTCAGTACCTCGATATAACGACAGTCTACTTGGCATCGCTGTAAGGATTCCAGAACAGCCCAGGTTTCGACAGTCCACAAAGGCCAGACACAGGGGCTGATTATACTCTTCGGACTTCTGTATAATCTGCCTCACTGTGTGAATGTGGTCTATGGTGCCATATCCTCCGCGAAACCCGGCCTGTTCCGGTGGCTGGAACTCATCGAGTCTCCTGGCGAGACGTTTCGTGACCACTCGTGAGATAGACGTGGCTCAGGAGTGAGATGGGTCTGTAGTTTTTAAGGAGGGCTTTATCTCCCTTCTTAAAAGAGAGCACAACCAAACTCCCGCTCCACGTCTTTGGAGTTCTCCCACTGCGAAGGACAGTGTTAAAGATGTTCTGTAGTTCCTGTTTAACAGGAGCTCCTCCGGCTTTCAAAAGCTCTGACGTTATGCCGTCCTCACCGGGGGCTTTTCCATTCTTAAGCTGCCCTGCTCTTAATGTACCTAATTTATTGTAAATGAAATTTTGATGTAAACATCATTTTGATTAGTGCATTATTTTAGTTGGGATAGTATAATATAATGTATTTATGCGTTACGATTTGTATTTATTACATGTCTTGGGGAACAAAAATCGGACTCAGCCGGGAGGTGACACACCTCGCAGCGCTAAGAGTTCTGAGGGAGTGGACCAACACACGTCGTTGGTCTTCGTCTTCAATAATCAGATTTAGATAGGCTGAGATAAGCGAGTTCAGAGAGGGAACTTGTTTTTATAGATGTGGTACCTCATAGAGGGGGGGGGGTGATACTTGGTTTAGGGCTGGGACCAGCTTTCCAAATTGGGCATAGCCTTTGCCACTATTGGTTCAGCTTACGCTTGAGGACTCGTAAGTTCCATCAGCATTGACTGATGTTTAATGCTTATTAAGATAAGTGAAAAAGGAGTAGCATTTTAAGAATTTAACTCTGGAGTATGCGTATGTGATAAGATTTTCGATGAATTCCGACCCTTAGGGTGCCTGCCCAGCGGAGCGGTTACTTGGTCCACTAAAGAGGAGCAGAGCAGCGGAGATTTTGTGCAAATCTATTGCTGGATTTTTACCTCGCTCACCGGTCCGCCAGCTCGCTGCGCTCTAGTAGACAGGCAGCCAGGCTTAACCTCTCTCTGCCTTCGTCTACACATGGTCCGATGGGGTAAAAGTATATGTTGTTGATTATAATTTTATTCATTATAACTTTTCTGGGCTGATGTGAGTTGTCACGTCAATTTGTTTATTGCTTGTCAGCCTGTTTTGGCACGACGAGGTTTAATCCTGTCCTGAAGCCCTATATTTTAAGAGACATTTCTCATATTGTTATCATCTATTTCTGGCGTAAGGTTATAGTTCTGGTAGGTATAGGTAGGTTAATTTAATGTTTGTCTCAGAGGGATAAAATTGGATAATGCGGTAGCCCTGATTTATTCGGTAGAAGCTTAGTTAATGTAGAAATTATAGACTATTTGGTGAGTGAATGAAAATGTTGATAAGTAGATGGATGATTAACGAGACAATCATTAATTTAGTTAAAGAATAGAAGGAAACAATACGTAGGTGTCAATTCTTAGCTGACAAGCCATCGAACAAGGATAAGATTTTAGCAATAATACCGCTCATTTTGTTAACATATTATGTAAAGTTTCTACATTTATATCTGCAATTAATAAGGTGTACAAAATAAACAGTATTACTAAAAGACTGTCTCGTTGGTCTAGTGTCCGTAACAGCTACTGCTGACCATGAGGTCCTGGGTTCGATTCCCAGGTCGGGCAAAGCGAAATTGGGTTTTTCTATCTAGAAATTTTTATTAGCAGCCCGGAGTCTGGATTTGTGCCCGGTTAATGGCAATAGGCTCGCCTCATATACATGGGCCTTAAGCATAACTGACGAAATGTGGATGCACTATAGGTACACGTCTCCCTAACCCTTCTGGGATTACAGGCGTGATTTTATGTTATAAACAGTATTATATCTTCTATCTATCTATCTAACGAACTTCTGCTAGGAATGATTACATAGCTTATACGCCGTAACTTTGTTTCAATAATCCGTCCCGGTACAGAGAGCTCAAATGGCTTTCACAGTATACAATTTTTAACAGAAATAAAGTTCTATTTGTGAGTCATTATTAGCAATAAGCACATACACTCTAACATGTAGTTAGAACACCGGTCACCAAAAAATTACGTTAGTGTAAAAATGTGTGTTACGAAGTAACTCAAAGAAAAACTATCACTCTGTCATTTGGCAGGCACTAAAAACTCCCAACGATTTTTTGAGGAAATTATGAAGTTTGTGTACTGGCAAATCTTTTGACGTCACTTCAGGCTAAATCTTGTACTTTAGATGTTACTTTAATGATGAAACACATTTGCCGTGGTATCAGTAAAGTTAAGGGAAGAAACTGGCTGCTATACAGCAAAAGTGTCAGTCACTATGTCGTATACTTATATTTGAAAAACATAATTCGTCGTCATTCTGACGGCTCGGCTCGGCATAATTGCAAAAAATGTGAGAAGTCACAATGACTAATTGACTATTCGTTAAGAAATCTGGCATAAATAGTTTTTTTTTTCTTAATTTAAATAAAGGGTAGTAATCATTTACGAGACCTTTTTCGTCTGCAGAGATTTTATACAAATATTTTCTGTCATAAAACTAATTTTTGCAGTTTGGCCAAAAAAATCCTAAAACTGTCTATTCGGCCTATTCTGTAAAAATTTCACCCTGAAAACTTAGGTGAAGTGAGCTGTCCTTCAAGTTCACTTCGCCTAATTGATTACGCTGATATTTCTACAGAAGAGAACGAAAATTGACTAAAATTAAAACACACGTTAGCTAAAACAGTTTAACTGCGATTTCAAAAGCTTAACGAGAGGCATGTCGAAGAACACATGAAATGAATAGGAAGTTGAAAAATGAAATGGCTCATATATATATTCAATACACTGATGCCATAGAAGCCCGGGATAGGCTCCAAGTTGTTGTGGATGGGTTCAGCCAGTGTAGCATAGAGTATGAACAAGCTCTTAGTCACAAACATTTACTTAAAAAGCAGCTACACGAGGCTCAAAGTCAGATTTCACAACTTGAGACTACAAATATTAACATCACTGCCTCGCTGAACCAAAGTCTGTTCAATGAATTGGTGCCTATTGCCCCGTCAATGATTTCGGCCATGAACCCCTCTTACACTATTGATTTGACAGGTGATGATGAATCTAGATCATGTAATTCAGTGAGAGTAGTCACCAGTAAAAACAAACTTAAGAAATACATCAAAATCAATAAATATATTGTGAAAACACAAAAAATGGTAAAAAGACAAAGGTTTTTTATCAAAAATGTTAAACTCAATAGAGAAAGGTTAAACTTATTGAAACAATTAGATATGTATTCTTTTAATTTGGACCAAAGTACTAGGAAATACAACATTGACACACAGGACTTGCAATCTCAACTTGACCTTTTGCAAGAGAAACTTAGTGCAATGACTACTAAATATAATACCTCTGAAGATCTTATGAGGGAATATGTGTTGGCAATGAATGAGCTGGTTAACTCACAATCAAACACCAGCTGTGAGCATTGTCAAATACCATCTAATGTTCCTACACCGGACCATTCATTGTCAACATACAATACCACCTTAGTGCAGCCTTGTGTTGATTTGACTATTCCTGCTACTATTAATAGTTCCAGTAAACAATGTAAACAAATAGTACAAAATGATATAATATTATTTTGCGATGAGATTGGAAAGGACTTAGGCCACTTATTGACAGATGAATATCCAGGACACTCTGTAATAAACTACTGTATGCCTGGTTGTTCCTTATTTGAAATTATGAAAGAAATTATTAAATGTAACTTTAACCAGGACACTACATTACTAATTTTTATGGGTAATAGGGGAAACAAAAAACAAAGGAGAATTGCTACAATATTATAGAACATTGTCTAATCTTAGTTTAAGAAAAATAGTGTTGTTTACATTCCCCTATAGTAACAGTTTGCCACAGGGGGAAAATAACATAAGATTTGAAATAAATATGACATTACATAATTTGACATTTAATAATAATCTATTTCAATTAATTGATACTAACAATTATGTTGGTAATAACTTGTATTTGACAAAAGATAGGTATAATATTATTATGTACTATCTTTCAAACTATCATAAAAGACAGATAGCTGTGTCGCTATCATATTTTTTTTCTATTACAGCCAAGAATTTGGCTAAACAACTTGCTTCTTTTGAGCAATGCAATGACATGATAGACTATTCTGCCAATAATTTGGAACCAATTATTGACATTGACTTTCATTTAAATTAGAAATAAGGACAATAGAGGCAACCTCTTGCAAAAATGTAAGGAAAGCAAATGGTAAACCAAATGTGTGTGTAAATAAATTTAATAATATCAACCTGGTGCATCAAAATATTCAAGGGTTTTTAAACAAAGATTTAGAAGTAGATTTATTCCTGAATTGTAACAATATAGATATTCTTTGTGTGACAGAACATTGGCTTAAAGGCCACCAGTTTATATTCAATTTTAGTAATCACCAGGTTGGTAGTTCGTTCAGCAGAGTAAATGCTATACATGGTGGCTCATTAATATTAGTAAATAACCAGATCAAATTTAAAGACCGTAAGGATATTGTGTGCCTCTCTGTTGAGCGAACAATTGAGATAGCCTGTATTGAATTGGAGCAGTTCATTATATTAAGTGTGTACAGACCGCCTTCAGGATTGTATGATTGTTTTGAAAAGGTTATGGATGAAGTGTTGAACAAAATCTGTAATTCTAATAAGTCTATTATCACTTGTGGTGATTTTAATGTTAATTTGTTAGAAAATTCTGGGTTAAGTACTAGAATTATAAGTTTGTTTCAGTCATACAATCTTGCTAACCAATTTTTGGAGCCCACTAGAATAACTCCCACTAGTGCCACATGCCTAGATAATGTTTTTACAGATGTTATACCAACCCACAAGGAAATTATTAATTTAATAGACTCAGATCATTGTGGACAGTTGGTCACTATTTCAAATATTAACAAAAAAACTAAAAAAAAAGATATCACTGTTAATCCAAAAACTAATAATCGTTTGGAAACATTTAAAACTAAACTTCTAAGTAATTTACCACTTTTTTCAACTAATGATGACTCTAATCAACAATATAATGCTTTTTTCAAAATGTATTGTACACAATTTGATAATACTTTCATTCCGAAGACATTTTCGGTTAACAGTAATGCTTCCTTCAGTGACTGGGCTACCATTGGTATACATAAAAGTAGAAAACGACTTTATGAGTTGTATGATGAACGGACTTGTATAAACACTTCTGAATTTAATTTATATGTTAGGAATTATTCAAAATTATTTAAAAAAGTTTGTTGTATGGCCAAGTCACGTTACTTGAGTTCAAAAATTAAAAATAGTAGTAATGTAATTAAAACGACGTGGAATATTATTAATAGCGAAACGGGAAGGTCATGCAACCGAAGTAGTGACTTCAGCCTTGATCTTGATGGCAACATAATTAAATCAGATTCGCAAGTCGCCGCGGCCTTTGAAAATTTCTTTGCAGAGATTCCCGTATCGACTACTAAATCTCTGAACTCATCGCCCACTACTGCAGAGTCTTTGCTTAAAGAAAACGTTCCAGTTTGTGATTCTCAGTTTAATTTCCAATATGTCACCTGTAGAGATATAATTAAAACCTTTCACACATTAAATGTTAAAAAGACCGCAGATCTATGGGGTAATTCTGTGGACGTTGCTAAGTCAATTATAGATATTGTAGCACCTACTTTAGCTGTTATTTTTAATAATTGTATTGACCGTGGTGAGTTTCCTGATCTTATGAAAAACAGTAAAATAATACCATTGTTTAAATCGGGTAGCACATCTGACCCTACTAATTATAGACCTATTTCAGTGCTACCTACCTTTAGTAAAATTTTTGAAAAACTTATTTTAGATCAAATGCAAAGATTTTTTAATAAACACAAATTACTGCATAACAAACAGTTTGGTTTTACAAAGGGTCGTTCGACTACTGATGCCGGAGTTGAACTTTTAGGACATGTTTATAATGCATGGGAGGACAAGTGCGATGCTTTGGGCATCTTTTGCGATCTGTCCAAGGCATTTGATTGTGTTCTTCATGAAACATTAATCAGGAAACTGCACCACTACGGAATACGGAACGCCTCTCTGGATCTTCTTACTTCTTACTTAAGTGATAGGATTCAAAGAGTAGATGTTAACGGAAAAAGATCACCTGGATCTGTAGTTAGAATGGGGGTCCCCCAGGGCTCAATTCTTGGCCCATTTTTGTTTCTTATTTATATTAATGACTTGCCATACCTCATAAAGGATAATCATGAT
Source organism: Dasypolia templi (assembly GCA_963555695.1). Classification (NCBI taxonomy): domain Eukaryota; kingdom Metazoa; phylum Arthropoda; class Insecta; order Lepidoptera; family Noctuidae; genus Dasypolia; species Dasypolia templi. The sequence goes on along the minus strand of OY743155.1, from coordinate 21,106,337 downwards.
ATAGTATTGTTTGCAGACGACACTTCACTTTTATTTAAACTGAAACGTCAGCAGCTGGTTACTGACATTGTAAATAGCGCCCTCGCTAAGGTAGTTAACTGGTTTAATGTTAATAACCTACTTCTTAACGAGAAAAAAACTAAATGTTTACGATACCTCATGTTAGACAAGTAGAAACTAGTGTTCTTTTAAAGGGTGAAGAGTTGAAACCCGAAAACTCCACAGTGTTCTTAGGCATAACTTTGGATGCCAAGCTTCAATGGGGCCCCCATATAGATAAATTGTAAAAAAAACTAAGCTCTGCAGCATACGCCGTTAGAAAAATTCGTAATTTAACTGATTTAGAGACAGCGCGTTTAGTTTACTTTAGTTATTTTCATAGTGTGATGTCGTACGGTATTCTTTTGTGGGGAAATGCCGCCGACATTCAAACAGTTTTTGTTTTACAAAAAAGGGCAATTCGTTCAATTTATAAATTAAGTCCCAGACACTCCCTCAGAGACAAATTTAAAGAGATTAATATAATGACTGTGCCTTCTCAGTACATTTATGAAAATCTTTTATATGCACATAAAAATATTAATCTGTTTAAAAAATACAGTGATATCCATGACAAAAATACTAGGAATAAACACAAATTTGTTGTTCCCACTACCAGGCTCAAGAAAATAGGTGGCTCGTTTAAATGTCAATGTATACGTTTTTATAATAAACTTCCTAGCCACATTCAAGAACTAAGCCTTAATAAATTTAAAACTTTTATAAAGCGGAAATTATGCCAGAAAGCCTACTATACTGTCAAGGACTATATTGAGGACAAGAAGGCTTGGGATTGAGCTGCTCCAATAAGTTTACACAGACATAATTGATGTGTAATTTGCTATTTTTACCTTTTTTCTTTTTCTTTTACCTTTTATCTAAACAATGACATGTATATATTTACTGTATAAAGTATAATATTGTTTTGATTTTTGTGAATGTGCGGACTGTGTGGGTCTTTGCGTTTTTTTTTTCTTCTCTTCTTTTAGTGATGATGGTCTGGCTGTTTGAGTACTTTACGCGGCCTCCCCAAGTGTCCTTTCTTTTGGTATTGTTCGTCGAGTCGTTGAGCTCCTTAGTTCTGAGTTGAGCTGCACGATGATTGACAAATGCGTGCACTGACTGGACAGGTCCACTCAAATCCGTGTGGTTCTTTCCTCAAAAGACCATTTCAGACACCAGTCTACACAGTCCTCATATGATATGACCAAGATTATTTTAATATTTTATTTACACTTTGACATTGATGCACTTTATATATGCAATGCCATTTACTTTGTAAAGGATTATACTATTTTAATTATTGTGAATGTGAAGACATTGTGGATTTGTTGTTTTTTTTTAATGCATTTTTTTTTTAATTATTAGTTTTAATCATGGTCTGGCAGTTTGAGTAATTTATGCGGCCTACCCAAATGTCCTTTCTTTGGTAATGTTCGTCGAATCGTTTAGCTCCTTTAGTTCTGTGTTGAGCTGCATGACAACTGACAAATGCGTGCACTGACTGGACAGGTCCACTCATTCTGTGTGGTTCTTTCCTCGAAAGACCATTTCAGATATCAATCCACATGGTCTTCACATGACCTGACCAAGATTATGTCTGGACTTTAAAAGAGACTGTGACCTCTAAGTTTGTTTCGGCGTTTCTTCACAGAGTAGTCAGATAGGAAATGCCGATCTCACCTAGTTTTTAAAATATGATTGACGTGTAAAAGTGTTTGTACAAACCTATTTACAGAAATAAAATCATTTATCATTTATCATTTAACATCATTATAATACACGCATTAAAACAAACATTGTAATTTATTAATTAAAAAACATATTCACAAATTTCAAATAAAACTGCGCACAGTGGTTAAACTTTTATGAGTATCAGAATTTAGGTTAGTACAAAAGCATGGCTTCGGTATAATACTTATAAGCCACTTATGGTTATAAACCACCCGTGGTTATAAACCACGGGAACGAAACTTAACTAACATATCCGCTGACTTGTGTCGGCCATTTTGCGCGAATCGAGGTATATGTGTAGGTACTTCTGGGTGGTCCCGCGCGATAATGTCGCGTGTAATTAAAATAACAATAACTCGTTAGTTAATAATGGGAGCTGTTTATAAATAACGTCGTTGGGATTGTTATGAAAGTAGCTAACAGATTATGTATAGATTAGCCCAGTTTTGTCTTGAAATCTATTAGTAATTATAATTTGTAATCAGGATGAGGCATTTTTTCTCAATTACATGTGTAAAGTTGAACATAATTAAAAAAATAAATCATTATTTCAAAAACTGTTTTTTCAATTTACATAAATATACACTATTTCACAATAATCCATTAAAAGTACAAACCTCCCCATACATTTTTTACAAGCTACAAGCTTAACAATAACATTACGTCATTTGGACGACTCGAGCGCGTGCAAAAAAAGGGGTCTGTTCATTGTTCGATTCCCAGAACACTAAAGGTTAAGTAGCTTGGGTTGTTATCTTACAATAACAAATAGTCCACATACTTATCACAAACAGAGTCTCAGCTGTTAGAAGTGTTTATTTTAACAGTATCGACTAACCAAAACAAACACTTGAAAAGAGGCGCAAAAAACATCCACTCAAACATTGCATCATAGTTGAAAATCTGTTGTATTTATTTTAAATGTATACTGACATTCTACTTTTAGAAGATATTTACAAATCGATAAGCACAATAAATAACCATGCTGCATTACAAAAACATTTAAAAATCATTAACCAAAATAAACAATTGCACTACGAAATGCATAAGTACCTAGTACACGGATCACAAGGATGATAGAAATTATGGATACACCCATACTGTCACACCTGAACGTGAAGAAAATAAAAAACGATAATGCAATAGACGAGAATCATTTGGAAAAAAAAATCATGGAAAAAAAAATTGAAAAAAAATAATGGAAAAAAATGAAGCAAAAATGTATTAAAAAAATGTGCAAATAAAAAAAAATATGACAAAAAAAATAACACATGAATACTTGTCGTATTGATTACCTCTTTTTTTTTTTGAAGTCGGTTAAAAACACAAATCAGAAAAATTAAGCCACCAAAAAAATATGTCGTATCCATTAATTCAACCATCCGATAAAAAATCACGAAACTGGCAGTATGAAGTTTATACCTTTGCCCCAACTCGGTCTGTGTCACGGCCAAAAAATGGCTTCATTGTGTTGCGTATTTTTCATTTCAATGTTACGCAAATTTGTTACGTTATTATTCAAATTAAATGCTTAAAAACAATATTACGATACATACCAATACACGTAACAACGACAGTTTGATAACATTAGTGTATTTATTATTCGTAACGGGTGCAAAACAACCGCCTTGCCGCCGGCACGGCGCACAAAATGGCGAACACTAGTTTGTTGAAATAACTATTTCTGTTCAAAATCTTTATCAAACACACAACCTATGTATTAAAAACTGTTTATTACTTACCCATTCATGACGAAACACACCGAAATCCAACACAACACTCTATATCACAAAAAACTGGAGCTTTCGAGTTGGGGCGTCGACTCGCCCGAACGCGCGCGAAATCTGTACTGAGACACGACTCTGGTTCACTCTAGTAACCGTCGTAGGAGTGTTTGAGAGACATGACGTGAGACATTATACCATCCTAGTTCTTTTCCCTACACTTTGTGCAAGTTTGAGCAGGAAAGGTATAGATTAGAAATACTTATTAGCTCAAATAACACGTCAGCGACCCGCCAGCGACCCGCCGCCAAAATATGGCGTCACAACAGACAGATAGATATTTGACAGATCACATATTTTGGTCGCGTAACTCTATAATATAATAATAAACAGGATTGTTTTTCAAATATTACCGTCTTATTTTAACATAAAATTTGGAACAAGAATGGAATGTCGCGTACCTATATCCTTCAATACATCCCTTTTATAAGTCAGCCTGTATTTATACTGATTACATGGTTTTGTTACGTATAAGCATCGATGAAGTTAAGTATAAGCATCGAAAAAGCTTATAGTTGATAACCGCACATGAGCGAAGTAAAGTGCGTCATAGGACACGCACGAACTCTGTCACCACACTTATTGTACGTTTCGGGACATTCTCAAAAATAAGAGAGCTCGCATTTAAACATTTTGGAATTAGACTGCGTTGATTACAATTGATAAATAAGTACGTAATTGTTTTTGTTCTGAGGATTTTATATTAAATCAGTATAAAAAATATTTTTCACACCACCTGCTCGAAAATGTCAAATTATATGTCAAGCAACCTTAACCTAAAATGAGTCATTAGTGGCCGGAGGCACAGCCGGTCAATAATGTTGTACTGGATTTCATTATGACCCGCTGGTCAATAATGTGATTTGAATTTGGAATCTCACATGCTCAGCTAAATTGGCAGTATAGTACTAACAAACACTCTTTAGTGCCAGAAAGAGGAAAGCTATTCTCGATTTCCTACAAAATCATAACGACTGCTTCTTCATATCGTTGCCATGTTTTCGAAGACATAATATTGTAAGAATAACTAGATAACTACAAACCATTTTTTAAAAGGAATGGAATAACATTAAAACTTGCATTACTTACATAATTGGCTGTAACATTGGTGAATTTTTTTTAAGTAAACTGCGCTAAGATTGCTGTGGATTTTGTGAATAAATAAATAAATAATAAAACCTATCTAGACTACATTCGATTTATCACATTTTATAAAAAATACTCTATTTTCACGAGCGTCTCCAATGACGTTCTAAATTCAAAATGCATACAGCCAATCATCCAAAACCATTTTGCATATAACTAACTAGTTCCAAATATGTTATTCTTACTGTTTGTTTATTTAATAAATACTTTGTTTTTCGTACTATGGCTATTATTTTCTCACAGTAGGTGTTAAAAGTAGAGTATCCTCCTCTGGGCTAAAGGTGTATTTGCCTTGGGCTAGCTTGAATCCCTCGCTGCATTCAGGATTCTTGTAGTTACTCCCTCGCTTCGCTCGTGAGTTAAATCCCGAATCCTTCATTGCGCTCGAGATTCAATATGACGCCCGTGACATAAGACACAACTTTAGCCCCTCGGTGCATAATCTACTATTGTAATTTGGTCCTAGTTTTTCCAATTGTTCTATGGATAAATATTTTTTATTAAATCTTTTCAAAGTACTCTCCACTAGCCGCTATACAAAGTTGCATGCGTCTGAACCAGTTCGAAACACTTTTTTCAGTCTGCCTTAGACACCTCGTTTACAGTCTGCTCGAATGCTAACATCGCTAACATTCCTTAAGCCTACTGATGCGATGGAAATATTTCGAACTATTAAAAACCTTAATAACACAAACGCTGCAGGAGTAGATGACATAACAACCAATGTAATTAAATTAAGCGCACCATACATTTGTCAACCGCTGTGCTACTTAATAAATTTATCATTTGAGGAAGGTACTAATGATGATGAAAGGAAGGAGCTAATTTAACTTTAACTGCGATTTCAAAAGTTTAACGAGAGGCATGTCGAAGGACACATCATTATAATATACGCATTAAAAAAAACATTGTAATTTATTCATTAAAAAAACATATTCACAAATTTCAAATAAAACTGCGCACACTGGTTAAACTTTTATGAGTATCAGAATTTAGGTTAGTACAAAAGCATGGCTTCGGAATAATACTTACAAGCCACTTGTAACCACGGTACCCAAACTTAACTAATATATTATAAAAATATAATAATAAATAGGATTGTTTTTCAAATATTACCGTCTTATTTTAACAAGAATGGAATATCGCGTACCTTAATCCTTCAATACATCCCTTTTATAGGTCAGCCTGTATTTATACTGATTACATGGTTTTGTTAGGTAAAAGCATAGATAAAGTTAAGTATCAGCATCAAAAAAGATTATATTTGATAACCGCACATGAGCGAAGTAAAGTGCGTCATAGGACACGCACGAACTCTGTCACCACACTTATTGTACGTTTCGGGACATTCTCAAAAATAAGAGAGCTCGCATTTAAACATTTTGGAATTAGACTGCGTTGATTACAATTGATAAATAAGTACGTAATTGTTTTTGTTCTGAGGATTTTATATTAAATCAGTATAAAAAATATTTTTCACACCACCTGCTCGAAAATGTCAAATTATATGTCAAGCAACCTTAACCTAAAATGAGTCATTAGTGGCCGGAGGCACAGCCGGTCAATAATGTTGTACTGGATTTCATTATGACCCGCTGGTCAATAATGTGATTTGAATTTGGAATCTCACATGCTCAGCTAAATTGGCAGTATAGTACTAACAAACACTCTTTAGTGCCAGAAAGAGGAAAGCTATTCTCGATTTCCTACAAAATCATAACGACTGCTTCTTCATATCGTTGCCATGTTTTCGAAGACATAATATTGTAAGAATAACTAGATAACTACAAACCATTTTTTAAAAGGAATGGAATAACATTAAAACTTGCATTACTTACATAATTGGCTGTAACATTGGTGAATTTTTTTTAAGTAAACTGCGCTAACATTGCTGTGGATTTTGTGAATAAATAAATAAATAATAAAACCTATCTAGACTACATTCGATTTATCACATTTTATAAAAAATACTCTATTTTCACGAGCGTCTCCAATGACGTTCTAAATTCAAAATGCATACAGCCAATCATCCAAAACCATTTTGCATATAACTAACTAGTTCCAAATATGTTATTCTTACTGTTTGTTTATTTAATAAATACTTTGTTTTTCGTACTATGGCTATTATTTTCTCACAGTAGGTGTTAAAAGTAGAGTATCCTCCTATGGGCTAAAGGTGTATTGCCTTGGGCTAGCTTGAATCCCTCGCTGCATTCAGGATTCTTGTATTTACTCCCTCGCTTCGCTCGTGAGTTAAATCCCGAATCCTTCATTGCGCTCGAGATTCAATATGACGCCCGTGACATAAGACACAACTTTAGCCCCTCGGTGCATAATCTACTATTGTAATTTGGTCCTAGTTTTTCCAATTGTTCTATGGATAAATATTTTTTATTAAATCTTTTCAAAGTACTCTCCACTAGCCGCTATACAAAGTTGCATGCGTCTGAACCAGTTCGAAACACTTTTTTCAGTCTGCCTTAGACACCTCGTTTACAGTCTGCTCGAATGCTAACATCGCATCTTCCGGCAAAGAAAATTGTATCCCTTTGAGCTGGTTTTTTATTTTAGGGAATAAAAAGAAGTCACACAGTGCTAGAACAGGGCTGTAAGGAGGGTGACCCAGGAATCTCTTGATACGTAACTCGCCTATCGTCTTGGATTAAATTTTGCACTGCTAGCTTGTTTTCTTCCGTAACGGCCGTCAAAGGGCGACCACTTCTTTCTTCATCCCCCAAAGTTAGTCGAACGCGCTTGCATTCGTTATACCAGCGATACATGGTTGGCTTACAAGGGCCTTCATCCATGAATGCCATTTGAAGTCTAACGTGCGATTCGTCCGGTTTCAGAAGATACTTCAAATCGTAAAAAATCATAGGGCTGAAATATTCCCGGCGCAGATCCATTTATTTATGAGACACGATCATTTAAATTAGCTCGTAATCAATATGAAGGGAAATTAAGGAATTGGAACTTACCTATTTTTACTTACAAATAATCATATTTTCAAAATTTACTAAAACTAGCCATTCTTTCAAATGGTACATAAAACTTTTTTTTGCAATCTTTTCTACCTATGAAATTTCCGTTAAGTATTCAAGTGTACGAGACCCAACAAACTCTTCAAAGGCATTTTGTACCGCCTTTCGGGTATTGAATTGTTTCCCTTCCAAGAAGTTGTTCAAATTTTGAAAGTAGAAGTTGTCGGCGTAAGATTTGCGCTTCTTCCGGAGAAGATTGAAGAGCCTTCTTAAGAATTCTTGTACAATTTGCGTAGTTTATAGAATAAATGTTTGCTTTCGCAACACGGATTCGATTTTGTTATTAAATGGGTTCAGTCTATTATAAAGGAGAGGACTGAGGTACAGGTAAAATTTGGATATAAATGCATGTTTTGTTGTATTTTGTGAACAAACTTTACGTCTATTATTAGTATATTCAGTGCTGTAGGGTAGAGCTGTGTATTGTTTTAGAACAGTGCCCATTATAAATAGTTGCCGAACTATACTTCACAAGATTTGTATAGAAGGTTAGAAGGAAAAAGGAAAGGGAGAAAAGTAGACACTTTAAGAACCGCCCGCTAACGAACTCGCTCCACCCCATGTGGTAATACAGTAAGTTATAATCGATTGACATAGAGATTGACAAAGTAAACTTGTCTAGCTATTTTTGGAACAGCAATATAGCGTAACTTTTTAAAAACGAAGATTAATTTGCGAATTCTATTATTTAAAGCTTCTATACGTTGTTTGAACGGACGAGTTTCAAAACACCAAGGTATTTTGTTGTAATTACCATTTAAATGTTGGAACAAACACATTGGTTTTCCGCGGGATTTGTGCAAATAATGTCGAGGTGCTAGTTGCTGTTTGCTTGCGCATCGTAAACTTACTGTAATTTGTCTTGTATGTATTTAGTATTAGTGAATTATGTTGAAGCCATTTAATAACAACATTGAATCCGTATTGCGCAAACTTGTAGAAATTTTTTTCTGAGTCATCTGAAAATAGTAGGGCAGTGTCGTCAGCATACGAAACAATTTGGCCGTCATTTAGATTTAGATTACAAAGATCGTTTATGTATATCAAAAATTGCGTAGGCCCTAAAATACTTCCTTGGAGAACTCCGAATGACATGCTTTTTTTAAACATCGTCGAGAGCATTACCAATCTGTACACATTGTGTACGGTATTTTAGAGAGCTCTTAATCACTTTCAGCTGATGGACCAATATTGTATTGATGCCAACGTTGAAAAGCTGCTGCTAACTTAGCCACAGATTGAGTATCGTCAGCTTCCACTATCGCCTTTATTCGTCGATGTTGAATTTAGTATTTGGGTGACAACGGGGTTATATATAGCAAGCGTTTAAAGCAATAACGTTTAATTCGTGCGTTCGTTTGTAGTGTTCACTCCGTACACGTAATTAATGTTGCGAGGCGTTTGTAAGGCATTGCTACCACGACGGAACTCGTATTCCATAATTACTCGTATTTTTTATCTCGTCCATATTGACGAAAAAGATACAAATGTAGTGAAAACAAAACACTAATCAATAAACGAATTACTGAATTAAAATAATATAATTCCTACTTTACAATTTTCATTTGAGTTTAGAATGTATAGCTAGCCATACATACATTACTTTTCAAATGGCCAGTATTATAAAACGGCAACTTCATAGGTATAGGTCTTCCATATGTATCGTAATTTTAATGAGCAGGTATGTTAAATCAACAATATTAATGACATTACAGAACATTGACATGTTTGACAAACAAACGCTTTTGAAACGGTCTAAAACCTGTATTTTGTGCTAAGAAGTTATTATTCTTGAATAAATCCTAATGTTTTATCTAACCCTGATGTTTATCTACTGTACTTGTTGTTAATAATAGTAGAGGGCTACCATAAGATACCTACAGCCGTCGTGCAATTACACGTCAGCGGTAACACTTAAACTACGTAAATCATCCGTTTTAACACCGAAGAACTGATTGTTAGTATGTGTTACTTGTTGGAAATAAAACAAGCCCACGACAGCTGACGGTAAGTGGTCACCCCTGCCTGTAGACATCTGCAATAGAAGGCAAAAAACGTATTTCAGGATAACACTTGTAGTTTGTTCCACTTAATTGTTTTCAAGTACATCGACACCTATCAAAATTTTGTACAACAAAAACTAACGGAAAATTTCTTAAAACTGCAGATAACATTGTTGACCTCAAGTACGCTGAGCTCGTTATCTTTAGGACTATAAATTAGCAAACATTTTTCTCAAATAATCAGATTTCTCGCTACATCAACATGATTGCGTTACTATTGCTCGCCACGCTAACTCTGATCTTCTACGCGGTCTACCTCACTTCCAAGCGAAAGTTCCAATATTGGGAGGATAAGCAAGTGCCGCATTTACCACCGGCCGCGTTTTTTGGAAATTATGGCCAATATATTTTACAGAAGACGTACTTAGGACAGCTCACACAGAAATTATGCCAAAATTTTCCGAACGCGCCGTACATAGGCGCCTACTACGGCACGGAACCCACCCTCATCGTACAAGATCCAGAACTCATCAAGCTCGTAATGACGAAGGATTACTATTTCTTCAACGGCCGTGAAGTCTCCAAATATTCCCAGAGGGAGATGTTCACACAAAGCCTGTTCTTCACCTACGGCGATAGATGGAAGGTGCTACGTCAGAACCTGACTCCACTGTTCTCCTCTGCCAAGATGAAGAACATGTTTCATTTGATAGAGAAGTGCTCTCATGTGTTCGAGAAGATACTCGACCAAGAAGTGCAGAAATGCAACGAGATCGAAGCGAGGACGCTCATGGCGAGGTACACGATGGACTGCTTTGGATCCTGTGCGTTCGGCGTTGACACAGAGACGATGGTAAAGAAAGAAAACAATCCATTCATACTCATTGGTGATGTAATCTTTAATACCGATAAATTCAGAGCATTCAAGTTTACTGTGCGAACTATCTGGCCGGCCATCTTCTACGCACTGGGATTCAAAGTGATGCCGAAAGAAGTTGATAATTTCTTCAATAAATTGTTGACAGGAACTTTTAAAGGCCGCAATTATACGCCTACGTCAAGGAACGACTTTATTGATCTCGTGCTGAAATTTAAGACCAACCATTCGATGACTGGCGACTGTATTAAAAATATGAAATCTGATTCAGGAACGAAAGTAAATTTAGATGTAGACGACGATCTGTTGGTGTCGCAGTGCGTGTTGGTTTTCTCAGCAGGATACGAGACTTCAGCAACCACTTTGAGTTTCACTTTGTTTGAGTTGGCGAAACATCCTGAAGCTCAAGAACGACTGTTGGAAGAGGTGGATGATTACCTGCATCGTCATAACAACGTGCTGAAGTACGAGTGCGTCGCAGAGACACCTTACATGGAAGCGTGTATTGATGAAGCACTTCGTCTGTATCCAGTGCTAGGCTTACTAACTCGCGAGGTGATGGAAGACTACACGTTCCCATCAGGACTGAAGCTAGAGAAGGGTCTCCGGGTGCACCTGCCTGTGTACCACTTGCAACATAACCCGGAGTTCTTCCCAGAACCTGAAAAGTACCGTCCGGAGCGGTTCCTGGCTGAGAACAAGCAGAACATCAGGCCATACACTTATATGCCTTTTGGTGATGGGCCCAGAATCTGTATAGGTAAGTGCTGAATGTATTATTTTTCGTTGACCTTTGTAAAATGGTTGTATTCTGTTTATATACTTATATAAGTATAGATCGCTCACACCATGCAGTGAATCACTCTACCTAGCCTTTTCCCAACTATCTTAGGGTCGGCTTCCAATCTAACCACATGCAGCTGAATCCATTCCTACAGTCAGAGTCAAAAATCGAAAGAGAGAGACGGGCTTCTTCACCTTAAGTAAAATTATGTTTAATGTGTATTGCCACTTATGACCGACTGTAAAATAAAACAACCGACTTCCAGAAAAACGCTACAAAGTGAAAAAATACGTTTATTTCAGAAGTCGGTGTCCTTGGTTTTGTATTTTTGTTTTTTTGCCACGGACTTATTTTTCTCTTTGTAGAGTTTTTTTTTTAGAGAAAGCTTGACCAAATTTGTATGGGAACACTCGATAAGCATTATAGCTTTTGAAAGAAAAGAAGAATTTTTCAAATAAGTTGATTTCTGAGGTTGACTTGAAGTCAGTTAAAAATTAAAGAGCATTAAGCTAAGATTGGGGTGCCTACTTAGGTACGAGTACCTTTAAACCTGCTGAACAGTATGTTATTCTCATCCAAAAGCAATCAGTTGGTACCGGCGTGATTTAGTAGTGAGTGCATACAAACTAAAAAAAAATAACACGATAAGAAGCCGTTCTGAATGGTTCTCTGACATTGGAGTAAGATGACTAACTTACTAAAGGATAACTTTTAATTGTGTAATGTTTCCAGTTTTATTTAATTTTTTATTTCATTACGATGACGACAAAAAAAGAGGATGCGTACAAAAGAAGATACGTCCATGTTTTTAAAATACGTTAAACCTTACACGAAAACCTTGGTGACGCTGGTTACTCGTACGAGTATAAATACAGAGTCTGTGAAATTACTTGTTAAGTAAATTGTCACCCTACTTCAGTTTGTCTTTTTCTAGTTATTTCATACTGCTGCTTTGTAGTGTCCATAAATCGAAAACTCAAGAAGACACATTGCTAGCCTATGTTTGAATTCGCAACCTAATACTTAAACTCCGAAGGCACCACGTCTTCTACGTCGTTCACTTCAAATAATTTACAATCATTGTCTTGTCCAGGTATGAGATTCGCAAGAATGCAAATGGCGGCCTCTCTGATAACTCTACTGAAGAAGTATCGCGTGGAGCTGGCTCCAGGCATGGAGAAACAAGTGAAGTTCGAGCCCGGAGCCATGGTGACGCAGGCTGCTGGGGGAATCAGACTGAAGTTTATTGAAAGAGAGGGTTGGCAGCAAAGGCTGTTGAAGTCACCTTGAATTTGTTGTAAAGGACAATGTCAGGTTTCGGCCTACACAACTTTTAAAACTAAATTCACACCGACACAAAGATTTTACTTCCAATCATTAAAATATAAAATTCCAACTTATTAAACAACAAATATTTCTTTTCGAGAATTTTTCGAAAAGAAACTCATTTTAATAAATAATTATTTTAATATTCATGTTCTTGAATAGCAGATTTTTATTTTTTTAAATAAAAAAGTCAAATAGTTGCCTGTCCTGCCACTTTAATCGATATTCTAAATAATTCAAGCGATTTACTCCTTACTTTTTATTTACCACCTCACATTTATTGTATATTTCTTATTATTTTTTTACTTACTAATACTTTTATCGTGTTTAATAAACATTACATATTGTTTTTTTTTAAAGAATATTAAAACAAAATTCAAGAAATCGAATTTCCGGATCTGTGTTCGATAACTTAATCGCCATGCAATGGCAACCCTATTAGGTTATGACTTCTGCAGTTCTGTCAATATCGCGCGCGCTTAAACTGACAGTGGGTTGACAACGACAAGATGTCAAACATCTTTGTTGTTGGTTTTTTTTCGTGGGTAGTGGTGAAGGCTTAGTACGTGCTTTTGTCTGTGTTACGAATTTTTTCGATTTAAGTTTATTTTACAAGTGTGAACTTCAGTCGAGACTGTTCTTTGTGTTTGTATTTTAGTGTAAGGTTTGTATTAACACTTAGTTTATTTTTTAAGATTTAACCCGGCATCCACTATGGATGTCGAAAAACCTCCTGACCCTTTTGATTTCACTCCGGTGTCAACCGTTACTCTCCCCGACGACAATGTACAACCAGATGCTATGGACTCCGAATCTGCAAGCAGGAAATGATCTATCAACTACCCCCCGGCTACTATAATCAACCCTCCTAAGCATGCGAAAAATAAAATTGGAAGACAAATTTATACAAATAGAGACTACCCCCTGTTTATTGTACATGCATCCTTGAAAGAAGTTCAGACCCCTGGTACCGTTCTGCACCCCGTCAAATTTGGTATGTTCTTGACACAAAATAATATCAGCAACATACTCCTGGGCAGTGTCAAACGCTTAGGAAGAAACCGGGTTTCAGTTGAATTCAAGTCTCACCAGGATGCTAACAGTTTTTTAATAAGTCCCACTTTAGTAAAAAATAATTTTGTTGCCTCAATCCCCCGATTTAACATCACTCGCCTGGGTCTTGTCAGAGATGTCCCCACTGAGTGGACTGAGGACGAAGTCATAGAGAACATCAAGGTTCCCACTGGATGCGGCCCTCAGGTCTTTCCTCCAGTTTCAAGATCATATGCTGAAGTGTCAAGATTATCTCAAAATACTAAATCAGAACCCAGTCCATCTCATTCGCCCAGTTCCCTTTCACAAAATCCAAAATCTTACCGTAAATCGGTTTTGCTTATACCAAAATCCCCCACTTTCACCTAGCTATGATAAGCAGGCTCATCAAGCCATCACTAAGAACTACTCCTTCACTCCTTCCTAAAACGGTGGTGTCCCTAAGGAAGGTACAACTATTCCTGAGAACTCAGAAAATATTCTGAATATTATAACCAGTATGCTAATGACTGTATTAGCAAATCCGAAGCAATCCCTACCTGACCACGTTGCCGATAAACTGACATACATTGTTAATTACATTCACAATGCTCCACTACCTGACATTCCTTCAATGGAACGTGAGGAGTATTACTCCCAGGAAATCTGACCTACTCTTCCTAATTAACAAATACAGACCATTGATCTGCGGCATCGCTGAGACATGGCTATGTTCTGAAAGTAATTTCAGGATTCCATGTTTCACTGATGTTCGCCATGACAGATGAGATGGATATGTGTGTGCTTTGTTCATTAATAACAAAGTACCATTCTCCCCGATTCCTCTACCCTTTGTTGGTGACAACATCAATGTTGTTGCTGTTAAGGGTGAGGATATAAATATATTTAGTTTTTATATTGCACACCCACCAATTGAAGATCTTATCTCGATAAAAAGTTTGTTGAGTAATGTACAAGGTCCATTGCTAATTATGGGTGATTTTAATGGCCATCATTATAGATGGGGGTCTGAAACCTGTGACAACTTTGGTGTTGGCCTAGTGGATATTTTTTTTTTTTTTTTTTTTAAAAACGTTGCCCCACACTAGGAATTACTCCTGTATCGTGGGTGCGTTCACAAACATGAAAACTCACATACACAAGACACCCAGACCCGGAACAACTATTTGTAGGTCATACAAATATTTGTTCCGTGCGGGAATCGAACCCGCGACACGCAGCGCAGCAGCCGATCGCTCAACCACTGCGCCAACCGTGCCTATTAGATGAACTGAACCTATGTGTAATTAATGATGGCAGTTCCACACGTAGGTCTGCGCCAGGGCAGATCAGCAGTTGTGTTGACTTAACGTTCTGTTCATCTAGTATAGCCAGCCTTTTTAATTGGAGTCGCTTGAATATGACTTATGGGAGTGATCACTATCCCATCATGGTTGAAATCCCTTCCAAGACTATTCCTGACAAAACTTCCCCTCCTTTGTTAAAATACCAGCTGAACTCAGTGGGTTGGGACCTTTACTCAAAAATCTTAGACTTGCGTGTCTCATCCCTCCCATCCATTAATCCTGAGTCTGCTCAGGAATGCTTTTCCTCATTTTCCAACACAATCTCCTCCACAGCAGATGATTGCTTTCTACCAAAAAAACCGCCAACAGGCAAAATTCCATCCCCGCCGTGGTGGGATAGGGACTGCTCTGCCGTGATCAAGGCCAGGAATGAGGCAGAAATGAATTTCAACTCTGACATGAACCTGGAAAACATCATTGCTTTTCAACATATCTTGGCTAAGTCCAAGAAATTACTCAAAAATAAGAAGAGAGAAGGTTGGCGGAAATATTGTGGCTCACTGAATCCTTCCACTCTAGCGGCAGCTGTGTGGCGTAGTTGAAGTCTTTTAGAAGTAGTTCGAAACCTCCCTCCGGGAGCTCACTATCTGCGGAACTGGGTAACCAGTTTTTTTTCTAAGCTCGCTCCAGCCTATATTCCCGGTACGGATGAGTGTGTTGCTTCGAACTCTCAGCTGATTTCAAATGATCCTCTAGATGGTCCATTTACTCTTAATGAACTTAAATCGGTCCTCACCCATGTTAAGGATTCTGCTCCTGGAGTGGATGGATTTCCTTACTCCTTCATTACTAAAGCTGGTGATAAGACCCACCAATATTATCTGGACTTAGTCAATTATTGTTTTATTTCGAGTTATATTCCCCCTGATTGGAAGGTTCAAATCGTAATCCTCATATTAAAACCCGGTAAATATTCTAGTGATCATTGTTCTTACAGACCGATTGCTCTATTGTCCAT
The DNA here is from genome assembly GCA_963555695.1 of Dasypolia templi. Taxonomy (NCBI): domain Eukaryota; kingdom Metazoa; phylum Arthropoda; class Insecta; order Lepidoptera; family Noctuidae; genus Dasypolia; species Dasypolia templi. Next base: position 21,090,246 of record OY743155.1, on the reverse strand, counting down.
TCTTATAAAACTTTTAGAACATTTGATTAAAAACCGCCTAGAATGGTTAGTAGAAAACAGAAAACTGCTCTCAACGACTCAATTCGGCTTTAGGAAAGGTCTGGGTACAGCTGATAGTGTGGGTACCCTTACATCAGAGATCCGGCTGGCCCTTAGTAGAAGTGAGTCTGTGGTAGCCGTTTTTTTAGACATTTCAGCTGCCTATGATTCTGTCCTCCTCCCACTTCTCAGGCAGAAAATGCAAAAGCTGAGAATCCCGGCTAGGATTAGTCAAATCATTTGCAGTATTTTTTCAGATCGTAGTGTTCAACTCAGGATTCCCGGGGAAAGCCCTGAACCGAGGTCGGTTTAGAGAGGTCTCCCTCAGGGATCCGTGCTTAATCCTCCCTTATATAATATTTATACCTCTGATCTTCCTTCTTGCTTGAATTTTAACTGTAAAGTACTTCAGTATGCTGACGACATTGCATTATTGGTCTGTGGCAGTTCATTCCATTAATATCTCGTTGTCCTCTTTAAACCAATGGCTCTTGGATCACGGGTTATCTTTAAGTGCTCCAAAAAGTACCGCAGTTGTCTTTACTCGTAGGCGCCTTATCCCCCAGGTTAACATTAATATTGACGGTCAAGCTATCCCAGTTGAGGAGAAGGCCAGGTTTCTGGGGGTTACCCTGGATTACAAATTGTCGGGAGACGAACACATTAATAACACAGTCAAAAAATGTGAGCGCTCGGTTTCGGTCCTCAAGGCTTTGGCAGGTATATGGTGGGGAGCTCACTCATACACCTTAAAGTTAGTTTACAATGCGCTGGTCAGAAGCGTGTTGGATTATTGCAGCTACCTAATTGAGCCATGCAACAAGGAAGCCTTGCGCAGATTACATTCTGTTCAGTCCAAATGTCTGAGGATCATAAAAGGTGCCATGAAATCCTCCCCCATAAATGCTCTCCAGGTTGAATGTGCAGAACCTCCTCTTAACCTTCGAAGACAATACCTAGCAGATCGTTTCTTGTCAAAAGTTTTAAGTGTGTTTAGAACAAACCTACCTCTCTCTTACCGCGTCTTCCTACTGGAATAATAAATCTATTCCATTGATGAATAGGTACAGAGAGCTTATACAACTCTCCTCACCTGTTTGTCAATACCCCTCTCTTCCAGTTTTTTCTTCCTCCTATGAGGTGGTCCATTTCAGGCCAAAGGTGGTTTTGGGACTTGGTAGCTCCAAAAATTCCCAGGACGTAAAAGGCGACTTTGATCAGGCCATTAAGAGATACTGGGTAGGTTGGAGTTTATTTAATAAGGCCGCATCCAAATTATCGTCAACAGGATGCACAGGTGTTTCAACATATTTCCAGAACTCTAAAATTGCCCTTCTATTCCAATGTCCACCAGAGACTTCAGTATTTACAGGCGAATGCATTGGTATTCTAGAGGCCATCAATTTAATTTTAACCCACAATATTAAAAACTCGGTAATTTTTACAGATTCTCGCAGTAGCATTAAAGCTTTAAGTCAATGTCAACTAAAATCTAAAATTCACAGTAAAATCAATTCGACTACACTTGCACTATACACTTGCTCGAACAATGGTTTAAGCATTGAAATAGCTTGGGTTCCCAGTCACTCGGGTATAGGTGGCATCGAGAGTGCCGACTCACTGGCTAAATTTGCTTCATCTAATCCGGTGGATTGAAAGCACTACATTATACAAAGTTACGACTTACGAACTGACACCAAACACAAGCTGTACAACTCGTGGTCAGCAATGTGGCAGGTAAGTTCGAAACTCAAGGGGGCGTACTACGCTAGTATTCAACCTAACGTACAGCGGAAACCTTGGTTTTTTAAATGTCCCAAATTATCCAAAATAACTGTTACATCCTTGTGTAGACTAAGACTTGGTCACTGCTGCAGTCCAGTATTCCTGAAGAAGATCCGTGTTCGTGACAGCTCCTTGTGCGAATGCGGTCTTGATGATGGTACTTTGGAACACATATTTTTTCTTGTCCTTTAAATTCCCCATCCTTTGACTTGTATCATAAGCTCTCCAAAATGAAAATCCCTCTTCCTACTAACTTCCATTCTCTGTTGACTAACTTTTCTCCTAAACTTATCCAAATCTTATCAAATTTTTTAAATGTAAAAGGAATCAAAATGTAGTTGTTTGTGTAGTGATAATAACTTTGTAAATACATTAGTAGAGTTGTGGTGGTATTTAAGTATATATTCTATGTTTACTAACAAAAATTGTCTTGTCCTTTCAGCTACTAACATAATTTTACTAAAACTACCACGAAGTACAAAGTTCGACGGCTCACCTTGTTGCTCTGCCGTCACTACATGACGCTGGCAGTATAGTCGACATCGGCTCAGTTGCCAGACAAGAAAAAAAAAAAAAAACTTTGTTGTTGTCGGTGTTTTTCTGTGCACGTATCGCTCGAGCCGAAGCCCCCGGCGGCCGCGGCGGCGGGGGCGAGGCGTCGCCGGCGAGGCCAGGCTCTCCGGGCCTACGCTACCTGCCACCGTCTCCAGCTCACTGGATGCCTCTGATGCATAAGCATCATCGTCATAAGCATTACGCTCCCCCTTGTGAGTACCGATGCTCGATCGCGAAAGTGATAACCGCGACTTGTTCCCAACTAGAACTATTTATTAGAATTCGAGGTGTAATCGCGTGCGATTACCGCTTCTCCTACACGGATAGGGGGCTGGGGCGTGCCTCCTGCATGAGCTACCTGACGTTGCTGCGCCGCTTGTGCGACGTCTGGCCGTAACGCATCCAGTCGTGTCCGTTTACGACGCTCGGTGAGCAATACTGCCGGTGGCACGCCCGTAGTTGCATGTTCACAATTGCGGTAATTAAATAGGAATATGTTAAATGCTTGTAGCACATTTACGCCACTGAGAACTGCTCTCTTAATGGCTTTTTTAACAATCTTCACCACATTTTCAGCGGCGCCATTACCCTGTGGACTATAAGGCGCCGTTGTCACATGTGCAATACAATTTTGATTGCAATAATTTTTAAATTCAGTGGATTGAAATGGTGGTCCGTTATCCGTAACGAGTTGCGAAGGTAATCCAAACCTACTAAAAACTGTGATAAAAGCTGTGATTGTTGACTGTGCATCCGTGCGACCCATTGGAAGTGCCTCAATCCACTTCGAATGCGCGTCGACTATAATGAGGTATTTTCTTCCTGAATACTCCGCAAAATCTGCATGTAAGCGTTACCATGGAAACAAAGGAAATTCCCAAGCATGACACGGCTCACACGAACGACACTTTACTTCAAGATCATTATCTAAGCTAGGCCAGTAAACATAATTGCGTGATAAGCTTTAATTTTTCTAACTCCTAAATGACCTTGATGAATTTCTTCTAGGGTTTTAGTTTGTAGTGGTTTTGGTGTAATGATACGATATTTATAAATTAAACAACCGAAATCCATTGTAATATCGCTCCTTCGTGCAAAATATGGCTTTTCGTCTTCGCAACTAGGTACCGATGGCCATCCAAATTTTACGAAACCCGATATTCGCGATAATATTGTATCCTTATTGGTTTCTTTACCTACGTCATGGAAATTAACCGGCATACATTGATGTACTAAGTTAACACAACTCATCGATTCGGTGGGACGGCGCTCCTGTGCTATTGGTAAACGTGACAACGCGTCAGCTGGTCCATTTTGCTTTGAGGTTATATATTTTATTGTAAAATCATATGCGGCTAATCGGGCAGCCCAACGTTGTAAGCGACTGGCGGCAGTTTGGGTTATACCCACTTTCGCTCCGAAGATGTAGCTTAAAGGCTGATGATCTGTACGTAATTCAAATATTCTACCATACAGGTATTGATGGTGTCGAGTGACGCCATAAAATATTGCGAGAGCCTCCTTGTCAATCTGACTGTAATTGCGTTTCACGTCATTGAGTGTGCGCGACATACAGCTGTCCGTTCGCTCACTGCAGTCTGGGAAACGATGCGCCAATACTGCGCCCCACCCGTACGCGCTGTTGTCCACCGATAGCACTAAGGGCCGCCACTCCTCATAATGTGCGAGTACCCTCTCACCTGATAGGACTCGCTTCGCTTCCTTAAAAGCCTCAACGCATTCATTACTCCAATTCCAACTGATACCCTTTTTTAAGAGTTCATGTAACGGATTCAATAAAATACTTAAGTTGGTAATAAATTTGCCATAGTAATTAAGTAATCCTAGAAAGCTTCTTAACTGTGTGATATCGACAGAAGCTGTTGCCTTTACAATAGCTTCCACCTTGTGGGGATCCGAGCGCAGACCACTTTGGTCTTAAATAAACCCGAGATATTTAACGCTCGCTTGTAGAAAACAGCATTTGCTTATTTTAACGGTCAAACCCATATCTCTTAATCTAACTAGTACTTGTCTTAAATTAACCAAATGTTCTGCTCTCGAAGCCCCCGTCACACAAATATCGTCAAGAAACACCACCGTGCCACGCACGTCGCGCAATGTCTCCTCCATTAATTTTTGAATTTTCTCCGTAATTCAAGATAATCCGAATGGTGTACGGCGATAAACATATGTACCGATGTGTGTAGTATAGCTGTACACAGTTGTGAATCATCCGTCAAAATCGTCTGTTAATATGCATGGGTTAAATCAATTTTGGTAAATTCCCTTCCTTCACTTAGAGTGGCAAACAACTCTTCGATGCGTGGGAGTAGGTATTATTCACGTTTAAGTTTAGGATTGATGGTAATTTTATAATCGCCACATATTCGTATATCGCCGTTCGTCTTTATAACCGGCACGATGGGTGTGCCGTAGTCAGAGTGCTCGACCCGGTAGATGGTGCCCTCGGCCTCCAGCCTCTCGAGCTCACGCTCCACACGCGCGCGGAGTGCCAGCGGCACGGGGCGCACCCGTACGTACACGATTTCTTTATTTGTCAATGGTTTTGTCAACACCCTGGTGATCGTGCTCATGCATCATGAAATACACGAAGTAGGCTAAGTCGATGGTCTTTAGGAATAAAACATAAGAGAGGTGACTGTTCTCCTACTGATACATATCATGCAGTACGTACTTGTAATAAAGAAGATCATTATTTTTAACACATTGGTTGGGATCTAACTTGCCATCGTGTAACTGCTAGATGAGGGTAAAAGTTTCCTCATCTGCGGCTTGTGCTATTCAAGCTCAACTCCGAGGCTTCTCAATCTGAACTAACTGGGTTCCGACTGATATAATCGGCGTGTGACATGGAAGTACCTTTGCGGTATTCAAGAGAAAAGTCAAAATCTTGCAAGTACATCCTCCATCTGGCCACTCTCGGCATCAAATCTTTCTTTTTCTTTGTTAACTTTAGGGCATTACAGTCAGTGATAACCGTGAAAGGCACACCGACCAGATAATGTCTGAAATTTTGAAGAGCTTTGACCACCGTCAAAGTCTCCAACTTGTATTAGTGATAGTTTGGTTCTGAACCCTGAGTAAATTTACTGAAAAAGCTACTACACGCTTTTGACCCGGTTTGTATACTTGGAGTAATATTGCCCCATAAACCGATCGAGTTAGACATCTTGATGGACCTCAATGGGCAACGTAAGATCTTAAATAGCTAGAACTGGTTTACTAGTCAGGTACTCAATTATGTATTTCCTAGCAGCTTCCTGTTGCTAACCCCATTAAAACAAAACAATACACCTTTCCTTTTAAGATGTGCAATACAAGCTATCTGTGATTTCGCAAAACAGAAAATATCCGGCTAATCTCAAAAACTAACGCACCTGTTTTACATTCTTTGGTACAGGGGCCTCAACTAGAGCTTTTACTTTAAGGGGGCTTGGTTGTACTAGACCTTGACTGATTGAGCAACCCAAATGTTTGACTTTGGTAAATAGAAATGAACATTAATCGCTGCTTAAATTCAAAGGGGCCATAAATCGAAATGTCATTTTTTACAGGAGAGCCCGTCAAAATTTTTTAGGGCGATTTTTTGTTTATATTTCTAACAACCTAATTTTGTATATTTATGTGTTATATATCATCGAATGTATATTTTAAGCCTCTATTTGCCTATTTATTGATATCTACTATAAGTTTTACCCAGTTAAGTAAAACATCGCATAAGTCCCTTTTGCTTATAAAAAAATACCGTAACGTTCATGAGTTTTATAAATAAAAATTCACAAATCAAACTGAAAATAAGTGTTATTAGGTCTCTTCGTATAATGTTTAGTTTAATTTTCAAAAAATAAGAAATTAGAACTAAATGGTAGCAATACCTTGCAATAAAATTAAAAAAATCTATCATAAAAAGATACAAATCAAATAGAAAACATAGGTAATAATGAAACAAAAAAATAACATAAAAAATTGAAATGTGCTTTTAGAGCTAATATCAAGTTATCCAGTATTTTGAGTGGATTAACCTAACCTTACCATGTCATGTAAAAACCAAAACTAAAAATTAAATCAACTTCTATAGAAATAAATGTACCTAAGTTTACAAAACTCAAATTGTTTATAAATCTCTAGCCCACCATGTTAACAAATTATTAAAATGCTTATTTTCGTATCTAAATTAAATCTTCTCCTATGATAAATCACAAATTAAAAGGCGACGTAAATTGTAAATCAACAGGATGTTCAACACTAGGAGGTTCTGTGTCAACGCTTGATAGTGACCGAATTTAAAGGCTGTCGGTTGGCTGTAGGATTTCAACGTCGGCAGCCTGGGTACCACCGCTGTCAGGCCGATCTACGACGCTGAGTTGCTGAATTTCGAAGTCTTGATTATCTTCATCCGAGTCAGAATCAGGTTTCACGTCAACTTTGAAATCAGTGTGATTTCATTTAGCTTTCGATAGTCTACGCACATACGGTCTTTGCCTTACTTTTATTTTTAACAAGAAATATAGGGCTAGAAAACTCAGATTCGGACTCTTGTATGATGCCTTTATCCGATAAATCTTTTACAATCTCACGAACGCGCACCGTTTCGGCTTGCGAAAGTCGGTGGGGCCTGTAGTCAACAGGGGTATCGCTTTTAAGTTTGATGGTCATTTTTCCTGTTTCAACGGTCGAGCTGGCTGTTCCCAATGTAAAGTGTTCAGAGAACTCATCAACGATAGCCTGCAATTTGTTCAAGTCATCACCGACAAGACTTGTATTTATTGAAATGATCGAACTTCACTTTCGAAATCCTAGCAGATTTTTCAATATTACGAGTAGTTTATTGTCGGTCTCGAGTTCGAACGTAGGTAATGTCGTCGCGGTACAGTACGTCTGTCCCTATTATCACTGGGGTTATTCATATATTCCGCTTGATGGTGTTTGATTCGATATGACATCTCTGATGGTATTCAAAAAGATGTTCGTCATTTCATTTGGGTCATCATTATGAAACCTTTCTTCCCAGTTAGTCTGTATGAAGTCTCTAATAGCAGCATCGTAGTTGGTTTTTGTATGAGAGGGGTTTTCTTGGGTCTAGTTTTCATTTTTTTAGGGTTGAATTACATACTATAGGCAAAAGTTTTAATTTTGTTTTGACGAAGCAGTGATCAAGACCATTTGATTCTCTAGTCGGAAGGGTATGCGTGGTAAGAAGGCCGTTGGATGCAAGCAGATTTAAGTATTCTGTATGTTTAGGGTTAAGTTGTTCAAATATAATATTAATATTTAAATCGCCCATTAAAACGATGTTTTAAAATGGCCAATGCTGGACAAGATTTTATCTAACGACTTTAGAAAGGGATCTAGTTTTTTGAAGGCTGGAGATCTGTACAATGATACAACAGCTAAGTCGTTGCTGATTGTTGTCACAAGGCAATTTACTTCTCTACAATAATCAATAATTACCATTTCAGGTATGATTGAATTTTCTGTGAGCATAATAAGATCGTAATTGATGTCTAGTCTCTTGAGGAGAATAGCAAGGCCTTCGTAGTTACGGTTTAGTCTTCTGATATTTTGATTTAAAACTGAAAACCCTCCCTTTTTCTTAAAAATACTTTGCCGAGAGAAGTCCAGCAGAACCTATAGCTATTCTCTTTTGCGAATTTTCTAGCAAGGTAGAATAGTTGCTGAGCTTTTGGTGTTAGGCACTCGGACAGCAATACCGGCTTAGGGGGGGCCTCTAATTTTATATGTAACGTGATCAACTTATTTTCTTTATTGGACTTATTAAAGTTCCTTGGACTTTTAATGAAATTGCTTTTAATATTCACGTTGGTGAAACCTACTATTATTGGTGAAACGCCTCCCTTCCTATTTAGCCGGAATAAGTCTTTAATTTCGTTCTGTTGGATGGATACACCGATAACCTTGCCCGTTTCTGTGACGATTTTGTGTAGGTCTTCCTTTGACTCTCCAAGTGGTTTCGGAATATTTCTTATTTCTATTTTTGACAGGCATGACATCCTTTCTAAGTTTTCAATTCTATCCTCAAGCTGAATATTAATTAATCAACCACAAATGGTGTTATTTGCTGACGATACTTCCTTAATTTCAAGGTAGATAGACGTGCTTCAAATTTTAACGATGTAAATAACGCCCTACTACTGGTCCAAAATTGGTTCACTACTAATAATTTAGTAGTAAATGGAAATAAAACTAAGTGCATAAGATTTTCATTACCAAACGACAAGAGTAGTGATTGTGAGATAGTATTCAATCAAGTATTGAATTCGTCGATAAAACGGTTTTCTTGTGGATCACGCTCGACTCAAGGCTACAATGGGATCCTCATTTAACATCTCTTGCAGATGGCGTCAGAAAAATCCGTCAATTTACTGTTGTAGATATCGCGAGGCTGGTCTGTTTTAGTTACTTTCATAGTACCATGTTTTACGGTATTTTACTTTGGGGATGGGCTGCAGACATCGAGTCTATTTTTATTCTGCAGAAAAGGGCTATCAGAGCCCATATATAATCTCCGCAGGCGCGATTCTCTAAGGGAATTGCTTAAGGATATTAACATCATGACGGTACCTTGTCAATACATCGATGAAAACATCATGTACGTAAGAAAAAAAAAATCTTTACAGTAAAAGAGGTGAAAGACATAATTATAGTACTAGAAATCGGGACCTATTAGTTCAACCAGGTTTTAGACTGGCCAAACTAGACTCATCTTTCATGGGGTACTGTATAAAATGTTATAATAAAATACCTCCCCACATACTTCAACTGAATGAGACGAAATTCAAATCCTTTGTCAAACGCACACTATGCAGGCAGGCATATTATAGGTTAGGGGATTACATAACTGATAAAAATGCCTGGCTTAATGCTGGTCCTGCTCCACACCACAACTAACTAATTTACATTTGAAATACTGTTGAAGCTGCTGAAGATTGTAAGAATATATTTGCATTATATAAACTCAATCTCCTTTTGATTACATAGATGATGCATTGCACAGATGTGAGTACTTTGTAGACTAACATGTTTTTGGAAATTAGAGCTTCCACGGTTTTCGACACGACAGTTACTTTCCAGTGTTAACTCCTGGCATGAAGTTTTTTTCAAATTTCAGATAGGCATGAATACTGTGATCAGTTGGTTAAATAACAATTTACTTACATTAAATGTAGAAAAAACGACCTTCATCACGTTTTCCATTCAAACTAATGACAAACCAGTAGTGCTATTCTGTAACCATCTCACCGTGACAGCTTAGGTGAAGTGAGCGTGGAGTGAGCTGTCAGTGCCACTGATGCTAGGGATTGACCTAGACGGTATGACACTTACAGCTCACTCCACGCAGGTCTTCACGGTGAGATTTTTACAGAATGGACATGCAGATCCCTCTTTGAGTATTGTCTCCCAATCGTGCCCAAATGCAAATGACACAGTTTGTCAGTGTCCCAACCTTAAAAATACTGAATCTACAAAATACTGAGGAGTAATTACTGACAGAAATCTTAAAGAAGAATGCCCATTTTTCACCTGACTATGTATATGAATGACATAAATCTTAAAATTCCGCTTATTGCATTGTATATTAATTACTCTTAACACAGTGTTAAAACCAATGCAGGTTTTTTCATTATTAATATTTCTTTATGCTTATTCTACGACAAGAGCAAACATATTACCATGTTTTGAACGCATCTCAACTACTCTTTTTACGACGTTCCATTTAACCTACTGCTACTTGACTTTATTTAACTCTGTTTCTGAGTTTCATACATTATTATACCATTTATTTAATCAGTAAGTATTTCTTTATTAGTCTTTGTACAATACAGATTAATTAAAACTAACATAATAATTAAAAAAATTAATCACGCAATAGGTAATTGAGTTCGCAAGATTGAAACGGATTTTTTGACATTTGGCAGTTAATGCTCGACACTCAATTTAAAGTGACAATCATCGAGAGTCTAAGCAGTGACGTAAGGGCAGTTGGTTTCAAGGAATTCACAAAGTAGAAAAGACGTTTTAGACCATATCATAGGTAAGTATTCCTCTTTTGGACGAAACTTCGAGCATTAAATAATTGTTTCTAGCACATTTATTTATTTATATTTGGTAACGGCAAATCCTAATCTAAACAGTAACATTCATATTTTTCGTACTTCTTATCGTTTAAATCGTAAAAATGACTATATGACATTATTTTCTAAACTTACAGGTAGTCTTTCTACCATACCTTATAACTATACATACACTTTCATTTTCAGGTTTATAAATTTATAGGAAGTGGGCATTGTACTTTCATGATCATTTCAATCTTCTATCAGCGAGAGTGCGTAGACTTATAGTAATATTTAAAGCCATAGGAAACACTGCAACAAAATCTGTGATAAAATTGGTTTACTATGCTCTCTGCCAGTCTCAGCTTGAATACTGCATCACCACTTGGGGAGAAACATGTAAAACTCATCTCTTAAAAGTTGAGAGAGCATATAGAGCACTCCTAAAGGTTAGTTTGTTTCTACCTTTTTATCACCCAACTACTGAGCTCTACTCAAAATGGGAGGTACAGTAAGCGATCTAAATTGCATAGGCACGTTAAGAGTCGTATTGCTGTGAACTCACGGTACGATTGTATGTGTTTCAACGACACTCACCACAAAGATCGCAGTTTTGCACGGCACACACTGTCGTATCGCGTACTCGCGTCGCTCTGCACGAAATAAAAATATATTTCCGTCGCTTTTGTTAGACACGCATCATGCGCGTGACCTGGCCGGTTTATGACATTGCTAAAATTTTAGTTAATCTAATATGAGCTGGTAGCAATTAGGCGCCAAGCGTTGGACTGAGAAGTAGCCGGCTTAGGTTCTGATCTCATAAGAGGCAGCGCAGTTTTATTGCCAATTTTTTATTTTGGTTTGAAATAATATATTTAAAAAAAATGCTGTTTTATATTTTTGTTGTTATTGCAATAAAGGGTTAAAGATATAAAAAAATGCGTTAGAAGTGAAAACAAAAATTAAAACATTTTTATTTGTTATAATATTTTACATAAAGATAACCGCTACGATTGTTTATAATAACTTCTTCAGCCAAATAGGATGTGCAATACTATGTCAAGAAACTTAGAAGCAATTTGTTTTATTTAAACATGTGAGATGTTCAAAAAAAATAATGTAGATTTATTTCAGCATAAACAATGGGGAAGGTCGGTCAAAGCTTATTGTAGATGGCGCGACCATAGCTAGGTCCCTACAGCCTAATACAATTTTGACATTTCGTTCATTCATTCCGTTTCGTGTTCATTCATGAGTTAGCTTTAATTCTAATAATTCGTTATTTTCATTGATTTCAATATTTTATAAAATTCGATTTGGAATATGTTCGAATTGAAAACCTATTATAGTTTAATTCCTAGTCATCACTTTCTTTAAAATGTTTCCGACATAACCTCGAACTATGTCATAATTGAAAGAATTCTCTTCCAATAGCTTTAAGCCACAATCTGCTAAGCTTAGGGTATTTCGGAAACAGGTAGACTCAAATGTTAGAGCATTTAGGAACATAACAATGAATAATTTTATCAAAAATTAATAAAAACCGACTCACGCCTTGCATTATTAGCTTGTTTTGGGAACTAGCTACGACAGCGCCATTTTGACAGTTGCCTTCCCCATTAAGCTTCGATCATGAATTTTTAAAATAAGTGATTTTATTAAGTGGTTTTGTACTTTCTTTGGCTTTAGTGAATATAGGTAACATATTGAGAATAGCTAAGTTTTCATTTTCATTTTCGTTCTGTGAAAAGATGATTGAAACTAAACCTCAATTTGTATAATTAAGTATACAGGATAAACTATTCCGGAACTTAAACGTTCTTGTTTATTACGTTATTGTTTGCAGGGCTTCGGTGATGCAACCTTTTTAGCGCGGAGTACACGGCGAACAGTTTTTAATTATGTTTTTAATTAATTCAGCAAAATGTCCGGTTGGTATGAAACCATTTGTTGCATATTCATTCAGCTTGTGTGGGCTTATTTAAATAACAATCCACTTCATAAATAAGCGCTCCAACTATCTAGAATTCCTTCTTCCTCACATCTCTTAACCCACAGACTCACAGTATTTGTCTAGAACAAAGAATGTGATGCTATTAGACATCTATTAGCAAAATTTATATTTATAACATTTTACTCGTCATTCACTAATTCAAACAAATAACAATTTAAATTTAGTTAAATAAGCAATATTTAAATGATAACACTCACGCTTAGTCCGGTTTCAATATATACACTTGGGAGCAAATAAATCGAGCCACTTCCTTTTTCACGCATTATGGTTATTATTTTTGGTATTATGGAACGCATCGATTCGAAACATATATCGCCTAAAAGGGTATTTAATAACCTTTACAATGAGGGTAGTTAGTTGTCAAAATTTCATTTTAATTAAAGTTTAAAGGGTAGAATAAAATTATCGCATTTAATTTGCTTATGACATTTTTATTGTACTCTGTTAAGAAAAGATTAAATTTGAGGTTTTTGTTAATCATACCCATATTACTTGTTATTGTTGTCTTTATCTGTGTCTGTGTAATCAAAATAACCTGATAAAATGGATACTACACCGACGGAAGCTGCCCAAGTTGTAGCTTTACTTGAGGTTGGACACGGACAACGTGAAGTGGCACGCAGACTTCATTTGAGTCGTTCAAAGGTACAGCGGGTATACCGCAGGTATCTGGAGACTGGTGCTTTTGTTTGGCGACCTGGAACTGGCCGACCATGGGCAACAATAGAACGTGACGACCGCTTTATTGCAACCAATTCGTTGCGCGACCGTGGACTTAATGCTGTTCAGCTACAGCAAGCGTTACGTGACGTTCGAGGTGTCGCAATCAGTAGGTGGACAGTGAGACGAAGACTAAAGGAACGAAATTTAACATCACACAAATCAGCAACTGGCCCAAAATTGACTGTAGCTCATCGCCGATCTCGCTTGGAGTTTGCTCGAGAACACATTAATTGGACGTTAGAAGACTGGAGGTCAGTTTTGTTTTCTGACGAGTCAAGAATCTGTCTTTTTAGCAATGACGGGAGAAACCGAGTGTATAGACGTCCTGGTGAAAGATTTGCCCAATGTTGCATTCGAGAAACTGTGAGTTTTGGTGGTGGTTTTGTATGGTATGGGGAGGAATTTCTCTAGACGGAAAAACGGAACTTGTCTTCGTCGACCCCGCCAACGATGGCAGTGGTAGACGTGGATTAACAGCTGACCGATACATAACTGACATTCTTGAAGACCACGTAATGCCGTATGCTGGTTTTGTCGGAGAAAATTTCTTGTTTATGCATGACAATGCGAGACCTCATACCGCGCAGATCGTTACGGAATACTTGTCTGCGATCGGGATTCAACAAATGGTATGGCCAGCACGAAGTCCCGATTTGAACCCGATCGAACACCTATGGGACGAGCTAAAACGGAGAGTCCGAGCCAGGGTTCCCGCTGTTTCATCCATTCCCGAGCTTAAAGTCGCTGTGCTTGAAGAGTGGGAGAACATACCACAATATGTCATCGTAACTCTGATCAGATCGATGACTAATAGGCTACAAGAATGCATCAGGGCACGGGGGGGTAATACCAGTTATTAAGAATAATTTTTTTGCAATAATTTTGTTTTTTATTGTTTTTATGGACTGTTTTAGCCCTACTAAATTTTCTATCAAAATTACCATTTTTCTTGCAGAGCCAATAATTTATCATTCAATAAGGTTATTATTCAATAATTTACCATTGTTAAGGTTATTAACTTAACTTTTAGGCGATATATAGTTCGAATTGATACGTTCCATATTCCCAAAAATATTTACCATTTTACGTGAAAAAAGGTAGTGGCTCGATTTATTTGCTCCCAAGTGTATTTGTGTTATCACATCATTTACATCCTCTTTTACGCAGCGCAACAATATTTGCCAATGCTTTAATATTTGCACAACACCGCTAATTAACAGATTTAAACTTTCGTCACTAACCAACAACGTTCAATTAGGTGAATAGTCGTAACGAATTGCATCTCATCAGAAATCGAAATAATTTACTCAGTTTTCTATGGCCTACCTACTAAAATTTATTATTTATGGAAACAAGATGAACGAGATAAGTATCGAATGATTATCGAACCACTTCAAGTAATTTAATTAAAACAAACAAAAATTGATCATTTTAGGTATTATTAATAACATATCAAAAACTTGAAATAACATCACGCAAGCGCAGATGAGATTCGAACTCAAGGCTCGCCATAATCGCTGCGCTGCTTCCCAAGCACGGTAACGACTAAGCTAGCATGCCAAATGTTAGTTGAAATTATGAACTACTATCAATTACAGACCAAGTGAGTGCGTGTGCGTGTCTATAGTATAGAAACAACTTATAGAAGAAGGTCTTAAGTGAAACCGAAGCGTCAATCTATTGCTTTGTGAGATTGCTTTACTGTGAGGCAGCTCTTCGTCCTAAAACGGTTATGAAACAGCATGCCCTAACAACTTTAAAACTAGAAAGAATCAGAAACAAACGTCTCAAACATATAGCCTGTTCTTCATCGTCATTCAAAACTAATTTTGCACATCGGTTTTTCTGCTAACAGGGTTCAAATTTATACAATAAGGTAAATCGAGCCTTAGCGATATATCCATATAATGTAAGTGTTGATTTCAGACTGGTTAAAAAAGGACATGGCCAAAAATTGTATTTTAAATACTAATCTTTCCGAAACAAAATTAAAAAGAGCTATATTGCTCAGCAGTAGTAGACAAAATTTATAAAGGTTTGAAAAAGTTGTTTTTTTACACTACGGCTAAGGAATTTTATGTAGATTAATGTATATATATCTGTGAGCAGCTTTTTTTATAAGTAAATAAATCTATAGTTTGTAACTATGTATTTATATAGCACAAAAAGTAAAATATCTATAGTAGCATTTTCTGTATAGGGAAAATAACAAAACAAAGAACCATTTTCCATCATTTAATGTTATCAAAACTCAGGCGAGAGGGCTCAATTCTGAAATGTTGTGTCGTCTGGCACGGATAACTCATCTTCCACAGCCATAACAATTATTGGTATGGTCAAGTATTGGTCTTTCCCTTGAATTGGTTCCAACGCATCTTGTAATATTGTCATAGCAGGCAACACAGACACAGCTGTTAGGTGATAACTGTAAAGATAAAATAAGAACCTATTAGTCTAAGATTTGACAACGACGTCAGAATACGGCGTAAATAATACTTCTCGTAAGTATTTTAGTAGAAGGTACTTATTTAAACTAGGTCTTACCTCAATAAAGTTAACTATTCCATTAAAAGAACAGTCACATCAAGGGGTAGTGATGATATTAGATACATGCCGCCTGATTCGTTCTCTAATTAAGATACCACAGTTAACACACGCCTGTAAAATGTCCATTCTCCTTAAGTATGTATTACACAGTTTACTATAATATGATTAGTGGAGCACTAGTAAGGCGCTGCGACACTAAAAAATATAAACGTGTTAGCGAAAACAATGAAACATAAACACAATTCGAACTAGAAAACCGGCGCAAACGTCGAAGAGGGATTATGATATTGACAATTGACATTTGTCGGCGGTGTTGCCAGTAATAACGTGAAATTATCCTATCCGTAACTGCACAAATATATGTAAATTCAGTCATAGATGGTTCAATTTATAGACAAGAAAACATAAAAAAGTACATTTAGGAAACGAATAATTTAGGAGTATATTTTAGACCCCCTAAGCGTTTATTTGAAATGCCTTCACACGAATGTTCTACAATTTATTTTTCTTCCGTACGCCTGTGTCGATACTTTAGCTGCGTCGATGCTTAGGCTTCAGGATGTTCGTTGGGTTCAGCTTCACGATGGGAACTCGGCCTTTTGTGGTCTCGATGATCACGCCACGTGCAGACTCAACGAACCGATTTTTTGGAAATTTAGATTTTCTGTCCTGTCACAGTCGCCAATTTTTATGTCTATTACGACATAAAGGATGAATTTTTGGTGATTTGTTTTCTTCAATAATACAATGAAATTTTGGAAATAACTTTAATTTGATTTTACAGTTAACAGAAAATATATCGACCGCTCGTTCGGTTAGCAAGTTGCGAAGTGAAGTATAAAAAAGTTATTCACGCACACCGCCACGAAATTACGCCGGACCGAACTCTCTAGGCAATAGGTTTTCCTGGCACATGCTGCTAACCATAAACGTTCAGAGCGAGCCTAAACAGAGCATGCATAGGACGAGCTTGAGCGTTGCGTAAAACGTCGTAACTCCCCACCAATCACGCTACCCGAACTCAGACAAGCACTGGTGGAGGAATGGGAAGCCATTACTCAGAACCGGCTCCGAAATTTTGGTGTTCAGCATGCCGAATCGCCTGGAAGCTGCAAGAAGATCTCGGGGAGGCAATACGAAGCATTAAAATTATGCATGTAATGAAAAAAAGCAAAAAAATAAACTTACAAAATTTTTAAGTTTCTGAAAATAATGTCTTACTTTAGTTTTATTTTTATTTTGAGAATAAGAATGAAGGTACAGATAAGTTTCAATTTATTCATTTTTTGTATCATTAATTGCCCAATCGTTTCATTATGATAGCATACGCAGTTCGGGAGATATTCGGACTTTTGTAACTGACCCGTTATTTTTGGGACCGAGTGTATATAGTGAACATAATGTAAAGATTTTATATTTTTGAAAGTAAGGTTCACAACTCTGAGTGGTTTCAAGTTTGAATCACATCGACCGAATGCAACGCTTTTGAGTTTTAAATATAAGTTCCCGCTCAGTCGAGTTACCTCATAAAATATCGGCCGATTTTAAAATGGACTCCACCAGACCGTAGTATGCGGTGAGCAAAGCATTTTCACTAATTACAGCTATCAGTTTGTACAGAGCATAATTATGCTGAGGTACTTATTTTCTTACTGATGGTCTCTATATGGGCCTACTATTTGTTCCTTTCTACCGCTTTCTATTTGTTCCTTTCCTATCGCGGTACGCGTTTTTATTCCGCCGCGATTTTTTACGTCAGTGCGAACGCAGGCTAAAAGTGTTTCCCTGAAAATAGACCCAAATAAAGATAAATTGAATCATCAAATGATAATGTAAAAAAGGAAATGTCAAATTTAATATATAAAAAAATTGAATGAGAAATGATTTTATTTCTGTAAGCAGGTTTGTACAAACAATATTAAACGTCAATCATATTTTAAAAACTAGCTGAGATCGGCGTTTCCTGTCTGACTACTCTGAGAAGAAAGGCCGAAACAAACTCAGGGGTCACAGGCTGCGGCGATCTCTCGCGTCCGGCCCTGATTCATGCCATGGTACGTATTGAGAGGGAAAGGAAAGCCGTCACCTCCTTCTGCGAAGCAGTAATGCTCGCGAAGGAGGAGGCGGAGCGCGTGAGGGAGAGAGCCTTGCGCCCTCACGCCACCCCTAGTCGCCGTAGGAGATGCCCCGGGCGTCAGGAGTCGCCTGAGTCCTGGCCACCGTAGGCGCGGGCTTGCGGATGGCGAGCAATGAGATAGCTCGCCGTCTGGTAAGGACCAGGCCCGGGTCGACGGCGCGTCGTGTTCCACGTGCGCCTCAAAGAGATGTCAGCAAAAAATGACAGGGTCCGATAGGGCCGACGCCTCAGGGTTGCGGGAAATTCGAAAGAGATAATTGTGGCTCTGGCACAGGCAACTGAAGGAACACGATCCCCGGTCGATCCCGATCCACCCATAGCGGAAGAAGAAGAGAAGAAGAATTGATGATTTTCCTCCCAAAAAAAAAGGGGTCACAGTCTCTTTTAAAGTCCAGACATAATCTTGGTCAGATCGTGTGATTGGTGAGTGTCTGAGATGATATTTTGAGGAAAGAACCACACAGATTGAGTGGACCTGTCCATTCCAGACTAACTGATATTTTTGTACTGAAGTGTTTCTATATAAAACCAAGTCAAGTTAGTTTCACCATTTATAAAAAAAAAATATGATCTGCATTTTGTTGGATTTACCTCCACTCCAAATAGCAGATTAACTATTAAAATATGGGAAAAATTCACGAAAAACAAATGAAGATTATCTTCTGAAAATAATGGCAAATCACGGCACCATTCGACACGGGCTTGCTTTTGAGCATCCGTGAGGTTGTGCGGCACCCAGCTTGAAACTGTCCTCCTCACGTGAAGCCTTCCCGATCCAACCTGCAGTATGTGCTGAATCTCTTGATACGTAACTCGCCTATTGTATTACATTAAATTCTTCACTGCAAGCAGGTTTTCTTTCGTAACTGCAGTCAAAGGGTGACCACTTCTTTCTTCATCCCCCAAAGTTTGTCGACCGCGCTTGAATTCGTTATACCAACGATACACGGTTGCCCTAGAAGGGCCTTCATCCATGAATGCCATTTGAAGTCTATCGTACAATTCGTCCGCTCTCAGGCGACCTCTTGAAATCGTAAAAAATCACAGCGCGAAAATGTTTCCGGCGCAGAATATTTTTTAATGAGACACGATTATTTAAATTAGCTCGCAAACAATGTGGAGGGAAATGTTTAAATTGGAACGTACCTGTTTTACATACAAATAATCATACTTTCAAAATAGACTATAACTGGCCAGTCTCTCATACATAAAAACTTTTTTTCGCAATACTTTCTGAGTGGCCTGGTATACGTTTGTTTAAGTGTTAGATTTAATGGGGAAGGTCGGGCAAAGCTAATTGTAGATGGCGTGAACATAGCTAGGTCCCTACGACCTTCAATAAATTTGACATTTCGTTCATTCATTCCATTTTGTGTTCATTCATGTGTTTGATTTTATTTCAATTGTTCGTTATTATCGGTCTGGCAAAAAAAATTAAATATGCAAAATGTAAATTTAACAAAACAAAGTTTTTGCTTTATGTCATTATTGTTTTTTTCCATTTCTATTTTGTCACAAAAAATATATTGTGAACGACTTCCACGTGCATAATCAGTATTCTGTGAGGTGGAGCATGGCAGTTACGTTAAATGAATGTACCAGAATCCTGACTTTCTTGGAACTTGGGCGGAGCCAGCGTGATACAGCAAGAAACATTGGTGTATCTTTGTCGACTGTTCAGCGGGTAGTCCAGCGGTACCGAGAGACCGGATCGCACCTTTGGAGACCAGGAAATGGCAGGCCAAGATGCACAACGGCCAGGGATGACAGATACCTGGTGGCTACAATGCTCCGAAATCGTTTTCAAACTGCAGTTGGTTGGCAATTTAAGCGCAGGAGCCGTCTTGCTGAGGCAAACTTGAAACCATTACGGCCCGCAAATGGCCCCAATGGCACCATCAAATTGCAAGACAGAGATACGTGCGCGAGCACCAACACTAGACACTGGACGATTGGTCTAGGGCACAAGCATTATGGTAGGCAGTT
The DNA here is from genome assembly GCA_963555695.1 of Dasypolia templi. NCBI lineage: Eukaryota > Metazoa > Arthropoda > Insecta > Lepidoptera > Noctuidae > Dasypolia > Dasypolia templi. Next base: position 21,070,364 of record OY743155.1, on the reverse strand, counting down.
GGTGTACAGAAGACCAGGGGAACGCTTCCATCAAGACTGTGTGGAGGAAAAAGTGGCAAACGGCGGAGGCTCAGTACTTGTTTGGGCCGAGGCCCGCACCGAGACCGTGCTAATTCAAAATGGCACTCTGAATGCAGAGAGGTACGTGGCGGAGATCGTGAATGTGCATGTGGGACCTACATGGCGAGGATGGACCGGGATGGCATATTAATGCATGATAATGCGCGTCCCCATACCGCCGGAATTGTAAATGAATAACTTGGAGAGGTCGGTATCGAACTGATGCAATGGCCAGCGCGAAGCCCTGATTTAAACCCCATAGAGCATGTCTATTACGACATGAATTGAATTTTTGGTGATTTGTTTTCTTCAATAATACGATGAAATTTTGGAAATAACTTTAATTTGATTTTACAGTTAACAGAAAATATATCGACCGCTCGTTCGGTTAGCAAGTTGCGAAGTGAAGTATAAAAAAGTTATTCACGCACACCGCCACGAAATTACGCCTGACCGAACTCTCTAGGCAATAGGTTTTCCTGGCACATGCTGCTAACCATAAACGTTCAGAGCGAGCCTAAACATCCTCCCACCCGTTGAAAGGCTTGTCTTTCAACAATAAATCTTCAGCAGTGGGTAGCGGACACAGTTTGATAATGGGCCGACGTAGAATGCCTATAGTGGTTTTCAAATCAGCCACTCTGGAAACTCCATCCGAGCCAGGGAATAATCTAGTAACCCTTCCAAGGCGCCAACACAATGGAGGTACATGTTCTTCATGGATTAGCACGAGGTCTCCAATATTTAGGGATTTCGCGTTCGTCTTCCACTTCAGTCGTTGTTGTAGCTCGTGTATATATTCACGCTGCCAGCGTGACCAGAAATGCTGATGAATTTGCTGCAGTCGAGTGTATCGTTGCAGGTGACTTTCTTTCAAGTTTTCTAAGCTTGGTTCAGGCAGTGCCATCAGTGGTCTTCCAATAAGGAAGTGCCCTGGGGGGGGACAAGGGGAGGTAGTCATCAGGAGACGAGGACAAAGGACACAAGGGGCGACTGTTCAAAACGGCCTCCACTTGTGCGAAAAGTGTAGATATTTCTTCGAAGGTAATATGGGACTCTTTTTTTATGAAAATTTGCAGATTTTACTCCGGCTTCCCAGATGCCGCCAAAGTGAGGAGCGTGAGCAGGCGAGAACACAAATTTTATATTTTCATGAGTTGCAAATTCAGCTAAGTCCCTATTATGTAATTTAAGAAAAGCCCCTATATCCTTAGCAGCAGCCACAAAGTTACCCCCGCTTTCACAAAATATTTCCTTGGGTTTGCCACGACGGGCAATAAATCTGCGTAATGTCATTATAAATGCGTCCTTAGTAAGGTCACAGACCGCTTCCAAATGAACACACTTATAACGCAAGCACACAAATATGCAAAGGTAACATTTGTTCACCCCTGCACCTTTACCTTTACGATTAATTATGTCATAAGGCCCAGCAAAATCTATGCCCACTGTATTGAATGGAAAATCTGCGCTCACACGTTGTGATGGCAAATCACCCATTTTAGGACAAAAAGTTTTGCCTCGGACACGACAACATCGAACACAATTATGAACTGTGCGCCGAGCTAGCCTTCTGCCGTTTAACGGCCATACTGATTCCCTTATCATTGATAACAACAGCTGCGGGCCAGCATGCATGTGCCGTAAATGTTCTCTTTCAAATAAAAGTTTGGTCAAATGGTGGGATGAATCAAGTAGTACTGGATGTTTTTTATCAAAACTATATGGTAAAGCACTTATTCGTCCTCCAACTCTAATTAAATTATTGTTGTCTGAAAACGGTGACAAAGATAGTATTTTAGATTTAGCATTTACAGGTAAGTTTTTAGATAACGCCTTGTATTCAATAGGAAAACATTTTAACTGAGCAACACGACATAGATAATGAAATGAGTCATCTAACTCATTAGCGCTGAGAGATAAAACCTGTTTGTTGTGAACATTACGAATGTTATAACAAAATCTTTTTACCCATGCGATTATTCTTATCATTCAGATACAATTGTTTAAAAGTGTTTACGTTATAGCTAAATATAATCTTTTAGTACCTACAAAAGTAAAAATGACAATAAATAAGTACCTACTAAAATTCTGGACTTATCGCTGAAAACAAATATTAAAACAGCTCTGTGCATATGTGGAGTCCTCGCTGCGATATGGACTACTGGATGGGTAAATAGTACCGAACATAACCATAATACTTTGTGCGAAGGTTGATTTTTACTAACACTAGACAATAAGTTATTTTTTGTATGATACTAACACTATATGGATATTTGTGTCCGAAATAAAGTTATTCTATTCTATTCTATTCTATAACAGAGCATTTATTGCTCTAAAGAAATGTATTCGAGCTATTAAGGGCATTCCATCGGACACAATATCTTGTCGACTGTCGACCGTTGTTGTTAGTGGTTTTAATTTAACTCAGACAACCTTATTTCTGTCTTGGCAAAGTAGACATCTGATAGCTATTTTGATAGCATATAATATTAATGAGGTTATAGATACGAGTAATACAACAAATTGTAGTATTAGTGACGAGTCTGTGTTGCCTAGATACAAACAACATAGTGATTCATCATGTTGTACGAAGGAGGATCCAATCATAATCCCAACATCTTTGGAGGGCACTACCAGTCAGATAGGGTATACTTTTCCCGCTGGAACCCAAACCGATTTTAGACTCTTCAGTTGTAGTTGTGGAGGTCACTCCGGATAATTATTTAAACTAGTCAGTAAGACAACAGAAGTTACCCCGTCAAATAACCAATTATTATTAGAATAATAATAAGGTATCTTCTGGCAATTTAACATTAGAAAATATAAAAAAAATCCAAAGGGATTGCATCATACTTAAAAATTAAATTATTGGAAATAGAATTGATGTCATTCGTTTAACAGAACATTGGTTACAAGATCATCAAGCAAAGTCAATTAATTATGCAAATTATTGTGAAGTAAGCCATTTCATCCGAAAACGTATGATACATGGCGGGTTATTACTATTAGTTAAAAATTCAATTAAATCGAAAAAACTAAAAGTCATCATCGGACTGTCTGTTGAGCTCGCCATTGAATTGTCCTGTGTTGAGCTTGATCAGCATGTCATAGTTTGCGTATACAGACCTCAAAGTTACCAGAATCTGTATTGAAACCTGTATTTGATTCTGTAATGGAAGATGTGTTAAAGAAACTTAGTGTTTGTAGTAAGTCAATAATAATGTGTGGAGACTTTAATATTAATATAATCTGCCTGCATTCGAGTAAAAAACTCGAATGCAGTCAGATTATTAAGTCTATTAATGTCATTTGATATGTCAAATGTTTTAGATTGAACCAACCCGAGTGACAGCTTCTTCTGCTACTTGCATAGATATTATTTTTTGTAATTGTGATTACTGACACAAACAAATAGTAAATAAGTAGCCATCAGATCACAGTGGACAATTTTTTTTTCTCATGTACGCCTTTACAAAAAACTCAAATAAGGTTTAGGGAAATTACATGTAAAAATTTAGAGAAATTTAATGATTCTTTGACTATTAATAATATAAACAGAATTAAATAGTACATGTGACCCAAATGAGTTCTACGACGAAGTTCCACTAAAGTCTAAAAGTATTAATACAAAGTTTTTATTTAGTGATTTAATTACTTCTGGCATTCGTAAAAGTAGAGCAAATCTGTTAGAACTTTATGGCCTAAAGCAACATGTGACTCATACACGCTTTCATCAGTATGTTGCAAGATATTCAAAAAACTTTTAAAAGTGTGTGCAAAATGTGCTCTTTGTATTAGCAATAAAATAAAATCAACTGATTATAAAATAAAACTACATGGCGAATAATAAATAATGAAACAGGTAGGAAAAAACAGCGTAATATTGAATTTAATTTAGAGACTGCACTTGGCCCCATCAACTCAAATGCAGATATAGCTCAGGACTTTGAAAACATTTTTGTTAATATTCTACTTAATACTACAGAAGCTTTTAAATTTCTCATCCGGGCTTTCTGCTGCCTTACTTAAAAATTATATAAAAGCATGCCTTTTGGAGTTCAGGTTTCAGCATACAAACCCCCAAAGTGTTATAAAAGCTTTTAAAAATCTTAAAATTAAATCAACAGGAGATCTCTGGGGAATATCTATAAAACTCTGTAGATCTCTCATCGAAACCCTTGCGCCCTATTTAGCTTTCATATTTAACACCAGTGTAGACCAAGGAGTCTTTCCGGATCTTATGAAACACAGTAAAATAATCCTATTGTTCAAATCCGGTGATAGTAAAGAAATCAATAATTATAGGCCTGTGGCAATTCTGCCAGTTCTCAGTAGGGTGTTTGAAAAGTTTATGCTCAATCAAATGTTACGTCACTTTTATAAAAACTCCATCTTTCATGAACATCAGTACGGTTTCGCTAAAGGGCGTAGTACCACTGATGCCGGTTTCACCCTAATAAAGAACATTTTAACGCCTGGGAGGAATCACAAGATGCCATTCGAATCTTTTGCGACCTCTCTAAAGCGATCGATTGCGTAAACCATGAGACACTTTTGCTGAAACTAGAGCATAATGGGATTAGGAATGCAACTCTTGATTTGCTTAGTTCATACCTGAAAGATAGAAAGGTTATAGTATAAATAAACGGCATAAACTCATTAGGGACTGAAATGATAATGGGCGTTCCTCAAGGTTCGATATTGGGTCCATTCCTCTTTTTAGTTTACATTAATTACTAACCCCAGTTACTTCAAAATCAACCGAAGATTATTATAAAATGAAATATTTTAAAACTGGTGACCTCGCCGATAGCGGTAACTATAGGCCTATTTCACTAGCTACTGTGATTTCAAAGGTATTTGACAGCATGCTTAATGCACAATTAAATAGTAGGATTATTATTCATGATAACCAGGTTGGATTCAGAGCTGGTTTATCAACATTCAGTGCGGTGTTGTGTCTTAAGCATGCTGTGTCACACTATGCGCGGTGCGGGACGCCTATTTATGCTTGCTTCCTGGACCTCTCAAAGGCATTTGATCTGGTTTCCTATGATGTGTTGTGGAGTAAATTAGAGCGGGTAAATTTACCCACAGAACTAGTTAACATTTTAAAGTTTTGGTATGAAAACACTGTACGATGGGCTGGGGCGTTTTTTCGTCCTTACGGGTTGGAGTGTGGGGTGAGGCAGGGTGGATTGAGCTCACCAACGCTGTTCAACCTTTATATGAACGAGCTGATTGGCGGGCTCAGCAGTACCAGGATCGGATGTTATATTGGGTTGAGAAAATTGGTAGCTCAATGTGAAGCGTTTGCTAAAATCCATGGCTTGGTATACAACACCAAGAAGTCGGAGGTCATGGTCTTAGAGGTACCACCTGTAATACTTTATGGTACACCTTTGCTGAGAGTCTACAGATTTAAGTATCTTGGTCATATATTGACTCCCAACCTCAAAGACGATGATGACATTGAACGGGAACGGAGGGCATTATCATTTAGAGCGAACATGCTGGCTCGCAGGTTTGCACGATGCTCTCTTCCCGTTAAAATCATGCTCTTTCGAGCCTACTGTACTGCTTTTTACACGTGCAGCCTGTGGGCTAGTTAAACGCGAAAATCATAGAGTGAAAATCATTCAATACAACAATGCCTTTAGGATACTAGTGGGTCTGCCCCGTTTCTGTAGTGCGTCAGGGATATTTGCGGATGCGCATGTAGATTGCTTTTAAACAACAATGCGTAAAAGGTGTGCTTCTCTGGTGCGCAGGGTGTGGGACAGCTCCAACAGTGTCTTAAGCATGGTTGCAAGTCGATGGGACTGTTTATACGTGGGTCACTGTTGTGCAGTCTCTCATGGGTTGTCGCAACAGTGACCAACCGTTCCCCTTGTTTTTTATTTTTATTTTCCTTGTTTTTGTTTAGTGTCTGTGCTTACTAACATAGTCGTAGGTTTTTACTCTTATAATACTGTTGAGTCTTGATTACTCAAATAAAGAAAATTCTATATTCTATAGGCTTTTCTCTAGCAATCCAAACAGTATATCATCATCATCTGCGTAGCCTTTTGCCCAACTACGTTGGGGTCAGCTTCTAGTCTGACCGGATGCAGGTGAATACCAGTATCTTACATGGAGCGACTGCCTATGTGACCTCCACAACCCAGAGACTGGGTAATACGATACTACTTGGTGAGGAAAGGAACGTGTTTTTAAACCTTATAAACAATGTATTAGATCGATGTACAATATATCCCAAAAAAAACATGCAGAACACGTTTTAAAACATTTAAAATATTGACTTCCTAGTGTATATAAAAACAAAAATCAAAATTATTTAAATTGTTCACAAGGTTCAGACACAAAGACTAGCTGCACATCAAAGCCAGTTGAATAAAGCTTTTGCACAAAAGCTTTTTTTGTATGGGCCCACGTATCTTTAATAATCTTCCTCGATTCTTCAGAACTATGAGCAACATAAATACCTACCTTAAAAAGACTACACAACTAATGCTTAAGTTAATGTTACTATTATAACATAATTCCTAGATGACAATACATTGAATCAGCCAGTTTATTACAACAAAGCAATGGAGACACAATCATGAATTTACAAACTAGGTACTCATAAACTAAGCTTGTAGCATGACTAATTTGTAATTGACCAAAATATTATACTAACTTAATCTGAATGTATTGAATCACAATTTGATGTATTGTATTTTAACTCTGTTTTGAATTTTGTGCGCCTTAACGGCGGGACAAAGCAAACTTACCTGTAACTAACACAACATCTTATGAACCTATCGCCGTCCCCGGAAAACAAAATGATAACTGCCATTATCTTAGTATTAGTGTTATGTCATTTTTGGGATCAGTGGGTGGTAACACATCTGCTCAATTTTTTGTAATATTTTTACAGTTATTTTACGAAGTTACAAAATTTTACAATAGTATTCAAAGATTTAACACGGGCCTTAAATTACGAGAATAAAGTGTTAATATAATATTATCTAAATGTATTCGTACTTGTTACTATGAAAACCAGTCATAGAATTATGTTCTCGTGAAAAATATTCGACGAGATAATAAAAAATGCGGATATCGTTTTATTCTTGTTCATAACCAACCAATAGCTTCGTATAAAGATGTGTTAGTATAACGACTTTTACGGTTTTGAACAGTAAAGACTTAATGTCATCAATACTTTGGTAAAGGACATGGATTTTTTTTGGCCCAGCACATTTTATTTCTCCGCATAACTCAGTGGGAAAATATCAATTTTAAATATAATAATAAAAATAATAATATCGATGTTAATAATATTAACATCTCCATCATCGTATCGATGGAGCCAGGGTACTCATAGGCAAACTATACTGTTTTAGGGAGGGCAATACAAGACCATGAGTGATGCGCTTTGTGAGGCAGGCATTTTCGGGGACTGAAATAAGCCCTCGAGAATACATGTCCCGTGTCACAGAGCGCATCGACTTCCTGAAGCAGAAAGTTTGTGCATGGGCGAGCCGTATTCGGCGGTACAAGCGGCGGGTTGATCGATACACGCAGAATCGCAACGCGTGTGCCGCCCGGATGATGCCGCCACAAGTGCATTCTGGCGAGCATCTGGTCAGTACCCGTCTATCACACTGAGGCTGACTGGATGCAGGATGTCGAGCGAGTGTGTGAAACTATACCAGAAATGGAAACAGTCCTAATTACGCCATCAGACGTTGCCAGAGGCGTCCGTCCGTTACCGAATTGGAAATCGCCAGGGCCGGATGGATTGCACAACTTTTGGTTGAAATGGCTAATTAGTTCGCATACTAACCTGGCATCTCAGTTCCAGTCAGCCTTAGAGTCTGGGTCGCTACCGCAGTTTCTATCAACAGGCGTTACCCACCTGCTCCATAAGTCAGGTAGTCCCACGGAACCCAAGAATTATAGACCGATCACCTGCGTCGCTAGGTGAAAGGCAAGATAGATATTCATACAAATGTCCACAGGACACAAGCAAACATAACATTATGCTTGTATTCTCTGATGGGTAAGGCAGACGTTTAGGTATAGAACACCCATTCAGCACATGTAGCTTCCCTGGAACCTCATAAACGGCATCACTATGTAAATTTCTGTTGACTGGTCACAAATTAAGGTGTTTTATTTTTATTATTAAATATTTATTTTTAACATACTTCTTTGACATAATATTCTCTTTATTTGACAATTTTTACCTGCAATTCTAATTTCTCTCTGTCTGTCTTTATTAATGCCCTTTCTTTGTACAGGATGTTAATTCAGATTTGTTACAGTTGTAATAGCATTCATGTCATTTGGTTTAAATAGGTTCTAAATTGTTTTATTTGTTTCTAATAACAGATTATTTTATATTTTGTGAATTTGAGAACGTAGTAGGCCTTGTAGACTGTAGATTTGTAGATCATTGTCTGTTTATTAACATGCCTACAATGGCCTCCCCATACCTTTTGACACTGTAATTTGAAAACATTTTAATAGTCAATTATTGGTAAAAGAGTAAACATGGAGTTTCTTGCCGGCTTTTCTCCATAGGAAACGACCAATTGGAACCGTGCACCTAGCTTCTGATGTTTAATTATGTGCCCATGTAGGTTAATGTGAAATAAAATATTTTGATTTTACTGCTACTAAGAATTACCCAACCTCAATGAAATTTTGCCCGACTTCGGAATTGAACCAGGACCCCGCAGTCAGCAGTCGCGCTCGCGAAATAAAATGGCAATAATGTTAAAACATGAAATTATAAAAGGTATGTGAACCGTCCAGGTTGGTGTATAATTTTATTTGTACTTTTATTACAAAAATATAATAATAAGTACTTATGTGCACAGATTACATCCAGTTTCTACTACAATGTAAACCAAAGCAACATGGATACCTCATCAAGTTTAAAAAAATATGCTTGACGTGTTAAAGTGTTTGTAGAAACCTACCTACAGAGTTTTTATTTATCATTTATCATGAGATAGAGAAGTAATAGTGCGCAGTACAAGTACTGCTGAATTAGTAAAATCCGTTAATTTTTCCACTAGTCATGCAATGTGGCTCGTGCAACCCTGAAGGCGCCGGAACGTGTACTTAGCTTCGCTTTGTGTGACAAAGTAGGAGGGATCTTGCAAACAGAAAATGCTGGCAAACACAAAAATTAAATGTAATGGTTTCGAAAAGTTAATAATAATTTGGAAAATAATACATCACTACCATTTATAAAATTAAGGAGCTATTTTATCATAACATAACAAAACATCACGCTTGTTATCCCAGAAGGGTTAGGCAGAGGTGTAAACCCACATTTCGCCTGTTATGTTCAGTCCCATGTAATAGGGGGCGAGCCTATTGCCATCAACCGGGCGCAAATCCAGACTCCGGGGTGCTACTGAGAAGCTCTAGATAGAAAAACCCAATAACACTTTGCCCGACTGATTTTGATTTGATTTTGATTGAGGCAAACAATTTAAAGGAGGAGGCAATTTTATCATTAGGTGTAATATGTAGTGTTTTGTTTGTTTGTAAATAAAACGTTTACCGAGTTACAAAGCAGCAACTATTAATAGGTGGTACATAAGTGGACATTATCTTGACATTTAGCTAAGTCATTGTTTGCATTCAAGGGGGTTCCCACGTCACATAGGCACGACAGTAATCAGACCGAGAAAAGTCGGCGAGATTAGAATGTATGACATAACATTACAGCCAGGAGCACTACTATGTACCATCAACTCAGCCGAAAGACAAATGCCTCCCCCAAGCACTGCCACTTCGACCAGTTCTGTGCTTCCCTGACTTTGACCAGCGGCTTCTTGCGGCTGTCACAAGGTCATCGGTCCATCTTGTGGGAGGCCTTCCAACGCTACGTCTTCCGGTACGCGGTCGCCACTGAATCTTTCGGCCCTGTTGGCCATCTGTTCTGAGAGAAAAGTGCCCTGCCCACTGCCACTTCAGTTTGGCATTTCTTCGAGCTATGTCGGTTACCTTTTTCTCCCGCGGATATAATATGTCTAAGCAATTGTGTAGTGGAATAACGATTGAAACTTTGGTAGATAGGTACTATCCACCTATTTCATAATGGAATGGGTTCCAAAATACTATGTTGCAACAACGTAATAATACAATCGATATGGTAGTAGAAAAACACTCTCAAAAGATGCTCAGTATATTCACATGTTAGTGCTCGCGATTATGATCTGTTGAACCCTTTTCTTAGGGACAAATGTCGACCGACTTCACACAACATGTCTGGCGACATGAGTTTTTCCTTCCTCAAAGGCTAGTCCAGATGGTATCCTGCATTTTGTTTCATCATATTTTTAATCCTTAGGTAACGTCTGTAATTTAAAGGCGTGGAGGCCACTGAGAGCACTGCGGTTTCGTCACAACCAGCTAGCACGCCGGCCGCATGCGCTCACGCATTGGTGGGGATGGCTACTAGTGTCGATCGAACGTCGGCTCCCGCTGCATTGTACCAGCGGCATTGTTACAGAAAAATAATGGCGGTATGAGTACAAATAATCTCAACACGGAATGGACTGTGGTGCAGAGGAAATCGTCTAAACGGTATAAACTGATTGGTCAGAAAGGATGTGCGGCCACTTCCCCGAATGGTAAATTCAAAGCAGCGGATGTTAAAGTGCCTTTGTTTATCTCTAATGTAAGTACTGAAACGAGTGAACAGGACATAATTAGCTACATAAAAGAGAAAACCAGTGAGAGTGTTACCTTAAAAATGATTAATATGAAAGTAACGAAGAAATACAATGCTTATGAACTGTTGTTTCTAAAAACAAACTGGACCTGTTTTTGAACGACCAATTGTGGCCAGATGGCATAACTTTTAGGCGTTTCGTACGTTTTACGTACCGAAAACAGACGAAAGTTTAGGTTTAAGTTTTATTATTAGTATAGACTTTTTATTATGTATAGTACGCAAAACAAATATTGCAAGTTTACCAGTTTTAACTGTAAATCATTGAAACGCTCAATAGATAGTGTTAGGGATGTTTGCGAGATGTCAGACATTGTAGCCCTCCAAGAGACGTGGCTTATCCCCCATGATATTCCTTTCTTAGGTACTATAAGTGACAATTTTGAGTATACGGGTAAGTCAGCTTTTGACACATCCGCAGGTCTGCTAGTAGGAAGACCTTATGGGGGAGTGGCCATCCTCTAGAGAAGATGAAGTCATTTTTGAAGATGTATCAATAGTAACATGCACAAGCTCTCGTTTAGCTGCTATCAGAGCTATAATAGGTGATCGTTCTATTATAGTGATATCGGTGTGTATGCCCAACTGATTCGACCGATAACTTTCCTATTTTTACAGATGTTCTAGGTGAGATTGGTGCCATAGTGGCAAGCTTAGATATTGAGTGTTTTTGTACTAGGAGATTTTAATGCGCATCCCTACGAATTGTTTATTAGGCAATTAAATAATTTCTTTGATGACCATTCTTGGGTTTGTGCCGATGTATAAAAATTGGGTTCCGGGACAGATAATTACACTTTTGTAAGCGAAGCTCACGGATGTAGAAGGTGGCTAGACCACTGTGTTGTGTTTTTTTTCTGCTTGGCAGACATTTATTAAAGTGGGTATAGAGGAAGACGTATATATGTCGGATCACTTACCGATATACATTGAGTGTGACTTGAATATAGTGAGGCCTAAAATAGTAACGCATAATGCGCCGCGCTCTAGGGTTATATGGGGGGAAAGGGACGGATCTCCGGTCAAACGTTATCATGATTTGTGTACCAATAGGTTGCGTAACATTGATTTTCCCAAAGAGTTTGCGGAGTGTAGTTATGGGTCTTGCAGCTCGGTAGCACACAAAGGTATATTAGATAATCTGTTCATGGATATTACAGGTATTTTATGTAATGCTGCGGAGTTAACCATTACTGCGGGAGAGTGCAGGCCAAAGAGAGGCAGTGTTGTGTGGATGGAACAGTAATGTACGCGACGCTCACCGGGAGGCCAGGCACAAGTTCAAATTATGGGTAGCACATAAGAGGCAGACGAAATGACCGAGTCGCGTAAAGTATTTAAGGGGCGCCTGAAATGGTGTCAAAAGAACAAAGACCAAATCAAAATGGACATCATAGCAAAGCAAAGAACCACAAATAATTTTGGTGAATTTTGGAAATCCACTAGTAAGTTGGATGCTGGGCCTGGGCTACCGGTGAGAGTAGGAGGGATCAGTGACCCAGTGGGGATTGCAAATATGTTTATGGAACATTTTAAGGTGCAGTCGCCGCTGGGCCCCTCTGTTGCAGTGGGTGATGCTGAGTCCGACCGTAAGACGGGGCAACCACTGATACATTTTCCGGCAAAACAAATAAAAGCCACAATTCAAAACATGAGCAGAGGTAAGTCCCCCGGCCACGACGGACTCAGCATTGAACATTTCAAATTTGCGGGTGTGAACCTGCCGAGTTTTCTTTCCTGGTTCTATGCAATGTGCATTAGTCATTCGTTCTTGCCAGCCGAACTAATGCGAACTATAGTTGTTACCTATTGTATACCTATTGTTAAAAACAGGACAGGGGACATCTCGGACAGAGGAAACTACCGTCCGATTTCCCTGGCAACCACCTTGGCTAAAATACTGGACAGTATGCTTAACTCATACTTGAAAAAATATTTAAGTTTGCACGACGCACAGTTTGGGTTTCAACCTGAACTGTCGACCGAAAGTGCCATGCTGAGTCTAAAGAATACTGTCCAGTATTACACAGAACGCAAAACGCCGGTGTACGCCTGTTTCCTGGATCTTTCCAGAGCCTTCGACCTGATGTCATATGATGTGCTTTGGAGAAAGCTGGGGGACAGGAATGTACCGGAGGAAGTTCTGAAAATCCTGCGGTATTGGTATGCGAATCAGACAAATAGTGTCAAGTGGTCTGGAGCTTTCTCTGAGCCATATGGGTTGGAGTGTGGTGTGAGGCAGGGGGGGTTGACGTCTCCCGGACTCTTCAACCTATATGTCAATGATCTCCTAGAGGAGCTCAGCGGTATGGGTGTCGGCTGCCGAGTTGGTGGTGTTAATATTAACAACATCAGCTACGCGGACGACATGGTACTGCTGGGCCCGACTGATGGATCTATCAGAGATATGCTGAAGGTGTGAGAAAGATACGCTGAAGCGCAAAGACTTGTCTACAATGTCAAGAAGTGTGAGTACATGGTCTTTAGGGCCGCCGGTAAGAGCCCTGATCATACACCTAATTTCACCCTAAATGGCATGAGCATAACTAAAATGAACCAATTTAAGTACTTGGGGCACATACTTACCGATTACTTTAAGGATAATGTAGACATCAACAGGGAACGTAGGGTACTAGCGGTCCGAGGTAATATGTTGGCCCGTAGATTCTCCCGTTGTACCGACCAAGTCAAAATCACCCTATTCAAGGCGTATTGTCAAGGTTTGTATGCGGGGGGTCTATGGGTCTGCTATGGCAAAAGATCGCTAGATGCCTTGCGCGTCCAATATCATAATGTTTTTAGGATGCTGTTGAGACTGCCCAGGTTCTGTAGTGCATCAGAGATGTTCTCGCAGAACCGAACTGACGGATTTCACGCAGTCATGCGCAAAAAAGTTGCATCACTGATGTTTCGAACACGGGTCAGTAACAATAGCATCCTGAAAACAGTGGCGGAGAGTCCTTACTCCCCCATTCTGAGGCATTTTGTGAGGATGATGGTCAATCAGGGTTTATCACCGTGAAGTGATCGTTCTCTGCGCAACCGGCTTCGGACTCAAAAATTGTGACTGTGTTTTTTGTTTTATGTTATCTTATTTTCTAACACTAGTTTTTAAAGAGTTTACTAACAAAATGGACCACATTATTGTCTGAAATTAATAAATAACAATAAAGGAGACCTGAACTACTGAGTTTGGTTTCGCCAATTAATTTTCTTCTAACAAGGGATATGTCAACTTCGTTTAGTTATTTTGAAGTGAAACTATTCAGAGAGAAATTTCAAGAACGTTTAGTACCATTTCGTTCCATTGCTTCAGTTTGACCAGAGCTTAAAGCATACCTAACACGACAGACACAAGAGTATCGCTGTCCGATAAATATGTTGGGTTTTTTTAAAGCAGACTTAACAAAACAGACCCTCCCGTCCGCTTGACAACACGTGTCTTTTCTGTGCTCTGATACTTAAATCTATTACCAGTGTCAAAAGTTTAAATCATATCCTAAAACCTATGCCGTTGTGTAGCTAAGTGTACAAACCTCATAGTGCGCAAAGTTAATTTTAATTCCACCCAGTTATCTCCAAATAAACACAGTTTTCCTTTTGTAAAAATCAGTGCAGTTAAAAAATTATTCACCGGCCGAGCGCACGAATCATGGTGCTTTCGAACAACAGAGTGAGCGGCGAGGTGACAAGGTCAGCGTCCGGCCTTCGGCTCACTTTTTAGTTCCTTGTGCACGTTCGGCTGGGCTCGGCGGCTACTTGGGCCCACGGATACACCGTTCACACGAAGTTTTATCAATTCCGATCTAACTATTCATGCGCACCGTAACTAACTAAGACAGTACAGCTCTCCAAATATCTATAATAATAGTATAGTAATTCCCGCTTGATGATGCCGTTAAATCGCACACCGCCGGCGCTGCAGCTACAAGCATCTAAGACAGCGGCGTCACCAGTGACGACCACTTTGCCCGCCAGTTTCGAGCACGCGCTATCCACTCCACTTACGAGTAGCTCATCTGAACTCACTTTAAATACAAGGCCGGTCTCACTCAGACAACTCATGAGCGCTAGGAAAATCTCTCTCTCTAAAAATATGTGATCTCGAAAACAAGCTCGACAAAATGGAGCAGAGCTCGAGGTCCGCCTTGGACTAAAGAGGAATCAAAGTTCTCTCTGTTAAATACCGTCATTGATACTGGTAGCATACTGAACCTTGCAAAACAACCAAGGGATGTGAAGAACATATTCCGTATAAAAACAAAAGACCCTGCCAATAAACCAATTATTGTCGATTTTACCACCGTAATCCATAAGGAAGAATTCCTAGTAAAGTTCAGGAACCACAACAAAAATTGCTTTAAACTTACAACGAAACACCTCAAAATTACTGGTTCTGCAAAACAAATTAACATATCTGAAAACTTATCGGCTAAGAATAAAATGCTGTAAAAATAAATAATCTGGCTAGAGACGCTGCAACAAACGAGTTTCAGTTTTGTTAGGTTCTGTGGGAATTTCACTCCCAAGTTCAATACGAGGCGTATTTCGACCGTATCAAAAAGGCGCGTGACTAGTTGTTTATCATTGTGTAACTTCATTATCTTATTATGTCGTAATCTTAGTGTTATTGTATTGTTTGAAAATCTACTAATGTAAGTTGAAGTATTTTCACCAATAACTCACCCGTGTAAATCACTCCTCACCTTTCACTCTCACACACATCTTCCCACATTCTTACACACACTCGCACTTCCTACAAACTCTGTATACTCCCCCAAAAAAACGACTTATCAAGCTTAAGCAACTGCTTTTGCGCTGGTTTCCTTCTACTCTTAACTCAATAAACCTGGGGTGGCCGTACTTCGACCACGAGTATGCTTACTCCATCCTAAAACTTTGTTACCCTTTTGTTATTATAATTGAAAACGGATGATCTTACTGTGAACACTAGTGAAGTTGAGCACATTGACGTTTCAAATTGTTATACTTGTTCCCGGAAACAAGTGATACGTTTTTGGATTGTTCTCTCCATGATCTTAAAATACTATACACTAATATTCGTATCCTTAACAGCAATTTTGATAATCTGGTGGTTTTATGAGTAGACTAACGTACTTGCCTGACATTACAACTAAACTGAACTGACTGACTGAACTGAAGGACTTAGGAAAAGTAGGGAAAGACTTTTCGAGTTGTATGGCCTTAAGCCTTATATTAACACGGAAACTTTTAATAGGTATGTTGCTTCTTCCTCAAACTTGAACACTTGTAAGGCAGCTAAAGCCTTATACATTAGCACAAGGTAAAATCCGCAGACAATAAAATAATGGCGGTTTGGAAAATTATCAATAATGAAACGAACAGGATCAAAAAGCAAAATTCAGATTACACACTGGAGACGTCATGTGGTCTCATTTGCGATAGCAAACAAGTTGCTCAGGAATTGTGAATTTCTTTACCAGTGTACCACTCAAATCCAACGAAATCTTAAATTCTTCGCCCTCGCTTGCTTTTTATTTAATAATGGCGAATGTTTTAGCCTGCCCGATTGAATTTAACTTTAAGCATATTAACCCCTTTAAGAGTAATAAAATCTTTTAAGCGTATCAAGATCAAATTGACCGAAGATCTTTGGGGAATGTCGATTAAAGTCTGTACCTCCATAATTGAGACTTTAGCACCTTACTTAGCCTTAATATTTCATTTGTGTGTGGATCAAGGAGTCTTCCCGGATCTAATGAAATACAGTAAGGTAATACCAATTTTGAAATCCGGGGACAGTAAAGGCACTAATAATTATAGACCTCTGTCCATGTTGCCGGTTTTCAGCAAGGTTTTTAAAAAGGTAATGCTTAATCAAATGCTCAATCATATCAACACTAATAAAATACTTCACGAGCAACAGTATGGTTTCACCAAAGGGCGTTGTACGACCGACGCCGGTGTTACCTTATTAAAACATATTTTTAAGGCGTGGGAAGAGGCTCAAGACGCCATAGGAATCTTTTGTGACCTTTCTAAGGCATTTGATTGCGTCGATCACGAAACCCTGCTTTTGAAACTTGAGCATTACGGACTTGGAAAACTTGCGCTCAGTTTAGTAAAATCTTATTTAAATGATAGACACCAGCTAGTTCAAATAAATGGTGTCAATTCACTTGGTTTAAAAGTAAAAATGGGTGTTCTACAAGGCTCGATATTGGGCCCTTTCCTCTTTATAGTATATATTAATGACCTACTCCATTTATTAATAAATCAACCACAAATGGTGTTATTTGCTGACGATACTTCCTTTATTTTAAAGGTAGATAGACGTGCTTCAAATTTTGACGACGTAAATAACGCCCTACTACTTTTCCCAAATCTGTTCACTGCTAATAATTTAGTACTAAATTGTAATAAAGCTAAGTGCATAAGATGTTCTTTACCAAACGTCAAGATTAGTGATTGTGAGATTGTATTGAATCAAGAGAAACTAGAATTCGTCGATAAAACGGTTTTCTTGGGGATCACGCTCGACTCAAGGCTACAATGGTGTCCTCATTTAACATCTCTTGCAGGACGGCTAAGTTCAGCAGCTTACGCTGTCAGAAAAATCCGTCCATTTACTGATGTAGATACCGCGAGGCTGGTATTTATTAGTTGAGTTTGAGTTTGAGTTTATTATTATTCTGACTGAGTGCTGGTTGATCAAATGCCCCACTACTCCCTTACTAACCGGCTACAATTCACACACTTCATCGTATGAAACTCAGAATGAGGGTGTGGTTGTCTATGTGAGGGATTGCTTTGATACCACTGTCGGAGCACCTATATTTAATGAGGCAAACGTTCTCCTTCATATTGAGCTTTGACTAATTTCCTTGGCAGCTTAGACATTTTGCTTGGTACTTTAATACAATTTAAAACTGTAGCCATTATTGGTGACATGAACCTGAACATTACACCAGGGAGCACCGACCCAAATGCTGATGAATACCTTCATCTTACAGCTTCGCATGCAATGCTGCCAGCCTACACTCTCCCAACTAGACACTCGAACTGCCTAGACCATGTGATACTCCGCACTCAAAGCTCAGCTACTACACTCATCATTAATTCTCTCATCACTGACCACTCTCCTGTTATTATTTTCTGCAACCTCAATATAAAAGCTAAAACTCCCCACTCCACCAGATGAAACATTTATTTTCCTCGGGTTGCAAACAATTTTAAGGGTCCGAAAAACAAAGCACGTAATAGCAATTCGAGGCCAGTACAAAATTCTTTCGGAATATTGCTACCTCTGTTTGACAAAAGAAGGGAGCGAGGGACGCGTCTGTGTGAGTAGATAGATAGCTATAATTAGCTGTAATTTCTTTACAATGTCGATATGTCAACATTTAAGAATATTTCGAGATCTAAGCCTTGTAGAGAAAATCTAGCAGATAAGTATACTTTCCCTAAATACTTTTGTAAACCAATGTTGAATGTACCTGTTGGTGCCCGCTGTTGGTGTAGGTTAATTATATAAGGTACTACTTATGGTACCTAAACATCGTCATCGCGCGCGGTCTTAGGGGGAACCGGCCGACGTCGTACGTCGAGTAAATTGAAATTTTAGGGATACTGTCTTTGTTAATTTTAAGCCTGTGTAAGTGAATTTATTCCCTTGGTCTCCTCTTTAAAAAAAACTCCTTAAAAAAAGGCTCCTTCTGTCTTATTTATGTAGTTATTACTTTTACTAAACTTAAAAATTGTTACAAAATGTATAAATAATGAATACAAGTCACATAATAAAAGTGTTATGCACAATACAATAAAAACATGCCAACAATAATACCTATTTACCGATATGAGTACATAAATAATACCGTTCTGAGCTATGAATAATAAATAAATAAATGTTGAATAAACACTTATGTTATTATGTTCTTACTTAAAACATTGCTATTACCATTGTTATTATTGATTCATCTATTTAAAATAAAACGAAACATAATAAAGTCGGACAAACGTTACAGTACCAATAAAGAGGAGCAGTGTCTTTGAGATATTTTTTTCGCGCACTGGATCTTCAACGCACTGCTTAGCGCCGAGAGTTGAAAATCCAACAGTGTGCAGCACTCTGTTAGAATTCTCAATGTTGGGTTCAACACCGAGAGTTGAAAATGCAGTGCGCCATAAAATCTCGCCGCGAGATATTTAAGTCCGTGCGAACATAGTCTAAAGAAACGGAACAAACAAAGCTCCATAGGTTGGTAGATAGGTAGGTAAATAATAATATTTACAAAATATACTTAGGTACCTACTAGTGTGAAACAAGAAACGTTACGGCGATAAAGGTTATACATCAGAATAACACATAGACTATAATTTAGAAAGATTTTATGTGATTTGTCCATAACATAATGATAAGTAGTAAGTAAGTCGGAAAAAAGCCAGCCCTCTGAGAGCTATCTTATCGTGCGCTGCCTAAGCCGTATCATGTTATAATGACAAGTAGTAAGTAAGTCGGAAAAAAAGCCAGCCCTCTGACAGCTATCTTATCGTGCGCTGCCTAAGCCGTATCGTGTTAGTGTAGACGTAGTATACGAAGATAATGAATCGTGGGATTGTTTGACATAAACAATTCTAAATAAAAGTCCGCGACAGCATACATCTACATTTTATGTGGAAGCTATTATAGCCAAAATAGTGAGCCATAAATGAATTGCTTGTTTTTACAATACACATCTTATAGTATTTAGTTAATTCTCAAAAAATATTACCGTTATTGCTTTTGTTTATTTCCTACAAAGCCCCTTACATTATTGCTGTTCATTTACATCTCAAATTTTGTTCACGTATACCAAACGTATTCATTATCATTCAACGTAAGGGACATGCTATCTTTAAAACTATAGGATGTATTGATTTTTTGCTATTTTAGCTTAAAATAGTAAAGAAATCTAAGAAACTTTGTCCTAGACACTTTTTACATAAAACGTATGGTTAAAAAAATTATAGTCAGTTTGGTTAACAAAAAAACTTATTTTCGCTCTCCTGAAAACCTTAGTTTTGTCCCTTACGTTATTTTATTTTTCCAGTATCGATGTGTGAACGATGTAGAAAGACGTGCACATTAAAGGCGTACGTAATGAAAAACATAAAAAACAAAAAATACAAAAAATCTGAAGAAAAAAAAACCGTGGCAGCCAAGAGATGACCAGTCCCCACAGACGGCGCCCGTTCTCGAACATGACGTATGGATCAGCACCATTCAGCTCAACCATCTTGAAGGCGAGACATTTGAGTTCGCGTAACATACTCTCAGCCGCCAGGGCACATTCAAATCAATGACAGACGTGCCCAGTATAGGGTAGCTTTATAGTAGGTAGAGGTACATAGTGCTCACACGTGTGCTTTGCAATTATACAATATTAAAATATTGAATTTATACAGTGCAAAGAAATGTTTACAATCTTCAGCAGCTCCAACAATATTTCAGAATGCTAATCAATTGTTTATACGCCCTTGTGGAGCAGAACCAGCGTTGAGCCAAGCATTTTTGTCAGAGATGTAATCCTCCAACTTATAATATGCTTGGCTGCATAGTGTGCGTTTGATACAAGTTTTAAACTTCGTTCATTCAGTTGGAGTATGTGGGGAGGTATTTTATTATAACATTTTAAACAGTACCCCAATGTATATTCAATGTTTGGTTTTTTTTTTTTCTACTAGTTTTGTTATTTATAACTTTCCAAACTGTGTTTATTTTATTTTCTGCTGATTTGATCTTGTTGCTAATAAACAGGGCTTTAGCTATTTTGCAGGTATTTCAAAAAAAAAATGGAATATGTAGCAACATACTTATTGAAAGTATCAGTGTTTATGTAAGGCTTAAGGCCATACAGCTCGAACAGTCTTTCCCTACTAATCCTAATACGTCTAGTTGTCCAGTCACTAAATATAAAATTAGGGCAAATATTTTTTGTTTTCTTTTCAAAAGTTTTAAAGAATTCAGTGTGCACTAATGAAAAGAAAGCCTCATAAAATTTATTTGCATCGTCCATATTATGGCCATTATGGCCAAGAACATTTAACTTATTATTTAGGGTACTATTAAATCTATTTAATTTGCCAGTAGTTATTGGTCTAAATTGTATTTGCAATTTTTGTAAAGGTGTTTTAAACCTAAAAGTTACCGTTTGTCCACTATGATCAGACGGCAGATAATTTACGATGGCTTTCACTAAAAATCAAATTCGCAGAAGACATTATCAATACAAGTAGCAGATTGGAGTTACTCTAGTCGGTTCTGTAAAAACACTAAATAAATTGAAAGATTTAAAAAGGCTTAGTAATCTACTGCTATTTGAATTATTTACCAAAATATTAATATTAAATCACCACAAATAATTGCGGCTTTGTTGCTGGATGCAAGTTTCGCTAGGCCATCTCCCATTATTGACTTAAATAAAGAAAAGGTCTGATAATTAGGGGGTCTGTACACGCACACTACAACATGTTTATCTAGGTCAACACAGGACAGTTCGATGCAATGTTCAACAGATAAACCAACTATGTCATTGTGTTGCTCTCTAATCTTGATTAAAAATTGTTTAAAATCTAATTTTAAACAATTTTTAATCAATACTAGAGACCCTCCACGCAGCATAGATTTACGGGTAAAACAAGTGCCCACACTATAGTTCTCATAATTAATTAGCATTTGGTAATCCCTAAACCAATGTTCAGTAAAACAAACAATGGTGCCGATTCTCTTGTACACCGAACTAAACTAACTAAACTATCACAAAAAATCCTTACTTTTTACTATGAAAATCTTGAAGCTATTCTGCGAAAAATAATCTCTAAATTTAAAAATAATTTTGACACAACTATAATCGAATATGACAATCGCGAGTCCACGTATTTTTTTTTACTTTTGGTTTCGCAACGTCTTTGTTAGAGCCGGAGACAGCCTGGGGCAGCCTCGACGTGTTTTATAGGGAAGTTTTGACTTTTTGCGTGGAAAATAAAAAATAAAAAAATCTAAATGTAGAGATTTGGTGGTTTCAGGGTTGCAAAGGGGGTCGAAATTTTCATTATTTTTGTGATAGGACACACCGTTTTCGAGATATGAGCAAAAAAAGAAAAAGAAAGTTAAAGTACCGTTTTTGCACGTCTGAAGTCGAGGTGTTGGTGTGAATTTTAGTCCACGCCACCTAATTTTATTCCACACCTTTTTAATCGCGATTAAAAATAGTCAGATTCATGTTCAGATTTAGTTAGACAATCAAATTTTTTGTTGAAAAACGTAAAATTCAGAATAGCAAAATTGCCATTTTCACTAAATTAATAACTCAGTGCAATCTTAATGCTGTCAAACTAAAATATAGTTAAGTTGTGTCACTATAGTCAATTTCAGAATGGAAAATCGTCATTTGACAGAATTAAATCAAATTTTAGTGATTTTTAGTCTAGTTTATAGGCATTTGTGACAAGAGAATCGGCACCATTGTCAAACTTTGTTTTTTCTAAAAACATTTCAATTTCTAATAATTTGGAAGAAATACCTTGAATATTTTGATAAAATAACTTCAAGGCATTCTGCTGACTTTCTTTTCGATAATTACGTATTTTTTAGCAAGAAGATACCTTGTTGTTGTTGGGTATTAGAATATTCTTCCTGGTACCTTCTGTTGTCTTACAAACTAGTTTAAATGATTATCCGGAGTTAAGCCCAAGACTTCAATGTCATCACCAGACGGTGAGCTCGTAGTGAGTGAGGGACATGGAACCTCCTTCGTACAATTTGTAGAACTACCTCATTTTTAGTATTATTACTAACTATTGTGGTGTTAATAACACAAGACTTCGACATACTACTTATGTCTGAGTTTATATAAAAAGCTAGCGTGTGTCTAAAATTATCAAACCTGTATATCAGTGCGCGATTTACTGTTTGGCATTCTGAAAACAGATGCTTGTGCAAAGTCCGGCTTATTTAGGATCTTACTACGCGTTACATTAAATGTTTTATCAGCCAAGCCTGTTTGCGTCGAATGGCGAATGGGATCAATACATTTCGGCTGTTTGTTCCTCAACCGAGGCATATCCACTTCTGGCATGCTTCGAGAAACTTCTTTCCTTCTTCAGATGAGAGATCGATGTATACTTTTTTTTTTCACTTCCAGACACAAACACCAGTGTAGGCCTGGCTCTTGTACTAGGGTTTCCTGTATTACAAGAGCCAATACGAAATTATATTTATCCTTACAACGCTGGCATTCTAAGTAATCCGTTTCTGTCAGTTCATTACAAACAGCACATACACTCATGATTATTCGATGCACACGCACTGCAGCGACGATGACAAGGACGAAAAATAACAACTGTCTCTTATCGCAGAGGGGTGCTTTTAGCACGCGCGATTTTTTTTCCACAATATGTAAATTCTATAACACTGGAATATGTGGCTTTTTTGTTTACACAACGGTACTTATTAGCGTTACCGAAACGATATGTCTTTAGTTAATGTAGATAATAAAGGGCGTCACGTCTCCTTCCTACCGTGAATAGGTGCGATCATTAGTTACTTGTTTTCGTCTATATGTTTAGAGGCCACCGGGCGGGCGGAGTGGCATGTATTAAGTCATCATTTTGTTTTGAAGAGGTAAAGTATGAGATTATCTCAGCCAACACTATTTTCAACAAGGTTCTTAGGGCGAATTCCTTTGCCATGCATGCAACCCATCAAACTGTTGGAACTAGAATCTTACTGTCACAGGAAAAAAAACTCGTTGTGATATTTTGTCAGTTTATTTTATTTATTTATATGTATTTAAACAGGTTGGCAGTGGGGACATCGACACGCAAAAAGAAGACATTTTTCGTCAGTAATACATAGCATTTTTCATTAGTGTAAAATGTATGGAAACGCAATTCTTTATTTGTTCTGAATCATAAACTGAATCCAAGGTTTTGGGCCGATGTCCCTGCCAACCTGTATATACCTTATTGTACACAAGGTTATATATTACAAAAATAACACTACAAAATATACAATAGGCTTCCTTATCACTTACTGCGATCTCTTCCAGCCAAGCTTGGAATGGTTTTGTGGACATAAAATGAGATTGTCTTTGGTGCAAATAAAAAGTTTCAGTAAACCCAAGATATCATAACCTACTTTGATTTGATTGAATTTACAAAAGGTTTATTCCATGTTCCCTATTGATAAACAACATACATTTATTTAATATCGTTAGCCAATAGTTTACTGAAATATTAATGTTGGCAAATTAAATCCGTCAGCGTCTAGCGCCGTCAGTACTAATGAAAGGTGAGTCATCACCTGCCTGGCCTTCCCATATATATATTTGCTGCGGTCGGCTTCCAGTCCAACCCATTACCATATTTTATAAACATAATTGAATTACCGACATGGATGTAGAAATTTTACATTGGGTGACACAATGGGCGGTCTTATCGCTTAAAGCGATCTTTTACAGACCTTTGGATGGATTAAAGAGAGAAGGAGAGACAATACTGCAAGTAGCCAGTGTTGTACCATAATTGCTGATCTGTTAACGACCCAACAAAATGGCGGATTTACCTAAAAGTAATGAACGTGATAATGAAAATGAAACTGATAACGTTGATATTAATGATACCTATTTAAGTACTCGCGTATCTTACGTACGCATCATGAAATTGTAAAAAAAGGGATTACTATGATATCATACTTGGTACGTATGCATCTTAAGCCGGACGAATGCTAAGTCACTGTAGATGATTTGAAAAATCACCAGCTTATCCATTAGCAAAAAATATACACAGACATAATTGATGTGTAATTTGCTATTTTTACTTTGTTTTTTTCTTTTAATGTTTTTTTTTCTATATACGTACCTTTTTATCTAAACAATGACATGTATATATTTACTGTATAAAGTATAATATTGTTTTAATTTTTGTGAATGTGAGGACTATGTGGGTCATTGCATTTTTTTTTCTTCTTTTAATGATGATGGTCTGGCTGTTTGAGTACTTTACGCGGCCTCCCCAAATGTCCTTTCTTTTGTATTGTTCGTCGGATCGTTGAGCTCCTTAGTTCTGAGTTGAGCTGCACGATGATTGACAAATGCGTGCACTGACTGGACAGGTCCACTCAAATCCGTGTGGTTCTTTCCTCAAAAGACCATTTCAGACACCAGTCTACATAGTCCTCATATGATATGACCAAGATTATTTTCATATTTTATTTACACTTTGACATTGATGCACTTTATATATGCAATCACATTTACTTTGTAAAGGATTACACTATTTTAATTATTGTGAATCAGAAGACATTGTGGATTTGTTGTTTTTTTTATACATTTTTTTTTAAATTATTAGTTTTAATCATGGTCTGGCAGTTTGAGTAATTTATGCGGCCTACCCAAATGTCCTTTCTTTGGTAATGTTCGTCGAATCGTTTAGCTCCTTTAGTTCTGTGTTGAGCTGCATGACAACTGACAAATGCGTGCACTGACTGGACAGGTCCACTCATTCTGTGTGGTTCTTTCCTCGAAAGACCATTTCAGATATCAATCCACACGGTCTTCACATGACCTGACCAAGATTATGTCTGGACTTTAAAAGAGACTGTGACCTCTGAGTTTGTTTCGGCGTTTCTTCTCAGAGTAGTCAGATAGGAAATGCCGATCTCACCTAGTTTTAAAAATATGATTGACGTGTAAAAGTGTTTGTACAAACCTACATATTACACATATTTCGGAACTTTTCCTCTGTTACCACTTTACCAGTCCGATCAGCTGAACAAGTAACTTATTTCTTATGTACGGTGTAATTATTTTTTATGGTGGTATTATCGTTGACTATTACTATTATCTAGCACAAGAACTTGATAAAGGTAACGGCACTGTTGGGATCTTCTTGGACCTTTCTTGGACCAAAAGCTTTTGAAACGGTTTATATTCCTATTCTGTTGCACAAGCTTGAAGCCATAGGTATCAGAGGCACCCAGCTTAGACTATTTAAGAGCTATCTAGAAGACCGTACCCAATGTGTAAGGATTGGTAATGTGCTCAGCGATGTTAAAAAAACACGTCCTTCGGAGTTCCCCCAGGAAGTATTTTAGGGCCTTTTTTGATATACATTAGCGATCTTTGTAATCTAAATTACGGCCAATTTTTTTCTTATGCTGACGACACTGCCATTCTATTTTCGGCTGACTGAGAAAAAAATGTCAACAAGCTTGCGCAACTCGGTTTCAATGTTGTTAAAAAATGGCTTCAACATAATTCACTAACACTAAATGCAAACAAGACAAATTACATTAATTTTTCGTTGCGCAAGCAAACATCAACTAGCACCACGACATTATATGCTCATTATTGCACAAATCCCACGGATAACCAATGTGTTTGTCCCAACATTAAAATGACAAATAAAACAAAATGCCTTGGTGTTATAATAGAAGAAACACTCTCGTTCAAACAACATATATTAGCTTCAAATAATAGAATTCGCAAGTTACTAATTGTTTTTAAAAGACTACGCTATATTGCTTTCACAAAAATTGTTAGACAAGTTTACTTTGGTTTATGTCAATCGATTATAACGTACTGTATTACCACATGGGCATGGACAGCGGGTAAAACAGTGTTAATAACCATCGAGAGAGCTCAGAGGGCGGTTCTAAATTGTCTACTTTTCGCCCTTTCCTTTTTCCTACTAACCTTCTAAACAAATCTTGTGAAGTATTAACAGTTCGGCAACTATTTATAATGGGCATTGTACTAAAACAACACACAGCTCTACCTTACAGCACGGAATATACAAACAAAAGACGTAAAGATATAGTCTGTCGACAAAATACAACAAAAGATGCTTCTATTTCCAAATTTTACCTGTACCTCGTCCTCTCCTCTATATTAGACGAAACTCAAAAGCAAACATTTATTCCCTGAACTACACAAATTGTATGAGAATTCTCAAGGAGGCTCTCCAAAGTATGTCATATTATTTTGAAGGTACAGAGAATTTATTAACTGTGTTAAAGTAAATACATATACTCACCTACGAGTACAACAAGCATTTGTTAAATTTAGAAACTGTGATTTACGCTACTCTACATTTAATTTATTTGTCTAGTATCAACTTTTTGATTGTTTATAAATTTTATCTGACTATTTTAGCACTTTTCGCCTGAAAAACAGGATAACCTAGTTCAGGCACGTAAGTCTTAGGAATATAATTTACATTTAAGCAAAACTGTTATTATTTTTATGCCTTTTAATTTTTGAATTAAAATATTAATGTCTCCTTTATTACATCTAAAAACTTATAAATTACATTTTTAAATATTTTCCAAAAATCTGAAAAGAAAAACCTTTAAAAATATAAAAAATGGTATCCCACCGGTATCGGGAACAGGGTCCAATTTACCGGCGGTAAGGGCTCCAGAGAAAGGAACCTCCTGACAATGCGAGGCGTGTCCAGAAGTACCGCTTTCTGAATCAAACCCTTAATCCAGCTGCCCAACGAGAGCCTCCTCAGGTGTTTCTCGAGGCTCTTAGCTATTAAGCCATTGGCTGTCACGACTATCGGCACAATGATTGCTGAGGATTAATTATTATGTCGTTTATTCATTATTATGCTTATTTTGCTACATTTTTAAATATTTTATAAAACAACTTAAAAATCATTTAAAAATATAAATAATAGTGGTCCGCCGGTAGCGGGAGCAGGGCTACCGGTGGTTAGGACTCGGAAAAGCATTTCAACATTAAGTCTAGTAATAAAACATTAGGTTCTAGCTAATCCGTATCTAAATCCGTATCTAAAAATATGCTAAAGTATATTTTTAGATAAGGATAATGTAATTCGTGTTGGTGGCAGATTTAGTTATTCCAAATTTGATAACGATAAGTAACACCCAGTGTTGTTGTGTCGTAAACATCGGTTTACTTGGATATGGTGTTCATACGAACACAAACGTTTACTTCATGCTGGACCTCAGCTTCTCGTGGCTGCCATTTGTGATAGATGGTGGGTGCTGTGAGCACGTAATTTAGCAAGGCAAGTGGTTCACAAATGTGTCTCCTGCATTCGCATGAAAGGAAATACGTTAACTCCACACATGGGTGATCTCCCTGCCGAACGTTTAGAAGCTGGATTTCGATTCATGCGATGTGGTGTTGATTATGCCGGGCCAATATCTATATTGAATCGCAAAGGCAGAGGTTCACAACTAATTAAACGATATAATTGTTTACACGTTTAATTAGCTACCAGGGCAGTGCACTTAGAATTGGTTAGTTCTTTGTCTACTCAGGATTATCTATTGGCATTCAAACGATTTATATCACGACGCGGTAAGCGCGTGTCAAGTTTTTCCGAAAACGGTAGGAATTTTGTTGGAGCTGAAAGAGGGCTTCCAGCTATATTTGAAAAATCTAATGAAATTAGTGAAATAGATTTTGCTTGTAGTAATAATATTAAATTTAGTTTCATTCCGCCTTATGTGCCTTACTTTGGTGCTTTATGGGAAGCAGGAGTGAAGTCGTGTAAGTATCACTTGAGACGTTTCCTAGGGCTCGTAGGTAATGCTAAGTTAACTTATGAAGAGTTAAGTACGGTACTGACATAGGTTGAAGCCGTCCAGAACTCCCGTCCTATGTCACCTATGTCCGCAGATCCACATGATTACCTTCCACTCATATAATTGATAAGGGTGTATTTATACGTCTCAGGCTTATAAAAACAAGATAAAAACTGACTACACGACCGTGTAAACAATAATCTATAAGCGACACTATTATGTAATGTTTACAGCCAGCTTTTCATTCGTAGATCTTTGTCAGTCGTTAGGTGTAAAGTCTGGCAACATACATTCGATTCGATAAGAGTGAGGTCGACAAAAAAAGAGAATTCTAAACATACATCACAATACAATCGTAGCGTAAACAAAACTGTACAGTGTTTTGAATAAAGTCATTTTCGAGAAGTCTGGGAACGATTCCCATGCCGAAAATGTAATTTTAAGATTTCTTGTCTGTTTGTTTGTATGCATTTTTAAGTAATACGAGTAAGTAATAATTTATTTACCAAAAGACTTAGCCTAGGTAACATAAATGTTCTTTCAATAAAGGATGGGTACTTATGGCTATTATAGATTTGTAAGACCCCTGCCCTTCAAACTAGGAAAATCCTGTATCTTGAAGGACAGTGTACTTTAGTGGGGTTGACACGTTTTACAAAATATCTATAATTGTGTAATAATTCTGATGTTAACATACATATTTATTGAATGAGCTTAAAAGTTAATAGTGACGAGTTTTTGTACATGTCTGTTGCTGTGGAGTTAAGCCGGTCCGTTGGAGTTTGTGTGTGTGTGGGTGTCTTAGACTTATAAAAACATCTGTCAAGGAAATGAAAAGTTAGGAATTTTTGTCGTTAATACGTAGAATAAATGAGTTCTAGAATAAATGAATATTGGCTAGTAGCTAATTTGGTCCTGTAACGCTCGACTGTAGCACACCTATGTCGAGTATGGAGTACTTGTCTTGGTATGACGGAGGCATGTTTGCGATGAGTGGATCGGAAAACAAAGATTTGTCTGACGGTGAGCAACTTGCAGTCCTGATAGAATTGTTCAGTCGGGTGTCTAAACGGTTTGCGTAACATTACCTTCAGAACAGCTATTTGAGCCTTCTCGAGCGGTAGGTATTATTACATGGGGATAGCTTAAATGTAAGAAAAAAGGACATAATTGAGTGGGTAATTGTAAATTTATTTTCTGTGTCTTGCCTTATTCTCAATATTTGTCTGATGAGCAAAATAGGCACATTTGTAATTTAAATATGTTCATTTATAATAGGACTTGCCGTTATAGTGACACTATTTTATATTTTGATTGTAATCAATTTATTACTGATTACAAACTGACAAATTATACAATGTATTTGCCACCTAGATGTAGGAGACAAATTGCTAAACTTTTAGCATACAATGTACAAAGTGACAAGGGTACATGTAGTGTACCGTCGATTACAGTTAGTAGTGGTACTAATACTACTTTTGAAACGCCTTGTAGTTTAAACTATTAGGTGCGACAACGGGTGTGCCGCATATGTTGAATGTTGTACATCAAAATATGCAGGGTATGTCCGGCAAAGAGTTCCTTCTTTTGAATGTTTCTCTTAGCATGTCTTTCGTCTCTCGCACGAGCACTGGCTGATATCCTTTTCTGGTTCCACGAAAAGACACTTGGTACTGCTTCTTTCTTTAAAAGTTTGTGTACACAGGGCAAACTTTAAAACAAGATGAACAATGATAAATATTTAAAGATATAAAGTAATGTTAACAATTAATGTATATAGACACTAGCTTAAATAGAAGAACTATCGTTTATAACACGCACCTGTACTCACACTTTGTTTGGTAATCATTATCATGACAATAATCTCGACATAACCTCGTCGTCCTAGTAGGCTCAAAGTTTTTAATCCTTACGGCAGCTATCCACTTAATTCTTTTAATATGATTTATTGGAAATTTGTGTTGGCATACGTTTTAACACCCAATTAAACAACACTTTGTAATTTCTATGTTATTTGTGATCAACTTCTCTAAGATGCTATACAATTTGACAGCTAGTTTGGAACAACCGTATACAGCGCCACTTTGACAGTTGCCTTCCCCATTATTTTATTTATAGAGTGGTTTGTTTTGGGAAAATCGGGGAATCCTACGTTAACAGTGGTCAATGTGGTCTTCTTTTGTTCACAAAAGTAAAGGCAGGCATAGTATTTTCAAACGCATTTTCATAATACATACACATTTCCTACGCATTCTACGTTCTTGTTATTAGTTGACACAAGATGAACGATCGTGTATACCCACCTATGTAGGTACTACACTAAACATTGTTAGGAGTGGGACACACGAGACATTACTATCAAAGAACCTGTCGTCCGCTTCCGGTGCCGCTACAGGAAACTGGCAACTCTCGGGGAAATAGTCCGTGCAACGACGTGGTAGACAATACGGGTACGTGTGTCTATGCCTTATAGATGAGAATGTACGTCCTTTAGGATGGTTCTCAATAAGGGCGTTTTGTGATTTATGTGTGGACAGTGAGATGTGGTTTTCGGAAATTTGTAAACTCGCTTTTAGACTGGCTTTCCTCCCGCCAAAGCTGTGTAAGAGATCGAACCGAAAGTGCACAAATAAAATGGCTTCATATCAAAATGTACCCCGCTTATGAACTAAAACCGGCCAAGTACGTGTCGATGTCGCCCAAAACACGGTAATGGGTTCCGTTGTCGGGATGAATATTTACGCATGCACAGTATCGATATTTTCGAACGCAAAAAATAAAAATAACATTGTACTTCTCGATGTAACTATTTTCGATTACAACCACGTAACTTGGTTTAGTTTTTCTACAATCTTAGACAGGGCTGGTATGACCGAAATAGGTCTGTAGTTATTGACATCACCTCTGTTCCCTCCCTTGTGTACCGGTGTAATAATGGATTTTGTTAAATTGGTCTGGAAAAATGTCATTGTTGTAACAAAGGTGTTAGCCAGGTGGGCAATGATAGGAACAACATCTTTGCAAATACAGGGTGGAAGGGACATCGACGCACAACCATGGACTCAGTACATGATTCTGAATCCCCTGCATCGATTTTTTTTTCCGTTTACGGCGCGTCAAACAAATTTTTGAACATCAAACGATGAGGACATTTTTTTAAGTTTTGCGCTTGGTTTAAATTTTTGGTATTTTTAAACGCTAATTTGTGTTATCTCCCTTTCATGAAACAAAGAGAACACCTCTTGATAATGTATCAGCGGGATTCTCGTTACCTGCAACCAAGTAGTGTTGCTTGTTAATTCGTTGATTTGAACAACCCTATTCTGAACAAATGTTTTTAAGTTTTTAACAAATGTTGTCATGTCCGAAGCTAACCTTGAACTATAGTGGTGTCAGTCCAGAAATAGACCTTTTCGAATTTCAACCTAAGAGATTTTTTTATTTTTTCTTAATGTTTGAAATGTTTTGCGGGAGGGCGTGTCAGACTTTTACTGACTAAAACCCACCCGTGTTCCTTCAGTTGCCTGTGCCAGGGCCACGGTTTTCTCTGTGGAATAACCCGCGACCCTGAGGCGTTGGCCCTATCGGACCCCGTCACTTTGTGCTGACATCTCTTTGAGGCGCGCGTGGAACACAACGCGCCGTCGACCCGGGCCTGGTCCTTACCGGACTGCGAGCTACCCATTGCTCGCCATCCGCAAGCCCGCGCCTACGGTGGCCGGGAATCTGCAGGCGACTCCCGACGCCCAGGGCGTCTCCTGCGGCTGCTAGTGGGGGCGTGAGGGCGCAATGCTCTCTCCCTCACCCGCTCCGCCTCCTCCTTCGCGAGCATTACTGCTTCGCAGAAGGAGGTGACGGCTTTCCATTCCCTCTCGCTCCGTACCATGGCCTGGACCAGGGCCGGACGCGAGAGATCGCCGCCGCCAATCGCCTCCGCGAGGACACTGCAGTGCTCCGCCCAAGCTGGGCATACCTCCACCGTATGATCCACCGTGTCCTCCGGGCGATCCACACAATGGTGACACCCGGGCGTTTCCTCCCACCTTATGCGAAACAGGAACCTCCCGAAACAACCGTGTCCGGTGAGGACCTGTGTCAGGCGGAAGGTGAGGATGCCGTGGCGCCTCTCCAACCACTCCTCAAAGAGGGGACTTACCGCCGCTATTGTGGCGTGCCCATTATATACCTTACTGAATGATTGTGATTGAACTAAACGTGTCCATACAACTAATGAACTATTAATCTCGTTAACGGTCAATGAACCGGTTTTGCGACCTTGACAACACGCGATGCACATAAATTAAAAATGTACCGTAAGACATATGCGACTATTCTTTGCAAACGATTAAAACAAGAAAACCTTTCAAAATCAATTATACTACCAGTTTCTGCACTAAACAAATTTGTAGTTATAGAACAATTTAATTCCAGCATCTTGATCTTATTATACTCAATTTCATTGGTGTATGTTGTCAACCAACTAGAAGTCGGTTCACGAAGAAAGGTCGGTCCACACCACCATAAACTAGTGTTATCTCCCTTTCATGAAACAAAGAGAACACCTCTTGATAATGTATCAGCGGGATTCTCCTTACCTGCAACCAAGTAGTGTTGCTTGTTAATTCGTTGATTTGAACAACCCTATTCTGAACAAATGTTTTTAAGTTTTTAACAAATGTGGTCATGTCCGAAGCTAACCTTGAACTATAGTGGTGTCAGTCCAGAAATAGACCTTTTCGAATTTCAACCTAAGAGATTTTTTTATTTTATAAAGTTTGGCCCCGACTAAAGCTCCACATAGTTCAAGTAGTGGAAAACTTAACGCTTTAATTGGTGCGACCTTACTCTTAGCACATAATAATCGACTAGTAACCTGCGACTCATCAATATGAGTGGGTTAACGTATGTACGCACATTCACCGTATGCAGACTGAGAAGCATCGGTAAAAATATGTAACTCCTTATTTACAGCATTATCAGACATGACGCGGCACTAATATTTCGGACAAATATTGCAAGGTATCAATAAAATTATACCTATTCGCTCGCTCGCGTCACGTCTTCTGGCATATTTAAAAGCTTAAACTTCGTATAATTTCCGTATAAGCTGCTGTTCTGTATTGTGCGAGTGTGTGTGCGTCTGTCTGTGTCTGTTTCTGTGTGGGAGCGTGTGTTCGGGCGTTTGTGGTGCAGTGCGCGTTGTCAGTCATTGCACAGATTAACGACCCACTGGGATTATTGGCACCAGCCATTACCACGGCTAGGGTTTTATTACAAAAGTTGGGGCTCGCTAAAATAAGTTGGGATGATGAAGTCCCAGATCAAATTGCAGGTGTCTCTTTATTCTGACAGCCCGTTGCAAACTGTCACTTAAATACAAACTGCGCATCTATACCGCAGTCATCCGTCCCATCATGACCTATGCTTGCGTTGTATTTGCGCACGCTAACCCACGTCATCTCCATGAGATGCAGACCCTCCAGAACCGTTTCCTCAGAAAGGGCACGGGTGCCCCCTACTATGTCCGTAATATAGATATCCACGGCAACCTTAAATTTCCAACCAAAAACCAGTTCTTGAAACGCTTATCTAATCGTTTCTTTGACTGTGGCATAAAACACCCAAATCCTCTGATTTCAGCGGCGGCCCGCTATACTCCCTCCCGCATTAGCTTTATTCGCCGACCAGGGCATACCTTAACCGTCCTTAACTTAATAAAATAATATAATGTTTACTTTAGCTACAAAAATCTGTAGACAGTCAGAAAGGTACATAATTATACTATGTTACACTATGTATAAAACTAACTTTATGACTAAATAAAACTACTTTAAACTTAAACTATACACGCTAAGCCGTGTAGTCGCATAGTAGATAAGTTATGTGTCCTGGCTGGAGCCATAACCAGCCGGCAACCTCCTCGGTTGACATTCGAGACGCAATTAAAAAACTAAATTATAAAGGGGAGGTGTACACGCACCTCGTTCACGCCAAAACCATGTGATGAACATCATTATCTCTTCACTGGTGACCCCGAGTATGAACGTCAGCGCAGCCTTCGTGCAACTACTTCAGCGTGACGTCATCATCATCACTCCCGCAAGTCACACAGCCAGCCAGCAACCACGGCTTGAACAGTTGTCCTGACCATCAGCATGCAGCGCAAGCGCATACCTGGTCATCACCTTCAGCCTCATCAGCAACCTTGGCACAGCACACTGCACATTCGGCCGGTCCTCAAGCAATGTGCTTAATCCCTCTCCTGGTCGACATCAGCAGTCAGCCACCCCGACTCACTGGGGAATCTTCGCAGACAGTTCCGACTTACCGCGAACTATGCGACACCCGGTTCCAACCCACTGGAACCCAACTGGCATTGGCAAGCATCGCAAGATACAAGACTTAGTCCACTATCGACCTCCGGTCTTCGGAGGGGAGTGATGTGGCAGCATCTACACCGCCACATGCGAACAAACGCATCAATCCTGCATCGCGCAAGCAGAGTTTACCGCGCAGATAGCATACATACAACTTCCCGATAACAATCATCGGGCAGTTGCCCACCAGATACGACATCCATCTGGTCGGAGGATCCTCCCTTTTCCAAGAGTATGAGGGAACTTGACACCCTGTTCCTCATATTACTTCATATCCATACGACTAAGTTATGCATGCAAACAAACATTTATATGAAAACTCGCAGAGGTTTATTGTACGAATTTATTTATTGTTTATTTTATTATTTATTACATTCTTGTTCAAGGTCACCTTTCATTTATTTTAGCAGATCAGTAGTTTTATATTCAATCATACCTGAAATGGTCAATTACACAACTCACAGTACTAAGTCCCACCTTAATCAAAATGACGGTATCGTATTATACCTAAAAGATAGCATACAAGCGAATGTCTATGAACCAGATTATTGTAGAGAAGTAAATTGCCTTGTGACAACAATCAGCAACGACTTAGCTGTTGTATCATTGTACAGACCTCCAGCCTTCAAAAACCTAGATCCCTTTCTAAAGTCGTTAGACAAAATCTTGTCCAGTATTGGCCATTATAAAAACATCGTTTTAATGGGCGATTTAAATATTAATATTAAATTTGAACAACTTAACCCTAAACATACAGAATACTTAAATATGCTTGCATCCCACGGACTTCTTACCACGCATACCCTACCGACTAGAGAATCAAATTGTCTTGATCACTGCTTCGTCAAAACAAAATTAAAACCTTTGACTATAGTATGTAATTCAACCTTAACTGACCACTTAAGTGTTATGGTATCACTACCCCTAAAAATTAAAAATAGACCCAAGAAAAAACCCCTCTCACACAAAAACCGACTACGATGCTGCTATTAGAGACTTAACACAGATTAACTGGGAAGAAAGGTTTAATAATGATGCCCCAAATGAAATGACGAACATCTTCTTGAATACCATCAGAGATGTCATATCGAATCAAACACACACCGTCAAGCAGCCTAGGCGACAAATAATCATTAAGCCATGGATTACACCAGGTCTGTGTAGATGTATGAGGAATCGTGACCAACTTCACCAAAAACTAAGAAAGGACCCAGAAAACTTAACCTATATAACTATAACTTACACTATAACTTACAAGCGCTACCGAAATACATGTAATAATCTACGAAAAATCCTTAAAAACCGATATTTTAAATCAGAATTCGCTAAGTCTAGTCATAATATTAAAAAAAACAATGGGGATTGGTAAAGGAAATGTGTAATTTAAACACCTACCCAAAACTACCATCAGAGCTTCTTTCCACTACTTCAGCAACTCAAGACGAGTTAGATAGCATAAATAGGTACTTTGTAAATGTCGGTAGTAATTTAGCAAACTCCATCTTGTCCAGGGCCCTCACAAATGAGATGGATTTGAGGAATCGGTCTTATCCAAAACCGAATAGCGAAACCCTAAACTCTTTTATGCTTCGCCCAACAGACCAAGTTGAAATTAAAGATATAATTGCTAACTTAAAATCTAAGAATTCTTCGGGATGGGACGGTATCTCCACGTTTTTCATAAAGAGAGCAGTAGATTCCCTTATTGCACCACTAGCACACATATGTAATGCTTGCTTTTCAAAAGGAGTATTTCCAGATGCGCTTAAAAAATCCGTCACTGATCCTATATATAAAGCAGGAGACAAATCTTTGGTGTCGAATTATAGACCAATCTCTCTACTACCAAGGATTTCAAAAATTCTTGAAAAACTAATAAATAAGAGATTAAAACACTACCTGGAAACACATAAACTTCTCTCTGGTAATCAGTTTGGGTTCAGAGAAAAAATATCAACCGCCGATGCTCTTCACAAACTAACTTCGTATGTGGTCGAAAACATGGATAAGGGACAGAAGACTCTAGGTATATTCCTAGACCTAGCAAAGGCTTTCGACACCGTCTCTGTGCCCATCCTCCTGAAC
The DNA here is from genome assembly GCA_963555695.1 of Dasypolia templi. NCBI lineage: Eukaryota > Metazoa > Arthropoda > Insecta > Lepidoptera > Noctuidae > Dasypolia > Dasypolia templi. Next base: position 21,033,517 of record OY743155.1, on the reverse strand, counting down.
AAACTCCAGACCTTGGGAATACGAGGGATACCTCTCCAACTTTTCAAAGATTACTTGACAAACCGAAAACAGGTTCTAAAAATTTATAACTGTGTAAGCCATGAGGAAAACGTTACCTTTGGAGTACCTCAAGGCAGTGTAATGGATCCTACGTTGTTTTTAATCTATGTTAATGACCTCTGCAATTTGCTTTTACAAAATGGTCAAATAATAACATTTGCAGATGACACAGTATTATTGTTCAGCTCCAACACGGAAAGATGTAACCGAATCAGCAAATAAAGGCTTTGCTTTAGTAACCTCATGGCTGGACAATCATTTGTTGACTCTTAATCTTGACAAAACAAAATTTATTACATTCACAATTAACGGCAGAACTCAACCTATTCCTAATTCTATAATTATACAAACTCACTATTGCAATAATCCAAGTACCTGTGGATGTAACCCAATCAACAGAACTAATTCTATTAGATATCTCGGTGTGATAGTAGACCAAAACTTAAACTGGAAAGAACACGTCATGAAAGTAAGTAATCGCGCAAGACAGTTAATTTATATTTTTAAAACTATTAGAAATGCATGTGACATTAAGCTACTTATAAAAATCTATTTAGCACTATGTCAGTCTATACTAATATACGGTTTGAATGTATGGGGAGGAACTTCAAAAACCTCCATGTTGCTCGTCGAAAGAGCCCAACGCATGGTACTTAAAGTTATTTCTCGCAAAAAGTACACGTATCCGACACACCTACTGTACTCGGAATTGGGAGTCCTCTCGGTACGAAAACTATTTATAAAACTCGAGATCATGGCACAACATAAAGTAAAACCGCACTTTGCAAAAAGGCGACGATTAGATATAGTTTATAACGTACCTAGATATAGTACATCTTTTGCACACAAATTTCACAATTATCTCGGTCCTAGCCTTTACAACAAAGTTAGTAAAAATCTGAAATTGAAACATCTTGATGGGCAAACATGTAACAAGACTATAGATAAATATTTGAAAACACTGGACTACAACAGCACCGAAAATCTACTCACAAAGTTGGAATAAACAGGGTACATAAATAATAAAGCACACATGACTGCAAGCATACAGAAACACATACACATATACATTCACCTATACCCAAACACAAAACAACACAGATAATAATTCCAATTATGTAACTTAATTAATATAACTGCACTATGATTTGTTACCTATACATCAATATGTAATCAAATTACATAACTGGGCTTGTAACTGGAACCTTGTGGAATTCTGATGATCTAAAGTTGAGGAAGACTATCCGCTCGTGATACAGTTTTAAACTAGTACGAGGGGATAGGGCGAATCAATCCAAAGACAACCAAACCATTTTTTCTTTTTTTTCTTTTACAATCTACCATTCCAAACCAGCCCAAATTGTATTGTAAAAATATCTTTAAACGATTTTGTCTGTCCTGGGCTTATTATTAAGTTTTTATTAAGATACTCTGTACGGTTGTCTCATATTCATGAATAAATAAATTATTATTATTATATATGTCATAAAAATTATTAATTTTTTCTGTTTAAAAAACAGCTGAAGGTATGGTCGTAGAGTTTTGGTGAAATGGTCAAAAATTATAGGGAGGACTTCCCCGACCCGACTTATGAAACTTTAACTAATGAATTTGAAAAACACCTGTGCCACAGCGGGCTGTGCTGGGGCGGCTGCTGCAGGAGGAGAAAACCTCAAACGCCTTTGTCAAATAAACTTATTGGGAGCTATATGTTGGAGCCGTTTGGGGTTGAAACATATGGGTCGTGGGGTCCAAGTGCTCATCGAATATTTCGGGACATCGCCAAGCGGTTGGTCGATTCTGCACATGACCAGAGGGTTGGCCTGTTTTTAGGCCAAAGATCAGATCATCATTGCAATGTGGTAACGCTTACCGCCTTTTGGGCACTTTTTACAATGAGCTCTTCCGTTTTTTTCCCTGATATACTTGTACGTTATATATATTTAACTCTCTATTTAGTCGTAGTGAATGGAATGTTATGTGTTTTTCCGCTTGGCTTTTGGGCATTCCTCTTTCAATCGCAGTTTTAGTGTGCAGTAGGTCTTCTTAGCTCTAAGCCGTTTAGTAGTAGTAGTCCTTCGAAGATTTCTGGGCATATCTGTATGAAAAAAGAAAATGTCAACTTGAGCGGTATTAAAACCTCAAACGATCGTTTATTGTTTGAGTTGGAATTTTAAAACCATTCACATACAATTGTTTAAAAGTTTTTACGTTCATCTTCTGGTAGACAAGTAATAATGACAATAAATTAGTACTGAAATTCAGGACTAACCGTTAAAACAAACATTAAAAGAGCTGTTATGTCCTTTCGTGAAAAAGTCCGTTGTCCTTTCGTGAGAAGATACTAAAATCGTTCCATATGGTTTTGTAACTTTTTTTAAAAAGTTGTTTTTACAACTTTGAAATGCTCTTACTTTGGATTCCCCCACTACTGGAACAGCTGTCGCTCAGATCTCATACACACTAAGGGCACACTATTATCACTATGATTTTCAGCCGGTATAAAGTGACATACTCAAATTAACCCCACCTCCCGATATATAAGTGGCGCTGCAAATTGGCAATTTAATAAATTTGTTTACATCATAATCAGATAGATACTTTAGGAACTGACTATCAGACAGATAAGTATCTTAAGAACCACGCGATAATCAACGGGTTTCGCAATCAGAGCAATGTCGTGATATCAATGACTCGAATCAATATAGAGTTTTTTTTCCATTTATTATCGACTTTCAATATCGACTCCAGCATTTCGAGTTGTCGTGACTTTCAAAACATCTAGATAAACGATACATTGCCAAATTTTACCACTTCGGCAGGTAGTATACAATTTTCCACATACATAGCAAACACGAATAAACGAACTTGGGACTGAAGAAAGGTGACGTCATGGTGCTGATGGGACCGAACCACATCGATTTCTGCATTCCCCACTACGCAGCGCTGTATCTTGGAATTATGATAGCATCCATCGATGTTACTTTGGGAGCACATAAGTTTATTTTAAACTGAGTTAATTAGAGCATTACAGTCTTTTTTATATGGTTTGAACAGCCAGCCCAAGAGAAAAAACCAGACATGATGACCGTGTTGAACCGGCGTAGAGAGGTTGCAAAGACTTAGATAGATATATAGAATATGACTCTTTATTATGTACACCTTATAAATTACCGACATGGATGTAGAAATTTTACATTGGGTGACACAATGGGCGGTCTTATCGCTTAAAGCGATCTTTTACAGACCTTTGGATGGATTAAAGAGAGAAGGAGAGACAGTACTGCAAGTAGCCTGTGTTGTACCATAATCGCTGATCTGTTAACGACCCAACAAAATGGCGGATTTACCTTAGGTAAACACTTTTGAATTTACTTTTAGAAGTAATGAACGTGTTAATGAAAATGAAACTGATAACGTTGATATTAATGATGCCTATTTAAGTACTCGCGTATCTTACGTACGCATAATGACATATTAAAAAACAGGTATTACTGTGATATCATACTTGGTACGTATGCATCTTAAGCCGGACGAATGCTAAGTCACTGTAGATGATTTGAAAAATCACCAGATTATCTATTAGCAAAAAATATATCAAAGATAATAATTTCATAATATTGGAACCAAACTTAACATTATGAGCAACAAGCGACCAAACACAGGACACCGCCGGCTATTGCTCCACCACGACAACTGCACTCCATTCCTGGGTCACCCTCCTTACAGCCCTGACCAAGCACCGTGTGACTTCTTTTTATTAACTTCTTTTGACTATTCCAGAGGGTGCTGGTTTATAAAACCTTAATATAATATTAGTATTTTACATATAGAGAATACCTATCTGACCTTCACAAGTCAGTTACAGAGTAACACGATCCCCCTTAATATTAAACTAAAATATGCTGAAAAAATCTAAATGTTTTGACAAAGTTTCAAAATTTTGATTTTATGTCATGTAAGTTTTACTCGTATAAAAAATTAAAAATTTAAAGTTCTCTTTTTATTGTTTTCATGATTTTGTTAGACGTAATGTTCTTTTAATTTTGTGAGAAAAACATTGTTCTATTTATTTATTTCTTTCTTTCTTTCTTCCCTTTTTTCAGACTTGTATCAGTTCCGACTGCTTAGCACCCCAATTGTGTTACACACTTTATTTCTTAATCCGAAGGAGTTTTGAAAGAAATTCATAATCCATAAATAATACTTAAAATATTTGACAAATTCGTTTGCTCAACAAGTTTTATTATGCTCAACAACGTGAATATCGCAACGAATTACTTTGAACTGTCAAAATGAACGACACTGCAGTTGTTAGATAAACACTAGTGAGTTGAGTCGATCGTTCATTATTGGGAATTCTATACCATTGTAGGTTCAAGTCTGAGCCAAAACTATCGGATCTAAGACCCTTAGTTGAAAGTTGGCAAACTTTTCCGATACGGGTGAATCAACAACTGCGAAATCAACAACTTTGTTTTGTATCCACTGCACGTTGACTGCATGTAACTAGTACTAATCACCATCATTAACTGCGTTTGGGATTTAGTTTTCGAACATGTAAACAAACACATACATACTCACAAATTAGAGTGAGCTAAAGGTGCACCTCTGCTTAAACTGTTCGGTATTACAGGCTTCATGTTGTGTTGTTTGAAAACTCGGTCATCACTAAACTCGCGACGCGTGAGGTCAACCTCCAAACATAAATGATAAATGATTTTATTTCTGTAAGTAGGTTTTTACAAACACTTTTACACGTCAATCATATTTTAAAAGTAGATGAGATCGGCGTTTCCTATCTGACTACTCTGAGAAGAAACGCCGAAACAAACTCAGAGGTCACAGTCTCTTTTAAAGTCCAGACCTAATCTTGGCCAGGTCATGTGAAGACCATGTGGATTGATGTCTGAAATGGTCTTTTGAGGAAAGAACCACACAGAATGAGTGGACCTGTCCAGTCAGTGCACGCATTTATCATGCAGCTCAACACAGAACTTAAGGAGCTCAACGATTCGACGAACAATACAAAAGAAAGGACATTTGGGTAGGCCGCGTAAAGTACTCAAAGAGCCAGACCATGATTAAAACAACTGAAAGAACAAAAAAAGAAAAATACAATGACTCACACAGTCCTCACATTCTCAAAAATTAAAACAATTTTATACTTTAAACAGTTAATATAAAGATGCCATTGTTTATCTAAAAAAACAAAAATAAAAGTTAAACAGCAAATTAAACATCAACAATATCTGTGTAAACTTATTGGAGCAGCTCAATCGCAAGCCTTCTTGTCCTCAATATAGCCTTTGACAGTATAACAGCCTTTGACAGGCATTCTGGCATAACTTTGCGCTTTACAAAAGATTTGAATTTATTAAGGCTTAGTTCTTGAATGTGGCTAGGAAGTTTATTATAAAAACGAATACTTTGACATTTAAATGAGCTACCTATTTTCTTGAGTCTGGTAGTGGGAACAACAAATTTGTGTTAGTTCCTAGTATTTATGTTAGGGATATCACTGTATTTTTTAAACAGATTAATATTTTTATGTGCATACAAAAGATTTTCATAAATATACTGAGAAGGCACAGTCATTATATTAATCTCTTTAAATTTTTCTCTGAGGGAGTGTCTGGGACTTAGTTTATAAATTGAACGAATTGCCCTTTTTTGTAAAACAAAAATTGTCTGAATATCGGCGGAATTTCCCTACAAAATAATACCGTACGACATCACACTATGAAAATAACTAAAGTATACTAAACGGGCTGTCTCTAAATCAGTTAAATTACGAATTTTTCTAACGGCGTATGCTGCAGAGCTTAGTTTTTTTGACAATTTATCTATATGGGGGCCCATTGAAGCTTGGCATCCAAAGTTAAGCCTAAGAATACTGTGGTGTTTTCGGATTTCAACTCTTCACCCTTTATAAGAACACTAGTTTCTACTTGTCTAACATGAGGTATCGTAAACTTAATGCATTTAGTTTTTTTCTGGTTTAGAAGTAGGTTATTAACATTAAACCAGTTAACTACTTTAGCAAGGGCGCTATTTACATTGTCAGTAACCAGCTGCTGACGTGTGAGTTTAAATAAAAGTGAAGTGTCGTCTGCAAACAACACTATATCATGATAATCCTTTATGAGGTAAGGCAAGTCATTAATATAAATAAGAAACAAAAATGGGCCAAGGATTGAACCCCCATTCTTACTACAGATCCAGGTGATCTTTTTCCATTAACATCAAGTGTCTGAATCCTTTCACTTAAGTAAGAAGTAAGAAGATCCAGAGAGGCATTCCGGATTCCGTAGTGGTGCAGTTTCGTGATCAATGTTTCATGAAGAATACAATCGAATGCCTTGGACAAATCGCAAAAGATTCCCAAAGCATCGCATTTGTCCTCTCATGCCTTGTAAACATGTCCTAAAAGTTCAACTCCGGCATCAGTAGTTGAACGACCCCTTGTAAAACTGAACTGTTTGTTATGCAGTTATTTGTGTTTATTAAAAAACCTTTGCATTTGATCTAAAATAAGTTTTTAAAAAAATTTACTAAAGGTAGGCAGCACTGAAATAGGTCTATAATTAGTAGGGTCTGATGTGCTACCAGATTTATACAATGGTATTATTTTACTGTTTTTCATAAGATCAGGAAACTCACCACGGTCAATACAATTATTAAAAATAACAGCTAAAGTAGGTGCTACAATGTTTATAATAGACTTAGCAACATCCACAGAGTTACCGCATAGATCTGCGTTTTTTTTTTACATTTAATGTGTGAAAGGTTTTAATTATATCTCTACAAGTGACATATTGGAAATTAAATTCAGAATCACAAACTGGAACGTTTTCTTTAAGTAAAGACTCTGCATATGTTTAAGTTCCTAACCCGGGGAGACATCAACCCCTGTCATTTATAATTATGGGTAGCAATGAAGATCAATGACTCACGCACTTACAGTGGCTTATGGCAAATCCCTCAAGGAAGGGACGACGGCACACTTTTGAAATTGAAGTAAATATAGAGAGAGAAGGAAGGTAGGTAGATGTCAATTCTTTCCTCGAATACTTTGGCAAAGCGTAGTGTTCTATTTAAATAGCTTTCACAAGTGGTGGCACTTAAGGAGGAAGCGCCAAGTAGCCCGTGAAGTTCAAATTTTCTTACGTTTTTTGCAATTGTCAGGTCAGTCTCAAAGGTAGAGACAAAACGTTTATTGTGAACTAAGTGTACAATGTTCGTGTTATGTTAGCACTTATGTGACTTAGCAGCCCTTTTACATTTTGTAGGTAAGTGTCAGGTTGTACCGTCAATACAACCCTCTAAGTTCATGTAATCCAATTGAATGACTTTATAGTGAAATAGTCACTCAATGGGATTATATGGAATTTCGCGGGCTACCCCAATCGCTGCCTGCGAAGCGATTGCGTAACACACTAACTGTACTCGAGCAACGCTCGTGCGAGTGCGTCATCGCTCAGGTTAGTAGTGCAGACTTAGGCGTCATTCTATGTCACTGTCCTCCAGTAGCTCGGCGAGTTCGTCTTCGCTACGAACAGTGGTATAGAATGCTCAAAAATGAACGATCTACTAGTGACGTGAATTTATGATTGAACAACAGCGGGTTTGTTTATAATTATTCAACATCAATAGAATCTCTGTTTAATTTTATTTGCATGCCCATGAGACGGTAGAATATGGAGGACTTTACTTTAAGAAAACATCTATGTACAAATTACCCATGTTTGCAAAAATAAATGATTTGACTTGATTTGATATAATAACGAGATGCTTAAAAATCTTTTACAAGGTAGAGATTTTTCGATATTTCGGAAATTTTTGTAAAACTGTAAATCAGTAAGATTTTGCTGAACATAGATTGTGTTGTTTTGGTAGGTATTGACCCAGGCTATTACCCCCTGCAGTATGTCGTGCTATTTACTGGACAGCCTGTATATTAGATATAATAAGAACATATTTCTCAGAAGAATTGCTCAGTAGCAGCCGGGAATCTGGATATGTGCCCGGTTGATGGCAATAGGCTCGCCCCCTACATGGGACTTAGGCATAACCGGTGAAATGTCACCCACATTACACCTCTGCCTAACCCTTCTGGGATTATAGGCGCGAATGCACCTCGACTATAAGTAAATGATGTGGTCTCCTAATATTGGAAGCGCAGACTTGTATTTATCCCTATTCTATATATACTTGCATGTAATTGTGTAGCCCCTGTTTGAGATCTAATAAATAAATAAATCAATAAAACCTTTCCATATTAGGGTTTATTTTTTTATTGTCTTTTATTGTCATGTAAACACGTTACCATTAAGGGGCCGACGTTACAAGCTCGTAATAATACTTCGAGTCGAGTACAAAATTCTTTCGGAATATTGCTATCTCTGTTTGACAAAAGAAGGAGAACGAGGGACGCCGCGCAGCCGTGTGTGTGTTTGTGTGAGTAGATAGATAGCAATTATTAGTTGTACTGTATTTACTGTACCTACCATTCATTCATAACGACTCGGAAGATTTATTTCTAAATTCATTCATTTGACTGTTTAATTATTTTGTATTTTTATTTATTTATTTATTTTTGCTTTGTGAATTGGACATAAAAACATTTGATCTGACATTAATATATTGTTTATCTGTTATCATTATCATTTCATGAACTTTTATCGTGTCATCTCATCAGTCACCTAATTTTAACGTAACAGTATTTTCAAAATTGAATTGTGTTATTTTTTATATCTTATATGGGTCAAGGACCTGAAATAAATGTTTTTTGTTTTTTTTTATATTAGTAATTAGTTATGTTCATGATTTGCTTTACTTTTGTTGACTACTTTGGGGAATCGTTCGTAAATATATACACTAATAATGTGTTTTTTTGACATTTCTTTACAATGCCGGTATCTCAACATAGAAGAATATTTGGAGATCTAGGCCTTGTAGAAGAAATCTCTAAGTCATACATACCTTCCCTAAATACTTTTGTAAACCAATGTTTAACGTACCTATATGTTGTCGGTGTTCTTGAATAAATTACTTATGGTACCTATACATCGTAATCGCATGCGGTCTTTGACGGGAACCGGCCGACGATGTGTAAATATAAGTTATAGGGATATTTATTATTATTGTCTAAAAACATTTTAAGCCGGTTTAAGATTATTTATTCCCTTGGTCTTCACTTTAAAACACTAAGGCTTCTTCTGTCTCTCTGATGTTTACCTTTACCGTTTTGAGAGCAGTGGTGATGGAATAATTTACACAAAGTAAAGCGACTGTCTGGGTTCGAACCTACAACTCGTACGTCGCGGCCGTTACCACTGGGCCACCACTGCTCTCTAAGCAATAAGGAATACAAGTCAAATAATAAAGTGTTATGCAAAATAAAAGACAAATATTCTAGGTACATCTAATAAATAAGCGTACACACAAATAATAGTATTCTGTGCTAAGAATAATAACAATAAAAAAAACAAGGATTTTGTACAAACATTTATTTTGTTATGTTCTTACTTTATAAATATAATTGTTGTTATTGATTTATCTATTTAAAAATATATTAATCGGAACTTGATAAATGTGAGCATACATTATCGACTAAACAAATAATACAATTATGGTAGTAAGAGTGTCAAAGATCCACACTAAATACTCTGATTTAAATGATTTGACTTTTAATCTTTAGTACCGTGCATAAGACGATAATCAACCATATTCTAGTGGCAAGAATTTATATTATACAATAAAAATAACATTACAATCCTTGCAAGCAAAGTAAATGCGACACAATACGAAATGTTTTAGTTCAGAGCCCAATGCAGAATGGTTACGAGTATGTATGTGCTACAGCCAATTTAATTAATATGAATATAATTTATACTATCAGCCATTATTATATAGGTACTATCTACTCAATTTAGACAAAACTGATTTTTGAGGCATCAATACAATTCGCCATCTTAGATATTACCATCATATCAGGGGCATTGTATGAAACCTGGTTACATCCAGCGATAATATAATAATAATAATGTCTTCCTGGTCCTTACCGATTTCGGTCACAATATAGTAAAGTGTACAAGTGTATGCGCAGACACAGGTGCACTCCCTATACCCTCAATCTCAAAGTCATGTTTTGCGTAAAAAAACTTGAAAAAAAAAACCTTCAAGAGTTATTTATGATATTTACTTATTTTAAAGCGAGCAACAAGCATAACTACTGTGATACTGTTGTAATCACAAAACGATTGTCAATTTATTTTATCCACTATCGGTTCAATAAGATATGACCGTTGATTATATGTATAATGACAATAAGTAATCAATGAAATATAAAATGACCTATGATCACGTGACGTTTCGATAGCTCATGTCAAGCCCATACATTTTTTGGTTTTTCTACTAGCGTCATCGCTAATCGAATGTTACGAATGTTACTTTGTCTAAGTCCTCAGTGTCCTTGAGATTATTACAGCTACAACGTTAAATATAGAAAAGGGATTGTTTCGTGCACTGTATCTTCAACGCACTGCTTAGTACCGAGAGTTGAAAACCAACAGTGTTTAGTCGACGCGCTGGGTAGCACTCTGTTGGATTCTCAATGCTCGGTTCAACACAAAGAGTTGAAAATGGATTGCGCGAGATATTTTCGTCATACTTATATATATTAATATTTTTTTGTAATACTTATTTTCTTAAATTGCAAAGTATTTCCCGCACATAAATTAATGTTGAAATCGTGATTGAATTACACAAAGAACATGCTTTCAGTTGATGTATTAATGAACGTAATACTTCAACTCCTTGAAAAGATACACATTCAATAAACCAAAAAAATTTTTTTTTCTGTAAAACTTGCCTTTTAAGATAGCCGACTTATTGCTTGGGGGTGTCTTTGCAAAACACTTAGTAAATAAGAACGTAGTAGGTAGGTTACTTATAATATATATTATTGGATAATACTAACTACTAAAATACATCCCAACGTTCGGAGTCCATATCGGCAACCAAACCAATACGTAAATAAAATATCGTGAATAATAGGTCTTACGGACCTACAATAAGTCCGCAAGCAAAGCTAAAGTTCGTTGGGACAGAACCCCGGTTTAGGACAACCAGGCCTGTCCCCAGAGCCCAGTCCTCCACCATCCTGCCCCGCGTGTCGGTGAGCCGGGAACCCCAAGCCAAGTTCTTGGCATTGAAGTCCCCGAGGACGAGCACGGGGAGGGAACGAAACCCGACGACGACGACTCTCAACTCCGCTAGGGAGTTGTGGAACTCGGCGAGAGTTCGGTTCGGAGAGAAGTACACCCCTACCACGACTATCTCCCCGAACCGTGCTGCCACGCAACCCCGTCCCCTCTTGACGGCCTCGAGGGACAGGGTACCGGCGGCGGCCGACGAAATTAGGGCCACTGAGCCGCTCAGGTCCTCCACCCAGTCATCCCTGGGCGGGACAAAGTACGGCTCAGCGACCACGGCGATGTTAATCGACCACTGCGCCATGCTCTGGAGCAACAGATCCTGAGCAGAGGCGCAGTGGTTGATGTTCGCCTGGAGGAGGCTTAATGGGGCCATTACTGACACTCCATATCAGCCCCCTCCCGAGCCTCCTGTGGAGGCCCTGCCACGATGGTTGCGGCGGCGACGACGGTGGAGGCGGCAACGGCGGCGGCAGTAGCGGCGGATGCAGCCTTGACGGCGGTGGCAGTGGGCTTTCCCCTGCCCCTGCCCCTGGCTTTGGCGGGTGGAGCGCAGACCTTACTCCCAACCCGGTGATCGGCCGGCTTGCCAGCTGCCACACATATAAAGCAGTGCGGCGCGGCATTGCACGAGCCGGCCTTGTGACTGGGCTGACCACAGCGGACGCAGTGACAGCTGCGGTCCACCTCCGAGGCGCATTGCACTCCCACGTGGTTGCCCACTTGGCAGCGGAAGCACCTCAGAGGTCTAGGTTCCAGCAGTTTGACCTGCGTGGAGACCCAGCCCACCCTCGCCTTCGGCCCTCCCCGGCAATTTTTTGGGCCGCCGTTACGCGGCAGCTCACCGTAATGGATTGCATCCCCGTGAAGTCAGGACGAATGGTGCCTGCCCTTACCTGCTGGGCAGAGCACCCCCCCGTCCTAACAACGGCAGGCACGACCTCTTCCTCCGTCACGGAGTCGTCCAGGCCCAGTATACGCATGTCAGCGCACTTGGTGGGCCTGGATACTCGGACCTCGTCCGCATTCAGGGACGCCCTAAGCTTTTCAGCTAGAGCGTCTGCGGTCGGGCCGCTGGCCGCACCGGGGACCTCCAGCATCCGGGCCCCAGTCGCAGTGACCCTTAACCGAAGGCCATTGGTGACGCCGATCTCCTGGAGGTTCACCGCCGTCCTCGCCTTGCCGAGCACCTCGCGGTAGGTCATGCCCTTCTTTTCCGCTTCCGGCTGTAGTGTGATAACTACAGCTGCGGACTTTGGGGCACGGAGCCTAGCCGCGACGTTTCGCTCCTTGCGCCGCTGCCGCCTGTTTTTCCTCCTGGCCGCCCTTGCTGCCTTACTCTTTTTCCCCTTCTGCCCGACTACTTCCCACTCGGCGTCGGCCGGAGGGGATTTTGAAGGCATGGGCGGCCGTCTCGCCACCGGGGCTGAGTTCTTCGCCATCTGAGGAGCCACCCCACCCTTCTTGGATTGGGGCGGCGGCGCCTTCGCCAGGGGCGGGCCCGCCACGGCCCCACTTTTGGTATGCCCCGAGGGCCCTGGTTTGGCCGCGGTGGCAGCATACGAGGCCGCCTTTCGCTGGGCCAAGGCCGGCTGACTCGCCGCTAGCGGGGGGCGCAGGACAATGGCTTCCAGAGCAGAAAACCTACTCCGAAAGGAAGTCAGCTACTGCCGCACCAGGGTCAGAACCCGGTCCTCGGCAGACACGGGCTGGCCCTGCCCATGCTGTGCTCTTACTAGCGGGACCTCCCTGGGGCCCACTATTCGGCTCTTAGCCAGATCAGCACGGAGCTCTTCGTTCTCCTTTCGGAGAAGCTCCATGGCGGTAGTCAGGCGGGCGATCTCAGCCCGCATCTCGAACATACCGTCCGTCGGAGGACCGAAATGAATGGCTTCCGCTGCCTCCATAATGGAGGCCGTGGCTGCGGATATGACCTTGTCTTTAGAGGATTGAACCCTCTTCAAGGCCACACCCTTGATCGCGGCAACCACGACCTCCGCAAATCTGGCCGATCGCACCGATTTCGAGCCGCCAGCGGCATCCGGCTCACCACCTGACGACTCTGAAAGAGCTGTACTGCGGCTGGCCACTTCAGGGCGGCGTTCCTTCGTAGCGAACCTCCCGGCTTGCTGGGCTGGCTCGGCTGGCCTTGCTCTGCCTGTCTCTCTGTCCTCCTGAGGGGTGTGCCCTCCGCCTCTTCCTCGGACCCCACCTCAGGCTTTATTTAATGTCGAACCCATTATAAAAGAGTCAAGTGTTTCCATCAGAAACCTTGTTGATGTCATAAATAAAAATGTTAGGGCGCTAACTTCATTACAAAAGCCCACTCAATATTGGGACGATATTATTATTTATTTCAGGGTCAAAAAATTAGATTTAATACCAAGTCGTGACTGGGAAGAGCATAGGAACAATACTTTTAAAGATGATCCTACTTTAACACAATTTGGTTCTTTTTTAAGCAAGAAAGCGGACTGGTTAGAATCAGTGGAGTCTAATCATAGTTCTTCTGAAACGAATACTATTGTCGCCTTAAATAATAGTCATACGAATAAAACTGATTCTAAGCAAAATCAAACAAATACAAAATTAGAAAACATTAATAAAAACAGTAAATGTCCACTTTGGTCCCAAGCACATACATTATTTAAATGTGAATCTTTTAGAAATTTATCAGTAGAAAATCGCATACAAAAAGCAATTGAATTTAAAGTTTGCATTAACTGCTTACGCTTTGGACATAATTCTAAGAAATGTAGATTTTCACATTGCAAATATTGCAAAACAAAGCACAATACGCTCTTGCATTTAGAAAGTAACGAGCTCAAACTTACTTCCAATCCATTGCCTTCTGCCATGCCTAGTGCACTGCCTTCTGCTTCGCCTTCTTCAAATGTTGTGCTTTCAGCCAATTCCATGCAGCTTGCTACTTCTGCGCATGTTTTACTGTCCACAGCTATGGTGAACGTGACTGGCGTGTCGGGTAAGAAGTACACTGCGCGCCTACTGTTGGACAATGGCAGTACGGCGAACTTTATTACGCAGAGCTTATCAGAGAAGCTGGGTTTGTTACGACGCGGTACGAGCACCAAGGTAACGGGTATTAATACTCACATATCCACCAGTACACAGTCTTGTCACCTCACAATAGAGTCTTTATGCTGTGTCTTTACTGTAGATATCGAGTGTCACATTTTGCCTGAAATTACAAAGGTTCTACCATCTTCATTCGTGCACATCAGTCATGTCCCTATTCCTTCAGGTCTTAAGCTAGCAGACCCGAACTTTAACGTTCCGTCGGTCGTAGATATCCTGGTAGGGGCTGAAGTTTTCTGGAATGTCTTAGGTAGCAAAACAATAGACTTAGGGAAAAAACCTACCTAAATTATGCGAGACCAGGTTAGGATGTCTCTTAGGACCTACACTTTAAATACGGTTACTTATGGTACCGCTTCTGCACCCTACTTAGCCACTAAGTGTCTTGTAAGTCTGGCTGACAACATTGAGAACAGTCGTGCCCAATGTGCCATACGACGTGACTTCTACGTAGATGACTACCTTAGTGGAGGGGATACCATAGCTGAAACTGTTGACATTTCAAAAAAGGTACATTCTGTTCTATCATCAGCAAAATTTAATTTACGTAAATGGCGGTCAAATAATCCTCAAATTCTTAAAGAGAGAACACAAAATAACCAGTTACATAATACTTTATATTTTTCTGAGCAAGGTTCAAGCTCATCTCAATCTAAGACTTTAGTCTGGTCTTAACTGGGTTTGTGACTCTGATTTACTTACTTATACCATAAATATACTAAAGTCACCAAACGTCATGTTCTTTCTGTTATCAGTCAAATCTTCGACCCTCTAGGCCTCATAGGTCCGTGCGTCGTCGAAGCTAAGATAATTATGCAGCGTCTATGGCTAGATAAGTATGACTGGGATGACGAAGTATCGCACGAAGTCAGAAACCTTTGGTCTCTATTTGAAGGCACAATAACAGCATTAAATCACCTAAAAATTCTTCGTTGGGTTTTGCGTGAAGACTCTATTACGCATGAAGTGCACGTCTTTACCGATGCGTCCGAGAGGGCGTATGGCGCTTGTGTGTACATTCGGTCTTGTAATGGCAGTGGATCCATAGGCGTACAGCTTCTAGTCTCTAGAAATCGTGTAGCGCCCATCAAACCAACGACGATACCCAGGCTTGAACTTTGTGGAGCTTTGTTGGGTGCAAGGCTGTGTACTAAGGTTCAGGAATCGCTTACCATGCCCATTCATAAATGTAGATTCTGGTGTGACTCAACCATTGTCCTGGGTTGGCTCTCTACTCCTTCTAATCAACTAAATCCTTTTGTCAGAAACAGAGTTAATGAGATACAGGAAAGTACTTGTGGTCATACCTGGAGCTACGTACCGTCGAAGGACAACCCGGCGGATCTTGTTTCCCGTGGTCTTAGGGCCAACGTTATCATGGACACACCTCTCTGGTGGTCTGGACCCTCATTTTTACAGTATAGTGAAAATGAGTGGATAGTCTGCCGGAAGTAGTGACTCATATCATTGGTAGTGATACTGACAAGCAATCGTTAGTTAGTAATCATTTAGACGTAACCATTCATTCATCAGTCATTCATGATTTATTAGTAAAGTATTCTAGCTTAACGAAAATTCAAAATATATTTACATAATGTACAAGGCTTTATTTACAATGTAAAAAATAAAAACAAACTGCATGGTAATTTTACAACAACAGAACTAGAAAACTCATTAAATATAATTATACAATATTCACAGCTGGAAATGTTTCCAGAGGAGTATAATTTGTTAAAGTCTGGACAAAAATTACCACGCAAAAGTAGATTGCTCTCTCTGACACCGTTCATTGATAATCATAACCTCATTCGCGTGGGCGGGAGGCTCGATAACTCCCCCTACGATTTTAGTGTGAAACATCCTATTGTTTTATGCAGTAAGCACAAACTTACGAAACTTATATTTCAAATGCAACATTTAAAGCTTGTACATGCTGGTCCACAGTTGTTATTGTCACATATGTCGTATATGTGACAATAACAACTGTGGACCAGCATGTATTATTGGCCTCTAGGTGGCAGAAACTTGTCTAGGTTTGTCGTGAATGAATATCTTAAATGTTTCAGACATAAGGCTCAGAACGTACAGCCTATAATGGGTCAACTACGTAGCTCGAGAACGAATCTTGACTTTCCGTTTTTGAATAGTTATGTTGACTATGCTGGGCCAGTATTGGTGGCCAATCGTAAAGGCCGGGGATGCAAACTAACAAAATCCTATATGTGCATCTTTGTTTGCTCGGCAGTGAAAGCCGTACATTTGGAGCTCGTCACTGACCTCACCACTGAGGCCTAGATGGCCGCTCTAAATCGTTTCGTGGCGCATCGTGGCAAGCCTCGAAGCATCACGTCCGATAACGGGACTAACTTCGTAGGCGCATCAAACGAGATGTATAGGTTCTTGCAATCATCAAATGTTATATCTGAAATGGCGCAGCAAGGTATTGAATTTATTTTCACACCTGCTTACAGCCCTCATTTCAACTCATTGGCTGAAGCTGCTGTTAAATCATGTAAGCATCATCTAAAACGGTTACTGCATCTTGCTCATTCCACCTTCGAAGAGATAGCTACCTGTCTCACTCACATCGAGGTGGTTCTTATTTCACGCCCTTTCATTCCGCTTTCTTCAGACCCAAACGATTTTTCGGCACTTACTCCCTTTCACTTCCTAATTGGACGGCCATTCTTATCAGTACCACATCCTTAGGTGACTGAAGCCAACATCACGCAGCTGGATCGCTGGAAGAGAATTCAGCACATCAGGCAGCATTTCTGGCGACGGTTTCATAACGAATACACTTCTCTGCTGCAGGCAAAATCCAAGTGGTTTCATTCCAGAGGTGAAGTGAAGCCGGGGTCCTTAGTCCTGATAAAGGACAAAACAACGCCACCTCTGCTCTGGTCCCTGGGCCGTGTCACGAAGACCTATCCCGGCGTAGACGGGGTCACGAGAGTGGCCGAACTGAAGACGAAGCGGGGCACCATTTGTCGTGCCTTCAACTGCATCTGCCCCCTTCCAGTCGAACATTGAAGACTTCCCTTCAACCCGGGGAATATGTCGGCGCACCACATATGCGCGTGATTGACGGCGGAAAGGTGCGGGGTGTCGGGGTACCGAACCCGTACGCGACGGCCGCTGCGCGCCCTTGAAACCACTCAGCTCACAGACGCGCGCCACTACGGGCATTCCATTGTTCTATCGTAACTATCCGTTGTTCGTGTTAATTACGGTATTAAAACTATTTTAATACAGTCCACTAATTCTTTTATTATAAAGTCCCGATTGAGCCCAATCAGTTCCAATCATCGATCATTTATATTGGTCGATGAAGGGAACCGGGCTAGTGGGGCGGCCAGTCCGTCTTCGGGACAGGTCTGGTGGCCATCTCCGTCCACACCCCCTCTGTTTGCAGAGGGTGAGTTTTGTGGGCGTCGAGTGGGAAGGGGAGAGGAAGACAACCTCTTTAAAAAATTACCCCAATCCCAAGGTCGAGCGTGCTGAGGGGATGAATGGCCGGAGGGAATCCGGTCACTAGCGCTGGGGAGGGTTAACAGGGGAAAAAGGGACCACACCCTTCAAAGGAACAACAAAAAATGGTCTTTATTAACGCCTAAGATTTCAACCCGTTGTTGTCGATTAGTTAGGTAATGTTTTATCCAATTTAACGTTTTACCTCTTATTCCGTATCTCTCACATTTTTCCAACAGTATATCATGTTTAACAAAGTCAAATGCTTTGCTCATGTCGAAAAATATTGCTGTGACCGGTATTTTCTTATCTATATTCTCGGTAATCGATTTTATTAGTTGATAACAAGCTAGTGCTGTTTACTTTCCTCTTTGAAAACCATTTTGTTCCGTACTTATTATATTGTACTTGGATATAAATGATACAATTCGATTATACATTGCTTTTTCAAATATTTTTGAAAATATAGGTATTAAGGTCACTAGACGATAATTGTTTAACTCGTGTTTATTTTTATATAATGGTTTTACAACTGAGAACTTTAATTTATTCGGGTACTTTTCTTCACAGAAACTTAAATTCACAAGATGAGCGATAATAGGAGACAATATATCGGCACATGATTTTATTATGTGGGTAGAAATATCATCATATCCCACTGCATTGGTATTATTTAGAAATGCAATTATTTTTTTGATTTCATTGGGCGTGCAAGGTTCGAGATATAAACTGTTACTTCCATTGCTCATGTTCTTTGTGACTTTGTTTTTATTATTGATTATGTCCATATTTGTAGTATCAATGAAGTGATTATTAAAAGCTTCCGCTATTTCTTCAGGTTTTCCTATCATAGCGCCATTCAGTTTGATGGCATCTATATATTGTGAATTTGTATCTTTAGGTTTATTCTTAATCAATTTCCATGTTGCCTTACATTTGTTTTTTGCTTTCATAATAAATTTGCTAGAAGATTGCTTTCTGGACAAGTTAATACACTTTTTTAATATTTTGGCGTAGTTATTATAAACTAATTTATTTTCCTTAGATTTACATTCATGATATTTTGATTTTAGATATCTTTTAGAGAGGCAAGATTGTTTTATACCTTTAGTTAACCATCTTAAAGTAGGTTTTTGACGATTTACTTTTATTCTTTGCAAAGGGAAATTTAATTTATATAATAGGCAAAAAGCCTCATGGAAGTTGTTAAAAGCCGTATTAGGACCTATTTCATCATAAACATCTTGCCATTTTAGGCTCAAGAGACATTCTCTAAATTTTCTAATGTACTCGTCGTTATAATTACTCTTGACAATAAAAAAAACATTGTAATTTATTCATTAAAAAAACATATTCACAAATTTCAAATAAAACTGCGCACACTGGTTAAACTTTTATGAGTATCAGAATTTAGGTTAGTATAAAAGCATGGCTTCGGAATAATACTTACAAGCCACTTGTAACCACGGGACCCAAACTTAACTAATATATTATAAAAATATAATAATAAATAGGATTGTTTTTCAAATATTACCGTCTTATTTTAACAAGAATGGAATATCGCGTACCTTAATCCTTCAATACATCCCTTTTATAAGTCAGCAGTTGTATTTATACTGATTACATGGTTTTGTTAGGTAAAAGCATAGATAAAGTTAAGTATCAGCATCGAAAAAGATTATATTTGATAACCGCACATGAGCGATGTAAAGTGCGGCGTCATAGGACACGCCCGAACTCTGTCACCACACTTATTGTACGTTTCGGGACATTCCCAAAAATAAGAGAGCTCTCATTTAAACATTTTGGAATTAGACTGCGTCAATTACAATTGATAAGTAAGTATATATTCAGTGCTGTAGGGTAGAGCTGTGTGTTGTTTTAGAACAGTGCCCATTATAAATAGTTGCCGAACTATACTTCACAAGATTTGTATAGTAGGTTAGAAGGAAAATTAAAGGGAGAAAAGTAGACACTTTAAGAACCGCCCGCTAACGAACTCGCTCCACCCCATGTGGTAATACAGTAAGTTATAATCGGTTGCCATAGAGATTGACACAGTAAACTTGTCTAGATATTTTTGGATCAGCAATATAGCGTAACTCTTTAAAAAACCAATATTAACTTGCGAATTCTATTATGTAAAGCTTCTATATGTTGTTTGAACGGACGTGTTTCAAAACACCAAGGTATTTTGTTGTAATTGTAATTTAAATGTTGGAACAAACGCATTGGTTATACGCGGGATTTGTGCAAATAATGTCGAGGTGCTAGTTGCTGTTTGCTTGCGCATACTAAACTTACTGTAATTTGTCTTGTCTGCATTTAGTGTTAGTGAATTATGTTGAAGGCATTTAATAACAACATTAAATCCGTGTTGCGCAAGCTTGTAGACAATTTTTTCTGAGTCACCTGAAAATAGTAGAGCAGTGTCGTCAGCAATCGAAACCATTTGGCCGTGATTTAGATTTAAATTATAAAGATCGTTTATGTATATCAAAAATAGCGTAGGCCCTAAAATACTTCCTTGGGGAACTCCGAAGGACGTGTTTTTTTTTTACATCGCCGAGAGCATTACCAATCCTTACACATTGGGTACGGTCTTCTAGAGAGCTCTTAAACAGTTTCAGCTGGGAGCCTCTGATACCTATGGCTTCTTGTCGTTAGGGTAAATAGCCTGTCTTTCCGTGTCTGTTTAGCAACGCAAGGCATACCCCAACGCGTTCGCAGCCCTGCTGTTTTTTTTATTTTGACAATTTGACGCAAATGGAACAATATTGTATTGACTTCAAATTGTAAAGACCTAACTCGGACTTTAAATGAAAAGCAGTGGACTGTAAAAACTAACTTATATTGAATGGAATTATGGACGGTACCGAAGAATTTAGTGCGCGTGTGTCGTCAGTAGCACCTGTATAGTAAAAGTACTCTGTGAGTAGCACTCGTTGATCAAGTGTCGGGCGGGGCGGGCCATCGCCCCTCTCATGCCTCCGCGTAGCCCAACTCTCAAGTCTGGCACAAAGATAGCCGACGGCGCCCGAACAGATGTCAACGTTGAAAAGCTGCTGCTAACTCAGCCGTAGATTGAGTATCGTCAGCTTCCACTATCGCCTTTAGTCGTCAAGGTTGACTTTAGTTTTTGGGTGACAACAGGGTTATATATAGCAAGCGTTTAAAGCAATAACGTTTAAGTCGTGCGTTTGTTTGTAGTGTTCACTCCGTACACGTAATTAATGTTGTATGGTGTTTGTAAGGCATTGCTACCACGACGGAACTCGTATTCCATGATTACTCGTATTTTTTTTCTCGTCCATATTGACTTAAAAGATACAAATGTAGTGAAAACAAAACACTAATCAATAAACAAATGACTGAATTAAAATAATAGAATTACTTTTTTTTTACAATTTTCATTTGAGTTTAGAATGTATAGCTAGCCATACATACGTTATTTATACGTTACTTTTCAAATGGCCAGTATTGTAAAACGGAAACTTCATAGGTAAAGGTCTACCATATGTATCGTAATTTTAATAAGCAGGTACCTGTGTTTAATCAACATAATTAACGACATTTCAGAAGATTGACTTGTTTGACAAACGCATGCTTTTGAAACGGGCTAAAACCTGTATTTTATGCTAAGAAGTTATTATTCTTGAATAAATCTTAATGTTTTATCTGACCCTGATGTTTATCTACTGTACTTGTTGTTAATAATAGTAGAGGGCCACCATAAGATACCTACAGCCTTCGTGCAATTACACGTCAGCGGTAACACTTAAACTACGAAAATTATCCGTTTTAATACCGAAGAACTGATTGTTAGTATGTGTAATTTGTTGGAAATAAAACAAGCAAACGACAGCTGACGGTAAGTGGTCACCCCTGCCTGTAGACATCTGCAATAGAAGGCAAAAAAAACGCATTGCAGGATATCACTTGTATTTTGTTCCACTTTGGGGTAGAAGTATCACTTAATTGTTTTCAAGTACATCGACATCTATCAACTTTTTGTACAACAATCACTAACGGGAAATTCCTTAAAACTTCAGATAACATTGTCGACCTCAAGTACGCTGAGCTAGTTATCTTTAGAACTATAAATAAGCAAACATACTTCACACATAATCAGATTTCTCGCTACATCAACATGATCACATTACTATTGCTCGCCACGGTAACTTTGATCTTATACGCGGTCTACCTCACTTCCAAGCGAAAGTTCCAATATTGGGAGGATAAGAAAGTGCCGCATTTACCACCGGTCGCGTTTTTCGGAAATTATGGCGGATATATTTTACAGAAGACGTACTTAGGAGAGCTCACACAGAAATTATGCCAAAAATTTCCGAACGTGCCGTACATAGGCGCCTACTACGGCACAGAACCCACCCTCATCTTACAAGATCCAGAACTCATCAAGCTCGTAATGACGAAGGATTTCTATTTCTTCAACGGCCGTGAAGTCTCCAAATACTCCCAGAGGGAGATGTTCACACAAAGCCTGTTCTTAACCTACGGCGATAGATGGAAGGTGCTACGTCAGAACCTGACTCCACTGTTCTCCTCTGCCAAGATGAAGAACATGTTTCATTTGATCGAGAAGTGTTCTCATGTGTTCGAGAAGATGCTCGATCATGAAGTGCAGAAATGCAACGAGATCGAAGCGAGGATGCTCATGGCGAGGTACACGATGGACTGCTTTGGATCCTGTGCATTCGGCGTTAACACAGACACGATGGTAAAGAAAGAAAACAATCCATTCATACTCGTTGGTGATATGATCTTTGATTCCCATAAATTCAGAGCATTCAAGATTATTCTGCGATCTATCTGGCCGGCCATCTTCTACGCACTGGGATTCAAAGTGATGCCGGAAGAAGTTGATAGTTTCTTCAATAATTTGTTGACAGGAACTTTTAAAGGCCGCAATTATACGCCTACGTCAAGGAACGACTTTGTTGATCTCGTGCTGAAATTTAAGAACAACCATTCGATGACTGGCGACTGTATTAAAAATATGAAATCTGATTCAGGAAAGAAAGTTAATTTAGTTGTAGACGACGATCTGTTGGTGTCGCAGTGCGTGTTGATTTTCTCAGCAGGATACGAGACTTCAGCAACCACTTTGAGTTTCACTTTGTTTGAGTTGGCGAAACATCCTGAAGCTCAAGAACGACTGTTGGAAGAGGTGGATGATTACCTGCGTCGTCATAACAACGTGCTGAAGTACGAGTGCGTCGCAGAGACACCTTACATGGAAGCGTGTATTGATGAAGCACTTCGTCTGTATCCAGTGCTAGGCATACTAACTCGCGAGGTGATGGAAGACTACACGTTCCCATCAGGACTGAAGCTAGAGAAGGGTCTCCGGGTGCACCTGCCTGTGTACCACTTGCAGCATAACCCGGAGTTCTTCCCGGAACCTGAACAGTACCGTCCGGAGCGGTTCCTGGCTGAGAACAAGCAGAATATCAGGCCATACACTTATATGCCTTTTGGTGATGGGCCCAGAATCTGTATAGGTAAGTTCTAAATGTATCATTTTTCGTTGACCTTTGTAAAATGGTTGTATTCCATTTATATATAAGTATAGATCGCTCACACCATACAGTGAGTCAATCCACCTAGCCTTTTCCCAACTATCTTAGGGTCGGCTTCCAATCTAACCACATGCAGCTGAATCCATACCTACAGTCAGAGTTAAAATTGAAAGAGAGAGACGGGCTTCTTCATCTTATGTAAAGTTTTTTTAAAGAGTTTTACCACTTTAGACCGACTGTAAAAGAAAACAACCGACTTAAAAAAAAACTCTGAAAAATAAAACAACTTTAATTTCAGAAGACGTTGCCTTTTGTTTTGTATTTTTTTTTTGTTTTTGCCACCGACTTATTTTTCACTTTGAAGAGTTTTTTTTTGAGAAAGCTTGACCAACGGATGGGACCACTCGATAAGTATACCTTTCAATCAAAAGAAGAATTTTTCAAATCAGTTCATAAAAGAGTTCTGAGGTTGAGTTGAAGTCGGTTAAAAATTATGGAGCACTAAGCCGAGCATGGGGAGCTTACCTAGTACTTTTAACCTACTGCAGAGTATGTTATTCTCATCCAAACGCAATCAGTTAGTACCGGCGTGATTTAGTAGTAAGTACATACAAACTGAAAAAAGTTACAAGATACGAAGCTGTTTTGATTGGTTCTGGACATTGGACCTACTCATATTCAAAATATAACTTTTAATTGTGTAATGTTTGCAGTTTTATTTCAGTTTTTATTTTCTTATGATGACGACAAAAAAAAGTGGATGCGTAATAAAGAAGATACGCCCATGTTTTTAAAAACGTAAAACCTTACACGAAAACCTTTGACACGGTGACACTAGTTACTTTTACTACAGAGTCTGAAAAATTACTTGATAAGTAAATTATCACCCTACGTTAATTTGTCTTAATAGTGTTATTTCACACTGCTGTTGCTTTGTGGTGTCTACAAATCGAAAACCCACAAAGACACATTGCTTGCCAAGTTTTGAATTCGCAACCCAATACTTAAACTCTGAAGGCACCACGTCTTTAATCTATCCTGTTTGTTCAAAATTTCAAATAATTAACTATCATTGTCTTGTCCAGGTATGAGATTCGCAAGAATGCAAATGGCGGCCGCTCTGATAACACTACTGAAGAAGTATCGCGTGGAGCTGGCTCCAGGCACGGAGAAACAAATGACGTTCGAGCCCTTTGGCTTAGTGACGCAGCCTGTTGGGGGAATCAGACTGAAGTTTATTGAAAGAGAGGGTTGGGAGCAAAGGCTATTGAAGTCACCTTGAATTTGTTGTAAATTTTAGTTTTAAGTCGTCATTGTATCATCCCATCTACAAGTATGTCTCTTTTTGGATTTTAAGCAGACTTCTGTAATGAAAGAACTTAAGGATATATTTCCAACTGTACCGTTTGGTGCCCAAATTCGCTGACGGCGTATTTCAAAATGTCAAGTGTTGTTCAACTTTTGCTGCTGTTACTGTTGCAGTTCGTTACAAATTTTCTGTTGTACAGTCAGGGAAAATAATTGCTAAGGAAATTAAAATGTATCCTACTTCTATTTCTAATGTTGTAACCATTTCATGCAACTGTCAAAGAATAACAGTTGTGATTTTAATAAACGGATAATTTATGTAAACCATGACATTACATCACTTAAGGCTTAAATATTACATTAACACATATATTAATTATATAAGACAAACACAAAACTACACAAAAATAGTACAATACAAAAGTTAAAAACACGATTTTTTCTATAAATATTTACACATAAATTACAGATCTTAGGAAGTAAAAACACCTCGATTCATAATAATAAAACCAACGAACCAAAACATGCGAAGTATTTAAACTAAACTCGCCCGCGTCACCGATCTCTACAAATGTAAAAATACATGTTAATTATTCAAATCATCATCACACGAAATGATTAAATCCCACACTATTATAAATTGTATTAAAGTGTATTATAAATTATCGGCACTATACTAACGGAAATCGTATAACTTACAATATGAATCCATATGTGGACTGCTGTTTACGAAATTAATGGTATTTTTAGTATGCGGTTTTATTTTTATCGCTTCCTTAAACCGAATTCAGTTACTTAATTTAATATTGACACACATAACATAATATCACGCCTGTAATTCCAGAAGGGATAGGCAGTGGTGTACCTATAGTACACCCACATTTCGCCATTGCTGTTTAAGTCCCATGTAATAGGGGGCGAGCCTATTGCCATCAACCGGGCACAAATTCTAGATAGAAACTATTAGAAACACTAGGTAGAATGTAAAGGACCATCATAGTTTTAAGATCATACAAATCCATGTAAACCTACATTCTGGCAATTTTTTTTTATTTTTTATAATATTTTGCCCGACCTGGGAATCGAACCCAGGACCTCATGCTCAGCAGTAGCTCTTGCGACCACTGACAAACGAGGCAGCATTTAATATTGAGTAACTGCAAAGATTTTGAACTAAACACCTTCATCGGATGATCTGTTTTATTTTTTTGCGGAAATTGTCGTCTTATCTTGCAATCTTGGTGTTTTTGTGACGTTCGTAAAGCAATGCATTATGCAGCAGTCTAATCTTTTATCATCTGCCTACCCTTTACGCATCTGCGTTGGGGTCGGCTTCTAATCTTACCAAACGCAGCTGAATACCAGTTACAGAAGTAACACGGTACCCTTGCCTTCCTCACAATACGTTTACACATACATAACAAGTGAATTAGTAACACATACATCTGTTATACGAAGGTATAAACTTTATAATTCACATAAAACAAAAACATAACAACACTCCTGTAATCCCAGAAGGGTAGGGCAGAGGTGTACCTAGAGTACACCCACATTTCGCCGGCGAGCCAATTGCCATCAACCGGGCACAAATCCAGACTCCGGACTGCTACTGAGAAATTCCCAATAACACTTTGCCCGAATGGAATCGGACCTCATGCTCAGCAGTAGCTCTTGCGACCACTAGACCAACGAGGGCGGGATTAATAAGCATTATTAAAAACAAATATCATTATAAAGCGTGACGTCAATGAAAATGCCAAGGCTAATTTAATGCACTAAATGTTTCTGTGCATGTTTGATAATATTGTGAAATATATTGCAACGTCAGTAATCAATTTATTACTAGCATAAATATTAATTTGATTTAATTTAAATAGCTTCTTCCTTGAGACCTCATCAATGTTTTATTAGATTTCTTACAATATTTGCTCGGTGTTCTGACTAAGTAAAAATTACTCTCTTCAAGGCCTACTGTCAGAGCTTTTACACGAGCAATCTATGGGTCAACTACACCAAGAGGTCGCTGTATGCCCTGCGCGTGCTTTATAATAATGCTTTCAGGATGTTGTTGCGACTGAACCGTTTCAAAACCGCCTCAGAAATGTTTGTTGAGACCCACACAGATGGTTTTCACGCTATAATTCGCAAAAAAACTGCGTCGCTGCTTAGCAGAGTGCGGGGTAGTTGCAACTATATTCTGAGAGCTGTGACGGAGAGCTATACTCCAAATATTAGGCATTTTATGCGGAGGTTGCTCGGGTAGGTAACATGTTTTATAAATGTTTAATTGTCGTCGTCTTCTGCATGGAGTGTAAATTATTTTAACTACCTACCTATTTTTATACTAGTAATACTAACGCTATAATTTAAGTTATTTTGTAATATTAACACTGTATGGATCACAGTTGTACGAATTAAATACATTATAATTTAGTTTAATTTTATTTGATAAAACCACTGAATATTTAGAGGTCAACGACTTCGTACTGCAGAATTATTCAGTGAACATATAGTTCAATAACAATACCGTTCTTTGTTCTGAGACCGAAAAATGTTAACGTTACGCTAGCGAAATTGAGACCAGTCACAGCTGTTTGATCATAATTTTATTACCTAGAAGCACTTGAAAAGTGTGTATTAAAATATCAAGTCTAGTTACATTTCTCTATCTACCAACTACCCACATTCCTACGGGTAGTTGGTAGATAGAGCGTATTTGAGGTCAACACTGTTTTGTGTTCCGATCTTGGAAAATGAAGTGATTACAAATAAGAACTAGACAACTCCACGATTTTATACTGCACAATGTGTAGGGTTAGCATTTATGAACATGGTGACCATTTAACGTTTATAAGATTTTCCAAGCAATAAATTGATGAGTTTATAGAGAAAGCTTACTAAAACTTCCGGAAAGTATTATGCTACCAAGACTACGGGATCGTAGCAAAGTGCGTACTACGTCGTAGCATAGTGCGTACTACGTCGTAGCATAGTGCGTACCACGCCATAGCCTGATACGTACTTCGACGTAGAACAGTATGTGCTACGCCGTAGCCGGATGCGTACTACGTCATATCTCGATGCGTAGTGTTATTAAACACGACCATCTTAAATTTTGTGAGCTGCGGATGTAATAATTTTAGGAATTGTGGATCTGGGAAGTTTAATACTAACTAGAGATGATGTTTTCATGAACAAAATAAAAGATTTAAGTTATGATTAATCCTTAATACTGAAAAAAATGCATAAAAAAATTTACCACGTAGCATTCAATCAATTGTGACCTTCAGAAAAAAGTTGCCAGCTCCATTCAAACTAGTTATTTAAATAACAATACATTAAATCTGCAATCATATACCGTTCATAGAAGAGTACGTCTTTAAGGACACTTGAGCCATCTGCTAATGACCGGTTCCTGTATTCAACTGATCCTCATAGTACGAGGGCTGCAGTAAAAGTATCGGGAATGGAATATTTCCACTGTTCCTGTCATACTAAAATCTTTTTAATTGAAAACTCCTTTGGTTTTAAAAATCGAATATCATTTATTTATTTAAAAAAAGATTCTCGGTCTTGTCACAAGGTTTTGTCAAACTTGTTTAGTCGTTGAGAAAATGGAATTGACTCGAGAAAATTCAAGAGCGATGATTTATTATGACTTTCGAATTGGTTTAACACAAAAGCAGTGTGTTGACCGGATGATTTATTCATTTGGTGATGAAGCCCCATCCAAAACCGCAATTTATCGCTGGTTTGCTGAATTTCAACGTGGACGTGTCAAGCTCAGTGATGATCCCCGTCAAGGTCGTCCAAAAACTGCAGTCACCCAAGAAAACGTTAATGCGTAAGCTGATTGAGGAAGATCGACATGTGACATACCGCGAAATTCAGGCAACTTTAGACATTGGCATGAGTCATTACAAATAATCTTGCATGAACAGTTAGGTGTAAAAAAGTTGTTTTCCCGATGGATACCGCATTCGCTCTGTGAAGAGCAAAAAGCGGCTCGCGTTACTTGGTGCATCAGAACTCTCGAAAGATTCCACGCAGGATCCTCAAATGCTGTATACAACATCGTATCAGGTGACGAATCCTGGATATACGCGTACGAACCCGAAACAAAAAACCAGTCACGAGTTTGGGTGTTCGAAAATGAGTTAAAGCAAAAATTGTTCGTTCACGGAGTGTTGCAAAAATAATGGTGGCTTACGTTTGTCTCCAAAACCGGCCATGTTACGACTATTCCTCTTGAGGGACAAAGAACGGTTAATGCAGAATGGTATGCTAGCATTTGTTTGCCACAGGTCGCTTCTGAACTCCGTAAAGAGAACTGCAACCGCCGCATCATCCTCCATCACGACAATGCGAGTTCTCACACCGCACACAGAACAAAAGTGTTTTTAGAGCAAGAAAACATAGAATTATTAGACCATCCGCCGTACAGCCCTGACCTAAGCCCTAATGATTTCTATACTTTCCTAAAATAAAGAATAAATTGCGTGGACAGAGATTTTCATCACCTGAAGAAGCTGTGGACGCCTTCAAAACGGCCATTTTGGAGACCCCAACTTCCGAATGGAATGGTTGCTTCAATGATTGGTTCCATAGTATGGAAAAATGTGTCAAATATCGCGGAGAATACTAAATAGTAATGTTGTGTCACTTCCTTGATTCCCGAAATTTTTAGTGCCGCCCTCGTGTAACAGCTACCACCTGTTTCCAAGTTACCAATAACGAAGCGTAACTTGGTGTTCCACAAAGTTTGTATCTAGCCTACCAGCTACGAACATTGGTCGGTTACTTTATAACCGATGGTCCTCAATGCTCCTCTTTGCGTTTCGTTAATACAAAAATATGTAATATGTAGTTCAGTAACTACGACCTGCTTTCAAGCAATAAACGATATTTAAATCCTTGTTTAAATGTAGTCCTTTTTAACTTGCATTTTGCTATTGTTGCAAGTGTGAACAAAATGCAACAATTTTACACCAAGTTGCGCCAGCTCCAACGCCGAACCAATTTACCGTTTATAGTTTTATATGGTTAAATTAATTTTTACCAAGATTATTTTCCTCTGAATCAGAGTTGCTGGAATCCGATAGTAAATGTAACATTTTTACATCACTCACTTCACTTTCTGAACTCAACATTTTATAATAATTTAAACTTTACACTTAAAAAATACCACAAAACTTTCGAAAACCGTCACAAAGCGGCCGGTAAGCAAACGAACAGTAAATTTTACCGTTTGACTGAAGTTTGAATGTTTTATACGAACACCACAGACCATCGTTTCTATACTTCACGGTAATGGATCTTAATTGGTAATCCTTCTCTTCCGTAGGTAGCAAACCAACGGTAAAATCGCTTACGTAACGTTTTTAATTTTAATAGGAACACTTTTGGGTTACGAATCGTAGACAATTCTACCATCCGTAAGCAAAACGAATCGTTTTTCGAATATAGGAACCGGGCATTAGGACGCATAAGTACGTATGTATTAAGAGAAAGGGTCCTTCTTCAGGCAAGTACTTGTCTAAATAAAGTTGAGAACTCCTACTAAGCCTACCGCTTGTGATTTATTGCCCTGATACGCTTCGACCTGCGGATTTGCCTGTGACCCATGAATATGTAATACGAAATCAACACTTTGAATTTTGGAATGTATTGGATGATACGTAGAACAATTTTGAACTTAACTATTCCATTCTAAATTTAATTACCGCTGCCCTGTCTCGTTGGTTTAGTGGTCACAAACGCTTCTTTTTTATGAGGTCCTTTGTTTGATTCCCGGGTCGGGCAAAGTGTTTTTTGGTTTTTGCGTCTGGAATTTGTCAGTAGTAGACCGTAGTCTGCATTTGTGAAAATAGCTCTCCTCATAATACATGGGGCTTATAAACATAACTGGCAAAATTTGGGTGTAAGTACTATAACAATGAAACTGTTTTGTCCCTTTCTGTCATACTTTGTTTTAGCATGACAGAAAGGGACAAAACAGTTCGACAGCTAAAATAGGTTTTAAAAGCTAATAGCTTAATTAATAATAAGACGGTTTGAGTTTTGGTATGTATCGGATGATTATGTCGAACAATGTCGATACCGACCGGTCGAAGAACAACTGTGAAACTAAACTCTTGTAAAAATACTGCTTTTCTTTAGCCGTGTTCTCAAAACACTTAATTACTTAATCAAAACAAAGTGCTAGTGTATGGTGCCTACTACCGTTCGCCCAAACATTTTTTTTGCACTTGTTGTAATTACGTCTGCTTCTTCTCAATGTCAAGTAGGTTTGTTTTTGTATGTTTATTCTTATTTTTTCAATTAGTGTATGTTGATGATGTTATAATAACTTCCCGTGACTTATATTTACTTAGGAAGTGAAAGTATATGAATTTGTGTGGGGTATGTACCACAGCTAAAAAGAGAAAAAATTGAACTTTATTACAAAATTAAAAACAACCGTCTTCCAAAACAAAACACTATGTAAAATAACTTTAATTTCAGAAGTCGGTGGCAAAAAACGAAAATAAAAAAACTACAGACACCGGAGTTATTTTTCACTTTGCTGTGTAATGTTTGAGTTTCTCTTCGTCTCACTTCACTCGTTTCACTCGTCCTTACTTCGCACGAGTGCAATTATATGTGAAAACGGTATTCTGTTCACGACATGTTGCGCACAAGTTCTGAGTAGTAACCTAACAAAAAATACTAGATTTTCATGAATACAAGATAGTATTTCATTTGTATTATTATTTATTTTTAGCCTATGTTGTCCCACTGCTGGGCAAAGGCCAGCAGTGGGACAACATTTCTCTTTTCCACTCTTCTCTGTCCTGAGCTAGTGTGGACCAGTATTCGTGTGTATTAGTATTATTAAGTACTTCTTTTTGTATATTTTAACATAATATATAGCCTATGTTCACCTGGAAGAGCAGTGGTGCCCTAGTAGTAATGAATAGGGTTACGAGTTGCTGGTTGTAGGTTCGAACCCTGGCAGGCAATTTGTGTAAATTATTTCATCACCACTGCTCTCTAAACGGTGAAGATAAACATAATTAGGAAACCGGCTTGTTCTTGAATCAAAAATTGACATGTGACATCAAGTAAGCCGCACTGGGCCCGCGTGATAAATTACAGTCCACTCAATCTCACCGAAAGGAGACAGGTTAACTCGTCTTCAACACATCACATCCAACATTTTCAAACTGCAAAGCTGTCCACAAAATGACCTATTGACAATGATGTTAGAAGTTTTGAAACTAAAATCATTATACCAGCAATTGCCGCCAGCAAATAATTAAATAGTGTAATAGAGCTGCCCACCGGTAACCTATAAACACACAAATAGCCCTCGCAGTGGCTAAGTGCGGCAGACGCAGTGGCTCGGAAGGGTGGCTACTGAGCCATGCCGCCCCAGCCGCGTCACCGGCGCGACAATTATGTCAATTTACCTTCCATTCAGCTGGGCGTAAATCGTGATGAAGCTCTATTTGATTCTTTCACAAGTTGACTAAATCTAAACCACTAAAAATTATATAACATAAAAAGATATGTATAACATTATGTCATGATGCACTTAACAGTTTACGAGAACGTTATTGGAACATTTTAAATTTTGTTTAGACAGAAAGAAAGAAAGTAAAGGTACTTATTGTGACTCGCACAGGAATACGCAGTACGAAGCATCTGGTACTTGTTGACAGGCCTACAATGTCCTCCCATACCTGTTAACACTATAATTTGAAAACATTGTACGAGCCAATTATTTTTAAACGAGAAACCGCGGAGTTTCTTGCCGGCTCTTCTCCATAGGAAATTACGTTTTGAAACAATGCACCTAGCTTTTGACGTTTCATAAGTGCCCTTTTATGTGAAATGAAATATTTTGGTTTTGACTGCTTTTAAAGTAAACAAAATCTAGCCCAACTCAAGTCACCCGATTTGATCTCAATCTACATTAATGTTGTGCACAGGTAAAACTGTTTGTTTTTTGTAAGAGGTAATCTTTGGAAGTACTGATCTGGTTACAAAAAATCTTTTACGAACAGAAAGGTATTAAAGAGAGCCAGTGAATATTTTTGCACCGGCAGTGGTGGCCCAGTGGTGAAGGTCGCGACTTACAAGTGGTAGGTCGTAGGTTCGAACCCAAACAGGCGCTTTACTATGTGTAAATTTCATAACCACTGCTCTCAAAACGGTGAAGGAAAACATCGTGAGGAAACTGGCATGTCTTAGAACCAAAAATTCAAAGACGTGACATCCACCAAACCGCACTGGGCCCGCCTGGTGGATTACAGCCCACTCCCTCTCATAGAGTCGTTCAGTTAGTGAGAACGTCAAAGCTGAACCGAAATGAAGCTAGTTGCCATCATATTGTCTTCTTCATCCATAATTATATCTCTATAAGCCGTTATCTCAGTATTCATAACTTTTCTAGCCACAAAATCATAAATAGTATGCTTGATTTTCTTCAGTTCTTATGGCCATGCACATATTACAATTATGAATCAATAGGAATAAAACATGGTGGCGATTTGGTTATCGCATTAATTAAAACCACACAATTATGTATTTTAAACGAACACGATGAAAATAATTAATAACAATTAACATTTTAGCAATTTTTTTATCTTTGATTGTTAACAACATTAAACTTAATTTGTGATTATTTGGTAACCATTCCATAAAGTTTGCGTTAAAGATACCATCGCCCCCTGCGTGTCTATAGTGCCTTATCATCAAGGGTGGTTTATTTTGTGCCACTTTTTACGCTATTTAATTTATTTGAAAAATACTTTTTTTTTGTAAAATATTTATTTTAGTGTTTTAACAGACTGATAAAAACTTGTAATAATCGCCACTCTATTTCCTTTTCTAGGGTTCCGAGTTTCCGACTTTAAATGGAAACCTACAGAACCTTTATAACACCACTGTTTTTTGCGTCTGTCACAGGTTCATTAAGTTATAATTTGGAAGAAGCCAAAATATTTAATTAAGAAGAATACACTTCTACGTTTTTATCTCAGAAGATGATTATGAAAAAAAGATCGAAGAAAAAAATATTCTGGTTCGCCAAGTTTATTTCTAAAACGCTAATCAACTTGTATCTTGATGAGAACAGTTTCGAGTAAACAAGGTTTTTGTGAAGCCCTTTTTTAAGTTAATTAAGTCTCTTCTTTATTAAATCAGTTAATGAGTTATTTGGATATAATAAAATAATTAACACAATTCATGTTTGTTTTCCACCACCGATTGAAAACTTCGCAATGAACATTTTAGTGAGAATGCGTGGCAGTGATTGTTTCAATCCTAACTAACTATAATATTATTATTAATGCAAAAGTAAGTTTGTTTGTGTGTTACGCTTTCACACCAATATGGCTACACGGATTTGGATGAAATTTGGCACACAGATAGACCATGGCCTGGGTAAGGAAATATGCAACTTTTCATTCTACATAGCAGACGAAGTTGGAGACAGGAGCTGAATAGTGCACAATTACAGACTAAAAACTTTAGGTATTAAAGTTTTGTATGGAGAGTCAATAATTCTTTCGCGATAACGATGTTGGTCCCATAGAGGAAGTTGTTCAGTATGATGGTCTGTACCACACCCTTAAATATGACAACACCTTTTTTATACATGCTGGTGGTCAATGTTTAACTTTCAATATAGACAAACTCTGCAACCCTGGGCTGTTCCGAAAACGCCAGCAATACTTAAGCAACTGTGGTCATGCGAGACTTTATTTCCTTCTCGGCAAAAAGTTGCAGGCTTATATTATTAATTCGAAAAGGAACTGTTTTACTACCACATTTTTCTCATAAAACCAGAGGCACTCAAAAATTTTCCGGATGTTCTCGTATTTCTCATTACCGCTGGTTGACGTATTTTTTTACGTTATTTTGTAGGAATTCGCAATGTATGGATAATTCTGGGGTAAATGCAGAGAATTGAGCGTCTCTGGTAGTAAGTGCAAAGCTCTGGCTATCTATCGCAAAAATGAGGATGTGTTACTGAAAACGATAACCAACAATGGTAAGGCGGCTATATTGTAATAACAGGCTTAGCAACAATGCTGCTGTCTTCGAGTATGTAATAGAACGCCGAACCGTGTTTAAAAGATGTTTCAGCCGTACTGATTAAATGTGTATTATTAATATGAAATCTACTAATTAAAACTACTTCTTGCATTTGTGTGATTCTCATTCAATTCGCTCTGGAGATAACACAAGTTACGACCAACAAAACTGAACAAAGTCCCACTTTGATTCTTCAACTTGTTACCAAAGCATTCATTTAAAATTAACACCATTCATCAGACCTACAGTGCAAAATATAATCTTGAAAGAAAGTTTCATCTCTAAATTACGTAATAACAAAAACATTTGCGGCTACATTTTCTCAAGGCGCCATAATAAAACTGAAAGGTACACAAAAACCCACTCATAACACAAATATAATAACCGTAAACTTAAAATGACTGTGCAGGTCAACACTGGTGCGAGTCGTGACCCAATTCCTGCACAAACGACCTATATTTATGACATACTGACATTAACGTTGCTTATAGAATCAATAGCATTTGACGGACCGGTAAGCGAGGGTTGAATGCATCAATAACCTTAATTGTTGGGATTATGAGTGCCTGTTAGAATTTAACGTGATTAAATAGTCTACTATAGAGGTACACCTCTACCTAATAGAGGCGTGATGTTATGTTATATTAAATATAAATATTGCCTTAGAGGAAACCAGGAATTAAAACTAAGTAGGTGTTGCTCGCGACTTCGTCTGCGATCCAGGATGAAAAGTAACTCATGCCTTTATCTAGCTCATGTTCAATCTGTGTGAAAAATTTCGAACAAATCTGTTCTGCTGTTTTTGCGTGATTGAGTTATAAACATCTAAACATCCAAACTTTCATTTTTATAATATTTAAAATATTTGACTATGTTTTTGCTTGTGAATTTGTCTGAGACCCAAGACGAAAATAGCCTATATTCTTACCTAAGTCATGGTCTGTCTGTGTGCCAAACTTCATCCAAATCCGTTCAGCCGTTTTTGCGTGAAAGCGTAACAAACAAACTTACTTTCGCATTTTTTGTTAGAATTCAAGCAGCTGCTGCCCGCGACTTCGACAGCGATCCAGGATGATAAGTAGCCTGCGTCCTTTACTCAGGTAATTGTCTATCTGTGTGCCAAATGTCATCTGAATCCATTTAACCGTTTTGGCGTGAAAACGTAACAAGTAAACAAACAAAAAAATACACTTTCGCATTTATAATACATTAATATATTATATTAAGTTACGATTAGTATAATCGTTGGTCTAGTGGTCGCAATCGCTACTGCTGACCATGAGGTCCTGGGTTCGATTCCCAGGTCGGGCAACGTGTTATTGGGTTTACCTATCTGGAATTTCTCAGTAGCAGCCCGAAGTCTGGATTTGTGCCCGGTAGATGGCAATAGGCTCGCCCCTTATTACATGGGACTTAAACATAACTGGCGAAATGTGGGTGTACTATAGGCACACCTCTGCCCAACCCTTCGGGAAAACAAGGCGTGATGTTATGTTAGTATAATATCAGAAACTTGTCCTAAAAGTATTCTTTAAAATAGTAGTCCCTTGGGCCCATAGTCCTGCAAGTCCCACTCCGAGTTTATGACCACCACGTGAACACACGGGAAGTGGAAAACTTACAAAGTGCTCAGGTGTGTTTCTAGCTCAAGCTAAGCTACAAACTTGCGGCGAGATTAATCCTACAACGGGATTACTCTGCAGATTTGAAATAGCTGGTGGTTCTAGGTAAGTTTGTTTTTCACTCAGTATTCACGTGAAACTGCCTAGGTGGAGTTTTGTTTTAAGCGTATAGCAATTTATGGTTAGAAAACATAGCTATTAGCAAAAATAAATGAAATTATTTATTCTGTGAATTGGATATTAAAATCACTTTTAAACGTTATTAAGTAATAATAATAATATACATTTATTAGACCAAAATAAAAATACTTATGCTTGAAAGTAAATCAGTTACAATTGTGACTCATTGTAAGCTTCTGTTGCCGAACTAGGTTTATAGCCTGTGTATCAGCACGCAGAGCCTCAAGCTCTGGGGATGCAAGTTTGAACTTACGAACAAAAAGCAACAGCTTCTACAAAATATGAACTTAATTAAGTAATTTAGTTAAATTAAAATTTAAAGTAGTTACTTTAAAAAAAAAATAAAGGGTAGCTGTCCTTTAGGTGAGCATCGTGAAGAAGGGTGAGTTTTTGTGTGTTAGAGGGTGTGTAGGGAATTAAATTGCTAGTAGATTCTTATATGGAGACAATAGATTGTCTCCATATAAATCACTATTTTAAGACGGTCAGTAAATTTTCAGTCTCATCATATGTTAACTTCCAAAGCCACAGAGATACCGAGTTCTATATGTCTATATTCTCTATGAAGAATTCGGTATCTCTGTGGCTTTGGAAGTTAACATACGTCTAAATCTACG
Source organism: Dasypolia templi (assembly GCA_963555695.1). Taxonomy (NCBI): domain Eukaryota; kingdom Metazoa; phylum Arthropoda; class Insecta; order Lepidoptera; family Noctuidae; genus Dasypolia; species Dasypolia templi. The sequence continues at coordinate 20,996,318 of OY743155.1, read as the reverse complement.
AATAAAAGCCATTTTTGAGTGATATAACCTCTTACATACAGGTAAACCCTTCCACCTTCTTAACAACGTTGGATTGAACTCCAAGATAGCATGTTGTTTTGATACAATACTTAAGACAAACAGTTGGCGTACAGTCAGCACCTCAGTATTCATAAAGAAGTGTGGTTGAGCAACGGAAAGGCTTAAAGGTACAGAGTCACAGTACGGTTTTTTGTGAAACTTCAAATGGCTATATCGTAGTTTTCGGAGCACCGCCCCAAGACGATATGTAATTAGTGACTGACAAAGCGCGTAATAAATTTGCTTTAGGATTATAGGGATTTATTATAAATGTCTCAATGATTTAAAGATGTAGGTAAGCTTACGAATCCTTTTACTCAGCAATTGAATGTGTGCCTTGAAGCTAAAGTTTACGTCAATAACAACGCTCAAATATTTCATTGTCTTTGATCGTTCCAAAGGATTGCATAATTACACCTAATGAACTGAAACTTCAATCCGTAGCCTTTTAACCGATTCAAAAAAGGAAGTTCTGTTTTTTCTTTCTCATACATTAGTTCCATTTGTTATGAGTTGCTAATTACTCCCTACCCCGGGAAAGAAAATACATTGTCTGTTTACAAATGCAAAGTATTCATTATCCCCTTGTTTTCTCTACTTAATTACTGGCTTCTTGTTTAGAATGCTAATGTAAGCGATACCTTTGATCCGGCCTCCGCGCGCCTGTGTGAATTTTTAGAGCAGATTCCGTTTGACTGACGCTTTGGAAATTGCGCAGAAATTAGGCGCTTTTAAAAAACTAGACATGAAGTAACTTTTAGAATTCAATTAATTGAGTTAATCCAATTATTTTATTTATAGAGTGGTTTGTTTTAGGAAAATCGGGGAATCCGAAGTTAACAGTGGTCAATGTTGTCTTCTTTTGCTCACAAAAGTAAAGGCAGGCATAATATTTTCCTAAGCATTTTCATAATTTACTTACACATTTCCTACGCATTCTGCCTTCTTGTTATTAGTTGACACAAGATAAACAATCGTGTATAACCACCTATGTAGGTACTACACTAAACATTGTTAGACTGAGGACACACGAGACATTACTATCAAAGAACCTGTCGTCCGCTTCCGTTGCCGCCACAGGAAACTGACAACTCTCGGGGAAATAGTCCGTGCATAGACGTGGTACACAATACGGGCACGTGAGTCTATGCCTTATAGATGAGAATGTACGTAGTTTAGGATGGTTCTCAATAAGGGCGTTTTGTGTGGTTTTCGGAAATTTGTAAACTCTCTTTTAGACTGGCTTTCCTCCCACCAAAGCTGGCTAAAATGGCTTCATATCAAAATTTACCCCGCTTATCAACTAAAACCGGCCAAGTACGTGCCGATGTCGCACGATGTCGGGATGACTATTTACGCATGCACAGTATCGATATTTTCGAACGCAAATATTAAAATAACATTGTACTTCTCGATGTAACTATTTTCGATTACAACCACGTAACTTGGTTTATAAGCTATGCGGTTAACCCTCAAGTCAACTTTAAAAGTTCAGTTAGTGTTTAAAAATACCAAAAATTAAAAACAAGCGCAAAACTTAAAAAAATGCCCTCATCGTTTGATGTTCAAAATTTGTTTGACGCGCCGTTAAATATTTCAACTAGATGTGCCATGTTAACGCCTGAGCACACTAATTGTAGTCTAGTATTGCAGACACGATTAATCTGTTTCGAGATGATGGTACGTACGTAAAAAGAAAATATGAAAGAGAATTGATCGCTAAATCAGTTACAACCTCAATGTTACTCTCTAAAGGAAAAACATAAAATCAATCACATACTCAAATAAAGTAAACAGCCAAAGTGCAGCTTTGCTAAGTATCAGACCGTCTCCAACCGAATCAGTTAACGGTGTAAACGATTACTTTGTGAAAATTGGAAAAGAATTAGCTGAGCAAATTCAACCCTGGACCATGGACCAAATAGCCCTCTGTTCGACCTAACATTTCCCGGGCGCAAACTAATTCCTTATATGCCATTGGACACGGACCCAATGGAAAGAATTTTGATGAGCTTGAATTTGTCCAGTGACTCAGGATGGCACAGTATCTCTACTTGTGTTTTAAAATATACAGGGTGGAAGGGACATCGACGCACAACCAGTACATGATTCTGATTCTGAAAAAAAAAACAATGAAGGGGGCGTTGAAATTTTCTGTCGGTTAAAAAGAAACATCCTTTGCATTGGTTTTTTAAATATGTTTACAAAGATGTTGTTCTTATCATTTCCCACCTGTCTAACCTTTGTTCCAAAAATGACATATTCCCAGACCAATTTAACAAAATCCATTATTACACCGGTACACAAGGGAGGGAACAGAGATTATGTCAATAACTACAGACTGATTTCGGTCATACCAGCCCTGTCTAAGATTGTAGAAAAACTAACAAATACCAGACTCGTGGCAGGGAATATATGCCTGACGGTATTTCTGGATCTAAGAAAGGCTTTTGACACCGTCCAAGCCGGAAAGAGCGGGAATAAGAGGAACCCCTCTGCTCCCTGCGAAAGCCCCTTTATCATTGACCTGCAACGTGCAATGAACGTGCAATACGTGATGATAGGATATCGAACGTTTACAATCTGATTTTAGATATGGTTTATTACTTTTAATTAATGTGTTAATATTAATAGCCTCTGAATATCTATCATCATTTCATCATATCATATCACTATCGCAAGGTTTTGCTCAGGGTAGCGCCTAAATGAAATTTAATATATACGAGTATGTAATGCATGATTCTGATTTCAATTAAACATCTCGCCTGTTCTCTTGAAGCGGCTCAAAGGGTTAGGGAATCGTGTTTAGTCGGTGCACACACATTTTTCCTTTTGTGAAGTCCAATGTAATAGCGTGCGAGCATATGCCATTGAATTGGCACAAATTCGAGACTGCGCTGCTGAGAATTATTCTAATTATATACCTAACCAAAGGAAGGAGGCCTTAACTCATCAGTGGGTAGAACTACGATGCCTATGATGATGATTATGATCTACTTTAATATATAAAATTCTCGTGTCGCAATGTTTGTTACCAAACTCCTCTGCAACGTGCATATCGGGTAAGTCTGAGAATCGGTAAATGTCTAAATGTCAAAGTTAAATATTTAAATTATAAATATTAACCCCTAAATGTTATATTTTATTTTTTTAAGAACATTTTTAATTTATTTAGTATTGAAAAATGCATACATCTTCAAATTTTCACCCTTCTAGGATCAACCCCTGTTTTTTAAATGCGATTTTTATGTTATTCTGTTCGATTAAACTTAAATTAATCTTCAACACTGGAGTAGGTATGAGAACGAAGCCGGCATCCTTTCTCTCACTCTCTATACAGTTTTCGCACATTTTTTATTTTTTATTTGTGTCTTGATCGTAGCAGTGAAAAAAAGAAAGAAAGAAAGAAAAATTGTTTATTCTTCACAAACACAACGCACATAATAAAAATAAAATAAAAAACACAAATTACATCCAAATAAAGTAGCCAAAGTCCTCGTATTCAGAATGTCACATAAAAATGACGTTTTTAATTTTTGTCCATTGCCTGATGTCACTCAGCACCAAAGACAATACACATTGCTCTGTGTGTGTGTGTTGCGGTTGCGACACTGGCAAGGCAAATGACAATAACGTATTACGTAACACCAACAATACAAACAAAAACACGATTGCGAAGTGAAAAATGACTACTTTTCTTAACAACTATACAAGAACTATAATTAAATCTGTGCGTCACATCTGTGCAAGAACAGGTCGTTGCTCAGCAAAATGCTGTGACTTCGGACCAACCTATTGTCAACAGCGCTGATTATCGTCGTCATATCATTTTAAGTTTTCGGTGCAACTCACATGTTAATTTTATTCTCCTATTGAATTGATCATTATTTTTCAGTGGTATTATTATTCATTTATATTTTATTAATCTAATGTATAAAATTTTCGTGTCACACTGTTTGTAAAAAAACTCATTCGAAACGGCTCGACCGATTCTTATGTTTTTTTTGTATATTCCGTAGGTCTGAGAATAAAACATAAACTATACAAAAATAAGCAAAACAACGTTTCGCGGGGTCATCTAGTAATACAACAAATTTGCTGAATAAATCTTGTTAAACATAGATGTGTTATCACAGCGATCTCACAACGATCGATCATTTCGATCGATAGATATCAAATCGAGTTTTTAATTAAGCCTCTTTGGCAATAGCAACGGTGACAAAGCTAAGTAGACGATTGTGGTGGTATAAACACGTTATACAATAGAATGGAAAGTGACAAGAAACTTTAGTAAGTGTGAATGGATGTGATGAAAAGAGGCAGACCGAAAAAGATATATATGGGTTGTGTGAAAACAACAGGAAGAAAGTGACCACTGATATGATGGTTGAATAAAAAACCTGAGCTGACTTAAAATAAAATTGGTTTAAGAGCAGCATGTCGATTATGTAAAAATCTCACCTTGAAGACTTGCGCGGAGTGCGCTGTCAGTGTCATCCCGTCTTGGTCAATTGCAAGCATAAGTGGCACTGACAGCTCACACCACGCTCACTTCACCTTAGTTTTCACGGTGAGATGGTGAACACTACAGGAGTAGGTATATGAGTCCCTACGCTAAACAGCCAAGCTTGCTACAACTATATACTCTAACGTTGTTATGGAATAATCATCATCAGCCTAGCCTTTGCGCGTTCCAAATAAAAAAATAAAAATACAACAGGAACTTTGCCTAGAATGCATGGTGACAAAAGAGTCAGTTCCTACAGTAGATTTTCAGAAAAAGCACTTCTCCTGCTCCGAGTGCCCCGTACGCGGTGCGCCACGTGCAGTTGTTCTTGTACTAGCATCCAAAACAAACTAAAATATCGCGTAATCAGGTAGCAAAGTACTTCTTCGAATAAGTAAAATAAATTCTTGAGGACATATGTAACTCGTGACGTCGATAACTGATACGCCCCGAAAAATGCAATGTACAACTTTCAAAATAAAACCACTGTTATCCATCCTTTTTTTTTCCTCGTTCGTTTTGGGGTTTTTGTATAAACGGATATATCAACCCCATCGTGCCTTTTACCAATGTAACATAACACTTATAATTAGTGCATAAACTATCCTAAACATTTAACAATATGCAAAATACTTTGTGTTAAAGATAGAAGTCACCGATGAAGGACTGATATTAAATAACATAACTTTTTGGCACCTTCTGAAGTAGGTTGGGATAAAATTGCACCGTATCGTCCGCTTTACTGTTATTGACACAGATACCGTCAACCGACATTATGACTGCTAAGCATTCATTTACAAACAAAGCATTCATAATCAAATTGAACAGGACAGCGTAGGCCAACCGGTCTCACTCCGCACTTCAAATTTATTTTATTTATTTATTAGGGTACACCAACAGCTTTTGTATACAAAATATCAAATAACAATAGATAGCAGTTATGTGCTTGTCGGCGTGATCTTTGTAGCTAGTAGGCGCCTAGAGCTATTATATCAATTTAAATTAATAAACAAGCTGTTAAATTAATTAACAAGCTGTTGGAATAAATAAGTTGATTGAAGCAAGTGGCAGTACGAACCTTTGACCGAAGTGAAGAATTCGAATCGAGCACCAGCACCGGAGAGTCGTGATACGAACCGTCTCACCTGTTACGTGTATGGACAACCACATCATCCGGTGAGCTCGTTCCTTTTCTTTTTAATAGATAATGTGCTAGTTCGTTTGTGGCTTTTAGCTTTTTCAAAAAGATCCCGGGCACTATGCGCTGTGATTTAGTTTACCTTACAGGTATAGATAGGTAAAGAAAACGTTAAATATGAATCGCAGAATACTGAGCCGTGGTGAAGTTCAACACGTCAGTGTCCTTTTTTGTTTCATGTTGTGCCTGTCAACTCAATTACAGAACCAGTTATTATAGGTAGAGATCTATTAGATAGTGGTATCCATGTACGTACAGATATTGATAAAATTACATTATATTCGGGGAAGAAGTTAACGTTACTGAAGAGATTTATTATTTATGGTTAATTGAACTTACCTAAAGTGAACTTCAACCATAATTATACGAGTTGCTGCATCCGTAGATATTTAATAAACCATGTAGTCCGTTTTCTGTTATACTGCATCATTACACAAATTTTAGATCTTTAAAAAAAAAAAAAAAAAACAAATGTAAGAATCGGTGACTGGCTACACTTCGTAGTGTCACCACTTGTCAGTAGATGGCGCCATAATCATTCGTTTTAGAGTTATCTAATTTGTCATTTTTAAATTTCTTGGGGATATTCATTTTTGGGAGGGTCGGGTTCTTAAATCTCTACGGATTATCTCACTGTATAGGTCCTTGATCTATATTGATCAAGGACCTATACAGTGGGAACCATGGTTAACTTGGCCAATAGGGTGCTACTAATACGCCGGTTGCTTCGTCATTAATTATTTTCCTAATGCATTTCAATATAATTGAAAAGGGAGGGAAGGCGAAAGAAAATCGCCCCATCTTAGGGTAAACGCATCTATGTCGTAGGCATCCGGATCTCGTTTCCAAGATACAAATTTAAAACATTTTTTATTAATTCGAGAGGCAAACAGATCTACACTTGGGAGCAAATAAATCGAGCCACTACCTTTTTTCACGTAAAATGGTAAATATTTTTGGGAATATGGAACGTATCAATTCGAACTATATATCGCCTAAAAGTTAAGTTAATAACCTTAACAATGAGGGTAAATTATTGAATAATAACCTTATTGAATGATAAATTATTGGCTCTGCAAGAAAAATGGTAATTTTGATAGAAAATTTAGTAGGGCTAAAACAGTCCATAAAAACAATAAAAAACAAAATTATTGCAAAAAAAATATTCTTAATAACTGGTATTACCCCCCCCGTGCCCTGATGCATTCTTGTAGCCTATTAGTCATCGATCTGATCAGAGTTACGATGACATATTGTGGTATGTTCTCCCACACTTCAAGCACAGCGACTTTAAGCTCGGGAATGGATGAAACAGCGGGAACCCTGGCTCGGACTCTCCGTTTTAGCTCGTCCCATAGGTGTTCGATCGGGTTCAAATCGGGACTTCGTGCTGGCCATACCATTTGTTGGATCCCGATCGCAGACAAGTATTCCGTAACGATCTGCGCGGTATGAGGTCTCGCATTGTCATGCATAAACAAGAAATTTTCTCCGACAAAACCAGCATACGGCATTACGTGGTCTTCAAGAATATCAGTTATGTATCGGTCAGCTGTTAATCCACGTCTACCACTGCCATCGTTGGCGGGGTCGACGAAGACAAGTTCCGTTTTTCCGTCTAGAGAAATTCCTCCCCACACCATACAAGAACCACCACCAAAACTCACAGTTTCTCGAATGCAACATTGGGCAAATCTTTCACCAGGACGTCTATACACTCGGTTTCTCCCGTCATTGCTAAAAAGACTCTTGACTCGTCAGAAAACAAAACTGACCTCCAGTCTTCTAACGTCCAATTAATGTGTTCTCGAGCAAACTCCAAGCGAGATCGGCGATGAGCTACAGTCAATTTTGGGCCAGTTGCTGGTTTGTGTGATGTTAAATTTCGTTCCTTTAGTCTTCGTCTCACTGTCCACCTACTGATTGCGACACCTCGAACGTCACGTAACGCTTGCTGTAGCTGAACAGCATTAAGTCCACGGTCGCGCAACGAATTGGTTGCAATAAAGCGGTCGTCACGTTCTGTTGTTGCCCGTGGTCGGCCAGTTCCAGGTCGCCGAACAAAAGCACCAGTCTCCAGATACCTGCGGTATACCCGCTGTACCTTTGAACGACTCAAATGAAGTCTGCGTGCCACTTCACGTTGTCCGTGTCCAACCTCAAGTAAAGCTACAACTTGGGCAGCTTCCGTCGGTGTAGTATCCATTTTATCAGGTTATTTTGATTACACAGACACAGATTAAGACAACAATAACAAGTAATATGGGTATGATTAACAAAAACCTCAAATTTAATCTTTTCTTAACAGAGTACAATAAAAATGTCATAAGCAAATTAAATGCGATAATTTTATTCTACCCTTTAAACTTTAATTAAAATGAAATTTTGACAACTAACTACCCTCATTGTAAAGGTTATTAAATACCCTTTTAGGCGATATATGTTTCGAATCGATGCGTTCCATAATACCAAAAATAATAACCATAATGCGTGAAAAAGGAAGTGGCTCGATTTATTTGCTCCCAAGTGTATTTCTGGTTGACCGAAATCACTTACTATCTCGGAAACAAGATTCGTGTAATTCCCACTCTGTATCAATGTTCGAGACGCTTGAGGCTTTATCAGCATCAGTATTTTCACATGATCTTATATAAGATGCAAATATGAAAAGCTTTCTTCGTTCGCACCACTGCCATATCTCTAGAGTTATATTATTCAGGTGTGGGAACTGTATCCCACCCATTATATTAATATATGATATGGCGGTGTATTGGTATTATATCGATCCATTTAGTTAATTAACAAGCTGTTGGAATAAATAAGTTGGTTACTGCTATATTTCATACTTTCATTTAATATGTCGGACTTCTGCCTTCAGGTCATTTCATGGTGATTTTTTGAATAAGAAATTGTGAGTGAAATAAAGTGATTTTGCTATAACTAGTGTCTCTATTTTCTTCGTCCGACAATCCACGCCTACTTACAAAGTTCAAGTGTAATATCGCTGATGAGGGCCTATCCCGATATGCTTATAAAGTTGCTAATAACAGGTGAACCAACATTCTCAAATACAGTTATATCCTAAGGTAAAAGTATACAAATTTAGTGGTAACAAACTATATAAACGAATACAAAAAGACATAAGTTATAAGATTACAGAGGTTGCAAGAAATACCTACATACTAATACAATTAAATTAATGTTTAAATTTTGCGAGTTTCGTGCTTTGGGAACTCAGCATCAAACTAGCAGCATTTTAGAGGAAGCGATGCTGCGACTGATTACGAAATTTGTTGTACCAAATAGAAGAAAACATCGCTTTCTCTTCCCTTTAAACTTTAAATATTCTGGTCCATCAAATACAGGGTGGCGATTATGTCATCTCCCGGCTGAGCCTATTGAGAAGTGAGCTTATTCCTATATTTGTGTTGGATGCTTTAGTGTGTAGCATATTTATTGGAAGATATAATTGTATAGATTTTAAGTTCGTCGGCAAACATTGGATATTTACAGTGATCGATTTGGACAGTAATGTCGTTAATAAAGAGCAAAAATGAACCGGTGCAAGGTGAGAACCCTGAGGAACTCCTGAATCGGCATAGTATGTATAAGATTCGTACCATTATCAACAAGAATTTGCGATCTATGAAACAAATAATATGATAACAAGTTTCTATGTGAGCCATGCACACAATTATGATCTAACTTGGACAGCAACAGAGAATGGTCAAATTTGTCAAACGCACTGCTGAAGTCCGTGTACACGGCATCTACTTCTTGTCTGTTGTCAAGAGCTAGAGGTCACTTCTGACACAAACTGGACGAGGTTTGTTTCTACGCTGCGTCCAGCTGTGAAGCCGTGCTAACTTGATGAAACAATTTTATCAATGATAAATTAAAATTATTTATTTGACTAGATAACAATGACACATATTATGTTAGTTAGTTAGATACAGTGGCGACCAAAAGTCCATAGGCATTCTCACAAAGCAATAGCTTGACGTTTAGTTTGACTTACGACTTTCTATTTCCAAGAGACACACGCATAATCATTGTCGTCAACAAGTGATTGTCGTTCATAATTTCAACTTATTAACATGAGTCAAGATAGCCTAGCGGTGAAGCGCGTGCAGATAAAATCAAAATCAAAATATTTTATTTCACATACACCTTATTTTATTTTTTTGGGTGGGAAATCATCAAATGACTTCTCTCGCTCTGGGTGGAGCTGGAGGGCGTGTCAGACTTTTACTGACTAAAACCCACCCGTGTTCCTTCAGTTGCCTGTGCCAGGGCCACGGTTTTCTCTGTGGAATAACTCGCGACCCTGAGGCGTCGGCCCTATCGGACCCCGTCATTTTGTGCTGACATCTCTTTGAGGCGCGCGTGGAACACAACGCGCCGTTGACCTACCCATGGCTCGCCGTCCGCAAGCTTCGCCTACGGTGGCCGGGAATCTGCTTGCGATTCCCGACGCCCAGGGCGTCTCCTGCGGCGACTAGGGGCGTGAGGGCCGGCGCAAGGCTCTCTCCCTCACGCGCTCCGCCTCCTCCTTTGCGAGCATTACTGCTTCGCAGAAGGAGGTGACGGCTTTCCATTCCCTCTCGCTCCGTACCATGGCCTGGACCAGGGCCAGACGCGAGAGATCGCCGCCGCCAATCGCCTCCGCGAGGACACTGCGGTGCTCCGCCCAAGCTGGGCATACCTCCACCGTATGCTCCACCGTGTCCTCCGGGCGATCCACACAATGGTGACACCCGGGCGTTTCCTCCCGCCTTATGCGAAACAGGAAGCTCCCGAAACAACCGTGTCCGGTGAGGACCTGTGTCAGGCGGAAGGTGAGGACGCCGTGGCGCCTCTCCAACCACTCCTCAAAGAGGGGACTTACCGCCGCTATTGTGGCGTGCCCAATTTCTCATACACCTACATGGGCATTTATGAAACGTCAGATTCTAGCTGCACGGTTCCAATTGGTCGTTTCCTAAGGAGAAGAGCCGGCAAGAGATAGATGCGCGAATGTGAGTTCATATCTCACGCATAAATCTATAAGCTTTTTGTAAGTTTTTGCTTGATTGAAAGTAATGGGACAGAAATATAATATTCTTTATCTTGTTCGCTTTGTCCACATATCGTAAAGTAAAAAAGGTTGAGCATAGAAAACTAAACAAGGAATTGAGATTTCTGTGAGGTAGACATGAGTTTTACGAATGTTTAACTTGATCGGAATGAACGTTGTCGATTGATTGTAGTTGTTGGTTAGTGACGTGTGGTTTAATAGATAGCAGTATTGTATTTATTCTCAAAATCAGGCAAATATTAATATTGAGGCGAGGGCGACTATTATTGCGCTGCATAAAAGTGGTATTAATAGAACACCAATATCTGATAAAACCGGACTAAATGTGAGTATTATATTTGTCGTGGATGGATGGCACCACAGTACAGCGGACAGCGCCATCTAACAATTTGATTCAGAAACGAATGATCATGTGATCGGAAACGCAAGCGAGCCCTACCGCTTGGACACGATCGTCGGTAGAGGAGATTCAGTGAGGACTGGCGGAGAGACCCGAGTGTTGCGACAGTCAACAGAATACGGTCGAGTTTGGACAGTCTTGGCAAACGCTCGGTACCAACGCACGTGTCGGTTTCCGTTGCTTGTGTTTATTTCGTTAGCCAGTGTATTAAAGTTATTTTTAATTCGAATTATCTTTTCGTTCGAGTACCCACTACAGTGCCCACACTAAAAATGTGTCGGATCCTGAAGAAGATTAATACCTAGATGTTTTGTTTTAATTATTAAATCAAAAATCGAACGTTATTTATCCAAATTAGACTGAGAATCAGCACTTTTCGAACGTCAAAATTACATAAGACAGTCCCCCAAAACGCCCGCCCTTCACCACTTCCTAGTGCTTTAGCTGGCAATTTTAAGTAATTACCGAATCATTAAATTAATTGCCATACGACAACTAGCCACGCCAATGCCAAAAAAAAAGATAAAAAAAATAATTGAATGTACACATAAATTCACGCCTTCTTCCCATGGGGGTAGGCAGAAACCACAGAAAGCCACCTGCTACGTTCCTTACATACTCCTTTTGCCTCGTTTACGTTCATACATCTGGTCATACACGAGCGCCGGTTGAGAGTACTTCGTACTACTACACCTGACTTTTCTGAAGAACATCACCAATAAGGTCAGTATATGTCTTCCTAGGGCGCCCCCTCCCGGCGTTTCCACTCACATCTGCCTTGTAAATACCTTTTGTTAGTCTCCTTTCATTCATCCGCTCAACATGACCAATCCATCTAAGCATACTCTTTTAAATTTTTGTCACTACATCTTCTCTTAAACCACACCGTTGCCTTATCACATCATTCCTCAGCCTATCATTCAAAGTCACACTACACATGCTCCGCAAGGAACGCATTTCCACAGCATTTATTCTGCTTTCATGCTTCTTTTGCCACACCCAACATTCACTTCCATACATAAGCGTAGGCACCAGCACGCTATTGTGAACAGCCAGTCGTGCCTTCTTGGACATCAACTGGTTGGTCACAATTGCATGTGTAGCAACATTCACTTTATTTCCCGCATTCACTCTCCTTTCGACATCTCCATCAATCTTTCCATCCCTTGTAAACAGACTCCCCAAATATACGAACTCACTTACTTGTTCCACACTCTCACCATTTATTTTCACATCACAAACCGATACATCCTCTTCTCTTTCAAACACCATGACTTTCGTCTTATTTACATTTATATTCATTCCTTTCCTCTTATATGCTTCATCCATCACATTCACCATGTCTTGCAACTGTTCTGCTGACGATGTAAGTAGCACTTGATCGTCTGGATAGAGCAGGCATTTAACAGGCAACTCATTCATCGTCAATCCACATTGAGGTTTAGTTTCAAACTTCTTTTCGTCAAGAAAATTAACACTTAAGCTATAACCCCAATATTATAATTCATTGTGACGTTACATTAAAAGCATAAAGTCTTAATCATTATATTAGTTTTCAATAAACTCTGCTGAATACCTATAATAAGTGGGTATCAACAATTATATTTGTGTTATTAGAATATTCTTTCCTTGTTATGTTATTATGAATTGAATGTGACGTCACAATTGTCATAAAAGTTTGTTAATTTTATAAATATATAAAACGAATAAATATTTTTATTATCATATGCAGCACGATTTTTTTAATTCCACCTTCCAACACCGAAGAGTTAAATAAAAAATCACATAAATAGGTAAATAATACACTATGTAATATTTAACTTCTTATAAAAAATAAATAATAAGCATGAAACAAGCATAAATAAACATAAATACCCAACAAATTGTTTCATAAAATTCAAAATAAAATATAATTTATGGCCAAACCGCTACCAGCACATGTTAAAATTACGCAAATTTTAGCAATGCCATAAACTGGCCAGATCACGCGCATGATGGGTGTCCAACAAAAGTGACGTTAATATATTTTTGTTTCGTGCATTGCGATGCGAGTACGCGACGATACACGAGTGTGTGCAGTGCAAAACTGCGATCTTTGTGGTGTGTGGCGTTAGAACACATACAGTCGTACCGCGAGTTCACAGCAATATGACTCTTAACGTGCCTATGCACTTTTGAGCGTTTACTGTACAATAAATTTATAAATCTTCGACGGCGCACCTGCCCACCGAACAGTGCTGGCCTGGTTCCATACCAATGCTTGAAGATGCTTATAAGCTCGAGACACACAAGCTTATAACTTCAAGTTTCTTCCATAATATATCGTAGGAAACCAGATCTTAAGCCCTAGACAGATCGAGGAAGCAAGCGAAAACAGGTGCTCATCGTTTTGTGTAGTACCTGACGGCCTACTTGAGACACGGAACTGCACTTTCTGTAGAAATTCCTGGCCGAAACCCGAACTGATTGTCGTGCAGCATGAGACGTTCGTTAAGCTGCAAAAAAAAAAATACAGACGAGAAATTTCAACGCCCCTGCGTTAAAATGTTTCCAAAAGGTTCAGAATCATGTACAGTAGCGCTCAAAAGTCCATAAGCAATCTCACAAAGCAATAGATTGATGCTTCGGTTTCACTTACGACCTTCTTCTATAAGTTGTTTATATACTATAGACACGCACAAACACTCACTTGGTCTGTAATTGATAGAAGTTCATAATTTCAACTAACATATGGCATGCTAGCTTAGTCGTTACCGTGCTTGGGAAGCAGCGCAGCGATTATGGCGAGCCCTGAGTTCGATTCTCATCTGCGCCTGCGTGATGTTATTTTCAAATAATATCTATGTCAAGTTTTTGATATGTTATTATGAGTGAGTTTATGTATGTATGTATGTATGATCAATTTTTGTTTCTTTTAATGAAATTATTTGAAGTGGTTCGATAATCATTCGATGCTTGTCTCGTTCATCTTGTTTCCATAAATAATAGATTTCTGTGAGGTACATGCAATTCGTTACGACTATTCACCTAATTGAACGTTGTTGGTTAGTGACGAATGTTTAAATCTGTTAATTAGCGGTGTTGTGCAAATATTAAAACATTGGCAAAAATTGTTGCGCTGCGTAAAAGAGGATGTAAATGATATGATAACACAAATATATATTGAAACCGGACTAAGTGTGAGTGTTATCATTTAAATATTTCGTATTTAACTAAATTTAAATTGTTATTTGTTTAAATTAGTGAATGACGAGTAAAATGTTATAAATATAAATTTTATATAGATGTCTAATAGTTTCACATTCTTTGTTCTAGACAAATACTGTGAGACTGTAGGTTAAGAGATGTGAGGAAGAAGGAATTCTAGATAGTTGGAGCGCTTATTTATGAAGTGGATGCTTATTTAAATAAGCCCACACAAGCTGAATGAGTATGCAACAAATGGTTTCATACCAACCGGACATTTTGCTGAATTAATTTAAAGCATCATTAAAAACTGTTCGCCGTGTACTCCGCGCTCAAAAGGTTGCATCTCCGAAGCCCTGCAAACAATAACGTAATAAACAAGAACGTTTAAGGCCCGGAATAGTTTATCCTGTATACTTAATTATAAAAATGAGGTTTAGTTTCAATCATCTTTTCACAGAACGAAAATGAAAATGAAAACTTAAGCTATCCTCAATATGTTACCTATATTATATTCACTAAAGCCAAATAAAATGTGAAATACTTAATGTAAAGAAACTGCCATACAAAACCACCTAATAAAATCACATATTCTAAAAATGATCGAAGCTTAATTGTTTATGCTGAAAAAAATCTACTTATCATTTTTTTTTTACATCTCACATGTTTAAATAAAACAAATTGCTTCTAAGTTCCTTGACATAGTATTGCACATCCTATTTGGCTGAAGAAGTTATTAATAAATAATCGTAGCGGTTATCTTTATGTAAAATATTAAAACAAATAAAAATGTTTTAATTTGTGTTTTCACTTCTAACGCATTAACGTGCCTATGCACTTTTCATCGCTTACTGTACTGAATCCATGTTGACAGTTTGTGGATGCCACCCTGTATTATGACATAATTGACTGTTGAGCTGAACTTTTTTTTTTGTTGTGATAGTGGCCACATTTTTTTTCTTTTTTCAAAATCTGTTAATGCAGATCAATATGTAAAAAAAAGTTAAGAACTGCTAAGACCGTTTTCTTTTGGCGCCAACAGTTTAGGTACCTGCCCCATCTCAAAAATCCATCCTGTGTATGTCGTGATAGACTGCTTAGCTCCATAAAGGTATAGCGTGATGATAACAAATGATTATCATCATGCTATACCATTATGGAGCTAAAGGTTAGATCTGAAACTGTCTGCAATATGTTAACCTTTTAGGTCTCCTTTTTTTGCGGTAAATTATAGAAGAATACGTATCAATTGCAGTATTGCAATAAGCGTGATGTGATAATATGTAGCAAACAGACTGACCTGACTGATAGGTCGAATCTACAGGGATAACTTACACCAATATTCTAAACTTGCCTAGTCGAGCCAAAGAAGCACAAATTAGCATATAGGTACCTAAGCATAATCACCTAATAATGTTCTCACTGCTTGGACACAGGCCTTCACTCTATGAGACGGAGTGGTGGGCCGTAATCTACCACGCGGGCTCAGTGCAGGTTGGTGGATGCCACATGTCTTCGAATGGTTTTGTTTATTTTGGTTCTAGGATAGGGCGCAGAGAGCCGTTCACAAGATCACCTTTAAACACTATCGTTATAGTACGGCTCAATTGTTCAAAGAATATCAGGTCTTTTGCGTGAGGCCGCTCTTTGTGCTGAACTGTACGTTGTGTAGACATGCTTCTTTACGGTTGTATCTCAATCGCTTGACAAAACGAAGGACCATGGCCGTTTGTCCCATAGAGAGGCACAAATCAAAACTTGCACAACGTCATTCCAGAATCCGATCATACAATTTTGTGAACAAACAATGTAACATCTACACGTTCAATATTTTTGACTGTAAAGGTCAGTAAATGGATTATGACCCTTAGCTCTAAGAGGTTGAAAAACTTCTCGATATGTAGATTTCACCCAAACAGTTTCTTGTCCGACACATCCTCTTATACACACATATACCTACACAACACAACACTATGCAACACCACACACACACACACACACACACACACACACACACACACACACACACACACACACACACACACACACACTATGCAAATGGTTTTATTTTATTCTTAAATGATTATTTTTTAATTGTAGGCCTGTAAATCCGTTATTTCAAACACAACAAACTTAAACCGTTTACTTAACCGTTGTTTTTTCAATTAAACCATTTACAGGCACAGTTGAACTGTCAAAGGATTCGGTCATTCAGAAAGATGAAACTAAAATGAGTGCAAGATAATTCAAGTCTTTGAACTTCTTTGAACTTCAAGACCATATCCCTACCAGCACTTTGAATAACTTTTGGCAGAATGAAGGCCATTATTTACTTTGGAAAACACTGAACACAGCACTCTCATGACACCTTATTTATAGAACATTAACACATATATTAATATTAATTCTATATTAATATACAATCAAATTTTAAAAACATATAAAATTAAATATGAAAATTACTAACAATGTAAACAGACCGCATCTATAAATATATAAATTGTTTCATGTGTTATCGGTATCATTCATTCCGTTGAACACCGTTGTTATCGTGGGATTTAATGCTATTTTTGCAATTTTGTGTATTCTTAACGACTTGGGTTTACCTTTGGGCTGACTATTCTGCACACCAACCTAGACTACGGCATTTACTTCTGGATAACGACAAGTAAGAGATTTGGACTTTGGCAAGTGTTGAAATGCATTGTTGGAGACATCGTTTGTCTGACGAAAGTGATCAGATAGAGAGTGCAGAGATAGGTGTATTCGATGTTAGTATGGTCGTAAACTAATTTGTTTAATTTCATGTACACATAAATCATATCAGAGATAAAACACAGGGAGCGAGTAAAAGTGGGGATTTGTTTTAGATGTTAGCTTTTACTTATTTAGTCTCGTATAATCTTTCAACCTCGCGAGTCAAGTCAAGATACTTGATTAGTTGGATATTATTATTTATGTATAATCACACTACTAGTTTATTATACTGATGCGTGGAGATTTTAGATAGTCTATCCTTTATGCTACTCAATACGGGTGCCTGTATAACACATGGTTTGGTAGCATTGCACGGGGTGCTCACGTTCTTCATCCGGTACTAGGACATGATTATAGCTTAAACTCGTAAAAGTACTTAGTGTTTTTTTAACCATGGTATTAATATTTTCAGATAACTGGAGACAACTTTATAAAAGAACTATACTACTATAGAAAAAGTTAGTAGTTTAGCAAGTCAAAGTAAATAGTAGAATTAGGGTTGAATAGGTATTTAGACTCTGTGTGTGTGTATGTTCTTGTGACTGTGAACATTATAATATTCTTTCATGATGATATTTAAATAATCTATGGAAATGGAAAGAAAAAAAAACTTAAACTGCTGCTCAGTTTAAGTTTAAGTTTTGTTGCAAAAAACTGCAATGTTACGAGTATCTCCACAGAGCAATCAATGAAATCATTGTACAGAAATTATATTGCATTAGGCTTAGATAAATGATTGGTCTCGCTGCGTTCGACTTGATACCGTAGGCGTACTTGTTAAATGCGGAAACAAATACTACGCCAAAGTCGGCGTACCCGAGCCAGTCACACTGCAAGCTGTCTGTCACGTGCAAGTGCCGAATGTTCTATTAAATTTTGGGCATAATCCGAAGTAAAATGCAAGTTGTGTAATCATAATACATCACTTAAGAAGGACACTGGGATCACATACCATCAGTAAGTATCGTATAGTTTCGAAATGTCAACATAAAATAACATGAATCCTATACGCCTTTCAGTCTTGCCGCGTACACACTTTTTCCTTAGATGGCAGCACAGTTGCAAATTAGCACATTTTCAATTTTTTTGCCTAACTTAGAAATAATTGAGAGAGAACTTTGTTATACGCGGAAACTAACGTATTAACTTATATTTTTAGATATTCTCTTTGCTTGTTAACTCGTCTCTTACAAAGTTTTGTTCCACGAAGCATTTAGCAGTCTTCACTTTATTCTATACACACACATGAACGGTAAATAGTAGAGCCCTACCGCTTGGACACGATCGCCAGTGGAGGGGATGCAGTGAGGACTGGGGCGGATAGACCGACTCACCGACCGAGTCAGCGACAGTCAACAGAATACGGTCGAGCTTGGAAAGTCTTGGCAAACGTTCAGTACCAACGCACGTGTCTGTTTCCGTTGCACGTGTTTATTTCGTTTGCCAGTGTATTAAAGTTATTTTAATTCGAATTATAACCCAACTAACTATAGACCCATTTCACTGTTGGCAATATTCTCCAGAATTCTTGAAAAAATTGTCAATTTACGGCTCACCTCATACCTATATTACAACGATATAATATCTAACAAGCAATTTGGCTTCAGACAGGGAAAATCCACAGAAGATGCAGTAAGTCTCTTAGCTAATCTTGTAACTTCTTGTTTAGATTCCTATTCTTCTAAAAAAGCTCGAGACGATTGGTATAAGAGGACTGCCACTCAAATGGTTTGAGACCTACCTTTCTAACAGAAGGCAATGTGTGAAAATTGGGGACACCATCAGTAGTCATAGCAGCGTAGAATTTGGAGTGCCTCAAGGTAGTGTCTTGGGCCCGACACTATTTATCATTTATATTAATGATATTCATCAAGCCAATACACAAAATGCAGAGGTCATCTGCTATGCAGATGACACGGCTATTATTTTTCATAACAAATCTTGGGAAACAGTCCATGAAGAAGCACAAACTGGCTTAACTAGTATCAAAAACTGGCTCGACCTTAACCTTCTGTCACTTAATATTACAAAAACGAACTACATCTGTTTCCATAAAACTCTCTCATCAGCACCTAAACTTCCTTTACAGCTTCAAATCCACCCTTCAAATACTAAGGGGTTCTGTTAGATCAACGTCTTTCATTCAGACCTCATATCGACTTGGTAGCTAAACGAATCAGAAAGCTGATTCACGTCATGAAACTGTTCCGTAACTCGGCTAGCAAAAAGATCTTACACCTGGTGTATGTGGCATTATGTGAGTCAGTTCTCTGCTACTGTATACCAGTATGGGGCGGAGTCGGTATTACCTCGATGATACAATTGGAAAGAGCCCAAAGATCAGTGCTTAAGGTTATGTATGTAGAAAACACTTTCGTTATCCTACAGATCACCTGTATAAAGAAGCATCAGTCCTGAATATCTGACAGTTATACATCCTTAAATGAGTTTACTAAAACAACACAAAATAACAATCCAATCCAAAGAATATCAAGAACTACTTAAACAACGAATTTACAAATGTCCACTTATTGTAGTAAAAACCGCCTTTGCACAATATATGCAAGAATTTATGCTCAGTTTCGTTTACAATAAATTTGCAAAAATTTGTGATATCTTAAATTTAAGAACCAACCAAGTTAAAAAATGATTAAACAATGGCTGTTAGCTCAAACCTACACAGAAACCGAAGCCTTCGTTAGAGTAATTTCAATACATATTTATAACAAACACTTTATACCACTCACACACACACCCTCACTCATATCACTCTCACACTACCTCCGGCATACATTAAATTAGTTAAACACATTCCTTCGACACATCAGATTTCAAACAATTGTTTTAACGATCATACATATTTAATTTTGTTCATTTTAAAACACGATTTGGCTAATAAATTATTTACCTTATCTTTTCTTTCGAGTGCCCACACTAAAATGTGACGGATCCTGAAGACCCGATGTTTTGCATCTCGGCCACCCCTGATGCGACAACAAAAAATGTATAGGTATAAGATGGAAAATAAACAAGAAATACATTCCGCGCATCAAAGCGAGGGTTTGTCAAAAAACTAGTGTCAGCAATTTTATAAATAGCCATTACTTTTTTTGTATTATACATACGTACATATATTATTACTTGACATTGGCAAAATAGTGACATAATTTTCACAGAATCCATAAATTGTAGAACATAATAGACTGGAAATTACATTGAGACCAACTTTTTCAAATATTTTAAAATTCTAATTATTATTCTGAATTATGTAGGTAGCTAAGAATATAATTGTCGTCACCCGTCGACACACGTAAGTATCTTACCCAATAACACAAAAGTAGACTGCTAACCTAACACAGTTTCCAGAATTACTTAGGTGTACAATTTAGAACTTCAATAAATATTTTCATACAATTGTTAGGCTGGTACATACAGTGAAAAATATCAACTAACAAAAATCTTATGAACTAACATATAACACAATAAAACTATACATCGCTACATACAAAAGATACATAAATTTTAATTTAATACAATACAAATATGTTCTCTCCTATGCGCTGCTTTTTGTGTTTTTGCTGTATCACTCTTCTCCTTGACACTGTTTACTTTCATCGTATATTATATCCTTTCTGTCCGCATCTCCTTCAGTAAAATCAAGTGCTGGAAGCCGCAGTTTTCGCTACAACAAATTAATCAATTAAACCCTTTTGTTAGACTATACTATACTGAATCCAAACCTCTGAGACCCGAGAAATAATTTAGTCTATTGGTAAATGAGTAAGAGTTATATTTTTCATGCCTTTTAATTTCTTGATGTCTAGACATTTTTCAGAACTCGTCTCAAAATAATTTCCGGCAGTACACATGCTTTTAAAATGTAACCAACTTCTTCAACCAATCATAGCGCTGATAAATTCCTCATCCCGGTTGACTTCTATGACAGTAAATGGTTGGGTGACAGTTATAAGTCTGTTTTTTCCATGTAGTTTGATGCGATTTGTGGGGCTACTGAATGAGACAATCCTGAAAAATCCAAATCATAGTCACATGCCTGTTTGTAACATAAGTATTTATTGATGACCATTGAAAGTTCTATAATCAAGTAACACATGCATCTTTTGTTACAAAAGAAATGAAGTCATAAGTCTACCATGTGGATGCAGTGTGTTGTTAGAGATGTCATATAATTATTGTTTTAAAATTTCTATGATCTAACTTATTTACCTGCTAAATGGACACGCCGCTGATAAGATCCTCCTTTTCCAAGACTGAGTCTTTTTCCACAGTTGAATGCATTTATTTTTTCATTCAGTTCGAGTACTTCATGCGGCCTACCCAAATGTCCTTACTTTCGTATTGTTCGTCAAGTCGTGGAGCTCCTTTAGTTCTGAGTTGAGCTACACGATTACTGAAAAATGCTTGCACTGACTGGACAGGTCTTCTCAAATCTGTGAGGTTCTTTCCTCAAAAGACAATTTCAGACACTAATCTACATGGTCCTCACATGATCTGACCCAGAACATACCTCGACTTTAAAAAAGACTGTCTTTTTTTTAGGTTTGTTTTACCATTTCCACTCAGGGATAGTCAGATAAGAAATTCCGACTACATCTAGCTTATTTTTTTAATTTATAGTATGACGTGTAAAACGGTTTCCTATATCAAATTCCCAGAATAAACAATTGCATTTCTATTTTTAAATGCCATGTTCTCTAAACATAAAATGCTATACGCTTTAAAAAAACTGCACCTTGGGCAGTTTCCCGTGAATACTGAGTGAATAACAAACCTAGAACACCAGCTATTTTAAACCTCCACACAGTATTTCGCCTAGAACATGCTAGGTGGACAAAATTCAAGTTTTCATTTCCAGGAAATCTTAATTGCATAACACAAACAACACCCCCAAACTCCAAATTCCGAGAAAAAGTTGTTTTTCAAATGCTTAACTGATGAGTCATAGAGTTCAGAAGTCAGGTAATGAGTTTATGCAAGCGTTCCGGTCAATCAGTTGCAATTTAGCGACACTTTTGTGCACATCTCATAGTGGTTTATAGTGATATTGTGAAAGTTTTTTGTGATGGATATTAAAACTGAGGGTATGTACTATAATTTAATATATTGTTTTTATCAGAATCTATTAAAATGAATTTTAAGCATTTTTTTAACTTAATGCATAAATTTTTGCGTAATTTTTTTCATAAACAAAACTTTGAACGTTCAGGAAATACATTGATTCGCCTCTATTCGGGCTAGTTTTTAGATATATTGTAGGTATAACTGTGTAGTTTGTAAAAATATACATATTGTTCAGCACACTTCAGTACAACATATTTTTTTATATTTTTTTTCAGAACACGTTTACTCTATTTCAAGGGTAGCATTTTTTGAAGAGTGGTTGAAACACACGAAGAATGATAAAAGATCGCGTATTTATGACTATCTTTCTGCAAAATTTCACTTTGGTGACATTACTGAAAGCAGCCAAAGAGAAATAAAGTTAAAAATATCCAACTTTTCTACTAAGATTGAAGCCAAATGGTTGGCTTCGGGAAAATCGAAGGACCGTTTTTTAATTAGAAATAAGACTTGGCTGGATGAAGGAGACATAGAGTTTACTGTGAGTTCTTTAGCCCCACAACCTTCAACATCGAGTGAGGTTGTGACATCTGCAGGAAGACCTCGCAAAGATTTCGAGTAATCGTCGTTTAAGACGAAGAAACGTCGAGTCGTGGATCTCGTAGAATCTCGAAGTGCCAGTGAATTAGTGACTGCTGCCGAAATTGCTATGCGTTCAGCAGGGCAAAGAAAAGTTGCCCATGTGATTAGAGACATTAGTGAAAGGCCAGATAATATTATTAAGTCAAAAGAAAATACCAGTTCCGTTAATCCTAGGCAGTTAAGTAGTGGCGAAGCCTTAGCATACTATATAGATTCGAGATAGAATATTAGTACACAGTACTGAGGTCATCAAAGCGGCATTGCTTCCAATTGGGCAACTTTCCGAAGAGGCTCAAGAAGCACGTAACAAAGATTGCCGCAGATTTAGGGAGTACAACACCCGCAAGTGCTCACGTGTTGCCACGAATAGAGACTTGCTGTCCATGTTAATAATAACATCTGACCCTTTGATCAATGGCCTTCGTGAGATTCCCCGAAAAAAGCCGGAAAAAATATGTGCAGAAGTATTAAAGTTAATCGTAAGCCCGACCTGGTAGCATCAAGACCGGAAACGTCATCATATTGTCGCACATTACCACAAAATGATGACGATTCACCA
Organism: Dasypolia templi; assembly: GCA_963555695.1. NCBI lineage: Eukaryota > Metazoa > Arthropoda > Insecta > Lepidoptera > Noctuidae > Dasypolia > Dasypolia templi. The sequence continues at coordinate 20,972,850 of OY743155.1, read as the reverse complement.
GAAGATTTTGATGATGATTCTGATGATTAGGTTTAGGTTAAGTTAGTTTGTACAGTAGGTATTTATTTATTTAATGCATTTTTGTTGTTTGTTTATTATTTTAAAATATTTTTTCTGTTTTTACATATTTTTTTTGTTTTTTATTACAAAATCATACCAAAAACTATTAATAATGCCTCAACATGACTACTTATATATAAAAGCATCGTTAAATATCATAAAATAATATTGTCCACCTAGCATGTTCTACGCGGTACACTGTGCTCCAGAGTAATCCCGTTGTATGATAAATCTCGCCGAAAGTTTGTAACATATCTTCATATGGTATATAATTTTTCATCCCCTTGTTTTCGCTTTAATACTGGCTTTTTGTTTAAAATGCTAATATAACCGATACTTTTGAACTGGCCTCCGCGCGCCTGATAAATTGTTTTGAGCATATTTAGAGCGTTTGGCCGAAGCTTGGAAATTGGGCAACTATTAGGCGCTTTATATTTTTAAAAGAGAAAGTAACTTTTAGAATTAATTTAATTGAGTCTATCCAATTATTTTATTTATAGTTGAATAGTTTGTTTTGGGAAAATTGGGGAATCCTAAGTTAACAGTGGTCAATGTGGTCTTCTTTTGTTCATAAAAGTATATGCATAATGTTTACCTAAGCATTTTTTGTATAATCTACACATTTCCTAAGCATTCTGCCTTCTTGTTTCATAAGGTATATACTTTTACGTGGAGTAAAATATTTTTGAATTTGAAGTTGTCAAACATAGTACATTTCATGTTACTTCTCTATTTCGCCGCTTGCATTAAGAAGTATGTCGGTTGTAGAACAGCCGTGACCGACACGAGGGTCTCACCAGACACCTGTCTTGGCGGCCCAAGGTTCTACACGTCCAAGTGACACGGGACGCCACGACAAACTTTGTAACCTTGCCGTATATAGTCAAGGAGGTTCGGACCGCGACCTCACTAGAATAAATTGTGGTTAAAGACACATACATGATAGGTAAAGAAGGCTGGCTCCATGCAACGAGCGAGAACAGGCGCAGGCACACATAGTCGCGGATGTACTGTGATCTCAAACGAATGTAAAAAGAATGTAAGCGGGCACGCCCTTTATGCCTGGAGGCTTTTTGCTGGGTATTAGTTTTCAATGTTTTGTTGGTATATTAGCGTGTGCTAGCTGACAAATAATTTATTTAAATATTTCATGTTTCCTTGCTTTGTTATAATAAAGTGAAGAACAGACAGAGTAGCGGTTAGGAAGTTTGCTGCACCCCTTTTTCTTCGTAACTAAAGTAAAAAGGACAGTCTTGTGTAACTTAATATATTATTATTATTCATACTATATATATAACCAAAATGTTAGAGGTCTTCGAACAAAGCTGAACGACTTCAGAAATGGCTTAGAAAAAATGGATGCTGCCACGGAATTAATAAAATATAATATTATGTAGGTAAATAATAATGTTGTCAAAGCATCCTTTCGTAGAGCCAGCGATGAATTCAAAAAATTGTTTTTGTTTTTCCCATTTTGTTTACAAAATTATAACTATACATCATAAAAACTAACTATAAATTACAAGTATAAAATATGACGGCGCGTGATGATTTAGTCGATTTATTGTGACACTTTTTAAACTTGTAATCCATTAATTTTACTCTGTAGTTTGGAATTATTATTTCTTTAGTGGTGTTTTAAATGTAGAGTGGGTAACACCGAATGGGGTTGTGAGTGTCATGGCGGCGGTGACGATCACTTTTGATGAGATCGTCACGCGGTGCACACGCACAAATCCATTGGCTCTAAAAATCAAGTTGAATAATTATTGTGATTTAATTTTATCAGTGATTATCATCATAATCCTTATTTTGTATGATTGAGTTTTGTTGCTGTATTTTAAAGTAAATTAAGTGCGTTACTTTGCGAATATTGTACACGCCCGCGATGGAAGACCAACAGATGACGGATCCGCAGCGACACGTGGTGTCCCAGCCGCTCGATCTTCCGTCATCAGAAGTAGGATACGACGGAAAGGCGCAGAAACAGCCTACAGGTCAGAGTGTTGATTTGTTATCAAGTGAAAATAACCGTTGGAAGTTGTTATTTGAAATGCAGCAACGCCAAATGATGGAGTTGATTCGCGCGATTAAAGAACCTAGTTCAGAAGAAAATAACCTGACCCTACCTGAATTTAATCCCGAGTCTCGAGATAGTGATGCCCGAACTTGGTGCAATACCGTCTTTATGCATGCAAGAAAAACGTTTATCTGGCAGTAGACTAATTATTACGATGAGTAAAGCCCTTAAGGGATCGGCGGCCTCTCGGCTAGCTCAGAATACATTTACTGGAATAACTTGGCCTCAGTTGAAAGACCTATTTCTCTCTCGATACGATTCGGTGGAAACTCCTGCTGCTATGCTGTGTAGGCTACTTAATGAGAGTCTTAAGGAAGGAGAATGTTTGTCTGCTTACGCAAATCGATTTCTGAGCACGCTGCTGACTCAATGGACCAACTATTCTACTGAAAAGATAGCAATAGCTGTAACTATGGCGCATGCAGCAAAAACTGAACCACGACTACAGCGATTGGCTTTCACTACGGAAATTGATACTCGAGTTAGATTACAACAGGAATTAATGGCTTTTACGTACCCCAAAAAAGGACCTCCAATGCAAGATAAATTAAACGCACCTGGTGATGCCAAGAAACCAAAATTAGACCAACCAAGGCGTTGCTACAACTGTGGCAAACTGGGCCATATTGCTTGACTAACAGTTCTCGCGATAATTTTGCTAATTCGCAGTCTAAGTTTTGAGGAAGTAATGGATCGCAATCAGCCAAAGACAGCGTTTCAAAGAAAGCATCGACGTCAGTGACCTGTTTATTCTGTGGTGTGCCGGGCCACATAGCCACACGCTGTCCAAAGAGGGAGACTGACTCGAGCAACAGCCGAGTTGAGAAGCAAGTGGATATCTGCACCATTAAGCCAGCTACAGATCTACTTTCTACCGAATCTGGTGAGTCGTTTTCATTTTGTTTTGACTCCGGTGCTGAGTGCTCGCTGATCCGAGAAAGTTTAGCTAGTGGGTTCCCTGGTAAACGACAGCAGAATACGGTTACATTGTTAGGAATAGCCAAATCTAGATTACAGTGCAATTTTCAAATACTATCGACGGTTACGATACAGGGATACTCGTTGCAGTTATTATTGCATGTAGTCCCTGACTATTTTATTTCTACTGCAATTGTGATTGGGCGGGATATACTTTCATTGGGATTCTCAATTGAAATTTCTGAAACATCTTTTTTATTGAAAAAGATTAAAATTGTCTCTGCTTGTAATGTAGGCTCTAAAGTAAATAACTTCGGTGATATTGTTAGTGATATTCCCAATGAACATAGAGAACAATTAACATCTTTACTTGAACATTACGGTAATTACTTCGTAGAAGGCACTCCATCGGGTAGAGTTAGTACAGGAAAATTAGAGATTAGATTAGTTGATCCCAACCGCACTGTACAACGCCGACCATATCGGCTTGGTAGTGATGAAAGACAAATAGTGCGCTCTAAGATCAAGGAACTTATAAATGCCGGTGTCATTCGTGAAAGCTGTTCGCCTTTTGCTAGTTTTGTCTTTGAAAATAGGGCACTCATATATTTTATGATTTTGACTGCAGATTATACATTCAAATGAATTATCTTTATTAGTAGCTGTTGCTGCCTTAATAAAACATTTTTGATATTTATCTTGTTTGTAATTGTGATTATTTTGTGTGTTGCTATTCGAACGTTTTTGAATATTTTCAACCTGTGAACCCTTTTGGTGGCTGCTGTCTGTTTTATTCCTATCTAAAGCTTCAAGCACATCAGCGCGATCTATCAAAATCCTTTTAAAGTTTTCTAAGGTTGGAATGTCGTTACCAAGCTGGTTTCTAAATTCCTCCCATTTTAGAAGAGTATTATCGTCTAGTTTTGAAGTTAAATTAAATATGACACACATATCCCAATTATCTGTGGGCATTCCTAAGCTCGATAATGCTCTTAAGTTTTTTGTTACATGGTCAACTAAAAATCGCAAGGACTTTACGGTTTCCTTACTAAATGAACGTATGTTAAACAATTAATTTATGTGATGATCAATGAGAAGTCTTTTATTATCGTAACGATCACAGAACAACTTCCAAGCTCCCTTGTAATTTTCAGATGATACTTCAAGATTAGAAATTATGCGTGCCACGTCTCCTTCAAGGTAAGACATTAGATAATGAAATTTATGTACCGGCGAGAGTTGCTTATTACGATCAACTAAGCTCAAAAACGAGTCTCTGAACTCGAGCCACCTAAAATACGCACCTTCAAACCTTGCAATTTGTATACGTGGCAACATGTTGCCACGTATACAAATTGCAAACTCTGGTATTTCAGATCGGGAGTTTCAGATCGGGATTCATGACAGTCATGACTACATGGTTGTATACAGTTGTCTAACAAACCCTTTGCAATGGCAAGCCCACTCACCATATCAACCTCAATTTTTTCCCGCTCCTCAAGCTCTAATGACAGGCTCCCACTATTTATGACTTCAATCAGACTTTGCAACTCATCAAACCTAGCTGATAATTGTTCAAACCTACCAAGTTTAATCTTTAATTCAGCTATTTCCACATTTGTTAATGAGTCCGAAGACGATAATTCATCTAAAAAGTTTTTAAACTTGGTAACTTGACCTTTAATTGAGTTACGCCTGACAGTCAATTCGCGTAACTTCTTTAAATCGGCTTCTTGCGACATCTTTTAAAACTACAATTTTGTCAAAGCAAAATATGCTAAGTATAATAAATAGACTATCAAGCAGAATAGCTCAACTACGTTTCAGCATAACAACAATAATTTAGTAAGTTAATTAAAGGAATCTCACGCCCCTCAATCCGACGTCACCGCCGACCAGGAAACCGGATCCACGCTGCCGAGCACGGAATGCAAGCTCTGCTCGTACCAATGGATGGTGCTAGCGTGATGTTTCGAGGTATCTGGAAAGTCCGGCGAACAATATTAAAAACTGATTGGGAACGTTCCGTTATCTTTTCCTAGAATGGCATGAGAAATACACGATGTCGGTAGATGAAAAAACGAATGAAAATTATTTTAAAATAGTAATTTAGGATGATTATTTAGCCAAATTTTATGCCAACTTGTAAATAAGGAATATTAATGATGAACTTTAGTGAAATGCGCTGATATTATAGTGAGTTATGTGGAAAACAATTCAGTTTGGTCAAGTAAAACTTTGACCTTCAGCAACACCTTATTATTAAATTGAAATTATTGCACAAGTGCAAGGCACGTTTTTCACACCTTTCAATGAGATTAAGGATAGCTGATGATGTGATTTAGAAAATAGGTATGTAGGTAAGAATGAGGAAGGAAGGGCACTTAACTTATGATGATCCGGTTCACACGAATGTTCTGCAATTAATTTTTCTTTCGTACACCTGTGTCGATACTTTAGCTGCGTCGATGCTTAGGCTTAAGGATGTTCGTTGGATTCAGCTTCACGATGGGTACTCGGCCTTTTGTGGTCTCGATGATCACGCCACGTGCAGACTCAATGAACCGATTTTTTGGAAATTTAGATTTTCTGTCCTGTCACGGTCGCTAATTTTTATGTCTATTACGACATAAAGGATGAATTTTTGGTGATTTGTTTTCTTCAATAATACGATGAAATTTTGGAAATAACTTTAATTTGATTTTACAGTTAACAGAAAATATATCGACCGCTCGTTCGGTTAGCAAGTTGCGAAGTGAAGTATAAAAAAGTTATTCACGCACACCGCCACGAAATTACGCCTGACCGAACTCTCTAGGCAATAGGTTTTCCTGGCACATGCTGCTAACCATAAACGTTCAGAGCGAGCCTAAACAGCTTGATGGTGACAGATATTTGCGTAAAAGCGTTAAACTCTAAGCGAACGTATAAGTATGCACATGACCGTATACGGCCCATACCTGAGTGCTACGTTCCTTTGGAGTTGAATGCTGGGCTGGAAACGCCAAATAACAGCATAGTCAGAATGTTCCGATGACGGCAAAATTGCTGGTGACTAGTTTATTAATTAGCCTGTGTGGCACCCGGAGCCTGTGTGGCACGCGCAGCCTGTGTGGCACGCGGAGCCTGTGTGGGACTGTTTTAGTACCCATTTTGTTTAAGTTGTGTGTTCCGTCTCAGTGATGATTAAGCTGACCGTTGGCGTCTAGTTTTCATAAATTCTATGTTCATTATGGTTTGGTCAGAATGACCAAGTTTTGAAGTGTGTATACAACTCGTTGTTCATTTGTCCACAGGTAATGAAGTAAACACACACGAGGACGTGTGAAGATGCAGGACGGCCGTGACGGCGCGTGATGATTTAGTCGATTTATTGTGACACTTTTTGAAACTTATAATCGATTAATTTTACTCTGTAGTTTGGAATTATTATTTCTTTAGTGGTGTTTTAAATTTAGAGCGGGTAACACCGAATGGGGTTGTGAGTGTCATGGCGGCGGTGACGATCACTTTTGATGTTTCGTCACGCGGTGCACACGCACAAATCCATTGGCTCTAAAAATCAAGTTGAATAATTATTGTGATTTAATTTAATCAATGATTATCATCATAAACCTTATTTTTTATGATTGAGTTTTGTTGCTGTATTTTAAAGCAAATTAAGTGCGTTACTTTGCGAATATTGTTTGTTAAACACCTGCACGTACATGCCCGCGATGGAAGACCAAAAGATGATGGATCCGCAGCGACACGTGGTGTCCCAGCCGCTCGATCTTCCGTCATATATAAAAAACCGAAATTCATAAACACTTTTTTTCATTGAACTACTTGGCATTAGCATAGAAAGTTATAATTATAAATACTTACAAGTATTCATGAAAAACAACAAATCATAAAATATTTCCTACACTACGTTATTTTTGTCGTCATACATCACAGCGACTACTATTTTTGCAGTAAATACATTGCTTCTTAACCACTACCTAAGTATGTCGCTAAGTGACTGGACAACAATGTAATAAAACAAAACGATACTTTATTAAAGCGTATGAATTACGAATTCACGATACCTACGCAGAAAAAAAGGATGTTTGTTGTCAGTAAGTTGTCCGGTACATGGTAAATGCACGCTGATTTGAAGGAATAAGTTCATGATTGGTTGTTGCCACGGCGTGCCGCGGTACGACTAAGCACGCCTCGGCAGCATTTTTTTTTTTTTGGGCATCTCGCAGATCAACCTATGAGGTTGTCGTCTGCTTAAACGGACTTGCCTGTGGTTGCCTTAATGAATTAAGGCCTCCAGCCAGGACTTAAACTTAAATACTAACTAAAAACTAAGCGACTACACGCTAAGGGCACCACCTGTGGGGTACGAACCTCGACTTAGGGCGTCGCTGGAAGAGGGCTGCAAGGGACTAGCTGGATCAGGATTTGAGTGATTTAGGGACGAATTTAAAGATACAAACGCAGCGACGCGGGCTGGCTCGAGCAAGGGTCGGGAGGGGCGTGGATTTGGGCGTCGCAGCGGGCCTCGGCGGCGAGGACGGTAGGACGGCGATCGGGTTTTGCGCTAGTGTAAAGTACGGCAGCTCCTGCTGCCCGATACACTTTTAGCCTTCAGTTGTAGCGCAAATGATGTGCATTGCCCGCTTCTCTACCCCCGCCGCCTCACTCCGCGGTATGTCAAAACGAGCGCCGGAGTCCTTGGCATGCCGTTGTCTACCGCTGTACGCCACGGCGGCATCCCACCGCGGGAGCCCGGGGCGCGTCTTTCAATGTCGTGCAATGAAATCCCTTTCGATGCCACGGCATCATTTTAAAGCATAGCAATTTATGTCGTATTTCTATATCGATACGTTTGAATGTCCATTAGTAAAAATTTAAATCCCCTGCCATGCCGTCCCGGTCTGCGTGGGCCTTTAGTTGTTATAAAAGTATTTAGGAAAGCTAATATGTACCTATGATTTACCTAACTGCTAAATTTTATTAATATAGTATATAGTTATATTAGTTAATTAACATACCTAATTCATAATAATATCGACAAAATTCGAAAATAATGGGATATTGGATACTTACCTTTTTCTTTCAGACCGTTCAACCGACTTTGGCTTCTATTGCGTTGGTAGCACACTACTACACGCACAACTATGTGTGCGTGAACTGTCACCGACAACGCGCGCGGGGCGTGCACTGGCCCACAGCGCGGGGGCCACCCAGAATGATTATTTATTATTCCTAAGGTTTACATTCGGCTGATTGTTTGTCTACTCTCCTATTTATTTGTTTCGTATTTTTGTTTTAACATTTATGCACGTTCGTGAAATAGTAAAACAACTTCTTATAATTCACTCAATAAGTACAAACAAATGAAGCAAATACGAAAACGCTAATTTAGTAAATAAATGGTTAGCAAATATTGTAATGCCATGAACAGGCAAATACCTACGACGTCTTTTTGATTACTTACTAATAGGGATGGCGATCTGGGATCGATTAATCGAAGGGTCGATTTTTCAGGCCCAAAAGATCGTTCTTTTAAATCGATATGCAGAATTGGAACGATCCAGTGAATCCATATTTTACCCTTGAAAATCGCCAATAGATTTTTTTTTATTGATCTAGTACGAGTATAAACCATAAAGTTATTTACAATTAGTTGTAAAGCGTCGTTTGTTCCGTTTCTTTAGACCATGTTCACACTGACGAAAATATCTCGCGCACTCCATTTTCAACTCTTTGTGTTGAACCGAGCATTGAGAATCCAACAGAGTGCTACCCAGCGCGTCGACTAAACACTGTTGGTTTTTAACTCTCGGTACTAAGCAGTGCGTTGAAGATACAGTGCACGAAACCATCCCTTTTCTATATTTTTACGTTGTAACTGTAATTATCTCAAGGACACTGAGGACTTAGACAAAGTAACATTCGTAACATTCGATTAGCGATGACGCTAGTAGAAAAACCAAAAAATGTATGGGCTTGACATGAGCTATCGAAACGTCACGTGATCATAGGTCATTTTATATTTCATTGATTACTTATTGTCATTATACATATAATCAAAGGTCATATCTTATTGAACCGATAGTGGATAAAATAAATTGACAATCGTTTTGTGATTACAACAGTATCACAGTAGTTATGCTTGTTGCTCGCTTTAAAATAAGTAAATATCATAAATAACTCTTGAAGGTTTTTTTTTTCAAGTTTTTTTACGCAAAACATGACTTTGAGATTGAGGGTATAGGGAGTGCACCTGTGTCTGCGCATACACTTGTACACTTTACTATATTGTGACCGAAATCGGTAAGGACCAGGAAGACATTATTATTATTATATTATCGCTGGATGTAACCAGGTTTCATACAATGCCCCTGATATGATGGTAATATCTAAGATGGCGAATTGTATTGATGCCTCAAAAATCAGTTTTGTCTAAATTGAGTAGATAGTACCTATATAATAATGGCTGATAGTATAAATTATATTCATATTAATTAAATTGGCTGTAGCACATACATACTCGTAACCATTCTGCATTGGGCTCTGAACTAAAACATTTCGTATTGTGTCGCATTTACTTTGCTTGCAAGGATTGTAATGTTATTTTTATTGTATAATATAAATTCTTGCCACTAGAATATGGTTGATTATCGTCTTGTGCACGGTACTAAATATAAAAAGTCAAATCATTTAAATCAGAGTATTTAGTGTGGATCTTTGACACTCTTACTACCATAATTGTATTATTTGTTTAGTCGATAATGAATGGTCTCCTTTATCAAGTTCCGATTAATATTATTTTAAATAGATAAATCAATAACAACAATCATATTTATGAAGTAAGAACATAACAAAATAAATGTTTGTACAAAATCCTTGTTTTTTTTTTATTTTTATTATTCTTAGCACAGAATACTATTATTTGTGTGTACGCTTATTTATTAGATGTACCTAGAATATTTGTCTTTTATTTTGCATAACACTTTATTATTTGACTTATATTCCTTATTGCTTAGAGAGCAGTGGTGGCCCAGTGGTAACGGCCGCGACTTACGAGTTGTAGGTTCGAACCCAGACAGGCGCTTTACTTTGTGTAAATTATTCCATCACCACTGCTCTCAAAACGGTAAAGGTAAACATCAGAGAGATAGAAGAAGCCTTAGTATTTTAAAGTGAAGACCAAGGGAATAAATAATCTTACACCGGCTTAAAATGATATTAGACAATAATAATAAATATCCCTATAACTTATATTTACACATCGTCGGCCGGTTCCCGTCAAAGACCGCGCGCGATTACGATGTATAGGTATCATAAGTAATTTATTCAAGAACACCGACAACATACGTTCAACATTGGTTGACAAAAGTATTTAGGGAAGGTTTGTATGACTTAGAGATTTTCTCAACAAGGCCTAAATCTCCAAATATTCTTCTATGTTGAGATACCGGCATTGTAAAGAAATGTCAAAAAAACACATTATTAGTCTGTAGATTTACAAACGATTCCCCAAAGTAGTCAACAAAAATAAAGCAAATCATGAACATAACTAATTACTAATAAAACATTTATTTCAGGTCCTTGACCCATATAAGATATAAAAAACAACACAATTCAATTTTGACAATACTGTAACGTTAAAATTAGGTGACTGATGAGATGACACGATAAAAGTTAATGAAATGATAATGATAACAGATAAACAATATATTAATGTCAGATCAAATCTTTTTATGTCCAATTCACAAAGCAAAAATAAAAAAAGAAATAAAAATACAAAATAATTAAACAGTCAAATGAATGAATATAGAAATAAATCTTCCGAGTCGTTATGAATGAATGGTATGTACAGTAAATACAGTACAGCTAATAATTGCTATCTATCTACTCACACAAACACACACACGGCTGCGCGGCGTCCCTCGTTCTCCTTCTTTTGTCAAACAGAGATAGCAATATTCCGAAAGAATTTTGTACTCGACTCGAAGTATTATTAAGAGCTTGTAACGTCGGCCCCTTAATGGTAACGTGTTTACATGACAATAAAAGACAATAAAAAAATAAACCCTAATATGGAAAGGTTTTATTGATTTATTAGATCTCAAACAGGGGCTACACAATTACATGCAAGTATATATAGAACAGGGATAAATACAAGTGTGCGCTTCCAATATTAGGAGACCACATCATTTACTTATAGTCGAGGTACATTCGCGCCTATAATCCCAGAAGGGTTAGGCAGAGGTGTAATGTGGGTGACATTTCACCAGTTATGCCTAAGTCCCATGTAGGGAGCGAGCCTATTGCCATCAACCGGGCACAAATCCAGATTCCGGGCTGCTACTGAGCAATTCTTCTGAGAAATATGTTCTTATTATATCTAATATACAGGCTGTCCAGTAAATAGCACGACATACTGCAGGCGGTAATAGCCTGGGTCAATACCTACCAAAACAACACAATCTATGTTCAGCAAAATCTTACTGATTTACAGTTTTACAAAAATTTCCGAAATGTCGAAAAATCTCTACCTTGAAACAGTTTTTTAAGCATCTCGTTATTATATCAAATCAAGTCAAATCATTTATTTTTGCAAACATGGGTAATTTGTGCATAGATGTTTTCTTAATGTAAAGTCCTCCATATTCTACCGTCTCATGGGCATGCAAATAGAATTAAACAGAGATTCTATTGATGTTGAATAATTATAAACAAACCCGCTGTTGGTCAATCATAAATTCACGTAACTAGTAGATCGTTCATTTTTGAGAATTCTATTCCACTGTTCGTAGCGAAGGCGAACTCGCCGAGCTACTGGAGGACAGTGACATAGAATGACGCCTAAGTCTGCACTACTAACCTGAGCTGAGTGTGTTACGCAATCGCTTCGCAGGCAGCGATTGGGGTAGCCCGTAAAATAATACCATTCTATAAATCTGGTAGCACATCAGACCCTACTAATTATATACCTATTTCAGTGCTGCCTACCTTTAGTAATTTTTATTTAAAACTTATTTTAGATCAAATGCAAAGGTTTTTTAATAAACACAAATAACTGCATAACAAACAGTTCGGTTTTACAAGGGGTCGTTCAACTACTGATACCGTACCGGAGTTGAACTTTTAGGACATGTTTACAAAGCATGGGAGGACCAATGCGATGCTTGGGGAATCTTTTGCGATTTGTCCAAGGCATTCTATTGTGTTCTTCATGAAACATTGATCACGAAACTGCACCACTACGGAATCCGGAATGCCTCTCTGGATCTTCTTACTTCTTACTTAAGTGAAAGGATTCAGACAGTTGATGTTAATGGAAAAAGATCACCTGGATCTGTAGTAAGAATGAGGGTACCCCAGGGTTCAATTCTTGGCCCATTTTTGTTTCTTATTTATATTAATGACTTGCCTTACCTCATAAAGGATAATCATGATATAGTGTTGTTTGCAGACGACACTTCACTTTTATTTAAACTCACACGTCATGAGCTGGTTACTGACCATGTAAATAGCGCCCTTGCTAAAGTAGTTAACTGGTTTAATGTTAATAACCTACTTCTAACCAGAAAAAAACTAAATGCATTAAGTTTACGATACCTCATGTTAGACAAGTAGAAACAAGTGCTCTTATAAAGGGTGAAGAGTTGAAACCCGAAAACAACACAGTATTCTTAGGCTTAACTTTGGATGCCAAGCTTCAATGGGGCCCCCATATAGATAAATTGTCAAAAAAACTAAGCTCTGCAGCATACGCCGTTAGAAAAATTCGTAATTTAACTGATTTAGAGACAGCCCGTTTAGTATACTTTAGTTATTTTCATAGTGTGATGTCGTACGGTATTCTTTTGTGCGGAAATGCCGCCGATATTCAGACAATTTTTGTTTTACAAAAAAGGGCAATTCGTTCAATTTATAAACTAAGTCCCAGACACTCCCTCAGAGAAAAATTTAAAGAGATTAATATAATGACTGTGCCTTCTCAGTATATTTATGAAAATCTTTTGTATGCAAAAAAAAATATTAATCTGTTTAAAAAATACAGTGATATCCATAACATAAATACTAGGAACAAACACAGATTTGTTGTTCCCACTACCAGACTCAAGAAAATAGGTAGCTCGTTTAAATTTCAAAGTATTCGTTTTTATAATAAACTTCCTAGCCACATTCAAGAACTAAGCCTTAATAAATTCAAATCTTTTGTAAAGCGCAAAGTTATGCCAGAATGCCTGTCAAAGGCTGTTATACTGTCAAAGGCTATATTGAGGACAAGAAGGCTTGCGATTGAGCTGCTCCAATAAGTTTACACAGATATTGTTGATGTTTAATTTGCTGTTTAACTTTTATTTTTGATTTTTTAGATAAACAATGGCATCTTTATATTTACTGTTTAAAGTATAAAATTGTTTTAATTTTTGAGAATGTGAGGACTATGTGAGTCATTGTATGTTTGTTTTTTTGTTCTTTCAGTTGTTTTAATCATGGTCTGGCTGTTTGAGTACTTTACGCGGCCTACCCAAATGTCCTTTCTTTTGTATTGTTCGTCGAATCGTTGAGCTCCTTAAGTTCTGTGTTGAGCTGCATGATTACTGACAAATGCGTGCACTGACTGGACAGGTCCACTCATTCTGTGTGGTTCTTTCCTCAAAATACCATTTCAGACATCAATCCACATGGTCTTCACATGACCTGACCATGATTAGGTCTGGACTTTAAAAGAGACTGTGACCTCTGAGTTTGTTTCGGCGTTTCTTCTCAGAGTAGTCAGAAAGGAAACCCCGATCTCATCTACTTTTAAAATATGATTGACGTGTAAAAGTGTTTGTAAAAACCTACTTACAGAAATAAAATCATTTATCATTTATGTTTGGAGGTTGACCTCACGCGTCGCGAGTTTAGTGATGACCGAGTTTTCAAACAACACAACATGAAGCCTGTAATACCGAACAGTTTAAGCAGAGGTGCACCTTTAGCTCACTCTAATTTGTGAGTATGTATGTGTTTGTTTACATGTTCGGAAACTAAATCGCAAACGCAGTTAATGATGGTGATTAGTAATAGTTACATGCAGTCAACGTGCAGTGGATACAACAAAGTTGTTGATTTCGCAATTGTTGATTCACCCGTATCGGAAAAGTTTGCCAACTCTTCAACTAAGGCTCGGAAGTCTTGGATCCGATAGTTTTGGCTCAGACTTGAACCTACAATGGTATAGAATTCCCAATAATGAACGATCGACTCAACTCTCTAGTGTTTATCTAACAACTGCAGTGTCGTTCATTTTGACAGTTCAAAGTAATTCGTTGCGATATTCACGTTGTTGAGCATAATAAGACTTGTTGAGCAAACGAATTTGTCAAACATTTTAAGTATTTTTTATGGATTATGAATTTCTTTCAAAACTCCTTCGGATTAAGAAATAAAGTGTGTAACACAATTGGGGTGCTAAGCAGTCGGAACTGATACAAGTCTGAACAAAAGAAAGAAAGAATTAAATAAATAGAAAAACATTGAATCACAAAATTAAAAGAACATTACGTCTAACAAAATCATGAAAACATTAAAAAGAGAACTTTTTTTTTTTTTTGTTTTATACGAGTAAAACTAACATGACATAAAATCATTTTTTCCGACTGGCTACTAGTTTTAACAAAGCAAACGATATATTTTATGCAATCTAGGTGTTTTGTGAGTACCTACAGATTAAGGCCATCGCTAACGCGCTGCAAGTGGCAGATATCAGGCAAAAAAACAATTTAAACTAACCAGTGACCGAACATTTGAATTAGAAGTTGTGTTTTTTAAACAATGTGAAGCCTTGTAAAGGCGTTCAGTTAATAACTATTTCGTTAATCTATAAATGAATAGTAGATAACCTTTAATATAAATCGATTTAGCTATTTTGACACAGACAAATATGGCTGTCCTAATAAATCAGTTGTACGTAATAGTTTTAGGATGACTATAAATATCATCGTAGAAAAAAAAAATCGCAGACAGCTATGCTAAAAACGATAAACTCATCACAACATAACCTAACATCACGCCTGTAATCCCAGAGGGTTTAGGCACAGGGGTACCTATAGTACATCCAAATTTCGCCAGTTTTAAAAACAAAAACCATGAAAAACTCCCGAAAAACTTCGAATCCAGAATACAAACTGGATTGGAATCAAAATTTTGAAACTTTGTCAAAACATTGAGATTTTTTCAGCATATTTTAGTTTAATATTAAGGGGGATCGTGTTACTCTGTAACTGAGTTGTGAAGGTCAGATAGGCATTCTCTATATGTAAAATACTAATATTATATTAAGGTTTTATAAACCAACACCCTCTGGAATAGTCAAAAGAAGTTAATAAAAAGAAGTCACACGGTGCTTGGTAAGGGCTGGGTGACCCAGGAATGGAGTGCAGTTGTCGTGGTGGAGCAGTAGCCGGCGGTGCCCTGTGTTTGGTCGCTTGTTGCTCATAATGTTGTTTGGTTCCAATTTTATGAAATTATTATCTTTGATATATTTTTTGCTAATAGATAAGCTGGTGATTTTTCAGATCATCTACAGTGACTTAGCATTCTTCCGGCTTACGATGCATACGTACCAAGTATGATATCACAGTAATACCTGTTTTTTAATATTTCATGATGCGTACGTAAGATACGCTAGTACTTAAATAGGTATCATTAATATCAACGTAGTATTGTCTCTCCTTCTCTCTTTAATCCATCTAAAGGTCTGTAAAAGATCGCTTTAAGCGATAAGACCGCCCATTGTGTCACCCAATGTAAAATGTCTACATCCATGTCGGTAATTTATAAGGTGTACATGATAAAGAGTCCTATTCTATATATATCTAAGTCTTAGCAACCTCTCTACGCTGGTTCAACACGGTCATCATGTCTGGTTTTTTCTCTTGGGCTGGCTGTTCAAACCATATGAAAATACTGTAATGCTCTAATTAACTCAGTTTAAAATAAACTTATGTGCTCCCAAAGTAACATCGATGGATGCTATCATAATTCCAAGATACAGCGCTGCGTAGTGGGGAATGTAGAAATCGATGTGGTTCGGTCCCATCAGCACCATGACGTCACCTTTCTTCAGTCCCAAGTTCGTTTATTCGTGTTTCCTATGTATGTGGAAAATTGTATACTACCTGCCGAAGTGGTAAAATTTGGCAATGTATCGTTTATCTAGATGTTTTGAAAGTCACGACAACTCGAAATGCTGGAGTCGATATTGAATATCGATAATAAATGGAAAAAAACTCTATTTTGATTCGAGTCATTGATATCACGACATTGCTCTGATTGCGAAACCCGTTGATCATCGCGTGGTTCTTAAGATACTTATCTGTCTGATAGTCAGTTCCTAAAGTATCTATCTGATTATGATGTAAACAAATTTATTAAATTGCCAATTTGCAGCGCCACTTATATATCGAGAGGTGGGGTTAGTTTGAGTATATCACTTTATACCGGCTGAAAATCATAGTGATTATAGTGTGTAAGAGATCTGAGCGACAGCTGTTCCAGTAGTGGGGGAATCCAAAGTAAGAGCATTTCAAAGTTGTAAAAACAACTTTTTAAAAAAAGTTACAAAACCATATGGAACGATTTTAGTATCTTCTCACGAAAGGACAACGGACTTTTTCACGAAAGGACATAACAGCTCTTTTAATGTTTGTTTTAACGGTTAGTCCTGAATTTTAGTTCTAATTTATTTTCATTATTACTTGACTACCAGAAGATGAACGTAAAAACTTTTAAACAATTGTATGTGAATGGTTTTAAAATTCCAACTGAAACAATAAACGATTGTTTGAGGTTTTAATACCGCTCAAGGTGACATTTTCTTTTTTCTTACAGATATGCCCAGAAATCTTCGAAGGACTACTACTACTAAACGGCTTAGAGCTAAGAAGACCTACTGCACACTAAAACTGCGATTGAAAGAGGAATGCCCAAAAGCCAAGCGGAAAAACACATAACATTCCATTCACTACGACTAAATAGAGAGTTAAATATATATAACGTACAAGTATATCAGGGAAAAAAACGGAAGAGCTCATTGTAAAAAGTGCCCAAAAGGCTCGCAGCGTTACCACATTGGATGGCAATGCTGATCTGATCTTTGGCGTAAAACAGGCCAACCCTCTGGTCATGTGCAGAATCGACCAACCGCTTGGCGATGTCCCGAAATATTCGATGAGCCGTTTGGGGTTGAAACATATGGGTCGTGGGGTCCAACCCCACGACCCATATGTTTCAACCCCAAACGGCTCCAACATATAGCTCCCAATAAGTTTATTTGACAAAGGCGTTTGAGGTTTTCTCCTCCTGCAGCAGCCGCCCCAGCACAGCCCGCTGTGGCACAGGTGTTTTTCAAATTCAATCGTTAAACTTTCATAAGTCGGGTCGGGGAAGTCCTCCCTATAATTTTTGACTATTTCACCAAAACTCTACGACCATACCTTCAGCTGTTTTTTAAACAGAAAAAATTAAACATTTTAATGACATATAAAACTACTGATCTGCTAAAATAAATGAAAGGTGACCTTGAACAAGAATGACGTACAATAAACCTCTGCGAGTGTTCATATAAATATTTGTTTGCATGCATAACTTAGTCGTATGGATACATGGTTTTGGGCGTGAACGAGGTGCGTGTACACCTCCCCTTTATAATTTAGTTTTTTAATTGCGTCTCGCATGTCAACCGAGGAGGTTGCCGGCTGGTTATGGCTCCAGCCAGAACACATAACTTATCTACTATGCGACTACACGGCTTAGCATGTATAGTTTAAGTTTAAAGTAGTTTTATTTAGTCATAAAGTTAGTTTTATACATAGTGTAACATAGTATAATTATGTACCTTTCTGACTGTCTACAGATTTTTGTAGCTAAAGTAAACATTATATTATTTTATTAAGTTAAGGACGGTTAAGGTATGCCTTGGTTGGCGAATAAAGCTAATGCGGGATGGAGTATAGCGGGCGGCCGCTGAAATTAGAGGATTTGGGTGTTTTATGCCACAGTCAAAGAAACGCTTAGATAAGTGTTTCATGAACTGGTTTATAGTTTGCATTTTAAGGTGGACGTGGATATCTATATTACGGACATAGTAGGGGGCACCCGTGACCTTTCTGAGGTAACTGTTCTGGAGGGTCTGCATCTCATGGAGATGACTCGGGTTAGCGTGCGCAAATACAACGCAAGCATAGGTCATGATGGGACGGATGACTGCAGTATAGATGCGCAGTTTGCATTTAAGTGACAGTTTGCATCGGGCTGTCAGAATAAAGAGACACCTGCAATTTGATCTGGGACTTCATCATCCCAACTTATTTTAGCAAGCCACAACTTTTGTAATAAAACCCTAGCCGTGGTAATGGCTGGTGCCAATAATCCCGTGGGTCGTTAATCTGTGCAATGACTGACAACTCGCACTGCACCACAAACGCCCGAACACACTCACACACACTCGCACAATACAGAACAGCAGCTTATACGGAAATTATACGAAGTTTAATCTTTTAAATATGCCAGAAGACGTCACGCGAACGTGCGAGTAGGTATAATTTTATTGATACCTTGCAATATTTGTCCGAAATATACATACATACACATCCGAAACATACATATTTTTACCGATGCTTCTCACCACTATAGTTCAAGGTTGGCTTCGGACATGACCACATTTGTTTAAAACCTAAAAACATTTGTTCAGACTAGGGTTGTTCAAATCAACGAATTAACAAGCAACACTACTTGGTTGCATGTTAAAGGTAAGGAGAATCCTCTTGATAATGCTGATACATTATCAAGAGGTGTTCTCTGAAAGGGAGATAACACTAGTTTGTGGTGGTGTGGACCGACCTTTCTTCGTGAACCGACTTCTAGTTGGTTGACCACTAATGAAATCTAGTATAATAAGATCAAGATGCTGGAATTAAAATGTTCTAATAATACAAATTTGTTAAGTGCAGAAACTGGTAGTATAATTGATTTTGAAAGGTTTTCTTGTTTTTAATCGTTTGCAAAGAACAGTCGCATATCTCTTACGGTACATTTTTAATTGACGTGTTTCGCGTGTCGGTCAAGGTCGCAAAACCGGTTCATTGACCGTTAACGAGATTAATAGTTCATTAGTTGTATGGACACGTTTAGTTCAATCACAATCATTCAGTAAGGTATATGATAACCTTAAAGAAAAGCATTTCAACATTAATTCTAGTAATAAAACATTAGGTTTTAGTATATTTTTAGAGAAGGATAATGTAATTCGTGTTGGTGGCAGATTTAGTAATTCCAAATTTGATTACGATAAGAAACACCCAGTGTTGTTGTGTCATAAACATCGGTTTACTTGGATATTGTGTTCATACGAACACAAACGTTTACTTAATGCTAGACCACAGCTTCTCGTGGCTGCCATGTGTGATAGATGGTGGGTGCTGGGAGCACGTAATTTAGCAAGATTAGCGATTCACAGATGTGTAACCTGCATTCGCATGAAAGGAAATACGTTAACTATACACATGGGTGATCTCCTTGCCGAACGTTTAGAAGCTGGATTTCGATTCATGCAATGTGGTGTTGATTATGCCGGGTCAATATCTAAATTGAATCGCAAAGGCAGAGGTTCACAACTAATTAAATGATATAATTGTTTATACGTTTGTTTTGCTACCAGAGCAGTGCACTTAGAATTGGTTA
The DNA here is from genome assembly GCA_963555695.1 of Dasypolia templi. Taxonomy (NCBI): domain Eukaryota; kingdom Metazoa; phylum Arthropoda; class Insecta; order Lepidoptera; family Noctuidae; genus Dasypolia; species Dasypolia templi. The sequence continues at coordinate 20,953,070 of OY743155.1, read as the reverse complement.
GTTCTTTGTCTACTCAGGATTATCTATTGGCATTCAAACGATTTAAGTCACGACGCGGTAAGCTGTGTCAAGTTTTTTCCGAAAACGGTAGGAATTTTGTTGGAGCTGAAAGAGAGCTCTCAGCTATATTTGAAAAATCTAATGAAATTATAGATTTTGCTTGTAGTAATAATATTAAATTTAGTTTCATTCCGCGTTATGTGCCTTACTTTGGTGCTTTATGGGAAGCAGGAGTGAAGTCGTGTAAGTATCACTTGATTCGTTTCCTAGGGCTCGTAGGTAATGCTAAGTTAACTTATGAAGAGTTAAGTACGGTACTGACATAGGTTGAAACCTTCCTGAACTCCCGTCATATGTTACCTATGTCGGCAGATCCACATGATTACCTTCCACACATACCAGCTCATTTGCTAATCGGCCGGTCGTTGACTGCGCCTGCCAGTGAGGACTTCACGACGACATCTACTCCTGCCTCTCGCTACCATCAGCTGGAACAGCTGCGATAACATTTTTGGGAGCGGTGGTCAAATGGATAAGCCTGAGCTGAAACGCAGAACGAAGTGGGCACACAATAAAGACGACATCGCTAAAGACAATCTTGTTGTGATCAAGGAAGATAATCTGCCACCACTCAAGTGGAGAATGGGTGGGATTGTTCAAAAATATCCCGCTTCCGGTATCCACAAACGAAGCCAACGGATCTTCCAAGGTGGTGGTATCTGTAGCTTTCATGAACTCAACGATTGATAGACGCTTGGGAGCGACATCTGTTGGTCGAGAGGACGTCACGCGAGCGAGCGAGGGAAAAGGAGACGGGAGACGTCTCCTTTGCGCGAGTGTTTCGAGACTGTTCCTTTTTAATAAGACGGCAGGATCGTGCGCACCGACATAATTTTTAAAATTGTAGCAAAAAAAAATTAACTTAATAAAACATTTTATTGTAAAATATGATTTGAAGCACAATTGAAGAAGCCCCTGCCTGCGCCCTGTCTTCATTGCCAAAACAGAATGGATTTTATTTTTCATTAATTAGTTTATGTTTGTACACTTAGTTTCGTAGTCTCGATGAGGCTAACAAGCTTAACTGTAGCCAATTTCATCTTTTACTTAAAAATTACTCAAATATTCTACGTACCTATATACCTAAAATCTAAATAAAATGAACAAAACTTGTACATATTTAATTGTGCCCAAGAAACAGGTTATGCCTAGTTTGGGACCAACGATACCTCCATATTGTAACTTTCGAATGTTAAAGGATAAGATATCCTCACTTAATGAATATACTTCTAGAATGCTCAGATTCGGACATTGTCTGGCAAAGTTAGAAAACTAATTATCGTGTTTAAAAGCTTGCCGTACAGTGCTGACGCAGTTATCTTACGTATGGTTGTCAATATTAACATATGGCATAACAGTCTGGGGTGGTGCTTCAAAGACAAGTACGATACAGCTGGAGAGGGCGCAGAGAGCCGTTCACAAGATCACCTTTAAACACTATCGTTATAGTACGGCTCAATTGTTCAAAGAATATCAGGTCTTTTGCGTGAGGCCGCTCTTTGTGCTGAACTGTACGTTGTGTAGACATGCTTCTTTACGGTTGTATCTCAATCGCTTGACAAAACGTAGGACCATGGCCGTTTGTCCCATAGAGAGGCACAAATCAAAACTTGCACAACGTCATTCCAGAATCCGATCATACAATTTTGTGAACAAACAATGTAACATCTACACGTTCAATATTTTTGACTGTAAAGGTCAGTAAATGGATTATGACCCTTAGCTCTAAGAGGTTGAAAAACTTCTCGATATGTAGATTTCACCCAAACAGTTTCTCGTCCGACACATCCTCTTATACACACATATACCTACACAACACAACACTATGCAACAGACACACATACACACACACACACACACTATCCAAATGGTTTTATTTTATTCTTAAATGATTATTTTTTAATTGTAGGCCTGTAAATCCGTTATTTCAAACACAACAAACTTAAACCGTTTACTTAACCGTTGTTTTTTCAATTAAACCATTTACAGGCACAGTTGAACTGTCAAAGGATTCGGTCATTCAGAAAGATGAAACTAAAATGAGTGCAAGATAATTCAAGTCTTTGAACTTCTTTGAACTTCAAGACCATATCCCTACCAGCACTTTGAATAACTTTTGGCAGAATGAAGGCTATTATTTACTTTGGACACTGAACACAGCACTCTCATGACACCTTATTTATACGTCGAGATGGCGGTAAACGATTATTTCTGCCGCGCGCGGACTCATCTTGCGCGCACTTTAGTTGCACATTCCAAAGAGTAGGCGTAGGTTATAGTGCAATTTAGGTTATAGGTTCCTTTGGAGAAAAACGGCAGTAAACTCCATGGATACTCTTTTACATAATATTGTAGAGAATAGTAAACCCACTATTCGCCAGTTCTTATAAAGACCCGTGTAAGTACCTCATTTAATATGACGAGTCAATAGTCAGTAACAGAGTGGTTTGTTTACTGATAACCTACTACCTCAATGGTGACTGTTTGATAAATTAGTTAATTATGGTCCCTATTCTTTAAGCGAAAAGGACGAGGTTTGTTTATCCTGATATTAGGTCAGTATGGTCATTTGGCAGCTTTTTATTCCTCGTAAGATATGCAGTTGCAGTCATCCTTTAATTTGTAATTTAAGTACCTAGCAGTAACAGTAGCAGATGGCAGTTCCTGGTAGTAGAGTTATTATTTATCTTAGATAAATTATTTACTAGTTGAGCCTCTGCCCAACCCTTCGGGGAAACAAGGCGTGATGTTATGTTATGTGTTGAGCCTACATCGATTCGCCTCAGAATATTAATGTTATTTTCTTTCTGTTTTTTATTCTCCATATTTTACCTTATAAATATCTAGTTGTTCTGCTATTCGGGACGGAGACAAATCCTACAAATCAAAGATTATAAAAATCGGTCCAGCCGTTCTTGAGTTACAAATGGTGTAACTAACCCAATTTTGTTTCATATGTTTGTCGTAGTTATGTCTTAGGTTCGAATCCAAGCAGACCCTTTACTTTGTGTTAATTATTTCATCACCACTGCTTTCAAAACTTCACCGGACACAAACAAAAATCATGAGTAAACCGGCATATCCTAGAACCAAAATAAACAAAACCATTCGAAGACATGTGGCATCCACCAACCTGCACTGAGCCCGCGTGGTAGATTACGGCCCACCACTCCGTCTCATAGAGTGAAGGCCTGTGTCCAAGCAGTGAGAACATTATTAGGTGATTATGCTTAGGTACCTATATGCTAATCTGTGCTTCTTTGGCTCGACTAGGCAAGTTTAGAATATTGGTGTAAGTTATCCCTGTAGATTCGACCTATCAGTCAGGTCAGTCTGTTTGCTACATATTATCACATCACGCTTATTGCAATACTGCAATTGATACGTATTCTTCTATAATTTACCGCAAAAAAAGGAGACCTAAAAGGTTAACATATTGCAGACAGTTTCAGATCTAACCTTTAGCTCCATAATGGTATAGCATGATGATAATCGTTTGTTATCATCACGCTATACCTTTATGGAGCTAAGCAGTCTATCCCGACATACACAGGATGGATTTTTGAGATGGGGCAGGTACCTAAACTGTTGGCGCCAAAAGAAAACGGTCTTAGCAGTTCTTAACTTTTTTTTACATATTGATCTGCATTAACAGATTTTGAAAAAAGAAAAAAAATGTGGCCACTATCACAACAAAAAAAAAAAATCTGCTCAACAGTCAATTATGTCATAATACAGGGTGGCATCCACAAACTGTCAACATGGATTCAGTACAGTAAGCGATGAAAAGTGCATAGGCACGTTAATGCGTTAGAAGTGATAACACAAATTAAAACATTTTTATTTGTTTTAATATTTTACATAAAGATAACCGCTACGATTATTTATTAATAACTTCTTCAGCCAAATAGGATGTGCAATACTATGTCAAGGAACTTAGAAGCAATTTGTTTTATTTAAACATGTGAGATGTTAAAAAAAAATGATAAGTAGATTTATTTCAGCATAAACAATTAAGCTTCGATCAGTTTTAAAATGAGTGATTTTATTAGGTGGTTTTGTATGGCAGTTTCTTTACATTAAGTATTTCACATTTTATTTGGCTTTAGTGAATATAATATAGGTAACATATTGAGGATAGCTTAAGTTTTCATTTTCATTTTCGTTCTGTGAAAAGATGATTGAAACTAAACCTCATTTTTATAATTAAGTATACAGGATAAACTATTCCGAGCCTTAAACGTTCTTGTTTATTACGTTATTGTTTGCAGGGCTTCGGAGATGCAACCTTTTGAGCGCGGAGTACACGGCGAACAGTTTTTAATGATGCTTTAAATTAATTCAGCAAAATGTCCGGTTGGTATGAAACCATTTGTTGCATACTCATTCAGCTTGTGTGGGCTTATTTAAATAAGCATCCACTTCATAAATAAGCGCTCCAACTATCTAGAATTCCTTCTTCCTCACATCTCTTAACCTACAGTCTCACAGTATTTGTCTAGAACAAAGAATGTGAAACTATTAGACATCTATATAAAATTTATATTTATAACATTTTACTCGTCATTCACTAATTTAAACAAATAACAATTTAAATTTAGTTAAATACGAAATATTTAAATGATAACACTCACACTTAGTCCGGTTTCAATATATATTTGTGTTATCATATCATTTACATCCTCTTTTACGCAGCGCAACAATTTTTGCCAATGTTTTAATATTTGCACAACACCGCTAATTAACAGATTTAAACATTCGTCACTAACCAACAACGTTCAATTAGGTGAATAGTCGTAACGAATTGCATGTACCTCACAGAAATCTATTATTTATGGAAACAAGATGAACGAGACAAGCATCGAATGATTATCGAACCACTTCAAATAATTTCATTAAAAGAAACAAAAATTGATCATACATACATACATAAACTCACTCATAATAACATATCAAAAACTTGACATAGATATTATTTGAAAATAACATCACGCAGGCGCAGATGAGATTCGAACTCAGGGCTCGCCATAATCGCTGCGCTGCTTCCCAAGCACGGTAACGACTAAGCTAGCATGCCATATGTTAGTTGAAATTATGAACTTCTATCAATTACAGACCAAGTGAGTGTTTGTGCGTGTCTATAGTATATAAACAACTTATAGAAGAAGGTCGTAAGTGAAACCGAAGCATCAATCTATTGCTTTGTGAGATTGCTTATGGACTTTTGAGCGCTACTGTACATGATTCTGAACCTTTTGGAAACATTTTAACGCAGGGGCGTTGAAATTTCTCGTCTGTATTTTTTTTTGCAGCTTAACGAACGTCTCATGCTGCACGACAATCAGTTCGGGTTTCGGCCAGGAATTTCTACAGAAAGTGCAGTTCCGTGTCTCAAGTAGGCCGTCAGGTACTACACAAAACGATGAGCACCTGTTTTCGCTTGCTTCCTCGATCTGTCTAGGGCTTAAGATCTGGTTTCCTACGATATATTATGGAAGAAACTTGAAGTTATAAGCTTGTGTGTCTCGAGCTTATAAGCATCTTCAAGCATTGGTATGGAACCAGGCCAGCACTGTTCGGTGGGCAGGTGCGCCGTCGAAGATTTATAAATTTATTGTACAGTAAACGGTCAAAAGTGCATAGGCACGTTAAGAGTCATATTGCTGTGAACTCGCGGTACGACTGTATGTGTTCTAACGCCACACACCACAAAGATCGCAGTTTTGCACGGCACACACTCGTGTATCGTCGCGTACTCGCATCGCACTGCACGAAACAAAAATATATTAACGTCACTTTTGTTGGACACCCATCATGCGCGTGATCTGGCCAGTTTATGGCATTGCTAAAATTTGCGTAATTTTAACATGTGCTGGTAGCGGTTTGGCCATAAATTATATTTTATTTTGAATTTTATGAAACAATTTGTTGGGTATTTATGTTTATTTATGCTTGTTTCATGCTTATTATTTATTTTTTATAAGAAGTTAAATATTACATAGTGTACTATTTACCTATTTATGTGATTTTTTATTTAACTCTTCGGTGTTGGAAGGTGGAATTAAAAAAATCGTGTTGCATATGATAATAAAAATATTTATTCGTTTTATATATTTATAAAATTAACAAACTTTTATGACAATTGTCACGTCACATTCAATTCATAATAACATAACAAGGAAAGAATATTCTAATAACACAAATATAATTGTTGATACCCACTTATTATAGGTATTCAGCAGAGTTTATTGAAAACTAATATAATGATTAAGACTTTATGCATTTAATGTAACGTCACAATGAATTATAATATTGGGGTTATAGCTTAAGTGTTAATTTTTTTGACGAAAAGAAGTTTGAAACTAAACCTCAATTTAGGATCATTAAATAATTACGGATAAGTTAGTTTGACTAATTATTTAGTTACACCGTCTAATATACGTCTCATATCTGTCCGTTTAATATACACTGACGTTGATACAGCTCGGTTAGTCTATTTTAGTTATTTCCACAGCGTTATGTCTTACGGTATTCTGCTGTGGGGCAAAGCCGCTGATATTCAAAATATATTCGTCCTTCAAAAACGAGCTCTCCGAGCAATTTATCAGCTAGGAGCCAGAGTTTTTTTAAGAGATTTTTTTAAAGATATTGGTATTCTCACGGTGGCATCTCAATTCATCTTCGCCAACATCTTATATATTAGGCAAAATATACACTTATACACTAAAAACACTGATTCTCACAATGTTAACACTAGAAATAAGAACAAACTACGTGCTCCCTTTCACCGGCTTCATAAGGTCCATAACTCATTCGTTGGGCTAGGTATAACCTTTTATAACAAGTTGCCCTCTTCTTTACTAGATTTACCTTTTAATGCGTTTAAGGTTCAAGTAAAATCCAACCTTTGTTCAAAGGCATATTATTCCATTAACGACTACTTAAACGATAAGAACTGTTGGTCGTTGTGATTAACTCAAGACAATGTTCGTGTTCTTTCTCCAGAATCAGCTTACCTACTGACAGGGTATATGAGTTCATATATTTGTTTTTTTTATTTGACGGTTCCATTTATCCTAACACAGTGCTTGTGTGAGTCTGTTTACAAGGGATGGAAAGATTGATGGAGATGTCGAAAGGAGAGTGAATGCGGGAAATAAAGTGAATGGTGCTACACATGCAATTGTGACCAACCAGTTGATGTCCAAGAAGGCACGACTGGCTGTTCACAATAGTGTGCTGGTGCTTACGCTTATGTATGGAAGTGAATGTTGGGTGTGGCAAAAGAAGCATGAAAGCAGAATAAATGCTGTGGAAATGCGTTCCTTGCGGAGCATGTGTAGTGTGACTTTGAATGATAGGCTGAGGAATGATGTGATAAGGCAACGGTGTGGTTTAAGAGAAGATGTAGTGACAAAAATTGAAAAGAGTATGCTTAGATGGATTGGTCATGTTGAGCGGATGAATGAAAGGAGACTAACAAAAGGTATTTACAAGGCAGATGTGAGTGGAAACGCCGGGAGGGGGCGCCCTAGGAAGACATATACTGACCTTATTGGTGATGTTCTTCAGAAAAGTCAGGTGTAGTAGTACGAAGTACTCTCAACCGGCGCTCGTGTATGACCAGATGTATGAACGTAAACGAGGCAAAAGGAGTATGTAAGGAACGTAGCAGGTGGCTTTCTGTGGTTTCTGCCTACCCCCATGGGAAGAAGGCGTGAATTTATGTGTACATTCAATTATTATTTTTTTCTTTTTTTTTGGCATTGGCGTGGCTAGTTGTCGTATGGCTATTAATTTAATGATTCGGTAATTACTTACAATTGCCAGCTAAAGCACTAGGAAGTGGTGAAGGGCGGGCGTTTTGGGGGACTGTCTTATGTAATTTTGACGTTCGAAAAGTGCTGATTCTCAGTCTAATTTGAATAAATAACTTTTGATTTTTGATTTAATCATTAAAACAAAACATCTAGGTATTAATCTTCTTCAGGATCCGACACATTTTTAGTGTGGGCAATGTAGTGGGTACTCGAACGAAAAGATAATTCGAATTAAAAATAACTTTAATACACTGGCTAACGAAATAAACACAAGCAACGGAAACCGACACGTGCGTTGGTACCGAGCGTTTGCCAAGACTGTCCAAACTCGACCGTATTCTGTTGACTGTCGCAACACTCGGGTCTCTCCGCCAGTCCTCACTGAATCTCCTCTACCGACGATCGTGTCCAAGCGGTAGGGCTCGCTTGCGTTTCCGATCACATGATCATTCGTTTCTGAATCAAATTGTTAGATGGCGCTGTCCGCTGTACTGTGGTGCCATCCATCCACGACAAATATAATACTCACATTTAGTCCGGTTTTATCAGATATTGGTGTTCTATCAATACCACTTTTATGCAGCATAATAATAGTCGCCCTCGCCTCAATATTAATATTTGCCTGATTTTGAGAATAAATACAATACTGCTATCTATTAAACCACACGTCACTAAAAAACAACTACAATCAATCGACAACGTTCATTCCGATCAAGTTAAACATTCGTAAAACTCATGTCTACCTCACAGAAATCTCAATTCCTTGTTTAGTTTTCTATGCTCAACCTTTTTTACTTTACGATATGTGGACAAAGCGAACAAGATAAAGAATATTATATTTCTGTCCCATTACTTTCAATCAAGCAAAAACTTACAAAAAGCTTATAGATTTATGCGTGAGATATGAACTCACATTCGCGCATCTATCTCTTGCCGGCTCTTCTCCATAGGAAACGACCAATTGGAACCGTGCAGCTAGAATCTGACGTTTCATAAATGCCCATGTAGTTGTATGTGAAATTGGGCACGCCACAATAGCGGCGGTAAGTCCCCTCTTTGAGGAGTGGTTGGAGAGGCGCCACGGCGTCCTCACCTTCCGCCTGACACAGGTCCTCACCGGACACGGTTGTTTCGGGAGCTTCCTGTTTCGCATAAGGCGGGAGGAAACGCCCGGGTGTCACCATTGTGTGGATCGCCCGGAGGACACGGTGGAGCATACGGTGGAGGTATGCCCAGCTTGGGCGGAGGACCGCAGTGTCCTCGCGGAGGCGATTGGCGGCGGCGATCTCTCGCGTCCGGCCCTGGTCCAGGCCATGGTACGGAGCGAGAGGGAATGGAAAGCCGTCACCTCCTTCTGCGAAGCAGTAATGCTCGCAAAGGAGGAGGCGGAGCGCGTGAGGGAGAGAGCCTTGCGCCGGCCCTCACGCCCCTAGTCGCCGCAGGAGACGCCCTGGGCGTCGGGAATCGCAAGCAGATTCCCGGCCACCGTAGGCGCGGGCTTGCGGACGGCGAGCCATGGGTAGGTCGACGGCGCGTTGTGTTCCACGCGCGCCTCAAAGAGATGTCAGCACAAAATGACGGGGTCCGATAGGGCCGACGCCTCAGGGTCGCGAGTTATTCCACAGAGAAAACCGTGGCCCTGGCACAGGCAACTGAAGGAACACGGGTGGGTTTTAGTCAGTAAAAGTCTGACACGCCCTCCCGCTCCACCCAGAGCGGGAGAAGTCATTTGATGATTTCCCACCCAAAAAAAAAAAAAAAGGTGTATGTGAAATAAAATATTTTGATTTTATCTGCACGCGCTTCACCGCTAGGCTATCTTGACTCATGTTAATAAGTTAAAATTATGAACGACAATCACTTGTTGACGACAATGATTATGCGTGTGTCTCTTGGAAATAGAAAGTCGTAAGTCAAACTAAACGTCAAGCTATTGCTTTGTGAGAATGCCTATGGACTTTTGGTCGCCACTGTATCTAACTAACTAACATAATATGTGTCATTGTTATCTAGTCAAATAAATAATTTTAATTTATCATTGATAAAATTGTTTCATCAAGTTAGCACGGCTTCACAGCTGGACGCAGCGTAGAAACAAACCTCGTCCAGTTTGTGTCAGAAGTGACCCCTAGCTCTTGACAACAGACTAGAAGTAGATGCCGTGTACACGGACTTCAGCAGTGCGTTTGACAAATTTGACCATTCTCTGTTGCTGTCCAAGTTAGATCATAATTGTGTGCATGGCTCACATAGAAACTTGTTATCATATTATTTGTTACATAGATCGCAAATTCTTGTTGATAATGGTACGAATCTTATACATACTATGCCGATTCAGGAGTTCCTCAGGGTTCTCACCTTGCACCGGTTCATTTTTGCTCTTTATTAACGACATTACTGTCCAAATCGATCACTGTAAATATCCAATGTTTGCCGACGAACTTAAAATCTATACAATTATATCTTCCAATAAATATGCTACACACTAAAGCATCCAACACAAATATAGGAATAAGCTCACTTCTCAATAGGCTCAGCCGGGAGATGACATAATCGCCACCCTGTATTTGATGGACCAGAATATTTAAAGTTTAAAGGGAAGAGAAAGAGATGTTTTCTTCTATTTGGTACAACAAATTTCGTAATCAGTCGCAGGATCGCTTCCTCTAAAATGCTGCTAGTTTGATGCTGAATTCCCAAAGCACGAAACTCGCAAAATTTAAACATTAATTTAATTGTATTAGTATGTAGGTATTTCTTGCAACCTCTGTAATCTTATAACTTATGTCTTTTTGTATTCGTTTATATAGTTTGTTACCACTAAATTTGTATACTTTTACCTTAGGATATAACTGTATTTGAGAATGTTGGTTCACCTGTTATTGGCAACTTTATAAGCATATCGGGATAGGCCCTCATCAGCGATATTACACTTGGACTTTGTAAGTAGGCGTGGATTGTCGGACGAAGAAAATAGAGACACTAGTTATAGCACAATCACTTTAATTCACTCACAATTTCTTATTAAATAATCACCATGAAATGACCTGAAGGCAGAGGTCCGACATATTAAATGAAAGTATGAAATATAGCAGTAACCAACTTATTTATTCCAACAGCTTGTTAATTAACTAAATGGATCGATATAATACCAATACACCGCCATATCATATATTAATATAATGGGTGGGATACAGTTCCCACACCTGAATAATATAACTCTAGAGATATGGCAGTGGTGCGAACGAAGAAAGCTTTTCATATTTGCATCTTATATAAGATCATGTGAAAATACTGATGCTGATAAAGCCTCAAGCGTCTCGAACATTGATACAGAGTGGGAATTACACGAATCTTGTTTCCGAGATAGTAAGTGATTTCGGTCAACCAGAAATACACTTGGGAGCAAATAAATCGAGCCACTTCCTTTTTCACGCATTATGGTTATTATTTTTGGTATTATGGAACGCATCGATTCGAAACATATATCGCCTAAAAGGGTATTTAATAACCTTTACAATGAGGGTAGTTAGTTGTCAAAATTTCATTTTAATTAAAGTTTAAAGGGTAGAATAAAATTATCGCATTTAATTTGCTTATGACATTTTTATTGTACTCTGTTAAGAAAAGATTAAATTTGAGGTTTTTGTTAATCATACCCATATTACTTGTTATTGTTGTCTTTATCTGTGTCTGTGTAATCAAAATAACCTGATAAAATGGATACTACACCGACGGAAGCTGCCCAAGTTGTAGCTTTACTTGAGGTTGGACACGGACAACGTGAAGTGGCACGCAGACTTCATTTGAGTCGTTCAAAGGTACAGCGGGTATACCGCAGGTATCTGGAGACTGGTGCTTTTGTTCGGCGACCTGGAACTGGCCGACCACGGGCAACAACAGAACGTGACGACCGCTTTATTGCAACCAATTCGTTGCGCGACCGTGGACTTAATGCTGTTCAGCTACAGCAAGCGTTACGTGACGTTCGAGGTGTCGCAATCAGTAGGTGGACAGTGAGACGAAGACTAAAGGAACGAAATTTAACATCACACAAACCAGCAACTGGCCCAAAATTGACTGTAGCTCATCGCCGATCTCGCTTGGAGTTTGCTCGAGAACACATTAATTGGACGTTAGAAGACTGGAGGTCAGTTTTGTTTTCTGACGAGTCAAGAGTCTTTTTAGCAATGACGGGAGAAACCGAGTGTATAGACGTCCTGGTGAAAGATTTGCCCAATGTTGCATTCGAGAAACTGTGAGTTTTGGTGGTGGTTCTTGTATGGTGTGGGGAGGAATTTCTCTAGACGGAAAAACGGAACTTGTCTTCGTCGACCCCGCCAACGATGGCAGTGGTAGACGTGGATTAACAGCTGACCGATACATAACTGACATTCTTGAAGACCACGTAATGCCGTATGCTGGTTTTGTCGGAGAAAATTTCTTGTTTATGCATGACAATGCGAGACCTCATACCGCGCAGATCGTTACGGAATACTTGTCTGCGATCGGGATCCAACAAATGGTATGGCCAGCACGAAGTCCCGATTTGAACCCGATCGAACACCTATGGGACGAGCTAAAACGGAGAGTCCGAGCCAGGGTTCCCGCTGTTTCATCCATTCCCGAGCTTAAAGTCGCTGTGCTTGAAGTGTGGGAGAACATACCACAATATGTCATCGTAACTCTGATCAGATCGATGACTAATAGGCTACAAGAATGCATCAGGGCACGGGGGGGGTAATACCAGTTATTAAGAATATTTTTTTTGCAATAATTTATTGTTTTTATGGACTGTTTTAGCCCTACTAAATTTTCTATCAAAATTACCATTTTTCTTGCAGAGCCAATAATTTATCATTCAATAAGGTTATTATTCAATCATTTACCCTCATTGTTAAGGTTATTAACTTAACTTTTAGGCGATATATAGTTCGAATTGATACGTTCCATATTCCCAAAAATATTTACCATTTTACGTGAAAAAAGGTAGTGGCTCGATTTATTTGCTCCCAAGTGTAGATCTGTTTGCCTCTCGAATTAATAAAAAATGTTTTAAATTTGTATCTTGGAAACGAGATCCCGATGCCTAAGACATAGATGCGTTTACCCTAAGATGGGGCGATTTTCTTTCGCCTTCCCTCCCTTTTCAATTATATTGAAATGCATTAGGAAAATAATTAATGACGAAGCAACCGGCGTATTAGTAGCACCCTATTGGCCAAGTCAACCATGGTTCCCACTGTATAGGTCCTTGATCAATATAGATCAAGGACCTATACAGTGAGATAATCCGTAGAGATTTAAGAACCCGACCCTCCCAAAAATGAATATCCCCAAGAAATTTAAAAATGACAAATTAGATAACTCTAAAACGAATGATTATGGCGCCATCTACTGACAAGTGGTGACACTACGAAGTGTAGCCAGTCACCGATTCTTACATTTGTTTTTTTTTTTTTTAAAGATCTAAAATTTGTGTAATGATGCAGTATAACAGAAAACGGACTACATGGTTTATTAAATATCTACGGATGCAGCAACTCGTATAATTATGGTTGAAGTTCACTTTAGGTAAGTTCAATTAACCATAAATAATAAATCTCTTCAGTAACGTTAACTTCTTCCCCGAATATAATGTAATTTTATCAATATCTGTACGTACATGGATACCACTATCTAATAGATCTCTACCTATAATAACTGGTTCTGTAATTGAGTTGACAGGCACAACATGAAACAAATAAGGACACTGACGTGTTGAACTTCACCACGGCTCAGTATTCTGCGATTCATATTTAACGTTTTCTTTACCTATACCTGTAAGGTAAACTAAATCACAGCGCATAGTGCCCGGGATCTTTTTGAAAAAGCTAAAAGCCACAAACGAACTAGCACATTATCTATTAAAAAGAAAAGGAACGAGCTCACCGGATGATGTGGTTGTCCATACACGTAACAGGTGAGACGGTTCGTATCACGACTCTCCGGTGCTGGTGCTCGATTCGAATTCTTCACTTCGGTCAAAGGTTCGTACTGCCACTTGCTTCAATCAACTTATTTATTCCAACAGCTTGTTAATTAATTTAACAGCTTGTTTATTAATTTAAATTGATATAATAGCTCTAGGCGCCTACTAGCTACAAAGATCACGCCGACAAGCACATAACTGCTATCTATTGTTATTTGATATTTTGTATACAAAAGCTGTTGGTGTACCCTAATAAATAAATAAAATAAATTTGAAGTGCGGAGTGAGACCGGTTGGCCTACGCTGTCCTGTTCAATTTGATTATGAATGCTTTGTTTGTAAATGAATGCTTAGCAGTCATAATGTCGGTTGACGGTATCTGTGTCAATAACAGTAAAGCGGACGATACGGTGCAATTTTATCCCAACCTACTTCAGAAGGTGCCAAAAAGTTATGTTATTTAATATCAGTCCTTCATCGGTGACTTCTATCTTTAACACAAAGTATTTTGCATATTGTTAAATGTTTAGGATAGTTTATGCACTAATTATAAGTGTTATGTTACATTGGTAAAAGGCACGATGGGGTTGACATATCCGTTTATACAAAAACCCCAAAACGAACGAGGAAAAAAAAAGGATGGATAACAGTGGTTTTATTTTGAAAGTTGTACATTGCATTTTTCGGGGCGTATCAGTTATCGACGTCACGAGTTACATATGTCCTCAAGAATTTATTTTACTTATTCGAAGAAGGAACCCGAACCGTGTGGTGCCGGCCTAGAATTGCACCACCCCAACTCTTCCCGTGGGTGTCGTAAGAGGCGACTAAGGGACATACACCGGGGGGCGGGCAGCAGCGCCCCCTGCAGAACAATTCCATCACCAAACTGCGATCCCCAACCCGCATGCCCAGCGTGGGGATTATGGGCATTACCCCAAAATGAAGATACAAGCCAAAAAATGGCCCCCAGTTCCCGGCCGCCTCGCTATTCCTGGCCATGGTAGCGGCTATGGTAACGGCGGGGCAGGGGGTGCTAGGAATCCCCGGGCTACGGTAGGCTACCATTCACTACTGAAAAAATTGACCCTGGCGACGTATAACGGACGAACTCTGAGGCTCGACCATCATCTAGCGCAGTTGGAAGTGGAGTTAGAGAACATTAAATGGCATGTTCTGGGGTTATGTGAAGTCCGTAGAGAGGGGGAGGACACCGTAACCCTAGACTCGGGTCATCTTCTCTACTTTCGCGAGGGCGATAGAACATCTCAGGGTGGCGTAGGTTTTCTCGTTAATAAGGCCCTCACTAACAACGTTCAAGAAATCTCCAGTGTGTCGAACAGGGTAGCGTACCTGATCCTTCGGCTATCCAAGCGGTATAGCATGAAGGTAATTCAGGTCTACGCACCGACCTCGGCACACTCGGATGATGAAGTGGAGGATATGTATGAAGACATATCCAAAGCCTTACACAACACCACTAAGGCTCACTTCAACGTTGTTATGGGGGACTTTAACGGCAAGGTGGGAACCCGGACTGGCAACGAATCCCGAATAGGCCCGCATGGTTACGGAGTTCGGAATCACAGGGGACAAGCGCTTGTCAACTTCCTTGAGAAGGAGGGGCTGTTCCTAATGAACTCCTTCTTTAAGAAACAGCCCCAAAGGAAGTGGACGTGGCGAAGTCCCGACACTGTGACAAAAAATGAGATCGACTTCATCATGACGGATAGCAAGCACATATTCAGAGATGTCTCAGTGATCAACAGGTTCAATACCGGATCTGATCACCGACTGCTCCGAGGCTCTCTGAATATCAACTTAAAGCTTGAAAGAAACCGTCTGCTGAAGTCCACGCTCCGACCCAACCCAACCCAAATCATGGCGGGCACCGAGAAATTCCAGCAGGCTCTCGGAAATAGATTCGTTGCCTTGGATCCCACTGATGACGCCGACGAGACCCTACACAATCTGGTCGAAACGTTGAGAGACGAGGGCATCAAGTTCTGCCAAAAGCAGCGCACTGGCAGGAAATCCAAACTCTCGGATGAGACTCTCAGGCTGCTGGCAAAAAGACGGGAAACCACCCAAGCGACTTCGTCAGATAGGTCAGACCTGAACAAGCGAATTGCGAAGATGGTGCGGCGCGACCTTCGGAGCTCCAACACACGCCTCATTGAAGAGGCAATAGAGCGAAACCGAGGGTCCAAAGTATTCACTCAGCAGCTTGGCAGGAGCCACCTGACGAAGCTTAAAACGCACGACGGGAGGACTGTATTGTCGAAGCCGGAGATATTCGCCGAGATAGAGGATTTCTATGGCCGATTATACGCTGCACATGCCCCATTTTCCCAACGAGACCACCACGATTCCAGAGCCACCCTGACACGCCACTATACCAACGAACTGCCAGACATCAGTCAAGACGAGATCGTGTTAGCTCTGAGACAGCTTAAAAATGGAAAAGCCCCCGGTGAGGACGGCATAACATCAGAGCTTTTGAAAGCCGGAGGAGCTCCTGTTATACAGGAACTACTGAACCTCTTCAACGCTGTCCTTCACAGTGGGAGAACTCCAAAGGCGTGGAGCGGGAGTTTGGTGGTGCTCTTTTTTAAGAAGGGAGATAAAGCCCTCCTTAAAAACTACAGACCCATCTCACTCCTGAGCCACGTCTATAAGCTGTTCTCACGAGTGGTCACGAACCGTCTCGCCAGGAGACTCGACGAGTTCCAGCCACCGGAACAGGCCGGCTTTCGCGGAGGATATGGCACC
This sequence comes from Dasypolia templi, assembly GCA_963555695.1. NCBI lineage: Eukaryota > Metazoa > Arthropoda > Insecta > Lepidoptera > Noctuidae > Dasypolia > Dasypolia templi. The sequence continues at coordinate 20,936,447 of OY743155.1, read as the reverse complement.
ATAGACCACATACACACAGTGAGGCAGATTATACAGAAGTCCGAAGAGTATAATCAGCCCCTGTGTCTGGCCTTTGTGGACTATGAGAAGGCCTTTGATTCTGTCGAAACCTGGGCTGTTCTGGAATCCTTACAGCGATGCCAAGTAGACTGTCGTTATATCGAGGTACTGAGATGTCTTTACGACGCCGCCACCATGAGTGTCCAAGTACAGGACCAGCAGTCCAAACCCATCCAACTGCGCAGAGGAGTGAGACAGGGGGATGTTATATCCCCGAAACTGTTCACGAGTGCGTTGGAAGATATGTTTAAGACGCTGGACTGGAAAGGTAAGGGCATTAACATAAACGGCGATTACATCTCACACCTGAGATTCGCTGATGACATAGTTTTAATGGCGGAGTCGTTGGAGGAGCTGAACCAGATGCTGGACGGCCTAGCTTCAGCCTCGCGACGCATCGGTCTCGGCATGAATTTGGATAAAACCAAAGTCATGATCAATAGTCTCATTGATCCGGGACCGGTGGTCGTACATGGCCACCCTCTCGAAATTGTTTCCGAGTACACTTACCTTGGGCAAATTCTGCAGTTAGGTAAAAACAATTTTGAGAGGGAGGCCAAGAGGAGGATCCAGCTAGGCTGGGCAGCGTTTGGGAAACTACGCCGAGTCTTCTCGTCATCCATACCGCAATGCTTGAAAACTAAAGTTTTCAATCAGTGCGTCCTACCCATCATGACCTACGGAGCTGAGACGTGGACACTCACGATAGGGCTGGTCCACCAGTTCAAAGTCGCTCAGCGAGCTATGGAAAGAGCTATGCTCGGAGTCTCTCTGAAGGATAGAATTCGCAACGAATGCATCCGACAGAGAACCAAAGTTATCGACATAGCTCTAAGAATTAGCAAGCTGAAGTGGCAGTGGGCCGGCCATATCTCGCGAAGAACCGACAACCGCTGGGGTAAACGAGTTCTTGAGTGGAGACCGCGACTCGGCAAACGTAGTGTAGGACGCCCTCCGGCCAGGTGGGATGACGATCTGCGAAAGACTGCAGGCAGATGCTGGAAGCGTCAAGCTGAAGACAGGGCGCTATGGCGCTCATTAGGGGAGGCCTATGTCCAGCAGTGGACTAAAATAGGCTGATGATGATGATGATGATTCGAAGAAGTACTTTGCTACCTGATTACGCGATATTTTAGTTTGTTTTGGATGCTAGTACAAGAACAACTGCACGTGGCGCACCGCGTACGGGGCACTCGGAGCAGGAGAAGTGCTTTTTCTGAAAACCTACTGTAGGAACTGACTCTTTTGTCACCATGCATTCTAGGCAAAGTTCCTGTTGTATTTTTATTTTTTTATTTGGAACGCGCAAAGGCTAGGCTGATGATGATTATTCCATAACAACGTTAGAGTATATAGTTGTAGCAAGCTTGGCTGTTTAGCGTAGGGACTCATATACCTACTCCTGTAGTGTTCACCATCTCACCGTGAAAACTAAGGTGAAGTGAGCGTGGTGTGAGCTGTCAGTGCCACTTATGCTTGCAATTGACCAAGACGGGATGACACTGACAGCGCACTCCGCGCAAGTCTTCAAGGTGAGATTTTTACATAATCGACATGCTGCTCTTAAACCAATTTTATTTTAAGTCAGCTCAGGTTTTTTATTCAACCATCATATCAGTGGTCACTTTCTTCCTGTTGTTTTCACACAACCCATATATATCTTTTTCGGTCTGCCTCTTTTCATCACATCCATTCACACTTACTAAAGTTTCTTGTCACTTTCCATTCTATTGTATAACGTGTTTATACCACCACAATCGTCTACTTAGCTTTGTCACCGTTGCTATTGCCAAAGAGGCTTAATTAAAAACTCGATTTGATATCTATCGATCGAAATGATCGATCGTTGTGAGATCGCTGTGATAACACATCTATGTTTAACAAGATTTATTCAGCAAATTTGTTGTATTACTAGATGACCCCGCGAAACGTTGTTTTGCTTATTTTTGTATAGTTTATGTTTTATTCTCAGACCTACGGAATATACAAAAAAAACATAAGAATCGGTCGAGCCGTTTCGAATGAGTTTTTTTACAAACAGTGTGACACGAAAATTTTATACATTAGATTAATAAAATATAAATGAATAATAATACCACTGAAAAATAATGATCAATTCAATAGGAGAATAAAATTAACATGTGAGTTGCACCGAAAACTTAAAATGATATGACGACGTATAACAGTCACTGCTACGATCAAGACACAAATAAAAAATAAAAAATGTGCGAAAACTGTATAGAGAGTGAGAGAAAGGATGCCGGCTTCGTTCTCATACCTACTCCAGTGTTGAAGATTAATTTAAGTTTAATCGAACAGAATAACATAAAAATCGCATTTAAAAAACAGGGGTTGATCTTAGAAGGGTGAAAATTTGAAGATGTATGCATTTTTCAATACTAAATAAATTAAAAATGTTCTTAAAAAAATAAAATATAACATTTAGGGGTTAATATTTATAATTTAAATATTTAACTTTGACATTTAGGGGTATTAAAAATAAATGTTGACCGATTCTCAGACTTACCCGATATGCACGTTGCAGAGGAGTTTGGTAACAAACATTGCGACACGAGAATTTTATATATTAAAGTAGATCATAATCATCATCATAGGCATCGTAGTTCTACCCACTGATGAGTTATGGCCTCCTTCCTTTGGTTAGGTATATAATTAGAATAATTCTCAGCAGCGCAGTCTCGAATTTGTGCCAATTCAATGGCATATGCTCGCACCCTATTACATTGGACTTCACAAAAGGAAAAATGTGTGTGCACCGACTAAACACGATTCCCTAACCCTTTGAGCCGCTTCAAGAAAACAGGCGAGATGTTTAATTGAAATCAGAATCATGCATTACATACTCGTATATATTAAATTTCATTTAGGCGCTACCCTGAGCAAAACCTTGCGATAGTGATATGATATGATGAAATGATGATAGATATTCAGAGGCTATTAATATTAACACATTAATTAAAAGTAATAAACCATATCTAAAATCAGATTGTAAACGTTCGATATCCTATCATCACGTATTGCACGTTCATTGCACGTTGCAGGTCAATGATAAAGGGGCTTTCGCAGGGAGCAGAGGGGTTCCTCTTATTCCCGCTCTTTCCGGCTTGGACGGTGTCAAAAGCCTTTCTTAGATCCAGAAATACCGTCAGGCATATATTCCCTGCCACGAGTCTGGTATTTGTTAGTTTTTCTACAATCTTAGACAGGGCTGGTATGACCGAAATCAGTCTGTAGTTATTGACATAATCTCTGTTCCCTCCCTTGTGTACCGGTGTAATAATGGATTTTGTTAAATTGGTCTGGGAATATGTCATTTTTGGAACAAAGGTTAGACAGGTGGGAAATGATAAGAACAACATCTTTGTAAACATATTTAAAAAACCAATGCAAAGGATGTTTCTTTTTAACCGACAGAAAATTTCAACGCCCCCTTCATTGTTTTTTTTTCAGAATCAGAATCATGTACTGGTTGTGCGTCGATGTCCCTTCCACCCTGTATATTTTAAAACACAAGTAGAGATACTGTGCCATCCTGAGTCACTGGACAAATTCAAGCTCATCAAAATTCTTTCCATTGGGTCCGTGTCCAATGGCATATAAGGAATTAGTTTGCGCCCGGGAAATGTTAGGTCGAACAGAGGGCTATTTGGTCCATGGTCCAGGGTTGAATTTGCTCAGCTAATTCTTTTCCAATTTTCACAAAGTAATCGTTTACACCGTTAACTGATTCGGTTGGAGACGGTCTGATACTTAGCAAAGCTGCACTTTGGCTGTTTACTTTATTTGAGTATGTGATTGATTTTATGTTTTTCCTTTAGAGAGTAACATTGAGGTTGTAACTGATTTAGCGATCAATTCTCTTTCATATTTTCTTTTTACGTACGTACCATCATCTCGAAACAGATTAATCGTGTCTGCAATACTAGACTACAATTAGTGTGCTCAGGCGTTAACATGGCACATCTAGTTGAAATATTTAACGGCGCGTCAAACAAATTTTGAACATCAAACGATGAGGGCATTTTTTTAAGTTTTGCGCTTGTTTTTAATTTTTGGTATTTTTAAACACTAACTGAACTTTTAAAGTTGACTTGAGGGTTAACCGCATAGCTTATAAACCAAGTTACGTGGTTGTAATCGAAAATAGTTACATCGAGAAGTACAATGTTATTTTAATATTTGCGTTCGAAAATATCGATACTGTGCATGCGTAAATAGTCATCCCGACATCGTGCGACATCGACACGTACTTGGCCGGTTTTAGTTGATAAGCGGGGTAAATTTTGATATGAAGCCATTTTAGCCAGCTTTGGTGGGAGGAAAGCCAGTCTAAAAGAGAGTTTACAAATTTCCGAAAACCACACAAAACGCCCTTATTGAGAACCATCCTAAACGACGTACATTCTCATCTATAAGGCATAGACTCACGTGCCCGTATTGTGTACCACGTCTATGCACGGACTATTTCCCCGAGAGTTGTCAGTTTCCTGTGGCGGCAACGGAAGCGGACGACAGGTTCTTTGATAGTAATGTCTCGTGTGTCCTCAGTCTAACAATGTTTAGTGTAGTACCTACATAGGTGGTTATACACGATTGTTTATCTTGTGTCAACTAATAACAAGAAGGCAGAATGCGTAGGAAATGTGTAAGTAAATTATGAAAATGCTTAGGAAAATATTATGCCTGCCTTTACTTTTGTGAGCAAAGGAAGACAACATTGACCACTGTTAACTTCGGATTCCCTGATTTTCCTAAAACAAACCACTCTATAAATAAAATAATTGGATTAACTCAATTAATTGAATTCTAAAAGTTACTTCATGTCTAGTTTTTTAAAAGCGCCTAATTTCTGCGCAATTTCCGAAGCGTCAGTCAAACGGAATCTGCTCTAAAAATTCACACAGGCGCGCGGAGGCCGGATCAAAGGTATCGCTTACATTAGCATTCTAAACAAGAAGCCAGTAATTAAGTAGAGAAAACAAGGGGATAATGAATACTTTGCATTTGTAAACAGACAATGTATTTTCTTTCCCGGGGTAGGGAGTAATTAGCAACTCATAACAAATGGAACTAATGTATGAGAAAGAAAAAACAGAACTTCCTTTTTTGAATCGGTTAAAAGGCTACGGATTGAAGTTTCAGTTCATTAGGTGTAATTATGCAATCCTTTGGAACGATCAAAGACAATGAAATATTTGAGCGTTGTTATTGACGAAAACTTTAGCTTCAAGGCACACATTCAATTGCTGAGTAAAAGGATTCGTAAGCTTACCTACATCTTTAAATCATTGAGACATTTATAATAAATCCCTATAATCCTAAAGCAAATCTATTACGCGCTTTGTCAGTCACTAATTACATATCGTCTTGGGGCGGTGCTCCGAAAACTACGATAAAGCCATTTGAAGTTTCACAAAAAACCTTACTGTGACTCTGTACCTTTAAGCCTTTCCGTTGCTCAACCACACTTATTTATGAATACTGAGGTGCTGACTGTACGCCAACTGTTTGTCTTAAGTATTGTATCAAAACAACATGCTATCTTGGAGTTCAATCCAACCTTGTTAAGAAGGTGGAAGGGTTTACCTGTATGTAAGAGGTTATATCACTCAAAAATGGCTTTTATTCGTAGATTTAGACGTATGTTAACTTCCAAAGCCACAGAGATACCGAATTCTTCATAGAGAATATAGACATATAGAACTCGGTATCTCTGTGGCTTTGGAAGTTAACATATGATGAGACTGAAAATTTACTGACCGTCTTAAAATAGTGATTTATATGGAGACAATCTATTGTCTCCATATAAGAATCTACTAGCAATTTAATTCCCTACACACCCTCTAACACACAAAAACTCACCCTTCTTCACGATGCTCACCTAAAGGACAGCTACCCTTTATTTTTTTTAAAGTAACTACTTTAAATTTTAATTTAACAAAATTACTTAATTAAGTTCATATTTTGTAGAAGCTGTTGCTTTTTGTTCGTAAGCTCAAACTTGCATCCCCATCCCGAGGGCTTGAGGCGCTGTGTGCTGAAACACAGGCTATAAACCCAGTTCGGCAACAGAAGCTAATAATGAGTCACAATTGTAACTGATTTACTTTTAAGCATGAGTATTATAGCTAAAACAAATTGTATAACATGTTTTTCTTTTGGTCTAATAAATATATATTATTATTATAACTTAATAACGTTTAAAAGTGATTTTAATATCCAATTTACAGAATAAATAATTTCATTTATTTTTGCTAATAGCTATGTTTTCTAACCATAAATTGCTATACGCTTAAAAAAAACTCCACCTAGACAGTTTCACGTGAATACTGAGTGAGAAACAAACTTACCTAGAACCACCAGCTATTTCAAATCTGCAGAGTAATCCCGTTGTAGGATTAATCTCGCCGCAAGTTTGTAGCTTAGCTTGGGCTAGAAACACACCTGAGCACTTTGTAAGTTTTCCACTTCCCGTGTGTTCACGTGGTGGTCATAAACACGGAGTGGGACTTGCAGGACTTTGGGCCCAAGGGACTACTATTTTAAAGAATACTTTTAGGACAAGTTTCTGGATTCTGCCTAATCCAAACTTATATTATACTAACATAACATCACGCCTTGTTTCCCCGAAGGGTTGGGCAGAGGTGTGCCTATAGTACACCCACATTTCGCCAGTTATGTTTAAGTCCCATGTAATAAGGGGCGAGCCTATTGCCATCTACCGGGCACAAATCCAGACTTCGGGCTGCTACTGAGAAATTCCAGATAGGTAAACCCAATAACACGTTGCCCGACCTGGGAATCGAACCCAGGACCTCATGCTCAGCAGTAGCGATTGCGACCACTAGACCAATGATTATACTAATCCTAACTTAATATAATATATTAATGTATTATAAATGCGAAAGTGTATTTTTTTGATTGTTTACTTGTTACGTTTTCACGCCAAAACGGTTAAATGGATTCAGATGACATTTGGCACACAGATAGACAATTACCTGGGTAAGGACGCAGGCTACTTTTCATCCTGGATCGCTGTCGAAGTCGCGGGCAGCAGCTGCTTGAATTCTAACAAAAAATGCGAAAGTAAGTTTGTTTGTTACGCTTTCACGCAAAAACGGCTGAACGGATTTGGATGAAGTTTGGCACACAGACAGACCATGACTTAGGTAAGAACATAGGCTATTTTCGTCTTGGGTCGCAGACAAATTCACAAGCAAAAACATAGTAAAATATTTTAAATATTATAAAAGTGAAAGTTTGGATGTTTAGATGTTTATAACTCAATCACGCAAAAACAGCAGAACAGATTTGTTCGAAATTTTTCACACAGATTGAACATGAGCTAGATAAAGGCATGAGTTACTTTTCATCCTGGATCGCAGACGAAGTCGCGAGCAACACCTACTTAGTTTTAATTCCTGGTTTCCTCTAAGGCAATATTTATATTTAACATAACATAACATCACGCCTCTATTAGGTAAAGGTGTACCTCTATAGTAGACTATTTAATCACGTTAAATTCTAACAGGCGCTCATAATCCCAACAATTAAGGTTATTGATGCATTCAACCCTCGCTTACTGGTCCGTCAAATGCTATTGATTCTATAAGCAACGTTAATGTCAGTATGTCATAAATATAGGTCGTTTGTGCAGGAATTGAGTCACGACTCGCACCAGTGTTGACCTGCACAGTCATTTTAAGTTTACGGTTATTATCTTTGTGTTATGAGTGGGTTTTTGTGTACCTTTCAGTTTTATTATGGCGCCTTGAGAAAATGTAGCCGCAAATGTTTTTGTTATTACGTAATTTAGAGATGAAACTTTATTTCAAGATTATATTTTGCACTGTGGGTCTGATGAATCGTGTTATTTTTAAATGAATGCTTTGGTAACAAGTTGAAGAATCAAAGTGGGACTTTGTTCAGTTTTGTTGGTCGTAACTTGTGTTATCTCCAGAGCGAATTGAATGAGAATCACACAAATGCAAGAAGTAGTTTTAATTAGTAGATTTCATATTAATAATACACATTTAATCAGTACGGCTGAAACATCTTTTAAACATGGTTCTGCGTTCTATTACATACTCGAAGACAGCAGCATTGTTGCTAAGCCTGTTATTACAATATAGCCGCCTTACCATTGTTGGTTATCGTTTTCAGTAACACATCCTCATTTTTGCGATAGATAGCCAGAGCTTTGCACTTACTACCAGAGACGCTCAATTCTCTGCATTTACCCCAGAATTATCCATACATTCCGAATTCCTACAAAATAACGTAAAAAAATACGTCAACCAGCGGTAATGAGAAATACGAGAACATCCGGAAAATTTTTGAATGCCTCTGGTTTTATGAGAAAAATGTGGTAGTAAAACAGTTCCTTTTCGAATTAATGATATAAGCCTGCAACTTTTTGCCGAGAAGGAAATAAAGTCTCGCATGACCACAGTTGCTTAAGTATTGCTGGCGTTTTCAGAACAGCCCAGGGTTGCAGAGTTTGTCTATATTGAAAGTTAAACATTGACCACCAGCATGTATAAGAAATGTGTGGTCATATTTAAGGGTGTGGTACAGACCATCATACTGAACAACTTCCTCTATGGGACCAACATCGTTATCGCGAAAGAATTATCGACTCTCCATACAAAACTTTAATACCTAAAGTTTTTAGTCTGTAATTGTGCACTATTCAGCTCCTGTCTCCAACTTCGTCTGCTATGTAGAATGAAAAGTTGCATATTTCCTTACCCAGGCCATGGTCTATCTGTGTGCCAAATTTCATCCACATCCGTGTAGCCATATTGGTGTGAAAGCGTAACACACAAACAAACTTACTTTTGCATTAATAATAATATTATAGTTAGTTAGGATTGAAACAATCACTGCCACGCATTCTCACTAAAATATTCATTGCGAAGTTTTCAATCGGTGGTGGAAAACAAAAATGAATTGTGTTAATTATTTTATTATATCCAAATAACTCATTAACTGATTTAATAAAGAAGAGACTTAATTAACTTAAAAAAGGGCTTCACAAAAACCTTGTTTACTCGAAACTGTTCTCATCAAGATACAAGTTGATTAGCGTTTTAGAAATAAACTTGGCGAACCAGAATATTTTTTTCTTCGATCTTTTTTTCATAATCATCTTCTGCGATAAAAACGTAGAAGTGTATTCTTCTTAATTAAATATTTTGGCTTCTTCCAAATTATAACTTAATGAACCTGTGACAGACGCAAAAAACAGTGGTGTTATAAAGGTTCTGTAGGTTTCCATTTAAAGTCGGAAACTCGGAACCCTAGAAAAGGAAATACAGTGGCGATTATAACAAGTTTTTATCAGTCTGTTAAAACACTAAAATAAATATTGTAATAATAAAAATTTAATGGATAATACGGTCCCTAATTGGGAAGCCAAATGTAATATTAAAAATTAAAAGAATAGGTGTGTGTGTGTGTGTGTGTGTGTGATCTCCTAAAAAAAAGTATGTTATTGTAAGAAATTAAATTTCGGGCGCCGTGGAGCGACACACTATTAATAGATAGCCAGATAAATAAAGTTGGAGAGATTGGGCCATTAATCTTAGGATGGGGGCCTGTGGATGTCAATGGTGATTAAAAGTCTCACTACCTTGAACGTTCCCAGTTTATTGTACCTTTAGCCTAATGTATACAATTATATTAATATAAAGTTTACCTGCTATATCATCATTGCATCTTTAAATTCGCAGCTGAAGGCTGTTATGTTCTATAGGAAAAAAAAAGATATAAAAAATATGTAACTTGAAGCTTGACCCCGAGAGCCGGAAGGTGGTACCTCTCAGGTAATCAGCCCCCGTGGAAGGCCAGTAGAAATTTATTGAAGTAAAGGTGGAATAAGCACCCACAATTGTAGGCTGTGGACAAAAAGGAACTCTGAGATGTGATTTCACTCCGAACTCGGACACGCGGGGACGCATCGACCAACGAAAAACTTACCGCTTATTCCAGGTATATAAACTCGCGTCTCCCTCGGTGTACCGTGAAGATATTTGGTATAAGAGACGTAGGGAGGCGACGAGGAAACCTGCGAAAAACCGTAAGATGGTCACAAACGAACCGCCATCGTCGAAGGAAATTTTCTCTCGAAAAGAGCAACTTACCAAAAATCGGATAGAAATATCCACCGGGACCATTCCACGGGTCCTTTGGTTTAGGATTAGGGCATTAAAGCGCCACTATAAACTAGATTAGTTACGATTCCATTCAGGAAAAATCAAGAGACATGTCACATTGACCAACAAAGATCGCAAAAGTGACCTGTCCAATTTTGACGTCCAAAAATGTCATACGAAATGTATCACAGATAAAAAAATAAAATTAAGAAATCGTTCCGAAATCGACTACAATCATCAATACATGTAACGGTGTAAAAAAACTCGTTACATTACATCCCTCCCCAAAAAAAAATAAAAGAAAGCAATTTCTTTTATGCCAAAAAAACAACGATCAAGGTAAAACGAACAGTTTCCCAAAAAAACAGGAAATATAAACAGCGTGTATACAAACAACACTTACAGGTGCAGACTAAATACTAGCACAACCGACCCATAATGTCAAAAGAACCACAAGAGTACAGTTAAGCACCTTCGCCACTGACTAACAAGTTAAATCCGAGTTCTACTATAGAATCAGTTAAGTGCAGCAGTCGCTTAACACTGTAAAACAATACAACTGAACTATACCCAATTGAGTGCGGTTGGGCACCATCGCCACCGACTAACAAGTATAAAATTCTAAAAAGACAAAAAAATACCAATACAAATTCGGTTAGGCACTATAGCCGCCGACTAGCAAGTATAAAGCTTTACAAACAAACAAAAAAAATACTAACAAGAGTTCGGTTAGGCACCATAGCCGCCGACTAGCAAGTATATGTTTAATGTAACAGGATAAAAAGAATATTAATTCGAGTCCAGTTAAGCGCAAAGGCCGCTGTTTAACGAGATTAATCCAAAAAATTATATATGAGTGCAGTTAGGCACCATCGCCACTGACTAACAGGAACAAATTATAACTGTGAGAAACAGTTAAGAACCTTCACATTTCTAAAGATGCAAAGAATTTTTCTTTGTTTTGAGATGTTGTGATCGGCTCAACTCCACCAACTTTCCGGGCACAAACAAAAAAAATGTTGTGATCGGCTCAACTCCACCAACTTTCCGGGCACAAACAAAAAAAAAAGTTGTGATCGGCTCAACTCCACCAACTTTCCGGGCACAAACAAAAAAATATGTTGTGATCGGCTCAACTCCACCAACTTTCCGGGCACAAACAAAAAAAAAAAAGTTGTGATCGGCTCAACTCCACCAACTTTCCGGGCACAAACAAAAAAATATGTTGTGTTCGGCTCAACTCCACCAACTTTCCGGGCACAAACAAAAAAAGAAATCACTGTGTTCTTCCTAAGTGCACCGCGAAATATTCCGGGTGACAGAGTCACTATAGGAGCACAATGATCCCCCCCAATGGGTTCCCGCATTGACGAGGCGGGGGGGCTCAGTAGCCGTGGTTTGGACCCCCACGGTGAAGCTAAGAGGAACCCGAGGAGGGGCCGCTCGTCAGGGCTTTTGCAGACAAGCCGACGACGTAGCGGCCAAGGTTGCGGTGTTGTTGGGCGACATCGCAACTGTGGTGGGGCCGCGGCGGGAGAGGAGTGCCGGTATTGCGGTGCGCCGCTCTCCCTACCTTCCGCGGCCTTAACGGGGTCGCCACCGTACGATGGCTGACGCGGTGGGGTCGCCACCGTACGATGGCTGACGCGGTGGGGCCGCAGGGGAAGAGGAGTGCCGGTATGTCGTTGGCCGCTCTCCCTATCCTCTGCGGCCGAAAAATGGTAGGCGACGGGGCCATTCATCAGACCCGTCGCAAGGGGCAAGGGGTTGGTCGTAGGCTGAGGGCGAACAACGCCCTCTTCCAGCCCCTCTAAATGGGTCCAGGGACGGCGGACTCGGGGACGTCCACCGCCACCCATACATCAGGACCCGAGGTGGCGGCGCGTAGTGTTCCACGCGCGCCCCTCTTAGACGTTGCGGGGGGAGTCTAACACTTCACTCCCCCCGCCCGAGACGGGGCCCGCGTTAGCGGGCCGGCACCAGCCGGGGTTGCGGAAGAATTATGTGTTCCCACGACCCCGGCGTAGGTGTTAGATGGAACACCGGGGTGGTTTTTAGTCAGTAAGAGTCTGACCCCTCCGCCCGCCCCAGGGCGGAGGACATCCATGAGGATTTTCCACCCCGGGAACAAAAAAAAAAAAAAAAAGGAGCACAATGATCAAAAAAAATAGGTAAACCTCTACAAGTGTAAACAAAACGTACAAAGGTAGTAGGCACCAATTCAGGAATTGCATGCAAAAATTTACAAAGGAAAATTGCATACAAGACTGTTTAAAAAAAATATACATGATAATAATAGTATAATAATAAGATCTTTCGATATGGAAAATGTATCTGTGTGGGTTGAAGAAGTTTATAAAAAATGTCCTAAGTTGTAATTTAGAATGTTAAATCAAGATTTTAATAAATTTATAAGAAGTTACCTATCATACATCTACATTCAAACCACCGATAACCTATCATCCATCCCAACGTGCATCACACTATCAAAAGTGGCCTTCAATCAAAATCATCAAAAAACAAGATTAACAATGAGAAACCAAATTAAAATTTAATTATATCCTTAACATGATAACGACCAGTCGTTCCCTTATTAAGGTCTTTCAGAATATAAACATTATCAGAAATCTTTTCAATAATTTTACATTTAATAAACTTAGGAGCAAGTTTTGCCGAAAAATAAGTAGGTGCATGAGATTGAACGAAACTTCTTCTCCACACGACATCACCCACATCAAAAGAAATGACTTTGCGACCTTTGTTATAATAGCGAGCATTACGCTGATAAGCTTTTAATAAATGAGTTTGTACTTTAACAAAAATATTACTAAGTGAATTGAGAGAATCGGCATAGTGAACTCTATTGGAAATTTCCAGTTCATCTATGTTATCGATAGAATTACTAAAACGATGTAAAGAAGCATCAAAAATAAGTTCTCTACCAAACATCAAAAAATTAGGTGTGAAATCTGTGGCCAGATTAACACTATTATTCAAAGCTAGTTGAATATTAGGTAAATATTTAGACCAAGTTCTATGATCATCTTTGACAAAACAAGCTATGCAAGTTTCAACAGTTTTATTATATCTCTCAACAGTATTATTTTGAGGCGTGTATAAAGTATTATAAAATATTTTATTAATGTTAAAACCCTTCAAAAACTCTACAAAATGTTTAGAAGTGAATTGTGTACCATTATCACAAACAATTATTTTGGGACAACCAAATTTAAGAAATATTTCTTTTTCAAAAAGTTTATTTATTACTCTAGTAGTAGCATTTATCATAGGAAAAATCCAGCAGTATTTAGTGAAAACATCAACAACTGAAAGAATATATTTATGTCCAGAATAAGATTTAGGCAATATACCTATAATGTCTACTGAAAGCATCAACATAGGACGATCAACTTTTTTAGGGTTAACCATAATACCAAAAGGAGGTTGAGTGGTATGTTTATAAGCTTTACAAGTATCACAAGCAAGAATATATTTTTGAACATCATTAAACATCCCTTTCCAAAAATAGTGTTGTTTTAATTTATTTAAAGTTTTATGAATACCTAAGTGTCCAGAATTAATATCATCATGATTAGAACGAATTGTATCTAATATGTGTTCTTTAGGAATAACTATCTTCCAATTAAGATTACTATTAGGATCAAACTTACTTTTACAAAACTTAAATAATGCTTTATTTTCTACTCTAAAGTTCTTATATCTACAAGGAGACTTTTGACAATTAATAAATACTTTTTTATACCAAGGATCATAAATATCATCATCGGGGAAGACTAAATTATTTTCAGAGATTCCTATAGTAGCTATTTCAATACGAGACAAAGCGTCTGGGACTAAATGTAAAGAACCTTTTTTATAAACTATATCAAAAGTAAATTGAGAAATTCTAGCAGCCCAACGTGCTAAGCGTCCACTAGGATTGCTAAGACCTAAAAGCCACTTTAAACTAGCATGATCAGTTATTACTGTAAACTTCATTCCTTCAATATAAGGTCTAAAATGTTCTATTGAAGCTAAAATAGCAAGTAATTCACGTTCTGTAGTACTATAATTGCGTTCACATTTATTGAGTGATCTAGAATAGAACGCAATAGGATGTTGATCTCCATTATCATCCTCTTGACTCAAAACACTACCAATGCCAACAGAACTGGCATCACAATGTAAAAAGAAAGGTTTTTCAAAATTAGGGCATTGCAAAACCGGAGCAGTAATTAACGCTTGCTTCAACTCATCAAATGCAATCTCAGCTTCATCAATCCAACAAAGTGATTTCTTAGAATTTTTACTTCCCGCCGTTAATTTCGTCAGAGGAGAGGCAATATCAGCAAATTTACAAATGAATCTACGATAGTATGAGCATAAACCTAGAAAACTACGAAGCTGTTTAACAGATTCAGGACGTGGGAAACTTTTAATGGTATCTAATTTAGAAGGATCAGTATGCAAACCATTACTATCAACTATATAACCAAGATAGCGGAGTCTATCTTTACAAAAATTACACTTTTTCAAATTAACTGTCAAACCAGCATCTTTCAGTATATTGTAAATTTTATGTAGATACTCTATATGTAAATTAAAATCCGAATTTACGCAAATTAAATCATCTAAATAACAAAACACAGTATTTTCGAATTCAGGTCCAAAAAGTTTATCTACAAGTCTCTGCAGTTCAGCAGGTGCGTTGGTTAGACCGAAGGGCATACGGACAAACTCGAAAAGTCCTTTTCCCGGAACTACAAAAGCAGTCTTTTCTCGAGAAGATTCTTCCAGGGCTATTTGCAAAATTCTAGAGGTATAAGGAAGAGGGTAAGAATCTTTTACAGTTACTGAATTTAAACGTCTTGAATCCAAACACAATCTGGTACTACCATCCCTCTTTTCTACAGCTAAGACAGGTGAACACCAAGGCGATTTAGAAGGTTGGATGATTCCTTCCTTTAATAAGACTTCTACTTCATCAAAAAGTTCCTTCTGCTTTGCAGGACTTAAAGGCCAATATCCAGTATTTCTGTAATAAAGTCTGGAAGAGATTCAGAACTCTTTTGTTTCCTTGTACGAAGATCATGTTCCAAAAAATAGTCGAAGTCCGGCCTGTCAAAACGTTTAAGCAAAGCAAGCTTAAGCTCACGCCAGGATGGAATACGAAAACGAACTGTGCGGAACCATTTCAAAGCAATACCACCAAGCAAATCCGTGAATGAACCAACCAACAAAATTTCGTCAAAATTCCTGTACAAAAAGTATTCCTCAACTTCAGCAATAAATTCCCTAACACAAGATTTCCCATCGAATTTAATTCTACTCTTTTTCAAATCAGGCAACTTAATTGCAGATGGCAAGTTCTTCTTAATATGATCATTAACCAAAACATTCATAGAATTAAACGAAGGCAGAGCGTGCAAAGCAAAAGCTGAGGAAGAGTGTGCAATCCTTTCATTATGATCAAAAGGGTGTGGTACTTCTGTCAAATTAATCATGTCCGGAGCAGTTTGTGCAACATTAGGATCTGCGCAAGCGCCATCAGATTCTATGTGGTCTTTAGCAATAGGCGGAAAAGACTGGTCTTCATTAGCCATCATGAATAAACTAAACGAAAATTGATGAGCAAAGCAAGATGTAAATTAAAAAAAAAGTGAAATATTTGAGGGTAAGTGTAAAATATTTTCTAAGTTTTTTTTTGTTTTGATGAAACTATCAAGTAAAAAGATGCAATAATAATTTACAGGATAAGTTTAAACTACTTAAAGTAAGGTTACCAAGTTAAACCAAAGTTTACTTAAGATTAAATATGAAACAAAAACTTCCAAAGTTGTAAAATACTTGAGGTTAAAAAGATATGTTCAAAGTTTGTTTTGATGAAAATTTCAAGTTTAAAAAATGCAGTAACAATTTACAAGATCAATTCAAGTTACTAAAAGTAAGATTACTTAGTTAAACTAAAGTTTGCTTTAGATTAAATATGAAACAAAGTTTCACCGCACTTAATTTACACTGTTGAGACACTTAGATAAAACAAACTGTCTTACCATACAAAATGTTGGTTTTGTAAGAAAAAGAAGAAGTAATGCTGTAACCATAAACATTAAACATACACAATAGTACAAAGTACAATAATGTTAGTAGAAAATACTGTTTACTTAAAAGCAAACATCCAAAGAATTTAAGTTTTAAATTACAACATTGTACAATAATGTGTTACTACAAAATATCAAGATGCAATGAATCAATAACAAAATAAGTAAGCTAAATTCAAGTCCCTGTTCGCTTGAGCGACAAATGTAATAATAAATTTTTTATGGATAATACGGTCCCTAATTGGGAAGCCAAATGTAATATTAAAAATTAAAAGAATAGGTGTGTGTGTGTGTGTGTGTGTGATCTCCTAAAAAAAAGTATGTTATTGTAAGAAATTAAATTTCGGGCGCCGTGGAGCGACACACTATTAATAGATAGCCAGATAAATAAAGTTGGAGAGATTGGGCCATTAATCTTAGGATGGGGGCCTGTGGATGTCAATGGTGATTAAAAGTCTCACTACCTTGAACGTTCCCAGTTTATTGTACCTTTAGCCTAATGTATACAATTATATTAATATAAAGTTTACCTGCTATATCATCATTGCATCTTTAAATTCGCAGCTGAAGGCTGTTATGTTCTATAGGAAAAAAAAAGATATAAAAAATATGTAACTTGAAGCTTGACCCCGAGAGCCGGAAGGTGGTACCTCTCAGGTAATCAGCCCCCGTGGAAGGCCAGTAGAAATTTATTGAAGTAAAGGTGGAATAAGCACCCACAATTGTAGGCTGTGGACAAAAAGGAACTCTGAGATGTGATTTCACTCCGAACTCGGACACGCGGGGACGCATCGACCAACGAAAAACTTACCGCTTATTCCAGGTATATAAACTCGCGTCTCCCTCGGTGTACCGTGAAGATATTTGGTATAAGAGACGTAGGGAGGCGACGAGGAAACCTGCGAAAAACCGTAAGATGGTCACAAACGAACCGCCATCGTCGAAGGAAATTTTCTCTCGAAAAGAGCAACTTACCAAAAATCGGATAGAAATATGCACCGGGACCATTCCACGGGTCCTTTGGTTTAGGATTAGGGCATTAAAGCGCCACTATAAACTAGATTAGTTACGATTCCATTCAGGAAAAATCAAGAGACATGTCACATTGACCAACAAAGATCGCAAAAGTGACCTGTCCAATTTTGACGTCCAAAAATGTCATACGAAATGTATCACAGATAAAAAAATAAAATTAAGAAATCGTTCCGAAATCGACTACAATCATCAATACATGTAACGGTGTAAAAAAACTCGTTACAATATTTTACAAAAAAAAAGTATTTTTCAAACAAATTAAATAGCGTAAAAAGTGTCACAAAATAAACCACCCGTGATGATAAGGCACTATAGACACGCAGGGGGCGATGGTATCTTCAACGCAAACTTTATGGAATGGTTACCAAATAATCACAAATTAAGTTTAATGTTGTTAACAATCAAAGATAAAAATATTGCTAAAATGTTAATTGTTATTAATTATTTTCATCGTGTTCGTTTAAAATACATAATTGTTTGGTTTTAATTAATGCGATAACCAAATCGCCACCATGTTTTATTCCTATTGATTCATAATTGTAATATGTGCATGGCCATAAGAACTGAAGAAAATCAAGCATACTATTTATGATTTTGTGGCTAGAAAAGTTATGAATACTGAGATAACGGCTTATAGAGATATAATTATGGATGAAGAAGACAATATGATGGCAACTAGCTTCATTTCGGTTCAGCTTTGACGTTCTCACTAACTGAACGATAATTCGACTATAATGAGGTATTTTCTTCCTGAATACTCCGCAAAATCTGCATGTAAGCGTTACCATGGAAACAAAGGAAATTCCCAAGCATGACACGGCTCACACGAACGACACTTTACTTCAAGATCATTATCTAAGCTAGGCCAGTAAACATAATTGCGTGATAAGCTTTAATTTTTCTAACTCCTAAATGACCTTGATGAATTTCTTCTATGGTTTTAGTTTGTAGTGGTTTTGGTATAATGATACGATATTTATAAATTAAACAACCGAAATCCATTGTAATATCGCTCCTTCGTGCAAAATATGGCTTTTCGTCTTCGCAACTAGGTACCGATGGCCATCCAAATTTTACGAAACCCGGTATTCGCGATAATATTGTATCCTTATTGGTTTCTTTACCTACGTCATGGAAATTAACCGGCATACATTGATGTACTAAGTTAACACAACTCATCGATTCGGTGGGACGGCGCTCCTGTGCTATTGGTAAACGTGACAACGCGTCAGCTGGTCCATTTTGCTTTGAGGTTATATATTTTATTGTAAAATCATATGCGGCTAATCGGGCAGCCCAACGTTGTAAGCGACTGGCGGCAGTTTGGGTTATACCCACTTTCGCTCCGAAGATGTCTGTCTGTACGTCTGTCCCTATTATCACTGGGGTTATTCATATATTCCGCTTGATGGTGTTTGATTCGATATGACATCTCTGATGGTATTCAAAAAGATGTTCGTCATTTCATTTGGGTCATCATTATGAAACCTTTCTTCCCAGTTAGTCTGTGTGAAGTCTCTAATAGCAGCATCGTAGTTGGTTTTTGTATGAGAGGGGTTTTCTTGGGTCTAGTTTTCATTTTTAGGGGTAGTGATACCATAACACTTAAGTGGTCAGTTAGGGTTGAATTCGATGATTTGTTGATTCGATGCCCGGAATGTTACCATTTTACAAAAATTGTTTGTTGTACTTATTTTGTTGAACACTTATCTAGTTTTTATGTGTATGTATTTTTGTTTTAATCTTAGCGATTGCTGCACCGTGCGACGTCATTCAACGCCGGCTGTCGCTGAAAACCAGCGCTGGGGCTCTGTCTCGGATAGGGTCATAGCATTAAGCTGAGCGATGGCCGTTTTGCGTGGATGTGACGCATATTTTCCCCCAACTTGTTATTTTTGGTGTTTGTGTTCAATCACTGCGTCATGTTTACCGCAAATAAACGTTTTTTCTTTCTTCTTCTTTACATACTATAGTCAAAAGTTTAAATTTTGTTTTGACGAAGCAGTGATCAAGACAATTTGATTCTCTAGTCGGTAGGGTATGCGTGGTAGGGAGGCCGTTGGATGCAAGCAGATTTAAGTATTCTGTATGTTTAGGGTTAACTTGTTCAAATATAATATTATTTATATCGCCCATTAAAACGATGTTTTAAAATGGCCAATACTGGACAAGATTTTATCCAACGACTTTAGAAAGGGATCTAGTTTTTTGAAGGCTGGAGATCTGTACAATGATACAACAGCTAAGTCGTTGCTGATTGTTGTCACAAGGCAATTTACTTCTCTACAATAATCTGGTTCATAGACGTTCGCTTGAATAAAGTTAGCATAAATCATGAATAAGAAAATATAGTATTTATATTTTAGGTATAATACGATATCGTCATTTTGATTAAGGTGGGACTTAGTACTGTGAGTTGTGTAATTACCATTTCAGGTATGATTGAATTTTCTGTGAGCATAATAAGATCGTAATTGATGTCTAGTCTCTTGAGGAGAATAGCAAGGCCTTCGTAGTTACGGTTTAGTCTTCTGATATTTTGATTTAAAACTGAAAACCCTCCCTTTTTTTTAAAAATACTTTGCCGAGAGAAGTCCAGCAGAACCTATAGCTATTCTCTTTTGCGAATTTTCTAGCAAGGTAGAATAGTTGCTGAGCTTTTGGTGTTAGGCACTCGGACAGCAATACCGGCTTAGGGGGGGCCTCTAATTTTATATCTAACGTGATCAACTTATTTTCTTTATTGGACTTATTAAAGTTCCTTGCACTTTTAATGAAATTGCTTTTAATATTCACGTTGGTGAAACCTACTATTATTGGTGAAACGCCTACCTTCCTATTTAGCCGGAATAAGTCTTTAATTTCGTTCTGTTGGATGGATACACCGATAACCTTGCCCGTTTCTGTGACGATTTTGTGTAGGTCTTCCTTTGACTCTCCAAGTGGTTTCGGAATATTTCTTATTTCTATTTTTGACAGGCATGACATCCTTTCTAAGTTTTCAATTCTATCCTCAAGCTGAATATTAATTTATCAACCACAAATGGTGTTATTTGCTGACGATACTTCCTTAATTTTTAAGGTAGATAGACGTGCTTCAAATTTTGACGATGTAAATAACGCCCTACTACTGGTCCAAAATTGGTTCACTGCTAATAATTTAGTAGTAAATGGAAATAAAACTAAGTACATAAGATTTTCATTACCAAACATCAAGAGTAGTGATTGTGAGATAGTATTGAATCAAGAGAAACTAGAATTCGTCGATAAAACGGTTTTTTTGGGGATCACGCTCGACTCAAGGCTACAATGGGGTCCTCATTTAACATCTCTTGCAGATGGTTGTTGCTTGTCAGAACAATCCGTCAATTTACTGATGTAGATATCGCGAGGCTGGTCTGTTTTGGTTACTTTCATAGTACCATGTTTTACGGTATTTTACTTTGGGGACGGGCTGCAGACATCGAGTCTATTTTTATTCTGCAGAAAAGGGCTATCAGAGCCATATATAATCTCCGCAGGCGCGATTCTCTAAGGGAATTGTTTAAGGATATTAACATCATGACGGTACCTTGTCAATACATCGATGAAAACAATATGTACGTAACAAAAAAATTAAATCTTTACAGTAAAAGAGGTGAAAGACATAATTATAGTACTAGAAATCGGGACCTATTAGTTCAACCAGGTTTTAGACTGGCTGAAGTAGACTCATCTTTCATGGGGTACTGTCTAAAATGTTATAATAAAATACCTCCCCACATACTTCAACTGAATGAGACGAAATTCAAATCCTTTGTCAAACGCACACTATGCAGGTAGGCATATTATAGGTTAGGGGATTACATAACTTATAAAAATGCCTGGTTTAATGCTGGTCCTGCTCCACACCACAACTAACTAATTTACATTTGAAATACTGTTGAAGCTGCTGAAGATTGTAAGAATATATTTGCATTATATAAACTCAATCTCCTTTTGATTACATAGATGATGCATTGCACAGATGTGAGTACTTTGTAGACTAACATGCTTTTGGAAACTAGAGCTTCCACGGTTTTTGACACGACAGTTACTTTCCAGTGTTAACTCCTGGCATGAAGTTTTTTTCAAAGTTCAGATAGGCATGAACACTGTAATCAGTTGGTTAAATAACAATTTACTTACATTAAATGTAGAAAAAACGACCTTCATCACGTTTTCCATTCAAACTAATGACCAACCAGTAGTGCTATTCTGTAACCATCTCACCGTGACAACTTAGGTGAAGTGAGCATGGAGTGAGCTGTCAGTGCTACTGATGCTAGGGATTGACCTAGACGGTATGACACTTACAGCTCACTCCACGCAGGTCTTCACGGTGAGATTTTTACAGAATCGACATGCAGATCCCTCTTTGAGTATTGTCTCCCAATCGTGACCAAATGCAAATGACACAGTTTGTCAGTGTCCCAACCTTAAAAATACTGAATCTACAAAATACTGAGGAGTAATTACTGACAGAAATCTTAAAGAAGAATGCCCATTTTTCACCTGACTATGTATATGAATGACATAAATCTTAAAATTCAGCTTATTGCATTGTATATTAATTACGCTTAACACAGTGTTAAAACCAATGCAGGTTTTTTCATTATTAATATTTCGTTATGCTTATTCTACGACAAGAGCAAACATATTACCATGTTTTGAACGCATCTGAACTACTCTTTTTACGACGTTCCATTGAACCTACTGCTACTTGACTTTATTTAACTGTGTTTCTGAGTTTCATACATTATTATACCATTTATTTAATCAGTAAGTATTTCTTTATTAGTCTTTGTACAATACAGATTAATTAAAACTAACATAATAATTAAATAAATTAATCACGCAATAGGTAATTGAGTTCGCAAGATTGAAACGGGTTTTTGACATTTGACAGTTAATGCTCGACACTCAATTTAAAGTGACAATCATCGAGAGTCTAAGCAGTGACGTAAGGGCAGTTGGTTTCAATGAATTCACAAAGTAGAAAAGACGTTTTAGACCACATCATAGGTAAGTATTCCTCTTTTGGACGAAACTTCGAGCATTAAATAATTGTTTCTAGCACATTTATTTATTTATATTTGGTAACGGCAAATCCTAATCTAAACAGTAACATTCATATTTTTCGTACTTCTTATCGTTTAAATCGTAAAAATGACTATATGACATTATTTTCTAAACTTACAGGTAGTCTTTCTACCATACCTTATAACTATACATACACTTTCATTTTCAGGTTTATAAATTTATAGGAAGTGGGCATTGTTCTTTCATGATCATTTCAATCTTCTATCAGCGAGAGTGCGTAGACTTATAGTAATATTTAAAGCCATAGGAAACACTGCAACAAAATCTGTGATAAAATAGGTTTACTATGCTCTCTGCCAGTCTCAGCTTGAATACTGCATCACCACTTGGGGAGGAACATGTAAAACTCATCTCTTAAAAGTTGAGAGAGCATAAAGAGCACTCCTAAAGGTTAGTTTGTTTCTACCTTTTTATCACCCAACTACTGAGCTCTACTCAAAATGGGAGGTACAGTAAGCGATCAAAAGTGCATAGGCACGTTAAGAGTCGTATTGCTGTGAACTCACGGTACGACTGTATGTGTTTCAACGACACACACCACAAAGATCGCAGTTTTGCACGGCACACACTGTCGTATTGCGAACTCGCGTCGCTCTGCACGAAACAAAAATATATTTCCGTCGCTTTTGTTAGACACGCATCATGCGCGTGACCTGGCCGGTTTATGACATTGCTAAAATTTTAGTTAATCTAATATGAGCTGGTAGCAGTAGGCGCCAAGCGTTGGACTGAGAAGTCGCCGGCTTAGGTTCTGATCTCATAAGAGGCAGCGCAGTTTTATTACCAATTTCTTATTTTGGTTTGAAATAATATATTCAAAAAAATTGCTGTTTTATATTTTTGTTGTTATTGCAATAAAGGGTTAAACACATAAAAAAATGCGTTAGAAGTGAAAACAAAAATTAAAACATTTTTATTTGTTATAATATTTTACATAAAGATAACCGCTACGATTGTTTATAATAACTTCTTCAGCCAAATAGGATGTGCAATACTATGTCAAGAAACTTAGAAGCAATTTGTTTTATTTAAACATGTAAGATGTTAAAAAAAAAAAAAAAAATAAGTAGATTTATTTCAGCATAAACAATTAAGCTTCGATCATGAATTTTTAAAATAAGTGATTTTATTAAGTGATTTTGTATGTCAGTTTGTGTTTTATTTGGCATTAGTGAATATAGGTAACATATTGAGGATAGCTTAAGTTTTCATTTTCATTTTCGTTCTGTGAAAAGATGATTGAAACTAAACCTCAATTTGTATAATTAAATATACAGGATAAACTATTCCGGAACTTAAACGTTCTTGTTTATTACGTTATTGTTTGCAGGGCTTCGGTTATGCAACCTTTTTAGCGCGGAGTACACGGCGAACAGTGATGTTTTTAATTAATTCAGCAAAATGTCCGGTTGGTATGAAACCATTTGTTGCATATTCATTCAGCTTGTGTGGGCTTATTTAAATAAGCATCCACTTCATAAATAAGCGCTCCAACTGTCTAGAATTCCTTCTTCCTCACATCTCTTAACCCACAGACTCACAGTATTTGTCTAGAACAAAGCATGTGATGCTATTAGACATCTATTAGCAAAATTTATATTTATAAAATTTTACTCGTCATTCACTAACAATATAAATTTAGTTAAATAAGAAATATTTAAATGATAACACTCACGCTTAGTCCGGTTTCAATATATATTTGTGTTATCACATCATTTACATCCTCTTTTACGCAGCGCAACAATATTTGCCAAACAAATAACAATATAAATTTAGTTAAATAAGAAATATTTAAATGATAACACTCACGCTTAGTCCGGTTTCAATATATATTTGTGTTATCACATCATTTACATCCTCTTTTACGCAGCGCAACAATATTTGCCAATGCTTTAATATTTGCACAACACCGCTAATTAACAGATTTAAACTTTCGTCACTAACCAACAACGTTCAATTAGGTGAATAGTCGTAACGAATTGCATCTCATCAGAAATCGAAATAATTTACTCAGTTTTCTGTGGCCTACCTACTAAAATTTATTATTTATGGAAACAAGATGAACGAGATAAGCCGTCAGGGTATTTATGTTCTGTGGAGATAAGTATCGAATGATTATCTAACCACTTCAAGTAATTTAATTAAAACAAACAAAAATTGATCATTTTAGGTATTATTAATAACATATCAAAAACTTGAAATAACATCACGCAGGCGCAGATGAGATTCGAACTCAAGGCTCGCCATAATCGCTGCGCTGCTACCCACGCACGGTAACGACTAAGCTAGCATGCCATATGTTAGTTGAAATTATGAACTACTATCAATTACAGACCAAGTGAGTGCGTGTGCGTGTCTATAGTATAGAAACAACTTATAGAAGAAGGTCTTAAGTGAAACCGAAGCGTCAATCTATTGCTTTGTGAGATTGCTTTACTGTGAGGCAGCTCTTCGTCCTAAAACGGTTATGAAACAGCATGCCCTAACAACTTTAAAACTAGAAAGAATCAGAAACAAACGTCTCAAACATATAGCCTGTTCTTCATCGTCATTCAAAACTAATTTTGCACATCGGTTTTTCTGCTAACAGGGTTCAAATTTATACAATAAGGTAAATCGAGCCTTAGCGATATATCCATATAATGTAAGTGTTGATTTCAGACTGGTTAAAAAAGGACATGGCCAAAAATAGTATTTTAAATACTAATCTTTCCGAAACAAAATTAAAAAGAGCTATATTGCTCAGCAGTAGTAGACAAAATTTATAAAGGTTTGAAAAAGTTGTTTTTTTACACTACGGCTAAGGAACTTTATGTAGATTAATGTATATATATCTGTGAGCAGCTTTTTTATAAGTAAATAAATCTATAGTTTGTAACTATGTATTTATATAGCACAAAAAGTAAAATATCTATAGTAGCATTTTCTGTATAGGGAAAATAACAAAACAAAGAACCATTTTCCATCATTTAATGTTATCAAAACTCAGGCGAGAGGGCTCAATTCTGAAATGTTGTGTCGTCTGGCACGGATAACTCATCTTCCACAGCCATAACAATTATTGGTATGGTCAAGTATTGGTCTTTCCCTTGAATTGGTTCCAACGCATCTTGTAATATTGTCATAGCAGGCAACACAGACACAGCTGTTAGGTGATAACTGTAAAGATAAAATAAGAACCTATTAGTCTAAGATTTGACAACGACGTCAGAATACGGGGTAAATAATACTTCTCGTAAGTATTTTAGTAGAAGGTACTTATTTAAACTAGGTCTTACCTCAATAAAGTTAACTATTCCATTAAAAGAACAGTCACATCAAGGGGTAGTGATGATATTAGATACATGCCGCCTGATTCGTTCTCTAATTAAGATACCACAGTTAACACACGCCTGTAAAATGTCCATTCTCCTTAAGGATGTATTACACAGTTTACTATAATATGATTAGTGGAGCACTAGTAAGGCGCTGCGACACTAAAAAATATAAACGTGTTAGCGAAAACAATGAACCATAAACACAATTCGAACTAGAAAACCGGCGCAAACGTCGAAGAGGGATTATGATATTGACAATTGACATTTGTCGGCGGTGTTGCCAGTAATAACGTGAAATTATCCTATCCGTAACTGCACAAATATATGTAAATTCAGTCATAGATGGTTCAATTTATAGACAAGAAAACATAAAAAAGTACATTTAGGAAACGAATAATTTAGGAGTATATTTTAGACCCCCTAAGCGTTTATTTGAAATGCCTTCACACGAATGTTCTACAATTTATTTTTCTTCCGTACGCCTGTGTCGATACTTTAGCTGCGTCGATGCTTAGGCTTCAGGATGTTCGTTGGGTTCAGCTTCACGATGGGAACTCGGCCTTTTGTGGTCTCGATGATCACGCCACGTGCAGACTCAACGAACCGATTTTTTGGAAATTTAGATTTTCTGTCCTGTCACAGTCGCCAATTTTTATGTCTATTACGACATAAAGGATGAATTTTTGGTGATTTGTTTTCTTCAATAATACAATGAAATTTTGGAAATAACTTTAATTTGATTTTACAGTTAACAGAAAATATATCGACCGCTCGTTCGGTTAGCAAGTTGCGAAGTGAAGTATAAAAAAGTTATTCACGCACACCGCCACGAAATTACGCCGGACCGAACTCTCTAGGCAATAGGTTTTCCTGGCACATGCTGCTAACCATAAACGTTCAGAGCGAGCCTAAACAGAGCATGCATAGGACGAGCTTGAGCGTTGCGTAAAACGTCGTAACTCCCCACCAATCACGCTACCCGAACTCAGACAAGCACTGGTGGAGGAATGGGAAGCCATTACTCAGAACCGGCTCCGAAATTTTGGTGTTCAGCATGCCGAATCGCCTGGAAGCTGCAAGAAGATCTCGGGGAGGCAATACGAAGCATTAAAATTATGCATGTAATGAAAAAAAGCAAAAAAATAAACTTACAAAATTTTTAAGTTTCTGAAAATAATGTCTTACTTTAGTTTTATTTTTATTTTGAGAATAAGAATGAAGGTACAGATAAGTTTCAATTTATTCATTTTTTGTATCATTAATTGCCCAATCGTTTCATTATGATAGCATACGCAGTTCGGGAGATATTCGGACTTTTGTAACTGACCCGTTATTTTTGGGACCGAGTGTATATAGTGAACATAATGTAAAGATTTTATATTTTTGAAAGTAAGGTTCACAACTCTGAGTGGTTTCAAGTTTGAATCACATCGACCGAATGCAACGCTTTTGAGTTTTAAATATAAGTTCCCGCTCAGTCGAGTTACCTCATAAAATATCGGCCGATTTTAAAATGGACTCCACCAGACCGTAGTATGCGGTGAGCAAAGCATTTTCACTAATTACAGCTATCAGTTTGTACAGAGCATAATTATGCTGAGGTACTTATTTTCTTACTGATGGTCTCTATATGGGCCTACTATTTGTTCCTTTCTACCGCTTTCTATTTGTTCCTTTCCTATCGCGGTACGCGTTTTTATTCCGCCGCGATTTTTTACGTCAGTGCGAACGCAGGCTAAAAGTGTTTCCCTGAAAATAGACCCAAATAAAGATAAATTGAATCATCAAATGATAATGTAAAAAAGGAAATGTCAAATTTAATATATAAAAAAATTGAATGAGAAATGATTTTATTTCTGTAAGCAGGTTTGTACAAACAATATTAAACGTCAATCATATTTTAAAAACTAGCTGAGATCGGCGTTTCCTGTCTGACTACTCTGAGAAGAAAGGCCGAAACAAACTCAGGGGTCACAGGCTGCGGCGATCTCTCGCGTCCGGCCCTGGTTCATGCCATGGTACGTATTGAGAGGGAAAGGAAAGCCGTCACCTCCTTCTGCGAAGCAGTAATGCTCGCGAAGGAGGAGGCGGAGCGCGTGAGGGAGAGAGCCTTGCGCCCTCACGCCACCCCTAGTCGCCGTAGGAGATGCCCCGGGCGTCAGGAGTCGCCTGAGTCCTGGCCACCGTAGGCGCGGGCTTGCGGATGGCGAGCAATGAGATAGCTCGCCGTCTGGTAAGGACCAGGCCCGGGTCGACGGCGCGTCGTGTTCCACGTGCGCCTCAAAGAGATGTCAGCAAAAAATGACAGGGTCCGATAGGGCCGACGCCTCAGGGTTGCGGGAAATTCGAAAGAGATAATTGTGGCTCTGGCACAGGCAACTGAAGGAACACGATCCCCGGTCGATCCCGATCCACCCATAGCGGAAGAAGAAGAGAAGAAGAATTGATGATTTTCCTCCCAAAAAAAAAGGGGTCACAGTCTCTTTTAAAGTCCAGACATAATCTTGGTCAGATCGTGTGATTGGTGAGTGTCTGAGATGATATTTTGAGGAAAGAACCACACAGATTGAGTGGACCTGTCCATTCCAGACTAACTGATATTTTTGTACTGAAGTGTTTCTATATAAAACCAAGTCAAGTTAGTTTCACCATTTATAAAAAAAAATATGATCTGCATTTTGTTGGATTTACCTCCACTCCAAATAGCAGATTAACTATTAAAATATGGGAAAAATTCACGAAAAACAAATGAAGATTATCTTCTGAAAATAATGGCAAATCACGGCACCATTCGACACGGGCTTGCTTTTGAGCATCCGTGAGGTTGTGCGGCACCCAGCTTGAAACTGTCCTCCTCACGTGAAGCCTTCCCGATCCAACCTGCAGTATGTGCTGAATCTCTTGATACGTAACTCGCCTATTGTATTACATTAAATTCTTCACTGCAAGCAGGTTTTCTTTCGTAACTGCAGTCAAAGGGTGACCACTTCTTTCTTTATCCCCCAAAGTTTGTCGACCGCGCTTGAATTCGTTATACCAACGATACACGGTTGCCCTAGAAGGGCCTTCATCCATGAATGCCATTTGAAGTCTATCGTACAATTCGTCCGCTCTCAGGCGACCTCTTGAAATCGTAAAAAATCACAGCGCGAAAATGTTTCCGGCGCAGAATATTTTTTAATGAGACACGATTATTTAAATTAGCTCGCAAACAATGTGGAGGGAAATGTTTAAATTGGAACGTACCTGTTTTACATACAAATAATCATACTTTCAAAATAGACTATAACTGGCCAGTCTCTCATACATAAAAACTTTTTTTCGCAATACTTTCTGAGTGGCCTGGTATACGTTTGTTTAAGTGTTAGATTTAATGGGGAAGGTCGGGCAAAGCTAATTGTAGATGGCGTGAACATAGCTAGGTCCCTACGACCTTCAATAAATTTGACATTTCGTTCATTCATTCCATTTTGTGTTCATTCATGTGTTTGATTTTATTTCAATTGTTCGTTATTATCGGTCTGGCAAAAAAAAATTAAATATGCAAAATGTAAATTTAACAAAACAAAGTTTTTGCTTTATGTCATTATTGTTTTTTTCCATTTCTATTTTGTCACAAAAAATATATTGTGAACGACTTCCACGTGCATAATCAGTATTCTGTGAGGTGGAGCATGGCAGTTACGTTAAATGAATGTACCAGAATCCTGACTTTCTTGGAACTTGGGCGGAGCCAGCGTGATACAGCAAGAAACATTGGTGTATCTTTGTCGACTGTTCAGCGGGTAGTCCAGCGGTACCGAGAGACCGGATCGCACCTTTGGAGACCAGGAAATGGCAGGCCAAGATGCACAACGGCCAGGGATGACAGATACCTGGTGGCTACAATTCTCCGAAATCGTTTTCAAACTGCAGTTGGTTGGCAATTTAAGCGCAGGAGCCGTCTTGCTGAGGCAAACTTGAAACCATTACGGCCCGCAAATGGCCCCAATGGCACCATCAAATTGCAAGACAGAGATACGTGCGCGAGCACCAACACTAGACACTGGACGATTGGTCTAGGGCACAAGCATTATGGTAGGCAGTTGGTGTACAGAAGACCAGGGGAACGCTTCCATCAAGACTGTGTGGAGGAAAAAGTGGCAAACGGCGGAGGCTCAGTACTTGTTTGGGCCGAGGCCCGCACCGAGACCGTGCTAATTCAAAATGGCACTCTGAATGCAGAGAGGTACGTGGCGGAGATCGTGAATGTGCATGTGGGACCTACATGGCGAGGATGGACCGGGATGGCATATTAATGCATGATAATGCGCGTCCCCATACCGCCGGAATTGTAAATGAATAACTTGGAGAGGTCGGTATCGAACTGATGCAATGGCCAGCGCGAAGCCCTGATTTAAACCCCATAGAGCATGTCTATTACGACATGAATTGAATTTTTGGTGATTTGTTTTCTTCAATAATACGATGAAATTTTGGAAATAACTTTAATTTGATTTTACAGTTAACAGAAAATATATCGACCGCTCGTTCGGTTAGCAAGTTGCGAAGTGAAGTATAAAAAAGTTATTCACGCACACCGCCACGAAATTACGCCTGACCGAACTCTCTAGGCAATAGGTTTTCCTGGCACATGCTGCTAACCAGAAACGTTCAGAGCGAGCCTAAACATCCTCCCACCCGTTAAAAGGCTTGTCTTTCAACAATAAATCTTCAGCAGTGGGTAGCGGACACAGTTTGATAATGGGCCGACGTAGAATGCCTATAGTGGTTTTCAAATCAGCCACTCTGGAAACTCCATCCGAGCCAGGGAATAATCTAGTAACCCTTCCAAGGCGCCAACACAATGGAGGTACATGTTCTTCATGGATTAGCACGAGGTCTCCAATATTTAGGGATTTCGCGTTCGTCTTCCACTTCAGTCGTTGTTGTAGCTCGTGTATATATTCACGCTGCCAGCGTGACCAGAAATGCTGATGAATTTGCTGCAGTCGAGTGTATCGTTGCAGGTGACTTTCTTTCAAGTTTTCTAAGCTTGGTTCAGGCAGTGCCATCAGTGGTCTTCCAATAAGGAAGTGCCCTGGGGACAAGGGGAGGTAGTCATCAGGAGACGAGGACAAAGGACACAAGGGGCGACTGTTCAAAACGGCCTCCACTTGTGCGAAAAGTGTAGATATTTCTTCGAAGGTAATATGGGACTCTTTTTTTAAGAAAATTTGCAGATTTTACTCCGGCTTCCCAGATGCCGCCAAAGTGAGGAGCGTGAGCAGGCGAGAACACAAATTTTATATTTTCATGAGTTGCAAATTCAGCTAAGTCCCTATTATGTAATTTAAGAAAAGCCCCTATATCCTTAGCAGCAGCCACAAAGTTACCCCCGCTTTCACAAAATATTTCCTTGGGTTTGCCACGACGGGCAATAAATCTGCGTAATGTCATTATAAATGCGTCCTTAGTAAGGTCACAGACCGCTTCCAAATGAACACACTTATAACGCAAGCACACAAATATGCAAAGGTAACATTTGTTCACCCCTGCACCTTTACCTTTACGATTAATTATGTCATAAGGCCCAGCAAAATCTATGCCCACTGTATTGAATGGAAAATCTGCGCTCACACGTTGTGATGGCAAATCACCCATTTTAGGACAAAAAGTTTTGCCTCGGACACGACAACATCGAACACAATTATGAACTGTGCGCCGAGCTAGCCTTCTGCCGTTTAACGGCCATACTGATTCCCTTATCATTGATAACAACAGCTGCGGGCCAGCATGCATGTGCCGTAAATGTTCTCTTTCAAATAAAAGTTTGGTCAAATGGTGGGATGAATCAAGTAGTACTGGATGTTTTTTATCAAAACTATATGGTAAAGCACTTATTCGTCCTCCAACTCTAATTAAATTATTGTTGTCTGAAAACGGTGACAAAGATAGTATTTTAGATTTAGCATTTACAGGTAAGTTTTTAGATAACGCCTTGTATTCAATAGGAAAACATTTTAACTGAGCAACACGACATAGATAATGAAATGAGTCATCTAACTCATTAGCGCTGAGAGATAAAACCTGTTTGTTGTGAACATTACGAATGTTATAACAAAATCTTTTTACCCATGCGATTATTCTTATCATTCAGATACAATTGTTTAAAAGTGTTTACGTTATAGCTAAATATAATCTTTTAGTACCTACAAAAGTAAAAATGACAATAAATAAGTACCTACTAAAATTCTGGACTTATCGCTAAAAACAAATATTAAAACAGCTCTGTGCATATGTGGAGTCCTCGCTGCGATATGGACTACTGGATGGGTAAATAGTACCGAACATAACCATAATACTTTGTGCGAAGGTTGATTTTTACTAACACTAGACAATAAGTTATTTTTTGTATGATACTAACACTATATGGATATTTGTGTCCGAAATAAAGTTATTCTATTCTATTCTATTCTATAACAGAGCATTTATTGCTCTAAAGAAATGTATTCGAGCTATTAAGGGCATTCCATCGGACACAATATCTTGTCGACTGTCGACCGTTGTTGTTAGTGGTTTTAATTTAACTCAGACAACCTTATTTCTGTCTTGGCAAAGTAGACATCTGATAGCTATTTTGATAGCATATAATATTAATGAGGTTATAGATACGAGTAATACAACAAATTGTAGTATTAGTGACGAGTCTGTGTTGCCTAGATACAAACAACATAGTGATTAATTATGATTCATCATGTTGTACGAAGGAGGATCCAATCATAATCCCAACATCTTTGGAGGGCACTACCAGTCAGATAGGGTATACTTTTCCCGCTGGAACCCAAACCGATTTTAGACTCTTCAGTTGTAGTTGTGGAGGTCACTCCGGATAATTATTTAAACTAGTCAGTAAGACAACAGAAGTTACCCCGTCAAATAACCAATTATTATTAGAATAATAATAAGGTATCTTCTGGCAATTTAACATTAGAAAATATAAAAAAATCCAAAGGGATTGCATCATACTTAAAAATTAAATTATTGGAAATAGAATTGATGTCATTCGTTTAACAGAACATTGGTTACAAGATCATCAAGCAAAGTCAATTAATTATGCAAATTATTGTGCAGTAAGCCATTTCATCCGAAAACGTATGATACATGGCGGGTTATTACTATTAGTTAAAAATTCAATTAAATCGAAAAAACTAAAAGTCATCATCGGACTGTCTGTTGAGCTCGCCATTGAATTGTCCTGTGTTGAGCTTGATCAGCATGTCATAGTTTGCGTATACAGACCTCAAAGTTACCAGAATCTGTATTGAAACCTGTATTTGATTCTGTAATGGAAGATGTGTTAAAGAAACTTAGTGTTTGTAGTAAGTCAATAATAATGTGTGGAGACTTTAATATTAATATAATCTGCCTGCATTCGAGTAAAAAACTCGAATGCAGTCAGATTATTAAGTCTATTAATGTCATTTGATATGTCAAATGTTTTAGATTGAACCAACCCGAGTGACAGCTTCTTCTGCTACTTGCATAGATATTATTTTTTGTAATTGTGATTACTGACACAAACAAATAGTAAATAAGTAGCCATCAGATCACAGTGGACAATTTTTTTTTCTCATGTACGCCTTTACAAAAAACTCAAATAAGGTTTAGGGAAATTACATGTAAAAATTTAGAGAAATTTAATGATTCTTTGACTATTAATAATATAAACAGAATTAAATAGTACATGTGACCCAAATGAGTTCTACGACGAAGTTCCACTAAAGTCTAAAAGTATTAATACAAAGTTTTTATTTAGTGATTTAATTACTTCTGGCATTCGTAAAAGTAGAGCAAATCTGTTAGAACTTTATGGCCTAAAGCAACATGTGACTCATACACGCTTTCATCAGTATGTTGCAAGATATTCAAAAAACTTTTAAAAGTGTGTGCAAAATGTGCTCTTTGTATTAGCAATAAAATAAAATCAACTGATTATAAAATAAAACTACATGGCGAATAATAAATAATGAAACAGGTAGGAAAAAACAGCGTAATATTGAATTTAATTTAGAGACTGCACTTGGCCCCATCAACTCAAATGCAGATATAGCTCAGGACTTTGAAAACATTTTTGTTAATATTCTACTTAATACTACAGAAGCTTTTAAATTTCTCATCCGGGCTTTCTGCTGCCTTACTTAAAAATTATATAAAAGCATGCCTTTTGGAGTTCAGGTTTCAGCATACAAACCCCCAAAGTGTTATAAAAGCTTTTAAAAATCTTAAAATTAAATCAACAGGAGATCTCTGGGGAATATCTATAAAACTCTGTAGATCTCTCATCGAAACCCTTGCGCCCTATTTAGCTTTCATATTTAACACCAGTGTAGACCAAGGAGTCTTTCCGGATCTTATGAAACACAGTAAAATAATCCTATTGTTCAAATCCGGTGATAGTAAAGAAATCAATAATTATAGGCCTGTGGCAATTCTGCCAGTTCTCAGTAGGGTGTTTGAAAAGTTTATGCTCAATCAAATGTTACGTCACTTTTATAAAAACTCCATCTTTCATGAACATCAGTACGGTTTCGCTAAAGGGCGTAGTACCACTGATGCCGGTTTCACCCTAATAAAGAACATTTTAACGCCTGGGAGGAATCACAAGATGCCATTCGAATCTTTTGCGACCTCTCTAAAGCGATCGATTGCGTAAACCATGAGACACTTTTGCTGAAACTAGAGCATAATGGGATTAGGAATGCAACTCTTGATTTGCTTAGTTCATACCTGAAAGATAGAAAGGTTATAGTATAAATAAACGGCATAAACTCATTAGGGACTGAAATGATAATGGGCGTTCCTCAAGGTTCGATATTGGGTCCATTCCTCTTTTTAGTTTACATTAATTACTAACCCCAGTTACTTCAAAATCAACCGAAGATTATTATAAAATGAAATATTTTAAAACTGGTGACCTCGCCGATAGCGGTAACTATAGGCCTATTTCACTAGCTACTGTGATTTCAAAGGTATTTGACAGCATGCTTAATGCACAATTAAATAGTAGGATTATTATTCATGATAACCAGGTTGGATTCAGAGCTGGTTTATCAACATTCAGTGCGGTGTTGTGTCTTAAGCATGCTGTGTCACACTATGCGCGGTGCGGGACGCCTATTTATGCTTGCTTCCTGGACCTCTCAAAGGCATTTGATCTGGTTTCCTATGATGTGTTGTGGAGTAAATTAGAGCGGGTAAATTTACCCACAGAACTAGTTAACATTTTAAAGTTTTGGTATGAAAACACTGTACGATGGGCTGGGGCGTTTTTTCGTCCTTACGGGTTGGAGTGTGGGGTGAGGCAGGGTGGATTGAGCTCACCAACGCTGTTCAACCTTTATATGAACGAGCTGATTGGCGGGCTCAGCAGTACCAGGATCGGATGTTATATAGGGTTGAGAAAATTGGTAGCTCAATGTGAAGCGTTTGCTAAAATCCATGGCTTGGCATACAACACCAAGAAGTCGGAGGTCATGGTCTTAGAGGTACCACCTGTAATACTTTATGGTACACCTTTGCTGAGAGTCTACAGATTTAAGTATCTTGGTCATATATTGACTCCCAACCTCAAAGACGATGATGACATTGAACGGGAACGGAGGGCATTATCGGTTAGAGCGAACATGCTGGCTCGCAGGTTTGCACGATGCTCTCTTCCCGTTAAAATCATGCTCTTTCGAGCCTACTGTACTGCTTTTTACACGTGCAGCCTGTGGGCTAGTTAAACGCGAAAATCATACAGTGCTCTCCGCGTTCAATACAACAATGCCTTTAGGATACTAGTGGGTCTGCCCCGTTTCTGTAGTGCGTCAGGGATATTTGCGGATGCGCATGTAGATTGCTTTTAAACAACAATGCGTAAAAGGTGTGCTTCTCTGGTGCGCAGGGTGTGGGACAGCTCCAACAGTGTCTTAAGCATGGTTGCAAGTCGATGGGACTGTTTATACGTGGGTCACTGTTGTGCAGTCTCTCATGGGTTGTCGCAACAGTGACCAACCGTTCCCCTTGTTTTTTATTTTTATTTTCCTTGTTTTTATTTAGTGTCTGTGCTTACTAACATAGTCGTAGGTTTTTACTCTTATAATACTGTTGAGTCTTGATTACTCAAATAAAGAAAATTCTATATTCTATAGGCTTTTCTCTAGCAATCCAAACAGTATATCATCATCATCTGCGTAGCCTTTTGCCCAACTACGTTGGGGTCAGCTTCTAGTCTGACCGGATGCAGGTGAATACCAGTATCTTACATGGAGCGACTGCCTATGTGACCTCCACAACCCAGAGACTGGGTAATACGATACTACTTGGTGAGGAAAGGAACGTGTTTTTAAACCTTATAAACAATGTATTAGATCGATGTACAATATATCCCAAAAAAAACATGAAGAACACGTTTTAAAACATTTAAAATATTGACTTCCTAGTGTATATAAAAACAAAAATCAAAATTATTTAAATTGTTCACAAGGTTCAGACACAAAGACTAGCTGCACATCAAAGCCAGTTGAATAAAGCTTTTGCACAAAAGCTTTTTTTGTATGGGCCCACGTATCTTTAATAATCTTCCTCGATTCTTCAGAACTATGAGCAACATAAATACCTACCTTAAAAAGACTACACAACTAATGCTTAAGTTAAAGTTACTATTATAACATAATTCCTAGATGACAATACATTGAATCAGCCAGTTTATTACAACAAAGCAATGGAGACACAATCATGAATTTACAAACTAGGTACTCATAAACTAAGCTTGTAGCATGACTAATTTGTAATTGACCAAAATATTATACTAACTTAATCTGAATGTATTGAATCACAATTTGATGTATTGTATTTTAACTCTGTTTTGAATTTTGTGCGCCTTAACGGCGGGACAAAGCAAACTTACCTGTAACTAACACAACATCTTATGAACCTATCGCCGTCCCCGGAAAACAAAATGATAACTGCCATTATCTTAGTATTAGTGTTATGTCATTTTTGGGATCAGTGGGTGGAAACACATCTGCTCAATTTTTTGTAATATTTTTACAGTTATTTTACGAAGTTACAAAATTTTACAATAGTATTCAAAGATTTAACACGGGCCTTAAATTACGAGAATAAAGTGTTAATATAATATTATCTAAATGTATTCGTACTTGTTACTATGAAAACCAGTCATAGAATTATGTTCTCGTGAAAAATATTCGACGAGATAATAAAAAATGCGGATATCGTTTTATTCTTGTTCATAACCAACCAATAGCTTCGTATAAAGATGTGTTAGTATAACGACTTTTACGGTTTTGAACAGTAAAGACTTAATGTCATCAATACTTTGGTAAAGGACATGGATTTTTTTTGGCCCAGCACATTTTATTTCTCCGCATAACTCGGTGGGAAAATATCAATTTTAAATATAATAATAAAAATAATAATATCGATGTTAATAATATTAACATCTCCATCATCGTATCGATGGAGCCAGGGTACTCATAGGCAAACTATACTGTTTTAGGGAGGGCAATATAAGACCATGAGTGATGCGCTTTGTGAGGCAGGCATTTTCGGGGACTGAAATAAGCCCTCGAGAATACATGTCCCGTGTCACAGAGCGCATCGACTTCCTGAAGCAGAAAGTTTGTGCATGGGCGAGCCGTATTCGGCGGTACATGCGGCGGGTTGATCGATACACGCAGAATCGCAACGCGTGTGCCGCCCGGATGATGCCGCCACAAGTGCATTCTGGCGAGCATCTGGTCAGTACCCGTCTATCACACTGAGGCTGACTGGATGCAGGATGTCGAGCGAGTGTGTGAAACTATACCAGAAATGGAAACAGTCCTAATTACGCCATCAGACGTTGCCAGAGGCGTCCGTCCGTTACCGAATTGGAAATCGCCAGGGCCGGATGGATTGCACAACTTTTGGTTGAAATGGCTAATTAGTTCGCATACTAACCTGGCATCTCAGTTCCAGTCAGCCTTAGAGTCTGGGTCGCTACCGCAGTTTCTATCAACAGGCGTTACCCACCTGCTCCATAAGTCAGGTAGTCCCACGGAACCCAAGAATTATAGACCGATCACGTGTTTGTCGACGATCTATAAACTTCTTCTATCGTATATGTAGTAGCATTTATTTTTATTATCCTGCGTCGCTAGGTGAAAGGCAAGATAGATATTCATACAAATGTCCACAGGACACAAGCAAACATAACATTATGCTTGTATTCTCTGATGGGTAAGGCAGACGTTTAGGTATAGAACACCCATTCAGCACATGTAGCTTCCCTGGAACCTCATAAACGGCATCACTATGTAAATTTCTGTTGACTGGTCACAAATTAAGGTGTTTTATTTTTATTATTAAATATTTATTTTTAACATACTTCTTTGACATAATATTCTCTTTATTTGACAATTTTTACCTGCAATTCTAATTTCTCTCTGTCTGTCTTTATTAATGCCCTTTCTTTGTACAGGATGTTAATTCAGATTTGTTACAGTTGTAATAGCATTCATGTCATTTGGTTTAAATAGGTTCTAAATTGTTTTATTTGTTTCTAATAACAGATTATTTTATATTTTGTGAATTTGAGAACGTAGTAGGCCTTGTAGACTGTAGATTTGTAGATCATTGTCTGTTTATTAACATGCCTACAATGGCCTCCCCATACCTTTTGACACTGTAATTTGAAAACATTTTAATAGTCAATTATTGGTAAAAGAGTAAACATGGAGTTTCTTGCCGGCTTTTCTCCATAGGAAACGACCAATTGGAACCGTGCACCTAGCTTCTGATGTTTAATTATGTGCCCATGTAGGTTAATGTGAAATAAAATATTTTGATTTTACTGCTACTAAGAATTACCCAACCTCAATGAAATTTTGCCCGACTTCGGAATTGAACCAGGACCCCGCAGTCAGCAGTCGCGCTCGCGAAATAAAATGGCAATAATGTTAAAACATGAAATTATAAAAGGTATGTGAACCGTCCAGGTTGGTGTATAATTTTATTTGTACTTTTATTACAAAAATATAATAATAAGTACTTATGTGCACAGATTACATCCAGTTTCTACTACAATGTAAACCAAAGCAACATGGATACCTCATCTAGTTTAAAAAAATATGCTTGACGTGTTAAAGTGTTTGTAGAAACCTACCTACAGAGTTTTTATTTATCATTTATCATGAGATAGAGAAGTAATAATGCGCAGTACAAGTACTGCTGAATTAGTAAAATCCGTTAATTTTTCCACTAGTCATGCAATGTGGCTCGTGCAACCCTGAAGGCGCCGGAACGTGTACTTAGCTTCGCTTTGTGTGACAAAGTAGGAGGGATCTTGCAAACAGAAAATGCTGGCAAACACAAAAATTAAATGTAATGGTTTCGAAAAGTTAATAATAATTTGGAAAATAATACATCACTACCATTTATAAAATTAAGGAGCTATTTTATCATAACATAACAAAACATCACGCTTGTTATCCCAGAAGGGTTAGGCAGAGGTGTAAACCCACATTTCGCCTGTTATGTTCAGTCCCATGTAATAGGGGGCGAGCCTATTGCCATCAACCGGGCGCAAATCCAGACTCCGGGGTGCTACTGAGAAGCTCTAGATAGAAAAACCCAATAACACTTTGCCCGACTGATTTTGATTTGATTTTGATTGAGGCAAACAATTTAAAGGAGGAGGCAATTTTATCATTAGGTGTAATATGTAGTGTTTTGTTTGTTTGTAAATAAAACGTTTACCGAGTTACAAAGCAGCAACTATTAATAGGTGGTACATAAGTGGACATTATCTTGACATTTAGCTAAGTCATTGTTTGCATTCAAGGGGGTTCCCACGTCACATAGGCACGACAGTAATCAGACCGAGAAAAGTCGGCGAGATTAGAATGTATGACATAACATTACAGCCAGGAGCACTACTATGTACCATCAACTCAGCCGAAAGACAAATGCCTCCCCCAAGCACTGCCACTTCGACCAGTTCTGTGCTTCCCTGACTTTGACCAGCGGCTTCTTGCGGCTGTCACAAGGTCATCGGTCCATCTTGTGGGAGGCCTTCCAACGCTACGTCTTCCGGTACGCGGTCGCCACTGAATCTTTCGGCCCTGTTGGCCATCTGTTCTGAGAGAAAAGTGCCCTGCCCACTGCCACTTCAGTTTGGCATTTCTTCGAGCTATGTCGGTTACCTTTTTCTCCCGCGGATATAATATGTCTAAGCAATTGTGTAGTGGAATAACGATTGAAACTTTGGTAGATAGGTACTATCCACCTATTTCATAATGGAATGGGTTCCAAAATACTATGTTGCAACAACGTAATAATACAATCGATATGGTAGTAGAAAAACACTCTCAAAAGATGCTCAGTATATTCACATGTTAGTGCTCGCGATTATGATCTGTTGAACCCTTTTCTTAGGGACAAATGTCGACCGACTCCACACAACATGTCTGGCGACATGAGTTTTTCCTTCCTCAAAGGCTAGTCCAGATGGTATCCTGCATTTTGTTTCATCATATTTTTAATCCTTAGGTAACGTCTGTAATTTAAAGGCGTGGAGGCCACTGAGAGCACTGCGGTTTCGTCACAACCAGCTAGCACGCCGGCCGCATGCGCTCACGCATTGGTGGGGATGGCTACTAGTGTCGATCGAACGTCGGCTCCCGCTGCATTGTACCAGCGGCATTGTTACAGAAAAATAATGGCGGTATGAGTACAAATAATCTCAACACGGAATGGACTGTGGTGCAGAGGAAATCGTCTAAACGGTATAAACTGATTGGTCAGAAAGGATGTGCGGCCACTTCACCGAATGGTAAATTCAAAGCAGCGGATGTTAAAGTGCCTTTGTTTATCTCTAATGTAAGTACTGAAACGAGTGAACAGGACATAATTAGCTACATAAAAGAGAAAACCAGTGAGAGTGTTACCTTAAAAATGATTAATATGAAAGTAACGAAGAAATACAATGCTTATGAACTGTTGTTTCTAAAAACAAACTGGACCTGTTTTTGAACGACCAATTGTGGCCAGATGGCATAACTTTTAGGCGTTTCGTACGTTTTACGTACCGAAAACAGACGAAAATTTAGGTTTAAGTTTTATTATTAGTATAGACTTTTTATTATGTATAGTACGCAAAACAAATATTGCAAGTTTACCAGTTTTAACTGTAAATCATTGAAACGCTCAATAGATAGTGTTAGGGATGTTTGCGAGATGTCAGACATTGTAGCCCTCCAAGAGACGTGGCTTATCCCCCATGATATTCCTTTCTTAGGTACTATAAGTGACAATTTTGAGTATACGGGTAAGTCAGCTTTTGACACATCCGCAGGTCTGCTAGTAGGAAGAC
Organism: Dasypolia templi; assembly: GCA_963555695.1. NCBI lineage: Eukaryota > Metazoa > Arthropoda > Insecta > Lepidoptera > Noctuidae > Dasypolia > Dasypolia templi. Next base: position 20,895,235 of record OY743155.1, on the reverse strand, counting down.
CTTATGGGGGAGTGGCCATCCTCTAGAGAAGATGAAGTCATTTTTGAAGATGTATCAATAGTAACATGCACAAGCTCTCGTTTAGCTGCTATCAGAGCTATAATAGGTGATCGTTCTATTATAGTGATATCGGTGTGTATGCCCAACTGATTCGACCGATAACTTTCCTATTTTTACAGATGTTCTAGGTGAGATTGGTGCCATAGTGGCAAGCTTAGATATTGAGAGTGTTTTGTACTAGGAGATTTTAATGCGCATCCCTACGAATTGTTTATTAGGCAATTAAATAATTTCTTTGATGACCATTCTTGGGTTTGTGCCGATGTATAAAAATTGGGTTCCGGGACAGATAATTACACTTTTGTAAGCGAAGCTCACGGATGTAGAAGGTGGCTAGACCACTGTGTTGTGTTTTTTTTCTGCTTGGCAGACATTTATTAAAGTGGGTATAGAAAAAAAAACGTTTATTTGCGGTAAGCATGACGCAGTGATTGAACACAAACACCAAAAATAACAAGTTGGGGGAAAATATGCGTCACATCCACGCAAAACGGCCATCGCTCAGCTTAATGCTACGACCCTATCCGAGACAGAGCCCCAGCGCTGGTTTTCAGCGACAGCCGGCGTTGAATGACGTCGCCCGGTGCAGCAATCGCTAAGATTAAAACTAAAATACATACACATAAAAACTAGATAAGTGTTCAACAAAATAAGTACAACAAACAATTTTTGTAAAATGGTAACATTCCGGGCATCGAATGCTCACGCGCCGTTAGCCTTTGATAATCTGTGCGCGCAGCTGTCTTATAAACAGGTTTGACGTTTTGTCACACTGTTATTGTTGTACCTGGTAATAGTTATGTAATAATTAAATGGCGCATTATGTAATGAATGTTATGATGAAATTTTAACAACAAAAAGGTGTATTCGGTGACTGTGTTGGTACGGCTATTGTAAAATAGTGTTTGTGAAATTTGTGCTAGGAAATGCAGATGACAAACTAAGTGACATAACGGAGAACCTAGGTCTAAAGACAAAATGGTAAGTAACATCGTGGATATAAAGAAAAATAAAGAAATTGTTTGAATTGTATGGATAAAGAAAAGTAGAACAAGTTATAAATTATAATAATCTTCAAGGAACTAACTTGACAAGCCGTGGTGTGCCAGTTGAATTAGTAAGGTTTTTCCGTAATTTACAGACAAGGTGGCATTCCTAAGTGCAAGGGTTGGGAGCTGTGGTGTAAAACATATAATAATACAGCCCCACAGACAGGAGAGCGAATGCCAAGCAGCCCACGCACTAGGTGATTCCCATCCAAAGTTTGCAAGCCATGACCCCAGAGGTACAGTGACCCAATACCAAAGTACATGGTTAAAGTTGAAGGGAAATTTGTTCTTGTATGAGTATCTTTTTGAATTGGAATTTAAAGGTTTGTATTGTTTTCAGGCATCGTATTGGTGGTGGGAGATCATTCCAACAGCGTGTGGCTGCAAACTTGAAAGAACCCCTGAATGCTGTAGTTCTGTGCATTGGCACTGACAGTGGGCTTACCATGGAGCGAAGACTATACTTTAGGTGGTTTTGTTTCCAAGTTAGCTTTTCATAGAGATAATGCGGTTTTTGTGTTGTAATGATACCAAACAACAAATTGGCTAAATGAAGCTTCCTCCTGGAAACCATCTTTAATAATTTTAGTTCATTAATGTATGGGGTAACATGACTTCTTCGAGGTACATTAACACAAAAACGAACACAGGCATTTTGAATACGTTGGATTACATGCTCAGTTCTTGTAAGCAGGCATGGGCCGTAGACTGTGTCACAGTAATTTAACTTGGATAGTATGAGGCTGTCAACAAGTTGTTTCCTAACTGGTATACTTAGGTATTTCCGTATTCCATATAAGACCTTTAGCCTATAAAAACAATTTCGAAGAACATTGGTCACATGGGCCTCAAAGCGGAGCTCTGGATCCATAATTAGCCCTAAATTACATGTCTGCTCCACTCTCTCAATTTTCTCTCCCATGATAATCACCTTAGGGTTGGCAGACAGTATTGCACTAACTTGCTTCTTAGAACCCAGCACCATAAATTTAGATTTGAGAGGGTTCAGAACCAAAGAGTTCTCCTCGGACCATACAACCACTCTATGCAAGTCCTCATTTAATTTCTGCACAGCCGAAGATGTTTCATGCGCTTTGAAGGATATGTACAATTGAATATCGTCGGCATACATATGAAATTTGCAGTTAACAAATGATTTTATGATATCCGCACTGTATAGAATGTACAGCAAAGGCCCCAGAATCGACCCCTGAGGGACGCCCCTTGACACTTGGAGCGGGTGGGATGACACTGTTGACCCGTCCTCCTTATGCATCTCCACATGTTGAGACCTGTTAGTTAGATAGCTTCTAAACCACTCCACCGCATCATTGTCGAAGCCATAGAAAGTTAACTTTGATAATAGTAGAGTGGTATTAATTGCGTCAAAAGCCCGGGAAAAGTCTAGCAAAGCCATAATTGTTCCCTCCCCCCGGTCACGTGCTTCAAGGATACTACCCACAACATCAGCCAGAGCCGTTGCAGTACCTCTACCCTTCCTGAAACCTGACTGCAGGTCAGGAAGAATGTTGGATGTTTCTAGGTATTGGATAACCTGCGAATATACCACACGTTCCAAGATCTTAGACAGGCAGGGTAGTATACTGATTGGTCTCAAATCCTTCATATTAACCGGGTTATTGTTTTTAGGGATAGGGCGAACAATAGCGCACCGCCAGAGTTCGGGGAACGTACGTGTTGCTATGGATTGGTTAATGATATCTGTAATAGCTTGCAGGGTAGTTGGCAAGGTGAGAGATATCATGTCGAGACTTATACCGTCGACACCCTGTGCATTTGACCCTAGGCTCTTGATTATCTTCAGGACAGATTCAGGATTGGTTTTTGTGAGTGCGAATGTGGCCGGGCCATACCTGTGAGACACAAAGTAGGACAATTGTGAGCTGTTAGGACCAGGATTACCTGGGACGTCCAAAAATGCCGCATTGATATCGTCAGGGTTGTTGAAGTGACTTGGCAGCAATCTTTGCTTATGGTCAGGAAGCACATCTGATTTTAAATTGCGCCACAGCAGCTTCGGGTTCTTAATTTGGTCATTTATGTTTTTGCCGAAGTATGCCGTTTTCTCTCTTACCAGTGCCGCGACTGCCTGGTGCTTCAGATCCAGGTAATATTTCTTATGACCCGGCAATTTAGATTTACGAAATCTGCCCCTAGCTTCATCTCTCAAAGCCGACATCAGTTTGATGTTCTCAGTAATCCATGGAGTAGGGCGGGTTTTAAACGTCTTCCTTTTAAGAGGAGCGTGGAGATCAAACAACTGGATAAAAAAGGAGTTAAATGTTTGCACCATTGAATTTACATCTCCCATGTCTCCAATAATCGACCAGGGTATATTATTTAGATCGATACTAAAATAATCCTCTAATATGTCTGTAAGCGGACGAAAAACGACCAATCTAGGTTTAGCCTTATCCCTCTTAAATATCGTCTCGCATGTGATAAACGAGTGATGGCCAAGTTCACTATTGGGATTCACCACGACATTACGGACTGAAGCATCAGTACAGATAACGTCAATAAGCGAACTACTATCACCTACAAAGTGAGTGGGTGTTTGGACTAATTGACTTAGGTTTAAGTAGCTAAAAAACTCCAAAAGTTGTTTAGTCTTTGGGCTATTGACATCTAGCATATTAACATTAAAGTCACCTAACAATATTACATTATCGTAGGGGGCCAAACCACCAATACTAGCAGTCAAGCCCTCCAGAAAGAGGTCCAAGTCCAACCAGGGTGGACGATATGCAGTGCCAATTAGTAACTTTTTCTTATTTACATTAAGGGTTAACCAAAGCTGTTCAACATTGGGATCATCAGGATGAGCTCTAACCCGCGCAGTAACCCCGTTTTTTATGTAGAATGCTACCCCTCCGCCGCGCCCGCCACGTACAGACATAGGTCGCGGTATGTGCTTAAGCTTGTACCCAGGTACACTAGGCGCTCGGTCCTCCTCACCCTTACGTAACCAAGTTTCGTTGATAGCCATAATATCCACAGCATGGTTGCCCATGGCTATCAAAAATTCATCCTGATTAGTCCCGAGAGAGCCTGCATTCAGTAGGCCAAACTTAATAAATTTACTAGAAGTCATTTGCATTTGTCATCTGTGTATAGTATGTGTCTTGAGTATCTGATGAGTAAATGCATGTAAATAGCTGGGGGCTGAAAGGAACTAAAATGATGGAATGTTAATGTATTGTAGTTGTGATTAGGGTAAATTACAAACATTGAAGATAAATTAATTGTAAATATTAATTGGATAAAATTTGAGTGTGCAGTAATTAGTGTTTTATGTGTGTTGATACATAAAATAAATATATATAAAAATATGAATGGTGACTTACTATGTACATCTGCCGCGTTGTGATTAAGCGCCCGACAGAAACAGTTGCGACGTATATCCTTAATAATAATTAACATGAACTTAACATAAAATACCATAAAGAAAAATAAAACTAAAAAATAATCAGGCAGTTTCATTGACAGATCCAAATATGCGAGAGATGTCTTGATCGGTGCGAATTCTTTGTGTGGGTTCGCCTGGCTTCCTTCTGGCAAGAATGCGGCCGCGCTTGGTCCACACAAATTTCCAGTCGAAGAGACTAGCGGCGTCCCGTGCCTTCCGAAATAACTGCCGGTTTATTTTTGTGAGGCGTTCATTGATGAAGAATCGCTGGGGCTGGCCGGACATGTCAAGATCGGCTGTCGTCGCACCACGGCGCACCCGCGCGCTTGCCAGCAGATCATCGCGTAGATCACGACGCGCCAGGCGCACAACAATGGCGCGCGGGCGAGTCTCTGTCGCACCTTCAGAGCTCGACGCGTTGAGCTGTCTCCCGCCTACGCGTTCCGCGCTGACAATGTCGCGTTCTTCAAGGTTGACCCCTAGCTTTACGCTTATGACCTTGATGATGTGGATCGGGTTATCAACCTTGGTCTCAGGTATATTAGAAATCTCAATATCATTAGCCAAGAGATCCTGATCCCTGTCGTTAAGCTCGCGCCTTAAATCTTCTACGATCTTGTCCATTGCCTCAGTATTAGCCGGAGCTGAGGAAGCGCACCGCTCCAAGGCGTCCACCCTGGCCTCTAGGCCATCAATGCGCGTATTGCAGGTGTTCATGGAGGCTTTGAGCTCCATCATCTCTATCTCCATATCCTTCCGAAAGTCCCGGATCTCCACACGCACCGCCCTCAGTTCCTCCATGATTAATTTCATGTCGGAGCCGGCGATCAGCGATATTTCCCGGGCCGTGACATCAACTAAGGAGGCATTGTGCGGCGGGGTAGTGGCAACACTAGAAGGGCACGCAGTCTGCGTAGGTGCAGTTTTGGAACAAATGTCCGAGGTATTAGGCGTACTGGTTTCCATGCAGGCTTGCTCAACGGTCGTCACAGCTTGACAACTTTCCGCAGGGCCTCGGACTGGAGTCTCAGCCCTGTTATCCCTAACGAGGCCCTTCTTACACTCAGGGCAACGCCAGCTAGCAGATATAATTGCTTTTGTAGTAATGCCTACACACACTCGGTGGTATTGAGTCTGACATATACCACATTTAGCGCCCTCTACTATCGAGATGAAACGACCGCAACCTCCACATTTGACACCTGGCATGATGGTAACAAAACAAGCTCGTAACTTGAGTGATTCTAGGATCTCACGCTAGATGGCGCCAGAGATGATTCACGATACGAGTCGTTACATGGAAAGCCACGGAAAAGATAGATGGCACTACTAGTACCTTAACACTGCAATCACTTGTCTTAAATTAGAGGGTAAGCAGCTAATTACGCCAAGTCACTGTGTTATTGTTTTGTTGATTTACGACACCTATGCGCACCAGTTAATATTCACTCCAATATATGTCACTCTATGTTGCACTGCATTTACGATTAAATTAAATGTTTACACTTATACTTGTGTTTTATATTATTTCTTATTAAAAAAGAGTACAGACGGCTACACCGATACAGACGTCAAACGTCAATACGTATAGAGGAAGACGTATATATGTCGGATCACTTACCGATATACATTGAGTGTGACTTGAATATAGTGAGGCCTTAAATAGTAACGCATAATGCGCCGCGCTCTAGGGTTATATGGGGGGAAAGGGACGGATCTCCGGTCAAACGTTATCATGATTTGTGTACCAATAGGTTGCGTAACATTGATTTTCCCAAAGAGTTTGCGGAGTGTAGTTATGGGTCTTGCAGCTCGGTAGCACACAAAGGTATATTAGATAATCTGTTCATGGATATTACAGGTATTTTATGTAATGCTGCGGAGTTAACCATTACTGCGGGAGAGTGCAGGCCAAAGAGAGGCAGTGTTGTGTGGATGGAACAGTAATGTACGCGACGCTCACCGGGAGGCCAGGCACAAGTTCAAATTATGGGTAGCACATAAGAGGCAGACGAAATGACCGAGTCGCGTAAAGTATTTAAGGGGCGCCTGAAATAGTGTCAAAAGAACAAAGACCAAATCAAAATGGACATCATAGCAAAGCAAAGAACCACAAATAATTTTGGTGAATTTTGGAAATCCACTAGTAAGTTGGATGCTGGGCCTGGGCTACCGGTGAGAGTAGGAGGGATCAGTGACCCAGTGGGGATTGCAAATATGTTTATGGAACATTTTAAGGTGCAGTCGCCGCTGGGCCCCTCTGTTGCAGTGGGTGATGCTGAGTCCGACCGTAAGACGGGGCAACCACTGATACATTTTCCGGCAAAACAAATAAAAGCCACAATTCAAAACATGAGCAGAGGTAAGTCCCCCGGCCACGACGGACTCAGCATTGAACATTTCAAATTTGCGGGTGTGAACCTGCCGAGTTTTCTTTCCTGGTTCTATGCAATGTGCATTAGTCATTCGTTCTTGCCAGCCGAACTAATGCGAACTATAGTTGTACCTATTGTTAAAAACAGGACAGGGGACATCTCGGACAGAGGAAACTACCGTCCGATTTCCCTGGCAACCACCTTGGCTAAAATACTGGACAGTATGCTTAACTCATACTTGAAAAAATATTTAAGTTTGCACGACGCACAGTTTGGGTTTCAACCTGAACTGTCGACCGAAAGTGCCATGCTGAGTCTAAAGAATACTGTACAGTATTACACAGAACGCAAAACGCCGGTGTACGCCTGTTTCCTGGATCTTTCCAGAGCCTTCGACCTGATGTCATATGATGTGCTTTGGAGAAAGCTGGGGGACAGGAATGTACCGGAGGAAGTTCTGAAAATCCTGCGGTATTGGTATGCGAATCAGACAAATAGTGTCAAGTGGTCTGGAGCTTTCTCTGAGCCATATGGGTTGGAGTGTGGTGTGAGGCAGGGGGGGTTGACGTCTCCCGGACTCTTCAACCTATATGTCAATGATCTCCTAGAGGAGCTCAGCGGTATGGGTGTCGGCTGCCGAGTTGGTGGTGTTAATATTAACAACATCAGCTACGCGGACGACATGGTACTGCTGGGCCCGACTGATGGATCTATCAGAGATATGCTGAAGGTGTGAGAAAGATACGCTGAAGCGCAAAGACTTGTCTACAATGTCAAGAAGTGTGAGTACATGGTCTTTAGGGCCGCCGGTAAGAGCCCTGATCATACACCTAATTTCACCCTAAATGGCATGAGCATAACTAAAATGAACCAATTTAAGTACTTGGGGCACATACTTACCGATTACTTTAAGGATAATGTAGACATCAACAGGGAACGTAGGGTACTAGCGGTCCGAGGTAATATGTTGGCCCGTAGATTCTCCCGTTGTACCGACCAAGTCAAAATCACCCTATTCAAGGCGTATTGTCAAGGTTTGTATGCGGGGGGTCTATGGGTCTGCTATGGCAAAAGATCGCTAGATGCCTTGCGCGTCCAATATCATAATGTTTTTAGGATGCTGTTGAGACTGCCCAGGTTCTGTAGTGCATCAGAGATGTTCTCGCAAAACCGAACTGACGGATTTCACGCAGTCATGCGCAAAAAAGTTGCATCACTGATGTTTCGAACACGGGTCAGTAACAATAGCATCCTGAAAACAGTGGCGGAGAGTCCTTACTCCCCCATTCTGAGGCATTTTGTGAGGATGATGGTCAATCAGGGTTTATCACCGTGAAGTGATCGTTCTCTGCGCAACCGGCTTCGGACTCAAAAATTGTGACTGTGTTTTTTGTTTTATGTTATCTTATTTTCTAACACTAGTTTTTAAAGAGTTTACTAACAAAATGGACCACATTATTGTCTGAAATTAATAAATAACAATAAAGGAGACCTGAACTACTGAGTTTGGTTTCGCCAATTAATTTTCTTCTAACAAGGGATATGTCAACTTCGTTTAGTTATTTTGAAGTGAAACTATTCAGAGAGAAATTTCAAGAACGTTTAGTACCATTTCGTTCCATTGCTTCAGTTTGACCAGAGCTTAAAGCATACCTAACACGACAGACACAAGAGTATCGCTGTCCGATAAATATGTTGGGTTTTTTTAAAGCAGACTTAACAAAACAGACCCTCCCGTCCGCTTGACAACACGTGTCTTTTCTGTGCTCTGATACTTAAATCTATTACCAGTGTCAAAAGTTTAAATCATATCCTAAAACCTATGCCGTTGTGTAGCTAAGTGTACAAACCTCATAGTGCGCAAAGTTAATTTTAATTCCACCCGGTGATCTCCAAATAAACACAGTTTTCCTTTTGTAACAATCAGTGCAGTTAAAAAATTATTCACCGGCCGAGCGCACGAATCATGGTGCTTTCGAACAACAGAGTGAGCGGCGAGGTGACAAGGTCAGCGTCCGGCCTTCGGCTCACTTTTTAGTTCCTTGTGCACGTTCGGCTGGGCTCGGCGGCTACTTGGGCCCACGGATACACCGTTCACACGAAGTTTTATCAATTCCGATCTAACTATTCATGCGCACCGTAACTAACTAAGACAGTACAGCTCTCCAAATATCTATAATAATAGTATAGTAATTCCCGCTTGATGATGCCGTTAAATCGCACACCGCCGGCGCTGCAGCTACAAGCATCTAAGACAGCGGCGTCACCAGTGACGACCACTTTGCCCGCCAGTTTCGAGCACGCGCTATCCACTCCACTTACGAGTAGCTCATCTGAACTCACTTTAAATACAAGACCGGTCTCACCTATTGATGACAACTCATGAGCGCTAGGAAAATCTCTCTCTCTAAAAATATGTGATCTCGAAAACAAGCTCGACAAAATGGAGCAGAGCTCGAGGTCCGCCTTGGACTAAAGAGGAATCAAAGTTCTCTCTGTTAAATACCGTCATTGATACTGGTAGCATACTGAACCTTGCAAAACAACCAAGGGATGTGAAGAACATATTCCGTATAAAAACAAAAGACCCTGCCAATAAACCAATTATTGTCGATTTTACCACCGTAATCCATAAGGAAGAATTCCTAGTAAAGTTCAGGAACCACAACAAAAATTGCTTTAAACTTACAACGGAACACCTCAAAATTACTGGTTCTGCAAAACAAATTAACATATCTGAAAACTTATCGGCTAAGAATAAAATGCTGTAAAAATAAATAATCTGGCTAGAGACGCTGCAACAAACGAGTTTCAGTTTTGTTAGGTTCTGTGGGAATTTCACTCCCAAGTTCAATACGAGGCGTATTTCGACCGTATCAAAAAGGCGCGTGACTAGTTGTTTATCATTGTGTAACTTCATTATCTTATTATGTCGTAATCTTAGTGTTATTGTATTGTTTGAAAATCTACTAATGTAAGTTGAAGTATTTTCACCAATAACTCACCCGTGTAAATCACTCCTCACCTTTCACTCTCACACACATCTTCCCACATTCTTACACACACTCGCACTTCCTACAAACTCTGTATACTCCCCCAAAAAAACGACTTATCAAGCTTAAGCAACTGCTTTTGCGCTGGTTTCCTTCTACTCTTAACTCAATAAACCTGGGGTGGCCGTACTTCGACCACGAGTATGCTTACTCCATCCTAAAACTTTGTTACCCTTTTGTTATTATAATTGAAAACGGATGATCTTACTGTGAACACTAGTGAAGTTGAGCACATTGACGTTTCAAATTGTTATACTTGTTCCCGGAAACAAGTGATACGTTTTTGGATTGTTCTCTCCATGATCTTAAAATACTATACACTAATATTCGTATCCTTAACAGCAATTTTGATAATCTGGTGGTTTTATGAGTAGACTAACGTACTTGCCTGACATTACAACTAAACTGAACTGACTGACTGAACTGAAGGACTTAGGAAAAGTAGGGAAAGACTTTTTGAGTTGTATGGCCTTAAGCCTTATATTAACACGGAAACTTTTAATAGGTATGTTGCTTCTTCCTCAAACTTGAACACTTGTAAGGCAGCTAAAGCCTTATACATTAGCACAAGGTAAAATCCGCAGACAATAAAATAATGGCGGTTTGGAAAATTATCAATAATGAAACGAACAGGATCAAAAAGCAAAATTCAGATTACACACTGGAGACGTCATGTGGTCTCATTTGCGATAGCAAACAAGTTGCTCAGGAATTGTGAATTTCTTTACCAGTGTACCACTAAAATCCAACGAAATCTTAAATTCTTCGCCCTCGCTTGCTTTTTATTTAATAATGGCGAATGTTTTAGCCTGCCCGATTGAATTTAACTTTAAGCATATTAACCCCTTTAAGAGTAATAAAATCTTTTAAGCGTATCAAGATCAAATTGACCGAAGATCTTTGGGGAATGTCTATTAAAGTCTGTACCTCCATAATTGAGACTTTAGCACCTTACTTAGCCTTAATATTTCATTTGTGTGTGGATCAAGGAGTCTTCCCGGATCTAATGAAATACAGTAAGGTAATACCAATTTTGAAATCCGGGGACAGTAAAGGCACTAATAATTATAGACCTCTGTCCATGTTGCCGATTTTCAGCAAGGTTTTTGAAAAGGTAATGCTTAATCAAATGCTCAATCATATCAACACTAATAAAATACTTCACGAGCAACAGTATGGTTTCACCAAAGGGCGTTGTACGACCGACGCCGGTGTTACCTTATTAAAACATATTTTTAAGGCGTGGGAAGAGGCTCAAGACGCCATAGGAATCTTTTGTGACCTTTCTAAGGCATTTGATTGCGTCGATCACGAAACCCTGCTTTTGAAACTTGAGCATTACGGACTTGGAAAACTTGCGCTCAGTTTAGTAAAATCTTATTTAAATGATAGACACCAGCTAGTTCAAATAAATGGTGTCAATTCACTTGGTTTAAAAGTAAAAATGGGTGTTCTACAAGGCTCGATATTGGGCCCTTTCCTCTTTATAGTATATATTAATGACCTACTCCATTTATTAATAAATCAACCACAAATGGTGTTATTTGCTGACGATACTTCCTTTATTTTAAAGGTAGATAGACGTGCTTCAAATTTTGACGACGTAAATAACGCCCTACTACTTTTCCCAAATCTGTTCACTGCTAATAATTTAGTACTAAATTGTAATAAAGCTAAGTGCATAAGATGTTCTTTACCAAACGTCAAGAGTAGTGATTGTGAGATTGTATTGAATCAAGAGAAACTAGAATTCGTCGATAAAACGGTTTTCTTGGGGATCACGCTCGACTCAAGGCTACAATGGTGTCCTCATTTAACATCTCTTGCAGGACGGCTAAGTTCAGCAGCTTACGCTGTCAGAAAAATCCGTCCATTTACTGATGTAGATACCGCGAGGCTGGTATTTATTAGTTGAGTTTGAGTTTGAGTTTATTATTATTCTGACTGAGTGCTGGTTGATCAAATGCCCCACTACTCCCTTACTAACCGGCTACAATTCACACACTTCATCGTATGAAACTCAGAATGAGGGTGTGGTTGTCTATGTGAGGGATTGCTTTGATACCACTGTCGGAGCACCTATATTTAATGAGGCAAACGTTCTCCTTCATATTGAGCTTTGACTAATTTCCTTGGCAGCTTAGACATTTTGCTTGGTACTTTAATACAATTTAAAACTGTAGCCATTATTGGTGACATGAACCTGAACATTACACCAGGGAGCACCGACCCAAATGCTGATGAATACCTTCATCTTACAGCTTCGCATGCAATGCTGCCAGCCTACACTCTCCCAACTAGACACTCGAACTGCCTAGACCATGTGATACTCCGCACTCAAAGCTCAGCTACTACACTCATCATTAATTCTCTCATCACTGACCACTCTCCTGTTATTATTTTCTGCAACCTCAATATAAAAGCTAAAACTCCCCACTCCACCAGATGAAACATTTATTTTCCTCGGGTTGCAAACAATTTTAAGGGTCCGAAAAACAAAGCACGTAATAGCAATTCGAGGCCAGTACAAAATTCTTTCGGAATATTGCTACCTCTGTTTGACAAAAGAAGGGAGCGAGGGACGCGTCTGTGTGAGTAGATAGATAGCTATAATTAGCTGTAATTTCTTTACAATGTCGATATGTCAACATTTAAGAATATTTCGAGATCTAAGCCTTGTAGAGAAAATCTAGCAGATAAGTATACTTTCCCTAAATACTTTTGTAAACCAATGTTGAATGTACCTGTTGGTGCCCGCTGTTGGTGTAGGTTAATTATATAAGGTACTACTTATGGTACCTAAACATCGTCATCGCGCGCGGTCTTAGGGGGAACCGGCCGACGTCGTACGTCGAGTAAATTGAAATTTTAGGGATACTGTCTTTGTTAATTTTAAGCCTGTGTAAGTGAATTTATTCCCTTGGTCTCCTCTTTAAAAAAAACTCCTTAAAAAAAGGCTCCTTCTGTCTTATTTATGTAGTTATTACTTTTACTAAACTTAAAAATTGTTACAAAATGTATAAATAATGAATACAAGTCACATAATAAAAGTGTTATGCACAATACAATAAAAACATGCCAACAATAATACCTATTTACCGATATGAGTACATAAATAATACCGTTCTGAGCTATGAATAATAAATAAATAAATTTTGAATAAACACTTATGTTATTATGTTCTTACTTAAAACATTGCTATTACCATTGTTATTATTGATTCATCTATTTAAAATAAAACGAAACATAATAAAGTCGGACAAACGTTACAGTACCAATAAAGAGGAGCAGTGTCTTTGAGATATTTTTTTCGCGCACTGGATCTTCAACGCACTGCTTAGCGCCGAGAGTTGAAAATCCAACAGTGTGCAGCACTCTGTTAGAATTCTCAATGTTGGGTTCAACACCGAGAGTTGAAAATGCAGTGCGCCATAAAATCTCGCCGCGAGATATTTAAGTCCGTGCGAACATAGTCTAAAGAAACGGAACAAACAAAGCTCCATAGGTTGGTAGATAGGTAGGTAAATAATAATATTTACAAAATATACTTAGGTACCTACTAGTGTGAAACAAGAAACGTTACGGCGATAAAGGTTATACATCAGAATAACACATAGACTATAATTTAGAAAGATTTTATGTGATTTGTCCATAACATAATGATAAGTAGTAAGTAAGTCGGAAAAAAGCCAGCCCTCTGAGAGCTATCTTATCGTGCGCTGCCTAAGCCGTATCATGTTATAATGACAAGTAGTAAGTAAGTCGGAAAAAAAGCCAGCCCTCTGACAGCTATCTTATCGTGCGCTGCCTAAGCCGTATCGTGTTAGTGCAGACGTAGTATACGAAGATAATGAATCGTGGGATTGTTTGACATAAACAATTCTAAATAAAAGTCCGCGACAGCATACATCTACATTTTATGTGGAAGCTATTATAGCCAAAATAGTGAGCCATAAATGAATTGCTTGTTTTTACAATACACATCTTATAGTATTTAGTTAATTCTCAAAAAATATTACCGTTATTGCTTTTGTTTATTTCCTACAAAGCCCCTTACATTATTGCTGTTCATTTACATCTCAAATTTTGTTCACGTATACCAAACGTATTCATTATCATTCAACGTAAGGGACATGCTATCTTTAAAACTATAGGATGTATTGATTTTTTGCTATTTTAGCTTAAAATAGTAAAGAAATCTAAGAAACTTTGTCCTAGACACTTTTTACATAAAACGTATGGTTAAAAAAATTATAGTCAGTTTGGTTAACAAAAAAACTTATTTTCGCTCTCCTGAAAACCTTAGTTTTGTCCCTTACGTTATTTTATTTTTCCAGTATCGATGTGTGAACGATGTAGAAAGACGTGCACATTAAAGGCGTACGTAATGAAAAACATAAAAAACAAAAAATACAAAAAATCTAAAGAAAAAAAAACCGTGGCAGCCAAGAGATGACCAGTCCCCACAGACGGCGCCCGTTCTCGAACATGACGTATGGATCAGCACCATTCAGCTCAACCATCTTGAAGGCGAGACATTTGAGTTCGCGTAACATACTCTCAGCCGCCAGGGCACATTCAAATCAATGACAGACGTGCCCAGTATAGGGTAGCTTTATAGTAGGTAGAGGTACATAGTGCTCACACGTGTGCTTTGCAATTATACAATATTAAAATATTGAATTTATACAGTGCAAAGAAATGTTTACAATCTTCAGCAGCTCCAACAATATTTCAGAATGCTAATCAATTGTTTATACGCCCTTGTGGAGCAGAACCAGCGTTGAGCCAAGCATTTTTGTCAGAGATGTAATCCTCCAACTTATAATATGCTTGGCTGCATAGTGTGCGTTTGATACAAGTTTTAAACTTCGTTCATTCAGTTGGAGTATGTGGGGAGGTATTTTATTATAACATTTTAAACAGTACCCCAATGTATATTCAATGTTTGTTTTTTTTTTTTTCTACTAGTTTTGTTATTTATAACTTTCCAAACTGTGTTTATTTTATTTTCTGCTGATTTGATCTTGTTGCTAATAAACAGGGCTTTAGCTATTTTGCAGGTATTTCAAAAAAAAATTGGAATATGTAGCAACATACTTATTGAAAGTATCAGTGTTTATGTAAGGCTTAAGGCCATACAGCTCGAACAGTCTTTCCCTACTAATCCTAATACGTCTAGTTGTCCAGTCACTAAATATAAAATTAGGGCAAATATTTTTTGTTTTCTTTTCAAAAGTTTTATTGAATTCAGTGTGCACTAATGAAAAGAAAGCCTCATAAAATTTATTTGCATCGTCCATATTATGGCCATTATGGCGAAGAACATTTAACTTATTATTTAGGGTACTATTAAATCTATTTAATTTGCCAGTAGTTATTGGTCTAAATTGTATTTGCAATTTTTGTAAAGGTGTTTTAAACCTAAAAGTTACCGTTTGTCCACTATGATCAGACGGCAGATAATTTACGATGGCTTTCACTAAAAATCAAATTCGCAGAAGACATTATCAATACAAGTAGCAGATTGGAGTTACTCTAGTCGGTTCTGTAAAAACACTAAATAAATTGAAAGATTTAAAAAGGCTTAGTAATCTACTGCTATTTGAATTATTTACCAAAATATTAATATTAAATCACCACAAATAATTGCGGCTTTGTTGCTGGATGCAAGTTTCGCTAGGCCATCTCCCATTATTGACTTAAATAAAGAAAAGGTCTGATAATTAGGGGGTCTGTACACGCACACTACAACATGCTTATCTAGGTCAACACAGGACAGTTCGATGCAATGTTCAACAGATAAACCAACTATGTCATTGTGTTGCTCTCTAATCTTGATTAAAAATTGTTTAAAATCTAATTTTAAACAATTTTTAATCAATACTAGAGACCCTCCACGCAGCATAGATTTACGGGTAAAACAAGTGCCCACACTATAGTTCTCATAATTAATTAGCATTTGGTAATCCCTAAACCAATGTTCAGTAAAACAAACAATGGTGCCGATTCTCTTGTACACCGAACTAAACTAACTAAACTATCACAAAAAATCCTTACTTTTTACTATGAAAATCTTGAAGCTATTCTGCGAAAAATAATCTCTAAATTTAAAAATAATTTTGACACAACTATAATCGAATATGACAATCGCGAGTCCACGTATTTTTTTTTTCTTTTGGTTTCGCAACGTCTTTGTTAGAGCCGGAGACAGCCTGGGGCAGCCTCGACGTGTTTTATAGGGAAGTTTTGACTTTTTGCGTGGAAAATAAAAAATAAAAAAAATCTAAATGTAGAGATTTGGTGGTTTCAGGATTGCAAAGGGGGTCGAAATTTTCATTATTTTTGTGATAGGACACACCGTTTTCGAGATATGAGCAAAAAAAGAAAAAGAAAGTTAAAGTACCGTTTTTGCACGTCTGAAGTCGAGGTGTTGGTGTGAATTTTAGTCCACGCCACCTAATTTTATTCCACACCTTTTTAATCGCGATTAAAAATAGTCAGATTCATGTTCAGATTTAGTTAGACAATCAAATTTTTTGTTGAAAAACGTAAAATTCAGAATAGCAAAATTGCCATTTTCACTAAATTAATAACTCAGTGCAATCTTAATGCTGTCAAACTAAAATATAGTTAAGTTGTGTCACTATAGTCAATTTCAGAATGGAAAATCGTCATTTGACAGAATTAAACCAAATTTTAGTGATTTTTAGTCTAGTTTATAGGCATTTGTGACAAGAGAATCGGCACCATTGTCAAACTTTGTTTTTTCTAAAAACATTTCAATTTCTAATAATTTGGAAGAAATACCTTGAATATTTTGATAAAATAACTTCAAGGCATTCTGCTGACTTTCTTTTCGATAATTACGTATTTTTTAGCAAGAAGATACCTTGTTGTTGTTGGGTATTAGAATATTCTTCCTGGTACCTTCTGTTGTCTTACAAACTAGTTTAAATGATTATCCGGAGTTAAGCCCAAGACTTCAATGTCATCACCAGACGGTGAGCTCGTAGTGAGTGAGGGACATGGAACCTCCTTCGTACAATTTGTAGAACTACCTCATTTTTAGTATTATTACTAACTATTGTGGTGTTAATGACACAAGACTTCGACATACTACTTATGTCTGAGTTTATATAAAAAGCTAGCGTGTGTCTAAAATTATCAAACCTGTATATCAGTGCGCGATTTACTGTTTGGCATTCTGAAAACAGATGCTTGTGCAAAGTCCGGCTTATTTAGGATCTTACTACGCGTTACATTAAATGTTTTATCAGCCAAGCCTGTTTGCGTCGAATGGCGAATGGGATCAATACATTTCGGCTGTTTGTTCCTCAACCGAGGCATATCCACTTCTGGCATGCTTCGAGAAACTTCTTTCCTTCTTCAGATGAGAGATCGATGTATACTTTTTTTTTTCACTTCCAGACACAAACACCAGTGTAGGCCTGGCTCTTGTACTAGGGTTTCCTGTATTACAAGAGCCAATACGAAATTATATTTATCCTTACAACGCTGGCATTCTAAGTAATCCGTTTCTGTCAGTTCATTACAAACAGCACATACACTCATGATTATTCGATGCACACGCACTGCAGCGACGATGACAAGGACGAAAAATAACAACTGTCTCTTATCGCAGAGGGGTGCTTTTAGCACGCGCACCGATTTTTTTTCCACAATATGTAAATTCTATAACACTGGAATATGTGGCTTTTTTGTTTACACAACGGTACTTATTAGCGTTACCGAAACGATATGTCTTTAGTTAATGTAGATAATAAAGGGCGTCACGTCTCCTTCCTACCGTGAATAGGTGCGATCATTAGTTACTTGTTTTCGTCTATATGTTTAGAGGCCACCGGGCGGGCGGAGTGGCATGTATTAAGTCATCATTTTGTTTTGAAGAGGTAAAGTATGAGATTATCTCAGCCAACACTATTTTCAACAAGGTTCTTAGGGGGAATTCCTTTGCCATGCATGCAACCCATCAAACTGTTGGAACTAGAATCTTACTGTCACAGGAAAAAAAACTCGTTCTGATATTTTGTCAGTTTATTTTATTTATTTATATGTATTTAAACAGGTTGGCAGTGGGGACATCGACACGCAAAAAGAAGACATTTTTCGTCAGTAATACATAGCATTTTTCATTAGTGTAAAATGTATGGAAACGCAATTCTTTATTTGTTCTGAATCATAAACTGAATCCAAGGTTTTGGGCCGATGTCCCTGCCAACCTGTATATACCTTATTGTACACAAGGTTATATATTACAAAAATAACACTACAAAATATACAATAGGCTTCCTTATCACTTACTGCGATCTCTTCCAGCCAAGCTTGGAATGGTTTTGTGGACATAAAATGAGATTGTCTTTGGGGCAAATAAAAAGTTTCAGTAAACCCAAGATATCATAACCTACTTTGATTTGATTGAATTTACAAAAGGTTTATTCCATGTTCCCTATTGATAAACAACATACATTTATTTAATATCGTTAGCCAATAGTTTACTGAAATATTAATGTTGGCAAATTAAATCCGTCAGCGTCTAGCGCCGTCAGTACTAATGAAAGGTGAGTCATCACCTGCCTGGCCTTCCCATATATATATTTGCTGCGGTCGGCTTCCAGTCCAACCCATTACCATATTTTATAAACATAATTAATTACTTTAGCCTTAACCAAAATACAAAATTTTGGTGTCCAGCGGGTGCATTAAAAAAAAGTTTCGAAAAAGGGAAGGTTTGCTAATTGTATACGAGAGATCTTAAAAGTTAACAGATGTAGAAACCGCGCGTTTGGTCTATTTAAGCTACTTCTACAACATTATGTCGTATGGCATTTTCCTGTGGAGTCGGGCTGCTGACATTGAATACATTTTTATTTTAACAAAAGAGACCTGTCAGAGCCATGTACAATCTACCTCGTCGCGAATCTCTCAGGGAACTATTTAAAAAGATTAATATTATTACTTCCATTACTTTCACCGAAGTGAAATAAATAAAAAAAATTGTTAGAAAAAATGCATACAAAGTCGTGATAGTATTCATTAGAATTAACATTATGAATCCTACTTACTAATCCTATTTACAAGGAAAACCAGGAAGACCTTTATTCAATCAAGCGGTTTTATTCACGGTTTGCTTACTTCTTATACTATTAGGTTAATACTATGAGGTAAATAATATTCATAACTATAACATAATCTAAAATAATATTATAAAGAGGAAAGATTTGATTGTCTTTTTGTATTGAATAGGCTCCGAAACTACTGGACCGATTTGAAAAATTGTTTTACCATTAGAAGCCGACATTATCCCTGATGAACATAGGCTACTTTTTATATTTTAATTTATAGAAAATACGAATTCCACACGAACGAAGTCGCGGGCGAAGTGCTAGTAATATTGTTAAAGTGTATGTTTCATGTTTGGATGTTTGTTACTAAATCGCGCAAAAAAGACTGAACGGGTTCGGATTCATTAATATTTCAAGGTGATTTGATCAATATGTTATTGCCAGTGAGTTTATAATAATAATACTATTAATCATTTATTTCAGATCTTACGATTACATCCATATTTGTTAGTAAAATGGTAGTACAACTCTGTTTTCCTGTTTAAATAAAGTGATTGGACATATTTTCAAAACGAATAGCGTCATATAGCCACCTTCGTTTTATCTTGAGATAAAGCTTATATCGCGAATGAAACTGATGACTATAGTACCAATTTTGTGCTGTTATACAATTCATTCTTGTCGGCTCATTTGTGAGGTGCACATAACCGTGACTGGAATTTCAAGGTAGCGGGTTTTGGAGCACCGACACTGACTAGACAGATTTCGCCTGTTTGCTTGATCACTTGATAAACATGTTTTATAAAGAAAAACATCCGTCTCTCAGACAACATTTGTCAGAACCGCGGTTATCATAATGATCGCCTTGCTCGTTGTCGCGTTCTTGTTAACAATCATATTTTATTTATTATATTATCTATCGACAAAGAAATTCAGTTACTGGGAAAAGAAGAATGTGCCTTACATTAAACCACTGCCCTTATTGGGCAACTACGGAAGACTTATCTTGCAACAAGAGTATTCTGGTCAGTTAGTACAAAAACTATGTCAAAAGTTCATCGGTCAACCTTACTTCGGAGCTTTCTTTGGCACGGAGCCTGTTCTCGTGGTGCAGAGCCCCGAGATCATCAAAGACGTGTTGATTAAAGATCATTCTCCTACATCAACGGCAGGGAAGTAACCAAATACACCCAAAGGGAAGTTGTTACACAAAACCTGTTCTTCAGTGGCGGCGATAGGTGGAAAGTAATGCGTCAAAATCTGACTCCACTCTTTTCTTCAGCAAAGATGAAGAACATGTTCCATTTGATAGAAAAGTGTGATTTCGTTTTCGAAGATATGCTCGACTATGAAATTGGCATTTCTGATGTCGTCGATGTGAGGCACATGATTGCAAGGTACACCATGGACTGCATATGCTCCTGCGCTTTCGGTGTTGAGTCCAATACCATGTCAACAGAAGATGATAATCCCTTTACGGTAATTGCAAATAACCTATTCGAAGCTTCACCCTTTCGTGGTTTCAAACTCATATGCAGGTCCGTATGGCCTGCCATTTTCTACAATTTGGGACTCCGAGTTTTCCCTTCTAAAATAGATAAATTCTTCACAAATCTCCTGAAAAATGTGTTTAAAAGCCGAGACTACAAGCCGTCACCGAGGAACGATTTCGTAGATCTGATCCTGACTTTTAAGAATGAGAATTACATAACTGGGGACAGTTTAAGTAACGCAAAGACTGGCGCTGATAAGAAGATACATTTGGAAGTGAACGATGACTGGTTGGCGGCGCAATGCATCGTGTTTTTTGCCGCGGGTTTCGATACATCAGCTACCACTATGAGCTTAACATTGTTTGAGATGGCTAAGCACCAGGAGGTGCAGCAACGAGCGGCCGAGGAGGTGGACGAGTTTTTGAGACGACACGGGAATGAATTGAAGAATGAGTGCGTGAATGAGCTGCCTTACTTGGAGGCTTGTATGTACGAGACTCTTCGCAAATACCCGGTTATTGGGAATCTTACCCGTGAGGTCATGGACGACTACGTCCTCCCTACGGGCCTGAAACTAGATGTCGGCGTCCGAGTCCATATTCCAGTCTACCACATGCACAACGATCCTGAATACTTCCCGGAGCCGCAGAAGTACAAGCCAGAACGGTTCCTGCCTGAAAATAAAGACGAAGTTAAACCTTACACGTTTTTCCCGTTTGGATCTGGACCCAGGCTATGTATAGGTAAATATTATTATTTTAATGCTATGAAAATTGGTCATCATCTGTCCAGCCTCATCACGTCTGTATACAAAATGACTATTTGGAAGTCTGTTGTGCCATTTTGTTTTCTGTCAGCCATTGGTGTGTCGGAAATTGTGTAGTAAGTTTCTTACCAGGTCTGTGTGTTTTTCAAAGGTCAATGTCACAGAAAAGCAGCCTTTTATGGCATTGACCTTTGAAAAAGTGCCGATTAAGTTCTTTTAAATTAATTTTGTTTTTTAATTCAGGAATGCGGTTCGCGAAGATGCAAGCGCTGCCTGGTCTCATTACGTTTCTGAAGAAGTACAGAGTTGAACTGGCTGATGGCATGCCGGAGACTGTGACCTTTGATCCTAGGACCATTTTGATACAACCTAAGGGCCAGGGTATCATGCTTAAGATAACTGAACGCGAAGGCTGGGAGGGGAGAAGATTAGTTCGAGGTGGAAACATAAAAAAATAAACTTTAATTGAGAAAGCACATAAGTCCTCACTGTGGTTCATCGCCCACACAACTTGACATGATATGAGAAAAAATTACGTCATATTGTGTAACTCAAACATAGGGCTGTCTCATGAGTTTTTATACATTAGTTAGTTTGAGTAGTACACCCACATTTCGCCAGTTATGCTTAAGTCCCATGTAATAGGGGGCGAGCCTATTACCATAAACCGGGCACAAATCTAGATTTCGGGCTGTCAAAACTGATATCTCTCTTTTGTCTGTACTATGTATTTTGTGCTATTCAGTTTATATATAAGTATGTAAATACATTTGATGCTGTGCACTTGTTTACTGTTTTCATTTACAAATCTCTATATCGTACTGAATTTTTTGTAAGAAAACCCATTCTGAGTAAAGCTTTGCCTTTGTACATAAGCTGTCTTTATAATAACATAAGTGATATCGTTTTATAAATTACGTGTACAATTTGAAAGAATAAGAATAGGCATTTTGCTTGTGACCTCATTTTCGTCATCAGCAACCAAACACAAGTGAACTATTACAGAAAAGTGAAAACTGTAACAGTTGCGGCGGTTAAAATACCAATGATTCGTAATGGGTGTCATTTTCATGGTTCTGACAAGCATGAAAACCACCATTCTTCATTTTTAATAGTGCACTTGTCTTCATGAACGCTTCATATTCTGATGTTAACTCATGTATATTTGTACTTTTGATTGTGATTTCTAACAATAATAAATAAGTCTGTACATTTCATTTCTTAAATTCGCGAAAGGACTTGATAACTGTGCTCTGTGTGTGTGTGTACGTGCTTGAATTAAAATGACGAGTTTGCAATGTGTTAATAACAAACTAATAAAATCTTATAATACACACACACACACACACATACACAGCACAGTTATAAAGTCCTTTCGCGAAACTACTATCAAGAGATAGATACGCGAAACTACTATAGGAGGAGCAGTTTCTTATCTCAACGTAAAAATGGCCAGATAGTTAGTTAAATTGCTCACATGCAGTCACAAACCTCAATCCAAAACAACAGCAAAGAACTGAACGGAACTGAAAGACAGATATTAATTACCTGTCAATAAATAATAGCCGTATGAACAAAACAAATTGATGACGAAAATTATTCCTATAATTAAATCGTTAACTATTATGATTTTATGCAACAATAATGCATTCCTAGGTGTAACATATAAATGATTAATTGTATTTAATGTTGTCACTACTCCTAAATAATTCATTCTCATTTCGATATTTGTGTTATTCTTTAACTTCTAAAAATAAAGCCGGCCGCTCCACCGGCCTGCAGCCCGGTCAGTGATTGAGAGGGTTGGAGGTAAAGACGAGACAGTAGAACACATTCACGCACACCATAAGTCTATGATGAAATGAATTCACTGAATTTTCAGTTATGTATTTTTAGCTCATTATATATATTAAAACTGTGATGTACAGAACCCAGAAATAAAGAATGGTGTATGTTTAAGCAGCTTTAGAAACTCAAAGACAGATCGAAACTCAACGAAGTACGAAAGTAAAGAAATCAAAAGAGAGAGCCAAAAGAGCGAGCCAAAAAAGCCTGTTAAAAACTTGCAGCTGCCTTGTATAGTCCCTGGCCGACCTTCTAGAAGTTACTTTTTAGTTTTTCAAACATAAATGCAAAATCTTCGTATTTGGATAACGGCCATAAAGAATAAATATGGCTTATGTTGAGAGCTTGGCTTTACGCTAGTGTTTTCAATAGCTTTAAAATAAATAGCTGGCCTCTTAGCCCTATAGCATAGAAAAAGAAAAAAATACAGATGTAAGATAAAATGTCAAAACATTAAAATTTAAGTAAAATAATAAGAGATCACATGAAATAAGATAATTGGATGTGGAAAATAGACAGAGGTAACTAAAGGTTTGCCTTTCAGCAGTACAACAATTATCAGTTATAAATGTAAGTTAAATGAGTGTCATACAATTTTCATAAAGATTTTGGTACCTACTGAATCATAGAAAGATTTGCTGTACAAAACGGCTCCTTAGGTGTTAAATAGATAAATAGATTATAAGATGTGATTGTTGTGTACCAAAATACCACATTTAAAGACCCTTTTAAAGAATTACAGACCCATTTCGCTCCTAAGCCACTTATAAAAGTAATAATAATAATAATAGTGTAATACTAAATGGCAATGGTAATAATATATTGCAATTAAATGAAAGAAAGTTTAAAACTCATGTTAAAAATACACTTTATAATCAAGCATATTACACATTAGAAGATTATATCCTAGATAAGAATGCTTGGAAACATGCTGGACCTGCTCCATAGGACAATCTAGAGGCTAGACAAAATCATACTATTTGCTTATTATATTGTATATTTGGTTATTTTTACTTTACTCACACACTGACTTATTAATAGTTAATATTTTAGGAAAATCATATATTTTTACAATTGTTTGTAAATATGTGAGCACAATGTACCTATCACGTGATTAATTTATATGCCTTTGCTTTATTTTTAATTTTTTTGTACCAGTTGTGGTATAGTATTTTTTTTCTTGGTGCATCGTCTTCACATATAGAAATATAATTAACTTATACAAAATATTGTAAAACATTTTAAAAGAGTAACGGTGGAGTTTCTTGCCACTTCTTCTCCATAAGAAACTACCTTCTGGAAGTGGCGCCTAGAATCAGTTCTATTTTTAATGTAAATTTTGACGTTCGAAAGTGCCTTTTTATGGGCCTATTTGAAATAAATGCTTTGACTTTGACTTTGACAACACCGTGTCAATAAAACGTCTGAATTTCCAATTTTAACTAATACTCGTAATATTAGTGAAAATAATTTTGACCAAGTCTTACAATAGTTTTTCAATCGAAACGAAACCTGAAAATTGAAAATTACTTTAAAACCAAAAATGAGACCATAACACATCAAAATGTAACTTTAATCAAAAACTACAGAATCGGAGCACGCTCACCACCTCCGGACTCATCGCTCAGCTCCACCTCGCCGCCGCCGGTACCCAGCACTACTGTGAGCGCTGTGACGACACCAGCCGCGGTAGTTGCGTCGAGCTCGAGCGACGAGTATTTCTCCCCGCCCACGACGCCACCACCTGCTTGTCGACGAGGAGGACGCCAGCCGCCGGACGGCTCAGGACCTCGAGGCCCACCGGCCTCTGATAGGGTCCCAGCTCCCGGCGGAAGTGTGCAGCGCATGAGATGGACAAGATCCATCAACGAAAACGTCTGCGCTCATACTATGGGGCTACAGAGGGGGGGAAACAATCTGACCGCGTACCGTGTTCGGATGATCTCTCTTTTTCAGGTGCTTGAGCCAGCTGTCAACGTTTCGGCACAACGACTGTCGGATCAGGTGCGGGTCATCCAACGTAATCATATGTTGGATGACACTGTGCTTGATCACCTGCGAAGTGAAATGCAGAGCAGCCATGTCATCGCCCCCCCGTCGCAGACTGTTGTGGTACTACCACAGTCCAACACAAATCAAGCTGACGAGGGAAGTGATGATAGGGCTACAAACGTAAGTACCCAGTGCAATGAGGAATTGAGGAGTGCTTCGGAGTGTGCGATTCGGGAATATCGGTTCATGTCGCCCGAACTTAGACCACGCTTACCTCGTTTGCCCATGCATAACAAAAATAGGGCGCTGGTGGCGGTCCTGGATTCGCATTTATCAAACTATTTTGATGACTGCGAAGACCTCACCGATACTCATTCGATTCTGTACTGCGCGACTGTAGCGGCATGTCGTGTAGCTCACGTCAAATTTCCCAATGACTCTAGAGCTACGCGACCGAAACCAACCGTACCAGCTTGGCAGTGCAGAATTGAGCACCCTATTAGTGGGGCCAGAGCGCTAATCGGCAAACTAATCTGCTTCAGTGACGGCAATACTCATCCAAGAGTGATGCGCTTTGTGAGGCGGGCGTTCTTAGGGACAGATATTAGATCTCAGAACTATCTGTCCTGCGTCACAGAGCGCATCGACTTCCTGAAGCAGAAAGTGTATGCATGGGCTAACCGTATTCGTAGGTATAAGCGGCGAGTAGAGCGATACACTCAGAATCGCACCTTCCAGAGCGATGAAAGGTGGGTTTATAGGGGTTGGGAGCGACCGAACCAAGGTGTGGCTGACACGTGCCTGCCAGATGCCATGTGTTCTTTCTGGCGCAGTATCTGGTCGGTGCCTGTCAGTCACACCGAAGGTGACTGGACTCGGGAAGTCGAGCGAGCCTGCAATCCAATACCAGAAATGGGGGCTATTACTATCTGCCTCCAAGATGTAGCTCGTGCAGTCCGTCCGTTGCCTACCTGGAAGTCTCCAGGGCCGGACGGACATCAGAACTTTTGGATCAAATGGTTCACAAGATCGCACGCTCGCTTAGCGGCTAAGTACCAGATGGATTTGGACTTTGGTTCGCTACCCCAGTTCCTAACAACAGGAGTTACCCACCTGCTCCATAAATCAGGTAGCACCGGGGAACCCAAAAATTATAGGCCGATCACGTGTTTACCGACGGTCTATAAAGTGCTTACATCCATTTTGAGAGCTAAAATTAACAAACATATAGACACCAACTCCATCATGTCTGCCTCTCAAAATGGATGTAGGAACGGGTCCCGCGGTACTAAGGAGCTACTCCTCATTGATATGGCCATTAGCCAACAGGTTTGTTGTTCCCGAAAGGTTCTGTCGACATGTTGGATAGATTACAAGAAGGCCTATGACTCGGTGCCACATACGTGGTTCATGAGGGTGCTGGAGTTGTAAAAAGTAGATGCAACTCTGCGCACGTTCTTGATGTCATGTATGGGGCGATGGAGGACGATCCTTCGCTATCCAGGATGTCGAAGTATCCTGAGGAAAAGCGAGCCGATAAGGATCGAGCGAGGCATATTTCAGGGCGATATAGTTTGAGCTCGCTTTGGTTCTGCTCAGCCTTGAATCCTCTAAGCACACTGCTGGAGGATTCAGGTCTAGGCTATCGGCTGAGGAGAGGTGGTGGGGTGGTGGTGATCTCACCTTCTGTACATGGATGATCTAAAACTCTTTGCCCCCAACAATTTGCAACTAATGGAGAAAGAAAGAAAGAAAAGAAAAATATTTTATTTGGGACACGCACAGGGAATACAAATAGTAAAAAAAAAAAAAA
Organism: Dasypolia templi; assembly: GCA_963555695.1. NCBI lineage: Eukaryota > Metazoa > Arthropoda > Insecta > Lepidoptera > Noctuidae > Dasypolia > Dasypolia templi. Next base: position 20,868,273 of record OY743155.1, on the reverse strand, counting down.
ATAACAAACAATGTATAAACTAACAGGATAACAACAAAAAACAGTAAAAAGACCTATGCGAGGCCAAAAAGGCTCCTATCTCAGCATAATGCTGCGATTCTGACAGAGCCCGTTATGATGCCACGGACACATATACGGACATCAATAAATCCTAATATGGGATTTAAAAAAATATAAAAAATGATAAGTAAATTAATAAATAAGTTATTATATACGGCAACAAAAATAAATATATATGTAAAGAAAATCACTACACTCGTGTTGTTCCTTTTCTTAAGATTAGTTATCTGTAGACTCCTATTAGATGTCAAATGACACCGACTGTCGTTAGTGACAGTTATTTTAAATATGTGGAATTTAGGTTATTTTATTTGAGAAAAACGTGTTTGATTTAAGTTTCCTGTGCATATTACAAAAACCACTAGAGTAAAGGCTTTAAATGTTGTTTTTGTTATTTCAGGTAAGTTATTTATTAGGATAGTGTATTAGGATATTTTAATCTTTGTATTTAATTGGCTGGAAATAAAAGTTAATTTGTTATTTCAGAAACGCAAATACAGTCTTTATTTCATAAAAGCATAATACCATTATAAAACAACATTTTCTGCAAACATTTCAAGAATTATGGAGAAGTTAAGATTTGATTTTTGTGTGAAAACATCATCAGATGGAAAATCAAACATTATTTGCATAACCTCAATAGGTACGCCTGGTGGTCAAACTTTTGGCATACCGGCCGAATATCAACCAGCAAGTTTACATCAAGTAATAACAAATACATCTTACTATGCAAAGATAAGAAAAACATTGAACAAAAGACATCGGACAAGGAAAATATGGATAACTTTAACTGATGAGATATCAAAGACATATTTAGATGGAGAACAAAATATACAGTTTAATGACTTTTACCTTGAAGAGATTATGGGAGACATAAATGATCAAAAATCTTTAATTAGAAGTTCAAATGAAACACTGGAAAAACTATTAGAGAAACTACTAGAAGAAAAGCAAAGAAAATCAGAAACTCAGAATTTGGGGAAAATTTCAAAAGATTTTGTGATAGAAAAATTCACTGGTAGGAATGCAAATGCTCACCAATGGATTAAGGATTTCAACAAAGAGTGTGAACGTTTCCACATCGATGAAGACAGAAAAAAAATTGAAATTTTAAAACAATTTCTAGAATATTCAAGTGTGAATTGGTACAGTTGTATGTTAATAAAATTTACAGTAGAATCAGAGTGGATTTTATGGGAAAAGAACTTCTGTGAAACATTTGGAAACAAAGGTTGGTCGCCAATCAGATATGCTCTTGGATTTAAATATCAAACGGGAACATTGCTTGAGTATGCATTGAAAAAAGAAAAATTGTTATTAGAGGTTAGGAAGACAATTGATACTGGTACTCTAATAGACCTCATAGCAGCAGGTTTGCCTAATTACATAAGTGATAAAATTGATCGAGAGACATTACATGGAACCGAAGATCTCTATAATGAGATAGGCAAATTAGAACATCTTGCTGGGAGAAACAAATATGAAAAAAAGAACTACACATACACTGACATAAAAATTAAAAAAAAAACGAAGACAAGAAACCATGCCAAATTTGTGTCACTGAGAAAAAAGGTAAACGCTTTCATCCTGAGGAAATCTGCTGGTTTAATATGAAAAATCAAAAATCTGTTGTAAAAAGTGTGAATAACTCAGAATTAGAAATTGAACTAAATAAGGAGAATCCAAAAAACTAGAAGTACCACCATTAATAAAAGTAAAGTTATTATTAAATGACACTTTAAAAGTTACTGCAATTTATGATTCAGGTTCAAATGTGTCGTTAATTAATGCAAAAATATTGAAAATACATGAAAAAGAAGAAGACAAACATGATAAACAAACAGCAAACTTGAAAACTATTAATGGTGAGAATAAAACAAAAGGTATGGTAACATTAAAAATAAAAATATATGACATTGAAAGAAAAATGAATATTTTTGTGATAGATAATGAAAATTTTCACTATGATTTTCTCATTGGTTTGGATTGCATAAAAAAATTTAAACTAATCCAAAATGAAGAATTGAATATTACACAATGTAAAAATCCACAAAAAGATAACAAAGTCCAAAATAAAGAGGATAACAAAAATAAAAACTCAGAAACGAGTATTTTAAATTTAAACAATGTCGAAATTCCTGATGTACTAGGTGACAAAAATGAAAATGAAGTTTCCCCATATACTAAGGTACGGAAACAAGAGATGAACTATATAAACAGACGTGAAGTAAATTTCAACGAACATATAAACTTCAGTAAATTTGTAATTTCAGTAAACCACTTAGATTTGTGTAAACAAACTGAAATTGATAAATTAATAGAAAAATACAAACCAGTCTTTGCTAAAGACAAATACGACGTTGGTACAGTACGAGTTTATGAAGCTCACATAGACATGATAGTAGATAAATATTGCTGCAAGCGCCCATACAGATGCACAACTGATGATAGAAAAGAAATTGAAAATCAAATATCAAAACTATTGAAGAACAACTTAATTGAGGAATCATACAGCCCTTTTGCTGCACCAGTTACCTTGGCATATAAGAAAGAAGATGGGAAAAGAACAAGGCTGTGTATAGATTTCCGGGAATTAAATAAAATTGTTGTCCCACAATCACAACCATTCCCCTTGATCGAAGACTTGATGGTAAAGACTGTAAACTGTGAGTATTATTCCACTTTAGATATAAATTCAGCATTTTGGTCCATTCCATTGAAAATTACAGATAGATATAAGACAGCATTTGTCACGCAAGAAGGCCACTACCAATGGACATGCCTCCCATTTGGTTTAAAGACAGCCCCGGCTATTTTCCAAAGAATATTGAGAAACATAATAAGAAAATATAAACTCACAGATTTTGCAGTGAATTTCATTGACGATATCCTAGTTTTCTCAAAAAGTTTTAACGAACACATAATACATATATCAAAACTGCTTCAGGCAATACAAGCAGAAGGATTTAGACTGAAATTCTCGAAATGCACTTTTGCAAACAATCATGCCAAGTATTTGGGACACATAATAGAAAACAATTCAGTTAGACCTCTCAAGGATTATTTAACAGCTGTCAGAAACTTCCCCGTTCCAGAAACAAGGAAAAATATACGCCAGTTCCTTGGAAAAGTAAACTTTTATCATAAATTTGTACCACACAATGCAATTATCCTGGATCCATTACACAATTTATTACGGAAAGATGTAAAATTTCTATGGACCAAAGAATGCCAGAGATCATTTGATAATATAAAGGAATTACTATGCTCGAAACCAATTCTAAAAATATTTGACCCAGAAAAACCAATAAAAATTTACACTGATGCTAGTATAAAAGGAGTGGGAGCAGTGTTAAAACAGGAAGATGAAAACGGAGTAAATAAACCAGTAGCTTACTTCTCAAAAAAATTGACAGAAACTCAAAAGAAGAAGAAGGCAATATATTTAGAATGTCTGGCAATTAAGGAAGCTGTAAAATACTGGCAACATTGGCTTATGAGTAAAGAATTTATAGTATATTCAGATCATAAACCATTGGAAAATCTAAACATCAAGTCTAGAACTGATGAGGAACTGGGTGATTTAACATATTATTTATCCCAATACAATTTTAAGATAAAATATAACCCGGGACAGTCAAATCAAGAAGCAGACTGCTTAAGCAGAAATCCAGTCCTAGAACCCCATGACAATACTGAAGATTTTTTAAAAGTTGTAAACTTAATAAAGATGGAAGATATAAAAAAGGACCAAGACACAAATCAAATTTTACAAGATGGACAAACAAAGTATATACTGGAGAATAACGTTTATTACAAAAAAACAAAAAGAAGAAAGAAAATAATATTGTCAGAAGCATTTAGCACAACACTAATTAGAGATGTCCACAATACTTATTGCCACATTGGGAGAACCCAGATGATAAATAAAATAACCCCATTTTATACAGCAAAGAATATCATCACAAACATAAAGAAAATTTGTGATGAGTGTGACATTTGTATAAAAAACAAATCAAGAAGGAAATCAAAATTCGGTCTGATGTCCTATTTAGGCCCAGCAACACGCCCATTTGAAATTATATCAATTGATACAATTGGAGGCTTTGGAGGATCACGGTCTACAAAAAAATACCTACATCTTTTGGTTGACCATTTTACACGATATGCTTATATTTTGACATCAAGACATCAAAACTCCAATGATTTCATCAAATTGATAAAAAATGTGACACAAAGCAATCATATTGATATGGTATTAACAGACCAATACCCTGGCATTAATTCCAAAGAATTTAAAGATTTCCTGAAAAAGGAAAATATAACAATGGTATTCACTGCTGTGGACACACCATTTTCAAATGGACTTAATGAAAGGCTAAATCAAACTTTAGTAAATAGGATAAGGTGCAAAATAAACGAAGGGGACAAGAAAACAGTTTGGACAACCATTGCACACAAATGTGTAGAAAAATATAACGAAACAGAACATACAGTCACTAAATTTACCCCAAAATATCTTTTGGAAGGAGAGAAAATGGATTTTTTGCCACTGGAATTGAAATCAAGATGCACAACGGAAGATCTCAAAAAAGACAGAGAGATAGCATTTGAAAATTCAATAAAATCACACAAATATAATAAAAAAATGTATGATCTACATAGACAAGAATATAAATTCGAAGTGGGTGATAGAGTATATGTCGAAAACGGAAACCGGCTAAATAGGAAGAAAATGGATGAATTAAGGATTGGACCATACAAAATCCTAAGAAAGATTTCGAATTCAATCTATGAAGTTGAAACTGGACATAAGAAGGCGGAGTCAAACTACTACCATATTACAAAGTTATCTCCAGTAAAGATCGAACAATAATTTTGATTTGTTCTCTTCGAGGGTGGGAGATGTAAAGAAAATCACTACACTCGTGTTGTTCCTTTTCTTAAGATTAGTTATCTGTAGACTCCTATTAGATGTCAAATGACACCGACTGTCGTTAGTGACAGTTATTTTAAATATGTGGAATTTAGGTTATTTTATTTGAGAAAAACGTGTTTGATTTAAGTTTCCTGTGCATATTACAAAAACCACTAGAGTAAAGGCTTTAAATGTTGTTTTTGTTATTTCAGGTAAGTTATTTATTAGGATAGTGTAATTTATTTTAATCTTTGTATTTAATTGGCTGGAAATAAAAGTTAATTTGTTATTTCAGAAACGCAAATACAGTCTTTATTTCATAAAAGCATAATACCATTATATATATCGTATTATTTTGTTTACAATTTAGGAGCTACTGAAAGTAACTGAAACTTTCAGTAGCGCCATCAGGATGGAATTTGGTGTGGACAAATGTGCGGTCATGCATGTAAAGCGAGGGGAGATTGTGGAATCCGTGGGAACACAACTCTCGGATTCCATAAACGTCAGAGCCCTCTCCGCATCCGAAACCCATAAGTAGTTGGGTATGTCGGAAGCGTTGGGCATCAATGGTACTGACATGAAGCAATCGTTGATGGAGCGCTTCTTTGGCCGCCTGAAGAAAGTGTTAAATAGTCTTCTGTCAGGCGGAAACAAGGTGCGCGCCTTTAACGGTTGGGTCATGCCAGTTTTGATATACTCTTTCGATATACTCAAATGGACTCAGACCGAACTCGACGCCCTGGATAGGAGGGTCCGTATACTGCTGACTGCAAACCGAATGCATCACCCACGGTCATCGGATGAGACTGTATATCCCGCGAAAGTGTAGTGGTCGAGGCTTTTTAAACGCTAAGACCCTACACAAGCGCGAGATATGCAGTCTCAGGGAATATTTCCTAGAAGCCGACGTGGGGATGCATCTTGATGTAGTCTCGGTGGACAAGGGCCTCACCCCGCTCTACTTGGCTAAAGAGAACTGGCGCAAACCTGTAGTGCTTGACACTCATGATCGCGTGGAAGTATGGCAGAGCGCTTCACGGACGCTTTTTCCATGCCCTACATGGACCCGATACAGATCTTCTAGCGTCCGTAGCCTGGCTGCGTTTCGGTGACCTCTTTGGAGAAACCGAAGGTTTTGTCTGTGCAATTATGGACGAAGTTATGATGACGAACAATTACCGGAGATTTATACACAACCTCGTAGCCAGGATTATCCATCAGCAACTTGCTCTGAAATACAGCCTTGTGGAATCGGAAGTGCCGTACTACAGGTACGTGCCCGACCCAGTTCTCGAAAATGGAAATATCACATTGTACTGGGATCGATCCATCATCACTGACAGGACTATTGTTGCCAATAAGCTTAATATAGTTGTGGTGGATCGAGTAGAGCGGCGCACAATTATTGTTGACATAACGGTCCCGCATGACCGTAAACTCGTGAAAGCCGAGAACGATAAAGAAATCAAGTATCTTGATTTGGCTCGCGAGGTTGTCGACATGTGGGATGTGGACTCAGCGATCATTATGCCGATAGTCGTGACAGCCAATGGCTTAATAGCCAAGAGCCTCGAAAAACGCCTGAGGAGGCTCTCGTTGGGCAGTTGGATCAAGGGCTTAATTCAGAAAGCGGTACTTCTGGACACGGCTCGCATTGTCAGGAGGTTCCTCTCTCTGGAGCCCTGACCGCCGGTAAAAACGTAGATCAGCTTGCGAGTTCTACCAGAAAGTGTGTCAAGATGTTTTTGCCAAATTAAGATGTTGGTCGATATGTACGCCTAGGTACTTCACACTAGTGGACTTGGAGATTTCCAGGCAGTCACACTCACAAATGGTGGAAGGCGTACATATAGGGCTTAAAGAGTAAGGGAAGGTGATGGGCATAAATTTGACCTGATAGCAAATGGCATGTAAACCGTTTTACTGACGTTTAGAGTGAGTAGGTTGTTACTCAACCATTCCAACACACGTGTAAGTGCCTTCTCGGCACTCCGATAGCACTGGGCCCAGTCTACTCCATCTATAAGCAAGGAAGTATCATCGGCGTAAGCAATGACTTTACAGTTTTGAATGGGCAGTTTACAGAGTTCATTAATATAGTTATGGAATAGATTGGGACCCAGTACGCTACCTTGAGGCACACCGTAAGCAATGGGAAGCTCTTTACTCACATATTGCCCGATTTTAACTACCTGAGTGCGATTCCTCAGGTAGTCTAAAGATATCCAGCACCAAGCGTCGGATTCCAATGCCCTCCATCCTATTTAGCAAGGCGGCATAAACTGTATCAAAGGCATAAGGTAAATCAAGAAAGATACCAAGACACTTTCGCTTATTGTCAACAGACCTAACTGCGTAGTCAGACAGAGCCATTATAGCATCTTCAGTACTAATGCCCTTCCGGAAACCAAATTGGTTGGGGGCTAAGATATTGTATGTATCAAGGAAACTGACGAGACTCTTATTTAAAATTCGTTCCAAGATCTTTGACATGGCAGAGAGAACCGAGATAAGTCTGTAGTTGTTAACGTCGTCTCTGCGACCGGCCTTATGAACAGGGCGAACTACGGCTCTTTTATAGACCGCAGGGAAGACACCAGATGAAATGGCGAGATTACAGACATGTGTAATGATTGGGACCAATACACTTCTCGTGGACTTGATGATGTTAATGGGGATTCCATCCCAACCGGTAGCAGAGTCTGACTTTAGGCTAATAATGATGCATTCGACGTCCATTTCTGTAGCCTCTAGAAGAACCATAGAGCCACTAGAATTCGTTGCCGATACTGAAGGTGTAGTAGACACAGGTTTTATTTTAGTAGCAAGGTCTTAACCAATGCCAGCAAAGTAGGTGTTGACCTTATTAAGACAGGACACTGGGGAGTCAGAAAGATGTAACAGCTCAACAGGGGGAGAACGAAGGACAGATACATTTTTTACCACATTCCAAGTTGCTTTAATATAATTTTTTGCCTTAGAGAAATTTTCCTTTTCACATGCGCGTTTAAGCTTCTTTATATTTTATGTATCTTCTGGCAATTTAACTCATAATGATAAGAAACCAAAGGGAGTGCAACACACTTTAAAATTACTTAACCAAAATATTCAAGGTTGCTCTTCCAAATTACTAGAAAAAGAATTGTTTTTGGAAAATCCCAAGTTTGATGTCATTTTTGTTTAACAGAACATTGGTTAAAAGATTATCAAGTACGGTCAATTAACTATGAAAATTCTTGTGTAGTTAGCCATTTCAGCCGAAAACATATGATACATGGCGGGTCATTAATTTTAGTTAAAAACACAATGAAATCTAAAGAACGAAAAGACATCATCGGTCTGTCTGTTGAACACATCACTGAATTGTCCTGTGTTGAGCTTGATAAGCATGTTATAGTATGCGTATACAGACCTCCAGGTTACCAGAATCTATGTGTGTTTGATACAGTAATGGAAGATGTGCTAAAGAAACTTAGTGCTAGTAGTAAGTCAATTATCATATGTGGTGATTTCAATATTAATTTATTAGCAAATAACTTGAATACTGTCAGATTATTAAGTCTTTTTGGGTCATTTGATTCATCAAATGTTTTTATTGAACCAACCCGAGTGACAGCTTCTTCTGCCACTTGCATAGATAATATTTTTTGTAACTGCGATTACTTACACAAATAAATTGTAAATAAGCTGCCCTCAGATCACAGTGGACAAACAGTAACATTTTGCTCATACATGCTTTTACAAAAAAATCAAATAAGGTTTAGGCCAATTACATGTAAAAATTTAGAGAAATTAAATAACTCTTTGGCCAGTAAATTATTTGTTCAAAGTTTTTTATAATTTATGTGACCCCAAATGAGTTCTATGCCGAGTTCTTTTCACTATTAAACATACAATTTAATGAAATTTTTCCACTTAAAACTTTATGGTCTAAAGCAACATATGAGTAATATAAGCTTTCATCAGTATGTTGCAAAATATTCTATTTTTTTTTTAAATGTGTGCAAAGTTGCTAAAGTTCTTTATATTAGCAATAAAATAAAATCAGCCGATGATAAAATAAAAACTACCTGGCAAATAATAAATAACGAAACAGGTAGGAAAAAACAGCGTAATACTCAATTTAATTTAGAAACTGCACATGGCCCTATCAACTCAGATCTAGAAGTAGATCAGTCATTTGAAAACTTTTTTGCTAATATTCCCCTAAATACTACTGAAGCTTTAAATTCCTCACCCGAGTTCTCTGCTGCCTTACTTAGAAATAATGTAAATGCATGCCCTTTGAAGTTTAGGTTTCAGCATACAAACCCCCAGGCTGTTATAAAAGCTTTTAAAGATTTTAAAATTAAATCAACAGAAGATCTCTGGGGAATGTCTGTAAAAGTCTGTAGAACTTTCATCGAAACCATTGCGCCCTATTTAGCTGTCATATTTAACACCAGTGTAGACCAAGGTGTATTTCCGGATCTCATGAAACATAGTAAAGTAGTTACTTTGTTCAAATCCGGTGATAGTAAAGAACTCAACAATTATAAGCCTGTATCAATTCCACCAGTTCTCAGTAAGGTGTTTGAAAAGTTGATGCTCAATCAAATGTTACGTCACTTTAATAAAAACTCCATCTTTCATGAACAACAGTACGGTTTCACCAAAGGGTGTTGTCCCACTGACGCTGGTGTTTATCTAATAAAGAACATTTTTAACGCCTGGGAAGAAGCAAAAGATGCCATTGGAATCTTTTGCGACCTCTCTAAAGCATTTGATTGCGTAAACCATGAGACCCTTCTTCTGAAACTGGAGCGCTATGGGGTTAAGAATACAGCTCTTGATCTACTTACATCATACCTGAAAGATAGAAAGGTTAAAGTTCAAGTAAACGGCATAAACTCATTAGGGTATGAAATGGAAATGGGCGTTCCTCAAGGTTCGATATTGGGTCCATTCCTCTTCTTAGTTTACATTAATGATTTATCCCAAGTACTTCAAAATCAATCGAAGACGCTGTTATTTGCAGATGACACATCATTAATCCTTAAAATAGAGCGACGGTCACAAAATCTGGACGACGTGAATAGCTCGATTCTTCTAGTCCAAGATTGGTTTACGGTAAATAATTTGGTACTAAATGAAAAAAAAAACAAATGTATTAGATTTAAATTACCTAATGTTAGAAGTAGCGAATGTGACATCATATTGAATGGAGAAAAACTGGAATTTATTAATTAGACGGTTTTCCTAGGAATCACGCTGGACGAGAAATTACAATGGGGACCACATATAACATCTCTTGCGGGGCGGCTAAGCTCGGCCGCTTACGCTGTTAGAAAGATAAGACAGTTAACAGATCTAGATTTTTGGACGCGTTTGGTCTATTTTAGCTACTTCCACAGCATTATGTCGTATGGTATTTTACTGTAGGGTCGGGCTGCTGACATTGAATCCATTTTTATTTTGCAAAAGAGAGTTGTCAGAGCCATATACAATCCTCCTCGTCGCGAATCTCTCAGGGAACTATTTAAAGGGATTAATATTATGACAGTACCTTGCCAATTCATTTATGAAAATATTATGTATCTAAGAAAAAATCTACATCTTTTTAATAAAATAAGTGATAGACATAATTTGAATACTAGAAATAAAGATAAAATAGATCAACAATTTTTCAGATTAGCTAAAGTACATACATCATTTATGGGTTACTGTGTTAAATGTTATAACAAAATACCTTGTGATATATTGCAATTAAATGAAAGAAAATTTAAATTTCGTATAAAAGCACACTTTGCAGACAAGCTTATTACAAATTAGAGGATTATATACAAGATAATAGTGCTTGGACACATGATGGTCCAGCTCCATAGGACAATCCCGTCTAGACAAAATCACACTGGTTGCTAATTTATTTTTTTATTTTATTTTTTTTACTTACTCACACACTGACTTATTCCTAGTTAATATTTTAGGAAAATCATATATTTTTACAATGTTTGTAAATATGTGAGCACAATGTATCTATCGCGTGATTAATTTATCTGCCTTTGCTTTATTTTTAATTCTTCTTACCAATTGTGGTATAGTATGTTTATTCTTGGTGCATCGTCTTTACATATAAAAATATAATTAATGTATACAAAATATTGTAAAACATTTTTTAAAGAGTAACGGCTCCACCGTTACTCTTTAAAAAAATGTTTTCTTGCCCCTTCTTCTCCATACGAAACTACCTTTTGGAAGGGGCGCCTAGAATCAGTTATATTTTTAATGTAATTTTTGACGTTCAAAAGTGCCCTTTTATGGGCTTATTTGAAATAAATGCTTTACTTTGACTTTGACTGACCTTTATAGTTAAATTTATTGAACGTGTAGATCAGGGGGGGTAAAGTTGCCTTTACATACATAGCAACTTTTTTAGGTGCGCCATCTAGTAATCTGGTTCTGTAAATTTAAGGCAAATAATTCACATAGCACTCAATAGAGGTCTCTACAAAACGCCTTATACTTGTTGTTTAAAATTGCTATTTTGATTTCTTATTTATTTTCAATAAGTTTCATTGTAATTGTTAAGTTAAATGTAAGACTTAAATTTAAATTACGTGCAGATACATCTTTTTGGGTTTTTCGATTCATTCAATCGATTGCTAAAAATATCCAAATGTCAAAATTCGAAACTGTTAAAAGAAAGCAAAAATGGCCGATACGTTTTGTAATTTGCAAACGTGATTAAATATTCGTATTGAATATTCTTAAGCAACTTTGTTTCATTAAAAACTAAATTAACCTTTACAAACTATCTAAAAGAATACATGTGCACATTTTCCATGCTTGTACATTGATTATATTTAATGTGGAGCAGTTTTTATTTACAAACTACTGTAAAATTAATTTCAAGCAACCAAACATGGTTTTACATGAATCAATCTACAACCACGGAAAATATATGCAAAAGCAATGAAATGAAAATAGTATAGAATACAAGTAATATATGTATATAAAAGGATAATAGTATGGTTAGTTATGGAACATGAAATCCAGGTTGCGCTACTTGTGACAGGTTGGCATAAAAATCCCTTGAGATGGCACTCTATACCAGTATGATATGATGCTCTGTGGTGTAGATCTTACATTGTTTGTTCACAAAATTGTATGAACGGATTCTGGAATGACGTTGTGCAAGTTTTTATCTCTGCCTCTCTATGGGACAAACGTCCGTGGTCCTACGTTTTGTCAAGCGATTGAAATCTGAAAAGAAGCATGTCTACACAACGTACGGTTAAGCACAAAGAGCTGCCTCACGCTAGAGACCAGACATTCTTTGAACAATTGAGCCGTACTACAATAGTGTTTCTGACCTTGAGAACAGCTCTCTGCGCCCTCTCCAGCTGTATCATGCTTGACTTTGGAGCACTACCCCAGACTGTATGCCATATGTTAATATTGACTGGCAAAGTGAGAAATTAACCATACGTAAGGTATCTGCGTCAGCACTGTACCGCAAGCTTTTAAACACGATACCTAATTAGTTTTCTAACTTTGCTAGACAAGACAACGCCCGAATCTGAGCATTCCAGAAGAATATTCATTAAGTGAGAATATCTTATACTTTAACATTCGAAAGTTACAACATGGAGGTATCATTGGTCCCAAACTAGGCATAACCTGTATCTTGGGCACCATTAAATATGTACAAGTTTTGTTAATTTGATTTAGATTTTAGGTAGATAGGTACGTAGAATATTTGAGTATTTTTTAAGTAAAAGATGAAATTGGCTACAATTAAGCTTGTTAGCCTCATCGAGACTACGAAACTAAGTGTACAAAAGTAAACTAATTAATGAAAAATTAAATCCATTCTGTTTTGGCAATGAAGACAGGGCGCAGGCACGGGCTTCTTCAATTGTGCTTCAAATAATATTTTACAATAAAATGTAAATGATAACAATTATGTCAGTGCGCACGATCCTGCCGTCTTATTAAAAAGGAACAATCTCGAAACACTCGCGGGGGGACGTCTCCTTTTCCCTAGCTCGCCCGCAGTGACGTGTTCTCGACCAACAGATGTTGCACCCAAGCGTCTATCGATCGTTGAGTTCATGAAAGCTACAGATAGAAAGCGCTGCATGACGCAACATACCGTCCACCTTGGAAGATCCGTTGGCTTCGTTTGTGGATACCGGAGCAGGCAAATTTTTGAGAAAGCACGCTTGATTGTGCTCGTTGATGTTCGGATTTCGACTCTCGAGACACCATAATTCCCTGGGAACAAATTAACAATCCCACCCATTCTCCACTTGAGTGGTGGCAGATTATCTTCCTTGATCACAACAAGATTGTCTTTAGCGATGTCGTCTTTATTGTATGCCCACTTCGTTCTGCGTTTCAACTCTGACACTTATTCCTTTGACCACCACTCCCAAAAATGTTATCGCAGCTGTTCCAGCTGATGGTAGCGACATACAAGCGTAGATGTCGTCGTGAAGTCCTCACTGGCAGGCGCAGTCAACGACCGGCCGATTAGGAAAGAGCTGGTATGAGTGGAAGGTAATCATGTGGATCTGCGGACATAGGTGACATAGGACGGGAGTTCAGGACTCATAAGTTAACTTAGCATTACCTACGAGCCCTAGGACACGTCTCAAGTGATACTTACACGACTTTACTCCTGCTTCCCATAAACCACCAAAGTGAGGCACATAAGGCGGAATGAAACTAAATTTAATATTATTACTACAAGCAAAATCTATAATTTCATTAGATTTTTCAATAATAGCTGAGAGCTCTCTTTCAGCTCCAACAAAATTCCTACCGTTTTCGGAAAAACTTGACACGGCTTACCGCGTCGTGATATAAATCGTTAGAATGCCAATAGATAATCCTGAGTAGACAAAGAACTAACCAATTCTAAGTGCACTGCTCTGGTAGCAAAACAAACGTGTAAACAATTATATCATTTAATTAGTTGTGAACCTCTGCCTTTGCGATTCAATATAGGTATTGGCCCGGCATAATCAACACCACATCGCATGAATCGAAATCCAGCTTCTAAACGTTCGGCAGGGAGATCACCCATGTGTTGAGTTAACGTATTTCCTTTCATGCGAATGCAGGAGACACATTTGTGAACCACTAGCCTTGCTAAATTACGTGCTCCCAGCACCCACCATCTATCACAAATGGCAGCCACGAGAAGCTGAGGTCCAGCATGAAGTAAACGTTTGTGTTCGTATGAACACAATATCCAAGTAAACCAATGTTTACGACACAACAACACTGGGTGTTTCTTATCGTTATCAAATTTGGAATAACTAAATCTGCCACCAACACGAATTACATTATCCTTATCTAAAAATATACTTTAGCATATTTTTAGATACGGATTTAGATACGGATTAGCTAGAACCTAATTTTTTATTACTAGACTTAATGTTGAAATGCTTTTCTTTAAGGTTATGATATACCTTACTGAATGATTGTGATTGAACTAAACGTGTCCATACAACTAATGAACTATTAATCTCGTTAACGGTCAATGAACCGGTTTTGCGACCTTGACCGACACGCGATGCACATAAATTAAAAATGTACCGTAAGACATATGCGACTATTCTTTGCAAACGATCAAAACAAGAAAACCTTTCAAAATCAATTATACTACCAGTTTCTGCACTTAACAAATTTGTAGTTATAGAACATTTTAATTCCAGCATCTTGATCTTATTATACTCGATTTCATTGGTGTATGTTGTCAACCAACTAGAAGTCGGTTCCCGAAGAAAGGTCGGTCCACACCACCACAAACTAGTGTTATCTCCCTTTCATGAAACAAAGAGAACACCTCTTGATATTGTATCAGCGGGATTCTCCTTACCTTTAACATGCAACCAAGTAGTGTTGCTTGTTAATTCGTTGATTTGAGCAACCCTATTCTGAACAAATGTTTTTAAGTTTTTAACAAATGTGGTCATGTCCGAAGCTAACCTTGAACTATAGTGGTGTCAGTCCAGAAATAGACCTTTTCGAATTTCAACCTAAGAGATTTTTTTTTATAAAGTTTGGCCCCGACTAAAGCTCCACATAGTTCAAGTAGTGGAAAACTTAACGCTTTAATTGGTGCGACCTTACTCTTAGCACATAATAATCGACTAGTAACCTGCGACTCATCAATATGAGTGTGTTAACGTATGTACGCACAGTCACCGTATGCAGACTGAGAAGCATCGGTAAAAATATGTAACTCCTTATTTACAGCATTATCAGACATGACGCGGCACTAATATTTCGGACAAATATTGCATGGTCATCAAATAAAATTATACCTATTCGCTCGCTCGAGTGACGTCTTCTGGCATATTTAAAAGATTAAACTTCGTATAATTTCCGTATAAGCTGCTGTTCTGTATTGTGCGAGTGTGTGTGCGTCTGTCTGTGTCTGTTTCTATGTGGGAGTGTGTGTTCGGGCGTTTGTGGTGCAGTGCGCGTTGTCAGTCATTGCATAGATTAACGACCCACTGGGATTATTGGCACCAGCCATTACCACGGCTAGGGTTTTATCACAAAAGTTGTGGCTTGCTAAAATAAGTTGGGATGATGAAGTCCCAGATCAAATTGCAGGTTTCTCTTTATTCTGATAGCCCGTTGCAAACTGTCACTTAAATACAAACTGCGCATCTATACCGCAGTCATCCGTCCCATCATGACCTATGCTTGCGTTGTATTTGCGCACGCTAACCCACGTCATCTCCATGAGATGCAGACCCTCCAGAACCGTTTCCTCAGAAAGGTCACGGGTGCCCCCTACTATGTCCGTAAAATAGATATCCACGTCAACCTTAAATTTCCAACCATAAACCAGTTCATGAAACGCTTATCTAAGCGTTTCTTTGACTGTGGCATAAAACACCCAAATCCTCTAATTTCAGCGGCCGCCCGCTATACTCCATCCCGCATTAGCTTTATTCGCCAACCAAGGCATACCTTAACCGTCCTTAACTTAATAAAATAATATAATATTTACTTTAGCTACAAAAATCTGTAGACAGTCAGAAAGGTACATAATTATACTATGTTACACTATGTATAAAACTAACTTTATGACTAAATAAAACTACTTTAAACTTAAACTATACATGCTAAGCCGTGTAGTCGCATAGTAGATAAGTTATGTGTCCTGGCTGGAGTCATAACCAGCCGGCAACCTCCTCGGTTGACATTCGAGACGCAATTAAAAAACTAAATTATAAAGGGGAGGTGTACACGCACCTCGTTCACGCCAAAACCATGTATCCATACGACTAAGTTATGCATGCAAACAAATATTTATATGAACACTCGCAGAGGTTTATTGTACCTTTCATTTATTTTAGCAGATCAGTAGTTTTATATGTCATTAAAATGTTTATTTTTTTCTGTTTAAAAAACAGCTGAAGGTTTGGTCGTAGAGTTTTGGTGAAATAGTCAAAAATTATAGGGAGGACTTCCCCGACCCGACTTATGAAAGTTTAACGATTGAATTTGTAAAACACCTGTGCCACATCGGGCTGTGCTGGGGTGGCTGCTGCAGGAGGAGATAACCTCAAACGCCTTTGTCAAATAAACCTATTGGGAGCTATATGTTGGAGCCGTTTGGGGTTGAAACATATGGGTCGTGGGGTCCAAGTGCTCATCGAATATTTCGGGACATCGCCAAGCGGTTGGTCGATTCTGCACATGACCAGAGGGTTGGCCTGTTTTTAGGCCAAAGATCAGATCAGCATTGCCATCCAATGTGGTAACGCTGCGGGCCTTTTGGGCACTTTTTACAATGAGCTCTTCCGTTTTTTTCCCTGATATACTTTACGTTATATATATTTAACTCTCTATTTAGTCGTAATGAATGGAATGTTATGTGTTTTTCCGCTTGGCTTTTGGGCATTCCTCTTTCAATCGTGCAGTAGGTCTTCTTAGCTCTAAGCCGTTTAGTAGTAGTAGTCCTTCGAAGATTTCTGGGCATATCTGTAAGAAAAAGAAAATGTCACCTTGAGCGGTATTAAAACCTCAAACGATCGTTTATTGTTTGAGTTGGAATTTTAAAACCATTCACATACAATTGTTTAAAAGTTTTTACGTTCATCTTCTGGTAGACAAGTAATAATGACAATAAATTAGAACTGAAATTCAGGACTAACCGTTAAAACAAACATTAAAAGAGCTGTTATGTCTTTTCGTGAAAAAGTCCGTTGTCCTTTCGTGAGAAGATACTAAAATCGTTCCATATGGTTTTGTAATTTTTTTTTAAAGTTGTTTTTACAACTTTGAAATGCTCTTACTTTGGATTCCCCCACTACTGGAACAGCTGTCGCTCAGATCTCTTATCACTATGATTTTCAGCCGGTATAAAGTGACATACTCAAACTAACCCCACCTCTCGATATATAAGTGGCGCTGCAAATTGGCAATTTAATAAATTTGTTTACATCATAATCAGATAGATGCTTTAGGAACTGACTATCAGACAGATAAGTATCTTAAGAACCACGCGATGATCAACGGGTTTCGCAATCAGAGCAATGTCGTGATATCAATGACTCGAATCAATATAGAGTTTAATATCGATATCGACGATATTTTCAATATCGACTCCAGCATTTCGAGTTGTCGTGACTTTCAAAACATCTAGATAAACGATACATTGCCAAATTTTACCACTTCGGCAGGTAGTATACAATTTTCCACATACATAGGAAATACGAATAAACGAACTTGGGACTAAAGAAAGGTGACGTCATGGTGCTGATGGGACCGAACCACATCAATTTCTTCATTCCCCACTACGTAGCGCTGTATCTTGGAATTATGATAGCATCCATCGATGTTACTTTGGGAGCACATAAGTTTATTTTAAACTGAGTTAATTAGAGCATTACAGTATTTTTTATATGGTTTGAACAGCCAGCCCAAGAGAAAAAACCAGACATGATGACCGTATTGAAGCGGCGTAGAGAGGTTGCCAAGACTTAGATATATATATATAATATGACTCTTTATTATGTACACCTTATAAATTACCGACATGGATGTAGAAATTTTACATTGGGTGACACAATGGGCGGTCTTATCGCTTAAAGCGATCTTTTACAGACCTTTGGATGGATTAAAGAGAGAAGAAGAGACAATACTGCAAGTAGCCAGTGTTGTACCATAATTGCTGATCTGTTAACGACCCAACAAAATGGCGGATTTACCTAAAAGTAATGAACGTGATAATGAAAATGAAACTGATAACGTTGATATTAATGATACCTATTTAAGTACTCGCGTATCTTACGTACGCATCATGAAATATTAAAAAACAGGTATTACTATGATATCATACTTGGTACGTATGCATCTTAAGCCGGACGAATGCTAAGTCACTGTAGATGATTTGAAAAATCACCAGCTTATCCATTAGCAAAAAATATACACAGACATAATTGATGTGTAATTTGCTATTTTTACTTTGTTTTTTTCTTTTAATGTTTTTTTTTCTATATACGTACCTTTTTATCTAAACAATGACATGTATATATTTACTGTATAAAGTATAATATTGTTTTAATTTTTGTGAATGTGAGGACTATGTGGGTCATTGCATTTTTTTTTCTTCTTTTAATGATGATGGTCTGGCTGTTTGAGTACTTTACGCGGCCTCCCCAAATGTCCTTTCTTTTGTATTGTTCGTCGGATCGTTGAGCTCCTTAGTTCTGAGTTGAGCTGCACGATGATTGACAAATGCGTGCACTGACTGGACAGGTCCACTCAAATCCGTGTGGTTCTTTCCTCAAAAGACCTCACCAGTCTACATAGTCCTCATATGATATGACCAAGATTATTTTCATATTTTATTTACACTTTGACATTGATGCACTTTATATATGCAATCACATTTACTTTGTAAAGGATTACACTATTTTAATTATTGTGAATCAGAAGACATTGTGGATTTGTTGTTTTTTTTATACATTTTTTTTTTAATTATTAGTTTTAATCATGGTCTGGCAGTTTGAGTAATTTATGCGGCCTACCCAAATGTCCTTTCTTTGGTAATGTTCGTCGAATCGTTTAGCTCCTTTAGTTCTGTGTTGAGCTGCATGACAACTGACAAATGCGTGCACTGACTGGACAGGTCCACTCATTCTGTGTGGTTCTTTCCTCGAAAGACCATTTCAGATATCAATCCACACGGTCTTCACATGACCTGACCAAGATTATGTCTGGACTTTAAAAGAGACTGTGACCTCTGAGTTTGTTTCGGCGTTTCTTCTCAGAGTAGTCAGATAGGAAATGCCAATCTCACCTAGTTTTAAAAATATGATTGACGTGTAAAAGTGTTTGTACAAACCTACATATTATACATATTTCGGAACTTTTCCTCTGTTACCACTTTACCAGTCCGATCAGCTGAACAAGTAACTTATTTCTTATGTACGGTGTAATTATTTTTTATGGTGGTATTATCGTTGACTATTACTATTATCTAGCACAAGAACTTGATAAAGGTAACGGCACTGTTGGGATCTTCTTGGACCTTTCTTGGACCAAAAGCTTTTGAAACGGTTTATATTCCTATTCTGTTGCACAAGCTTGAAGCCATAGGTATCAGAGGCACCCAGCTTAGACTATTTAAGAGCTATCTAGAAGACCGTACCCAATGTGTAAGGATTGATAATGTGCTCAGCGATGTTAAAAAAACACGTCCTTCGGAGTTCCCCCAGGAAGTATTTTAGGGCCTTTTTTGATATACATTAACGATCTTTGTAATCTAAATTACGGCCAATTTTTTTCTTATGCTGACGACACTGCCATTCTATTTTCGGCTGACTGAGAAAAAAATGTCAACAAGCTTGCGCAACTCGGTTTCAATGTTGTTAAAAAATGGCTTCAACATAATTCACTAACACTAAATGCAAACAAGACAAATTACATTAATTTTTCGTTGCGCAAGCAAACATCAACTAGCACCACGACATTATATGCTCATTATTGCACAAATCCCACGGATAACCAATGTGTTTGTCCCAACATTAAAATGACAAATAAAACAAAATGCCTTGGTGTTATAATAGAAGAAACACTCTCGTTCAAACAACATATATTAGCTTCAAATAATAGAATTCGCAAGTTACTAATTGTTTTTAAAAGACTACGCTATATTGCTTTCACAAAAATTGTTAGACAAGTTTACTTTGGTTTATGTCAATCGATTATAACGTACTGTATTACCACATGGGCATGGACAGCGGGTAAAACAGTGTTAATAACCATCGAGAGAGCTCAGAGGGCGGTTCTAAATTGTCTACTTTTCGCCCTTTCCTTTTTCCTACTAACCTTCTAAACAAATCTTGTGAAGTATTAACAGTTCGGCAACTATTTATAATGGGCATTGTACTAAAACAACACACAGCTCTACCTTACAGCACGGAATATACAAACAAAAGACGTAAAGATATAGTCTGTCGACAAAATACAACAAAAGATGCTTCTATTTCCAAATTTTACCTGTACCTCGTCCTCTCCTCTATATTAGACGAAACTCAAAAGCAAACATTTATTCCCTGAACTACACAAATTGTATGAGAATTCTCAAGGAGGCTCTCCAAAGTATGTCATATTATTTTGAAGGTACAGAGAATTTATTAACTGTGTTAAAGTACCTACGAGTACAACAAGCATTTGTTAAATTTAGAAACTGTGATTTACGCTACTCTACATTTAATTTATTTGTCTAGTATAAACTTTTTGATTGTTTATAAATTTTATCTGACTATTTTAGCACTTTTCGCCTGAAAAACAGGATAACCTAGTTCAGGCACGTAAGTCTTAGGAATATAATTTACATTTAAGCAAAACTGTTATTATTTTTATGCCTTTTAATTTTTGAATTAAAATATTAATGTCTCCTTTATTACATCTAAAAACTTATAAATTACATTTTTAAATATTTTCCAAAAATCTGAAAAGAAAAACCTTTAAAAATATAAAAAATGGTATCCCACCGGTATCGGGAACAGGGTCCAATTTACCGGCGGTAAGGGCTCCAGAGAAAGGAACCTCCTGACAATGCGAGGCGTGTCCAGAAGTACCGCTTTCTGAATCAAACCCTTAATCCAGCTGCCCAACGAGAGCCTCCTCAGGTGTTTCTCGAGGCTCTTAGCTATTAAGCCATTGGCTGTCACGACTATCGGCACAATGATTGCTGAGGATTAATTATTATGTCGTTTATTCATTATTATGCTTATTTTGCTACATTTTTAAATATTTTATAAAACAACTTAAAAATCATTTAAAAATATAAATAATAGTGGTCCGCCGGTAGCGGGAGCAGGGCTACCGGTGGTTAGGACTCGGAAAAGCATTTCAACATTAAGTCTAGTAATAAAACATTAGGTTCTAGCTAATCCGTATCTAAATCCGTATCTAAAAATATGCTAAAGTATATTTTTAGATAAGGATAATGTAATTCGTGTTGGTGGCAGATTTAGTTATTCCAAATTTGATAACGATAAGAAACACCCAGTGTTGTTGTGTCGTAAACATCGGTTTACTTGGATATGGTGTTCATACGAACACAAACGTTTACTTCATGCTGGACCTCAGCTTCTCGTGGCTGCCATTTGTGATAGATGGTGGGTGCTGTGAGCACGTAATTTAGCAAGGCTAGTGGTTCACAAATGTGTCTCCTGCATTCGCATGAAAGGAAATACGTTAACTCCACACATGGGTGATCTCCCTGCCGAACGTTTAGAAGCTGGATTTCGATTCATGCGATGTGGTGTTGATTATGCCGGCCAATATCTATATTGAATCGCAAAGGCAGAGGTTCACAACTAATTAAACGATATAATTGTTTACACGTTTAATTAGCTACCAGGGCAGTGCACTTAGAATTGGTTAGTTCTTTGTCTACTCAGGATTATCTATTGGCATTCAAACGATTTATATCACGACGCGGTAAGCGCGTGTCAAGTTTTTCCGAAAACGGTAGGAATTTTGTTGGAGCTGAAAGAGGGCTTCCAGCTATATTTGAAAAATCTAATGAAATTAGTGAAATAGATTTTGCTTGTAGTAATAATATTAAATTTAGTTTCATTCCGCGTTATGTGCCTTACTTTGGTGCTTTATGGGAAGCAGGAGTAAAGTCGTGTAAGTATCACTTGAGACGTTTCCTAGGGCTCGTAGGTAATGCTAAGTTAACTTATGAAGAGTTAAGTACGGTACTGACATAGGTTGAAACCTTCCTGAACTCCCGTCATATGTTACCTATGTCGGCAGATCCACATGATTACCTTCCACTCATATAATTGATAAGGGTGTATTTATACGTCTCAGGCTTATAAAAACAAGATAAAAACTGACTACACGACCGTGTAAACAATAATCTATTAGGCGACACTATTATGTAATGTTTACAGCCAGCTTTTCATTCGTAGATCTTTGTCAGTCGTTAGGTGTAAAGTCTGGCAACATACATTCGATTCGATAAGAGTGAGGTCGACAAAAAAAGAGAATTCTAAACATACATCACAATACAATCGTAGCGTAAACAAAACTGTACAGTGTTTTGAATAAAGTCATTTTCGAGAAGTCTGGGAACGATTCCCATGCCGAAAATGTAATTTTAAGATTTCTTGTCTGTTTGTTTGTATGCATTTTTAAGTAATACGAGTAAGTAATAATTTATTTACCAAAAGACTTAGCCTAGGTAACATAAATGTTCTTTCAATAAAGGATGGGTACTTATGGCTATTATAGATTTGTAAGACCCCTGCCCTTCAAACTAGGAAAATCCTGTATCTTGAAGGACAGTGTACTTTAGTGGGGTTGACACGTTTTACAAAATATCTATAATTGTGTAATAATTCTGATGTTAACATACATATTTATTGAATGAGCTTAAAAGTTAATAGTGACGAGTTTTTGTACATGTCTGTTGCTGTGGAGTTAAGCCGGTCCGTTGGAGTTTGTGTGTGTGTGGGTGTCTTAGACTTATAAAAACATCTGTCAAGGAAATGAAAAGTTAGGAATTTTTGTCGTTAATACGTAGAATAAATGAGTTCTAGAATAAATGAATATTGGCTAGTAGCTAATTTGGTCCTGTAACGCTCGACTGTAGCACACCTATGTCGAGTATGGAGTACTTGTCTTGGTATGACGGAGGCATGTTTGCGATGAGTGGATCGGAAAACAAAGATTTGTCTGACGGTGAGCAACTTGCAGTCCTGATAGAATTGTTCAGTCGGGTGTCTAAACGGTTTGCGTAACATTACCTTCAGAACAGCTATTTGAGCCTTCTCGAGCGGTAGGTATTATTACATGGGGATAGCTTAAATGTAAGAAAAAAGGACATAATTGAGTGGGTAATTGTAAATTTATTTTCTGTGTCTTGCCTTATTCTCAATATTTGTCTGATGAGCAAAATAGGCACATTTGTAATTTAAATATGTTCATTTATAATAGGACTTGCCGTTATAGTGACACTATTTTATATTTTGATTGTAATCAATTTATTACTGATTACAAACTGACAAATTATACAATGTATTTGCCACCTAGATGTAGGAGACAAATTGCTAAACTTTTAGCATACAATGTACAAAGTGACAAGGGTACATGTAGTGTACCGTCGATTACAGTTAGTAGTGGTACTAATACTACTTTTGAAACGCCTTGTAGTTTAAACTATTAGGTGCGACAACGGGTGTGCCGCATATGTTGAATGTTGTACATCAAAATATGCAGGGTATGTCCGGCAAAGAGTTCCTTCTTTTGAATGTTTCTCTTAGCATGTCTTTCGTCTCTCGCACGAGCACTGGCTGATATCCTTTTCTGGTTCCACGAAAAGACACTTGGTACTGCTTCTTTCTTTAAAAGTTTGTGTACACAGGGCAAACTTTAAAACAAGATGAACAATGATAAATATTTAAAGATATAAATTAATGTTAACAATTAATGTATATAGACACTAGCTTAAATAGAAGAACTATCGTTTATAACACGCACCTGTACTCACACTTTGTTTGGTAATCATTATCATGACAATAATCTCGACATAACCTCGTCGTCCTAGTAGGCTCAAAGTTTTTAATCCTTACGGCAGCTATCCACTTAATTCTTTTAATATGATTTATTGGAAATTTGTGTTGGCATACGTTTTAACACCCAATTAAACAACACTTTGTAATTTCTATGTTATTTGTGATCAACTTCTCTAAGATGCTATACAATTTGACAGCTAGTTTGGAACAACCGTATACAGCGCCACTTTGACAGTTGCCTTCCCCATTATTTTATTTATAGAGTGGTTTGTTTTGGGAAAATCGGGGAATCCTACGTTAACAGTGGTCAATGTGGTCTTCTTTTGTTCACAAAAGTAAAGGCAGGCATAGTATTTTCAAACGCATTTTCATAATACATACACATTTCCTACGCATTCTACGTTCTTGTTATTAGTTGACACAAGATGAACGATCGTGTATACCCACCTATGTAGGTACTACACTAAACATTGTTAGGAGTGGGACACACGAGACATTACTATCAAAGAACCTGTCGTCCGCTTCCGGTGCCGCTACAGGAAACTGGCAACTCTCGGGGAAATAGTCCGTGCAACGACGTGGTAGACAATACGGGTACGTGTGTCTATGCCTTATAGATGAGAATGTACGTCCTTTAGGATGGTTCTCAATAAGGGCGTTTTGTGATTTATGTGTGGACAGTGAGATGTGGTTTTCGGAAATTTGTAAACTCGCTTTTAGACTGGCTTTCCTCCCGCCAAAGCTGTGTAAGAGATCGAACCGAAAGTGCACAAATAAAATGGCTTCATATCAAAATGTACCCCGCTTATGAACTAAAACCGGCCAAGTACGTGTCGATGTCGCCCAAAACACGGTAATGGGTTCCGTTGTCGGGATGAATATTTACGCATGCACAGTATCGATATTTTCGAACGCAAAAAATAAAAATAACATTGTACTTCTCGATGTAACTATTTTCGATTACAACCACGTAACTTGGTTTAGTTTTTCTACAATCTTAGACAGGGCTGGTATGACCGAAATAGGTCTGTAGTTATTGACATCACCTCTGTTCCCTCCCTTGTGTACCGGTGTAATAATGGATTTTGTTAAATTGGTCTGGAAAAATGTCATTGTTGTAACAAAGGTGTTAGCCAGGTGGGCAATGATAGGAACAACATCTTTGCAAATACAGGGTGGAAGGGACATCGACGCACAACCATGGACTCAGTACATGATTCTGAATCCCCTGCATCGATTTTTTTTCCGTTTACGGCGCGTCAAACAAATTTTTGAACATCAAACGATGAGGACATTTTTTTAAGTTTTGCGCTTGGTTTAAATTTTTGGTATTTTTAAACGCTAATTTGTGTTATCTCCCTTTCATGAAACAAAGAGAACACCTCTTGATAATGTATCAGCGGGATTCTCGTTACCTGCAACCAAGTAGTGTTGCTTGTTAATTCGTTGATTTGAACAACCCTATTCTGAACAAATGTTTTTAAGTTTTTAACAAATGTTGTCATGTCCGAAGCTAACCTTGAACTATAGTGGTGTCAGTCCAGAAATAGACCTTTTCGAATTTCAATCTAAGAGATTTTTTTATTTTTTCTTAATGTTTGAAATGTTTTGCGGGAGGGCGTGTCAGACTTTTACTGACTAAAACCCACCCGTGTTCCTTCAGTTGCCTGTGCCAGGGCCACGGTTTTCTCTGTGGAATAACCCGCGACCCTGAGGCGTTGGCCCTATCGGACCCCGTCACTTTGTGCTGACATCTCTTTGAGGCGCGCGTGGAACACAACGCGCCGTCGACCCGGGCCTGGTCCTTACCGGACTGCGAGCTACCCATTGCTCGCCATCCGCAAGCCCGCGCCTACGGTGGCCGGGAATCTGCAGGCGACTCCCGACGCCCAGGGCGTCTCCTGCGGCTGCTAGTGGGGGCGTGAGGGCGCAATGCTCTCTCCCTCACCCGCTCCGCCTCCTCCTTCGCGAGCATTACTGCTTCGCAGAAGGAGGTGACGGCTTTCCATTCCCTCTCGCTCCGTACCATGGCCTGGACCAGGGCCGGACGCGAGAGATCGCCGCCGCCAATCGCCTCCGCGAGGACACTGCGGTGCTCCGCCCAAGCTGGGCATACCTCCACCGTATGATCCACCGTGTCCTCCGGGCGATCCACACAATGGTGACACCCGGGCGTTTCCTCCCGCCTTATGCGAAACAGGAACCTCCCGAAACAACCGTGTCCAGTGAGGACCTGTGTCAGGCGGAAGGTGAGGACGCCGCGGCGCCTCTCCAACCACTCCTCAAAGAGGGGACTTACCGCCGCTATTGTGGCGTGCCCATGATATACCTTACTGAATGATTGTGATTGAACTAAACGTGTCCATACAACTAATGAACTATTAATCTCGTCAACGGTCAATGAACCGGTTTTGCGACCTTGACAACACGCGATGCACATAAATTAAAAATGTACCGTAAGACATATGCGACTATTCTTTGCAAACGATTAAAACAAGAAAACCTTTCAAAATCAATTATACTACCAGTTTCTGCACTAAACAAATTTGTAGTTATAGAACAATTTAATTCCAGCATCTTGATCTTATTATACTCAATTTCATTGGTGTATGTTGTCAACCAACTAGAAGTCGGTTCACGAAGAAAGGTCGGTCCACACCACCATAAACTAGTGTTATCTCCCTTTCATGAAACAAAGAGAACACCTCTTGATAATGTATCAGCGGGATTCTCCTTACCTGCAACCAAGTAGTGTTGCTTGTTAATTCGTTGATTTGAACAACCCTATTCTGAACAAATGTTTTTAAGTTTTTAACAAATGTGGTCATGTCCGAAGCTAACCTTGAACTATAGTGGTGTCAGTCCAGAAATAGACCTTTTCGAATTTCAACCTACGAGATTTTTTTATTTTATAAAGTTTGGCCCCGACTAAAGCTCCACATAGTTCAAGTAGTGGAAAACTTAACGCTTTAATTGGTGCGACCTTACTCTTAGCACATAATAATCGACTAGTAACCTGCGACTCATCAATATGAGTGGGTTAACGTATGTACGCACATTCACCGTATGCAGACTGAGAAGCATCGGTAAAAATATGTAACTCCTTATTTACAGCATTATCAGACATGACGCGGCACTAATATTTCGGACAAATATTGCAAGGTATCAATAAAATTATACCTATTCGCTCGCTCGCGTCACGTCTTCTGGCATATTTAAAAGCTTAAACTTCGTATAATTTCCGTATAAGCTGCTGTTCTGTATTGTGCGAGTGTGTGTGCGTCTGTCTGTGTCTGTTTCTGTGTGGGAGCGTGTGTTCGGGCGTTTGTGGTGCAGTGCGCGTTGTCAGTCATTGCACAGATTAACGACCCACTGGGATTATTGGCACCAGCCATTACCACGGCTAGGGTTTTATTACAAAAGTTGGGGCTCGCTAAAATAAGTTGGGATGATGAAGTCCCAGATCAAATTGCAGGTGTCTCTTTATTCTGACAGCCCGTTGCAAACTGTCACTTAAATACAAACTGTGCATCTATACCGCAGTCATCCGTCCCATCATGACCTATGCTTGCGTTGTATTTGCGCACGCTAACCCACGTCATCTCCATGAGATGCAGACCCTCCAGAACCGTTTCCTCAGAAAGGGCACGGGTGCCCCCTACTATGTCCGTAATATAGATATCCACGTCAACCTTAAATTTCCAACCAAAAACCAGTTCTTGAAACGCTTATCTAATCGTTTCTTTGACTGTGGCATAAAACACCCAAATCCTCTGATTTCAGCGGCGGCCCGCTATACTCCCTCCCGCATTAGCTTTATTCGCCGACCAAGGCATACCTTAACCGTCCTTAACTTAATAAAATAATATAATGTTTACTTTAGCTACAAAAATCTGTAGACAGTCAGAAAGGTACATAATTATACTATGTTACACTATGTATAAAACTAACTTTATGACTAAATAAAACTACTTTAAACTTAAACTATACACGCTAAGCCGTGTAGTCGCATAGTAGATAAGTTATGTGTCCTGGCTGGAGCCATAACCAGCCGGCAACCTCCTCGGTTGACATTCGAGACGCAATTAAAAAACTAAATTATAAAGGGGAGGTGTACACGCACCTCGTTCACGCCAAAACCATGTGATGAACATCATTATCTCTTCACTGGTGACCCCGAGTATGAACGTCAGCGCAGCCTTCGTGCAACTACTTCAGCGTGACGTCATCATCATCACTCCCGCAAGTCACACAGCCAGCCAGCAACCACGGCTTGAACAGTTGTCCTGACCATCAGCATGCAGCGCAAGCGCATACCTGGTCATCACCTTCAGCCTCATCAGCAACCTTGGCACAGCACACTGCACATTCGGCCGGTCCTCAAGCAATGTGCTTAATCCCTCTCCTGGTCGACATCAGCAGTCAGCCACCCCGACTCACTGGGGAATCTTCGCAGACAGTTCCGACTTACCGCGAACTATGCGACACCCGGTTCCAACCCACTGGAACCCAACTGGCATTGGCAAGCATCGCAAGATACAAGACTTAGTCCACTATCGACCTCCGGTCTTCGGAGGGGAGTGATGTGGCAGCATCTACACCGCCACATGCGAACAAACGCATCAATCCTGCATCGCGCAAGCAGAGTTTACCGCGCAGATAGCATACATACAACTTCCCGATAACAACCATCGGGCAGTTGCCCACCAGATACGACATCCATCTGGTCGGAGGATCCTCCCTTTTCCAAGAGTATGAGGGAACTTGACACCCTGTTCCTCATATTACTTCATATCCATACGACTAAGTTATGCATGCAAACAAACATTTATATGAAAACTCGCAGAGGTTTATTGTACGAATTTATTTATTGTTTATTTTATTATTTATTACATTCTTGTTCAAGGTCACCTTTCATTTATTTTAGCAGATCAGTAGTTTTATATTCAATCATACCTGAAATGGTAAATTACACAACTCACAGTACTAAGTCCCACCTTAATCAAAATGACGGTATCGTATTATACCTAAAAGATAGCATACAAGCGAATGTCTATGAACCAGATTATTGTAGAGAAGTAAATTGCCTTGTGACAACAATCAGCAACGACTTAGCTGTTGTATCATTGTACAGACCTCCAGCCTTCAAAAACCTAGATCCCTTTCTAAAGTCGTTAGACAAAATCTTGTCCAGTATTGGCCATTATAAAAACATCGTTTTAATGGGCGATTTAAATATTAATATTAAATTTGAACAACTTAACCCTAAACATACAGAATACTTAAATATGCTTGCATCCCACGGACTTCTTACCACGCATACCCTACCGACTAGAGAATGAAATTGTCTTGATCACTGCTTCGTCAAAACAAAATTAAAACCTTTGACTATAGTATGTAATTCAACCTTAACTGACCACTTAAGTGTTATGGTATCACTACCCCTAAAAATTAAAAATAGACCCAAGAAAAACCCCTCTCACACAAAAACCGACTACGATGCTGCTATTAGAGACTTAACACAGATTAACTGGGAAGAAAGGTTTAATAATGATGCCCCAAATGAAATGACGAACATCTTCTTGAATACCATCAGAGATGTCTTATCGAATCAAACACACACACCGTCAAGCAGCCTAGGCGACAAATAATCATTAAGCCATGGATTACACCAGGTCTGTGTAGATGTATGAGGAATCGTGACCAACTTCACCAAAAACTAAGAAAGGACCCAGAAAACTTAACCTATATAACTATAACTTACACTATAACTTACAAGCGCTACCGAAATACATGTAATAATCTACGAAAAATCCTTAAAAACCGATATTTTAAATCAGAATTCGCTAAGTCTAGTCATAATATTAAAAAAAACAATGGGGATTGGTAAAGGAAATGTGTAATTTAAACACCTACCCAAAACTACCATCAGAGCTTCTTTCCACTACTTCAGCAACTCAAGACGAGTTAGATAGCATAAATAGGTACTTTGTAAATGTCGGTAGTAATTTAGCAAACTCCATCTTGTCCAGGGCCCTCACAAATGAGATGGATTTGAGGAATCGGTCTTATCCAAAACCGAATAGCGGAACCCTAAACTCTTTTATGCTTCGCCCAACAGACCAAGTTGAAATTAAAGATATAATTGCTAACTTAAAATCTAAGAATTCTTCGGGATGGGACGGTATCTCCACGTTTTTCATAAAGAGAGCAGTAGATTCCCTTATTGCACCACTAGCACACATATGTAATGCTTGCTTTTCAAAAGGAGTATTTCCAGATGCGCTTAAAAAATCCGTCACTGATCCTATATATAAAGCAGGAGACAAATCTTTGGTGTCGAATTATAGACCAATCTCTCTACTACCAAGGATTTCAAAAATTCTTGAAAAACTAATAAATAAGAGATTAAAACACTACCTGGAAACACATAAACTTCTCTCTGGTAATCAGTTTGGGTTCAGAGAAAAAATATCAACCGCCGATGCTCTTCACAAACTAACTTCGTATGTGGTCGAAAACATGGATAAGGGACAGAAGACTCTAGGTATATTCCTAGACCTAGCAAAGGCTTTCGACACCGTCTCTGTGCCCATCCTCCTGAACAAACTCCAGACCTTGGGAATACGAGGGATACCTCTCCAACTTTTCAAAGATTACTTGAC
Organism: Dasypolia templi; assembly: GCA_963555695.1. Classification (NCBI taxonomy): domain Eukaryota; kingdom Metazoa; phylum Arthropoda; class Insecta; order Lepidoptera; family Noctuidae; genus Dasypolia; species Dasypolia templi. Next base: position 20,837,575 of record OY743155.1, on the reverse strand, counting down.
AAACCGAAAACAGGTTCTAAAAATTTATAACTGTGTAAGCCATGAGGAAAACGTTACCTTTGGAGTACCTCAAGGCAGTGTAATGGGTCCTACGTTGTTTTTAATCTATGTTAATGACCTCTGCAATTTGCTTTTACAAAATGGTCAAATAATAACATTTGCAGATGACACAGTATTATTGTTCAGCTCCAACACGGAAAGATGTAACCGAATCAGCAAATAAAGGCTTTGCTTTAGTAACCTCATGGCTGGACAATCATTTGTTGACTCTTAATCTTGACAAAACAAAATTTATTACATTCACAATTAACGGCAGAACTCAACCTATTCCTAATTCTATAATTATACAAACTCACTATTGCAATAATCCAAGTACCTGTGGATGTAACCCAATCAACAGAACTAATTCTATTAGATATCTCGGTGTGATAGTAGACCAAAACTTAAACTGGAAAGAACACGTCATGAAAGTAAGTAATCGCGCAAGACAGTTAATTTATATTTTTAAAACTATTAGAAATGCATGTGACATTAAGCTACTTATAAAAATCTATTTAGCACTATGTCAGTCTATACTAATATACGGTTTGAATGTATGGGGAGGAACTTCAAAAACCTCCATGTTGCTCGTCGAAAGAGCCCAACGCATGGTACTTAAAGTTATTTCTCGCAAAAAGTACACGTATCCGACACACCTACTGTACTCGGAATTGGGAGTCCTCTCGGTACGAAAACTATTTATAAAACTCGAGATCATGGCACAACATAAAGTAAAACCGCACTTTGCAAAAAGGCGACGATTAGATATAGTTTATAACGTACCTAGATATAGTACATCTTTTGCACACAAATTTCACAATTATCTCGGTCCTAGCCTTTACAACAAAGTTAGTAAAAATCTGAAATTGAAACATCTTGATGGGCAAACATGTAACAAGACTATAGATAAATATTTGAAAACACTGGACTACAACAGCACCGAAAATCTACTCACAAAGTTGGAATAAACAGGGTACATAAATAATAAAGCACACATGACTGCAAGCATACAGAAACACATACACATATACATTCACCTATACCCAAACACAAAACAACACAGATAATAATTCCAATTATGTAACTTAATTAATATAACTGCACTATGATTTGTTACCTATACATCAATATGTAATCAAATTACATAACTGGGCTTGTAACTGGAACCTTGTGGAATTCTGATGATCTAAAGTTGAGGAAGACTATCCGCTCGTGATACAGTTTTAAACTAGTACGAGGGGATAGGGCGAATCAATCCAAAGACAACCAAACCATTTTTTCTTTTTTCTTTTACAATCTACCATTCCAAACCAGCCCAAATTGTATTGTAAAAATATCTTTAAACGATTTTGTCTGTCCTGGGCTTATTATTAAGTTTTTATTAAGATACTCTGTACGGTTGTCTCATATTCATTAATAAATAAATTATTATTATTATATATGTCATAAAAATTATTAATTTTTTCTGTTTAAAAAACAGCTGAAGGTATGGTCGTAGAGTTTTGGTGAAATGGTCAAAAATTATAGGGAGGACTTCCCCGACCCGACTTATGAAACTTTAACTAATGAATTTGAAAAACACCTGTGCCACAGCGGGCTGTGCTGGGGCGGCTGCTGCAGGAGGAGAAAACCTCAAACGCCTTTGTCAAATAAACTTATTGGGAGCTATATGTTGGAGCCGTTTGGGGTTGAAACATATGGGTCGTGGGGTCCAAGTGCTCATCGAATATTTCGGGACATCGCCAAGCGGTTGGTCGATTCTGCACATGACCAGAGGGTTGGCCTGTTTTTAGGCCAAAGATCAGATCAGCATTGCCATCCAATGTGGTAACGCTTACCGCCTTTTGGGCACTTTTTACAATGAGCTCTTCCGTTTTTTTCCCTGATATACTTGTACGTTATATATATTTAACTCTCTATTTAGTCGTAGTGAATGGAATGTTATGTGTTTTTCCGCTTGGCTTTTGGGCATTCCTCTTTCAATCGCAGTTTTAGTGTGCAGTAGGTCTTCTTAGCTCTAAGCCGTTTAGTAGTAGTAGTCCTTCGAAGATTTCTGGGCATATCTGTATGAAAAAAGAAAATGTCACCTTGAGCGGTATTAAAACCTCAAACGATCGTTTATTGTTTGAGTTGGAATTTTAAAACCATTCACATACAATTGTTTAAAAGTTTTTACGTTCATCTTCTGGTAGACAAGTAATAATGACAATAAATTAGTACTGAAATTCAGGACTAACCGTTAAAACAAACATTAAAAGAGCTGTTATGTCCTTTCGTGAAAAAGTCCGTTGTCCTTTCGTGAGAAGATACTAAAATCGTTCCATATGGTTTTGTAACTTTTTTTAAAAAGTTGTTTTTACAACTTTGAAATGCTCTTACTTTGGATTCCCCCACTACTGGAACAGCTGTCGCTCAGATCTCATACACACTAAGGGCACACTATTATCACTATGATTTTCAGCCGGTATAAAGTGACATACTCAAATTAACCCCACCTCCCGATATATAAGTGGCGCTGCAAATTGGCAATTTAATAAATTTGTTTACATCATAATCAGATAGATACTTTAGGAACTGACTATCAGACAGATAAGTATCTTAAGAACCACGCGATAATCAACGGGTTTCGCAATCAGAGCAATGTCGTGATATCAATGACTCGAATCAATATAGAGTTTTTTTCCATTTATTATCGACTTTCAATATCGACTCCAGCATTTCGAGTTGTCGTGACTTTCAAAACATCTAGATAAACGATACATTGCCAAATTTTACCACTTCGGCAGGTAGTATACAATTTTCCACATACATAGGAAACACGAATAAACGAACTTGGGACTGAAGAAAGGTGACGTCATGGTGCTGATGGGACCGAACCACATCGATTTCTGCATTCCCCACTACGCAGCGCTGTATCTTGGAATTATGATAGCATCCATCGATGTTACTTTGGGAGCACATAAGTTTATTTTAAACTGAGTTAATTAGAGCATTACAGTATTTTCATATGGTTTGAACAGCCAGCCCAAGAGAAAAAACCAGACATGATGACCGTGTTGAACCGGCGTAGAGAGGTTGCAAAGACTTAGATAGATATATAGAATATGACTCTTTATTATGTACACCTTATAAATTACCGACATGGATGTAGAAATTTTACATTGGGTGACACAATGGGCGGTCTTATCGCTTAAAGCGATCTTTTACAGACCTTTGGATGGATTAAAGAGAGAAGGAGAGACAGTACTGCAAGTAGCCTGTGTTGTACCATAATCGCTGATCTGTTAACGACCCAACAAAATGGCGGATTTACCTTAGGTAAACACTTTTGAATTTACTTTTAGAAGTAATGAACGTGTTAATGAAAATGAAACTGATAACGTTGATATTAATGATGCCTATTTAAGTACTCGCGTATCTTACGTACGCATAATGACATATTAAAAAACAGGTATTACTGTGATATCATACTTGGTACGTATGCATCTTAAGCCGGACGAATGCTAAGTCACTGTAGATGATTTGAAAAATCACCAGATTATCTATTAGCAAAAAATATATCAAAGATAATAATTTCATAATATTGGAACCAAACTTAACATTATGAGCAACAAGCGACCAAACACAGGACACCGCCGGCTATTGCTCCACCACGACAACTGCACTCCATTCCTGGGTCACCCTCCTTACAGCCCTGACCAAGCACCGTGTGACTTCTTTTTATTAACTTCTTTTGACTATTCCAGAGGGTGCTGGTTTATAAAACCTTAATATAATATTAGTATTTTACATATAGAGAATGCCTATCTGACCTTCACAAGTCAGTTACAGAGTAACACGATCCCCCTTAATATTAAACTAAAATATGCTGAAAAAATCTAAATGTTTTGACAAAGTTTCAAAATTTTGATTTTATGTCATGTAAGTTTTACTCGTATAAAAAATTAAAAATTTAAAGTTCTCTTTTTATTGTTTTCATGATTTTGTTAGACGTAATGTTCTTTTAATTTTGTGAGAAAAACATTGGTCTATTTATTTATTTCTTTCTTTCTTTCTTCCCTTTTTTCAGACTTGTATCAGTTCCGACTGCTTAGCACCCCAATTGTGTTACACACTTTATTTCTTAATCCGAAGGAGTTTTGAAAGAAATTCATAATCCATAAATAATACTTAAAATATTTGACAAATTCGTTTGCTCAACAAGTTTTATTATGCTCAACAACGTGAATATCGCAACGAATTACTTTGAACTGTCAAAATGAACGACACTGCAGTTGTTAGATAAACACTAGTGAGTTGAGTCGATCGTTCATTATTGGGAATTCTATACCATTGTAGGTTCAAGTCTGAGCCAAAACTATCGGATCTAAGACCCTTAGTTGAAAGTTGGCAAACTTTTCCGATACGGGTGAATCAACAACTGCGAAATCAACAACTTTGTTTTGTATCCACTGCACGTTTACTGCATGTAACTATTACTAATCACCATCATTAACTGCGTTTGGGATTTAGTTTTCGAACATGTAAACAAACACATACATACTCACAAATTAGAGTGAGCCAAAGGTGCACCTCTGCTTAAACTGTTCGGTATTACAGGATTCATGTTGTGTTGTTTGAAAACTCGGTCATCACTAAACTCGCGTCGCGGCGTGAGTCAACCTCCAAACATAAATGATAAATGATTTTATTTCTGTAAGTAGGTTTTTACAAACACTTTTACACGTCAAACATATTTTAAAAGTAGATGAGATCGGCGTTTCCTATCTGACTACTCTGAGAAGAAACGCCGAAACAAACTCAGAGGTCACAGTCTCTTTTAAAGTCCAGACCTAATCTTGGCCAGGTCATGTGAAGACCATGTGGATTGATGTCTGAAATGGTCTTTTGAGGAAAGAACCACACAGAATGAGTGGACCTGTCCAGTCAGTGCACGCATTTATCATGCAGCTCAACACAGAACTTAAGGAGCTCAACGATTCGACGAACAATACAAAAGAAAGGACATTTGGGTAGGCCGCGTAAAGTACTCAAAGAGCCAGACCATGATTAAAACAACTGAAAGAACAAAAAAAGAAAAATACAATGACTCACATAGTCCTCACATTCTCAAAAATTAAAACAATTTTATACTTTAAACAGTTAATATAAAGATGCCATTGTTTATCTAAAAAAACAAAAATAAAAGTTAAACAGCAAATTAAACATCAACAATATCTGTGTAAACTTATTGGAGCAGCTCAATCGCAAGCCTTCTTGTCCTCAATATAGCCTTTGACAGTATAACAGCCTTTGACAGGCATTCTGGCATAATTTCCGCTTTACAAAAGATTTGAATTTATTAAGGCTTAGTTCTTGAATGTGGCTAGGAAGTTTATTATAAAAACGAATACTTTGACATTTAAATGAGCTACCTATTTTCTTGAGTCTGGTAGTGGGAACAACAAATTTGTGTTTGTTCCTAGTATTTATGTTAGGGATATCACTGTATTTTTTAAACAGATTAATATTTTTATGTGCATACAAAAGATTTTCATAAATATACTGAGAAGGCACAGTCATTATATTAATCTCTTTAAATTTTTCTCTGAGGGAGTGTCTGGGACTTAGTTTATAAATTGAACGAATTGCCCTTTTTTGTAAAACAAAAATTGTCTGAATATCGGCGATATTTCCCTACAAAATAATACCGTACGACATCACACTATGAAAATAACTAAAGTATACTAAACGGGCTGTCTCTAAATCAGTTAAATTACGAATTTTTCTAACGGCGTATGCTGCAGAGCTTAGTTTTTTTGACAATTTATCTATATGGGGGCCCATTGAAGCTTGGCATCCAAAGTTAAGCCTAAGAATACTGTGGTGTTTTCGGATTTCAACTCTTCACCCTTTATAAGAACACTAGTTTCTACTTGTCTAACATGAGGTATCGTAAACTTAATGCATTTAGTTTTTTTCTGGTTTAGAAGTAGGTTATTAACATTAAACCAGTTAACTACTTTAGCAAGGGCGCTATTTACATTGTCAGTAACCAGCTGCTGACGTGTGAGTTTAAATAAAAGTGAAGTGTCGTCTGCAAACAACACTATATCATGATAATCCTTTATGAGGTAAGGCAAGTCATTAATATAAATAAGAAACAAAAATGGGCCAAGGATTGAACCCCCATTCTTACTACAGATCCAGGTGATCTTTTTCCATTAACATCAAGTGTCTGAATCCTTTCACTTAAGTAAGAAGTAAGAAGATCCAGAGAGGCATTCCGGATTCCGTAGTGGTGCAGTTTCGTGATCAATGTTTCATGAAGAATACAATCGAATGCCTTGGACAAATCGCAAAAGATTCCCAAAGCATCGCATTTGTCCTCTCATGCCTTGTAAACATGTCCTAAAAGTTCAACTCCGGCATCAGTAGTTGAACGACCCCTTGTAAAACTGAACTGTTTGTTATGCAGTTATTTGTGTTTATTAAAAAACCTTTGCATTTGATCTAAAATAAGTTTTTAAAAAAATTTACTAAAGGTAGGCAGCACTGAAATAGGTCTATAATTAGTAGGGTCTGATGTGCTACCAGATTTATACAATGGTATTATTTTACTGTTTTTCATAAGATCAGGAAACTCACCACGGTCAATACAATTATTAAAAATAACAGCTAAAGTAGGTGCTACAATATTTATAATAGACTTAGCAACATCCACAGAGTTACCGCATAGATCTGCGTTTTTTTTTACATTTAATGTGTGAAAGGTTTTAATTATATCTCTACAAGAGACATATTGGAAATTAAATTCAGAATCACAAACTGGAACGTTTTCTTTAAGTAAAGACTCTGCATATGTTTAAGTTCCTAACCCGGGGAGGCATCAACCCCTGTCATTTATAATTATGGGTAGCAATGAAGATCAATGACTCACGCACTTACAGTGGCTTATGGCAAATCCATCAAGGAAGGGACGACGGCACACTTTTGAAATTGAAGTAAATATAGAGAGAGAAGGAAGGTAGGTAGATGTCAATTCTTTCCTCGAATACTTTGGCAAAGCGTAGTGTTCTATTTAAATAGCTTTCACAAGTGGTGGCACTTAAGGAGGAAGCGCCAAGTAGCCCGTGAAGTTCAAATTTTCTTACGTTTTTTGCAATTGTCAGGTCAGTCTCAAAGGTAGAGACAAAACGTTTATTGTGAACTAAGTGTACAATGTTCGTGTTATGTTAGCACTTATGTGACTTAGCAGCCCTTTTACATTTTGTAGGTAAGTGTCAGGTTGTACCGTCAATACAACCCTCTAAGTTCATGTAATCCAATTGAATGACTTTATAGTGAAATAGTCACTCAATGGGATTATATGGAATTTCGCGGGCTACCCCAATCGCTGCCTGCGAAGCGATTGCGTAACACACTAACTGTACTCGAGCAACGCTCGTGCGAGTGCGTCATCGCTCAGGTTAGTAGTGCAGACTTAGGCGTCATTCTATGTCACTGTCCTCCAGTAGCTCGGCGAGTTCGTCTTCGCTACGAACAGTGGTATAGAATGCTCAAAAATGAACGATCTACTAGTGACGTGAATTTATGATTGAACAACAGCGGGTTTGTTTATAATTATTCAACATCAATAGAATCTCTGTTTAATTTTATTTGCATGCCCATGAGACGGTAGAATATGGAGGACTTTACTTTAAGAAAACATCTATGTACAAATTACCCATGTTTGCAAAAATAAATGATTTGACTTGATTTGATATAATAACGAGATGCTTAAAAATCTTTTACAAGGTAGAGATTTTTCGATATTTCGGAAATTTTTGTAAAACTGTAAATCAGTAAGATTTTGCTGAACATAGATTGTGTTGTTTTGGTAGGTATTGACCCAGGCTATTACCCCCTGCAGTATGTCGTGCCATTTACTGGACAGCCTGTATATTAGATATAATAAGAACATATTTCTCAGAAGAATTGCTCAGTAGCAGCCGGGAATCTGGATATGTGCCCGGTTGATGGCAATAGGCTCGCCCCCTACATGGGACTTAGGCATAACCGGTGAAATGTCACCCACATTACACCTCTGCCTAACCCTTCTGGGATTATAGGCGCGAATGCACCTCGACTATAAGTAAATGATGTGGTCTCCTAATATTGGAAGCGCAGACTTGTATTTATCCCTATTCTATATATACTTGCATGTAATTGTGTAGCCCCTGTTTGAGATCTAATAAATAAATAAATCAATAAAACCTTTCCATATTAGGGTTTATTTTTTTATTGTCTTTTATTGTCATGTAAACACGTTACCATTAAGGGGCCGACGTTACAAGCTCGTAATAATACTTCGAGTCGAGTACAAAATTCTTTCGGAATATTGCTATCTCTGTTTGACAAAAGAAGGAGAACGAGGGACGCCGCGCAGCCGTGTGTGTGTTTGTGTGAGTAGATAGATAGCAATTATTAGTTGTACTGTATTTACTGTACCTACCATTCATTCATAACGACTCGGAAGATTTATTTCTAAATTCATTCATTTGACTGTTTAATTATTTTGTATTTTTATTTATTTATTTATTTTTGCTTTGTGAATTGGACATAAAAACATTTGATCTGACATTAATATATTGTTTATCTGTTATCATTATCATTTCATGAACTTTTATCGTGTCATCTCATCAGTCACCTAATTTTAACGTAACAGTATTTTCAAAATTGAATTGTGTTATTTTTTATATCTTATATGGGTCAAGGACCTGAAATAAATGTTTTTTTTTTTTTTTATATTAGTAATTAGTTATGTTCATGATTTGCTTTACTTTTGTTGACTACTTTGGGGAATCGTTCGTAAATATATACACTAATAATGTGTTTTTTTGACATTTCTTTACAATGCCGGTATCTCAACATAGAAGAATATTTGGAGATCTAGGCCTTGTAGAAGAAATCTCTAAGTCATACATACCTTCCCTAAATACTTTTGTAAACCAATGTTTAACGTACCTATATGTTGTCGGTGTTCTTGAATAAATTACTTATGGTACCTATACATCGTAATCGCATGCGGTCTTTGACGGGAACCGGCCGACGATGTGTAAATATAAGTTATAGGGATATTTATTATTATTGTCTAATAACATTTTAAGCCGGTTTAAGATTATTTATTCCCTTGGTCTTCACTTTAAAACACTAAGGCTTCTTCTGTCTCTCTGATGTTTACCTTTACCGTTTTGAGAGCAGTGGTGATGGAATAATTTACACAAAGTAAAGCGACTGTCTGGGTTCGAACCTACAACTCGTACGTCGCGGCCGTTACCACTGGGCCACCACTGCTCTCTAAGCAATAAGGAATACAAGTCAAATAATAAAGTGTTATGCAAAATAAAAGACAAATATTCTAGGTACATCTAATAAATAAGCGTACACACAAATAATAGTATTCTGTGCTAAGAATAATAACAATAAAAAAAACAAGGATTTTGTACAAACATTTATTTTGTTATGTTCTTACTTTATAAATATAATTGTTGTTATTGATTTATCTATTTAAAAATATATTAATCGGAACTTGATAAATGTGAGCATACATTATCGACTAAACAAATAATACAATTATGGTAGTAAGAGTGTCAAAGATCCACACTAAATACTCTGATTTAAATGATTTGACTTTTAATCTTTAGTACCGTGCATAAGACGATAATCAACCATATTCTAGTGGCAAGAATTTATATTATACAATAAAAATAACATTACAATCCTTGCAAGCAAAGTAAATGCGACACAATACGAAATGTTTTAGTTCAGAGCCCAATGCAGAATGGTTACGAGTATGTATGTGCTACAGCCAATTTAATTTATATGAATATAATTTATACTATCAGCCATTATTATATAGGTACTATCTACTCAATTTAGACAAAACTGATTTTTGAGGCATCAATACAATTCGCCATCTTAGATATTACCATCATATCAGGGGCATTGTATGAAACCTGGTTACATCCAGCAAAAATATAATAATAATAATGTCTTCCTGGTCCTTACCGATTTCGGTCACAATATAGTAAAGTGTACAAGTGTATGCGCAGACACAGGTGCACTCCCTATACCCTCAATCTCAAAGTCATGTTTTGCGTAAAAAAACTTGAAAAAAAAAACCTTCAAGAGTTATTTATGATATTTACTTATTTTAAAGCGAACAACAAGCATAACTACTGTGATACTGTTGTTATCACAAAACGATTGTCAATTTATTTTATCCACTATCGCTTCAATAAGATATGACCTTTGATTATATGTATAATGACAATAAATAATCAATGAAATATGAAATGACCTATGATCACGTGACGTTTCGATAGCTCATGTCAAGCCCATACATTTTTTGGTTTTTCTACTAGCGTCATCGCTAATCGAATGTTACGAATGTTACTTTGTCTAAGTCCTCAGTGTCCTTGAGATTATTACAGCTACAACGTTAAATATAGAAAAGGGATTGTTTCGTGCACTGTATCTTCAACGCACTGCTTAGTACCGAGAGTTGAAAACCAACAGTGTTTAGTCGACGCGCTGGGTAGCACTCTGTTGGATTCTCAATGCTCGGTTCAACACAAAGAGTTGAAAATGGATTGCGCGAGATATTTTCGTCATACTTATATATATTAATATTTTTTTGTAATACTTATTTTCTTAAATTGCAAAGTATTTCCCGCACATAAATTAATGTTGAAATCGTGATTGAATTACACAAAGAACATGCTTTCAGTTGATGTATTAATGAACGTAATACTTCAACTCCTTGAAAAGATACACATTCAATAAACCAAAAAAAAATTTTTTTCTGTAAAACTTGCCTTTTAAGATAGCCGACTTATTGCTTGGGGGTGTCTTTGCAAAACACTTAGTAAATAAGAACGTAGTAGGTAGGTTACTTATAATATATATTATTGGATAATACTAACTACTAAAATACATCCCAACGTTCGGAGTCCATATCGGCAACCAAACCAATACGTAAATAAAATATCGTGAATAATAGGTCTTACGGACCTACAATAAGTCCGCAAGCAAAGCTAAAGTTCGTTGGGACAGAACCCCGGTTTAGGACAACCAGGCCTGTCCCCAGAGCCCAGTCCTCCACCATCCTGCCCCGCGTGTCGGTGAGCCGGGAACCCCAAGCCAAGTTCTTGGCATTGAAGTCCCCGAGGACGAGCACGGGGAGGGAACGAAACCCGACGACGACGACTCTCAACTCCGCTAGGGAGTTGTGGAACTCGGCGAGAGTTCGGTTCGGAGAGAAGTACACCCCTACCACGACTATCTCCCCGAACCGTGCTGCCACGCAACCCCGTCCCCTCTTGACGGCCTCGAGGGACAGGGTACCGGCGGCGGCCGACGAAATTAGGGCCACTGAGCCGCTCAGGTCCTCCACCCAGTCATCCCTGGGCGGGACAAAGTACGGCTCAGCGACCACGGCGATGTTAATCGACCACTGCGCCATGCTCTGGAGCAACAGATCCTGAGCAGAGGCGCAGTGGTTGATGTTCGCCTGGAGGAGGCTTAATGGGGCCATTACTGACACTCCATATCAGCCCCCTCCCGAGCCTCCTGTGGAGGCCCTGCCACGATGGTTGCGGCGGCGACGACGGTGGAGGCGGCAACGGCGGCGGCAGTAGCGGCGGATGCAGCCTTGACGGCGGTGGCAGTGGGCTTTCCCCTGCCCCTGCCCCTGGCTTTGGCGGGTGGAGCGCAGACCTTACTCCCAACCCGGTGATCGGCCGGCTTGCCAGCTGCCACACATATAAAGCAGTGCGGCGCGGCATTGCACGAGCCGGCCTTGTGACTGGGCTGACCACAGCGGAAGCAGTGACCGCTGCGGTCCACCTCCGAGGCGCATTGCACTCCCACGTGGTTGCCCACTTGGCAGCGGAAGCACCTCAGAGGTCTAGGTTCCAGCAGTTTGACCTGCGTGGAGACCCAGCCCACCCTCGCCTTCGGCCCTCCCCGGCAATTTTTTGGGCCGCCGTTACGCGGCAGCTCACCGTAATGGATTGCATCCCCGTGAAGTCAGGACGAATGGTGCCTGCCCTTACCTGCTGGGCAGAGCACCCCCCCGTCCTAACAACGGCAGGCACGACCTCTTCCTCCGTCACGGAGTCGTCCAGGCCCAGTATACGCATGTCAGCGCACTTGGTGGGCCTGGATACTCGGACCTCGTCCGCATTCAGGGACGCCCTAAGCTTTTCAGCTAGAGCGTCTGCGGTCGGGCCGCTGGCCGCACCGGGGACCTCCTTTTGGTATGCCCCGAGGGCCCTGGTTTGGCCGCGGTGGCAGCATACGAGGCCGCCTTTCGCTGGGCCAAGGCCGGCTGACTCGCCGCTAGCGGGGGGCGCAGGACAATGGCTTCCAGAGCAGAAAACCTACTCCGAAAGGAAGTCAGCTACTGCCGCACCAGGGTCAGAACCCGGTCCTCGGCAGACACGGGCTGGCCCTGCCCATGCTGTGCTCTTACTAGCGGGACCTCCCTGGGGCCCACTATTCGGCTCTTAGCCAGATCAGCACGGAGCTCTTCGTTCTCCTTTCGGAGAAGCTCCATGGCGGTAGTCAGGCGGGCGATCTCAGCCCGCATCTCGAACATACCGTCCGTCGGAGGACCGAAATGAATGGCTTCCGCTGCCTCCATAATGGAGGCCGTGGCTGCGGATATGACCTTGTCTTTAGAGGATTGAACCCTCTTCAAGGCCACACCCTTGATCGCGGCAACCACGACCTCCGCAAATCTGGCCGATCGCACCGATTTCGAGCCGCCAGCGGCATCCGGCTCACCACCTGACGACTCTGAAAGAGCTGTACTGCGGCTGGCCACTTCAGGGCGGCGTTCCTTCGTAGCGAACCTCCCGGCTTGCTGGGCTGGCTCGGCTGGCCTTGCTCTGCCTGTCTCTCTGTCCTCCTGAGGGGTGTGCCCTCCGCCTCTTCCTCGGACCCCACCTCAGGCTTTATTTAATGTCGAACCCATTATAAAAGAGTCAAGTGTTTCCATCAGAAACCTTGTTGATGTCATAAATAAAAATGTTAGGGCGCTAACTTCATTACAAAAGCCCACTCAATATTGGGACGATATTATTATTTATTTCAGGGTCAAAAATTAGATTTAATACCAAGTCGTGACTGGGAAGAGCATAGGAACAATACTTTTAAAGATGATCCTACTTTAACACAATTTGGTTCTTTTTTAAGCAAGAAAGCGGACTGGTTAGAATCAGTGGAGTCTAATCATAGTTCTTCTGAAACGAATACTATTGTCGCCTTAAATAATAGTCATACGAATAAAACTGATTCTAAGCAAAATCAAACAAATACAAAATTAGAAAACATTAATAAAAACAGTAAATGTCCACTTTGGTCCCAAGCACATACATTATTTAAATGTGAATCTTTTAGAAATTTATCAGTAGAAAATCGCATACAAAAAGCAATTGAATTTAAAGTTTGCATTAACTGCTTACGCTTTGGACATAATTCTAAGAAATGTAGATTTTCACATTGCAAATATTGCAAAACAAAGCACAATACGCTCTTGCATTTAGAAAGTAACGAGCTCAAACTTACTTCCAATCCATTGCCTTCTGCCATGCCTAGTGCACTGCCTTCTGCTTCGCCTTCTTCAAATGTTGTGCTTTCAGCCAATTCCATGCAGCTTGCTACTTCTGCGCATGTTTTACTGTCCACAGCTATGGTGAACGTGACTGGCGTGTCGGGTAAGAAGTACACTGCGCGCCTACTGTTGGACAATGGCAGTACGGCGAACTTTATTACGCAGAGCTTATCAGAGAAGCTGGGTTTGTTACGACGCGGTACGAGCACCAAGGTAACGGGTATTAATACTCACATATCCACCAGTACACAGTCTTGTCACCTCACAATAGAGTCTTTATGCTGTGTCTTTACTGTAGATATCGAGTGTCACATTTTGCCTGAAATTACAAAGGTTCTACCATCTTCATTCGTGCACATCAGTCATGTCCCTATTCCTTCAGGTCTTAAGCTAGCAGACCCGAACTTTAACGTTCCGTCGGTCGTAGATATCCTGGTAGGGGCTGAAGTTTTCTGGAATGTCTTAGGTAGCAAAACAATAGACTTAGGGAAAAAACCTACCTAAATTATGCGAGACCAGGTTAGGATGTCTCTTAGGACCTACACTTTAAATACGGTTACTTATGGTACCGCTTCTGCACCCTACTTAGCCACTAAGTGTCTTGTAAGTCTGGCTGACAACATTGAGAACAGTCGTGCCCAATGTGCCATACGACGTGACTTCTACGTAGATGAGACACGCTTTTGCGTAAACTACGTCATTACGGTGTCCAAAACGAAGCTCTCAACGTAATAAATTCTTATTTACATAATAGGTTCCAATGTGTAGATGTCGATGGTGTGAAATCTTCCGAGCTACCAGTTCAGTTAGGTGTACCTCAAGGCTCAATACTGGGTCCATTCTTGTTTTTAGTGTATATCAATGACTTACCATTCTATTTAAACGATATCTGTGACATTGTACTGTTTGCAGATGATACCTCTCTTATTTTTAAAGTAGACAGGAATAGACAAGATTTTGACGACGTAAACCGTGCACTCTCAATGGTTACGGATTGGTTTACGTCAAATAATCTAGTTCTCAATGCCAAGAAAACGAAATGTGTGAAGTTCGCCTTACCGAATGTTAGAAATCTAGGACCCAACATCGTCTTAGATAAAGAGCTGCTTGAAACTGTGGACTCGACGGTTTTTCTGGGCATAACGGTAGATGCCAAACTTCAGTGGGGCCCACATATCTCAAGCTTAGCGGGGAGGCTCAGTTCAGCCGCCTACGCCGTCAGGAAAGTAAGACAATACACTGACGTTGATACAGCTCGCTTAGTCTATTTTAGTAATTTCCACAGCGTTATGTCCAACGGTATTCTGCTGTGGGGCAAAGCCGCTGATATTCAAAATATATTCGTCCTTCAAAAACGAGCTGTCCGAGCAATTTATCAGCTAGGAGCCAGAGTTTCTCTTAGAGATTTTTTTAAAGATATTGGTATTCTCACAGTGGCATCTCAATTCATCTTCGCCAACATCTTATATATTAGGCAAAATATACACTTATACACTAAAAACAGTGATTTTCACAATGTTAACACCAGAAATAAGAACAAACTACGTGCTCCCTTTCACCGGCTTCATAAGGTCCATAACTCATTTGTTGGGCTTGGTATAACCTTTTATAACAAGTTGCCCTCTTCTTTACTAGATTTACCTTTTAATGCGTTTAAGGCCCAAGTAAAATCCAACCTTTGTTCAAAGGCATATTATTCCATTAACGACTACTTAAACGATAAGAACTGTTGGTCGCTGTAATTAACTCAAGACAATGTTCGTGTTCTTTCTCCAGAATCAGCTTACTAACTGACAGGGTATATGAGTTCATATAATTTTTTATTTGACGGTATAAGTCAATTATTTTGTTGTCTTCATTTATTATTGACATGATCTACTCATTACAATGTTTTTAATGAGCTGTATTGCAATATATGGTTAGCTAGCGACCTCGACAATTGATAATATTATTCTTGCCTGAGTAACCAACAGCAGGTTCGTCATGCTCCCTTAGATGTCACTGCTTGCGGTAGCGTCGGGGGTCGGGTTTCCTCCTTCCCTCAAATATGGCGAGGGGGGTAATGGCTGACCTTTGCGTTATGCTCGTGAACGGGTGCTGCTTGTGGTGACTGGTCGTCTTGCTGTCTTTGGTTTTATCATTGTTACAGTAATTGTTCTGTTGATTTATTTTACTTTGATGGTCCTAGTTTATCATTTATTTATTTTATTTGTTGTATAATAATTTCAGTATTGCATATGTAAGCTGCCATGCACTTTAGGCCTGAAGGCTTTATTTATGTATTTGTGTTATTTACATGCAATTTTTTTTCTTTTTTTTTGTCATTGGCGTTTCGGTAATTACTTGCAATTGTTTAGAATCAAGTTCTTCTAACTGAACAGACAGCTGTGCTGCTGGGGAGTTTGTTGCGCCACTTCTTCTTCCCAGCTAAAGCACTAGGAAGTGGTGAAGGGCGGGCTTTTTGGGGGACTGTCTTATGTAATTTTGACGTTCGAAAAGTGCTGATTCTCAGCCTAATTTGAATAAATGACTTTTGATTTTGATTTGATTTTGATTTTGATTTTGACTACCTTAGTGGAGGGGATACCATAGCTGAAACTGTTGACATTTCAAAAAAGGTACATTCTGTTCTATCATCAGCAAAATTTAATTTACGTAAATGGCGGTCAAATAATCCTCAAATTCTTAAAGAGAGAACACAAAATAACCAGTTACATAATACTTTATATTTTTCTGAGCAAGGTTCAAGCTCATCTCAATCTAAGACTTTAGTCTGGTCTTAACTGGGTTTGTGACTCTGATTTACTTACTTATACCATAAATATCACTTCCACTACTAAAGTCACCAAACGTCATGTTCTTTCTGTTATCAGTCAAATCTTCGACCCTCTAGGCCTCATAGGTCCGTGCGTCGTCGAAGCTAAGATAATTATGCAGCGTCTATGGCTAGATAAGTATGACTGGGATGACGAAGTATCGCACGAAGTCAGAAACCTTTGGTCTCTATTTGAAGGCACAATAACAGCATTAAATCACCTAAAAATTCTTCGTTGGGTTTTGCGTGAAGACTCTATTACGCATGAAGTGCACGTCTTTACCGATGCGTCCGAGAGGGCGTATGGCGCTTGTGTGTACATTCGGTCTTGTAATGGCAGTGGATCCATAGGCGTACAGCTTCTAGTCTCTAGAAATCGTGTAGCGCCCATCAAACCAACGACGATACCCAGGCTTGAACTTTGTGGAGCTTTGTTGGGTGCAAGGCTGTGTACTAAGGTTCAGGAATCGCTTACCATGCCCATTCATAAATGTAGATTCTGGTGTGACTCAACCATTGTCCTGGGTTGGCTCTCTACTCCTTCTAATCAACTAAATCCTTTTGTCAGAAACAGAGTTAATGAGATACAGGAAAGTACTTGTGGTCATACCTGGAGCTACGTACCGTCGAAGGACAACCCGGCGGATCTTGTTTCCCGTGGTCTTAGGGCCAACGTTATCATGGACACACCTCTCTGGTGGTCTGGACCCTCATTTTTACAGTATAGTGAAAATGAGTGGATAGTCTGCCGGAAGTAGTGACTCATATCATTGGTAGTGATACTGACAAGCAATCGTTAGTTAGTAATCATTTAGACGTAACCATTCATTCATCAGTCATTCATGATTTATTAGTAAAGTATTCTAGCTTAACGAAAATTCAAAATATATTTACATAATGTACAAGGCTTTATTTACAATGTAAAAAATAAAAACAAACTGCATGGTAATTTTACAACAACAGAACTAGAAAACTCATTAAATATAATTATACAATATTCACAGCTGGAAATGTTTCCAGAGGAGTATAATTTGTTAAAGTCTGGACAAAAATTACCACGCAAAAGTAGATTGCTCTCTCTGACACCGTTCATTGATAATCATAACCTCATTCGCGTGGGCGGGAGGCTCGATAACTCCCCCTACGATTTTAGTGTGAAACATCCTATTGTTTTATGCAGTAAGCACAAACTTACGAAACTTATATTTCAAATGCAACATTTAAAGCTTGTACATGCTGGTCCACAGTTGTTATTGTCACATATGTCGTATATGTGACAATAACAACTGTGGACCAGCATGTATTATTGGCCTCTAGGTGGCAGAAACTTGTCTAGGTTTGTCGTGAATGAATATCTTAAATGTTTCAGACATAAGGCTCAGAACGTACAGCCTATAATGGGTCAACTACGTAGCTCGAGAACGAATCTTGACTTTCCGTTTTTGAATAGTTATGTTGACTATGCTGGGCCAGTATTGGTGGCCAATCGTAAAGGCCGGGGATGCAAACTAACAAAATCCTATATGTGCATCTTTGTTTGCTCGGCAGTGAAAGCCGTACATTTGGAGCTCGTCACTGACCTCACCACTGAGGCCTAGATGGCCGCTCTAAATCGTTTCGTGGCGCATCGTGGCAAGCCTCGAAGCATCACGTCCGATAACGGGACTAACTTCGTAGGCGCATCAAACGAGATGTATAGGTTCTTGCAATCATCAAATGTTATATCTGAAATGGCGCAGCAAGGTATTGAATTTATTTTCACACCTGCTTACAGCCCTCATTTCAACTCATTGGCTGAAGCTGCTGTTAAATCATGTAAGCATCATCTAAAACGGTTACTGCATCTTGCTCATTTCACCTTCGAAGAGATAGCTACCTGTCTCACTCACATCGAGGTGGTTCTTATTTCACGCCCTTTCATTCCGCTTTCTTCAGACCCAAACGATTTTTCGGCACTTACTCCCTTTCACTTCCTAATTGGACGGCCATTCTTATCAGTACCACATCCTTAGGTGACTGAAGCCAACATCACGCAGCTGGATCGCTGGAAGAGAATTCAGCACATCAGGCAGCATTTCTGGCGACGGTTTCATAACGAATACACTTCTCTGCTGCAGGCAAAATCCAAGTGGTTTCATTCCAGAGGTGAAGTGAAGCCGGGGTCCTTAGTCCTGATAAAGGACAAAACAACGCCACCTCTGCTCTGGTCCCTGGGCCGTGTCACGAAGACCTATCCCGGCGTAGACGGGGTCACGAGAGTGGCCGAACTGAAGACGAAGCGGGGCACCATTTGTCGTGCCTTCAACTGCATCTGCCCCCTTCCAGTCGAACATTGAAGACTTCCCTTCAACCCGGGGAATATGTCGGCGCACCACATATGCGCGTGATTGACGGCGGAAAGGTGCGGGGTGTCGGGGTACCGAACCCGTACGCGACGGCCGCTGCGCGCCCTTGAAACCACTCAGCTCACAGACGCGCGCCACTACGGGCATTCCATTGTTCTATCGTAACTATCCGTTGTTCGTGTTAATTACGGTATTAAAACTATTTTAATACAGTCCACTAATTCTTTTATTATAAAGTCCCGATTGAGCCCAATCAGTTCCAATCATCGATCATTTATATTGGTCGATGAAGGGAACCGGGCTAGTGGGGCGGCCAGTCCGTCTTCGGGACAGGTCTGGTGGCCATCTCCGTCCACACCCCCTCTGTTTGCAGAGGGTGAGTTTTGTGGGCGTCGAGTGGGAAGGGGAGAGGAAGACAACCTCTTTAAAAAATTACCCCAATCCCAAGGTCGAGCGTGCTGAGGGGATGAATGGCCGGAGGGAATCCGGTCACTAGCGCTGGGGAGGGTTAACAGGGGAAAAAGGGACCACACCTTTCAAAGGAACAACAAAAAATGGTCTTTATTAACGCCTAAGATTTCAACCCGTTGTTGTCGATTAGTTAGGTAATGTTTTATCCAATTTAACGTTTTACCTCTTATTCCGTATCTCTCACATTTTTCCAACAGTATATCATGTTTAACAAAGTCAAATGCTTTGCTCATGTCGAAAAATATTGCTGTGACCGGTATTTTCTTATCTATATTCTCGGTAATCGATTTTATTAGTTGATAACAAGCTAGTGCTGTTTACTTTCCTCTTTGAAAACCATTTTGTTCCGTACTTATTATATTGTACTTGGATATAAATGATACAATTCGATTATACATTGCTTTTTCAAATATTTTTGAAAATATAGGTATTAAGGTCACTAGACGATAATTGTTTAACTCGTGTTTATTTTTATATAATGGTTTTACAACTGAGAACTTTAATTTATTCGGGTACTTTTCTTCACAGAAACTTAAATTCACAAGATGAGCGATAATAGGAGACAATATATCGGCACATGATTTTATTATGTGGGTAGAAATATCATCATATCCCACTGCATTGGTATTATTTAGAAATGCAATTATTTTTTTGATTTCATTGGGCGTGCAAGGTTCGAGATATAAACTGTTACTTCCATTGCTAATGTTCTTTGTGACTTTGTTTTTATTATTGGTTATGTCCATATTTGTAGTATCAATGAAGTGATTATTAAAAGCTTCCGCTATTTCTTCAGGTTTTCCTATCATAGCGCCATTCAGTTTGATGGCATCTATATATTGTGAATTTGTATCTTTAGGTTTATTCTTAATCAATTTCCATGTTGCCTTACATTTGTTTTTTGCTTTCATAATAAATTTGCTAGAAGATTGTTTTCTGGACAAGTTAATACACTTTTTTAATATTTTGGCGTAGTTATTATAAACTAATTTATTTTCCTTAGATTTACATTCATGATATTTTGATTTTAGATATCTTTTAGAGAGGCAAGATTGTTTTATACCTTTAGTTAACCATCTTAAAGTAGGTTTTTGACGATTTACTTTTATTCTTTGCAAAGGGAAATTTAATTTATATAATAGGCAAAAAGCCTCATGGAAGTTGTTAAAAGCCGTATTAGGACCTATTTCATCATAAACATCTTGCCATTTTAGGCTCAAGAGACATTCTCTAAATTTTCTAATGTACTCGTCGTTATAATTACTCTTGACAATAAAAAAAACATTGTAATTTATTCATTAAAAAAACATATTCACAAATTTCAAATAAAACTGCGCACACTGGTTAAACTTTTATGAGTATCAGAATTTAGGTTAGTATAAAAGCATGGCTTCGGAATAATACTTACAAGCCACTTGTAACCACGGGACCCAAACTTAACTAATATATTATAAAAATATAATAATAAATAGGATTGTTTTTCAAATATTACCGTCTTATTTTAACAAGAATGGAATATCGCGTACCTTAATCCTTCAATACATCCCTTTTATAAGTCAGCCTATATTTATACTGATTACATGGTTTTGTTAGGTAAAAGCATAGATAAAGTTAAGTATCAGCATCGAAAAAGATTATATTTGATAACCGCACATGAGCGATGTAAAGTGCGGCGTCATAGGACACGCCCGAACTCTGTCACCACACTTATTGTACGTTTCGGGACATTCCCAAAAATAAGAGAGCTCTCATTTAAACATTTTGGAATTAGACTGCGTCAATTACAATTGATAAGTAAGTATATATTCAGTGCTGTAGGGTAGAGCTGTGTGTTGTTTTAGAACAGTGCCCATTATAAATAGTTGCCGAACTATACTTCACAAGATTTGTATAGTAGGTTAGAAGGAAAATTAAAGGGAGAAAAGTAGACACTTTAAGAACCGCCCGCTAACGAACTCGCTCCACCCCATGTGGTAATACAGTAAGTTATAATCGGTTGCCATAGAGATTGACACAGTAAACTTGTCTAGATATTTTTGGATCAGCAATATAGCGTAACTCTTTAAAAAACCAATATTAACTTGCGAATTCTATTATGTAAAGCTTCTATATGTTGTTTGAACGGACGTGTTTCAAAACACCAAGGTATTTTGTTGTAATTGTAATTTAAATGTTGGAACAAACGCATTGGTTATACGCGGGATTTGTGCAAATAATGTCGAGGTGCTAGTTGCTGTTTGCTTGCGCATACTAAACTTACTGTAATTTGTCTTGTCTGCATTTAGTGTTAGTGAATTATGTTGAAGGCATTTAATAACAACATTAAATCCGTGTTGCGCAAGCTTGTAGACAATTTTTTCTGAGTCACCTGAAAATAGTAGAGCAGTGTCGTCAGCAATCGAAACCATTTGGCCGTGATTTAGATTTAAATTATAAAGATCGTTTATGTATATCAAAAATAGCGTAGGCCCTAAAATACTTCCTTGGGGAACTCCGAAGGACGTGTTTTTTTTTTACATCGCCGAGAGCATTACCAATCCTTACACATTGGGTACGGTCTTCTAGAGAGCTCTTAAACAGTTTCAGCTGGGAGCCTCTGATACCTATGGCTTCTTGTCGTTAGGGTAAATAGCCTGTCTTTCCGTGTCTGTTTAGCAACGCAAGGCATACCCCAACGCGTTCGCAGCCCTGCTGTTTTTTTTATTTTGACAATTTGACGCAAATGGACCAATATTGTATTGACTTCAAATTGTAAAGACCTAACTCGGACTTTAAATGAAAAGCAGTGGACTGTAAAAACTAACTTATATTGAATGGAATTATGGACGGTACCGAAGAATTTAGTGCGCGTGTGTCGTCAGTAGCACCTGTATAGTAAAAGTACTCTGTGAGTAGCACTCGTTGATCAAGTGTCGGGCGGGGCGGGCCATCGCCCCTCTCATGCCTCCGCGTAGCCCAACTCTCAAGTCTGGCACGAAGATAGCCGACGGCGCCCGAACAGATGTCAACGTTGAAAAGCTGCTGCTAACTCAGCCGTAGATTGAGTATCGTCAGCTTCCACTATCGCCTTTAGTCGTCAAGGTTGACTTTAGTTTTTGGGTGACAACAGGGTTATATATAGCAAGCGTTTAAAGCAATAACGTTTAAGTCGTGCGTTTGTTTGTAGTGTTCACTCCGTACACGTAATTAATGTTGTATGGTGTTTGTAAGGCATTGCTACCACGACGGAACTCGTATTCCATGATTACTCGTATTTTTTTTCTCGTCCATATTGACTTAAAAGATACAAATGTAGTGAAAACAAAACACTAGTCAATAAACAAATGACTGAATTAAAATAATAGAATTACTTTTTTTTTATAATTTTCATTTGAGTTTAGAATGTATAGCTAGCCATACATACGTTATTTATACGTTACTTTTCAAATGGCCAGTATTGTAAAACGGAAACTTCATAGGTAAAGGTCTACCATATGTATCGTAATTTTAATAAGCAGGTACCTGTGTTTAATCAACATAATTAACGACATTTCAGAAGATTGACTTGTTTGACAAACGCATGCTTTTGAAACGGGCTAAAACCTGTATTTTATGCTAAGAAGTTATTATTCTTGAATAAATCTTAATGTTTTATCTGACCCTGATGTTTATCTACTGTACTTGTTGTTAATAATAGTAGAGGGCCACCATAAGATACCTACAGCCTTCGTGCAATTACACGTCAGCGGTAACACTTAAACTACGAAAATTATCCGTTTTAATACCGAAGAACTGATTGTTAGTATGTGTAATTTGTTGGAAATAAAACAAGCAAACGACAGCTGACGGTAAGTGGTCACCCCTGCCTGTAGACATCTGCAATAGAAGGCAAAAAAAACGCATTTCAGGATATCACTTGTATTTTGTTCCACTTTGGGGTAGAAGTATCACTTAATTGTTTTCAAGTACATCGACATCTATCAACTTTTTGTACAACAATCACTAACGGGAAATTCCTTAAAACTTCAGATAACATTGTCGACCTCAAGTACGCTGAGCTAGTTATCTTTAGAACTATAAATAAGCAAACATACTTCACACATAATCAGATTTCTCGCTACATCAACATGATCACATTACTATTGCTCGCCACGGTAACTTTGATCTTATACGCGGTCTACCTCACTTCCAAGCGAAAGTTCCAATATTGGGAGGATAAGAAAGTGCCGCATTTACCACCGGTCGCGTTTTTCGGAAATTATGGCGGATATATTTTACAGAAGACGTACTTAGGAGAGCTCACACAGAAATTATGCCAAAAATTTCCGAACGTGCCGTACATAGGCGCCTACTACGGCACAGAACCCACCCTCATCTTACAAGATCCAGAACTCATCAAGCTCGTAATGACGAAGGATTTCTATTTCTTCAACGGCCGTGAAGTCTCCAAATACTCCCAGAGGGAGATGTTCACACAAAGCCTGTTCTTAACCTACGGCGATAGATGGAAGGTGCTACGTCAGAACCTGACTCCACTGTTCTCCTCTGCCAAGATGAAGAACATGTTTCATTTGATCGAGAAGTGTTCTCATGTGTTCGAGAAGATGCTCGATCATGAAGTGCAGAAATGCAACGAGATCGAAGCGAGGATGCTCATGGCGAGGTACACGATGGACTGCTTTGGATCCTGTGCATTCGGCGTTAACACAGACACGATGGTAAAGAAAGAAAACAATCCATTCATACTCGTTGGTGATATGATCTTTGATTCCCATAAATTCAGAGCATTCAAGATTATTCTGCGATCTATCTGGCCGGCCATCTTCTACGCACTGGGATTCAAAGTGATGCCGGAAGAAGTTGATAGTTTCTTCAATAATTTGTTGACAGGAACTTTTAAAGGCCGCAATTATACGCCTACGTCAAGGAACGACTTTGTTGATCTCGTGCTGAAATTTAAGAACAACCATTCGATGACTGGCGACTGTATTAAAAATATGAAATCTGATTCAGGAAAGAAAGTTAATTTAGTTGTAGACGACGATCTGTTGGTGTCGCAGTGCGTGTTGATTTTCTCAGCAGGATACGAGACTTCAGCAACCACTTTGAGTTTCACTTTGTTTGAGTTGGCGAAACATCCTGAAGCTCAAGAACGACTGTTGGAAGAGGTGGATGATTACCTGCGTCGTCATAACAACGTGCTGAAGTACGAGTGCGTCGCAGAGACACCTTACATGGAAGCGTGTATTGATGAAGCACTTCGTCTGTATCCAGTGCTAGGCATACTAACTCGCGAGGTGATGGAAGACTACACGTTCCCATCAGGACTGAAGCTAGAGAAGGGTCTCCGGGTGCACCTGCCTGTGTACCACTTGCAACATAACCCGGAGTTCTTCCCGGAACCTGAAAAGTACCGTCCGGAGCGGTTCCTGGCTGAGAACAAGCAGAACATCAGGCCATACACTTATATGCCTTTTGGTGATGGGCCCAGAATCTGTATAGGTAAGTTCTAAATGTATTATTTTTCGTTGACCTTTGTAAAATGGTTGCATTCCATTTATATATAAGTATAGATCGCTCACACCATACAGTGAGTCAATCCACCTAGCCTTTTCCCAACTATCTTAGGGTCGGCTTCCAATCTAACCACATGCAGCTGAATCCATACCTACAGTCAGAGTTAAAATTGAAAGAGAGAGACGGGCTTCTTCATCTTATGTAAAGTTTTTTTAAAGAGTTTTACCACTTTAGACCGACTGTAAAAGAAAACAACCGACTTAAAAAAAAACTCTGAAAAATAAAACAACTTTAATTTCAGAAGACGTTGCCTTTTGTTTTGTATTTTTTTTTTGTTTTTGCCACCGACTTATTTTTCACTTTGAAGAGTTTTTTTTTTGAGAAAGCTTGACCAACGGATGGGACCACTCGATAAGTATACCTTTCAATCAAAAGAAGAATTTTTCAAATCAGTTCATAAAAGAGTTCTGAGGTTGAGTTGAAGTCGGTTAAAAATTATGGAGCACTAAGCCGAGCATGGGGAGCTTACCTAGTACTTTTAACCTACTGCAGAGTATGTTATTCTCATCCAAACGCAATCAGTTAGTACCGGCGTGATTTAGTAGTAAGTACATACAAACTGAAAAAAGTTACAAGATACGAAGCTGTTTTGATTGGTTCTGGACATTGGACCTACTCATATTCAAAATATAACTTTTAATTGTGTAATGTTTGCAGTTTTATTTCAGTTTTTATTTTCTTATGATGACGACAAAAAAAAGTGGATGCGTAATAAAGAAGATACGCCCATGTTTTTAAAAACGTAAAACCTTACACGAAAACCTTTGACACGGTGACACTAGTTACTTTTACTACAGAGTCTGAAAAATTACTTGATAAGTAAATTATCACCCTACGTTAATTTGTCTTAATAGTGTTATTTCACACTGCTGTTGCTTTGTGGTGTCTACAAATCGAAAACCCACAAAGACACATTGCTTGCCAAGTTTTGAATTCGCAACCCAATACTTAAACTCTGAAGGCACCACGTCTTTAATCTATCCTGTTTGTTCAAAATTTCAAATAATTAACTATCATTGTCTTGTCCAGGTATGAGATTCGCAAGAATGCAAATGGCGGCCGCTCTGATAACACTACTGAAGAAGTATCGCGTGGAGCTGGCTCCAGGCACGGAGAAACAAATGACGTTCGAGCCCTTTGGCTTAGTGACGCAGCCTGTTGGGGGAATCGGACTGAAGTTTATTGAAAGAGAGGGTTGGGAGCAAAGGCTGTTGAAGTCACCTTGAATTTGTTGTAAATTTTAGTTTTAAGTCGTCATTGTATCATCCCATCTACAAGTATGTCTCTTTTTGGATTTTAAGCAGACTTCTGTAATGAAAGAACTTAAGGATATATTTCCAACTGTACCGTTTGGTGCCCAAATTCGCTGACGGCGTATTTCAAAATGTCAAGTGTTGTTCAACTTTTGCTGCTGTTACTGTTGCAGTTCGTTACAAATTTTCTGTTGTACAGTCAGGGAAAATAATTGCTAAGGAAATTAAAATGTATCCTACTTCTATTTCTAATGTTGTAACCATTTCATGCAACTGTCAAAGAATAACAGTTGTGATTTTAATAAACGGATAATTTATGTAAACCATGACATTACATCACTTAAGGCTTAAATATTACATTAACACATATATTAATTATATAAGACAAACACAAAAC